>OU343125.1:17375000-19775000 GCA_910594945.2 Amphipyra berbera | reverse complement strand
GAAGTGTCCACCGAAGGGCCCAGGTTTGCTGTTGTCAAGCAGACCAAGAACTTAACTGTGGCTGGTAAGTACCAACTTATAACAATTTGGGTACATTACACTAGCACTATTGTTTTTTATATTACACTAGTGACCCGCCGCAGCTTCGCACGGGTGCAATGTGGGGCATATAAACCTTCCTCTTGAATCACTTTATCTATTGCTGAAAACGGCATTAAACTCCGTTGCGTAGTTTAAAAGATCTAAGCGTACAGGCAGCGGGAGCGACTTTGTTTTATACTATGTAAAGAAGATTTGTGTGAGTTTTTGCTTTGAATCAAAGAGTTTTTGATCTTACTTCGCCGGAAGGCAGTTTGGTTTAGAATGGTGCAGGTTTTACTAAAAGAAATTCTAGATTTATTCTTTCTTGCAAGTTTTTAAACGGAATACATAAAAAAACGTTGTGTCCGTTCCAAATTCTGAATATTTATTAAATCATAATATTTCCTACACAGTGACGTTGAAAGACGACCCAGTAATCATGGGCGTGCCGGGCACAGTTCAGCTGGGAGAAGACGTGTTGCTCAACTGTACAACACAGCCAGCGATGCCTCCCGCGAACATAGTGTGGTACATCGACGGGCGACCGGAGAGGGTTAGTACAATAACCAATAATATTATATACAAAAAGAAAAAGATAATCGTTAATGATGCATTCAAAAACACACCAATTGGCAGGTCTTGTCAGCTATCTCTTTCACTATAGAACTTCTTCTGTATCTTCGTCTTACTCATTACAGATACTAGTTAAAATAATGCAAGATCGAATTTTAAACCCCATGTTCTATGAACGTAACAGTCTAAAGTACAAAATATCATTAACAATAACTAGATAATTAATTTAGAATATAACAGACCACTCCCTTTTTTATATGTGGGGAAATCCACACGGATACCCTCTACTCTTGGGAAGACGTAGGGTCTTACCTTTTGGATTCTTACTGACTAAAATCACCTCGCTGTTCCCCCGAAGACCTACGGCCAGGATCGCGGGATTCGCTAGTGCATTCACCGTTATCCCAGCAGAAAGAGAAGAACCCCGATATAAGCCAAAACACAGCAGTCTGTTGCATCATTGCTATGCAGAAGACAGCACCGCACTGCATTATTCTGTTGTCCCCCCATGAGTATTCTTGATTGAATTGACGCTTGAAGTTCACTTCAATTCAATTCCATATTGCAAACATGTAGTTTATAGATCTTAATGTCGTATGAAATAGTTAATTAATTAAATAATTGACGCTTTGCTTTAACTTTGCCAACAGACAGAACCCGGGCTTGTGAACAACACGCAAGTTTCCTCCGCCAACGACTTCGGCCTGCGGTCGAGCTGGCGATCTCTTCGGCTGCGAGTGGCCACGTCCAAAGGCTTCATGTCCTTACGCTGCGAGGCCACGCAGCCGACCTGGCCTCCGTACACGAGGGCCACAAATTCGACGCTCGTGGTCGCGAGGTCGCCGCATTTGTCTATGTTTACAGCTGCAGGTGGGTTTCTGGTGTCCTAGTAACTATTTGGTTTAGCTATGGAAAGACCTTCGATCGATATGGGAAGTACTCGGGTTTCCCCGTAATATGTAGCTATATGAGTCATACATTGTCCTAAACACTACCAATTTACTGTCTTTACGACTGTATAATGTAGATCTAAATACTTCTTTAACTTATTTGGGTTACAAAACCGCAATCTTCATTAAACCTTTTAATTGAACTAAAATGCCTATTAAAGGTGCTTATTATTAGGTTGTTTTGGGGTTCTACCAGTCCCATATAAACCTATATGACCCATATATAACAACCTGTAAATATTTCAGCATATTTGAAGATATTTTTATAAAATCACGTTTTCTTTGCACGTAGTTTGAAAAAACTTGGGCACAGTTTGTTAGGAGTTCTCTCTTTGAATTATGCTCGCCTAGTATTTTTATATTATACCCGTACACCTTTCTGAGAACGTAAAATAAATTGTAGGGAAGTATAGCCTTATTTTTCTAAGTTTTATTATATTAAAAGGTAATTTCTTTATGCAACCAGAGTTCGAGGCAGTAACAAGCTTGACGAAACCGTTTCTAGTTCTACCACTGACATTTAAAACCCATTCAAGTTCTTTGCAAATCCTGATTCACTTTTCGAGAAATCGGTTGTCGACCGATTCGATTTGTTATCTCGTTTTTGTTTTGTCGTAACCGAAGAAAAACAGAAAACAAATCGAATTGTTCAACAGCTGACTTTTATCGAAAAGTTCTGAATTAGACGCAGATCAGTTTTAGAGTTTAATCTTGCTTGTTTGCGCTGATTAAACGTCAAAGAACGAATTCACAGGGTAGCCTGATTGATACCTACACGGCAATGGTGTGCATTGATTTTCGGACTAGGTAGGCAGGCACTAGCGATGTCGCCTTTCAATTGTACACTTAAGCCTATTTCAATACGATTCTGACCAAAAAAAATCATAGGTAAACACGCTTTTTTTATTTATAGTAATAGTTATATTGGAATAGTTAATTGAATCTTATGAGATAGGCATTGCCTAATTGCCTATATGCGATGCACACCACTGATTTGTAGTACACGGTAACACCCGACCCAGCTTTATCGATTTTTGGATCCTCTATGATATCGACCATGTTCTGCCTGACACCTATTTTCCTCTGGTCACAAAAAAAAACACCGTGCTATTTTCGTATAGTTTTTTTATGTTAGTGACGATTATAACATTTGGACAGATAAGTAGGTCGTTTTCAAAAAATGCCAACATGGAACATTTTTCGTAGCATTGTCTCAGGCCACCCGCCACAGCCTCAAGTGGAGCGGACATCTACTGTACCCATACCTTTCAACTGGCGGCCACCGGCCACGTGTTTGGCGAGTCACAGCGAAATGTATGGAAAAGTTAGCCCGCAACTTGTGGCCGGCGACTTGTGACTGTGGCTGGAGGCACGTTTGTGGGGCACTCTTATTTCACAATGAGGTATACACCTCAATAGTTTCGCCCCCTATTACAAGGGACTTAACTATAACAGCGAAATGAGGGCGTTACTATACACCTCTGCCCAACCCTTCGGGGAATACAGGCGTGATGTTATGTTTTGACTGCCTTGCAGTGGCGAAGGGTGAATTTTCTTAAAAGGGAAGCCGGACCAAACTCAACATATATTATAACTTATTTCTTTGATTGTTACCTTCATAAGCAAATGTTATACCTGCAATGTAACTTCGTAAATAATTATTTGTTTAAATGATAATTGAAAAT
Organism: Amphipyra berbera; assembly: GCA_910594945.2. Classification (NCBI taxonomy): domain Eukaryota; kingdom Metazoa; phylum Arthropoda; class Insecta; order Lepidoptera; family Noctuidae; genus Amphipyra; species Amphipyra berbera. Next base: position 19,771,711 of record OU343125.1, on the reverse strand, counting down.
AACAGATACTAGTATTTGCCATATTTCGAAAGGGAAGCCGATAGGAATCGAGTTGTATGGAGCCTTCGCCACTGCTGCCTTGTTGGTCTAGTGGTCGCAAGCGCGACTGCAGAGCATAGGGTTCTGGGTTCGATCCCCAGGTCAGGCAAAGTGATATTGGGTTTTTCCATTAGGAATTTCTCATTAGCAGCCCAGAGTCTTCATTTGTGCCCAGTTAATGGCAATAGGCTCTACCCCTATTACATGGGACTTAACTATAACGGCGAAATGAGGGCGTTACTATACACCTCTGCCCACCCCTTCGGGGAATACAGGCGTGATGTAATTTTATCTATACACCTACACTTTGCTAAACATCTAAGTTATACCGATGTACAACTTCTACAAGTATCTGTCTACTACTAATTAACACGCTATGCTATCCTGGTACTCGTAATTAAGACATGGCGGAGATGACTTGCATTCCGTTCCGCGATTCTGGTGAAAACCGCTTAATTCTCATACGTAAGGGTTATTTGTCTAATTTCGCGAAGGGTTCAGATAGCGATAAGTTTTGGAGTCTGCTCAAGTTAAAGCGAATGGTTTTCGAACTATTCGGGAACTCGCGAGATACTTGAGCTTCTGAAGTTCATCTATTTATCCCACAAACAGTTTAAATTGGTGTTGGGATATTGTCAATATCATATTGACAACATAGGGCAATAACATTAAGGCCCTTATTAAGTTTAGATTTAAATTAACTGAGAAGTATGTATAAAATAAAAGTTGTTAAATGTATGGAATTCTACTTTATAATAGCTGCTGTTGGAATATCTCTCAAATGAGAGCCGTTTATAACTACGGGTTAAGTGTGATTAAACACAATCCGATTAAAATAATTATTAAAAATTCTATTCAAAAATCACAATGCATTTGACACTTAAAACAATTCTCCATTAATTTTAAAATCACCATTTGAAAAAGGAATACGAATGCTGCAAATAAAAAAAATATTAAAACGTTTTGATTGTTCTTTTTAATATCTGCCATAGCCACGCTTTATACGCACTCTCCTGCAATTTTATTTACAAAGTTGTACTCACAATACTTTTTCATTTTATTCTGCGACATAATTGTCAAATTTTTGATTCAGCACGAAAATAGCCATTTCAAAGAGCTTCATCGAGCCATGTGCAATTTCTGGCTCAGTTGGACGTTAAATGGAGTAGTGGCAATTATGTGTTAACATGAACGCACATGATATTCGAATACCTTGGTCTCTATGTTCGATAACAAATCTGTTATTGGTTGAATGACTTTCTTTGTTATCAAAGAAAAGTTAATAACCCGAATTGTCATGCTTCATTGAGCGAACAAATGTTAGAGTTGATCATTTTGTGATATTATGAATCTTAGTGTTGATAATCCGAAAATCCACTTGGAAATTAAGTATTGTAAGTGATAAGCTTAATTTATTTTCCATTTGTTATTCTTATTTTTCATTTAAAACCATATTGTAAGTTTTTTGGAATAAATTGGTCCTGTGTCTCAAAGGACCAAATATCGTCATTGGCAAAATACGGGTTTGTGTAGTATGTAAGTACATAAGGTATATTTACGAGTACGTTCCTTTTGTCTCCTGAAAATCCCTGTATCATTATTAATGTGATTGAGAATATACATTTCCATAAAGTCAAGAAGCCATAATTAACATAATATTATTCACACATAAATTGCCAAAAGATTACCGTATAGCTTCCGGAAAAAAAAGAGCAACCCAGAGATTATTTTAAGAGGATAGCATCTTCCTGTGTACCCACCACCACACTGCGATGTGCAATCCCTTATCGCAATTTTTATAGCAATATTTCACTACGACCACAAATTATTGCGGATTTAGTTGGCTCACCTTGAACGGTGGACATATAATATGTACTAAAATAATACATATATACATAGTTCACGCCTGTTTCGCGCTGAGGTAGGCAGAGACAAGTGAACGCCGTCTGCTACGATCCAGACATACATTCCTCGTTTTTTCTACATGTAGTATGATAGCATAGAATATCTCATGAGCATTTAATTAGAATTAGATTTAATTAATTTGGCAACGGGTTATTGGAGAAATCCTCGTTTTTGTGGAAGTGTAGCGGGAATATTGGTACCAAATAGCTACTAGGTATTTTTATTATACCTATAGTTGCCAATCTCGAAGACCACCAAACTTTTTTTTTTAATATATTTCATTTCGGTACGGCGCATTCTACACTTTCAATATTTACCACGACATTTGGATCGCGCTTCTGGATCGTGATATTTATTGAGTGTAGCATACGCCTAACGGTTTTGACCCAAAACTGCCGACGTCCTTTGGTCTGTGTATAAATATCTAACCAATATACCCTTGTTCGCAGGTTCAAGCTCAACTATGTTGGATGTAACAGTACTGACGTTCGCGTGGTGCATCTCAGTACATATATTTTCTAAATACAGTGCCTTGAGTGAAGTCTAATCGATGCTGTAGGTGTCAGCTTAGTATCGAGCGTTAGTATAGTTAGATATCAATTTTATCACGTATATACACGTGTTTACACGCCAGTATGAGGTATGACTAGGCAGTGCCGGCCTAGACCTTGATCAGGGTAGAGCGAGATTGTCTTTCGACGCCCTTTAGTCGACTCTTTCACATAACATAAATTGTATTTCAGATTATGTTTAATAAATAAAAATTACCAACGTTTTTACAATTCAACTTTTGGCGCCTCATATCACCTGGCGCCTCTTGTCACCTGGCGCCTCTTGCCACCTGGCGCCTCTTGCCACCTGGCGCCTCTTGCCACCTGGCACCTTGAACAACCACTACTCTCGTTTCAACCTCAGGGCCGGCGCTGTAAGTCTGTCAGGAAAAAAAAATGGTGCATATTAAATGGAAATAATATATTACTGTTATGTAACGAAAAAATTGTACATAGCCATACACTTGCGTTAGCTACAGTTTGTCTAATGTAAAAGGTCCTGTATATTGACAATTTTAAAGTCGATATGAAATAATACGAAATAGATCAAAACGTTTTGGAACACCAGTCGACGGTTGGCTATTCAAATTCGGGCGTGCCAACCTGAATGTCCAATGTGCCGATCTACAATTTGGCAGCCGTAGTATATTTTGTAAACTATCGAAGCGCAATATATTGTGATGAGAATGAATGTACCTATAGTCCGGCCATATAAATTTTCTATAAAAGGTAAACAAACCTTTGATCGTGAAACTATTATTCTGTTTTAAAAATATAACAAAAATAAATGTTGAAAGTTTTCCAAAAATGTGTATTTTTAAGGGATTCTTAAAGCAAAATTAATAATTCACGATACAAGCTTTGTTTACTTTTATACAATATTTTAAAGGACGGAGTATACTTGATAGCACACGTTGAGGCACGAAATATTCGATTCAAATGATGTCATCTAGCTAATCTCGGCCATATCGACAGGTAAAGCCGCAATGACTGACATCATTGTGTGGACGCGGGTTGTCGCTGAAAATCAGCGCTTTGGCGGTGTTCTGAATGTGCCATAGCAGTATGCTGAGCGATTGCCGATATGACCGGATACGACGCAATAATAATCCTTACCTTTTAGCTTTTGTTGTGAACGTCAAATGAAAATGAAAATAAATTTAAAAAAAATCTAATACTAGTGAAGACCATGCATTGGTCTTGGCAATATTTGTGGTAGGTTGCGGGAAGGAGGAAAAAATTGTGGCAAATAGGAAGGAATAACAGTTAGTAATTCTTCATAAAATTATAAATATGCATTTGATATCAAACAAAAATATCAACGATAACAATTTTTATTTTACTTCGACAAACATAAACAATAATACAATACTCTTTTCAAAACATTCGAAGACGTTTTCCAATATCACTCTCCTAGCTTCCGCTGTCCGCCTGGTACTTTTCTGCAAATACCTACACTAAGCGACGTAAAACATCGCTTTTGTGTAAAAAGCACCTGTATTGCTGCAAGCCTGTTTCGTCTTACCATAATAAGCTACCTAAGTACCTTTCCAGTAAGGAAGAAAATGATAGCAATAGTCATTTGTGGGGAAAAAGGTAGCAAAACTGTCGTTCTCCCTAGAAATATCGTAACGCTCATTGCTATAAAAAACGGCATAATAATTATTCGAGTAAAAATAAATCGCATGTTCGTCTTTACATCTGCAAGGAATAATAAGCTGCCGTTATTTCTACGCTTTATCATTCCCATTCAACATCAAAGCACACTCAAACAAAGTATCGATAAAATCTCGAATTATACATATTTTTATCATACATGTTCCATACCATGCACGGAGCATCAAAGAGTCTGCGTATCAATTGTATCCTCGTAAATACATAACACGAACAATCGTAGGAACATTCAGTGATCTTTTATTTCCGTTCACCATTCAATATTTATGGAATCCTGGTACATTGTACAATCAAATGCGAATCTCTTGGCGTGTAAACATTATATTACGTAGCTGTATTCTGTCGTTTGTGTAAAATTGCAAAGTGGATGCGATGCGTGTTTCTGGTCCTATTGTCCATTTCGTCTGCTAGCTCTTTCGTGAATTTTTATATTACATTACGTTAGGCTATGGTTGAAATTGCGTCATACTTTAAACTAAGCTGCGTCTACGACTACAACTATCCGAGGTTGTTTAAAGGTTAAACCCGTAAGGCACGTAAGGCGCGTTAGGGTAATTACGAATATGGGAATATTACGAACATTACGAATTACTACTAAATCAGACAATATTTTTTGGTCTGGCAACATTACATTACACATTCTGGCATTATTATGTTGCCAGAGCAAAAAATATTGCCTAGTTTAAAAGAAATTCATAATTTCGGAATATTCTCCAAGATTTAAGATCAGAGCCACCTCGGTGCAAATGGAAAAACGAGCTATCCAAAATATAAACGTCATCTAAATTTCATACATTTTATAGACATTTCATTTACTGCACTGATTTGAATAGCACCAATTCGAATCACACCAATAGTAATAGAAATACGATTGGCGTGATTAAAATTGGTGCTATTCAAATTGATGCGGTAAATGGAATGCCTCATTTTAATGGTAATAAACATAGAACGACTTAACCTTCATCTTGTTCAATATATTTCGTAGCTCCAGATTTACTATCTTCTTCTTTTCGTGTGGTTAATGACTAACCTGGTGTCACAGTTTATGCCGCCCATGGTCCTCTGATTTAGCTTCAAATGCCGTCGAGAAATATCTCTCAGGCATGCCGGTTTCCACATGATGTTTTCCTTCACCGTTTTTAAGCACGTGATAATTATACAATACGCACATGAATCCGAAAAGTCAGAGGTGCGTGCCTTGGGTTCGAACTCGACGGCAGTCCGACGGTCACACCACTAGCTCATTGCTGTCAGGTTTACTGTGATGAATATGTTTAAATTTAATGTTCAAGCGTCCAGCTGTTATTATAGTTTGGTGTTTCAGTTTATTAAATTTTGCTAACTAAATTCGATATTTGATAGCTTCCTCTGTCCTATTATTTACCGAAATCTGTAAATCGATATATAGAAGCTAGTTCAAACTGTTCCGTTGCTTGATTTTCGTAGTTTCAAGCGTAGAACCATTCATTTATTTACCATTTCTGTATTCAAATTGATATTGAGGTCAATTACTGATAGGAAAATACATAGTTTACACGGGCTTAGCATTTATTATTAGTGCTTATCGCCCAGTGAAAAGTACTAAGCATTAGTTAGTAAGCTCGTGTAATCTATGCATTATGAATTAGTTATCATTTTAATTGGCTTTTGCCGGGTTCCTATAAACAAAATCGAATCGTTTTGCTTACAAATAGTATCATTTTATTCCCAAACTGGGCATATAAATAGACTCGTAAGCTAATTTTACCTGTGATAGCTACTTCCATATGTGAGGGTCTTCTATGCAAAGCTATGAGGTACTACTTCATTATTGGTAAAGATACAATAGTCTCAATTTTAACCAAAAACAAAGGCAGTGATAGTCTAGTGGTGTGATCGTCAGACTGCCAAGTCATACGTCCTGAGCGCGCCCCTCTAACTTTTCGGATTCATGTGCGTATTGTATAATTATCACTTGCTTAAAAACGGTGAAGGAAAACATCGTGACGAAACCGGCATGCCTGAGAGATATTTCTTGACGGCATGTGAAGCCAAGTCAGAGGCCCATGGGCGGCATAAATTCTGACACCAGGTTAGTTACTAACCACACGAAAATAAAACCAATAACGCTCTGTAAATTATAGGAATCGGCCATTAAACGTCAAATTATGCTATAACAATTTGAAAAACTAAAAGAACAAAATTCAGAAATAGTACCAGGAGAGCACGACCAACGCGGAGTAAACATCACCTTTCAAAATATGTTAATATTTGAGTTGGCAGCGTCTGTTACAGATTTTGCAATGGTGCTGGGAATTGGAGGCCCAATCTTTTGTCAGACCCTATAAGCTTTTAAAGCACTTTGACCGTACTGTTTTGCCCGAAATAACGCGCTGTTTTCTGTTATCACGTTTATATTTGATGTTACATGACTTTTCATGGGGGAATGCGAAGTTTCGAAGTAAAAGAACAGATTGGAGTTTGAACTTTGGTTGTTTGTTTCTCCCTATACAGAATCGTGTGAAGAGTTTTGATAGTCGTTTATGTGAAAATAATGCTCAGTGAATGCCTTGTTGGTCTAGTGGTGGCAAGCGCGACTGCTGATCATGAGGTCCTGGGTTCGATCCCCAGATCGGGCAAAGTGTTATTGGGCTTTTCCGTGTGGAATTATTCAGTAACAGCCCGGAGTCTGGATTTGTACCGGGTTGATGGCAACAGGCTCGCCCCCTAGGAATTAAATATAACGGTGAAATGAGGGTGCTACTATACACCTCTGCCCTACCCTTTGGGGAATACAGGCGTTATGTTATGTTAATGCTCAGTAAATATAGATAGGTATGTTTAAAGTTATTTAAATTAAAACACTCCATTTTGCAAAAGAGATTTTAGAAAAAGAGTCGAGGCAGAGATTGTCTACCATAAGGTGAATTAAGGCTCATTTACACGGTGCAAGTTTCTTGAAGCAAGTCTCATGCTATCTTTGTCTTTCTCTCCGACAAAAACAGAGATAGCATGAGACTTGCTTCAAGAAACTTGCACCGTGTAAATGAGCCTTTAAGATATTATTATGTTTTAGATTTTTTTTTCAAATTAAAACGACAGAACACATCTACGTAGTTAGTGATAATTGTAATAAAAATTGTCGTAAAAAAATATTATTATAAAATCAATTATTCTATAAATAGCAAGCACTGAATTTCGATGTTTATGTCACAAGAAAATAAAAATTTGTAATATTTACATATGTTGGTGGGGGGCTGATGCGCATACGATTAAGTTAATGTAATGTACAGTGTAAGGCAGGGACGTGTTGCGTTGACAGTTAAGCTATTAACTTAGCGCTAAGTTCGTACGGTAAGTTGCAGTATTAAGTTTAGAGGCTACCTAACTTCAAGTGTCCATAGAGGTTTATAACTTGTCGTAACACATAGAACATGAAACTAGTGAGTTTGAGGGACTGAAGTTATAACAAAGGGGTATCTTGTGTGATCTCATGATAATTCTGAACAATCAGCCACAGAGACGAATTCAATGTACTTAGATGAACTGATTCGAAATAAATATACATTGTATTGACATCCCTGCACTAACTGTGATAAGAGCTGATAATCTTGAGACGGATGAATCGACTTCCATCAAATATAGCTAAAAACCTTGCCGATTAAACCAGCTTCCAAACAAAAAAACCGCATTGAAATTGGTTCATCCGTTTAGCAGCTACGATGCTACAGACAGACGCACAGACAGGCAGACAAAGACATGAACTTATAACATTCCTGTTTTTGCATCAACATTTGGGGGTTAAAAATATGAGATACATACCTGCTCAATATAAGCACGAAAGCATGCTATTATTGAGCAATTGTGTGTGAAAAGATTGCTATTAATAAGCATGCTCATTTGGAGCATGCTCAAAAATTAACAGTTGTTTGATTTTCGAGCATACTATCTAAGGCGCGGGTGGGAGGGAATGTGCTCTGAGCACGTCTAAACAGGTATGCTTATGAACATACTAGTGTCGATTCCATCTCATTACGTCAAGAGTATGCTTAAAAAAGTATGCCTATTATAAGCAAATGTGTACAGTTGAAGAGCATGCTAGTTTTAAGCATGCTCACTAGTATGCTTTTTTATGAGCATTTGTGTGTGTCCATAACTACATATAAAATTCGACTTATTTGCAAAGCAAAGATTGTTCTGAACGCCCTGTAATTGTTCAGTTCATTATTTTTGACAGTTGATTATTCCGAGAACGCCTAGTACGCTAGTCCGTGAATATTATGAAATCGATTTGATTTCGCTTGTTATTTCAATAATCGATTACATTTTATTGCAATCCTATGTATTTTATGATTTAGAATTTTCCCTGTGATATTCCATATTTTGTATTTTTGTACCGCTGCGGCCATCTTGTTCAACTGTCAACACGATACTGTCAAATTGTTGTTAGGATACATGTTATATAAATTATTTGTACGTTGTTTAGTTTTATGCAACGAATTTATTACTTTTTTTGTATTTTCATAATGTTATAGGACTTTTGTTGCTGTTCTTGTGTGATTTTCTTTATGTCTGTGAATTACCGTAACCTATGAAAGAATAAAATATAAGAGAACTGTTCCTCTGCTTTTTAATGAGCGCAGGATTGGTTTTTTAAGCAAATAACGTCCTGTCAATAGGGAAGACAATGTAGAATTATTGCAACCAATCACACGATGAGTATAATTATCATAGAGTACAACCTCATTTAAGTAATAAAATTACATTTTGTACCAACGACATACTAACTATACACCGTCCAGTATAAACTGGTACGCGGCGAACTAAGGAACTAAATGAAAATGTATTGAATTTGACGTATAATCGCGTTTTGCATTCGCAAGCAGACCCGCTCTGAAATGCCAAATTATACTGGGTACACTATAAACGCGTTGTTTCTTGTCCCAAACAAAAGTCAAGTACGACAAGACTAACGACAGACGCTAGTTTTGGTACAAGTATCAAAACTGTTATTCAATTATCGAACAATCTGTCAAAATTATTCATACGTTTTTTGACAGGTGGGTAGAACACAACTTTTTTTTATAAGATGTCTAGTACTTTAGTACACCCATCATCTCCCTGCCCTTATCCTACACTAGGTGGGGTCGGCACAACACGTATTCCTTTTTCATTCTCCTCTATCAACCGTCATCTCAGAACTCACTCATTTCTCACCCATATCATCTTTCACACAATCCATCCATCTTTTCTTTGACCTACCTCTATTTGTATATCCATCTAGTAACATGTATTTTAGTATTTCCATGGTACCAAATATCTAACTCCACCTGGTGTTCTCTTTCCACGATGTCCTCATCTACGTCACGATTTGTAATATTTTCCCATCAATATCTACAAAGTTTGAAAACAGAAGGCGAATCTCATTGGTTCATCAAACGACAGTCACATGATCTAGCTGTCGTGGGAAGAGACTGCCTAGTATGAATATTGAGACATTAGTTACGTTAATGTCAGTGAATTTTGAATTGGAAATACTCGTCCCGCACATACTATTTAATTAAATTTAAAACTTTGTTCATAATCTATGTATGATACAAATTGTGCATGTCGCAATAAAATAAATCAAATGTTACGGGGTGTCCTGCGTAAGCGACAAACGCGACGCGGTGCGACGCGACGCAAACCTACGTGGAACAAATACGCGTTACGTCGTGTCTCGCTACATAGGCCGCTAGTAGGGAATGTCGTTGTCTTGATCGCCTTTGTCGCGTTCGTCGCGTCGCATTCGTCGCTTACGCAGGACACTCCGCTATAGGACAGAAATTCAAAATTCGCTTACATTAGCAATACTTTTACGATAACAGCCTCGTCGGTCTAGTGGTGGCAAGCGCGACTGCTGATCGTGAGGCCCTGGGTTCAATCCCCAGGTCGGGCCAAGTGTTATTAGGTTTTTCCGTGTGGAATTCCTCAGTAGCAGCCCGGTGTTTGGATTTGTGTCCCTATTACATGCGACTTAAACATAACGGCGAAATGTGAGTATTACTAAAACATCTCTACAACCCCTCGGGGAATATAGGCGTGTTGTTATGTTATGTTTACGATACTATAGTTAAATGTTCGTGCTAGGCCTACACTGTATTGTTATAATTATCATGATTACATCAAATTCGTTAATTAGTGGTTTAATTATTCAACGGGGTGTAAATTAAATCATGTAATTCCTTCAAACCTCGTGATGTACTGCTGACGTAGATCGATGGGTCTTACGTATAATGGTGCAAGTGTAAAAACACAGCTTTATAGAAGAGCTGTTTAAAGATGAGCTGTTTAAAGACTTTAAATATTTATTATATCCCGTATAAAATAATACTGTTATTTCCATTCGTTTGCTAACAAAGAAACTATCTACATTAAAAAATAAAATTGAGTAAAATATAGGTGATTTGAAGGTGATTGATGTAGAAAATTGGATTTCGTATTTTTGCGTGTTGTACCAGTATACGTAGGACCCGTCGAGATTAACCCTGAAAGGGACAGTTTTGGATTCAATAAAAATAATATTACAAGAAATAAACATGTGTTCTTAACGTGAGGCATTTTAGCGCCAGCGAATTGCGCGGTAACACAGGCCGCACGGTCATTTAACTAGGGGCGCTAAAATGCCTCATGTTACGAACACATGTTTAATTCTTGTAATTTTTTTTTTATTGAATCCAAATGTTTCCCTTGCAGGTTTAATCTATGTCAGCAGTACACAACAAGGTTTGAAGGAATTATATGATTTTATTTACACCCCGTAAAGTTGTCTACCCTATGCATCAGGAGAGCGATCTTAATAAATATGTTACCATAATGTAAAATAATATCAACTAAGTTTTCGTCTCAATTTTGTGTATTTCTCAAGTCCTGACGTTCCTACAATTCTTCTATTGTATATAGTATTGTATTATTTTGGTGCAAATATCTAAATATTTGTTAATAGCGAATCACTCAAATTCTAATCTCGGCATTTTAAAATGTTTTTCACAGCTGAATAGCCTCTTTAAACGTAAGGTAAAAAATTACCTTTCATGATTTTTTTATCTTGCTTTCAGAAGATGAAAAAACTACGTAAGTGAAAGAAACTAAATGTATTGAGATTGTGGGTCTAGTATTTCTTTTTCTGAGTGTACTCCAATAAAAATCGTATGTAAATAAATCTTTTAAATCAAAATACATTCATAAAAAAAAACAAAATACCTAACCATAGCGCTTCTAATTTTATTCAAAAAAAATCTAATTTCAATATTTTACAACGGCGGTTGCGAAAACGCAGATTCCCGCGTAAAACTGTAGTGACGTCATCAAAATTCATGAAACCGAACAATCCGTACGTAATGTGATTTAAAAACGACCGACGTGGCGCGGAGCGGGTGCTCGTGACGTCAGAACGTATGTACCTACTATGTAGAATTTGAGCAGATTTCATGTACTGCTTTCCTTGTACCGTTGTTACAAAATGAAGAGTACGCAGATTTATGAGAGGATTAATAATAATATATATAAGATTCAGTTTATCTAAATTCGCAGAAAACGGCTTATACGATTTTCTAGTCTATAATTTTTTGACGAGAATGAAAGATAAATAATAAATTCATGGAAATTAACTACACATTTTATGTTATTACGTGTTACGTAAAAATACAATCTAATCTATCGCTTCTACTATTCTTGGTCTCATAAGTACAGTCAGGACCCAACCCTTGTAATCTTTAGCCCATTCTTTTTTTCTATACTGAGAGTAAAAAGATTTCAGTACCATTTTCGTGAAAGATTTTATTAAAATCCCTTCAGACTTGCTCATCAATGCTCATCAATACTCTTCAGCACCCACATTGAGCCATCTCGAATTGTCAAACCTAGAAAATTTTCTTAAGACCTTTATATATAACGCTACTAATGAAGGCATAAATTTGATTTCTATCACTGAATACGAATTCTCACGTTCGTAACAAGGTCGACAGGGCGTGACAGTAAGTACAATGGTACCAAATGACGGGACCGGATCGTCGGTACATTGTCTACGAGATTCACTTCGTATGAATCCTTCGTCTTGTGTGTGACGTCACACTGAATCACACTTGAATTTCTGATCAATGTTTTGTATGATGTCTTACTAATGACAGAAACAATTGTGTGGTCGCAAAAGATGGGTACTGGCGGCAAAGGGAATAAGTATGCGGACAAGTAACAACATCTGCAACTAGTTTTGTAAATAAAAAGTTAGTACATGAAAGATATTGACTGCATTTCAACTACAAAATACAATTAGGATTTTGGTAACGCAACTGCGTCCCAACCGCGAGTAGACTGCAACAGACTAAAGTAGACTTTGGATTTGCAGCAGTGTACAACCGCTCTCATAGTTGCAATGCAGTCGAACCGCCACACTGCAACCAAAATGAATTTTGGAGTTAGTTCTCAGCTAAAATGCAGTCAGCCTATAATATTAACGACAGGGCTTACGATCTCGACATACATTTTTAGTTTCTACCATTGTCCATTACGAAATACTAAATATTTCTTTATAATTTCACTTACAACAACAGAATGGTAAAATTTATACTCCCAGTGTTCTTTGTAAACACGAACAGACAGAATTACGAAACGTAGCAGTTTCAAAGTTTATTCTAGGAGTCTTCTCGCTAATAACATTGCAATATTACATTACATTGTTCGCCAAGAAATATAGAGTATTGTAGCGGAGGAGTTTTCAGCTGTACTAAAACATTTTAATGCAAATATCCTTCTGTCACTCGTCGTGCCAAACTATGAAATTATTATTGTATAAATTGTATATAAAATTAAAGACAGCTAGGTACCTAGTTAAAATGTCTAAATTTAATAAATCTATGAAAATCTATTGACGTCATTTTTGGTGGTTTGTTTTAAGTAATTGGGAGAATCTTCACTATGCGTTCTTTTTAATATTTAAGCTCATTAGTACATTTTTTTATGTAAAATACTGGCTGCTCCCTTCATTTGAAGTCAAAGAGGTTTTTAAATATAATTAGGTTTGACGTTTTTAACTTTTTATTTTCAGTACAGCGCTCATTAAAATATTATCTTTAAATTTAAACTTTTTTATATTTTAAGCTCGCTATGCTAAAATGAAAGTTGAAACTAATGTTGCATATTTTCATTTAAAATGTTTCATTGAAAAATTAATTTTATGTAAGAAAACCTGCTATATTCTAGAAATTAATCTCCCAATTTATTTAAAATAAAATGAAATATAATTGTAATTTTATTTCCACGTGACTTTATTGTAATTTCAATTTTTATTTGTGATCGTCCACGTTGTATAAATATTGGTCAATTTTGAACACTATCAAAATATTCTGTGATACATTTGTTTGTTAGTTTAATATTGCATTGTATGAATATAATTATGTAACATATTAATATTGTCATTGGGTGTCACGTTCTTAATGGCGATAAATAAATGTATTTAATGAATTGTATGCGTTTTCATTTATTTTATTGACAACAATTGTACACCTTGTGACATGAGATTAGATAAGTTAGATTAGGTGCGTAGTACTCTTAACCGGCGTACGTGTATGACAAGATGTATGAATGTGGATGAAGCGAAAGGGGTATGTAAGGATCGTAGCATGTTGCGTACCATAGTTTCTGCCTACCCTCATGGCAAAAGGGCGTGAGTTAATGTATGTACGAGTTTGTTTGTACATGAGATTGAAGAACATAAACAAGGTATTTAAAAAAAGTTTCCGCTAAATAATATTCTAAAAGGTACAACTTAATGGTAAACAGAAAGATTGGTAGGTACCTACATCACTATTATCTGAAAATCATAGCGGATACAAAGGACCACCTTGGTAGCGAGCGTACCTTTAGTAATTATTACTCATTCTACGAAACACAATTAAACCTAGCAAGTACAATTTTTCCCAGTAAAAATAATATTGAAGCGAAAAACTAACGAATTGCAAAACAATTCGAAACACATTTATCCGCAACATCTCCAAGCACAAACAACATTTATTCTTCCGTATTTTACAGGTAACTAAAAATATATTTTGTACACAAACTCAGCACTGTGCAATTTTTATCCCATTCATACAAACATTCAGAACGGCACAATAACACGGAATCGCAAACCAACCGCGTATTAGAAGAAAAGGGGACGCTAGCAACGATTTACGGGTCGACAACTACGAATAGAACGGGTTTTTATCGCAGAACTACGTCGCTTCATGTTCCCCTGGTATTTTTTTTCTATCACACACACACACACGCTGAATAGAATTTAGGTTGCGCAAAGAACTTTAACGAGTGGAACTCGTCGCCATTGTCTCCTAGTTCTTATGTCGGCCTGGTATGTTAAATACGTAACAGACAAAAAACAGACAAGCCTCCTCTTTTCTGGAAATTAAAACAAAGGAAAATTGTATGCCAAAAAGGTAGATCAACACACAGCCTCCCTTTTGAACAGAGAATGTAGACAAAAAAAATACGGGATTGTATTTTCGCAAGCATTAAAAACATTGCATATTTTTTCTTAAAAACTCACGACTGAATCAAGTTAGCTGCAGTTAAAAATAAAAAAACATTGATGGGCAAGTTTCCAATTGGATGAAGAGGGAAAGGGAGACCAAAGAAAAGATGGATGGATTGTGTGAGGGAGAATATGAAGAAAAAGGGAGTAAATGATGAGATGACGGCTGACAGGGAAGAATGGAAGAGGAAAACATATTGCGCCGACCACAAGTAACTTGGGAACAGGGCAGGAAGATGATGATGATCAAGAATCATCATCTTCTGAATACCAGTATTTTACACAGATCGACTTCCATCAAACCTCCGCAACCCAGTTACTGGGCAATGCCGATATGCTAAGGTAAGACCAATGATCAGATTTTCGGGCTTCTAGCTACCCATAACGCCTGTCATAGATTTTCGTATGACACCCGGGACCGACGGTTTAACGTGCTCTTCGAGGCACAGAGGGGTCTCAGTGTGTAATAAACGGTCACCCATCCATTGGCTGGCCGCGGCAAAGGCAGGTTAACCTTGCAAATCGTAGGATCCGCACGGTTTTTAATTGACCTCGAGCTCCTAGTTCAGGTAAAAAAATTGCCAGGGTTGACTACCCAGGGTGCGCCAGGGGTAACTATTCAAACTATCGTCACCCGTGGAGACATTTACAAACAGATATGATGAGTAATTTCTTTCCACGTGAACTTGCTTTCCAACCTAACATGAGCATTTTCTTTTTATCCACATATAAAATACATTCAACAGAAACGTGTAGAGGTGAATCTATCATCACAGTTATAACTAATATCGGTATGTCAGGATTGGGAGCAAGGTAAATAAAGTAAATGAAACCAACATAGACTCTCCACCACTGAGAGTACTTTTAATTGGATTAGTAATTAGTTACAGAAGCTAGTTCACAATATAACACAACATAATAATCAAAATCAGAAAATAAGGACAAGCTAATCAGATATAAAAGGTCACACTTCTTTCTTCGGCTGTTCGAGATGGAATCCTTCGCTCCGTCGAATGACCACTGTTTTTATAACTTCGGGTACGTTGATTCATCTTGACGATTACCCTCCTTTATCAACATTGTCCAGTGTTACCGATAATACATGTGCTACCGATAACACATGTGCTACCGATAACACAACATACAATTTCCACCGCGTGTCAGACACACGTGTTTACTTCTATAAACACGTGACCACGTTGCCAGTAATTAATTCTCGCTCAACGTGATAGCTATGCGCTTACTACCGCAGTGACAGTCCCGCGTCAAGTTAGTAAGTTCGGTTTATCATTAACACGTATTAGAGAACTGCCTCGGTGATCTAGTGATGGCAAGCACGACTGCTGATCGTGAGGTCTTGAATTCAATCCCCAGGTCGGGCAAAGTTTTATTGGGTTTTTCCGTATGGGCTTCCTCATTAGCAGCCCGGGCTTTGGATTTGTTTGGATGATGGCAATAGGCTCGCTTCCTATTACATGGGACTTGATCATAACGGCGAAGTGAGGGTGTTACTATACACCTCTGCCCAACCCTTCGGGGAATCCAGGAGTGATGTTATGTTGTGTTAGAGAAGTGAACTAAACTATAGGTGGAAAGCCTCATTTGGACGCATATTGGCGAGTGCGTAGTACTCTCAACGGGCGAGCGTGTATGACAAGATGTATGAATGTGGATGAAGCGAAAGGGGTATGTAAGGTTCGTAGCATGTGGCGTTCTATAGTTTCTGCCTACCCCCATTGGAAAAAGGCGTGAGTATGTATGTACGTATTGGGGAGTTAAGTAATAAGTTATCGGTAAATAGACTGCTATCCTATTTTTCGGCGAGTGCAAAGAAGTGCTCTCGCGTCTCACTTATCTCGCTAACTTCACTCATTGTGCATGTCAATGGCATAGTCTGAACTAGTTTATTAGTATTACTAAGTTAGCTAGCTTCTGCTTTTTCCCTCATGTTGGAACGAGCTTTACGAGAAGCCAAGATTAACCAGTCAGCAAGGTTGGTAGCGGGGCGGACTGTCCAGGGAGTGCCGGTCGTAATTAAGTATCCTAACTTGTGGAAGCTTTTTTAATGCACCCCAACCAAGTCTTTACATACATTATACAAAATCTGCTCAGGTGGAGATTCATAGACGATTTCAGCTCGGTGCTGTTCTACAAACGATGAGACACTTGACATCATGTCCTGCGTGCCCTGACAGTAGTTTTTTTATCGTTGGAAAGTCCTCATTGATGTCCCTCGCCCAGGGAAGGCGAGGGTGTCTGCCGAACTCTTACCGGCTAAAAACCAACGGTGTTCCTCCTATTGGCCGTTCGGCCGGGGTCGCGAGATTCGCAAAAGCATGCATCGCAACCCCGGCAGGTCCCGATCCGCCAGTGCCCTGATACCTGCACGTTACAGGAACTTATGGACGCTGCTAATAATACTAAACTCGTAGCTAAGTTCCAGGCCGACTCAATTTAGATTGCCATCGACACGTTAAGAGGAATACATTACATAATAATTACGTCGATTATGATATTTATGATGCAATAACAATAACAAATCACAATTTCAATAAGCAAGTAAAGTTGTAATAGAAATATTACTAAGATTAATATAAGGTATGCTCCCCAACCTTCCCCGTAGACCAAACAATGAACGATCCTGCCATACTCGTAATTACCACGCCCATCAAATAGATTATTGACCGAAGAATCATGTTATTAAAGTCCGACCATACACATTTTGAATAAAAGGTAAACAAATCTTTTGATGGTGAAACATTCATAAAAATCTATTAAATATACGCATTTAAAAAAAACAGTAAACCAGATTACACACCTTAGAATATCGGTATTACCCGGTAACTGGGTTGCGGAAGTCTGATGGCAGTCGCTTCGTGTAAAACACTGGTGTTCAACCGCATCTAGTTTGACTGGAAGCTGCCCCAACATAAATGGAAAAGGATAGGTGGAATGTTTTTTTGTAACACTATTTTTTCAATCGTTTAATGGACTATCAAAGGATTGTTTACTTTATATACAGAATTGAAATGGCCGGACTATACTACACGGGCGATTCTCGATGCTACCTTTTTGATATTAATGCTATAATCCCTTAGGCGTCTTCTAGATTGAGAGAGGGAGAAGAAACTGGAATAAATAATAGAGACAAGGCAAGCGTCTGAGGATCGTAATATAAATACTCATTCAAATCATATTTATGACAATAATTGACAATGAATGAATAACTTAATTGGACAGCACAAAAAAGACAACATACTCAATATCTTTATTGCTTTACCATTTTATTGCTTTATTGTGTACTTAGGTGGTAACTATATAATTGAGATCATTATGGACCCTGTAGGGCACAGCAAAAGGGTAGGAGAGAGTAAGAACATACACAACATAATCAGCCCCTTACTGTCCCACTGCTGGGCACGGACCTCTTCTTAGAATGAGAAGGGCTTAGGCCTAGTCCACCACACTAGCCTAGTGCGAGTTGGCAGACTAAACACACCATCGAGAACTTTATACAGCCCTCTCAGTTGTGCAGGTTTCCTAATAATGTTTTTCCATCACGTGATAATCAACTTCTGATTCGCACGTGAATTCGAAAAGTCAGCACAAGCTGGGATTGAACTCAGAACACTTTACATGGAAGGCAAGCGTTTAACCGATAGGTTATCACTGTTTAGACAACATTATAATGGAAATAAAATCTCTTGAGGTTGTAGATGTCTACATATAGGCGTGTAACTATCTATACACTCCTTGAGTTCGAACCCAAGGCACGCACCTCTGACTTTTCGGATTCATGTGCGTAGTGTATAATTATCACTTGCTTAAAAACTGTGAAGGAAAACATCGTGAGGAAATCAGCTTACCTGAAAGATATTTCTCGACGGCATGTGAAGCCAAGTCAGAGGCCCATGGGCGGCATAAACTCTGATACCAGGTTAGTCACAAACCACAGGAAAAGAAGAAGACCATCACCAGGTGGCCCGTTAGCCTGTTTGCCAAGGTAAAACATTAAAAAACATAACCCTGTCTTTGCTGTCGCGCAGTCGGATAAAAAAAAAGGTGCTGTGCAGTAACCAATTCACCCTACACCCCCACATATGTTGACATTAACATTCCTAATTACATCATACATGCCGACCCACATCAGTTTACACATCTATAAATCCATAGATTAAATAACTCTTGTTATGACTGTGACCTTTTTGCTAAGGTTGTCGGAAGTCACAGAAGCGGTCTATTGATACCACATAAAGCTGGTCGTCTGTTCCGGGAATATTATATCGGAATCCGCCGGGTACCTTAGCTACGCGGAATCGAATTAGCCAGTGAGAAGGGTAGGATCTCTTTGATGTTCCGTTTAAGTGAAATGCCGAAGTGCATTTTGTGTGTTAAGAGCTGAAAATGTTTATCGGGTTATCTTGAATATACGTGGGAGCGGACGTAAATAAGTTTCTATTTTATATGTTACTTTAACTCTGTACAGTGTACTGTGTTTGTAATGATGAGAAAATAAATAAGTATTGTATTGCTATAATCGTTGTAGACTAGCAGTGTCTTCACGGCTATGCCCGCTTAAGAAGTTTTATTCCAGTAATAAATATAGCCTATGTTACTCAGTGATAATGTAGCTTTATAACGACTAAATAATTTTTGAAATCGGTCCAGTAGTTTTTAAGTTTATTCGTTATTACATAGAAAAATACAAACCTTTCCTCTTTATAATATTAGTATAGATATAGGATAAACTAAGGTTCGCTGTATGTTTAGAAATAAGCTCGTCTCCTATAGTAAAATATTAGTTTATTTTTTGCAGTTACTGGTTAAGTGGTACAGAGCACAAAACTTTTAGAATTTTTGAAAATTCCTATATTACTGAAGTTATGAGCAAATATATTTTGAAAGCGCAGTATCTAGCGCATACGTCACACGACACAACACCTCCATATAGGTAATACTTATGTCGGATGACGTTACGTGCTATTGAAGCGCAAGCAGTAGGAATTTTTAAAAGTGCTGACTTTTAATGCCTATTATTACGTCATTTTTTGAGATATCGAAAAAACAATTTGACCACTGTTAATAACGTTTCAAACGTGATTGATTTTTATTAAAATCTAAATTTAGGAGATGAGCTCATTGTCAAAACTGTTTCTAACGTCATCAATCCCACGTATGCAAAGTAGGTATGCAATGTATTTTATGACAGACAACTGACGATGCAATCCAGTTTCATAGAAACTTAATGATTGAGAATTATTTAAACTTATTACACGTTGCATTGAATCGTGCTCATGGCTTAGTAACGACCGCGCAGATCATACGATTTGCGAGGTTAAGCAGCGCGGTCAGTCTGTGGATGGGTGACCATTCGTTACACATCGAGACCCCTCCGTGCCTCGTAGAGCACGTTAAACCGTCGGTCCCGGGTGTCAATCGAATACCTATGACAGTCGTTACCGGTAGTCAGAAGTCCGAAAGTCTGACAACTGCTCTAAATTTAGGATATCGGCTGTGCCCAGTAACTGGGTTGCGGAGGTCTGATGGCAGTCGCTCCGTGTAAAATACTGGTATTCAGACGCATCTAGTTAGACTGGAATCTGACCTCAACACAATTTGGAAAAATCTGAACGACACGTTGCATTGAGTACGACAAGTAAGGGTCCTTCTAAATCGTTCATAGAAAAAAAAGTATTGTCGGTTTTCCAGGTGTTTACGTTGTAGGGGGCGTTCGACAATCGACGCCCTGACCCGCCTCAAGGGCCAGGTGAGGGAGGCCGTGGACGCGGGGGACGGAGTTTTGGCAGTGTCGTTCGACATTGCCAACGCCTTCAACTCTGTCCCCCACTCGACGATACTGGAGGCGCTCCGGTATCATGGAGTGCCTCAGTATCTGCGGCGCCTCTTGGCCAGCTTCCTGGAGGACCGAGCAGTCTTCCTCGTGGACAGGGCGGGTCAGCTCCGACGATATGGCGCAGAGTCCGGCGTCCCACAGGGGTCCGTCTTGGGACCGACCCTGTGGAACGTCGGCTTCGACTGGCTCCTGCGGGGAGCCCTCCTCCGTGGCACGAGTGTCATCTGCTACGCGGATGACACTCTTCTCACCGCCCGGGGGAGGGACTTTAGGGAGGCGGCGAGTCTCGCCTCGGCCGGCGGAACCCTGGTCGCGGGGAGGATCCGCCGACTGGGATTGGAGGTGGCGCTGCACAAAACCGAGGCCGTGTTCTTCCACGGGCCTCGGCAGCGCATCCCCGCAGATGCGCATATCGTCGTGGAGGGCGTCAGGGTCGGGCTCAGGACCCAGATGAAGTATCTGGGTCTGGTGCTCGACAGCCGTTGGCGGTTCGGCCCGCACTTTAGCGGGCTATCGGAGCGTCTGCTCAAGACCGCGGGTGCGCTCTCGTGGCTCCTCCCAAATCTGGGGGGGCCCGAGGCGCGATGCCGGCAGCTGTACGCCGGCATACTGAAAAGTATGGCCCTCTATGGGGCCCCCATCTGGGCGGACTCCCTCCAGAGGAGGGAGAATGCGGCGGCGATCCGCAGGCCCCAGAGGGCCATCGCGCAGTGGGTGGCGAGGGCGTACTGCTCCGTCAGCTTCGCGGCGGCGTGCGCCCTGGCGGGCACCCCTCCTTGGGAGCTCGAGGCGTGGGTGCTCGCCAGGGTGTACGAGTGGACGGCGGGACGCAGGGCGCTCGGGGAGCACCCTGCCCCGGAAGAGCGGGAGGCCGTCCGGCGAGAGGCGAGGGACGCTATCCTCCACCACTGGGCGGAGGACCTCGCCTCCGCCGTGTTTGGCCGCCGAACCCTGGACGCCATCGGGCCGGTCCTGCGAGACTGGCTCGAGCGGCCCCACGGCTTCCTCTCGTTCCGTATGGTGCAGGTGCTGTCCGGGCACGGGTGCTTCGGATCGTACCTGCACCGGATCGGAAGGGAGGGGGCGCGGTCGTGTCACGAGTGTGGCGCGGCGGAGGACACGGCGCAGCACACCCTCGAGGTGTGCCCGACTTGGTCTGAGCCGCGCCGCAGTCTGATTGCGGAGATCGGCCAGGACCTCTCGCTTCCCGGCGTAGTTCGTTCCATGCTGGGGAGCGAGGAGGCTTGGGCCGCGGTCACCTCCTTTTGCGAGGACGTCATTTCGCAAAAGGAGGCGGCGGAGCGCGCGCGTGAGGACGACCCTCTCGCTGCGCCGCTCCGTAGGCGAAGAAGAGGTCGGAGAAGACGCAATCTTCTCCCTTCTCTTGGTGGTGTTGGGCGGGCGACAGGTGCGGGGGTGCCTCAGCCCGCATTGCACTCCACACCACCTCCGCCGGACATTCCCAACCCTCCCCCCTTGGGGAGGACTTGAGGGGCCTGCCGCGAAGGCGGGCGATCGTCGGAGGGGACTGGATGTAAAGGCTACGCCGGTTTCCCAGTCCCCCTCCAGTCAGACGATGCGGGAATGCCGCTGGGTTATTTTAGTGGGTATACCGGGCTCGCCCGGGGAGTCCCACATAACCCCCCATTCCCCCAAATGGGCGGGTATGCGTAATAGCATTTTTTCCCAGCGCAAACAAAAAAAAAAAAAAAAAAAAGGTGTTTACGTTGTGGTTGGCGGACCGGGACTTGCCGGGGTTGCGGTGCATGCTTTAGCAAATCCCGCGACCCCGGTCATACGGTCAGGAGAAGGAACACCGTTGGTTTTTAGCCGGTAAGGGTCCGGCAGACCCCCTCGCCTCCCCCAGGCGAGGGACATCCATGAGGATTTTCCAACGAGAGAAAAAATAAAATCGTGTTTACGTTGTATACGTGGAGTCAAATTGTCTCTACCCTTAAAGTACTACTTGTCTACCAGTGCCTTCGAGTCAGCCTCCGTAAAAGGTAATACGTAGTTACAATTTCATTTTACTATTGCAAATTCTAAAAATTTCACTCTGAATTCCGTTCAACAAAAACCGATTTTCGTTTTGAGACCACATGCCCCATTTCCGGCTGAACTTTAAACATGGAAAGATGTTTAAGACGAAAATCTTATCCATATATCCTAAGAATTGGGTTCCACGTAATAAAATACCGGAGTGTGCGATGTTTCGCATACATTTTTAAATTTATTGCTAACCAACCGAACTACCTTTATAATGCAACATGTACGGTACTATTCTGGGCGTCTTCGGGCTATCTTCGTGCGATATCTATACTAATACTAGCGGACCTGGCAGACGTCGTCCTGCCCTACAAATTTGGTGACATACCGACAGCAGCGCCACCTACCGGGTCCAATTGTGAATCTAAACCATCCAGGGCGCCACCCAAACGCATACAAAAAAATCATTCAAATCGGTCCAGCCGTTTAGGAGGAGTTCAGTGACATACACACGTACAGTCGAATTATATATACCTAAAAGATTATAAAGCTGAAGAGTTCGTTTGTTTAAACGCGCTAATCTCAGCAACTACTGGTTGGAATTGAAAAATTATTTTTGTGTTGGATAGTCCATTTATCGAGGAAGGTTATATATAGGCTATATAAGCCACGCTACGACCAATAGGAGCGGAGCATAAATGAAAAATGTTGCAAAAACGGGGAAAATGTCCACACATGCGAAGCCGGGACGGGCCGCTAGTCGTTAAATAATTAGATTTGAATCGAAATATTATCGTCTGCTTTGTGCCTTGTTTCAAATCGATTACTACTATTTCCAGTGAATGTCATGAGAGGTTGAACTAGGTCGGTATTGTTTCACCCGGGCCCTCTGTCCGTCCACGGTCGACAGGTCGGACTGTTGCTACCGCTGCGGCAAGGACGGGCACAAAGCCGCCTCCTGCACGGTCGCTAAGCCGCACTGTGCAGCGTGTGCCGCCAGTGGCCGCCCGGCGGGCCATATGATGAAGGGGAGGACGTGTAATCCTCCCCTTAAGAAGGGCAAAGGGCAGGCGCCGATCAGGCCTGCTCTTAGCGCCGTCGTTCCCGTGGCGGGAACCTCGGTGGCTGCGGAGGAGGGGGGTGCGATGTCCGACTGATGGATAGGGTCATCGAACATCGCATTCTCCAGGCGAACATCAACCACTGCCGGGCAGCCCAGGACCTGCTGATGCAGACCATGGCTGAGTGGTTGGTGGACTTGGCGGTGGTCGCCGAGCCCTACTCGGTCCCTGGCAATTGGCTGGGCGACCGGGACGGCCTGGTGGCAATGGTGTCGCGGTCTTCCACGGACTCCCCTCCCCTCTCGCTCTTAGAGAGGGGTCCGGGATACGTGGCCGCCGCGTGGGGGAGTGTGGCCCTAGTTGGGGTCTATTTCTCCCCAAACCGCCCTCTCTCAGACTTTGAGGACTTCCTGGAGGTCCTCACTGCAGTCGTGGGGAGGGCGGCGCCGCGCCAGGTCGTCGTGTTAGGCGACCTAAACGCCAAGTCGGCGGCCTGGGGCAACCCGGCTGCCTCTTGCGACGTCCGGGGGCGCGCCGTCGAGTTTTGGGCGACGTCGTGCGGTGTGTCCCTCCTCAACAGGGGGGCGGTCCACACGTGTGTGCGGCAACGGGGAGGGTCGGTGGTTGACGTGTCGTTCGCCACCCCCGTACTAGCCGCACGCATCGTGAACTGGCGGGTGGAGATGGTGGAAACCTTGTCGGACCACCGATATGTGCGGTTCGACATCTCCACCGAGAGTCCCCGGGGGGGGGTGGCCCGCTCTGATGGGTCTCCCTTCCCCCGGTGGGCTCTCACTCGCCTGGACCGGGAGGCAGCCAGGGAGGCGGCCTTCCTCCAGGACTGGCTGTCGCCCCCTGTTGGGGCCCTGGACGTCGACGCCGCAGCGGTCATGCTCGGGGGATCCCTGACCGAGGTGTGCAACTCCAGCATGCCTCGCTCTCGCCGTCCACCTCCCCGTCGCGCCGTCTATTGGTGGACGGAGGAACTGGCGGGGCTCCGTGCCGCCTGTGTGGCGGCCAGAAGGGCCTACACGCGGAGCCGTCGGCGTCGGCGCGGCGCCCGTAGTCAGACAGACGAGGACCGCCTCTACGCCTCGTACAGAGAGGCGATAGCGGCCCTCAAGTCGGCTATGTGCGCCGCCAAGGACTCGGCGGGAGCCGAGATGCTGGAGGGTCTCGACAGGGATCCGTACGGGAGGCCATACAAGGCGGCGCGGAACAAGCTGCGCCCCCATGGTCCCCCGCTGACGGAAACCCTCGAGCCGGCACTGCTGGATGGGGTGGTCCGGTCCCTGTTCCCGCGCAGGACCGACTTCGCCCCACCAGCAATGGATCCCCCGCAGAGTGCGGCGGCCTTACCGGAGGAAGAGGTCCCCCCGGTGACTGCGGAGGAGCTCCACGCGGGAGTCGTTGGCCTCCGCGCCAAAAAGACGGCCCCTGGACCGAACGGCGTCCCGGCACGGGTGGTGGCCATAGCTGCCACTCAAATGGAGGACAGGTTTCGGGACCTTTTCAGCGCGTGCTTGACGGCTGGAAGGTTCCCGAAACTTTGGAAGGAGGGGCGGCTGTGCCTCCTCCGTAAAGAGGGGCGCCCGGTCGATTCCCCCTCGGCATACCGGCCCATCGTACTTCTCGATGAGGTCGGTAAAATGTTCGAGGGGATCATCGCCCGCCGGCTCAACAGCCATCTGCGGAGGGAGGGGCCGGACCTGTCGGACGCCCAGTTCGGTTTCCGTCGGGGCCGGTCCACCATCGACGCCCTGGCCGTACTGAAGGCCCAGGTGAAGGAGGCGGTGGAGGTGGGGGACGGAGTGTTGGCGGTGTCATTCGACATAGCCAACGCCTTCAACTCCGTCCCCCACTCGACTATACTGGAGGCACTCCGGTATCACCGAGTGCCCCAGTACTTGAGGGGCCTCCTGGCCGACTACTTGGAGGACCGCGAGGTCCTCCTTGTAGACAAAACGGCCAGGTTGAGGCGATACGGCGCGGAGTCCGGTGTTCCACAGGGGTCGGTGCTGGGGCCCACCCTGTGGAACATTGGGTTCGATTGGCTCCTGCGGGGGGCCCTCCTCCCGGGCACGAGTGTCATCTGCTACGCGGACGACACTCTTCTCACTGCCCGGGGGAAGAACTTTGGGGAGGCGGCCTGTCTGGCATCGGCTGGCGGGTCCTTGGTGGCGGGGAGGATCCGCCGCCTGGGGTTGAGGGTGGCGCTGAACAAGACCGAGGCCGTATTCTTCCGCGGGCCTCGGCAGCGCTGCCCACCTGACGCCCACATAGTCGTGGAGGGCGTCAGAGTGGAAATCCGGCCCCAGATGAAGTATCTGGGCCTGGTGCTGGACAGCGGGTGGCGCTTCGGCCCGCACTTCAGCGGGCTGTCGACGCGCCTGCTGAGGGCCGCTGACGCCCTCTCGTGGCTCCTCCCCAACCTGGGAGGTCCCAGCGCACGATGCCGGCGTCTGTATGCCGGCATCCTGCGGAGCATGGCCCTCTACGGGGCCCCCATCTGGGCGGACTCCCTTCGCAGGAGGGAGAATGCCACCGCTCTCCGCAGGCCGCAAAGGGCCATTGCACAGCGGGTGGCGAGGGCATACCGCTCGGTGGGCTTTTCGGCGGCGTGCGCTCTGGCCGGCACCCCCCCTTGGGAGCTCGAGGCGTGGGTGCTCGCCAGAGTGTACGAGTGGACGGCGCGTCGGAAAGCGCTGGGAGAGCGCCCCGTCGCTCAAGAGCGGGAGGCCGTACGGCGGGAGGCGAGGGACGCCATCGTCGTCCACTGGACGGACGACCTCGCCACCGCCACCTTTGGCCGTCGGACGCTGGACGCGCTCGGTCCAGTTCTGCGAGACTGGCTCGAGCGGCCACACGGTTTCCTCTCTTTCCGTCTGGTCCAGGTGCTGTCAGGGCATGGCTGCTTTGGCTCGCACCTGCACAGGATCGGGAGGGAGGAAGCCCCAGCGTGCCACGACTGCGGCGCGGCGGAGGACACGGCGCAGCACACCCTGGAGGTGTGCCTGGCTTGGTCTGAGCCGCGCCGCAGTCTGATTGCGGAGATCGGCCAGGACCTCTCGCTTCCCGGCGTGGTTCGTTCCATGCTGGGGAGCGAGGAGGCTTGGGCCGCGGTCGCCTCCTTCTGCGAGGACGTCATTTCGCAGAAGGAGGCGGCGGAGCGCGCGCGTGAGGACGACCCTCTCGCTGCGCCGCTCCGCAGGCGAAGAAGAGGTCGGAGAAGACGCCATCTTCTCCCTCCTCTTGGTGGTGTTGGGCGGGCGACAGGCGCGGGGGTGCCTCCGCCCGCATTGCACTCCACACCACCTCCGCCGGACATTCCCAACCCTCCCCCCCTGGGGAGGACTTGAGGGGCCTGCCGCGAAGGCGGGCGATCGTCGGAGGGGACTGGATGTAAAGGCTACGCCGGTTTCCCAGTCCCTCTCCAGTCAGACGATGCGGGAATGCCGCTGGGTTATTTTAGTGGGTATACCGGGCTTGCCCGGGGAGTCCCACATAACCCCCCATTCCCCCAAATGGGCGGGTATGCGTAATAGCATTTTTTCCCAGCGCAAACAAAAAAAAAAAAAAAAAAAAAAAAAGGTCGGTATTGTTTGAGGGATGAGCTCAGCAATCGATTTTGTAAAACCAAGGTCAATGAACTCCCAGGATATTTCTTGAAGCAGTTGCTGAGGATATTAAACTATCAAACTTGGACTGATATTTGCAAGGATGGATAGAAATGGCTCATTAAAAAAATCATCAGACAGCATGATATCAGGTCCTAGGTGCGTCATGCGTATTAAAGTATCAGCCATTTGTACCTACTTCATCACTACATAAGTATCAGAAAATAAAGTACCTCGCCGAGTCGCCGCGTCTGTCTTTCTGTCTGTCTGAACAACACATAGGTGCAGCTCGATATAATGTATGTGGTCTGAACGGATTTTGTTCCGGTTTTCACGATTAAATTGATTGATTCTCGGGGAAGGTTTAGGTATGTGTATTATTTATGAATGTGTTCTATAGATTAGTTGAGCTATTACGATTTTTTTCAAGTCAGTAGAAAAAAATCGAATGTTTGATGAAAACTGATGAAAAAATCCCCAAGCAAGTAACTTATGGCCGATTACTATCCGGTTAACCCGTCAAGTGTCGGGCGCACATACGGGTGTGCGTAAGAAATTCGGGCGCGAAGTGTCGGAGGCACACACGGGTGTGCGTAAGGAACGCGCTCCTATTAATTCGGTTCGTGTAAACAGTAAAATAAAACGTACAAAATCCGCTACCATAGGAGCGCGTTCCTTACGCACACCCGCGTGTGCCTCCGACACTTCGCACCCGAATTTCTTACGCACACCCGTATGTGCGACCGACACTTGACGGGTTAAAATTGAGACTCTTGTATCTTTACCAATAATGAAGCAAAGACCTCATAGTTTTGCATAGTAGACCCTCCCATGTGGAAGTCTATTTATATGTCCAGTTTGGTAATAAGAAATGCTACTAAAAACGATTCGTTTTTGTTTATAGGAACCATGCATTAATGATGCACGAAGTCGGGGCGGGTCGCTAGTACTTACTAATATTAAATACTTGATAGCTTGGGTCTTCATAAATAATAATCAAAACATTTCTGGTGTCTCAAAAATAATAACATTAATTAAAGATCTGTCATCAAGATAAATTTGTTTACAGAGAAGTTGTGAACGAGAACTTTGAGGAAAACAATTATACAATAATTATGTAATTTGAACAATTATTTGAGTTAATATCACTGAAGATTTTGCTAAGCATTTTGTTTGAGGAACTCAGATCTTTGTTAGCATAGGCAAAGTTTAAAGCAACAAAATTAGTTAATGGACGAATATTTTGTATTATAAACTAGACTCAAAGATTTTCATTAGCACAAAGGAGCCAATCAACTCAAATTACTTGATGATGCTAGAAATTAGATAAATATTATGATAGTAAAGATTTTATGTCTATTTCTTTGAGGAATATCTGATTACGTCAATTTATTTTAAGTTCCATCTGATTATAGTTACTTGAAAATTCTGTTCTCCCAAGCCTTTTCCCAACTATGTTAGGGTGAGCTTCCAGTCTAACCAGATGCGGCTGAATAATTTTACATGGAGCGACTGCCATCAGACCTCCGCAACCCAGTTACTGGGCAATGCCTATATCCTAAGGTTAGACCGGTTGTCAGACTTTCGGGCTTCTGATTTCTCGTAAGGACTGTCATAGGTTAGTATGACATCTGGGACTGACTGTTTAACATGCTCTCCGAGGCATGGAGGGGTCTCGATGAGTAACAAACGGTCACCCATCAACAGACCGACAGCGGCAAGCACAGCTTAACCTCGCAAATCGAATGATCCGCCTGGTGTGTAATTAGCCACGAGCCCCTCAACTATTTCATATTTTATGTATGTATGTGTATACCACAATGGAGTCCCCTCCATTGCCTATTTTTAGTAAGGCTAGACCGGTTGTCAGATTTTCGGGCTTCTAACTACCCGTAAAGACTGTCATAAATATTCGTATGACACCCGGGATCAGTCTCGGTGTAAAATAGTCGACTGTTTAAAGACGGTTTAACTAGCCCGAGTCGACACGAGAGAAAATTATTTTGTATGAGCCTTTGATTATTTACTCCTCGTTGTAATAACGGAACGTTACTTGATGTATGACAGATGTCATCCTGACATTCTTCTTCTTCCTGCCCTTATTCTACACTAGGTGGGCTCGGCACAACATGTATTTCATAAATCCATGTTGTTAGAGGTTTTGGCTTATTGTTTTATGATCAGCCGCCTGCCTGACATCAACCCTCCTTGGGAATACTCGTTGCGCTGTCGCGCGGGTGACCCACTGTGCTTGCTGATATTATGCACTGGGTCCCAAAATGATATGCTTGTCTTGAAAACTTGAAACGTCTCGTACCCGACACTACACACTACTATTCGACATTGTTTACAATAGAAATAAACGGCGATTTATAATAAGAAATCTAAAATTTTTAAAAATACTCGAAACATAAATTTTATAAAATATCAAATTGATATTTGGTTGCCACGACGATGATGGATAAGAGATGACATCATCCTGACAATGAGACAAGCATATTTATTTAATCTCCTTTGTAAAACATAATTCATTATTATTAAGTACTAACTTGTAATAGTTAAATTAAACCAATATAAATAAATACACCAAACACCTGAACAAGTGTATTTATTAATAATAAGACGACAATACAGGCTTCTCATCCAGTATCTGCAAATTGTATTGTAACTTCACTACACACCTACACAGTACGAGTCTTCATTTCTGCGTGGGTGTTCAGTTTGCATTACCCAGTAAGGGGTTCTACTAAGGATTATTATGGTATACAAACTTAGCTTGCTTATTCTGTACACCTTTCTACCCTCGCAACTCCAATGCCCCCACAATACGGCCACCAGCATTAATATAATATGACATCTCGCGTCGTCCGCCTTGACACGGTGAGGTTTCAACCGACTTGGCACGTTTTCGATTCCATTTAAAGGCTTTGAATAGTTAATCGACGGACCTCTCTAACGGAGCGTTAGTTGAAGTTATCGCGGCTCTACGGATTGTAGTCAAATATGTATGCATCTAGTTAACTCTGAGATAGTTATTGGGACATTGTAAAGGTAACATTTTTGTGACGTAACTGTTTTAGAAGTAGGAGTTTTTAAGCTAGGAATTTTGGGTGTGAGATGGTTTTTAGGTTAGGAATTAAGGATATGCGGGGATTTTTATGTTATGAATTAAGGATATGCGGGGGTTTTTATGTTACGAATTTAGGATGTGCGTTGTAGTACGTGGAGATTTGAATTAGCTGGTCTAGCTTTTGAGGGTTGAGTTTCATTGGTGAACGTTGGCTTGTTGCAAAAAGGTGTGTAAGGCTCTAGTGATCACTTCGATCAAAGTTTAATACACAGCTGTATATGCGCCTCAAACTAGACGCCTACAATGAAAGGTAGTAAGAAAAAAATGTAATAATTACCACAGCTTGGAAAGGAAGAATGGAAGATCAAAGTTTGCTATTACACGCTGGGTGGAGCTGTGATAGCTTAGCGATTGAACGCTAGCCGTCCATGCAACTTTTCGAATTTATATGCATATCCGATTAAGGAAAACATTTAGAGGAAACCTGCACACCTGAGAGATCTCCGAAAAGTTGTCAACGGTATTTGTAGTTTATTAATGCATCAGGCCAGCGTGGTGGACTAAAGCCCGATCCTTTCTCATTTCTAAGAAGATGCCCGTGCCCAGCGGTGTGATTGCAATGGGTTAAAGCTTATAGATATTCGTATGACAACTGACACCGACAGCTTAATTATTTCAATATTCAGTACTATAGTCTGCGCGTAAGTGCTAGTCGCCGCCTGAGGTATGAGAGCGGCAGCAGGGGGTTGCGAAACGATAGACGCGCTGTGTCAGCTTGATTTGTCTTGTCTACCGTGCGCACCCCCCTCTTGCCGCTCACATACCTCAGGTGACTAGCACTTGCGTGTGGACTATGCTTATTTCTACCGCCAAGCAGTATTGCTGTGTTCAGGTTTGAAGGGTATGGGTGCCGGTGAAATTACAGGTACATGAAACTTTTCAACTTTGTCTCAGGGTTAATAACGCATCATTTTGAGGTTGTGTGTATATACAACGTGTTACATAATTCCCCATAAAAAATGAAAAAAAATAGTAGTCTTTTGTGGTTGTTGTCATTTACCTCTCAGAGGAAATTAGGTAACAATGTAAATAACTTTCTGGGTAGTCTACTCTTTAGTTTTATGTTTTCAGGGTTGCGTTTCAACGATGATTATTTTATGTTTTATCTAAATTCTTTTTTTTTGTCATACTACGGTTTTCAAATATTACCAATAGACTGTCTACAAGGCACCTTTTCCTTACCTTTCGGCTTTAGGGGTATTTTTATAACACGTTGTATAGGCGGCGGTAACCACTTACGGACGGAGGGCCGTCAGATTGTAGGCAAAACTATATCATAAAAAAACCCTAAAAAAAATCATAAAGTTAAACGGGGTTCCTCTGCAGCGTCAGGATTTGAAGATAAAAGGTTGAAATTATTATAATGTATTGTCATGAGAATTGAATTTGTGTGTAAAGTTTCAAAAGAATCGGTTAGGCAGAAGTAGTTGAAAAATATATTCGCAAGATTTAAAACAAACAAATGTACGAAGTGAACTTAAAACCGTTTAAATAACTAGAGTGGTCTGCTTAAAATTAAACTCAAAAATACATAAATAAGTACCTACACATTGATTGGATTATCTAACCAGTGAATTGAAAGGAATATTTTCTGAAATTGTGTTTGTCGATAGCCACGGAAAACGATTGAAATTGTATTGTTTGCATATTGTGCGGCTATGATCACTGTGTGCAGCCATTTATAACATGTTTGAGCACTTGTGGACCGTGAAACAACGTTGTCATACGTGCACGGCCGGGTTGCGGGTAGTTTTAAAATTTAGATTTTTGTTTGAATTTTTAGTTTGAATATTTTTGTGTGGTTTGAATAATTTTGTGGAGTTTGTATAATTTTATTCTATTTTGAATTTTTTTTAGTGTTTTTAGTGTAGATAAACTTGTAAATCGCTATGAAGTTTTTAGATAAACTAGATAGAGTGTTTCCGACTGTCATAAGTTGATCTTGATGTCTAGTCAATCATTATAGTCAACCCTCTAAGCAAGGGTGTTATAAGTTTGAACACTTTGTCTGTCTGTGTATCTGTCTCTGGCATCGTAGCTCCCAAACAGATTTCAATGCATCCTTCTTTTTTCTGTTTCTTTCTTAGCTGCATTTAATGACAGTCACTTCAGCCATTTCAATGTGAGGAGTTTTTATAAGTTTAAATTATTTTTTGTTGTGTGCTGTTAGTGGTTACTAGACGCCAGTGAACCGGGTGTCTTAGAAACGTAGGAGATTATGTCCAGATATGAACTGCGATATGCTGAGTTGATTAATTGATCGAAGGGTTCACATCAATGTTTGTGCAGCGCAAGAGTTGCGGGATTGGAGTTCATTAAAAGAGCCTCCATAAGTATTCATTTCTCGACAGATAACAAAAAAACCAAATTCCTTTTATTACCGTAACATAACACTCGCCCATTAAATATTTAACAAGTTGGCAATTTAGTTGTTGTGTATTTTATCACAGAATACTCCGAAACACTGGGGTAATAAACTAAAATCTAGACAGAGGGAAAGTATAATGAATTATTTGTTTAGGTCTAAAAGTTAAATAACAGTAGGCTTAGAATGCACGTTTTGACGTATAGTATCGTAAGCGTATCGTTAATGAAAGCGAATTTTGAATCGAAAATACAACTGTCCTATAACATTTTAGTTTATGTTTTTGCGACATGCACAATTTGTATCATACATAGATATGAGCAAAGTTTTCAATTTAATTAAATAGTATGTGCGAAATGAGTACCGGAGAAGTTGTGTGGAAACCGGTGGTCATGGTATGGGCATGTGATGCTGAGGAACGAGGAACATGTCGTGAGATTATAAGAGTAGAGGAAGACCAAAAAAGCGATGGATGGATAGTGTGAAAGATGATATGGCTAGAAAGGGGGTGACTACTGAGATGACGGCTAATAGAGATAAATGGAAGAAGAAGACATACTGCGCTGACCCAAAATAAGTTGGGATAAGGGCAGGAGGATGATGATGATGTGCTAAACGAGTATTTCCGATTCAAAATTCACTTACATTAACGTTTATTTATTTATTTATTTATAGTTAATTAAAACGGTACAACACCAATTACATTAATTAACATAGAGACAATAATTACGTTTACAATAATATAATATAATTTAAAACTAACATGGAACAGTGGACTCCCTTGCATACTTTTTCTCACAGAACACCAGACATATACGCATAATTTTAATCCATTCATCCGCAAACACATCACATTCAGGGTTGGCAGCTAGAAGGGCATTCAGCACCTTTAGAGTACGACAGACTGGGGATTCGGCTCTGGCTACAGTTTTGGCTGAAAGTTGCGCAAACAGATTGTGCCGGCGGCTCTGACGGTGTCCGATGTATTTATCGGGCACAAATAGTCGGCAGAGAAGACTATGGAGCTCTGGGCAGTCGATATATCCCCGTAAGGTCTTACAGGCTACAGTGAGTTGATCAAGGCCTCTTCTCACTTCCAATGAGTTAAAGCCTAACGTCCCTAAAAGATAGTTGGTAGGGTACATGTAGGGAAAGAAATGGTACAACTTTTGGAAGAGGCATCTAAGGAACGTTTTCTGTACCTTTTCCAGCATCAGTGTTTGGGTCGCGTTATAGGGATTCCAAATACAGGCACTGGACTCGAGTTTGCTTCGAACCAGAGCGGTGTACAACAGCCTAACAACATTTGGGTTGCGAAAGTCACGAGCATTTCGGTTACATTAAAGTTATGTTAGTAGCTCGACAAAGACACGCACTCTTCAAAGCTCTACACACTAAAGTCCACGAGGCATTCCACATCGCCAAAGACACAGGTGGCGTAAGGTTGTCAGAGAAAAAATGATTCCATGGGGGAATCACGACCTTCAGTAATGGGGAACACGACGCGAGGAGGAGTAGCTCGACAGCATTCGTGCTAGGCCTACTGATCCTTTGCGCTCATTATTACTGACGATTGATCTGCCTCGTTGGTCTAGTGGTGGCAAGCGCAACTGCTGATCGTGAGGTTCTGCATCCCCAGGTTGGGCAGTGTTAGTGGGTTTTTCCGTGTAGAATTCCTAAATAGCAGCCCGGAGTTTGGATTTGAGCCCGGTTTATGGCAATAGGCCCGCCCCCTATTACATGGGACTTAAACATAACAGGGAATTAGATAAATGCTGAATCTATACTAATGTTATAAATAGGAAAGATTTGTATTTTTGTATGTAACGAATAAACTTATAAACTAATGGACCGATTTCAAAAATTCTTTTGCCGTTAGAAAGCTACATTATCACTGAGGAACATAGACTATGGGCGGAGCCGTGAGGACACAGCTAGTATTAAATATGAAATAATCCTTATATTTTCGAACTATAAAAAAAAGCCTATTAGGTACTACTGGACTTAGAATTATGTATTATTTATTTATCGAGTAACTCAGTATTGAGGCGAACAAAACAAAAAAACAAAGGTATTTAAATAGGTCGAGCCATTTTCGAGTATTTGCGAGACTAACGCACGACAACTGATTTTAAATATATACTGGCCTGCAAAAATAAGTATCACACTTTTAAAATTGCAATAACTTTTTAAGTACACAAGATATATTTTCGAAGCAAAAAGGACTCAAAAAAGAGTTTAACTTTGTTACTATAGTTTCAAAGAAAGCTGATAAAAATTGCTATAAAACGTTTTTTATTTTAAATCTCTAACTTCTATAGTTTAGAAAAAATTGAAATTTTAAAAGTGTGATACTTATTTTTGCAGGCCAGTGTAGATTCTAGTGTTTTATAAAAAATGTCGTCATTTTCAACTATGCTTCTATATCAAAAAAATATCATTAAAAAGGGACATAACCACAGACATCTAAAATAACATTGTTATTGAGATTTCTGTGGACACAACACACATTAAACCCAAGAACCTTATCTGTTTTTACATAGCTGGAGGTTAGAAACAAAACCCACGCACCCAATGCTGCTTTGTAGTGAGAACCCTTTTAGATTGCCATCTACCTACATATAGGAGCTGAAACATCTGAAACCGACCGCCCACGTCTGCTTACAAATAATGCTCGTTTACACCTAAGTTTAACGTTCAAAATGTTTTATTTCAATGTTCAAGAAATGTCAAGAGTTTTGTTGCATGTTTCCAAAAAGTTGGTCCTATGGAGTCATCATCTGCCTAGCCTTTTCCCAATTAGGTTGGAGACAGCTTCCAATCTAACCAGATGCGGCTGAATACCAGTATTTTACACGGAGTGATTGCCATCAGACTTCCGCAACTCAGTTACTGGGCAATGCCGATATTCTAAGGTTAGATGAGTGGTCAGACTTTCGGGCTTCTGACTACCCGTAACGACTGTAATACACACCTGGAGCGACTACTTAACGTGTTCTCCGAGGCTCAGAGGGATCCCGATCGCGGCAAACGCTGCTAACCTCGTAAATCGTATGATCCGTGCGGTTTTTATTTAGCCATGAGCCCCTCCATAAGAGAATCAATGTCTTAGCCACCCTGAACATAGTGCAGGTGTTTGCGCAATAGATTTTAAGGAACAAAATGCCGTTTATGTAACATTTAACTAACATCTTTTTTTTTTTAAATCTTTGCCCCACACTAGGATTTCTCCTGTATCGTGGGTGCATTTACAGACAAAAATTTTCATCTGCACATACGCGCAGACCCGGGAAAGCTATCTGTGGGCCATAAAAATATTTGTTCCGTGCGGGAATCAAACCCATGACCCGTAGCGCAGTAGCCAATCGCTCAGCCACTGCACCAAACGTGTCGTTAAATTTGATTAAACAAAGCTTATTTGATAACATTACAGAAAGTATATCCTCACTGAGTTTATTTTTGTAGCCTTTGGACTGTCCCACTGCTGATCAAAAGCCTTCCCATTTACCTTACAAAACCACTCTAACCATGCCAACCCCGCAAACACGTCTAGACCGTCACACCACCTACATGTCCTTCCTGGATTTAATGCGCGAAACTTCAGAGAGCCTATATTCAGGGCGGCCAAGATAAATAGAAAAGAAAGAAAGAAAGAAAAAACATTTATTTCGTCACAAAGACAAAACATTACTAAAATAAAAGTCAACTGTGACAAAAAGGTGACCACTTAGCATAATGCTGTGCTATAGCGTGGACCAAAAACACAGCGCTGATTTTCAGTGATCACTTAGATGACGTGCGGATATTTAGCCAGTTACAAGACAAAAACAAATTATAATATAAATAAAATAAAATAAAACAAATAAAAAATTAAATATAAAACACCATACACACACGCATTACACCTATCACTATCACCTACAAATCAACCGTACTGTATGAAGTATGCATATGACGCGTATTATAAATTCAGTTTAATAAAATATAGAGATCGGTCTCAGCGATACAAAGTACCCTTATCACTTATATTTCTAACTGTCGTCTAACAGCTGTCACAAATGTCTGAGTCTGAAATAGGTCTAACACTGATAGTGCTAAAAACTTAGTGGTTTGCGAAATATTTTGCTACCTAGAACAAAAAAAATTAATTAAAATTGCTTTTGAAAAATTATTTTTGGTAACTTATGTTTAGTAGTACACATTTAAGCACTGATAAACAAAGACGGATTTATTGAAACGGTTTTCATTAGCTTCACTTTGAATTTTTTAGCTTTTTTTTAAAAAAAATCGTTGCCTCACACTAGGATTTCTCCTGTATCGTGGGTGCGTTTATAAATACAAATCTTCACACGCACAAACATCCAGACCCGGAACAACTATCTGTAGGCCATACAAATATTTGTTGTGTTTGTTGTGTAGCGCAGAAGCCGATCGCTTAGCCATTGCACCAAACGTGTCGTCAAAATTTGTTTGATTCAAATCTTGCATGACGCCTTGTATACCCCAAAGGGTTTGGCAGATGTGGTTTTAGTACCCTCGTTTCGCCTGTTGTGTTTAAGTCCCATGTAATAGGGGGCGAGCCTATTGCCATTAACCGGGCACAAATCCAGACTCCAGGCTGCTACTGAAAAATTCCTATTGGAAAAACCCAATAACACTTTGCCGGACCTGGGGATCGAACCCAGGACCCTATGCTCTGCAGTCGCGCTTGCGACCAACAAGGCAGTCTTGCAACAGATCTTTCAACTAGGTACTTCTATTTAACCGATTCTTTTGAAACTTCGCACACGAATTCTATTCCCATGACAATACAACATTATAGTTTCAAACTTCAATCCTCAAATCCTGATGCTGCAGGGGTAAGATAAAACCATTTAACTTAAAATATCTTTTAATGGATAATTTATTTGTTAAAAATAAACTTTGCCCCACACTAAGATTTCTCCTCTATCGTGGGTACTTACAGAAACAAATCTTCACACGCACAAACTTCCTCGCCGGCGAGGCCCGTCGCGACGTCCCACCGCCACCACCGTCCATGATACAGCCGGTCGTCTTTTCTGACTCCGCAGTCACTCCGTTAATTCAGCCCTCATCAAGATGTCTCCCTCCCAGTGCTCTTACAAGCAACGCCCTAAGCTGAGGTCCGAGTCCCATTAGGGGTCGCCCTTAGTGCTGTTGTTGCTAGCTAGTCATGATGTTAGTAGTAGTAGTTAGCTTAGGTTAAGTATTTTACTCTCGTCCCCATTGGTTGGAGATCCTTCAGGTCTCGCCAATAACTGCCCGGTTACGTAGAAATGATCCGCAAGATCATCTACAAGCAGTCGAACAGAAAAAAATACACGCACAAACATCCAGACCCAGAATTACTATCTGTAGGCCATATAGGCCATTCAAACATTTGTTCTGTGTGGGATTCGAACACGCGACTCGTATCGCAGAAAGCCCATCGCTCAGCCATTACGCTAAACGTGTCGAGTCAGCTCAATGTAGATGTCGAGATTAAAAATTATATCTTTAAAACATATATGTTTGTCCATAAACACATGGACAGTTTATCTAGGTGATATATGACCTGGATAATGAATTAGGAAATGGCTAGAACATAATATAACATCACGCCTGAATCTCCCGAAGGATTGGGCAGAAGTATCTGTATAGTAATAACCTCATTTCGCCGTTATGTTAAGTTCTATGTAATAAGGGATGAGCCCATTGCCATCAACCGGGCACAAATCCAAACTCCGAACTGCTATAGAGAAATTCCACACGGAAAAACTCAATAACAAACCCAACCTGGGATCGAGGCCAGGACCTCACGATCAGCAATCGTGCCACCACTAGACCGACGAGGTAGTTAGATGCCTAGAACTAGAATAAACCACAAACCCAAAATGAAAATTGCAAACACAGATGTTGTGTCGTCTGTTGTTGGTTATTTACCAAAACGAATAGAAAAGTAGGTCGTAATTATAATAATAACTGTTTATTACCCATTGTTTAGTTTTAAGTTGTTGAATGTTTTCTGTTACGGGGGAGACATTATCACTAGGTGATAAATCCCATTGCGGTTTAAAAGATGATGTAGTGACAAAAATTGAAAGGAGTATGCTTAGGTGGTTTGGCCATGTTGAGAGAATGAGTGAACGGCGATTAACAAAAGAAATTTATAAGGCGGATGTTAATGGGAACGCCGGTAGAGGACGTCCTAGAAGGACATACATCGATGTTATTGGTGATGTTCTTCACAAAGGTCAGGTGCGTAGTACTCTCAACCGGCGTGCGTGTATGACAAGATGTATGAATGTGGATGAAGCGAAAGGGGTATGTAAGAGTCGTAGCATGTGGCGTTCTATAGTTTCTGCCTACCCCCATGGGAAAAAGGCGTGAGTTTATGTATGTATGTATGTATGTATAAATCCCATTCAAATAAAGAAAAAAAAAATTGCAAACACACAAAATATCAAAACAGCCTGCAACATAATTTTATGAGCAAAAATAAAATCACACACAGGACATTGCCCTAATATGCCTCATTTCACCCGCTTACGGGCTCGTAAGCCCGT
Organism: Amphipyra berbera; assembly: GCA_910594945.2. NCBI lineage: Eukaryota > Metazoa > Arthropoda > Insecta > Lepidoptera > Noctuidae > Amphipyra > Amphipyra berbera. The sequence goes on along the minus strand of OU343125.1, from coordinate 19,732,420 downwards.
AAAAATCCTCGCTATTTGTTCGTAGCAGCAAAATGGAACAAAACTGACGCAGTTGCGGATATCTCGAGCGAACTATTGGACCACTCTCCTGATTAACTCTTGGGATCTATAGTGACACAATTTTGTCAGTGTGGACCTCAGTATTCTGTTGGCAGTGTCATTGCAGCCGTGATAAATGTGTCTATTAGTTTTTTGTTGGCAAAAATAATGTTTAGTTATGTGTCAATTATGTACTATTATGTATTATTATAAGATACGAGAACTGTGTTTCAATACTTTACTCATATAAACTAGATACCTATTCAACCAATTTATAATAAATTAATAAAGTCACTAACATTAACTAACTAATATTAATTAATAATATAAACTAAATAATATAAATGATCTAATACAAATTAACCAATAATAATTTACTAATATTAATTGAACATTATTAATAAAGCCCCCAAAGTTGCCTGTAGAAGGCTGCTAAGTTATAAATGCCTTCAAAGTGTAATTTACATAAATGAGAACTATTATACACAGTTGCAAATAAATGTTTGCTTTGATTTACTTTACAGTTTCAATGATAAGTTAAACTTATTTCTATACAATTCTAATGACAATTTTATAAGTCAACTTTTTATTTTTAGCATTAGTTCTGCCTAGACTTTTCCCAACTATGTTGGGGTCATCTTCCTGTCTAACCAGATGCGGCTGAATAACAGTATTTTACACGGAGTGACTGCCATCAGACCTCCGCAACCCAGTTACTGGGCCATGCCGATATCCTAAGTTTAAACTGGTTCTCAGACTTTCGGGCTTTTGACTACTCATAACGACTGTTATAGGTATTCGTATGACACCCGGGACCGACGGTTTAATGTGCTCTCCGAGGCACAAAGGGGTATCGATCTGTAACGAACGGACACCCAGCCACGGACAGACCACTGCAAGCGCAGCTTAACCTCGCAAATCATATGATCCGCACGGTTGTTATTTAGCCACTAGCCCCTCTTTTATTTTTAGCACTAGATGGTGCCAGATTAAAACATAGATCAAATTGATCAAAAATCTATTGTTTGTGTGAATCCGAATACTTTAAAATTTATCTCAAACTAGCTGTCCTCACGCGGCTGTGTCCGCGTAAATAATTAGACTACAACGCCATCTATCGGATCCCAACATAGCTACAAACCATCGTCTTGACAAAACAAATATATTGTGTAAATATGACCTCAATCGGTAAAGTCGTTCTCAAATTATGGCGTGACCAAGGGAAATAGGAATTCATTTTTATATACTATATAGACCAGGGGTGGCCAACTTGATTCGACCCAAGATCTACTGTTTACTGAGTAGACTCTGTGCGATCTACCAATTACATAATCAGTACCTCTTCATTCAACTTATATTAAACTTTTTTTTTTGCCTTGCCATGATCGACTGGATTAAGAGCCGCGATCGACCGGTCGATCGCGATCGACTGGTTGGCCACCCATGATATAGACTATATAAGCCGTTACTTAATTTCAATGTTCGATACGAATGATTTTATATGCCCCTATATAATAACTGTGGTTTAATAAATTTAATGTTGAAAAAACATTTTCCACAACGTGTTCTCGCCAATATTTGTGCGCAAATATTTTAAGCTACCTCCATATATTTAATTTTTGCACATAATTATTGTTCACTTCTAGAACAGTCAACGTTTGATCTTTAAATTAATGATTAGTCTCAGCTACGCTCTAACTAGATACGCCACCGTGCTAGTAAAATGCGGCAACTAATACTACGCCGGAATCGGCGTACTCGAGTCAGTTTCGTTGCAACCAATGTGTAGCGTTGACGTGCCGCGTGTTCTATTAAACTGCTAATAATCTAAAGTAAAATGCCGGTTTGTGTAGTGGAACAATACTACAAGAAATAAGATCGTTGCAAATGTCAATATAAAGTTGCCGCATTCAAGAAGCTATTGTTCTTAGGTAGAGCGGTATCTAGTTGGAAACCAATAATTAATCTAAGGTCTGATCCTTATCAAGAGCATGACCCAAGAAGATTAGGCTGGACATCCACCAGAGCTGTGCGAGGAAAATGTGAGGTGCGAAAATGTGTAGCGAGGATGTGAAACGGTGTGACCCTTTCCACCAGGGCTGTGCGAGGAATGCGTAATGTGTAATGCGTAATGTGTACAAATGAGCCGTGCGAGGATAGGTAGCGGACTCTTTTCGAATAGGGTGGTGTGGCGGGAGCGGTACACATTCCTCGTAACACATTCCTCGCAACACATTCCTCGCAACACATTCCTGGCAACACATCCCTCACTCGCATTTCTCGCTTGTTTTGTATGAACAAAAACCTCGCTCCGCTAAGCCCATATCCACCAGAGCTGCGCAGATCGAAGCTAGGTAAATGAAGTGGTTCTATTGGTGCTTACAAAACACATTCCTCGCTACGCAGCTTAGCACAGCTCTGGGGGATGCTCAGCCTTAAGCCTGCGCTATTCAGACAGACTTCGGTAACTGACAGATTTACTATAACAGCACTATAATTACTATTGTTGCTTGCTGTAATACGTTTTGTACTAAAATATACACCACGGTGTATATGCCTGAGGTACTTGAAGCATTTCAACCAACTCTTCTGATGGTATCAATGTTACAGCAACATAAGTCCCATTCAGTCAATTTAACTATTTTTATTTTCAGAACATTATATATCAACTAACTTTAGTACTTCCTTGCAAGCAATACCTTAAGCCGAGCTGTAAACGTTTTAATCATTGTGTGATTGGATAAGAAAAGAGAGAGAGTGTAGGTATACTTCCTCGAGTCCCTAGAAATATTATCACTTCTTCTTCTTCTTCTTCCCGCCCTTATCCCACACTAGGTGGGGTCGGCACAACATGTATTTCATTAATCCATGTAACACTTTAGGGTGGCTTTAGGAGTCAACCCTCGACTGGCATGTGCACATAAAATTTAGCAGGCGTGTACTTACGGGAGGATAAAGAATAACACTTGTAACCGTACACTATATATATTTAATTATGAATTTACAAAGACTACAAAGAAAACAAAGAGAACAACAGGGCGTGGTTCGTACAATGCGAGGAGTCCAGGTCTTCTTCAGCAGGTGTGGCACTTAACTGGGCAACTGCAGCGGCGCGAGAGAGGGGCGATCTGCAGTGCGCCCGACCTTTTATAGCCCCGGACCCCCGCCAGTCAGCCACCACCCGTCACATCCATGTTGTTAGAGATTTTGGCTTATTGTTTTATGACCGGCCGCCTGCCTGACGTCAACCCTCCTTGGGAATACTCGTTGCGCCGCGCCGTTGCGCGGGTGATCCAATGTGCTTGCTGATATTATGCACTGGGTCCCAAAATGATATGCTTGTCAGTTTTATTACCGACAACTAAGCAGGTTGTGTTCTTTTTGGTGAAGTTTACTTGCAGTTCCACGACCCACTCATTCAGCTTTGCTAGGGACTTTGGTTCTGGCACATCGTAAACTAATATAGCACCGTGAGCTTCGTTGTAAAATTAGAAATATTATCACTATCTGACAGTATTATTACGTATACTCCAAGTTCAAAGACAAACCATTTTTGTTCAGGAACTCCACATGTATCGTATATCATCATTAGTAGATACCGAAATTTTATGTGAATTCTCGCAATTCGTATTTTTAAACACACTTCGTATTTCGTAACGAGTCCTCACGCTCCCGAAATTTACAGTAATCAAATGTAGCAGCCGCTGAGAGATACTTTATTTAAATTCAGAGAAATGTAAGGTACCTAAATACAGTTCTTTTTTCGATGGTTCGACTTTGACGGAATATCAGACCAAAGTTCTCACATAGACGTGAGACATAAATATTAGATTAGGTATGTGGATTAGGTATTTTTCGATGCGAGTCTGTACTTAATCCAAAGCACCGAGGATTAGGTATGGCATAAAATATTTGTACACAGTCTACACAGAAGATATTCCGTATCTTAAAATGTGGAACCAACAAGATAATAGTCCTAAGCCTGCGAGAACGTCCACGACTAAGGGGAACGCCTAAAAAAAGGTCGTCAGATCAAAAAGAAGTGGGGAATTTTAGGAATATTCGGATTAGATATTTTTAAATACTAGGATTACGTGGATTAGTTATCGTTTTTACCTAATCCGACCCATGTCTAATAAATATTGGGATTAGGTAAATGGATTAGGTTTTTTTTAATACTAGGATTAGGTGGATTAGGTATCGTTTTTACCTAATCCGACCCATGTCTATTCTCACATGCCTCACCGATGGATGCAGGTTATTGGTTGAAAATTTATGTAAAACAATAGTAATTTTATGTTAATTACCTACTAGTAATTTCTTAGCCGCATGACGCTTCTCACACCTGTTTAGCCTGAAATAGTGATAGCCTTGTGGTGTGAGCGTCGGACTGCCAAGTCATAGGTCTCGAGTTCGAACCCAAGGCACGCGCCTCTGACTTTCCGGATTCATGTGCGTATTGTATAATTATCACTTGCTTAAAAACGTTGAAGGGAAACATAGTGAGGAAACCGGCATACACGAGAAATATTTCTCGACGGCATGTGAAGCCAAGTCAGAGGCCCATGGGCGGCTTAAACTCTGACACCAGGTTAGTCAATAACCACACGAAAAGAAGAAGAGCCTGAAAGCAGATCTTGATGGTTCTATTGTACGGAGTCATGTCAAGTAATTATGAAGTTTTTAAAGTATGACGTCATTGTGGTAGTAATGTTGTCTCTGTCTAATCAACAATTTTAAATCGTTTATAACTTGGGTATTTTATTAAATACTAGCGGCCCGTCCCGGCTTCGCACGGTTGGACATTTTTCCCGTTTTTGCAACATTTTTCATATATGCTCCGCTCCTATTGGTAGTAGCGTAGTGTTATTAGCCTATAACCTTCCTCGATAAATAGACTATCCAACACAAAAATAATTTTTCAATTCCAACCAGTAGTTCCTGAGATTAGCGCGTTCAAACAAACAAACAAACTCTTCAGCTTTATAATATTAGTAGGTATAGATTGCATTAGTGTTTTCACTGTTGCTTATAATTTTTTAAATAGTTTCAAGATTTCTAATAAAAAAAATAGTCAAATACCCTATTGTATCAGTAGTCAAATCAACTCAGCCTATTGCAGTCCACTGCTGGACTGCAATGACTGACTTGCCAGCATGAGTATCGTTTATCTGTAAAATACATACAACAGAAACGTATAGGGGAATCTATCATTACAGTTATAGCTAATATCGGTATTTCAGGATTGCGAGCATAGTAAATAAAGTAAATGAAACCAACATAGACTCTCCACCACTGAGAGACTGACTTTTAATCGGGTTAGTGATTAGTTACAGACGCTAGTTCACAATATAACACAACATAATAATTTACACAAGATCAGAGAATAAGGACAAGCTTATTAGATATAAAAGGTCAGACTTCTTCGGCTGTTCGACAGAATCCTCCGCTCCGTCGAATGGCCAGTGTTTTTATAACTTCGGGTACGTGGATTCATCTTGACGATTACCCTCCTTTGTCAACATTGTCCAGTGTTACCACCTACCGATAACATATCCAAATGAGACAAAAATGCCCACCACGACCCATAACATAATGATTTATTTAGCATTCCTCGAAAACTAACTACCCTAACAAAATTCATGTATGTACCGAACTACCCCGAACTTCTACACTAAGACCCCACCAGAGGTCATTATTTCAAACGTAATTAACTCGTTTAACCTGTTAAGGGGTCTCGTGGGGGAATGAAATCAACACAATAACCAAACAACAAGCAACCCCGCCTGATATTTATCCCCGCCTGGGGACATATTTGTCTAGAAAAACAACGCGTATAATATCTAGGACAACGTTATATCAATGAATAAATCATAAAGCAATTGGGAATAAGCATTTTAATTAGAAAAGTTGAATTTTGAATGGTTAACGCGTTTTGGATGCAAAATTGTATGTGCTTGCGCGCTAATCTGAGAATGAAAAAAATCAAGTCAAATCGTTTAATGCAATCCATAATGTACACTTATACGTGGTAAATAAAAAATAATAGAAACAATTATGGACCCTGTCGGGCACACCAAATTTTTAAATGAGTAGAGAGAGGAAGAGCGCCTTATTAAGAAAGAAAGATGGCACCGCTTGCTAAATTCTAAATTAACCTAAAGTTAATTTATCTCTTGGATAACCAATAGGATAGTATTTGTCAACATATCCTTCATTGAACCGTTTACCGTTATAAGATTTGAATCTTCTTCTTGTGCTGTGGTTAGTGACTAACCTGGTGTCAGAGTTTATGACGCCAATGGGCCTCTGACTTGGCTTCACATGCCGTCGAGAAATATCTCTCAGGTATGCCGGTTTCCTCACGATGTTTTCTTTCACCGTTTTTAAGCAAGTAATAATTATACAATACGCACATGAATCCGAAAAGTCAGAGGTGCGTGACTTGAGTTCGAACTCGAGACCTATGACTTGGCAGTCCGACGGTCACACCGCTAGGGTATGACGCTATTTGAATATAATTGGCATACACCAAATACACTCTAGCGCAATGAATCCGGGTCACCAACATAAACTTTAAAACTTTAAAATCTCGGAAAACATTGTTAAACATTGTTTTGTTTATGTTGGTGAACCGGATTCATTGCTTTCAAGTGTAATATTGCGTTTAATAATTAGAATTACGTTTAACAAGTACATTAGATGAAGTAATTCACTAAACATGTACCAATAACTTGTTTCGAGGTAAATCCGAGGGTAAGGCTGAGCATCCACCAGAGCTGTGCTAAGCTGCGTAGCGAGGAATGTGTTTTGTAAGCACCAATAGAATCACTTCATTTACCTAGCTTCGCTCTGCGCAGCTCTGGTGGATATGGGTCTAGCAGTGCGAGGTTTTTGTTCATACAAAACAAGCGAGAAATGTGTTGCGAGGAATGTGTTGCTAGAAATGTGTTACGAGGAATGTGTACCGCTCCCGCCACACCACCCTATTCGAAAAGAGTCCGCTACCTATCCTCGCACGGCTCATTTGTACACATTACGCATTACACATTACGCATTCCTCGCACAGCCTTGGTGGAAAGGGTCATATCGTTTCACATCCTCGCTACACATTTTCGCAGCGCACATTTTCCTCGCACAGCTCTGGTGGATGTCCAGCCTTAGATATAGTTAACCATAACACACCAAGGACAATATGACCTGACTATCAAAGACAAACACGCACATATGATATTCCTTCAAATCCGATTATTCAAAATTATAATCTGTGCACGGCTCAAAAGCTGCCGAGTTCGAAACGATAATCTGTCGACGTTAATGCTGTCACTAATTGAATTGATGATGGGGGACTGGGGTGGCCAGGAGATGGGTTGAAACAAGGCAGTCTGGTTTATTAATGCCTTGTAGACTGATTATTACTTGCGTTAACGGTGAAGGAAAAACATTGTGAGGAAACCTGCACACCTGAGAGGGCTCCATAAAGTTCTCGATGGTGTGTGTAGTCTGCCAACCCGCACCAGGCCAGCGTAGTGGACTGAGGCCTAAACTCTCCTAATTCTGAGAAGAGACCCGCGCGCAGCAGTGGGACAGTAATTATGTATATTATGTATGTAAGACTGATAAACATAAAGCACCCATTCTGTCGTAGAATTAGTTTTAACCCAGCGTTGACTGACGGTGCAATTGTACAATCGCAATAGTTAATTGCACCCTCCTGAAGTGTCAATACCCAAGTACGTGCCGTGCATCCTGGGCATTCAGCCCCGCTACCATTCTTGCTGACTGGCTAATCTTTTCACCACGGCATGAGCTATTCTCATATAGCTGCTGTCAACACAAGAAAAAAAAGACAGGATCTGTGGAGACGCTATGACATTTTCTTTCGTGTAATTCTTTTACACTTCTTGTTATTAGTATAATCCATCAAAATAGACACCACTGTTACAAATTCAACAATTGAAGGATTTTACGATGTAACAGTATTTTTATTGTAAGACAGGACATTCAATTTTTTATTATTTTTTGGTACTTTATTTATATGGTTTATATTATTTGCATTTTCGTCCCAGTCAAGACTAAACACTTAAGCCTCTATTAATAAATATCTCCATTTGACAGATTTTCCTTTTTTTTATGTACGTCTCTTTTCACGTTAAAATTAAACTTAAGAGGGATCTCTCGAATGAGAGCTGTTCATTAATAGAGCCTTTCGAAGCGGTAAAGGTCGTGCGTTTAAGGGGGCTGCCTTTTATTGTTTGACTTCAAAAAGCGCTAATGGATTTCTAGTCTAATTTGAATAAACGATATATTGATTTGGTTTTAATAATAATATCGTTTATTTGCATGGAATATGGTGCTTACAGATCTCATAATACAATACATAGTACTTCATATTCCGCCTATTAAATTCAGCATGCAAATTTAGATTGTGCCATAATTTTAATGACACGATGGGAAAACGAAATTATGAAACCTCGTATAATAACGAAGCCAGCTATTGTTTTGTAACTAACTTGCTTTGGATCGCAGCTTCGCATGCGTGATTTGTTTTCACCCCTTCAAGGGGAGGAGTTTAGAAAATCCTTTTTTAGTGGATGTCTACGTTACAAAAGGTAAGTACTGTCAAAATTTCAAGTTTCTAACCCCAGTGTTTTAGGCTGTGCGTTGATATATCTGTCAGTTAGTCTGTTTCTCCTTTTATATACAACGTGTAACAATTCCGAAATAATAAATTTAGCGCTCATTGTACTCATTACATAAAAACAACTTTTACTAGGGACCAAACCCAAAATCGAAAAAAAAAACTGCTGTTGCCTAAATTTTGTCGAGTTATGCGAACATATATGTATGGAACAGCAGTATTTTTTCGCGCTTTCAAGGTATGTCCCTAGTAAAAGTTTTTCATAATTATGAGTACAATGAGAACTTAAATTATTATTTCATACTTCTGTTACACGGTGTATACAAATTTCATGTACATTGTCCGGTTTTTGTTCTACAATCTGGCCACCCTACAAATGACGATAGGGGACGATAGTGTTCGTCTATATCCTATCATAATCCTGTCCTACATGCCGTATGTATGTATGTATATATATATCATCATTGCGTACATGACTTACGGTTAGTATAGGGTAATAATTTCAACCGATATGGAACACACGCGGTAATTAAGTGTAAAGATTAAGTTCTGTGATTGTAGTTCAGTAGATTGATGTTCTTCGTTGAGTACTGTTTTGATTTGATTACGTAATTTAATCATATTGCTTGTGTGGAGCAATAAGCGATGTACCTACTACAGATTCCGTATGACTTCCGATGGTGTAAAGATGGTCGCTGCCGCAGTCACTACTATTATTATATAGGTATAATCCTTACTTCTTCTTCTTTTCGTGTGGTTAATGACTAACCTGGTTAAGTATATAGTTATCTATGGAACTATTATTAGGTAGGTACTCTGTGGTTTGGACCAGAGACCTTGCTATTTTGACAACCCTTGTTAATTTTAAAATAATTATTAATATTAAGATATTATAAAATAAAAAAGAAATATACCAATTAAATAGCTAGTGTTTTACTATAATAATACACCTGTTGTCAGAGTTTATGGCCGCCCATGGGCCTCTGACTTGGCTTCCCATGCCGTCGAGAAATATCTCTCAGGCATGCCGGTTTCCTCACGATGTTTTCCTTCACCGTTTTTAAGCAAATGATAATTATACAATACGCACATGAATCCGAAAAGTCAGAGGTGCGTGCCATGGGTTCGAACTCAAGACTTGGCAGTCCGACGGTCACAACACTAGGCTATCACTGCTGTATATAATCCTTACTAATAAATGCGAAAGTAATTCTGTCTGTCTGTCTGTCTGTTACATCATCACGACTAAACTACTGAACCGGGGTCGATGAAACTTGGTACAGATAATAGTCTGGGACACAGAAAAAAATAAACTACTACGATAAACGACATCCACGTCGGCGAAGCTGTGGGCGACCTCTATTTATTATATTAGGTAAATAAAAAGGTAATAGGTACATAACTGCCTCATTGGTCTAGTGGTGGCAAGCGCGACTGCTGTTCTTGAGGTCCTGGGTTCGATCCCCAGGTTGGGCAAAGTGTCATTGGGTTTTTCCGTGAGGAATTCCTCAGAGCAGCCCGGAGTTTGGTTTTGTGCCCGGTTGACGCCAATAAGCTCGCTTCCTATTACATGGGACTTAAACATAACGGTGAAATGAGGGTGTTACTAAACACCTCTGCCCAACCCTTTGGGGAATATAGGCGTGATGTTATATTTGTGTAGGTACATACATACTCACGCCTGTTAATTCTGAAGGGGTAGACAGAGATTGAGGTACACTAACGTTTCGCTTTTTGTTTAAAGTCCCATGTAATAGGTGGCGCGACTATTGCCATTTTTTGGTCACAGTTATGATGCCAGGTTCGTCGCCTCTTAGAAAACGTACCCATACTACGTGGCCCATTTTTTACTATTTTTTAGCCCCCTCCTCCGCCTCGGTGACCACCCGTAGTATATGACCAAGTGCTCCTGTGACCAAGCGTGGTATTTTGAAGACCCCCCCTCCGCCCTTGAACGGGTCACGGAGTATGGTTACGTTCCCTTACGACTCGCTGGCTGGCGACAGATGGGAATGCTATTCTTAATCCCCCCAATGGAATGATACTACCATACTTTGAAGAACTAAATTCTTTTGGACACATTACATTGGCTTGGCAGAGAACCAAGAATCTGCCATAACTCAGAAACCGGGAACCATATTTTATTAAACAGCACTGTTTTAATCAACGATTTTCCAGGCTTACCACTATATAATTAGGCCATTACTGTCCCACTGCTGGGTACAGGCCTCTTCTCAGAATGAGAAGGGTTTAGACCTTAGTCCACCATGCTAGCTTGATGCAGGTTGGCGGACTACACACACCATCAAAAACTTTATGGAGGCCTCTCAGGTGTGCAAGTTTCTCACGATATTTTTCCTTCACCGTTAACGCAAGTGATAATCAAATTCTTATCTTATTATATGCAGGCCGGGATCGATCTCAGACCCTCCTGCGTGGATGGCAAACGTTCAACCGCTAGACTATGGTGTGCAAGCAGGGGCTTGCGCACCTTTTTTATTTTTTATTCTTGGGAAAATCCTCATGGATGTCCCTCGCCCGGGGAAGGAGAGGGTGTCTGCCGGACTCTTACCGGCTAAAAACCAACGATGTTCCTCCTCCTGACCGTTCGGCCGGGGTCGCGGGATTCGCAAAAGCATGCACCGCAACTCCGGCACAGCTTGCACACTAAAGCTTTTCAATATTTTGTTATCAGAATATCTGAAACTTTATCAACGTGTTTACTTATTCCTTAACCATTCGGAATATATCACCTACAGGCACATCATGATACTTGAAAATGACGTCATGCATTTTTAGTGCCTCTGTGTACGCCTGTACGGGGTTAACGAGAAATTGGAATTCAGTTGTTACCCCTTTTGTTGGTTGATCAAGGAAGGTACGGGGAGCTTGTTAAATGGTTAGTTGTGACCACGTTCTGGTTGTGTATGGAATGTGGTACCGTTGGCTTGTGTTTGTATTGTGATCATCGATCACACATCCCTTAATCCCATATGCTGAGTTGGTAACCTTTTCGGCATGGACATGCTCGACAGCATAAAATTTGTGTTTAATTCTTATTGTATTGTTCTTTCTTTGTTTGTTTATTTTATTTATGCTGTCAGTGTTCTTGGCTGAATAAATAAATTTTCTTTCTTTCTTTCTTTCTTTCTAATCGACCGGTCGCGCATGAAACGTTTTTTCGTTCGATTGCGATTGTATTTGGTCGTGTTCTGTCAACGATTTTAACTCGGATGTTTTTTTAATCTAGTGTTTCTTTTTTAAATCGCTAAGTAGACTAAGTAGCGTTTGACCCTAGTTTCACCTAATGGTAAGCGTGGACTAAAATGGAAATGAATCCAACGAATAGAGATATGGATTCCCCTATACACGATAGAACACTGTAAACTGCTTTGCGTCGGACTTTAATGTAAGGGTGGTAGCTAGCCAGGCGGACCGTATAGATTGTACCACCAAGCGTGATGGGTTTTGTTGAATCTTACAACATGTGTGTGGTGTGTGGTGAGGAAGTTAGGCCTAACTGTTAACTGTGTTGTAATTGGTGAGAGTGTTCATTAAAAATGTTTTGACAGATCTTTGTTGCAGAGATAAAAATAATAATCTAAATCTTTTTTACAGAGACGCTCACGGTGCTATATTAGTTTACGATGTGCCAGAACCAAAGTCCCTAACAAAACTGAATGAGTGACTCGAGGAACTTCAAGTATACTCCACCAAGAAGAACATAGTCTTCTTAGTTGTTGGCAATAAGATTGACAAGCATATCATTTTGGGACCCGGTGTATAACATCAGCAAGCACATTGGGTCACCCGCACGACAGCGCAACGAGTATTCCCAAGGAGGGTTGATGTCAAGCAGGCGGCCGGTCATAAAACAATAAGCCAAAATCTCTAACAACATGGATTTATGTAATAGGTACATGTTGTGCCGACCCCACTTAATGTGGGAAAAGGGCAGGAAGAAGAAGAAGATCTTTGTTGCAGCAGACGCCATGCCATAGATGTATGAGTACTTCCCTCCACGCCAAGCTACAAATTCATCGTTCTACAGCCTGAGAACATTTTATTTCAAGTCTATAGCCATCGATGGCGTTCAAAAGGTTAAAGAGTTTCCATGAGTGACGATATTTAAGTACGACCGACACACTTTTTTTTTTTCATTGGAAAATCCTCATGGATGTCCCTCGCCTAGGCGAGGGGGTCTGCCGGACTCTTACCGGCTAAAAACCAACGGTGTCCCTCCTTCTGACCTAAGGCTGGGGTCATGGGATTCGCTATTGCATGCACCGCAACCCGGCAGGTCACGGTCCACCAGCTTCTTCTGGTGGACCTCTTCAGTGGTGGGACCATTTTTCCCCTACCCCACTTCCTTCTGAGAGCCGCGCGCCATCCTCCACCCTCCCGCGCCATCCACCCGGGCCTGTTATTGGTTGGGCGACGGGTCGGGAACGTCCCGCACACTCTGGGTAGCCCCGCTACCAACGTTGCTGACTGGCTAATCTCTTCTCTCGTATAGCTTCCGACACGAAACAAAAAGCGATAATTTGACTCTACATGAACAAAATAATTCTGTAAACCATTCCAATGATTCACACCATAAAACATAGTCCTAAAATCCCAAAACAATTTACCATAACCCTGAACCCTTCAACGCCCAGCTGACGCAAGACCCAACGTACACGTCGGGGGTATGTCGCGTTTGATACATTATCAACCCCTATTCGGTTAGGGGTATGTTCCGCGTGACGGATTCGCGGTGCCACCGTAATTGTGGTTATGGGGGTTCGATCCCGTATGAGGCTTTAATAGAATATGCTGTAATAATTACATTGCGATGGTTTGGTGGAGGAGATTTTGGGTTCAAGGTGATATGTGTTATGGTTTTGTCGTTTTAGAGGTTAGTAGAATAGTGTGGGTGGGTGGAAGTACATAAATGGGTTGAGGTTTTCAAAAGGTAAATTTTATTAAATCCTTACTATTATAAACTGCCTTGTTGGTCTAGTGGTGGCAAGCGCGACTGCTGGTCGTGAAGTCCTGGGTTCGATCTTCAGGTCGAGAAAAGTGTTATTTGGTTTTTCCGTACTGCTGGCTGGAGAACAAGGAGGGAGACAGCTTGATGAGGGCTGAGTTAACCATGTGAAAGTTTACATGCCACACCATGACTTATAAAGCCCAGCGTTTGCAACCCCACTGCTAGACAAGACCATTTACCATGTAGCGACAGAACTGTTATGAAAATGATTAGACAATATCTACTGCCTCGGTGGCTAACGCGACTGCTGATCTTGAGGTCCTGAGTACGATCCCCAGGTCGGGCAAAGTTTTATTGGGTTTTACCGTATGGAATTCCTCAGTAGCTCCCCGAAGTATGGATTTGTGCCCGGTTGATGGCAATAGGTTGGCCCCCTATTACATCGGTAACGGCAAAATGAGGGTGTGGGCACTTCTGCCTAACCTTTCGGGGTATACAAGCGCGATGTTATGTTATGATGTAGACCAGGGGTGGCCAACCAGTCGATCGCGGCTCTTAATCCAGTCGATCATATGGCAAGGCAAAGAAAAATATAAGTTGAATGAAGAGGTACCTACTGATTATGTAATTGGTAGATCGCACAGAGTCTACTTAGTAAACAGTAGATCTTGGGACGAATCAAGTTGGCCACCCCTGATTTAGACAATATTTTAAGAAATTCTCCCCATCACAAGTTAAAACACTCTGAACATCGGGATAATACCTAGTGATACGAAAGCGACTTAGCTCCAACGTCTGCGACGACCATTAATTCTGCCTTTGACACGCGGTAATGACAGGCCTGGCAATGACGCCTATATTAACGACGTATTCAAATAAAGAGGCCGCAGAGCTGCTGGTGACAAAACAAGGTTAATGTATTTAGATTAAAAAATAATCATGTATTTATTTCTGCCTAGCTTTTTTTCAACTATGTTGGGGTCAGTTTCCAGTCTAACCAGATGCGGCTAAATACCAGTATTTTACACGGAGCGACTGCCGTCAGAGCTCCGCAACCCAGTTACTGGGCAATGGCGATATCCTAAGGTTGGACTGGTTGTCAGACATTCGACCTTTCGAATGCCCGTAACAACTATCATAGGTATACGATTGTACGTGCGTACTACGAGGCACGGAGGATCTCGATGTGTAACGAATGGTCACCCATCCACGGGCAGACCGTGGCAAGCACAGCCTAACCTTGCAAATCATAGGTATGACTCGCCTCGAATACTTAAGGTGCGCTCAAACCAACGCGATTAGCTTGCGGCCGCGGTGGCGTGCACGGTTGTGATCAGTTACTGCAACTATACTTGTAGCGAGGAGTTTAAACCAAACGCGTAGCGACATGTTCAAACCAACTTTTTTTTGACGACACGTTTGGTGCAGTGGCTAAGCGATTGGCTTCTGCGCTACGGGTCGTGGGTTCGATTCCCGCACGGAACAAATATTTGTATGGCCTACAGATAGTTGTTCCGGGTCTGGGTGTTTGTGCATGTGAAGATTTGTGTCTGTAAACGTACCCACGATACAGGAGAAATCCTAGTGTGGGGCAACGTTTTTATTAAAAAAAAAAAGTAGTGACATATTCCAATCAAACGCGTAGCGATATGTTCAAACCAAAAGCGTAGTGACATGTTCAAACCAAACGCGTAGTGACATGTTCCAATTAAACGCGTAAAATGTTCAACTAAACGCGTAGTGACATGTTCAAACCAAACGCGTACTGACATGTTCCAATCAAACGCGTAAAATGTTCAAACTAAACGCGTAGTGACATGTTCAAACCAAACGCGTATGGACATGTTCCAATCAAACGCGTAAAATGTTCAAACCAAACGCGTAGTAATATGTTCAAACCAAACGCGTGGTGACATGTTCAAGCCAAACGTGTAGTGACATGTTCAAGCCAAACGCGTAGTGACATGGTCAAACCAAACGCGTGGTGACATGTTCAAGCCAAACGCGTAGTGACATGTTCAAGCCAAACGCGTAGTGACATGTTCAAACCAAACGCGTAGTGACATGTTCAAACCAAACTCCTCGCTACAAGTACAGTTACAGTACTGATCACAACCGTGCACGCCATTGCGTCCGCAAGCTGAAAGCGTTGATTTGAGCGCGCGCATACATTGATACAATTCTTTACAATACCTACAAGTAACCGCATCAGTGCTCTCTATTCTGTAAGAAAAGACTACAAAAATAATATTTATTGTTATTTGCGATAGGAAAGCTAAACAACTTGTATTTCTTAGCGTGGAATGGTAACAATCCATCTGGGCAACATAAGTGCCTCCCCAGATGTGCGCTTCGTTTATGCATCCGTGGATCGATTCCACACCAAAGCGTTTCAACTGTTGTTGGCAGAATCTGTACGACGAACCGTGTGTTTGCGGTTGAATATATTGTGTAAATGTACTCTCTAAGAGGAATATGTGACTAGACAGTTTTTTTATTTTTTAATCTGCCTGGCTGATCTATTTCAGTGATGGACAATGTACGGCCCGCGGGAAAGCTCCGGCCCGCAAACCGTTTTAATCCGGCTCGCCAACAACTTTAGTTGTAGGAACCTTTTGAATAGTGTCATAAATAAATGTAGATACCTGCATTATGTTTATGTCGACATTACTACGTTCTGTTATCTACCTATATACTAATATTATAAAGCTGATGAGTTTATTTGTTTGAACGCGCTAATCTCAGGAACTACTGGTTGGAATTGAAAAAATATTTTTGTGTCGGATAGTCCATTTATCGAGGAAGGTTATAGGCTATATAAGCCACGCTACGACCAATAGGAGCGGAGCATAAATGAAAAATGTTGCAAAAACGGGAAAAATGTCCACCCGTGCGAAGCCGGGACGGGCCGCTAGTTATTATTATATGTCTTTAATGTCCCACTGTAGGATGAGAATGAGTGAAACGCCTATGACAAATTGTATTATCATTTCATGGAAATTCTGACCCCCATCAGATCGACTCCGTTGTTTTGACCGTTGATGAAAAAGTTTGCCCACCCCTGACCTAGTTGTAGCAAACGCGACTGCTGATGGTGAGGTCCTGGGTTCGATACTCAGGTAGGGCAAAGTGTTATTGAGTTTTTCCGTGTAGAATTCTTCAGTAGCAGCCCGGAGTTTGAATTTGTGCCCGGTTGATAGCAACAAGCTCACCTCCTAGGGACTTAAACATGACTGCGAAATGAGGGTGTTACTATACACTTCTGCCCTTCCCTTCGGGGAATACTGGTGTGATGTTATTTTATATTATGTTTTATTTATTCTTGACTTTGTCGTGTTGGACCCTAGTCTCACCTGATAGTAAGCGCAGATAGGGTCTAAGATGTAGCACACAAATCCAAGTAACAGAGATATAGAGGGATTCCCCTATACCCCTCTGGCTCTCACATACACACGACGGAACACAGTAAACTGCTTGGCGGCTTTAATGTGAGGGTGGTAGCTAGCCAGGAGGACCATAAAGATCCTACCACCAAGCGTGCTGGGTTTTGTTGAATCTTACAACACGCGTCTATTCTCGGCGCGCGGTGAGGAAGTTTTATATTCTAGTCTAGGGATGCACAGACTTATTAGGACTAGGGGCTCCTCGGGTAGATTATCAGCTAAAAGCGGGCCATCACAATTAGAAACAACCAAAATATATGAAACAAAGTTTACTGAAAATATTTATAATAGTTTGGGTACCTTTAAAAAAGGTAAGTATTCAAATATCTTAAGCTGGCCGCTATTGTTAAAATATTGCATAATTGTCATACAAAGGCATAAAAGAATTTAAGTCGCTGGCGGGCTCTGCCCGCGGACCGCGGTTTGTGCATCCCTGTTCTAGCCCGTCCCCAAACGGAATATTTTTTTTTAAATACTTTCTAACAAAAAATATTTTAACATCTTTAACATTTAAGGGACTCAACGATTTACTTCATAATAAATTAAATTTATTTTATCCATTTAAGTGATCGCATCCATCTTCGTTCGCGCACTCCATTAAGGGTACATTTCACTGGCCCCTTTCCAAATTCTGCGACATAAACAATCGACGGCCGCCGTCCGATTTTCAGAGATTTGTTGATGGAGCTATAAGCATTTCAGTGGTGGAGTGTGCGTGTAACTTTATGTTTGATCTGTTGATAATTAGCAAGGCTAATTGGTTTGTTGAAATTTGTTTAATTGCCATGTGGTTCCGGCAACGGAGTTTCGTCATCGACGCTTTTAAAATTAGTATTATTAATTAATATTAGTAGACTGCCTTATTGGTATAGTGACCGCAAGCGCGACTGCTGATCGTGAGGTCCTGGGTTCGATCCCCAGGTCGGGTAAAGTGTTATTGGGTTTTCTATTAGGAATTTTCCAGTAGCAGCCCGGAGTCTGGTTTTGTGCCCGGTTAATGGCAATAGGCTCGCCCCATATTACATGGGATTTAAACATAACTGGCGAAACGAGGGTGTACTAAAAACACCTTTGCCGAACCCACGGGGAATACACGGCGATGATGTAATGTGATATTTAGAAAGAAAAGTAAACATTTTCGACTTCTCTTAGGTGTTCGTAGTGTGCTCTTCATTTAGACTTATACTTTCATAGCCGATAACCACTTTCCATAAGGTAGACAGTTGGCCTGTTTGAAAAGCATAAAAAAAATGGCGTATGGCCAAATTCTTAGCTGTATAACAAAATATAATCACATATCATCACGCCTTGTATTCCCCGAAAGGTTCGGCAGAGGTGATTTTAGTACACCCTCGTTTCGCCAGTTATGTTTAAGTCTCATGTAAGGGCGAGCCTATTACCATTAACTGGGCACAAATCCAGACGGCTGCTACTGAGAAATTCCTAATAGAAAAAAAACCCAATAACACTGCCCGACCTGCAGATGGAACCCAAGACCTCACGATCAGCAGTTGCGCTTGCCACCATTAGACAAAATAATTATAACTTAAATGTCAAGTGTGTAATACCAAACTGCACACGACCACTCCCTTAAGGGATGATTTCCACCAAACGGCTCGCATCGCATCGGATCGGAAAGGATACGAACGGATACGACGACAGGCGAACGGAGCCGATCGCGCGTCGCAGCATACTTTCGGCTACGGTCGCGTGTCGCGGAAGACGCCAGCGGTCAAGCTACTGCGCGCGGCTTGGTAATATAGACTTTAAATACAGTGTACACGATTTAATATCGTTTAAAGATTGTACAATCCGTTCCGATCCAAAGCGATGCGAGCCGTTTGGTGGAAATCGTCCTTGTGTGTAATGTCTACTATTCTGATAACACAACCCTCAAGAAAAATAAAACGTTTCTAAGTTCCGTTTTGTTACTTTTAAATTTCGTGATCAATAATGAATAGACATTTTCTAGGCCGGCGTGTTCTATCTAGTACTGGGCTCCTCTCATCAGGCGAGACTGACAGTTTGACGGCAAAAGCAGGTAAGACGCGGGCTTATCCTTAAATGAAAACAATTTTAATACAAACAGCTACCTTAGTACCAAGCAATTATGTTTTTTGTTTAATTCCGCGAAATAAATTGAGATTGAACAGAAAAATGTAGTCATTTTTTTCATGTAATTTTTCTTATTAAAATATGTCCAAGATAAGCTTTTTTCATTATTCTCTCGTCTAATATTTTTAGAAGGTAAAACAAAATGGAATTTTTTATAAGTAAAACAGTTTTGCAGGTATTTTCCTGTTTCTTATTTTTTCTTCGACAATGATTTTTATTATTTTTATTTAGTCATTTATTTACTCATTTTATTATGTTTCAAGTGGCTAATTAACAACCGCACCGATCCCGTGGATGGGTGACCGTTCGTTACATATCGAGACCCCTTCGTGCCTCGGAGAGCACGTTAAACCATCGGTCCCTGGTGTCATAAGAATACCTATGACAGTAGTTACGGATAGTCAGAAGCCCGAAAGTCTGCCAACCGGTCTAACCTTAGGATAACCTTGCAGTAACTGGGTTGCGGAGGTCTGATGGCAGTCGCTCTGTGTAAAAGACTGGTATTCAGCCGCATCTGGTTAGACTGAATGCTGACCCTAATGGTGCGTCCAGACCTGACGAACGCGCCGCGAATGCGCCGAATGCGAACTGCGCGCGTGCATTTCATGTTCGTACGAAGATCGCGCGCCGCCCGCGCGCCGCTCGCGCGCAAACTACGCGCCGTACGTGAGCGGCGCAGATGGTGCGCGCGTGCCGCTCATGGAACCTGCCACCAACGTCTTCTATTTTTCCTTTTAATTTTTGTCAGTAATAAAATAACCGATGCTGCAGCAATTATGCTAACGGCAGTCGTATGGTCCGACATCTTCGGAAGCAAATTCACAACTGAGGCTCATAGTTCAAACACGAAAGAAGCTATGTGCGCGCCCCACTCGAGCGTTGCCGGAGTTGCACAAGAGCGGCGCACCAAACGTACGCTGTAACTGCACGCGAGCAGCACGCGCGCAGTTCGCGAGCGGCGCATTTGGCAGGTCTGGTCGCAGCATAACATAGTTGGGAAAAGGCTAGGAAGAATTATATAATACTAGCTGTGTCCTTCACAGCTAGTATTATATTACTTTGTGTGTTGTGTATGTGTAGCTTCGCCCGCGTAAGAATTTATATTCCAGTAATAAATATAGCCTATATTACTCAATGATAATGTAGCTTTCTAACGGTAAAAGAATTTGTCAAAATCGGTCCCGTAGTTTTTAAGTCTATTCGTTATATACAAAAATACAAATCTTTCCTCATTATAATATTAGTATTAGATAATGTTTCAAGTCTGCTTTCAGGGTATGCTTGCTTAAACATACCGCTCATGCGATCAGCAGAAACTGTTTCACCTCTTAGAAATGAGATCTCAAATAGTCATGACGAAATTATTAGGGTACCACTTTTTCCATTTGGTTACGAAAACCTAAAAACGTTAGCTGAAAAAAACGACTGAGATTTTTTTCTGTGCACCCTTCTCTGGCGCTACACGGGGAGCCATAATTATGCCCAGCGGTGGTCTTCGATAGGCCGTGTAGATTTGTTGGTTACCAAGATAATGTACCTTTCTGCTATGTATTCTATGTGTAGGTAGATATCGAAGAGAGAATCAAACAACCGTCTGACATAATAAAGGCTTGTTTACTACTGCACAATCGTGGTGGCGCGCGCTATAGATGTAGGTACATACATCATACGTTCTCCATACATTTCAGACGATAAGGCAGGTGATAGTGGATGGGGGTACACCCGTTCAACGTCGTATCAGCGCCCATTTATATCAATAGTGACAGAGACAGCGTCAGCAATCAATCTTATTGAAAGGCAGAACGTCTGTCTGTGAGGAGAACGTTTTTATACGATTTAAATAAAGAGCTTTTGTTATGAATATTATCAAGGAGTTGTTGCATTGAAAAGAAATGCAGAGAAACATTTTATTTCTCCAACAACATGAACGCACAACAAAATAAACTAAAGTAAGGACTAAAAACTAACAGAGAAGTTTTGCTACTTGTGTTCTAACTATTTATTTAATAGTTTAAAATAGCTCTTTGCAAGCACTGTTCGTTCTGCCTACCATTTTCCTAATATCGTTGGGGTCAGCTTCCAATCTAACCAGATGCGGCTGAATACTAGTATTTTAAACGGAGCGACTGCTAGACCTCTGCAACCCAGTTACAGGGCAATGCCGATATCCGGTTGTCAGACTTTCGGGCTTCTGACCACCCCTAACGATTGTCATAGGTATTCTTATGGCATTCGGGACTGACGGTTTAACGTGCTCTCCGAGGCACGGAGGATTCTCGATGTGAAACGGGCGACCCATCCAAGACTGACAGCGGCAAGCGCAGCTGAACCTCACAAATCGTATGAACGGCTTGCTTGTTAATTAGCCATGGGCCCCCTGCCTGCGTAAGCGAAGCAAACACCTTTAGGGTTGCCACACATCTAACTGAAGATGCGCTGCGCATCGTCAGTCGCGTAACACCAGAATGGACAAGTAGAAAATAAAACATTCAACCTTACTTACACACAATGGCGTGCATTGGTTTTCGGACTAGGAAGTCAGGCACTAGCGATTTCGCCTTTCAATTGTACGCTTAAGCCCATTTCAATACGAATCTGACCAAAAGAAAACCCATACACGCTTATTTTATTTATAGTAATAGTTAAAGATGGAGAAGTTAATTAAATCTTATGAGGTGGGCACTGCTTGATTGCCTATATGCAATGCACGCTACTGCATACTCAACCGATGATGCGTCGAGCGTACGATGATACGCCCGGCGCATCTTCTTTCAGATCTGCGGCGACCCTTATTCAATCAAGTTTTATTTCTTACTAGCGTTCCTTCCTGGCTTCGCACGGGTCGACATTTTCCCGTTTTTGTTAATTTTTAATTTATGCTCCGCTCCTATTGGTCGTAGCGTGATGTTATAGAGCCTAAATAGACTATCCAAAACAAAAAGATTTTTTTCAATTCCAAGCAGTTCTTGAGATTAGCGCGTTCAAACAAACAAACAAACTCTTCAGCTTTATAATATTAGTATAGATTTATTTTCCATTAAATCTGTGCCGGGTGTTGGCGTCTGGCGGGGGTCCGGTCCTATAAAAGGTCGGACACGCCGCCGATCGTGCTCTCGCGCCGCTGCAGTTGCGAAGTTGAGTACTACACCTGTATAAGAAGACCCTGGACTCCTCGCATTGTTACGAACCACGCCCTGTTGATCTAATTGTAATTATTATTAAAATATACAAGGTTAGTCGGAAAGGGGGGTACTGAGCCGCGGGCCACCTAAAGTATCACTGATGACTATTTTAAAGCAAGAGTTAAAATTTCAAAATTCGTTAATTTTTATTTGCATGCAAACAGATTTTTATTTTTGTTTTTTCAAAAAAAAATCATACATACTTTAGTTATGAATTCAGAAAATTAAGTTTCTAATCCGTGACCCCAAATATGCCCCAAATTGTAAAAACAGCTGATCATAGCTATGGACAGATAGATTTTAGCATATTTTTTACGAAATCTTTGAAAAGCTATTTCTCTTAAACTATCGAGTTTTGGGGAAAGTTGTAGAACAAAAGTTATCCCTTATTATGGGTACTTTAACACCCTTTCGGCAAAGTACCCCCTTTCTGAATAACCTTGTATTAGTGTACGGTTACAAGTGTTATTCATTATCCTTCCGTAAGTACACGCCTGCTAAATTTTATGTGCACATGCTTGTTGAGGGTTGACTCTTAAAGCCACCCATTACCTCTACAGTGCGACAAATTGTTTACCAACAGATGTTATATATTGTCCAAGATTGAATACCTCCAAGTAACTCTCTCACCTCAGACCAACAATAAACTAATTATTCTGCTCTCTGTAACGTGAAGATGCATACGTCACGGCTCAGATTACGTTGTGGTTCTACTCGAGTCGCGCTGGAATCAACAGTCGTTTATCTCGATACTGACACCGAGCGACCAGTAATCAATCTTACTGCTGTCTGTGTTGCAGTTACATGTGTAATTGGGCATTTTGGGAAATATTTGGATTAAGGTGTGTTTTTTACGGAAGGTTTTTTATTAAAATCAAAACAAATTGTTTATTTCGGTTAAAACATGGGTACAGACAGATGTAAACAGAGTCAATATTATATTTCCAACACATTTTGCATTTTGTGGCATGCGAAAATATCATGTTTATGAAATATGTCCTAAAAATATTCAAAATCAATCAAAATTTTTTTATTTCACATAAACCAATACAGGTGCTTATGAAACGTCGAATTTAGGTGCACGGTTCCAATTAGTTGTTTCATAAGGAGAAGAGCCGGCAAGAAACTCCATGGTTACTCTTTTAAAAATAATACCTTTATTAATCTGTCATGTGTATGTGAGAGCCAGAGGATAGGGGAATCTCTCTATATCTCCGTGCCTTGGATCGTGTGCTCCATCTTAGACCCTGTCTGCGCTTACCATCAGGTGAGACTAGGGCCAAACACGACCAAGCCAAGAATACAAAAATAAAATGCTAAAAATAGGCAATGGAGGGGACTCCATTGTGGTATACACATATACATAAATAAAATATGAAATAGTTGAGGGGCTCGTGGCTAATTACACACCAGGCGGATCATTCGATTTGCGAGGTTAAGCTGTGCTTGCCGCTGTCGGTCTGTTGATGGGTGACCGTTTGATACTCACCGAGACCCCTCCATGCCTCGGAGAGCATGTTAAATAGTCGGTCCCAGATGTCATACTAACCTATGACAGTCCTTACGAGAAATCAGAAGCCCGAAAGTCTGACAACCGGTCTAACCTTAGGATATAGGCATTGCCCTGTTACTGGGTTGCGGAGGTCTGATGGCAGTCGCTCTTTGTAAAATACTGGTATTCAGCCGCAACTGATTAGACTGGAAGGTGACGCTGACATAGTTGGGAAAAGGCTAGGCAGAACAACACAAATATAAAAAAGCTGTTTGTACATACATACATTATTTTTACTTATTTTTTTAGTAATTCGCAGATAAGCCTGAAGCATGTTGAAGCGACATTTTCCTCTTTCACCATCTTTTGTCCAACGAGAAGATGTTACGTCGCGGCCACTTAGAAATCTTACCTTATGCAAAAAGCCGAGAAGGGATACAAAATCCCTTGTAAAGCTTTAGAGATTGCGTTTTTAAAAGGTGGGTTAGGGAAATGTAACCGGTAACGTTGAAATAGTCTTAATGCTCTTTCCTTTACGAAGTTAGCTCTAGAGCCTCGGAATATAAAAAAATGTTGAGTAGCCAAGTAAAAAAGTGATGTAAGCCCAATGTTATGTTAGCACTCACATTTTAAAATAGTTATGTAATAATTAATTTCATTGTTTTAATTTTGTAACTTTATAGTGAATAGTCAAGAAAGCTGCTGCCGCTGTCATTTTAAAATCTATTTTTTTTAAATAACATAACTTCACGCCTTACATTCCCCGAAGGGTACGGCAGAGGCGTTTTTAGTACACCCTCGTTTCGCCAATTATGTTTAAGTCCCATGTAATAGGAGGCGAGCCTATTGCCATTAACTGGGCACAAATCCAGACTCCAGACTGCCACTGAGAAATTCCTAATGGAAAAACCCAATAACACTTTGCCCGACCTGGGGATTGAACCCAGGACCCCATGCTCAGCAGCCGCGCTTGCGACCACTAGACCAACGAGGCAGTCAAATTTTTTTTTTATTTTTCCTTTTCATTATTATGTATAGTGCAAAAGCACTGTGTATATTTTTGAAATCCTGAAACACAAATGTGGATGAGGGAACGCTACACGAAAAACAGTTTGATAGCAGTTATGTCTGGAGAATGATATTAAAATCTAGGCACATTGCACAAATCCTAATTCCTCAAGCTACCTGCAACATTACAACTCCTCACGTTACCGATGGATGCCTGTCCACTAATCTCTTACTACCTACCACAGCTGCTCTGTTATTTGAGACGCAATTGTTCGTGTATTTGCATCGGATTGGATCGTGTTTATGGATGTTGATGATGGCCAGCATATTGAATTGTAACATTGGTACATGCTATTGTGGAAAGGGGAGTAAATATGTTGCAGCATATCGAGCCTTCTAGGTAGCAGGGAGGGTGGAGAATAAGATTTGATTGTTAGTTTAAAAGGATAAATCTTTGTCAGTGCATTCTTAGGGAGGGTGGGGGGCGAGGGGGGAAAGCTCTCTGATCTCTCTTATCTGTATTTATCTAATACCTTTAAACGAGCAATTCTTGTATATAGGTATACTTGTATATATGTATGTATTTGTGATTATATAGGTATATATAATCTAAATAAGAAAGAAATAAGAAATTTATAAGGCGGATGTTAATGGGAACGCCGGTAGAGGGCGTCCTAGAAGGACATACATCGATGTTATTGGTGATGTTCTTCACAAAGGTCAGGTGCGTAGTACTCTCAACCGGCGTGCGTGTATGACAAGACGTATGAATGTGGATGAAGCGAAAGGGGTATGTAAGAGTCGTAGCATGTGGCGTTCTATAGTTTCTGCCTACCCCCATGGGAAAAAGGCGTGAGTTTATGTATGTATGTATATAATCTAAATCTCGGAAACGGCTCTAACGATTTTCATGAAATTTAGTATGCAGGGGGTTTCGGGGGCGATAAATCGGTCATATAGGTACTTATGTTTATCAGTGAAGTGGATCACAACGGATCGCAGGTTCCATTCCCGCATGGAACAAATATAATAATTATGTATGGCATAAAACTTTTTTTTCGGATTCTGTGCATTTGAAGATAATGCTATTTATCGTTTAACGAAAAAAAAATCTTTTCTGTAAGTAAAGTCATATGTAATTACAACGCTAAACTTGCATTTTCCACTGATTGTAGTATCACAGTAAAAAAGAATCTCCGATGGTTTTTTTTACTGTCTGTACTCTAATATTATACCTACTGGAAAAAAAAATGTTCACATTATAGATTTGAAAATAGAACCAGAAATATCACGAATATTCCAACTGGTTTTAATACATGGCGTTTGTGATAAACGTATTTACGAAGGGGTTTAATAATTATAATATTTCTCGGTTTGTGTTGCAGGACAAAGTTGTACCAGCTGCCGTGAAACCGAGTAGGGCTGCCAACCCATGTGCGGGATATTCCGGGAATCTTGAAAATGCATATGTTACAAACATTTCGTAAAATTTCACGCAAAGCTCAGCGTGGTGTGGCGTTTGCCATACATTGTTATAGCACGCCAAGAGCACACGATCAACACGCGACCTTAATATCACACTCAGCCACGATCTTTTTCTGAATAGGTATTAAGCGTGTACGGAGGCTGAGACAACACAGTTTAGTCTCAGTTTTACAATTCATACAGTTGGACAACGCTTACATGGGTGGTGACATCGCCCGACATCAAAGGCGTTGCCCGACTGTATAGATTGTAAAACGACTTACGCCTCCGTATATGCCTAGGCTAATACTGTAGTGATGACTTATACAAAGTTAGTCGGAAAGGGGGTACTAAGCCGCGGGCCACTTAATGTATCACTGATGATTGTTTTAAAGAAAGTATTAAAATTTCAAAATTCAAAAATAATTCTTTTTTATGCAAAATGATTTTGATTTTAGTTTTTTCAACAATTCTTCATCCCTGCTTTAGTTACAAATTCAGAAAATAGAGCTCCTAATCCGTGACACCAAATATAACCTAAAATGTAAACACAGCTGATCATAGCTGAGGATAGATAGAATTTACGTATATTTTATGAAATCTTTGAACAGCTATTCCTCTTAAACTATTGACGTTTGGGGAAAGTTGCAGAACAAAAGTTATCAATTATTATGGGTACTTTAACACCCTTTCGGCTTAGTACCCCCTTTCCGACTAACCTTGTATAAATTGCAACGAATAGGAATGTGAACATCACTATTGACCGATATGCGGAAGTTCGAGACGAGACATCCCTAGCAATATGAATGTTTCCAACGTAGTTTAGAATTAAACAAAAATCAAAATACCAAAAAAATTAACAGCCTTGCCTATTTTATTTGAATGTCTAAACATAAACAAATACGATGGTTAAAATAAAAATGTAGCCGTCGCGGGACGTCAGGCAAATGTGAAACATAGAAATCATATTGTAACAAGAAAAACTGGCCGAATCAAACCGAAGTGAGCCGAATAGTTACGAAGGTCTGCCATCGCGAGAGTCGCCAAAAAGCCGTTGCAAAAGCAGCTTACGATGTTTCATATAAAAACTATTACTTACTCATAATATGGCAATGGTATTGGTAATAAAAAATATTATTGAAATAAAAGTAAACCTCAAAAATACACCTATGTTTGTATTTACTGTGTGCACTTAAGTTCCCGGGATTCACAAAACTCCGGGAAGCTAAACACGTGGCAACACTACGAACAATAGTTTGTGCGGTCTTGCGCTCCGACGGTTGAACAATTTTAAACTTAAATTATATGCTATCTGTACCGGTTACTTTTCGACTTTCGTCTACGTTCAAATGTGCAAACATTTGAATGTAGAATGTAAAACTATTACTTTTATTTTTCTTGTGTATTTTGAAGTTGGTAAGAAGCTTGTTTTTTTGTATCGTGTAGTAGTACCTATAGGATATGATTATTATTAAAAATTTACAAAAAAAAGTATTATTTTAAAGAAAGCATAGAAAGAACAAGGTATAATGAAGAAATAAATAAAATTGAGGAACACGCTTTCGAAGTTTGTGGAGGTGGTATTTTCTGTCCTTGTCGCGCGAAACGGATAGAGTACGGAGTGATGTCAAGTTACTATGAAGTTTTTAAGGTATGACGTCATTGTGGTAGTAGTGTTGTCTCTGTCTAGTCAGCAATTTGAAATTATTTATAACATGGGCACTTCATTGGTTTTTTCACTATTGCTTATCATTTTTTAAATTGTATCAAGATTTCGAATAAAAAAAATATTCTCTCGTGAAATTGTATTGGTACCTACCTAAGTTATTGCCAGTGGGTTCCACCAGAGATACAGAAGCCAGTTACCACTATCGTCGGACAAAAACTCCAGTGGCCGTACTGATCACAAAGTCTCTGATCACTTAGTGATCAGATCGGCCATCTTACAGATTTGTTTTATATAAATCAGTATTCCAATTAATGACAAGTTTAAAAACTCAAATGTTCAGCTACTTTTGTCGCTGACTGTACATGAGGTGAGTACAAAAATGATTCTAATTTGAACTCCGGTGAGGTTGAGATAGACATAGTGATAGCAATTATTTGCATTTAATTATTATGTCAATTATAGTCACTCGTATCAATAATTTATTTTGTGTAAATCTCAATTAACAAAATTAAATAGTCTTTCACAGTAAATACTAAATCATACGTTTGTTAAATTTATTCATAATCTGAATCAGAATTATCACTGAATATAAATAGCATATTACTGATTTAGCCATTTCATTAATTAATGCATAATTTAGTTACGCTATCAAATTATTGGATCTGACAATTACAGAATTATGATAAAATACACATTTATATAACTAGATAAAATTATGCTTATCTGATGAGATAAACCGAGTTTAAAATGAAAACAATGAAAGCTTTGTTTGTCAAAAATATTGGGGATAAAATAACGAGTAAAATGTAGTTTATTGACACAAAGAATAGAAACAAACAAAATAACATAATAATCAAAAATGTAAGTGCCGAACTGGCCATCAGCTTAATATAATGTCAGGTCAGGTGGCAGTACTAGGTACTAACATTTTACGCTGATTTCCAGCTGCAACCCACGAGTGCCACACACTCGATATTAGTTTACCAATTAGTAATAATAATTAACTCACTAATAGGTAAACAATTGTTAATGTGTTGTGATATATCTATATGTAAGTACCAATATATAAAAATCAATTGCCGTGAGTTACTTTCGCAAAAACTCAAAAATGGCTCGACTGATTTGAATATTTTTTTTTTGTTATGTTGGCCTCAGTACCGAGGTGGTAAAGGAAAAAAAAATAGGTGGTACGAAGTTCACCGGGTCCGAACATTTCTTTTAAAGGTTTATCAAACCTCTTGAAATATTCATGCAAAATTCATTCATGTATCATACATACATACATAAACTCACGCCTTTTTCCCATGGGGGTAGGCAGAAACTATAGAATGCCACATGCTACGACCCTTACATACCCCTTTCGCTTCATCCACATTCATACATCTTGTCATACACGCACGCCGGTTGAGAGTACTACGCACCTGACCTTTGTGAAGAACATCACCAATAACATCGATGTATGTCCTTCAAGGACGTCCTCTACCGGCGTTCCCATTGACATCCGCCTTATAAATTCCTTTTGTTAATCGCCGTTCACTCATTCTCTCAACATGGCCAAACCACCTAAGCATACTCCTTTCCTTTTTTTTTCATGTATCATTCGTTTAAAAATACCTACATATTTATAAAAGAAAATGCCTGGAAAAGGAAAATAACATAACAACATAATCAGCCTATTACTGTCCCACTGCTGGGCACGGGCCTCTTCTAAGAACGAGAAGGGATAAACCCTTAGGCCATAGACAAAAATAAAGAAATAAAAAAAATAACACTAACTTTAAAACAATCGTCAGTGATACTATAAGCCTTTGGCCAGACTGCAAACGCGGGCGCGGGGCGGGCGCGTTGCGGCGAGTTCAAACAGAAGAACTTCATTTGAGTGTCCATAGTGGGCACGCGGGCGCGGGAAGCGGCGCGGGCTACTTGGCGCGGGGAGCGCGCGGGTAGCTCACGCCATAGCTCGTTCATACAAGTGGCCGCAGTGAGAGCGCGGGCGGCAAGCGACAAACCGCGCGGGAGCTGGGGATCTCAAACTAGTTCGAGCTGACCACGCGCGTTGTTGTGATGGCGGTTTCAAAATTAAATGTTGAAGAATTAATAACTGCTATTCAAGCACGATCTGCACTGTGGATGTCGAAACATCGTTTTTTAGTAAGAATTTTCCAGTAAAAATAAGTCTTCTTCATCCATATTATATTTTGACAAACACTGGAAACGACAACGCTCAGAACGAAGCCGCGCTCCACTGCGGACAGGTAAATCGCGCGCGTTCCCGCACCCGCGCCGCTCCCCGCACCGCGCTGCCAGTCTGGCCAAACACTGACAGTAACTAACCTTGTATAAAAATTGGGATATTTTATATAATAATTTCTACCAGGAATTGATGGTAAAATTTAGTCCCGAAAAAGCATCGTATTATTAGGGCAACTGTAACGTATTTAGAGCAACCGTAATTTGACCCAAAAAGATCCTCCTGTTCGTCCCTTTGAAGTTAAGAGTACTTGAATATGGAGGAGAAATTATTTTTAGATTTTTTGTTGAAAATTACTTAATGGAATCGGAAATTGAAGAAAAATATTGTAAGACTGTCGTTGTAAGTAGAAATAAAATTTAACAAGATTTTTAGATAATAAGTTAAAACAAACTTGTTAAGTCGCTTGCACGTAACTTGACAAGGTATTGGTGTAATGGGAGTTTGTTTGTGCAGTGCAACAAAGAAATGGTCACTTTATTCTATGGTTATTGCATAAAAAAACAAAACAGCAGTTCTCTTATCTATTCTCGCCAAATTACGTTCCAGCGACTATACGTAAATATTATAATTGAAATTATTTTTATAACATGATATCATAAAATCGTCAAAAGGATTGAAAAATAATAATTTTTCTATCCTTTTGACATTTTACAATTGAATAATTTTTTCAATGATTATTATTATTATATCATCACCTTATTTTTTATTTTACTTTTTTAATAAATTGTGAATGTGAGTTCCATCTTGAGGATTTCTTTTTTGTGACCCACGCAAATGTCCAGCTGATTGATAGCGTCGTGCAGCGGTCGGGTTGTTGAGCTCCCTAAAATAAGGTTTGAGCTCCGCGATGACTGATGCAGATGTGCCATCAGTTAGGACAGGTCAACCCGCCTATGGCACTTTCCTCAAAGGCCATTCCAGACATTGCCCTACATCGTTTCACTCGCATAGTTTCTATACTAAAATGTCTGGACTTTAAAAGAGACTTTGACCTCTGAATTTGTTTCGGCTTTTCTTCTCAGAGCTAGTCAGATATGAAAAGCCAGCGCCATCTAGTCTTAAAAAAAACATTATATTGACTTGTAAAAGTGTCTGTAAGAGATTTATTTACAGAAATAAAATATCATTTATAATATGATAATTTTCAGTTTTCACTTGAGTAAATTGGGCTTAGCGAAAAAATTACAATATTTATTGTCATAATATATTTTTAACAATAATAAATCCAGCTCAAATAGTCTGGACCGAAAGCCTTTTGTGATTTATAAAAAGAACTTGTATTTAAAAATAGTTACGCCTTTTAATGAAAAAAATACAAACGTAAAATACAATTGGAGATTCAGATTTGATTTAACAATAACAAACTTACTTTTTAATAACAGTTTTGGATAAAAGACTCAAAATGATTGTTTTTTTTTTCAAAGTGATTCGGACCAGACTTTAAATAGTTAGGTATCGATTATAAGAAGAATGGTCTAGCGGCAAGCTTAGCAAAATACAATCGGTTAAAGTGATATCAGACGTTTTACTCGAATAATGTTCCCTCGAGTGAATGCTTCATTTTTCTTTCATTTCATGTTCACACGGCTTAGATGGAATGACATAAAAAAAACATTCACCTGCTATATTCTTTCAATATGTCATGAGAATGAAGTTGTGCGTCTTGGCATTAGTTTAATCGAGTGAACGTTCTCTAGGTTCAGATTATTCATTTTTCGTTCATTCAGACGCGAGTGAAAGTTGCCGAGTGTCAATATCCAACATTGTTGGATCGGTACATTAATGAATTCATTTGTCACTTTTGTTTCATTTTTCGTTTTAGACGTGTCATTTTGAGTGAAAGATGCAAAATGAAAGCCAGTAATGAACGAAAAGTTAACCATTTGATTTCACCTTTAAGGTAATATCAGATGGTTCATTTCTCTCTTTCATTCAGCATCTTCAACAAAAAGCGACTTCATCCGCTTTCCAATAAAAAAAAAAAAATTGCTGTGTCCGACAAGGTCCATTATTGATTCGATGTTTTAACATACCAACTGTTATTATTATATGTAGGTACACATTATGGAATGCAATAAAGTATTGAATATTGAAGTGAAACGTCTGAACATAAAATGAATCAAAAGTGACGAATGCATTCATTAGTGAACCAATCGAACGATGTTGGCATTCGGTATCATTCACTTGCGCTCCGAATGAATGAAAAATGAAACGTCTGTAATAGTCTGCACAAAGAGAGAACGCTCAATTGGGGTCTAAATTCCAAGGCGCATAACTTCGTTCGATGACGGAGAGAAAGAGCGGGTGAACGTTCATTTCTTTGTCATTTTGTCTATTCCATCTGAACATGGAATTAAATAACCCCGGCCATAGGAGAGGAGGTATAGGGGGGAATGGCAATTTCTTAGACATTATTTCTCATAAGTTTAAAACTATACGGCATAAAGGAAAATAAAAATATATTTTATTATGTGCGAATGAAGCCCTTTCATAATATGATACTCCACTTTTCTTAGTATCCCCACTTTAAAATGTCTACCCCCAATTTCAGCCTCTATTGCAATGAAAATCAGAATATTTTTTCAATTCTTTCACTTGCTATAAAGACGGGTAAGCATTATTTAAATCAAGTCGCTAGCATTAGTATAAGTTTCTGAAATAAGGAGCTGTGACAAACAGACAGACAGACGAAGTCGCACCACATGGGTTCCTTTTATACCATTTTGATACGGAACCTTAAAAATAAACGTCATATCACCTTTAGGCTCTTTAACAAATAGGTTACCCAGGTTTTCTGGTTCGCAACCGATTCTATTCCGATATTTACGCCGGTTTGCTCCCGGAGCCCTAATAAAAACATTAAAGACTTACCTCTAAAAGCTTTAGGTCGTGCTCGAAGAAAATGAAAGTATGATTCGCTAAATTATATTTACCGCCCACCAAATCGTCGCCAACCCAATTTAAACTGTATTTTTTGGTGAAT
Organism: Amphipyra berbera; assembly: GCA_910594945.2. Lineage (NCBI taxonomy): Eukaryota > Metazoa > Arthropoda > Insecta > Lepidoptera > Noctuidae > Amphipyra > Amphipyra berbera. The sequence continues at coordinate 19,699,158 of OU343125.1, read as the reverse complement.
AAAGTTCAAATTAAGATTAAATGAATTTGCAGTGTTTACCTTTTGATATTGTATGATGTATTTCGTGTCAATATTTTTGGAAGAAAATACCTATTACGAAGATATAGACTAAGTATTGTGATATACGTGTAATACCATATTGACTGCCTGCTTCGTTATTCGTCGTGTAAGAAAATTCATAGAGTATTTTAATAACTGTTCTGACTAGCTTTTTCCCCAGTCTAACCAGATACGGCTGAATACCAGTATTTTACACGGAGCGACTGCCATCGGACCTCTGCAACCCAGTTACTGGGTAATGCCAGTATCCTAAGGTTAGACCGGTTGTCAGACTTTCAGATTTCTGACTACCCGTAACGACTGTCATAGGCATTCGTATGACATCCGGAACCAACTGTTTAACGTGCTCTCCGAGGCACGGAGGAGTCTCCAAGTGTAACAAACGGTCACCCATCCATGGACTGACCGCAGCAAGTGCAGCTTAACCTCGCAAATCGTATGATCCTCGCGATTGGTAATTAGCCACGAGCCCCCCAATTATTATGTAAAGTGTGATGTTGCAATGATGGATGTGATACCGGTTTATACACTTGGAAGCAATGAATCCGAGTCACTAACATAAACCGTAATATCTCAGAAAACGTTGTTAAACATTGTTTTGTTTATGTTGGTGAACCGGATTCATTGCTCCTGAGTGTAATAAATACGTAATTATCAAATGATTTCCGTATGAGACAGATTAAGAAAACAATTCCCCTTCATCGCAGGGCAAGCAAGTCATAACAGGCGACGAACATGGCATCATTGTACTTGAAAAATAGCAATGGCCTCGCCACCTATTTATTACATGAGACTTAATACAAGAGGCGAAACGTGGATGAACAGACTCCTGTAATAGGGGAATACCTCTGCTTACCCCTTCAGGGATTACGGGCGTGAGTATACATAATAATATGTATATATAATAATTTAACATAATTAACGGACATCCTGAAAGTAGTTTGTTCAGAATCGTTTACTGAATCGATTTCTATTATTTTTAATATAGGTAATTTTTTATCGCAAAAATAATTAAAACTACGGAAATTAGTCACATTACCCCTGTACCTACAGTAAAAAAAACTGAAATGAACCGTAAATCAAGGAAAAAAGACTTTTATAAGTGCATTTTTATTTGTGTTAATACAAATTCCGTCATTCAATCCATATTAATATTATAAAGAGGAAAGATTTGTATTTTTGTATGTAACGAATAAACTTAAAAACTGCTAGACCGATTTCAAAAAATATTTTGCCGTTAGAAAGCTACATTATCACTGAGTAATAGGCTGCGGGCGGAGCCGTGAAAACATAGCTAGTACAAAATAAAGAAAAATAAACCTTGTTTTAAGAACGTTAATTTAGTAAATAACAGTGCATATACATGTTAAACTCTAATTTCAGTGTATGTATTATGATTATAACATAATATTCTAATTGGAGTGTTTGAGGGTGTGCGTTAATTACGTTACAAGATATAATTTGCTTACCTAAATATTATTTTCCTCCGTTAAAGGATAATGCTAAAAAAAACCAAGTCCGTAAACGAAACATATCTCATATTTTTAGTAAAAAATAATAATTTAATACTAAATAAAAAATATAGTCAAAATTCTTTTCTAAACGTAAGATTTTGCTAATTATTTTTTAGCAGGAGTAATATTTACATAGAATTATTTTTATAGTCTACGCGAGCCTATGCGATGCGCAGTCCTTCGTTATACTTCGTTGAGATTTGTGCACTTTATTTTTAATAATATAACCGACTTTTATTAACTTATCCCGCTGCATACTGTTATGTACGGTATTAAGATATCCTGATATATATTATGATCGTTATCATAATATTATCCAAGCCGACGTATTATAATATTATGATAACGATCATAATATTATAATACGTCGGCTTGGATCCTTTTCCCGATGTGGGCTACTATTTTTTATATTTTTAAATGTTATTTTAATATTGTTTATAGAATTATTTAAAAATGTAAACAATATGTATATGGAATGAATAAACGGAATATAATACGTCAAATAAACTATTTACATTGCAGATTATGTAGGTGGCGTAGTCAAAATAGATGACTAAATGTTATACTTAGGACAAGAGTAAAGAAAGGAAGAAAGATTTCCCCATTTTTTAACTCTTCAGTATAGCTCCTTACAAAAAACAACGAGCAATTTATGACATTTAGAAAAATATTTTGACAACTCCACCTACTTATTATTTTGTCACGTATAAATACTAAAAATCTGAGATACATTTAATTTGCGCCGGGCCTGGGTTTTTTCCCATACTTCATGAGCATTGTCCTTTTTAGTACTTATTTATTTTAAATATGACTGATATTTTTTTTTAATATCCAAACCCACATCAGTATGAACATTGTCGGGTGTAAATTTAATTATTTGTGTCAATACATCGTCACAATATCCTGTGGCCCCAGTGGAGCTCTTAATTCAATCATTTGCGTCGGCCGCGTAATGAATTGTAGCGGTTTATAAAATGTACCGTACTCAATGAAGCTGTTTGTTGTTGAGTTCGACTGCTTGTTTATTTATGAGCGCCTGGTAGCTATATATTGTTGCAGCATCAAAGTCGGTAACAGAATGTGTTCAGACGGGTTAATTTAACGACTCATCATCACGCCTGTATTCTCCGAAAGGTTGGCCAGTGGTGTATAGACAACCTCATTTCACCGTAATGTTTAAGTCCCATGTAATAGAGGGCGAGCCTATTACTATCAACCAGACACAAATCCAAACTCCGGGCTGCTACTGAGGAATTCCACACGGAAAAACCCAATAACACTTTGCCCGACCTGGGGATCGAACCCAGGACCTCACGATCAACAGTCGCGCTTGCCACCACTTGACCAACGAGGCAACAAGCAGGCTAAATGACTGTGTGTATGTTATGTGGTGGTCCGGCATACACTTTCCAGTCAGTCCCACGACCAACCTTGCTAATGTGATGAAGGGATGCGGGTCTTGAAGCTGGATGTAGGTAGGTGCAGTTGATGAAGAAATACGAGGCGCCAAGAGATGTTGTTTATTCTGTGGTTCGCAGTCGAAAAGAGAACCAAAATAACCGTTACGGTGTATTATATAGACTACAGAAATCAGTGTTACCAACAACAACTATTACTACTCGATATTACTGCTCAACTCGATACATTATTAGGTATACTTGTAATTAAGCTATACATTTAGAATAATTAAATAACAAAGAAACACAAAAATGTAGAATAGGCACTGTTCAATGCTTTCGGTCTTGTGACGTAGCCTCTTGGTTAGCTGGGTCCGGAGTTTGTAACACTAACTGGCTAATCTGTCCACCATGGCATAAGCTATCCTCATATACCTCGTGCCGACACGATAGAAGAAGAAGAAGATCACCACAAAACCCAATAAATTAAACCTATTAAGTACAACCATTGTGCTAACCTGTAAGTATTACTTGCAATACTATCTTAATGTCATTCAAAATATTTAACTTACAATAAAAATTACACTAAAACCATTTTTTTTACAATTTCAAAGGACTTCTTTAAATGTGTGTAGTCAAATCTTTATTTTAAAAGCAGTGATAACCAAACAGTTGACCGCTTGCCTTCAATACAGAAGGGTCTGAGTACCTACGATTCCGGCCCGCACCTCGGAGTTTCCAGAATTTGATAACACTTCCGTTAACGGTAAAGAAAGATATCGTGAGAACATGTATATACCTGAGAGGGATCCAAAAAGTTCTAAATGCTGTGTGTAGTCCGTTAACCCGCACTAGGCCAGCGTGGTGGACTAAGGACTAATCTCATTCGGAGAAGAGGCCCGTGCCCAGAAGTAGCACCATAATGGGCTGATTATACTTATAAACATTTATTAAAACAATATGCAATCTTATATGACTTAGCAGCTTTATGGGTTCAACATTGTTACGGTTAGTGGAAAACGCTAAGAACAGTGTTTTCCGACCCTAAGACAATGTCATAGGGCTAACCAAAGCCACATTTGTGGATCACATCTTACTCAGCGCTCATACAATTTCTAACACACTATTAAGGCATATAAATACATTATAAAAATACTCAATCGGGTCTAATCGCGTAGAAAATACACCCAAAAAAAAAAAATACACCCAAACTCACCCCAAACACCCCACACACATTCACATACTTTCTACAAAACAACCACACACACACACACCCTCTCTCACACGCACACACACACACACCGCGAAATGATTTTATTACTTTTCGTTTCTCTTATTTTATTATGCTACTAGAAGACAGTCTTCTTCTAAGGCTGTCTACTCAAAAGTTACACATCCCTAGCCTTATAAGTAATCTATCAGTACTTGTATAAATCTATCGGAAGAGCGGTTTCTTCTAACACAAGCAATTAACTTGCTTAAAAGAAGACTCCTAACACTGTAATTGTAATATGTTTATAAGTTACTGAAATAAACATTTTTATTTTTATTTTATTTTTATTTATTTATTATATTACATTCTTTTTCATGATTAACAACGTAAATGTATTCAGAATTTCACGTCCCACGAAGCAAAAAGCATAGGCTGATACATTACATTATTGAAAATACGTAATTCGCGGAGGCCTTCGCTCTTGAGTGAGGTTGAGTGGCTCCGGCTCAGGTGTCTGTTTAGTAAATAAACTGACATTTTGATAACGTATTGTTGAGTCCATACTTGGCGTGCCATGTCTATGTCTATGCCTTGTGTAGGGAAGGTAATTGAAAGTCACTGACAGAGAAGTCTCACAGTAATTTATTGTTCATATACCCGGAACAGACACGTTTATATTATATTGTTCGTTCTTAATCTGTAGACATGTTAACACTACCGCTATTCGTTAGGGACTGGAGCAGGGCGCTCGCCAAAGAGTATAGTAATAATATGGCGCTCGCGCATACAATGATTCCGCTTGTCGACCGAACATTTTGTCGCGTCAGCCCCCACAGTATGAAGTTATTGAATTATCTTAGCATTGGTCTTGACAAAGCAAAATTAGTAGTGTGAAAACGTTTTGGATTCCTTTCCAAGTGAGGCAAACGGTTTTTTATTTTTTTGTATTATCATTTTCATTTTTTTTTTCTATTCGACTGCTTGTCGATGGTCTTGCGGTCCGTTTCTACGTAACCGGGCAGTTATTGGTGAGACCTGAAGGATCTCCAACCAATGGGGACGAGAGTAAAATACTTAACCTAAGCTAACTACTATTACTACTACTAACGTCATGACTAGCTAGCAACAACAGCACTAAGGGCGACCCCTAATGGGACTCGGACCTCGGCTTAGGGCGTTGCTTGCGAGAGGACTGGGAGGGAGACAGCTTTCCTTCATTTTCATGAGATACATTCATATTTATAAGTGTTCACAATTTAATCACGTGCATTTTTTCAAAGTCAAAGTCAAAGTTTTTTATTTCAAATAGACCAGATTTCAGGCACTTTTAAAACGTCAAAACTAGGTGCACGATTCCAAAAAGTAGGTTCTATGGAGAAGAGCCGGCAAGAAACTCCATGAATACTCTTTTCAAAATAGTAGTTCATTACAATTCCATTACAGTAGTGTGAGAAATAGAATGAGAATAATCCAGGTTAATGTAACAAATAAACTCACATAAGAGTAACAAATAGAAAAATATGCCTTCTAGGATTGCCATAGCAGTTAAGGGTTGACCAGTCCCGACAGACGGCACCCGTTCACAAGCATGACGTGCACATCCGCATCGGTCAGCTCAACCATATTATAGGGAACTCAACGACCGGATAAACAACGCCACCATCAGCAAGACATTTACGTGAGCATGACAGACTCATACTACCAGACAATAGGCAGTAACATGATATGATTATAAGCGTATCACTAATAGCTGCATGATGCTCATACTTTACAGTTTGAAATGAAGTATTGTAAAGCGATATTATTAAAATAATAACTATAATACAAAAACCTATTTTGCCAGAGTATTAAAGGGGATGGTGAAATTGACCGAGACGTTACGGATCGGATCAACTCAGGTTGGATGAAATGGCGACAGGTCACAGGGACAACTTGTGACCAACGGATGCCCCTCAAGCTGAAGGGCAAAATCTACAAATCCATTATAAGACCTGTCGTGCTGTACGGATCAGAGTGTTGGGCCGTGAAGAAGACGGATGAAAGAAGATTACACGTAGCGGAGATGAGAATATTGAGATGGATGTGTGGAGTGACGCGAATGGATAAAGTAAGAAATAAGTATATTAGAGGAAGTTTGAAAGTGGCACCAGTGACAGAAAAGTTGAAAGGAAAGCGTTTGTCTTGGTATGGGCATGTGCTGAGGAGGGATGAAACATGTGACTAAGAGAGTGATGAATATGAATGTTGATGGATGGAGGGGGAGAGGGAGACCTAAGAAAAGATGGATGGATTGTGTGAGGGAGGATATGAAAGATAAGGGAGTAAATGATAATGAGACGGCTGACAGGGAAGAGTGGAAGAGAAAAACATATTGCGCCGACCCCAAGTAACTTGGGACCAGGGCAGGAAGATGATGATGATTAAATAATAATTAAAATGCAAATTGATAAATTTGAATAATTAGTAAAAAAAATATTAAAATTGATAAAATAACGTACAGGTTATTTTAAGTCAATAAAAAAGAAGAATACCAGAAGTAAACATTAAAAATATTTGGGATTTTCCGGCTCGTATTCTAGATTAACCATATGTTTTTTAGCAAATTTTCGCGTTCTGTGAGCGACTGAGTATGCATGGTCGCGTTCATACGCCCCAGCCAGGTTTGCATGAGAAGTCTGAACTGTCAAAATCACGCTTGCGACTTACGACCGATAGTTTGCACGCTTAGACATTGGAGACTAATTCCACTAAGTTTTTATTTTAAATCGCGTTCGCCCCGCTGATGAACCACAGTCGTTCGAGCGTTATCTATCTGTCTGTATATATAAAAGAAGAAAATGACTGACTGTTTGACTGATCTATAAACGCCCAGTGTTCACGCTATGTGAACCACGCGCGCGGGGAGCCCGGCGCGGGACGAAGAGCGAGGGGCAGTGAAGGTGCAGCGCGCCCGCGCCCCGAGCGACGACAGAGCCATCATCGCCACGGGACCGTGCGTACGCGTCACGCCGCACGCGACACACGGCTAGCCCTCCAGTGCCGATCTTGTTTTATTATATATTAGTATTCAGAATAAGCCACAGTCATTGTAATAATTAAACTTAAAGAACATATAAAAACCCGTGGTTGTTATTGGTGGCTCTCACTACATCCAACACCCAGCCTAAACCGCTGAGTTAAGAAACTTGAAATTTTGACAGAAGGTACCTTTAATAACGGACTATATAGAACGTATAGCCACTAAGGAACGATTTTCTGAAATTCCATCCCAAAGGGTTGAAAAAAAGAAAGAAAAAGTCAAATGGTCTTATTTCACCTGTATTTCGATTGAAATTTGAAACAATTCTGTTAGTTGAATATATATATATATTATCCTCCTTATCGATTTCGATAACGGCGACCCTAAAATAAATTACTTCGTAGCATGAGCCCTAATATGGCTCGCTAGACCAAACTTGGTTTTAAATATCCGATCACAAGAACTGCAATAAAGAAGTAAATAAGTTTAAGTTGAATATGCCTTGTGACCAGATACATCATTGGTCGCAACCGTCGGTCGCGTCCGTAAGTTATGTTTTGGGTTCGATTCTAAAGACATTCTTTCAAACATAAAAATTTCTCAAATTCGATCCACTATGTATCTATATTATTTAGCGACACGTAACGGACTGAAGTTGTAACAAAAGGGTATATAAATAATAAGCAGACAGGGTAGATTTCCCCCGCGGCGTCGTACGTGCGACCTCGATGCGTCTTCTGTACTGTCCTGGTGGATGGAAATTTGAGATGGATGTAGAATTGTATTGTGCAACATTCTCGATGTTCCTAATACAATAATTTATTTTGCATCGATAGCAGTGATAGCCTAGTGGTGTGACTGTCGGACTAACAAATCAATAGGTCTCGAGTTCGAACCCAAGGCACGCACCTCTAACTTTTCGGATTCAAGTGCGTATTGTATAATTATCACTTGCTTTAAAACGGTGAAGGAAAATATCGTGAGGACACCGGCATGCCTGATAGATATTTCTCCTCGGCATGTGAAGCCAAGTCAGAGGCATAAACTCTGATACCAGGTTATTCACTAACCATACAAAAAGAAGAAGATCGATAGGATGCGGTTTCTGGTGTAGGTGATTTTTTTTCTTGAATATTTGAACCTTTTACATATCATATCATCACGCCTGTATTCCCCGAAGGGTTGGACAGAGGTGTATAGTAACACCCTTATTTCGCCTTATTTTTAAGTCCCATGTAATAGGGGGCGAGCATATTGCCAACCGGGTACAAACCCAAACTCCGGGCTGCTACAGAGGAATTCCATACGGAAAAACGCAACAACACTTTGCTCGGACTGGGAATCAAACCCAGGACCTGACGATCAGCAAGCGCGCTTGCCACCATAGACCAACGTGGCAGTTTTACAAAAATCAAGTTATAAGCGATAAAAAAACAGAGATAGCACTAGCGCGTGATGTCGTCATAGTTCTTTCACTTCACTACGTCTAATGTTCGTTTCGCGACAAGGATATAAAATGCACCCACCAAAAATTTAAAAAGTACGCATTTCCTCAATTTTTCATAGATTTTATTTCTTTTTTCAACAATCGCGTTCTTTCTATACTTTCTTTAAAATAATAATTTATTTTAGTAGTCACTAAGTAATCTGTCTTAAAAGTATCTTAAGATAGCCGAATAATTTATTACAACATTAATTTATTTATCCATAGTCTGGGAAATTGTTAGTACAAAATGATGAGTAAATTATTTGCCTAGAATATGAATTTTAACTTTCAGCTTCAACAAAGTTCACGTACAAAATGTGGTAGCTCATACACAACTGAATATACAATTTCATACTCTGCCACATTTCAGATGTACATATTTTGTATATATTTTCTCTTACCTCCATTATATATATCTTCCTATTTAAATACTTACTATTTGATGAATGAACAAACTTTGGAAGAGAAGATAATGTACTGAAATGAGTAGTCTTGCGTCATCAACCCAAGCCAGCCCATGTACGAGCTGGTAGTCCATTATGTACTGTTTACTGCCACTGCGTAACCACTGCGTAGCCACGGCGTAGACACTGCGTAAATACTATGTAGCTACTGCGTGAACATTACGTAGACACTGCTTAGATACTGCGTAGGCACTGCGTAGACACTGTGTAGTCACTGCGTAGACACTGTGTAGCCACTGCGTAGACACTACGTAGACACTGCGTAGCCACTACGTACACAATCGTAGTCCAGTCGAACATTTTACCAGACTTTTCCTGATGACTAACTACTTATCAGTGGCGAAGGCTCCATACAACTCGATTCCTATCGGCTTCCCTTTCGAAATATGGCAAATACTAGTACCTATTATTTTCAATTATTATTTAAACAAATAATTAGGTATTTACGAAGTTACATTGCAGGTATAACATTTGCTTATGAAAGTAACAATCAAAGAAATAAATGAACGCCTACATTTTTTTCGGAGCAAAATGTTGAAATGACGCAAAAAAAAACCCGGTCAGGCGCGGCAGGAATCCAGTACATTTAATTCATAGTTTCACTTGTAGCGATCGTGACCTTGAGGCAACATAACACCGCTAGATATACGGACGATGGCAAGCCGCGATCCATCGAGTTACGATAAGGACAGAGATAGGAAATGCGTACGCCAGAACGAGATGGAAATAATGCTACTGAACTTCGTAATTTGTTCAGATAGTAATATTTGGATGACAGATTCACAACAGATTTTTTTCGCGCTTGTTTATATTATTGTTTTCACTTATTCATTTGCATTTGATTTGATATATTCGTATCATAATTTAGAATCTTATAGCATTATTCATATAGTATTGTTGAAATTGATTTATTTGTGTAAACTAGTGATAGTTTTGCGAAGTGATAGTGCAGTAAAAGCAAGGTTAGTGGCGTTGTATTGTTTGGTGATCGTCTATTTAAATAGGTATTTAGGTAAGTAAGGATTACTAAGATAGTTTTTTTAGTTTGTAGTTTTATTAGAAAGTAGTTATTTAAGTAGTGATTTTGTTATTATTGAGTAAATTCGATACCATGGCGGCATTAGTGAACGTAGAATGCTGTCTGACAGATTATTTGTTGACTGAGGAAACATCCTTTTCAAAGTTGAGTTTTGAACATGTAATTCAGTTAGGCCGTGCTCGCCCTGACATGATTATAAATTACAAACGACGCGATGGTTTTTTCAAACATTTTAACAGTTCTTTGTAGGTACGACAAATACCCTTGGCTTACGGGAAGTTGTAAATTAAATAATATGTTTTGTTTTCCTTGCATATTATTCTCAGATTCTAGTAGCTTATGGAGCCACACGGGATTTAAAGATATTAATAATCTTTCAAATTCGTCCAAAAAACATGTTCAGACCGAAAAACATATTCGAAGTTGTTTATCTTTGCATGATTTCGGAAATCGTAGGATAGAAACATTTTTTGCTAATACGTATGAAGTTCATAATAGAAGAAAAGTAGATCGGAATAGAAGTTTAATGAAACGGTTCATCGACACAGTAATTTTGCTAGGTAAAAAATAATTAGCTTTTCACGGCCACCACGAAAATATCCGATAACCGCGGTAACTATATCGAACCGTTGTTATATTTAAGCAAGTATGATACCATAATCGATTCGTACTTGGAACAATGTTCCTCAACACAGAATCCCACATTCTCTGGCCTTTCGAGTGATATACAAAATGATTTAATACAAAGTATCGCATTCGTTTTAAATTAAAGTTGGAAATAAATAAGGCTCTCAGTTTGTATCGGTCATGATTGACGAAACGCCCGATGTTAGTCATAGGGAGCAACTAATGGTAATATTTAGGTATTTATCTAAAACTGGAATCGAAGAACGTTTTCTTGGTTTCTATGACGTTAGCGTCAGTCGGACTGCTGATGTTCTTCTCATATCCATCGCCAAACGGCTTTTCTCAAAACCACTTTTATTATACTTGCAAGACACTGTTTCTATGTATCAGTGCTTACATGTATAGTGAAAGTGAGCTAAAGCCAATTCATCTGTACAAGATTTCGAAATCAGCCACAGGGCCACAGCTATACGAGTAGTTACTGGAATTCACGCATCACACTTGAGCAAGGTAAGCATTTTTTGGTTCGGCTTCCCTTTTAAGAAAATCCACCCTTCGCCACTGCTACTTATCCATTTATTTTAATAACACTACTTATACGTATTGCTTAAGTAATTGTCTAGTGTAGGTACTCTCTCTTCTTTGCAAAGATTTGGGCATAGCACATTTACAAATTAATCCAAATCATTACCAATAAATCACACAAACGATAATTCTGACTACTAAATCCTTATTAACAGTCAGAGATCGTTGCTAATGAACTAGCCGCGACTTATACTCATAGAGATCCATTAACTAGACAAACTTCAGATCTGAAGCTTATTACACAGAAAAGATAAGTACAGAGAATCTACTCCGAACGGTCTTTAGATGCTTAGCTCCTACAGGGTACCTGGCTCAACAACTATCGCGCATCAAGATTAATATGAAAGAAAGAAAGAAAGTTCAATGTTTGCCAAAATAGATTAGCATGTTTTGAAAGTTTACAAAAAAAAATATCACCTATATTGGCCCACCCTTCACCCACTTCGATCCAATCCGATCCACTTATTACTATATAAGATATATACATAATTAGCCCATTACTGTCCCACTGCTGGGCACGAGCCTCTCCTCTGAATGAGAAGGGTTTAGGTCTTAGTCCACCACGCTGGGCTGGTGCGTGTTTGCGGACTACACACACCATCGAGAACTTTATGGAGCCCTCTTAGGTGTGTAGGTTTCCTCACGATGTTCTTCCTTCACCTTTAACATAAGTGATAACCAAATTATGATCCTCACATGAATTCTAAAAGTCAGAGTTAACGGCTGAGTTCGAACTCAGACCCCGCTATATCGCAGACAAGCATTCAACCGGTAGGCTATCACTTATTCTGCAAATATTTAAGAGAATTGTCTATTCATCTAAATTCAATTGCCATGAAGACGCGCCCATCTCTTTTTATTAATCGCTACAACGCAAAAGCGTGCATTATAAATTGCTATTGTGTGGCTTCAAACTTATAAAACACCCCTCTTTTTGAAATATAGGCTTCACTGGTAACACCCTCTTTCTGCGTCGCAGGTTAAAAATAAGATTTTGGAATAATTGTGCATTTTATGTCGTAAATTATTAGCTATAGAAAAAATTACTACGGACAAGAATTGTAGGGAATTTAATTTTCTATAAAATTGATTTGAACTATTTTTACCGTGAAATCGAAGTTATTTAATAACAACTCATTTTTTGGGTGGTAAGTCCAAATGGCGGAGCGCGCGGAGGTCACTCAAGGTCGAAGAAATTTTCATAAGAACACCTACATATTATAACACATATCCAAAAATCTGATCTGACGGACCTTTTGCAAGGTAAACCCCTATTTTGCGACCCGCGGCGTATGGGCTAGAAGTAGTAGTGTATCTGTATTTATACTTTATTCAAAGAAGCAAAAGACTAACAGCCTTAATAATAAACGTTGAATAAACTTATGACAAGCTCATACATCAAAAAATGTATGGTTACGGCGACGTTGAACACCGTTATAACTTCACACAGCGATTGTTAGTACGGCGGTTAATGAAAACATACAACTACCCACTTTTCCAAATAATTCCTTTGTTAGGAGGTGTCAATTACCAGAAACACAATAGCGATAATTGTAAAGTGGGTAATATTTGTTTACATTGCGTGTTTTGCTTCCCAGAATACCGTATAGGTCTATCTTTGGAGCGGTTGTGGAATACCAACGGTATATACAACATTACTAGTTGAGTTGGACAGATCGGGCCAATTCTGATATAGTTGATCTGGAAATATTTGGGAAAACTACCTCGTTGGTCTTGTGTGTCTCTTGGGTGTCATACGAATACCTATGACAGTCGTTACGGGTAGTCAGAAGCCCGAAAATCTGACAAACGGTTTAACCTTAGGATATCGGCATTACCCAGTTACTGGGTTGCGGAGGTCTGATGGCAGTCGCTCCGTGTAAAATACTGGTATTCAGCCGCATCTGGTTAGACTGGAAACTGACCCCAAGATAATTGGGAAAAGGCTAAGAGGAAGTAAGTACCTCGTTGGTCTTGTGATGGCAAGCGCGACTACTGATCGTGAGGTTCTGGGTTCGATCCCCAGGTCGGGTAAAGTGTTATTGGGTTTTTCCATGTGGAATTCCTCAGTAGCAGTACGGAGTTTGGATTTGTGCCGTTTGATGGCAATAAGCTCGCCCCTATTACATGGGACTTAAACATAACGGCGAAATGAGGGTGTTACTATACACCTATGCCCAACCCTCCGGGGAATAAAGGCGTGATGTTATGTATATTTGAAAAATGGAATCCTACTTCCTACTACACAGCAGTGATAGCTTAGTGGTTTGACCGTCGGACTGCCAAGTCATTGGTCTTGAGTTCAAACCCATGGTACGCAAAACTAACTGTTCGGATTCATGTGCATATTATATAATTATCACTTGTTTATAAACGGTAAAGGAAAATATCGTGAGGAAACCGGCATGCCTGAGAGATATTTCTTGACGGCATGTGAAGCCAAGTCAGAGGCCCATGGGCGGCATAAACTCTCACACTAGGCTAGTCACTAACCACACGAAAAGAAGAAGATTACTTTGTATGAAACAACAGATTTTTTTTCACGAATTCCGAGTTTGTCCTATCGTAAAAGTAGTACAGAATGATGAGCAGAGTTCATGGTTTTCGGATGTAAAACGAACTAACCAGCCATGCTATACAGGGTGTAAACGACATCATGTAATTCCTTCAAACCTCGTGATGTACTGCTGACATAGACTAACCCCGCACGGGATACACTTGGATTCAATAAAACAAAAATTATAAAAAGTATACAGTGTTCTTAACGTGAGGCATTTTAGCGTCCCAATTCGATTGCGCGGCTAGCGATCGGCGCGTGGTCATTTAACTCGGAGCGCTAAAATGCCTCATGTTAAGGACACATGTTTACTTTTTGTATTTTTTTTTATTGCATCCAAATGTATCTCGTGCCGGATTAATTCATGACAGAAGTACATCATGGGGTTTGAAGGAATTACATGATTTCGTTTACACTATATAGTATCATAATATATGTGAAAGTTTGTATGTTTGTTAATCAATCACGCCTTAACGGCTGAACAAATTTGGATGAAATTAAGCACACAGGTAGACCGTGACCTGGATTAGGACATAGAATACTATTTATCCGAATTTATATAACATCACGCCTTGTATTCCCCGAAGGGTTCGGCAGAGGTATTTAGTACACCTTCGTTTCGCCAGTTATGTTTAAGTCCCATGTAATAGGGGGCGAGCCTATTGCCACTAACCGGGCACAAATCCAGACACCGGGCTGCTACTGAGAAATTCCTAATGGAAAACCCAGTAAGCCCTCGTTCACACGAGAGCTTTTCCAACGCGCGTTAAAAAAGCGTTCTAATACAACAAATAGCAAGCTGTATATGTGTTCACATGATAGCGCTTTTTTAACGCAGTTTATCTATTGCGGGCGTTGGACGCTTTTTTAACGCGCGTTGAAAAAGCGTTCGTGCGAACGAGGGCTAACACTGCCTGACCTGGGGATCGAATCCAGGAGTCCATGCTCAGCGGCACGCTTGCGACCACTAGACCAACAAGGTCCTAGAATGCGAGTGAAACCGCAGGCAACAGCTAGTGTACTCTACATACACGTTAATAGGTTTAAGCTGGCCTTCTGATACTTGTTATTCGGTGTTTATCAGACCAAAGCGTTCTAATTGGCTGTTACGTGAACCATTATCTCTGATCATGATGTTAGTTTGGTTACGACTTTTGATTGAAAGAGGGTAAGTAAATAACCAAGGGGTAAGAATAAAAGTTTATGTTTTAATATTAAGGGTACATTGCATGTTATTATGTTTTTTATTATAATTAAATATTTTATATACCAGAGGAGGATATACGGAGGTGCTCGTGGCTAAATAACAACCGCGCCGATCGTATGATTTGCGAGGTTAAGCTGCGCTTGCCGCGGTCAGTCCGTGGATGGGTGACCATTTGTTACACATCGAGACCCCTCCGTGCCTCGGAGAGCACGTTAAGCCGTCGGTCCCGGGTGTCATACGAATACCTATGACAGTCGTTACGGGTAGTCAGAAGCCCGAAAGTCTGACAAACGGTTTAACCTTAGGATATCGGCATTGCCCAGTTACTGGGTTGCGGAGGTCTGATGGCAGTCGCTCCGTGTAAAATACTGGTATTCAGCCGCATCTGGTTAGACTGGAAGCTGACCCCAAGATAATTGGGAAAAGGCTAAGATGAAATATTTTATATACCAACATGACGACGGGAGCGTGGGCATAGTGACAACAGGGTCATGGTCATCGTTTTTTGGTACGGGTTCCATGAGGTAGGCGGGTACTCGGGCAAACCAGTAAAACGTAGGTTGAATCACAAGTCACGTTTATTTGGTAAATTACAGTGAGTAGCAAGGCTTATACTTAGGCTTAGTTTCGATCGTATGATCCGAACTATTATAAATGTCCACTCTCGATCGACTCTGTCCACGCGTATGGCGGGAGATTAAAGCGCCACTTCACAGCGTTCACTGTACTAACCGATAAACCAATAAGAATTAAGTTACAGTTTAAAATTGCTTGTGACGACATTCATAATATAAATAAAACAATTTTTTCGAAGATATTAAGATTTGTGTTGATGACCCGGATTCTCTTTCTCGAGTGTACTGTCATGGTGGAAAAAATATGACTCCTGTGGTTAATGTAGGTGCGAATATTGTTCATTGAAATGCTGCAGAATTATTTCGAATAATTTCGCAGTCTACACAAAAATTCCACATTTTAACGTTTTGTAAACATTGAAGCATTTATTTGCATAACATTACTTAGATAGACTCAATTTAATATCCACTCGAGTGCACTCAAGCAATAAAACTTATTCAAATAATATTTACGCTGCAACTATCCTCGGTAAACATATTTTTTTTACTTGAGTAAGTTCGACTTACTATTTATTTTTTAAAAGCTTGTGTCTAGCATGACAACTCTATTTAACTTAAAGCTTTACACTCAATTCACAACTTTGTTCGAGTTGAACTCGTACTCTCACTATCCAATATCTCATCCCTGCCTTCGTCGGTATATTTTCTCGTAAAACTTTCATCTCGTTACTAATAATTGCGGTAAAAGCTCGAAAGTTCACGGCATCAAATACTCGAGCAAATCTCGATGAAATGGATCCTCAAGTACATCTTGATTTTGTTAGTAAAACTCATATAATATACCAACTCGATTTAAATTACTTAACAATTTTTTCAACACTCGAGTGAATTCGAGTAGGATTCGAGTCTTCAGTTTTTAATATCCCACCCCTGCCCGTGTCGTTCCGCATATGTTCAACGGTTATGATAGCACGTTGCAGGCTCTGCTGAGCGTGAAATTGACACCGCCCTAGTAGGTAATTTTAACGTAATATGCCTGCGTTCATTGAATATTGACTCGGCTGTATATCGCGAATGATTATTTCTTTATGTATGAAAAGACTTGGTAATATTGAGAAAATTGTGTGAGAATGTCGAGTTAATGTAGCGACGAAATACGAAGGTGTGTGCTAGATAACGATATTTATATTTAATTCCAAGCATATAACAGCCGGGAAGATTTTGATGGGGATGGTCTATTTCCACTGGTAATTATGATGGTACTGCCTTGTTGGACTAGTGGTCGCAAGCGTGACTGCTGATCATAGGGTCCTGGGTTCGATCCCCAGGTCGGGCAAAGCGAAATTGGGTTTTTCCATTGGAAATTTCTCAGTAGCAGCCCGTAGTCTGGATTTGTGCCCGCTTAATAGCAACAGGCTCGCCCCTTATTACATGGGACTTAAACATAACTGGCGAAACGACGGTGTTACTAAAAACACCTCTGCCTAACCCTTCTGGGAATACAAGGCGTGATGTTATGTTATGTAACTATGAAAGCCTGAGTTGAATGATTAATATTATATTAACGCTTTAGGGTGTAATCACATCAATAATTATCAATTCGCAAAAAATTGGCTGATTTTAAAACCGCTTATGTGCATTTTGATTCTATAGCATGCGTAACCATGCTCAAGTTTGGTAACCAATCTTCAGTGACGTGTATGCGTTTATTCCAATTCTGATCAGTTGCGATAACATGCTTTCGCATGCGTTACCATGCTTTCGCATGCGTTACCATGCTTTCCCATGCTTTCGCATGCGTTACCATCCTTTCGCATGCGTTACCATGTTTTCGCATGCGTTACCATGCTTTCGCATGCGTCAGCTTCGTACGTGCATTACCTCACATTGGTGTCAAGGTTAATAGATACGACAGAATGAAAGCATGCGTACGCATCTTCATACAAACTGGCCATTTTCTGAGTAAAACGTTGTTGAAAAGCGTGTCTAGTCCCATATTATGATTCTAAACCTGAATAAAACTGCCGGCAAACTGGGGTTACTTTGAATCCCGGGGTAACTTTGATAAAAAAATCGTTTCGTAATAATACTCAAATTGTACGAATTCTGAACGAATTCTTCCTATTATTTTTTTACGATTGCCAGCATTGTACGTCGCTGTTGGCATGTAATTAGTCGCAGTGGGTGGATCCTTGCCGGTTGATGAAAAAATATTAAAAATATGTCAGTAATAGTTTGTGTAATTATTTATTCCTTATTTACTTTCGAATTCCTTAGAAAAAAGGGAGGTATCAAAGTAACTTAATCATAGTTTAACATTTATTACCAACTTTTTTCTTTTCTCTAAAAGTATAAGCAAAATTATAATTTTATTCAAGACTAACTGTGTTCTCACGGCTCCGCCCGCATAAGACGTTTTATTCCAGTAATAAATATAGCCTATGTTACTCAGTGATAATGTAGCTTTCTAACGGCAAAATATTTTTTGTAATCGGTCCAGTAGTTTTTAAGTTTATTCGTTACATACAAAAATACAAATCTTTCCTCTTTATAATATTAGTATAGAAGTAGTTAACATAAACAAAATCGATATTTGCATTTTTTTTTGCTCTCATATTTCAAGAGAAAAATACATTTCAATTTTGAAATTGATCAAAGTACGGTTTACGGTATTGTCTGAAACTCGAGCTTTAGCGTTAATGAATACGAGGGCGCAGATCACGCAGGCAACAAAAGTTAACCACAGTTTTCCAATCCATACAGTTGGACAACGCCTACACCGGCACGGCGGAGGCATCGCCCGATAGCAAAGGCGTTGCTCAACTGATTGTAACAAAGTCGAAGATTTATTTCACCTATTGGTCGAATGCACCTCTTATTAAGGGTTTTCGATACTTTTTCTGCCACCAGACGGCGCTTCGTATGCGTCAGGTCCAAACAGCTGTCAGATAGCACAGATTATTACCGAACGTATAATTTTTTGTGAAATTCTACGTATTTGGAAGTGTTATGGATTTTATTATGGATTACGGCCAGAGAAAGGTTGCCGAACTGAAGATTGAGCTCAAAAAGAGAGGCGCAAAAGTCACCCTCCGGTTTTATTTGCACACATAGGCACTGCACAACACTGTGGCATTTTAGAAAACAATATTCCTTTTGTAACGTTTTTAAGAATAAATAAACCAAAAAAATGATCGAAAAATACAAATCATGTATGTGTTTTGACAGGTGGTTGGACCTAACGCTACAGTGCTGCCATCTCACGTAAAACATTTTTCAGAACACCCTCATTATGTCGATATTAGGGTGTTGTTGTATGATTTCATTGGCGCCGATTTTTATAATGGGAGAATTTGTGTTGTTCTTAGTCGACCTCTTTCGAGGGAGGCGGTAGCTGTTTATGAGTTTGTACGGTGTGCGTTTTTGAGAAGGTCGGCCCTTCTTTGACACGCATAATCTGTGGTTATGTTAACATCTGTTTCTTTCTTTGGAAGGGGTTGATTGGGAGTGTCACTGATTCCTCTGTTGTGGGAGTCCGTGTCGGTGAAATTGTGTTCCCTGATGTATGTGATTTTTTATATTTAATTTTATTCTTTAGTATTTAATAATAAAAGAAGTACATAATGATGCTTGCATAGTCGCTGAAGGGCGAAATAACGCCTCCAAAAAAATTTGAAATAAATATCTGTAAGGCTGCGTACAGACGACACGCGCCTGCTAAGCGCACGCCACGCGCGTCAACACCCGCGTCTAACTCGCTTTGCAATTTTTTGTATATAATTTGAGTCTTATGACACATCAATAGATCTCAAATTGCATTTATCGAAGCATGGCATGAGAGGGACGTGAGGCGGGCGCTTGGCGGGTGCGGTTGGACTTCGATAAATACAATTTGAGATCTATTGATATGTCATAAGACTCAAATTATATACAAAAAAATTCAAAGCGAGTTAGACGCGGATGTTGACGCGTTTGGCGTGCGCTTAGCGGGCGCGTGTCGTCTGAATGCAGCCTTAGGATTGTAAAACTGTGGCTGAACTGTGTTGCTTCCGCAGCCTGCGTCCCCGTATATGCTTAAGCTTAAGCCCATTTTGTAAAGCATGTTGATTAAAAATGCTTTAAGAGGTGAGCTCTAAAGTGTAGTCTTTTAAAATTGACTTTCATTTTAAATTCCTACATTTTTATAAACCTCGACCTACTTACTCGAGTACTCGGCTCATACATACCTACATGTTTTTACTGGTTTTATTCTTTTCGTATGGTGACGGTGACTAACCTTTTGTCAGTGTTTGGCCAGACTGGCAGCGCGGTGCGGGGAGCGGCGCGGGTGCGGGAACGCGCGCGATTTAGATTTTAGATTTAGCGTGGCTTCGTTCTGAACGTTGTCGTGTCCAGTGTTTGTCAAAATATCATATGGATGAAGAAGAGTTATTTTTACTGGAAAATTCTTACTAAAAAACGATGTTTCAACATCCACAGTGCTTGAATAGCACTTATTAATTCTTCAACATTTAATTTTGAAGACGCCATCACAACAACGCGCGTGGTCAGCTCGAACTAGTTTGAGATCATCCGCTCCCGCGCGGGTTGTCGCTTGCCACCCGCGCTCCCACTGCGGCCACTTGTATGAACGACCTATGGCGTGAGCTACCCGCGCGTTCCCCGTGCCAAGTAGCCCGCGCCGCTTCCCGCGCCCGCGTGCCCATTACGGACGCTCAAATGTAGTTCTTCTGTTTGAACTCGCCGCACCGCGCCCGCCCCGCGCCCGCGTTTGCAGTCTGGCCAAAGGCTCAGAGTTTATGCCGCCCATGGGCCTCTGACTTGGCTTCACATGCCGTCGAGAAATATCTCTCACAATGTTTTTCTTCACTATTTTTAAGCAAGTGATAATTATATAATACGCACATGAATCCGAAAAGTCAGAGGTGCGTGCTTTGGGTTCGAACTCAAGATCGCTTGGATTAGCAGCCCGACGCGACGGTCACATCACTAGGCTACCACTGCTGTTTGCTGGTGAAGGATACCTAATATTTTTTGATGTTAGGCTTCAAAACCAGTTGCTCTGCCGGGGTTGCGGTGCATGTGTTTGCGAATCCCGTGACCCCGGCCGGACGGTCAGGAGAAGGAACACCGTTGGTTTTTAGCCGGCAAGAGTCCGGCAGACCCCCCTCGCTTTCCGCGAGCGAGGGACATCCATGAGGATTTTCCAAAGATAAAAAAGGGCTTCAAAACCAGTTAAAATATCACCTCGTTCAACTTTCCTTGGGTTTCCCTTATAAAATACCATGTTTCCGTGTGCAATTCAATCCTTTAGAAAAGTATCGGGTCACACGGTTTGAAAAACTGCTTTCAAAGTTTGTTCCTGCCTTTATAAGGCTTTTTTTTTCTGTAAATCAAAATGGTTGGCAAACGTTCTTTGTTGATAAAGT
This sequence comes from Amphipyra berbera, assembly GCA_910594945.2. NCBI lineage: Eukaryota > Metazoa > Arthropoda > Insecta > Lepidoptera > Noctuidae > Amphipyra > Amphipyra berbera. The sequence continues at coordinate 19,677,986 of OU343125.1, read as the reverse complement.
TCATAACTTTCGTCCTAATACCGTTTCGTTGTATTTGCCGGTTCGTCTAGACATCTTCATTTCTCCAGTCTAGTGCCTCATTTGACTGAATTACGGCCTTAGTTTTGTTTAGTATTCTTTTTTTTTCATAAAGAAGTTGAGAACTGGTAATGTTTTTTATTTTGGAATATGTATGAAGTTTTTAATAAGAAAAAGTAGTCGTGGCGCACGTAAAAATAACCTTTACGATTAAAATGTGCATTGGATTAGTAACTAACTAACAGTTAGTTAGTCAAAGGTACTTTTTTTTCTATTCGACTGCTTGTGATGGTCTTGCGGTTCCTTTCTATGTGACCGGGCAGTTATTGGCGAGACCTGAAGGGTCTCCAACCAATGAGGACGAGAGTAAAATACTTAACCTAAGCTAACTACTATTACTACTACTAACATCATGACTAGCAAGCAACAACAGTACTAAGGGCGACCCCTTATGTGACTCGGACCTCGGCTTAGGGCGTTGCTAACGAGAGGACTGGGAGGGAGACAGCTTGATGAGGGCTGAATTAACGGTGTGAGGTCAAAGGTACTGCAGTACACCCACAGTTAACGGTTCAGGAGTTTTCTAAACAAGGGCTCCAATAACACTCGTTCGTCCTGTACTGTGACTAATAAGAGAATAGTCTGTATTTATAAAATAGAGTAAGTACTTACTAGATACCTAGTCCTAGTCCTAGTCCTAGTCCATCACTTTTTAACAAAAATAAAACCGACTTCAAATTGTCTATCTCCGAAGTTCTTCATCAGATCTTCACCAAATTTAAATGGGACCACTTCTAAAAATACTCTTTCAAACAAAAAAAGAATCATTAAAATCGGTTCAAAATTAGCAAAGATATCGAGGAACAAACATACAAAAAAAAAACAATCGAATTGAGAACCTCCTCCTTTTTTGAAAGTCGGTTAAAAATGAATCATCATCATCTTCCTGCTCTGGTCCCAAGTTACTTGGGGGCGGCGCAATATGTTTTTCTCTTCCATTCTTCCCTGTCAGCCGTCTCATTATTATTTACTCCCTTATCTTTTATTATCATCTCTCACACAATCCATCCATCTTTTCTTTGGTCTCTCTCTCCCCCTCCGTCCATCAACATTCATATTCATCACTTTCTTAATCACATGTGTTTCATCCTTTCTCATCACATGTCCATACCAAGACAAACGATTTCCTTTCAACTTTTCTGTCACTGGTGCCACTTTCAGACTCCCTCTAATATACTTATTTCTTACTTTATCCATTCGCGTCACTCATATATTCACTCAGTTTTATTTTTGTAATTATTTTTTTTCGTTTTAGTTGCCTTAATTAAAACATGGTTGGACCTACTAAAGACGCTACTCGTAACATAATCACATCATCACATTATGCGTACTGTTCGTCATTGAGGAGTTCCATTGTCTATCTCCGAAGTTCAGCATCAGATCTTCACCAAATTGAAATGGGACCACGTCGAAAGAATACTCTTTCATACAATAAAAATATTTATGACGGTGTAGTGAAGTAACAAACAAAAAAAATACAGCCGAATTGATAACCTCCTCCTTTTTTTGGAAGTCGGTTAAAAACGGCAATAGTTTTAGTGAGTTCACTAATATTTATCTAACACACCAGCAAGAAAATAACATAATATATTATTCCGACTAGAGAGAACTCATGAAAACTGTCGCCGTTTTCGTAATTTACAAACTCTTACTAGGGTTACAGTATAAGATAAACATTAATGCCTATCCGGCCTCCACAAGCACCCTATAACCAAACTAAATCCAAAACAGTTGGTTTAAATCAAAACAAACCCAAACTATATCAATCGATTACGTTTAATTACATTTAAACACCGCGTTGACATTTCGTTAGCCGTCAGCTGTGAAATCGGCCGCCATCTTGACGTGCCGCGAAAACCGCAGGCGTGCCGCTGACTGGGCACTTTCACGCGTGTTTACACATCGCCTCGCACAGCTGCTGTCCTGGTACCTAACGGGTGCGAACGGATGGATTATTCAGTGATTTGCCTTAGCGTAATTATGATATTCCATCCATATAATATTGGTAAATTAACGGATGGATGCTACTAAGAACTCGGTAACCCAGATGGTTATCCATTACTAATATTTGTTTATGACTTCCGTGTCTTTTGGTTACTGTTTAGTTAGCCTGGGCTAATGAATTTTGAATGGCCGCTTACTGGGATTTATTGAGTTAGCCCTGAGTTATTGAGTTCTGGGTTCCCTGGTCTAGTCTTAGGCTAAACAATGATACGCAACTCAGCCTTAGTCTAGTGCCTAGCTAGAGGTTCTGGGACCTGGGTAAGTACAAAATTAAATAATCCCTTAAAAAATACTTTTAAATTAAAACGATTTCATCTTGCAGTATCCCTACAGCTTCAAGATTTGAGGATTGAAGGTTGATATTATAATAATGTTGTATTGTCATGGGAATTGAATTTATGAACAAAGTTTCAGGAGAATCAGTTAAGCAGAATGGGTTCAAAAATCTGTCGCAAGATTTGATTCAAACAAATATAAGAAGTGAAGTTAATTAAACCGTTTAATAAAACGAAACAATGTTTCAAAATTTGTTCCAAAATAATTGTAATTAATATAGCACAGAGGAAATATTTGACTAGTCTATTATTATCTAGGCAAGTTTCCATCTTTATTAAATTCAGCTAGTTCGGAAGTAACATTAACAATTTTGTGTACATAAACATAACATTGTTTATAACCCAAACTCTGTTTAGCAACATATTAATATTTTGTACCGATGGGAATAATATTCATAGGATAGTTAGCATTTATAATTCAAAACTACTTGCACAGGACTATTTTCCAGCGTACAGGGTGACCATATTATACACGGGACAGGACTTTTATCTATATACTAGCGACCCGCCCCGGCTTCGCACGGGTGCAATGTATAGGCATATAAACCTTCCCCTTGAATCACTCTATCTATTGCTGAAAACTGCATTAAAATCCATTGCGTTGGTTAAAAGATCTAAGCGTACAGACAGCGGGAGCGACTTTGTTTTATACTATGTAAAGATATATAAAAATCTATAACTGTGCAAACCCTAAAATAGCTCGACCGATTTGTTTTTGTTTTGTTTGGGTCAATACTGGGGTGGTTTAGGAAAAAAGAAAATGAGGAAAGTATTAAAAAAATGTTAGGTTGTACGAAGTTCACTGTGGCATCTACACTGGCCTGCAAAAATAAGTATCACACTTTTAAAATTTCAATTTTTTCTAAACTATAGAAGTTAGAGATTTAAAATAAAAAACGTTTTATAGAAATTTTTATCAGCTTTCTTTGGAACTATAGTAACAAAGTTAAACTGTTTTTTGAGTCCTTTTTGTTTCGAAAATATATCTTGTGTACCTAAAAAGTTATTGCAATTTTAAAAGTGTGATACTTATTTTTGCAGGCCAGTATAGTTTAATTATAAAAATACCGTATTTTCAGTTTAAAAAAAGATATTTAAAACATTAACCCCACACTAGTATTTCTGTATCGTAAGAATACAAACACGAGTCTAATTTTTTTTTTGAAGAAAAACTAATTCTGAAGGCTATACAAAAAAACTGTATTGCGATCAAACTCGAGATATTTTATGCAAACAGCCAAGCACAGAGCCGCAGCGTCATTCAAACTGTAAAATTTAAATCTCATACTATCGTTATGATGTGATATGGTTTTATGCAGCGTCGTTATTTGCTACCAATAAAAGTGAATCTGTTATAATTTGAAATGCAAAATCAAAATTCACAGTTTCCACCATTTTTCCGATTACGATGAACGCAGTGGTCAATATTATGAGCACAGGAAAATTAAAAGCAGCGGCAGCAAAGAATATCATGATACCACGGCTATTATTTCGCGTATATTTCATCGGTATTTATAATCCATAATATTTTGTTCGATACTGAAAAATAACAACAATTTTTTTTAAATGCATATGCATTTTGCTTAATAGAAATTGCAGAACTCAATAAGGCCCCAATAATATGTTAAAAACACAAATAAATATACAAATTCCATCTTTGCGCTTGATTCAGTGGAACGCAGAGGTAAGAGGCTCATTGGTGACGAAAAACTGGTGGATGTCAAGCTTCACAGCTTGGCTCATCGCCGCAAGGTTACCTGCTTGTCGGTCTTCTATAGACTGTACTTCAGAGAGTATGCTCAAGAACTCCACAACCTTATCCCACCGGCCCCCTTATAGCATCGGACATCTAGACGCACTGCAAGTTACCATCCTTACTTAGTTGCCATTCCACCAATTCGCACAAAGCGCTTCCAAACATCTTTCATAATGCGCACTGCAAAAGAGTGGAACTCACTACCTGCCTGCGTCTGTGTTCCCGAATGCATTCAACCTGAATCTCTTCAAAGTTAGAGTTAACAGGCTTCTTCTGGGTAAGCTCACTCCATCGTAGACTTTGTCTCTGTCTCCTCTGACCTAGACTAGAGTCAAGAGCAAACACATTTCAAATAAAAAAAAAAGAAATTGGTGTTCAAAGTACAGTACGGCCGATTTATCTTGGATTGAACATAGCTTAGGCTCTTCAAACTTTCGTGCAAATCAAGAATGAAATAGTTACTTTAAAAGCTATTAAGATTATAAATAAACTTTGCTTAACTAAATGACTGATCATAAGATGGTGTTAATTTAAAGGTAACTGAAACAAATTGAGTTGCTAAAAAAATATAGTGCTACCACTTGCACGAAGTTCAGGGCAGTAAACATAAATCGGCCGTAGTGTATCTATAAATAAAATAAATAAATAAATTCAGAACTCTACACTTCCTTTGTTTTTAATGGAAAAGATACAAAAGATCCCACAGGGATTTCCTAGCACAATAAAAGATAAAGAATATACGTTCTAGAAAATCACAGCGTCAATTCTTTAATGTCATCTTTTAAAAACAAAAGTGGGCGAGTATGAGTTGTAAATCATTTGAGATCGTTATTTTTAAAGCCTTGGAAGTTGGCTGGCTAGACAATAGTTATATAAGGAATGAAAAACTTACTGGAGTGTTCAGTTTTTTCAACGGAACTACATTTATTGAGAAAATTGGAAATGTTGCTTGAAATATTCCCTATTTATTTTAATGATAAATTTGCGGTGGAACAAAGGTATGTATTCTTGGAAGAAATACTGAGAACTGTCTCGTTGTTCTTGTGGTGGCAAGTGCGATTGCTGATCGTGAGGTCCTGGGTTCGATCCTCAGGTCGGGAAAGTGTTATTGGGATTTTCCATTAGAAATTTCTCAGTAGCAGCCCGGAGTCTGGATTTGAGCCCGGTTAATGGCAATAGGCTCGCCCCCTATTACATGGAACTTAAATAAAAGGACGAAATGAGGGTGTTACTATACACCTCTGCACATCCCTTCGGGGAATACAAGGCGTGATGTTATGTTATGTTGTAAAAACGGATAGTGGTGACATAATCACTGTGGATAGTACAGGATAACGCTATCGTTATCCTGTACTATCACTTGTGGTGTTACACAAGGTTAGTCGGAAAGGGGGTACTAAGCCTTAAGAGTGTTAAAGTACCCATAATAATGGATGACTTTTGTTCTACAACTTCCCCAAAAGTCATTAGTTTAAGAGAAATTGCTGTTCAAAGATTTCATAAAAAATACGCTAAATCGTATCTATCCTCAGCTATGCTCGGCTGTGTTTACATTTTAGGTGATATTTGGGGTCATGGATAAGAAATTCCATTTTCTGAATTAGTAACTATAGCAGGGATGAAGAATTTAAATAAAAAAATCTAAAATAAAAATATTTTTTATGTATTTTTTTTTCATCGAATTTTGAAATTTTACCACTTTCTTTAAAACAATCGTCAGTGATGATACATTAAGTGTCCTGCGGCTTACTGGGTATCCCCTTTCCGACTAACCTTGTATAGAAAATGTCTGTATTAATAATAAACGTCATTATTTTGTAACAGAATATGACATAGGTATCTGTTGTTTCTGAAAATGTACCACTGTTAATTTTATTCTTACACGTTAATTCACTCACCCACTTAAACATTCACAGGTTAATACAAATTAAATTAAAAGAGCGTGTTGAATTTCACACATTTATACAATAAACTAGTTAGTTGGCGTTGGAATTATTTAACTTTTGACTCGCACGGCATCTGAGTGTCGGATATTCCGTACTCCGCGCAATCTCCAAAATAAATAGCCGTCATAATTTAGCAGGACATTGTCCTAAATAACACGTTAATCATGGTGAGTGTACGTAAACGGGCTAAGCACAGCTCGGGTTTCATATTCATATCTCGGTGTTGTACTACTTGTTCTAAACGTTACGTGTTTTGCGATTCCTCTGCGCTTTGAAAAATATGTAGATTTGTTGTCTGAGACCGTGAGACGATCCCTATTACTGTGAGGGGATGTAAGTGGAATGTCTGATGTGGTTCGGCGGATTGTATGTCGGTTGTGCTCGGTTGAAGTTGAGGAAGGAGCTATTATGTTTGCAAATGAAGAAATGGGTGGAAAATATTACTGCATTTTATTTCTTTTTCGTTTGGTTTTAAGACTAACTGGGTGTCAGAGTTTATGCCGTCCATGGGCCTCTGACTTGGCTTCACATGCCGTCGAGAAATATCTCTCAGGCATGCCGGTTTCCTCACGATGTTTTCCTTCACCGTTTTTAAGCAAGTGATAATTATACCTATACAATACGCACATGAATCCGAAAAGTCAGAGGTGCGTGCCTTGGGTTCGAACTCGAGACTAATGAACTTGGCAGTCTGACGGTCACACCACAAGGCTATCACTGCTGTATAAACAATATGATTATGTATGGAGTAGAATAGAAAAATATTTATTTAAGTGACTGGGACTCAAAAGGTTAGCGATACTTAAAAACAATGTTAGTAAGGGATATACATTATAGTGGCCTGCGGGCGGCGGGTTAGGGGACCCGTCGCCCGACCAGTAAAAGGCCCAGGGAGGATGGCGCGCCGTGTTCCGCGCGCGCCTCTCGGTAGGAAGTGGGGCAGGGGAGCAATTGCCCCACCACAGGAGAGGTCCACCAGAAGAAGCTGGTGGATCGAGACCTGCCGGGGTTGCGGTGCATGAAATAGCGAATCCCGCGACCCCGGCCTTGGGTCAGAAGGAGGGACATCGTGGTGGTTTTAGCCGGTAAGAGTCCGGCACACCCCCCCCGACTTCCCCAGACGGGGGATAGTCCAGGAGGATTTCCCAAAGATAAAAAAGGGATATACATTTTATACATGATAATGACACCGCTGCCTGGTCCCATGTGAGATGGTGCGACAGCGACCCACGTGTACGCAATCCAATATGCTTGCGATCATATTTAGGATACTTTTAGAGCTGGCCTGTACCCTGCTCACCAAGGAAGCGCACCTCCTACACATCGTTGCGTAAAAGCAATCCACACGTAGTTCTGCGAACATTATAAGTATAAACATAATCAGCCCATTACTGTCGCATTGCTGGGCACGGGCCTCTTCTCAGAATGAGAATGGCTGAGACGTTAGTCCAACACTCTGACCTGGTGCGGGTTGGCAGACTGTACACACCATCGAGAACATTGTGGAGCCCTCTCAGGTGTGCAGGTTTCCTCACGATGTTTTCCTTCACCGTTAACGCAAGTGATAATCAAATACTGTTCTTTTTTTTTAAAACTCGCAGTGATATCGCACTCCCGGATCCACAACAATGCAATACCACACCGCGGTACCGAAGATGGTATTAACGGTAGGATTTCTGGTAGCGTGCGCGCGCGCCTGGACCTCCGAACTTCTTGGGCTCGCAGTGACGGGGATCGGCGACCAGCAAACTCCTGTCGTATTGGACGAGGATGTCTTTGATTTCCTTCTTCGACGCCTCGTCTACATATTTCTGGTAGAAAGCAATGAGTGCCTTAGAGATGGCTTGCCTGATAGCATACACCTGGGCGACGTGACCTTCACAGTCACTCTGATCCGCACATGATTTCGAAAAGGGAGAGGTACGGGCCAGGATCGAACTCAAACCCTCCTGCATGGGAGGCGTTCAACCGCTAGGTTATCACTGCTTGTATTATATTGTAACGCCTCGCCATATGCCAGCCGAGCTACGACAGGAACATGCGTCAAACTTATTACATCAAGCCTGCAGTTGATTGGTGGTGACGTCACAACCGGCTTACCATCGCCATATCGCCTAATTTAGGGTGGGGGATTATGATTATATAGTCTGGGGAGCTCATTTTATGTGTGATTCTGTCTGTACACTAGAGTATAAGCCAAAACTCTGTCCAATTATTGACATAAATACATACATACATACATAAACTTCCGCCTTTTTCCCATGGGGGTAGGCAGAAACTATAGAACGCCACATGCTACGACCCTTACATACCCCTTTCGCTTTATCCACATTCATACATCTTGTCATACACGCACGCCGGTTGAGAGTACTACGCACCTGACCTTTGTGAAGAAGATCACCAATAACATCGAAGTATGTCCTTCTAGGACGTCATCTACCGGCGTTCCCATTGACATAAATAAATAGTGTATAATCAACTCCCTGAGTGTTTTCATTCGTTTGTTTCAATATACAATGTTTACATTTCGACGTTCGCTTATTAATAACTTTACACGTAAAATTAATCCTTTCCTTCTATATTTGTATAGTTCTGTTCCTAAATAACCAATATCTCAAGCCATGCGCTAACATTTGCACTCTCAAGTGCATAAGCTGCCCTTGTAAATTCTATACAAGCTGAAGAGGCTCTCAGAGGAGATCCTACGCATCAAAGTGAACACTCTTGGATCCTCGAGCATTTTCATCCCCTATTCATGTTGTATCATAAAACTCGTTATCCCATCGACAGTATTTTTAGACTTTTTAAATAGGTCGTATTTTGCTTCAGATATGTTTAAACAAGGTTGTATGGGGTATGTCTCTGCGCTTTACAAGAGACCTTGAGCTTTGAATTACTGTTGCTTTTTTAACGTACGTAATCCATACAGCTCTGCTCCAAATAACTACTTCTAAATCTTCTTCTTCTTTTCGTGTGGTTAGTGACTAGCCTGGTGTCAGAGTTTATGCCGCCCATGGGCCTCTGACTTGGCTTCACATGCCGTCGAGAAATATCTCTCAGGCCGGTGTCCTCACGATGTTTTCCTTCACCGTTTTTAAGCAAGTGATAATTATACAATACGCACATGAATCCGAAAAGTCAGAGGTGCGTGCCTTGGATTCGAACTCGAGACGTATGACATGGCAGTCCGACGGTCACACCACTAAGCTAACACTACTAAATGGAAGCCTATCAAAAATCTCCCTGAAGGGCAAGCGGTTTCGTGATCCCAGGACCATTTTTCGTATAAAACTGTTCATCACCGACCTGCCTCTGATTTAGAAGGTTTCAATAGGTCAGTTGTCGACCGAATCGGTTTGTCAGCTCGTTTGATAAATGATTTTTATTTCTGTAAATAAATCTGTTACAGACACTTTTACAAGTCAATGTAATTTCTTTTTTAAGACTAGATGGCGCCGGCATTTCCTATCTGACTAGTTCTGAGAAGAAAAGCCGAAACAAACTCAGAGATCAAGGTCTCTTTTAAAGTCCAGACATTGTAGTATAAAAACTATGCAAGTAGGGCAACGTCTGGAATGGCCTTTTGAGGAAAGTGCCATAGCAGGTCTGAGTTGACCTGTCCTGCACATCTGCATCAGTCACCGCGGAGCTCAAACTTTATTTTAGGGAGCTCAACAACCCGACTGGTGCACGACGCTATCAATCAGCTGGACATTTGCGTGGGTCACAAAAAATACTCAAGAACCACCAAACGTTTACAAAATTCGTGTATAAAGCTAGCCTATATAGTAATCACATTCACAATTTGATAAAAAAATAAAAAGTAAGATGATATGATGGTATCGATGATGATGATGTTTTGTCTTACGATTCTCGTAAGAGCGGGGGCACACGATGCGTAGCGGCGGCGGTGCGGCGCCGGAGCGGTGTCGCTGCGTTGTCTTACATAAAAATATCTGTGGCATGTCACACGATGCGCTGCGGCGCCGCACCGGACTTGCAACCACCGAGACGAGGCGGGGAGGGGTGAATGCGTTGCGACGTCGGAGTGGCAACAATACAATACAACATAACAACGTTGCGGCGCCGCACCGCTCATGTGCCCGCCGATACGGTGAAATCTTTGCGGTACGGCGCCGCAACGCATCGTGTGCTCCGCTCTAATGGGAGTAAACGAGATTTAACTGTCTTATCGATTCTGCATCAGGGGGCTGCAATGCTTAGGCTTTCACCACTCGTCGGTCGTCAGAGTCTCGTCCGTCAATATCAGAAAGTTGTTGTTCTGCTTAACCTTTTTCTGTTGGGGTTATTTTCCAACCTAACCAGATGCGGCTGAATACCAGTATTTTACACGGAGCGACTGCCATTAGACCTCCGCAACCCAGTTATAGGGCAATGCCGATATTCTAAGGTTAGACCGGTTGTTAGACTTTCGGGCTTAGGACTTCCCGTAACGACTCTCATAAAAAAGATAAAAACAAGAAATTGATGAGCTCAGAAGTGGCTACAGTTGAACGAAGACTTGTAAGTGGCCAAATTAGAACAAAGAGTTTCCCTATAAACCGCTACCATAAACAATATTTTTTTATGGTAGCGGTTTATAGGGAAACTCTTTGTTCTAATTTGTGAAGTAATCTATACTAATATATAAAGCTAAAGAGTTTGTTTGTTTGTTTGAACGCGCTAATCTCAGGAACTACTGGTTGGAATTGAAAAAATATTTTTGTGTTGGATAGTCCATTTATCGAGGAAGGTTATAGGCTATATAACATCAGGCTACGATCAATATCAGCGGAGCATAAATAAAAATGTTGTAAAAACGGGAAAAATGTCCACCCGTGCGAAGCCGGGATGGGCCGCTAGTATTCCCATAATCTTGGTAGGGGTATAATAGCAGTTATTAATATAAACAATGAACATAATATGCCACTTCCGACCCTCTAGACTATAATATTATCCTCTGATCGCCTTTACCCGATGCTCAGGAGCACATCAACGTTTTTCCTGATCATCGAGGAAAAACAGCTATTAATAATTACATTTATTGACTGCCTTGTTGGTCTAGTGGTCGCAAACGCGACTGCTGAGCATGAGGTCCTGGGTTCGATCTCCAGGTCGGGTAAAGTGTTACTGGGTTTTTCCATTAGGAATTTCTCAATAGCAGCCCGTAGTCTGGATTTGTACCCGGTTAATGACAATAGGCGCGCCCCCTATTACATGGTACTTAAACATAACTGGCGAAACGAAGGTATACTAAAAACACCTCTGCCGAACCTTTCGAGGAATATAAGGCGTGATGTTATGATGTAATAATTACAGTTATTATTACAACCAAATCCACAAATTGGCTTGCTAAAAAAATATTATAACACAATATGACGCCTGTATTCCCCGAAGGGATTGGCAGAGGTGTATAGTAACCCTAAATTCGTCGTTATGTCGTCCAATGAAATAGGGGGCAAGCCTATTGCCATCAACCGCGCACAAAGCCAAACTCCGGGCTGCTACTAAAAAGCTCCACACGGAAAAACCCAATAACACTTTGCCCGACCTGGCAATCGAACCCAGGACCCCACGATCAGCAGTCACGCTTGACATCACTAGACCAAAGAGGTATTATAATTATTCGTAAATATCTTACACAACAATTATTATGCCATCCATGACGTAGGGAATCCATTTAGGAGTAATACATCTGCCATAATACCATCATGAAATAATCTTATTAGGGTTGTGGATGTAATCGGACGTGCGAAGGGACGGGTGCGGACTCGTGCGGTGACAACCCTGCTGACGAAGGGGTTATAAACTTTGTTACAGACTCGTTTCATATGTATTAACGGGGTTTTTGCTCATCGAAAGTAAGAAAGAAAGAAATTTATTTGGCTCGAAAGAAGTCAGACACACAGACAAAAAAAAAAACATAGGAGACAAAAAAAAAAAAACATAAAGTAGCTGTGTGTCTAGCGGCTGCGCCAAATAGGTTCAATTCAGCATAAATGTCAGACCACTAGTGCCTGACGCTGGTTTTCAACTGAACCCTAACCATCCTACCATTGCATAATGCATAACATAATGCATAGCATAATGTAGATAAGTTGTAGGTTTTCTAGGATAATAGATTACGGCTAAGCGTTTTATAAGCTACTGTTATAAGCAACCATGAATGGCAATACTATCTTTACATAGTATAAAACAAAGTCGCTCCCGTTGTCTGTACGCTTAGAACTTTTAAACTACGCAACAGATTTTAATGCAGTTTTCAGCAATAGATAGAGTGATTCAAGAGGAAGGTTTGTATGCCCCACATTAGTATCTACATTGCACCCGTGCGAAGCCGGGGCGGGTCGCTAGTGAATTATAAAAAGAACCCTGTTATTGTGCCACAAACTTATCTGGCCCGGTGGCCAAAAGTGGAATTAACGACGCCATTTTGAAATGGTGTCGTACTCATTGCATATTATATACAGAGTGTCACAAAACTAAACGTCGAGCAGGGAACAAATGATAGGTCAGTATATGAAGGTTGAGAAAAAAATACTTAAAAAAATTAAATATCAATTCTGTTTAAAAAAAGTGTTATTGGGTTTTTCCTGTGAAATTCCTTAGTAGCAGCTCGGAGTTTGGATTTGTGCCCGGTTGATGGCAATAGGCTCGCCCCCTATTATATGGGACTTAAACATAACGGCGAAATGAGGGTGTTACTATACACCTCTGCCAATCCTTTGGGGAATACAGGCGTGATGTTATTATGTCTTTAGTTACATCGTACAAATTACTTGCAATCATAGCAATTGATAGTAGGTACCATAAATCATACAAATCACAAAATCTGTACGATGTAACAGACGGCTTCTGACGTAGTTGGCATGTAAGAATAATTCCCCAGTCGCGTTCAAATGATTGACGACCCCTGATACCGCGGTGTCATTGACTTTTTAACAAACTCTCAACTTTTACTTTTCAGTATTATGTTAAAAATTATAAAGTATAATACAATGCCATTTTACTCTGTCATCTCGGCAACGACAGTAACAGTGTCGCTTCCTGTTGGTACATGTGTCGCGACATGTACCTAGATACAAGTTAGAGCTCTGCCTCATTAGTGCGTTGCGTTGCGTCATCGCAGCGTCAATGCTGCGTCTTTTTCCATATATTTTAAATGACATGCCACATTAAAGCGTTGCGTCGTCGCACGCGACGTTTCAGCGGATCGGCGGGCGAGAGACGAAGCGGGGGAGGATGATGCGCTGCGCTGTTGGAGCTTCGGTGCGACGACGGACAGTGTTCCTCTGCTAGAGGTGCACACGAGAGTGACTGAGGTGCGTGCGTCGTCCTCTTGCGCTGCGATGTCGTGCGTCGTCGCAACGTAGATGTGGCATACAATGCGTTGATCCGTTGCGACGACGCAACGCAACGCACCAATGAGGCATCGCCCTTACGGCACATGTATCGCACCGTTCAGGATCCACCAGGCTCAGTAGCCACCGCGGAGCCGGTGGTCTCTTCAGACTCCGCAGTCACATCGTTATTTTAGCTTTTATCAAGCTGTCTCCCTCCCATACTCCACCCGCCAGCAACATCCTAAGTCGAGGTCCGAGTCCCATTAGGGGGTTGCCCTTAGTGCTGTTGTAGCTTGTAGTCATGACGTTAGAAAAAAGAAAACCAAAAAAAAAATATTTCACATAAAACAATACAGGTGCTTATGAAAAGTCGAATTTAGATGCACGGTTCCAATTAGTCGTTTCCTATGGAGAAGAGCCGGCAAGAAACTCAATGGTTACTCTTTTAAAAATAATATCTTTAACAATTTCAGTGGATACAGTACAATGATTTAGGATAGTGAGAGAATAATGAAGTATATACGAATACCTATACAAACGGATATTGTATGAAATAATGTCAAGTTACTATGTTTTTTTAAATTATGGCGTCATCATTCAATAGTGCCGTCTCTGTCTAATAAAAATTTAAAATCGCTTATAACTTGGGCATTTTATTATACATTTTTCATAGATTTTTTCATTGTTGCATATGTTTTTGGTAAAGGTTTCGAAACAATAAAAAAAATATTGTCTACTACCCAATCACAGAGACGCTATGAATACCAACAAAAGAACCACGTATATACTCGTAAGACTTTGTATTATAACACGATTGTTTCAAAAGACTCGAAATGCAAGGATCGTATATTGTTCAGCTTCCAAAACGAGAAGTTTTAAAGCAATTTTCTTTGTCGTCCCGGAGTCAAGGACAAGCTTCTGTCTGTCAGGCGTTCCTCCAAAACTCTTTGGCTCGAAAAATCGGGCTTCAAAATTCTTTTGACGCCTCGGGCGAAATATAATACAGGGTGCTGTAGAAATTATTCCTTAAAAGACTTGCACAGACGTCAGTTCTCCTTAATTCTTTCATATAAGCATTTGCTGCGTATTTGCTTGAATACCTTTTGAGGTTATAAAAAAAATCAAACAGGTTTGTTGTTATAATAATTGTGTTACGGTTTTTAATCTTCATTCTTTCTTTACTTGAAGACATCTAAGGAGTTATTGAAGGTATTTCTCGTATTTTTCTGGTATAAATATTTGTGCTTCTGCTCGTTTAATATTTTTTGCGATAAAATTAAAATTCCGTGTTTGTAGAATTTAATAAAATATTATCTTTGCGTAAATTCATAACAAAACGTTTGTAATATGTAGAATGTTTAATCATATTATTCTTTTGGATGTATTTGAGGATATTAAAAATGTTCGTTCCACGTAATAAGCTTATAAGAATGATGAAATATTTTATCAAAGAAATAAATTGATACCAAGTTTAACTGGAATTTCTTTTGTTCAGTTTCTTTCGCATTGGGCACAAGTAAGAGAAGGGGCCGATTCTTCTAATATAAACATTGATTAATTGCGACAAAACAGAAGGAGAAACGCAAAAAAAAAACGGTTTCCAAGCTAGTAAAAATATAAACAAAAACTTTTTTTTATTACCAAAACTGTCAAATTGTTTGACAATAAAAACAAGTATTTTGACAGTTTTCGTAAAGGAAACAGATTGACAGTTGTGGTTGTGTCAGACAACAATTTTGTTAGTAGAATCGGCAAACTGAACTTACAAAGATGAGAAGATCAGAATCATTTATTCGCTAGAGATATGGTTTTACAGAGCTGTTATATTCAAAGCAGGCATCTCACCTGTAGTAGCAAGCGAAAGTTACAGGCTTATTAATAGCATTACAATAGTTTTTTTTATTAAAATAAAAAGAAGTTAATTATAAATCATTAGAATGTCACATAATTATAATAACGTGATTTATAAAGAAAATGTCAAAATTAAATAATGTTAAGTTGAAATGTCAAAATTAGGAATGTCAAAATGAATTATTATGGAAATAGGAAATAATCGATCGCCGCTAAAGATGTTATTGATGTGACAAATCCTTGAAGAAATTATCGGTTAGAAAATTTCAAGCACTCTGCTCATACACCCTTATCGCACGCGTTAGAAATTTCTGATAATGTGCGGCCGAGAACGAATCGTAGCAGTGTCGTCAACAAAAACTAAGCCCGCTAAGCTTTTAGGTGATGAGTCAACATACAACTTCGTTAGTTTATAACATTGTTTATCTATCTCTGTGCGGCCCCGTCTGTCGTCGCCTGGAGCGTCAGCCTACAACCTAAATATCGTCGGTCTTTGTAAAGGTCTGCACTTTGCACTCATCACCTGTGACGTTAGATTTTTGCTATCACGTTTTTGGATTGGTCCATGTTTGCTTTTTTTCTCTCTATTTAGCTTTACTGTCCTGTGATATTGTATCAAAAGTTCTGTATTTAAAACGCATAGATATTCATAAAAGTAAAAGTGAGTTCATTTTTTTCAAACAATTTTAACTAGCTTTACTTCGTATATATATTTGTTTGTTTGATTCAAATCTTGTGACAGATATTTCAATTGTTCTCCTGAAACTTTGCACACAAATTCGATTCCCATGACAATACAACATTATAATTATTCTTCTTTTCGTGTGGTTAGTGACTAACCTGGTGTCAGAGTTGATGCCGCCCACGGGCCTCTGACTTGGCTTCACATGCCGTCGAAAAATATCTCTGAGGCATGTCGGTTTCCTTACGATGTTTTCCTTCACCATTTTTAAGCAAGTGATAATTATACAATACGCACATGAATCCGAAAAGTCAGAGGTGCGTGCGAACTTGAGACCTATGACTTGGCAGTCCGACGGTCACGCCACTAGGCTATCACTGTTGTTAAAACATTATAATAATTTCACTTTTCAATCCTCAAATCCTGATGCCGCAGAGGTACTGCAAGATAAAACCTTTAAACTTAAAAGTTTTTTGAGGGATTATTTTCCAGTTTTAAGCCTTCACAATTACGCTGCCGGAAAGATTTTGGTGGAATTTTGCAATGACGTAACTGGAAATCTGCAAAAAGACGATATACTTTCGTGCAGGAAATCACATGCACAGCTAGTAAGATATTTATAACATTTTTTTTTGTTACTAGGCCTGCGTTTGGCCGCCATCTCGCCTGATGTTAAGCGATGATGGGGACTACGATGGAGCACGCTTGCCCAGAAGAAACCGATTCACTCGTGACTTGAAGACACCCAGATTGTAACTGTCGGGGAACACTCACTCGGTCAGCGCATTCCACTGTTTGGCGGTTTTCAAAATGAAAGTGGAATCAGAACAGCAGTATAGCAGTCAATAGGCTCGCCCCCTATTACATGGGACTTAAACATAACTGCCGAACCCTTCGGGGAATACAAGGCGTGATGTTGTGTTATATTATGGTAGTCATGGATGTCATCTGCACATTTTAAGATCTAATGACAACGTCAGCAAACGCAGTTCGCGTTGCTGAATTTTGGGCCAAACAGATTTTATTTTTTATTTTATTTTTGCTATAGTTACCCTATGAAGATCGGTGGCGAGCCTATTGCTATTTTTTCGGGCACTATTATAGTTCCAAGTTTATCACCTCTTACGGGTCGTTTGCCCGGCAACAGAGGGGAAATGCATTCTTAATCCGTCCCCCCATAGACAAGGGTACAGTAGGAGCGTAAATATAGGTATAAGCTCCGTCGGAGCGCAACATGAACGCATCACAGACGTCACCGTCCTATCCAATCTCCCCTATGTTTCAAGTGCTCACATTATACATAACAACCCTTTGTAGTCTTCACTGTCACGCTACAAAGTGATCCCCGGTTTTTGTTTAAGAATCTAATATACGCCGGTATACCTTTGACTCATTGGATAGCTTGAATACTGAAACAGAGTTTCATAAACATGTATTCGTCGGATATGTAAATCAGAAACTTGAAATTAAATTCACAGTTTCAGGGAAGGCTTTCAATGGAGCGTTTTAAGTGTTAGAGGATCGTAGTTAGGCGTTAGTAGTACTTAGTTGTTGCGTAATTAAGTAGTTAAATAATTTGATTTCAGGTTTCTGGCGTTGGATTTCGGACTCGGAGTTTATTTGTGTTTGGGGGATGTTGGTGTTTGTTATCAGAGCTTTGGATCTTCGATCTGCTATCTCTCTTGAGACTTTCAAGGTCTAATTAGGAATTCTATTTATATACAGTGTGTCCCTGGATAATGTGCGCAAATGAAAATGGATCAAACTAGACTACAATTTATCGAGCAAAAAAAATAGAAAAATATACATAGTAAGTTGTTGTTACTAAGTTTGTTAACAAAGTTGTTTATTTTTGTAAAAATCGTTGTCAAAAAATTACAAAACATTTAAAATTTCTTCAAAGAAACGCCTTTTTATAACTTGATGACTGGTTGTTAAGGGTTGCTTTTTATTTGCAATGCAACATCAACTCTTTGCCATCATTATTATTTTAGTTTAAACGAAAAACATACAATGAATAAAAGTTATTCCAAAAGTTTTTTCCATTTTTTTTGTCGATGAATTGTGGTCTAGCTTCACCCATTTTCATTTGTGCCCAGTATCCAGGGACACACTGTATAATAGTATTTCTCGATATTCATGTTTACATTTTTAAATCTTTCTGTAAAAAATATAAAAAAAAAAAATTTAAAAATATAAAAAATAGTAGCCCACCGGCATCGGGAACAGGGTCCAAGCTACCGGTGGTCAGGGCCTCAGAGAGATGAACTTCGCCATGTCCAGAAGTACCGATTTCTGTATCAGGCCCTTGACTCAGCCGCCCAACGACAGCCTCATTAGATGTTGGTTGAGGCTCTTGGCTATTACGACATTAGCCGTAACGACTATCGGCATAATAACTGCTGAGTCAACCTACATGTCGACAACTTCGTGTGCCAAGTCTTGATACTTAATTTCTTTATCTTTCTCGGTTTTCACATTTCTTGATATTCTTTGTATAGACCTTCTAGAACTTTTTAGGGTGTATTTCATTTAATACAAACTTCCTTATCGAAAGCTGGGTTTTTAGTACCAAATTGATAAAGGTTGACCATCTTTATCGCAGCATAAGTTTTTAGTTATTTACAAAGAAATAAACAGCAATTTCGGGGGAAATTCAAACTAAACTTTTCGCTGTCGCTTTTCTAACTATTTGTGTTGTTTCATTTGAGCTTTACATTTCGTCAGCTCATTTTTGGTACGTAATGTAGTGTTGTAAGCTTCGACTAGTCTCTAGCTAAATGATTTCGTTCTGCATAGCCTTTCTCCCAACTATGTTAGGGTCCGCTTCCAGTCTAACCAGATGCGGCTGAATACCAGTATTTTACACGGAGCGACTGCCATCCAGTTACAGGGAAATGCCGATATTCTAGGTTAGACCAGTTGTCAGACTTTCGGGCTTCTGACTACCCGTAACAACTGTCTTAGGTATGACACCCGGGAGCGACTGTTTAATGTGCTCTCCGAGGCATGGAGGGGTCTCGATGTGTAATGAACAGTCACCCATTCACAGACTGACCGCAGCAAGCGTAGCTTAACTTCGCAAATCTTATGACCCGTGCGGTTGGTAATTAGCCACGAGCCCCTCTAATTAGCTAAATAAGTATGAATAGTTATTGCGAATATTTGTAATAAAAATAAACGCGAGTATATAACGCGTATAGGCGTATGTTTATAAGGCGGATGTCAATGGAAACGCCGGTAGAGGACGTTCTAGAAGGACATACATCGATGTTATTGGTGATGTTCCTCACAAAGGTCAGGTGCGTAGTACTCTCAACTAGCGTGCGTGTATAACGAGATGTATGAATATTTATGAAGCGAAAGGGGTATGTAAGGGTCGTAGCATGTGGCGTTCTATAGTTTCTGCCTACCACCATGGCAAAAAGGCGTGATTTTATGCTTGTATGTATAACAGTGTGTGTAATGTTAGCCAGTCAGCAAGATTGGTAGCGGGGCTGACTGTCCAGGGTTCTTCGGACGAACTGAAGTACCGTCACTCGTGGAGGTAGATCCAACATGGTACATCAGCTATCAAAAACATCAAAATATCTATATTCCCCAGAACTTTGTTAGCTCCAGATCCAAAATTAGGCGGTCATGTCAGCGGCCACGATTCCAAGATAAAAATCCCGGGGACACCCGGGTTTCGTCAGGGGATGGGATAATCGACAAACTCTATTACAGATTTCCCCGGGCGACGTTTTTCATTGATCCCAGTTCACTAAGGGCACTCGAGAACAAGTCGCGTTCAGAGTCACGTTTTTAATTGAAATCGAATTTTTTGTGAAGTAAAACAAGGAAATGGTCCTGTGGGTTCTTTGCGGTGATTATCTTGCTTGGTTTGATTGGTGTAATTTGAATTTTGCTCTTTTTCGTCATTGCATTTTGCTAGCCATTTGATGCGACTGTTTTGGTTTAAAAAAGCGGTCAGTAAAAACTTAGGCCAATTAAAACACTCTAACGTTTAAAGGTACGCGTACAGCTTGCGGCCGCGGTGGCGTGCATGGTTGCGACCAGTGTAACACTTTAGGGTGGCTTTAGGAGTCAACCCTCAACCAGCATGTGCAGATAAAATTTAGCAGGCGTGTACTTACGGGAGCATAAAGAATAACACTTGTAACCGTACACTATACAAGGTTAGTCGGAAAGGGGGTACTAAGCCGAAAGGGCGTTAAAGTACCCATAATAAGGGATAACTTTTGTTCTACAACTTTCCCCGAAACTGGATAATTTAAGAGAAATAGCTTTTCAAATATTTCGTAAAAAATATGCTAAAATCTATCTGTCCATAGCTATGATCAGCTGTGTTTACTACGAGGGCAGAGTGATAAGTCTGGTAAAAATCAACTTAGGAATAAAGTTATCGCAAATTGCACGTAGTCTTTTTATTTAACACTCTTTTGAGAATCTAAATGATAACTTTTAGCCAGTTATGTCGGTTATCTTTTTTTGACAGTCATTAAATAAAAACAATTACTTGAGTTTTCGCAAACATGGAGAAAAGTGGATTTCGTGTGTTGATTAAACATTATTTTTTGTGTAAAAAAACTATTACGGAAGCGAAACAAAAGCTTGACAAATAATATGGGGACTCCGCTCCGTCGATCAAAATAATTCACAACTGGTTTTCCGATTTTCGTTGTGGTCGTACGAACACAAGTGATGCTGAACGTCCAGGAAGCCCTGTTTAGGTCACGACACCAGAGATGATCGCCAAAATCCATAACATCGTATTGAATGACCGACGAGTAAAAGTGCGTGAGATAGTTGAGATAGTAGGCATCTCAGACGAACGTGTGCGCAGTATCGTACACCAATGTTTAAGCATGAAGAAGCTCTCCGCGTATTGGGTGCCGCGTTTACTCATTGTGGAACAAAAGCACACGCGTGTGACCACTTCAGAGGCAGGTTTGGCGTTGTTTCAACGGGATAAAAAGGAATTTATGCGCCGTTTCATAACAGTAGACGAAACGAGGATCCATCACTATACACCAGAAACTAAGGAACAGTCAAAACAGTGGATTGCTTGTGGCGAACCTGCGCCGAAGAAGGCCAAAGCTGTTTTATCAGCCAACAAAGTGATAGCCACAATTTTTTGGAATGCACGTGGTATAGTCCATATTGAGTATCTACAGAAGGTTAAATGATCACCGGCGAATATTATATCAATTTATTGGACCATTTCAACAAAGTTTTAATGGAAAAACGGCCGCATTTGTCTCAGAAGAAAATGCTTTTCCATCAAGACAATGCACGAGTGCACACCTGCGCGATCGCCATGGTCTAATTCCATGAGTTACTCAGTGAGTTACTTTCTCACCCACCATATTCTTCGAATTTAACCCCCTGCGACTTTTTCTGTTCCCGAATTTAAAAAATAGGCTGGGTGAAAAAAAATTGCTCCAATGAAGAGATCATGCACAAAACTAATGCCTATTTTGAAGGGTTTACAAAATCGTATTATATTGAAGGGATCGAAAAGTTGGAGAAACGTTGGATGAAGTGTATGGAGCTAGGGGGAGACTATGTTGAAAAATAAATAATAACTTTTACAAAATATATATTTCTTGTTTAGTTTTTACCAGACTTATCACTCTGCCTACGTATTTAGGTCATATTTGGGGTCACGGATTCGAAACTTAATTTTCTGAATTCATAACTAAAGCAGGTGTTTTTGAAAAAACTAAAATAAAAATCTTTTTATATGCAATTTTTTTTATCGAATTTTGAAATTTTTACTCTTGCTTTAAAATAGTCATCAGTGATACTTTAAGTGACCCGCGGCTTAGTACCCCCTTTCCGACTAACCTTATATAATCAAATCTCTAAGTATAACACCTGTATACTTAAAATAATTAATAGAGACATACACACACAAATGTACCTGTACGTAAAATAATTAATAGAGACATACACACACAAATAACATATACAAAAAAACTACAAGTGCAAAAGCGAATGATCAGACAAGCGAACAATATAGTTTTAATAGCACCAAGAACTGAGTATGGTAAAAGAATTATCGTTTATGAAGGAGCTCAACTCTATAACCGGTTACCTAAAGCGATTAAAGAATCTAAATCACTTCCAACTTTTAAAAGGTTACTAAAGCACCATATTTTGAACCAATTTACCTGATTTTAAGAAGAGAATTCTGTTTGCTTTGTTGTGTTTTTTCTTTTATTTTATTTAGTTTTTACTTACTATGGCGAAACTGTCGCGTCGTTCACCTAATTATGCTTTCTTTTGTTTTCTCATAGAAGTGAATAATATGTATTCTTTTTGAGAAATAAAAATTCTTAAACCATAATATTTTGTACGTTAGATCTTGGCATACATTTACCTGTTACGAAAAAAGAAACCCAATCGCAAACGTCTTATTACACTGACCGGTCTTATATTGACATCCCTATTTTATTTAACTCCAAAACCATCTCTATATCATCATCAAATCGAGTTTGTATTCTAGTAGCGAAGGGCTCATGGTTGCTTATACCGAAGTGAGTATTTGCCCGTGGTTTCCTTTGTGTCAGAAATAATAAAAAAGGGATGGACTATTTCGTATAGGTACGTCTCAGTCGACCCCACGACCCAAGCTTTGGGCTTAATGTTTATTTTTTGCAAATATTACAAAATTTCCCCTCCGTTCTTGTGTCATATTTTTTAAAGCGTTTTAGGGATGTACTACGTTGATAAATAGTTCGGATTCCGTTGTGAGTTTGGGGAAGAAATTACCCCGCGTTCAGTAGATAAATAATACGTATTAATAAAGAAAAAAATATAGCATTTACGTTATGAAGATAATAAAATAATAATACATTAAATAAATGTTCGTTTTCCTTTTTATAACAGAAGAACTTTATCAAATTATTTTTACTCAAAAATGCTTGTAATGTGGTCATTATTTTGACAACCTTCTTTAAGCAAAGTCGACCTTTCCGCTCTACTTGAATAGGAGAGAGGAAGGTTGTATGGCAATTCACTGCTGGTGAATTTTAGCCACCAGAAATTTCCTCTGAAAATCCATTATTGGCGAATTTTGTTTCAAAAATAGTCTGGTGCAAAAAGATTTTATTCAGAATTTGGCTGTATAGGTACAGCAATTTTTTATTTTTTTATTCTTACTGTAAGTACTCAGCTGGTTTTATTTATATTACAAACATTTTGAGTAAAGCACTATACAAGCCTTGGTCCGCAATGACTGCGTTGCTGGCCACACTATAATGGCCTCAAGCTTATCTTAGCTACGCTCTCGGCCTTCCGGCTTGTCCATCAAGGGTTACCCTTTGATGGACAAGCTGGAAGGCCGTTGCTGACCGCGCTGTGTTGGCCTGGAGGTGCGTTACGCTGCGCTTTCGGCCATCATCAGCGCTGCCAGCAACGCAGTCATTACAGACCGCGACAGTAGTGTACTATTACGCCATGCTTATTTAGTTTACTCAAAGCCCATCTTGTGAACCAAGACTATAACAGCATGACGTAGGCTATCATTAATGTATGCGGTCTGCCACGTAGTTCAGAGTACGACGATGTGAAATTACTTGAGTGGCCGTTGCAGCCGCTAATTGATATGGACTGGCTTGATCACAGGACATCCATGGGCAAAACACATAGTTTCAAGTTCCGAATTAATTAATGCTTGAAGCATACACAGGAGAGTTTAGATAGAAAAATGGGACTGTGTACAAACTATAGGTACAGTAGAGAAATGAAAAGGTTCGTCAGTTTACGAATTCATTTGTTTCCCACATCGCGGGCACATGTTACTTTTTCAAACTGTTGAACGAAACAGACCAATGCATGGAAAATTGTTTAATTATTTGGTAGCAAAGATCCAAGTTACCTATTGCATCCATATGACGTAGCGTAGTAGTGCCATAATGACTTTGATTTGATTTATGGAGTCTTGTTGTAAAAACCATGACATGAATCAAATCGATGATTTAAATAAATTGACATTACAAGAGTTACGATGTCACCATTTAATATCCTGTCTAAAAATTCTTGTATTTTCCTGTCTATAATGTTGGCAATAAGTAGTCGGTAAAAAGGTTCGTTTCTTGCACTGTGCAAGCAAAAATAGACTTTAAGGTACATAAGGTTTTCATTCCCCTACTGTACATGCTATTTAGAACTTTTGAATGGAATAAATTCTTTGATTTTGTTTTAGCAGTAGTTGTTGTAAAGATTGCGAGTATTAGGTACCTACCTAAAGAGAACTGGCTATACTCAACAGTTTACTAATTATATGGTCGATTCCTATAATTTACGGAGCGTTATTGGTTAAAATTAAGACTCTTGTAATGAACCAGACCTCATGGCTTTGCATAGTATAACCGTAAAAACCGTAAAAAAAGCCGTTTGGTATACATATGCCCAAAGTTTCATGGGCTTTTTTGTAGATCATGGCACCCTTAATAGGAAACGCGGGCTGCAAAATATAAATAATTTGAATAGGTTTTTAAAGCGATCTTCTTCCATCCTACCCCTTTCGCAAGCCTTTCCAATTAAGCCCGAAAGAGACAAATGCAGCTCGGACTGATTTCTCCTGTGCAATATTAGCGAAATCGTACTTTCGTATTTCCCTGTTTCCTTCTTCAAATCTAGACAGATTTTAATATTTTTTTCTGTAATAATTTAAGAAAGACTTTGATTATGTCTGTATGTTTTTCTTTTATGATTTATATTTTTATTTTATATTTAGTTTGCCGGATGTTGGTAAAACCGGTCATTTTTGTAAAATCTAAATGTTTCTAGTTTTTTTAATAATTCACATATTGACAAAAATTAAACATAGGGACATAGTGCTGGTAGATATATAAGGTACAACCAAAATACCTGGACAAACTTTTACACAGTGTTCAATACGTTTAAATAATCACATCTATGTAAAAAAAGCGAAATCCAAGTGATTTTTTTCTATCCAAAATATAATAACGTTTTTAATTGCCTGTACTCTCCAAGAATAAACTCATCCATTTCTTATGCATCGACCGCCATTGGGGCGCGCGCTAATTCCGTGCCGTGTTTTACCTAAACAGCAAAAAAGTGAAAAAGTGAAAAATGTAAAAAAATCATAATAAAAATAAAATTAAAGTTGAAAAAAAATTTTTGGTTAGAAAAAAAAAACACTTGGATTTCGTTTTTTTTGCATAGATATGTTCAGTTACACTTACTGAACACTGTGTAAAAGTTTGTCCAGGTATTTTGGTTGGACCTTATATATCATATTATGGTAAAAACTATTTATTCTAGTGAAAAAAGAGGAATACGTTTGTATGGACTAAATGCCGACTGCATTTCCTCTTAATATCCCCATTGCGGCTTGACGTCGATTTCATCCACGTCATGTAAATATATAACATAACATCACGCCTGTATTCCTCAAAAGGTTAGCAGAGGTGTTAGTAACACCCTCATTTCACCGTTATGTCAAGTCCCATGTAATAGGAGGCGATCCTATTGCCATCAATCGGGCACAAATGCAAATTCCGGGCTGCTACTGAGGAATTCTACAAGGAAAAACCCAACAACACTGCACGACCTGGGGTTCGAACCCAGGACCACACGATTAGAAATCGCCCTTGCCACACTGCACTAGACCAACGTGGCAGTAATTTTTGTGAGGAATAAAAATAATATAGTTACATTAATGTTAAAAAAATCGTTGAGAATATTTCCAAAGTTTTATAGGCTTTTTTGTAGGTTACGGTACCTTCAACATCCCCATTGCGGCTTGTCGCTTTCATAAGTATTCTGTATACTGGATGTAAAAATACCCTTAACAAAGCCGAAGTCTACGCATTCTGTACATAAAACTAAGTAACATACAGCAAAAATAATTGCTGGGAAACGACTTTTACTTTTTGGTATTAAAAACAGCTTTTAATTGTAGCGCGCAATGAAGGTGCGCGCGCAGCAGGCTGTGCCTACATTTAAAAAATGTTGATATTTTTTGTAAAGAAAAATGTTTAGTAATAACATTTAAAATAATTTTCGTGAAAAACTTACAAAAATATGGTGCCTTGGACCTTCAATATCTCCATAACTAATCGGTTCCCAGGTATGGCTCCATACCAAAAAATCTTCGTAATGATGGGAAGAATACGTGGCTTTCGGCTTCGTTAAGGGTATTTATACACCCGATATATCTACTAGTTTATTACAGAAACATCCACATAGTAATTTCTCGACACGTTCCGAGTTTCTGCTGTTCAAACTGGAGAGAGCGGCACAATAGTACAATACATTTTCCATCCTAGGAAGTGTATTGGACCGCTCTTTGTTTATTTTGAGGCTGAATTTACCCAGCACCTGTGGTCAATTCACTTGGCTACCAAGAATATTGAACATAGAGTAGAAACACGTCAACGTTTCCAAAGAGATTGCATTCGAGGATATTGCAGCTTTATTTCATGGGATGATTTCTTATTATCACACCCCGAACTGTGACTCAAGTGCAGTGGAATCTGTTTTGGACTCTTTCCAATCTGAGCGGATGTGCCTTTTAAACTGAAATGCAGTATATCAGAATAATTCTGAAGAAGTTCTGGGTTTAAAGTCCTTACTATTTAAATTTTAGCTGCCTCGGTGGTCTAGTGGTCGAAAGCGCGACTGCTGAGCATGGGGTCCTGGGTTTGATCCCCAGGTCGGGCAAAGTTTTATTGGGTTTTTACATTAGGAATTTCTCAGTAGCAGCTTGGAGTCTGGATATGTGCCCGGTTGGTGGAAATAGGCTCGCCCCCTTTTAAATGGGACTTAACATTACTGGTGAAATGAAGGTGTACTAAAAAACCTCTGCCGAACCCTTTGGGGAATACAAGGCGTGATGTTATGTGTTTAGCTTACACAAAACGGTGCATGACGGACGTCACGGACGCACGTCGCCGCTGTGTGGCAGCTTCCACAGTACTACAGATAGTTCAATCTATGAAAACGCACCTCACTCTTTGTCTAAATCGCTTTAGTGCATACTTAGTTACTTTATCGCCACACAATAGTTAGATGTGTGCATACGCAAATAGGTCTACATTTGCAGTGGCGCCAACAGGTGTCGATTGTCATTGTCTATACCCTAAAATGGGGTGAATAGGGATGCAGGGGTGAATTGGGACGAAACTTTAAAATGGTTTTTAAAGTTGGAATAATGTAGTTTGTTGCCAAAAAGGACCCTATTGTGTTTACTTATTATAATTAACATTAACTGTCTCTGTTGGCAACAAACTATATTATTTCAACGTTAAAATACATTTTAATGTTTCGTCCCGATTCACCCCTACATCTATATTCACCCCGTTATATACTTACATACCGTACTTGCCTGTTTTCAGTTTACGTTAATTTAATAAATGATAAATGATTTTTATTTCTATAAATAAATCTGTTACTGACACTTGTACAAGTTAATGTGTTGTTTTTTGGGTAGTATATAAACGAGTGACTGTAAATTAAAGTTTTAAGTGACAAAAATAATTAATTTACGTTATAGTATTACTAAGTGAGCGACTGACTGCGAGTGACGAGAAATCAACAGAACAGCAACTTACAAACACTAATTTGAGTTACTTAAAATACAAATTGAGCAGCTTCATAATATGTGAGCGACCTAATATTTGCTTGAGTGTCAACGATACGTCCTGCATTTTTTTCAATATTTGCCTTTGCAAAAGAGGAAATCTGACGCTTGGCGGCCGCTGCCGCGGCACGCTCGCTACGCTCGCTCGCCTTCGCGCGTTGCGTGGTCGCAGTTCTAACCTAACCTAACCTAGACGTTACAAATTTGACAAACTGTTTATAATATTGAAGTTGCCCTCTCTGTATTTCTAGTCGCTCACTTAGTATTTCAGTCGCACGGCTAGAATTTTAATATCTGAAATGGATTAATCACAACCCACTTTTTGTAAAGTCGTTCTGGATTTTATTATTAATCAATATTCGTCGTTAGTTTAGTTAATTTTTCGCTTACTCAAATTCATACCGCTCAAGTTATTAAAACAGTATCTCATCATCAGTCGCTAAGTTTTTTTTTATTCGATCGTTTTATAATTCCATGTTTTTTAAGACAAGATGGCGCCGGCATTTCCTATCTGACTTGCTCTGAGAATAAAAGCCGAAACAAACTTAGAAATCAAGGTCTCTTTTAAAGTGACAATTGAAAAGACATTGTGGTATAAAAACTATGTGAGTGAAACAAGTAGGGCAACGTCTGGAGTGGCCTTTTTAGGAGAGTGCCATAGCAGGTTTGAGTTGACCTGTCCTAACTGACGGCACGCATGCATCAGTCATTGCGTAGCTCAAACCCTATTTTAGGGAATAATATGAAATAATTATAAAACCATCAACAACGGGCTACAATAATAAGAAACAAAGAAATAAATGTAACAAAATTCTTGCTGTAAAAGTTGAAGGTTCACGAAAGACATTTAAACAGGAAGAGGAGATTTTATCAAAACAATTACTAACGAAAGGTTCCTTTTTACTCAAATTTTAGAAATGGGAGGAAAATATTAGTTTCAGAACGTTCATGAAAAGATGGTATGCGTTGTTAATGAAATTTAACAAGGAAGAAGTGGGATGGACGTAGATCTCAGACTTACATTACGTGGACACTTAGCTAAAGTGGGAGACGTTCTCTTTTCTAAAGAAAAAAGTCATCTCGGTGAACTGATGTGGGATGTTAGAATTTTACTGATGGCTTTTGGAGGCGTCTTTTGGAATTTGAATATTCCGTTTATAAATAGTTAATAAATGTTAATGTTAGCCTTGTTGTGTGACTGTCTTGTTGGTATAGTGGTTGCAAGCGCGTCTACTGAGCATGGGGTCCTGGGTTCGATCCCCGGGTCGGGCAAAGTATTATTGGGTTTTTCCATTAGGAATTACTCAGTAGCAGCCCGGAGTCTGGATTTGTGCCCGTTTGATGGCAATAGGCTCGCCCCCTATTACATGGGACTTAAACACAACTGGCGAAACGAGGGTGTACTAAAAACACCTTTGCCGTACCCTTCGGGGAATACAAGGCGTGATGTTATGTTGTGTATGTTAGTGTTAGTCCAATGTGATGTCTTGTAATCTTAAAATTGTGAGTTATACTTCTTGCCTATGAAATAGAGCAATTATAGTATGACTTGAATGACTGTAAGGATTAATAAAACCGGCCAAGTGCGAGTCGGACTCGCGCATGAATGTTCTGTACCATCTATATATATAAAAGGAAAAGCTGACTGACTGACTGATCTATCAACGCACAGCCTAAACGGCTGGGGTTAGAAACTTGAAATTTTGACAGTAGGTTCATTTTGTGACATAAACATCCACTAAAAAGGGATTTCTCGAAATTCAACCCCTAAGGGGGTGAAAAAAAATCACGCAAGCGAAGCTGCGGGCAAAAGCTAGTTATCTATAAAAACGGCAAAAAATTACGTTTTTTGTATAGGAGCCCCCTTAAATATTTATTTTATTCTATTTTTAAATATTTATTGTTATAGCGGTAGCAGAAATACATCATCTATGAAAATTTCAACTGTCTAACTATCACGGTTCATGAGATACAGCCTGGTGACAGACGGATGGACAGCGGAGTCTTATTAATAAGGTCCCGTTTTACCCTTTGGGTACGGAACCCTAAAAATGACATTGACTCTCTCGGGATGTGCGAATTGAATGCAGAGCTGAAGAATACATGTGCGAAACGCTACCGCTGCTGTAAGATGAAAAAGACAGTAGGTACTACTTTTGCGGGCGTGTGAGGTGAGGTGAGCGGACAGCGGGGGGAGCTTCACCTCAGGCCCCGATTGTATTAAATTTGCCCGCTAGGTTTTATTTAAACTCTTTTCATGTTAAATTAATATTTTTGTTTCGTTTGGTTATTTATTTTTTTGTTTATTGATTCAAATAATAATGTTTATAATTCATGACTTTTTCGCGTAACCCGTG
The DNA here is from genome assembly GCA_910594945.2 of Amphipyra berbera. Classification (NCBI taxonomy): domain Eukaryota; kingdom Metazoa; phylum Arthropoda; class Insecta; order Lepidoptera; family Noctuidae; genus Amphipyra; species Amphipyra berbera. The sequence continues at coordinate 19,648,017 of OU343125.1, read as the reverse complement.
CTGTAAATAAAATTTAACTTTGTAGGTATGTTATTTTGATGAATAAATTTTTGCTAACTTCCACTTATCCCGAAATAAAAAAGAAAGAGATATTTTTTCCAATTGGTTCTGCCAAAACCAAGGCCAGATCCAGCCATAATCAAAGCCATCCAATTTGTTGGTCCATCCAATGTACTTTACGATATCACACATCTACATCTTCTTGTATCCACGTCGTAAAGAATGGAGTCAAACGTCTGACGTCACGGTTCGTTACCCACACCCCGCCATTACCCTCCTCATCAAATTTCCACTTTATTCCCCTCGCCATTCCATTACCTATAAAATAATTTTTATGTACATCCCATAGAGTCGGTGATTAATCTTTCTGAGGATTATTGTTGTAATGAAAGTTTAGGGATGTTCCATAGGAATCTTTTTTTGCGATAATTTGCGCAAATTTCCTCATTTTGTTTGCACGATTCGCATTTGTATGATAGTTTATAGACTTAGAGCATATGTTTGTGTATGAGAGTACAACATATTGAAGAGTTATAGTGTGGGGAAATATGTGGGTTTTACTTCAGCGGTTTTAGGACACGCGGGATCCGCTGCGTACTGTCATTTTACAACTACAGTCCGTGACAGGGCGACATGGCAATTTTTCAGTCATTTTCAATAGACAACTACAAACAACAACGTGAGCGAGATCGAAATCGAAGAACGCGGTCGATGCGACCTCGTGCAGCGCTAACACTAACGTGGCGCGAGCGCTGTGCGGGTGTGCGGGGCGTCCCCCACTTCACAACTCACCTCATATCCGATTGCAATGTCGACCTATCGTTGACTGTTGTCGACACGTTTGGTACAGTGACTGAGCGATCGGTTCCTGCGCTACGGGTCGTGGGTTCGATTCCCGCAGGGAACAAATATTTGTATGGCCTACAGATAATTGTTCCGGGTCTGGATGTTTGTACATGTGAAGATTTGTGTCTGTAAACGCGCCCACGATACAGGAGAAATACTAATGTGGGGCAAGGTCACAAAAAAACTGTACATACAACTCAAAAAATACGCGCGTAAAGGTGGTTATCCATAAACGCCCTAATATTAGGTCCCCACCTATGAAATCAGCGTTTTGTATGGAGAATTTTAAAGAAGTTGCATTTTTCATACTAACATTTTATTAATTTATTTAACACTAGCTTTTGCCCGCGACTTCGTCCGCGTAGAATTATATTATTATCCAGTTCCGGGAAATCACCATTTCCTATTTTAAGCAACAGATCTGAGAACTGTAACATCTCCCCTCAGATGGACTCTCATATTTTTGGTAAGGCTCTGTTTTGTCACTGAAGGCCACAACAACACACAAATGAGACCGCTTCACGCACACTTTAACTTCGTCTGCTCGCGTTCCTTTGGGCACTACGGGTAAAGTCTGCCGGAAATCGCCTGCTAACGATACAGTAACTCCTCCCATTTGACAATTATTATTCCTAACATCTTGTAAATAACTATTTAGGGCTTCGAAACTCCCTTTATGAGCCATAGTACTCTCATCCCAAACAATTAATTTCGTTTTACGGAGTACTTCTGCCATATTACTTTGTTTGGGTATATTGCAGAGTGGGGTTTGGGGTTGTATCAAATCGAGAGGAAGTTTAAACGCGGAGTGTGCAGTTTTATCTCCTTCCAGCAGCATGGCAGCAATTCCGGACGATGCGACCGCTAAGGCGATATCACGATTGCTTCTCACTTTGGCCAACAGTTAATTTAATAGAAAAGTCTTGCCTGTTCCACCAGGAGCATCCAAAAAAAGATATCACCTACACCTGCATCGATACTGGAAAGTATTTTATAATAAATACGTCTTTGTTCATTGGTTACAGAGCCTTCACTACTTGACACCACTTCTGCTAAGGAATTGACATCGTTACTTGTTTCCTTCAGGTAGTCCCGGTTATTGTGTAAGCCTTCAGACCTTTGAGGCTGAGACAACCCGTACTGCTGTAGGCTTTGTCCTCCTAATGCTAATACAGCTTCTCATATTGTGACCAGACATTTATTGTAGATTTCATCTGCTAGATGTTCATCTATAATGCTAGAAAACTTTTCCACTTGTCGTTTGTAGTCTTCTGATAGGCTATCCCTGTATTTTACCCAAAGACTTAGTGCGTCTGTAATCTGACAGAATGCCACGCACGCACTTTAAACGCATTCACGCATTTTAAATGGCGACTCGCATAGGGCTGCTTCCTCTAGGGCAGAATCTCAATGTTTGTCGTCCTCTAGCAAGCCAAGTTTCATGCAATCTAATTGAAAAGTTGGTTGGAGGACACCGTTGACAGTCTTCAAGTCATCGAAGGACGATGGACCCCTAACCAGGGGGTAACCTCGTGCAAAAGTAAACGAAGATGGTAACACTCGGTGTTATTCGGGTGAACCGTGTACACTCTACCTAGAGCGTGTTCTTTCATTATTCCTGGCCAGCCATCTACGGGTTTTCCTCTTTTCCTTCTCACAAATTTATTTTTTTGCCTTACAAAATATGAAGGCACTTCCGCATATAGAAGGGTTTTAGCAAAATCATCTGTTTGACATAAATCAAAAAATGCTAACAGTGTCGTTTTTGGTGGGCTATTAATTATGTCGGCGAGGTTGTCGGAATTAAAATAGACTCGTTGGCCATTTTCAAGGTGGACAGCTAAATGTATGACTGCGGGAAACCTTTCATGTATGGGAAACCCTAAAATCCTTCAAACTGCCTCCGAACTACTCAAATAACGCCCACTCTCATATAATTTGAATCATCATCGTCATCAGCAGCCTATAATGTTCCCACTGCTGGGACACAGGCCTCCTCTCTGTGAGAGGGAATGGGCCGTAATCCACCACGCGGGCCCAGTGCGGGTTGGTAGATATCACACGTCTTCGAATGTTTGGTTCTAGGACATGCCGGTTTCCTCACGATGTTTTCCTTCACCGTTTTGAGAGCAGTGGTGATGAAATAAATTACACAAAGTAATGCGCCTGGCGGGGTTCGAACCCACAACATACAACTCGTAAGTCGGGGCCGTTACCACTGGGCCACCACTGCTCTAATGCTTTTTTTAATGATTATTTGTCAATCTAATTTAATTTTGAACTGACTCTTGGGTAGTGAATGTTGGAAATGCTATGCAATTATTAGTGGACAAAGAAGAAATTAAATCTGACTCACATTCAGATTCAATAATTGTATAAGTAGGCGAATGAAAGTCTTGCACAACATTAGAAATTAGTGAAGATTGAGTAAACGTCGGAGATACAGCAATTTCAATGCGCCGTTTTTTGGCTATTGGACGCTCATCAGTGTTATTATCACTATCCGCATCAGCGTAGGCATCAAAGTGACTATTAGAAAGATCTTGGGGAAAACGTAACCTTTTGATAGGTTGGTCCTCTGTACCAAATTTGGCATACAGGTTGTCATTTCAATACACTTCAAATACAAATGGGTATATTTGACCGACTGCAACTAACTCGCAAAAACTGCCATATGTAGAGTTTTGTAACATATCTAAAGTATACTCTTCTTTTGTCCTATGATTGTTGCCATGACGGTCATGATACATAACAGCAAATTCATCCCAATTGTTCGTCACATGACACACAATTTCTTTATGAATATCTATTGAGCGTTCTTGTGTGCCGTACAACAAATAAGAAAGCGCACGGAAAAGGCTTGCGTCATCCCCCACTATTGGTACAATAGTAAGGTTTATTAATTTCCCATCGATGTTAACCAACTCTGCTCCCATTTTTAAAATGGACACAGACAAATTTATAAATGTAAATAAATTGCGAAAAACAATACACACAAAATTAAACTTCTAAAACAAACTAAAAGAAAACTATAACTATTATTATACACAACAAATCAAACACATATATTTTTACTATTAAAACTAAAAACCTATATTATACACTAACAAATCAAACACAAAGAATCCTTTTTAATTATTATAACAACAAATTGAAAAGAAATTAAATTAACTACACTGAAAATATTCTAATGAAATAATGAAAATGAACTTCCAAACAAATTATACAGCAATCGCAAATATTTGCTAAGTAGGTAATTTATGAGATTTCCAAGGAATTTTTGAAGGAAAATCAAGGTATAAGGTAAGTTTTTCATTCAAATATCCAAGAACAAATAAAATTGAAATTTCAAATTCTAATCCGATTTAAATATTCTTTTATATTTGTATTTTACATTTTTTTTTTAAATATGGAATGATTCGTATAATTTATAACCAATATGTTCTAATCCTTACCAACTATCGATATCAACTTCGAATCAACTCGAAATCACCGCCAAAATAACTTTCTACCCCTTTGTAATACCATTAGAGGATGAATTTCAATAAAATACGAAACACGTCTTCCATCAATTCTGTTAAAAAAGGTTTATGCAAAATTTGAAGTAGATTGGACCAAGGAATCACGTTGTCCCATACAAACTTTACCCCCCTTTTTCACCCCCTTAGGAGTAGAATTTCGGAAAATCCTTTCTTATAGGATGCCTACGTCATACAAAGAACACGCCCTCCAAGTTTCAGGTCTCTACGATCAGCGGTTTAGGCTGTGCGTTGATCCGTCAGTCAGTCATTCAGGACAAAGCATTTTAGACTATTACCCGCGGTTTCACCCGCATCCTAGGGGAACCACTTGATGTACCCGGATAAAAATTATCCTATGTGTTAATCCAGGGCATAGTCTATCTGTGTGCCAAATCTCATTCAAATCCGTTCAGCCGTTTTTGCGTGAAAGAGTAACAAACATCCATACATCCATACATCCACACATCCATACATACAAACTTTCGCATTTATAATATTAGTAAGGATATGAACACTAATGTTTTAAAACTTTTATGCACTAATGTTTAAAAACTAAGATAACGTATGCCACTTAGATTATGCGACAAAAATAAGTTTTGGCTAAGTTAAAACAAAAATAGTGGTCATTTCTGCTAACAAAAAGAGGAGTCACTTTTAAGGTATTTTTTATGTTTAAAAAACTATAAGTAATAAGGTTTTTTTACTACTGGTAGTTGTCTATGATGGTCATTATTCGATATAATATCAAGCAATCGATCAATATTTCAAATCATTGAAGTGACGAGGTTCTCTATTTGTGAGAAAAAAACGCCAATTTCATAGGTGGGGACCCAATATATCGTCATACAATGTAATTTGACATTTCAGAGAGGCGCTGCTTGCGAAGGCAAAACGTCATAATATGTCAAATTCCACACATTTTCGCATCGCTTTATGATTAAAAAAAAAATGCGTGAAGCGTTATGCGGTGATCCGCATAACGCTTCACGCATTTTTTTTTTTGTGTGTTTGGGTTACCGTGTTGTTTAATATACTAGGTTTAAATTTAAGTGTTAATTTTTAAGAAACATTATATTTTTAATTTTAAGGATCCGTAGGTATGCGTCCGCGTGGGCGGAAAATAAATACTTTTTCTTTCTTTCTTTCTTCTTTCTTTCTTTCTTTCTTTGCACTTGGCTCCGCGTCTCCATAAACACGACCTTATAGAGATTCCGCCGAATCATAATTAAGATATTAATTAATTCGTAATCTTTTTAGGGTTCCGTACCCAAAGGGTAAAATGGGACCCTATTACCAAGACCCTGCTGTCCATCCGTCCGTTCGTTCTTTCGTCCGTCTGTCACCAGGCTGTATCACATGAACCGTGATAGTTAGTTGAAATTTTCACAGATGATGTATTTCTGTTTCCGCTATAACAAAAAATACTAAAAAATCAGAATAAAATAAATATTTAAGGGGGCTTCCATACAACAAACGTGATTTTTTTGCTGTTTTTATAGATAATGGTACGAAACCCTTCGTGCGTAAGTCCGACTCGCACTTGGCCGGTTTTTTAAGTTCATGTTTTAATTTTTAAACTATAAATTGTTACCTCGCTTAAAAATGTATGATTTAACATTTTAATTTAAGTGCTAAACCCTTTTTACTAACATCACTCAAAAGCCTTTCGAATCGTACATCGAAAATTTCAGTGTCTGTACAATACCGCCTCTATGTCCGTAATTTAATTACGAAAATATTATGTGCAAAAAAGCGGCAGAAGTCAATTCCAATTTTAAAACCACCCAAACATAAGTGGTACTTCACTAAACTGTCAAACTAAGTGCAAAAACGCCAAAACAATAATGCAAATTCAACTTTTAGTCACAAAAATTAAGTGCATCGTCTAAAACCCGCCCGACCACATCTCTCTGGCTGTCTAGAAAATAGCCTCATAAATATTCTCTGGTATATTTTTACGAGATTTCCATAAAATCTGGATATGACGTAGACAAGCCATAGTCTATGCATCACTAGTGGTGTACAACAGCTTATAAATAATTTAAGGGCAGTTCACCTCCGCAGCTAGTTGCAATGTAAACTGAATTAATAGGCTACTCCGGCCACGTGAAACATGTACTGACCCTGGTTAGGGTTGTCACATAGACTATACACAGAGTTGTCACTTGATTGGATTACTCTAATGTTTCTAATTATAGTTTATATGTTTTATATTGTGTGAATACAATTACACGAACCTATGATTATAATCTTCTTCTTCTTTTCGTTTATGCCGCCCATGGGCCTCTGACTTGGTTTCACGTGCCGTCGAGAAATATCTCTCAGGCATGCCGGTTTCCTCACGATGTTTTCCTTCACCGTTTCTAAGCAAGTGATAATTATACAATACGCACATGAATCCGAAAAATCAGAGGTTCGAAGCCTTAGGTTCCAACTCGAGACCTATGACTTGGCACTCTGACGATCACACCACTAGGTTATAACTGCTGTATATACAAGGTTAGTTGGAAAGGGGGTACTCAGCCGCGGGCCACTTAAAGTATCACTGATGACTATTTTAAAGCAAGTGTTAAAATTTCAAAATTCGATAATTTTTATTTGCATGACGACACGTTTGGTGCTGTGGCTGAGCGATTGGCTTCTGCGCTACGGGTCGTGGGTTCGATTCCCGCACGGAACAAATATTTGTATGGCCTACAGATAGTTGTTCCGGGTCTGGATGTTTGTGCATGTGAATATTTGTGTCTGTAAACGCACCCACGATACAGGAGAAATCCTAGTGTGGGGCAATGTTATAAAAAAAAACTTTAAACTTTTATGCAAACGGATTTTCATTTTAGTTTTTTCAAAAACAAAAACATACCTGCTTTAGTTATGAATTCAGAAAATTAAGTTTCTAATCGGTGACCCCAAATATGACCTAAATTGTAAACACAGCTGATCATAGCTATGGACAGATAGATTTTAGCAATTTTTTTACGAAATCTTTGAGAAGCTATTTCTCTTAAACTATTGAGTTTTGGGGAAAGTTGTGGAACAAAAAGTATCCCTTATTATGGGTACTTTAACACCCTTTCTGCTTAGTACCCCCTTTCCGACTAACCTTGTATAATATCTGAAAGCCCCTCAGAAACTTATTCAGTTTACAAAATCAAAAATTAAAATTACGTCAAAATGAAGTTTGATTATGAATAAATGAAGGTAGCATTATAAAACTTCAATATTAGAATTCCTATTTGAATAGTTCCAATATTTTGTGGTTCCATAATATCACACCTTATATTTTCCGAAGGGTTCGGCAGAGGTGGTTTTAGTAAACCCTCGTTTCGCCAGTTATGTTTAAGTCCCATGTAATAGGGGGCGAGCCTATTGCCATTAACTGGACACAAATCCAGACTCCGGACTACTACTGAGAAATTCGTAATGGAAAAACCCAATAACATTTTTCCCGAACTGGGGATCGAACCCAGGACCCCATACTCAGCAGTCGCGCTTGCGACCACTAGACCAACAAGGCAGATTGTGGTTTCAATAACAACGAATACTAAGAAAATCAAAACTCATGAGACTCGTAATGTTTTTGACACTTGTATCAAAAATGACGAGTCAAAGATAATAACTTTCAATTATTATAAATGCAGTGCATTAAAATATCAGATTACTTTTCAAACAGCGTTAATGATATCGATTAATTAAATCATCGAGCAATCAGAAACCATAATTCCTCGTCATAAGAAATTCAAATTTGTTTTAATATCTTAGCGTAAAATGTAGAGCTCAGTTAATGACGACCATAATTTTGTTACCATCATTACCATTTTGGTTATTCCCCTTCTTTTCTACGAGGGAAAGGGATGGAGTATCATTTACTACGTATACAAGCTTCTTCTTCTCCCTGCCCTTATCCCACACTAGGTGGGGTCGGCACAACATGTATTTCATAAATCCATGTTGTTAGAGGTTTTGGCTTATTGTTTTATGACCGGCCGCCTGGCTGACATCAACCCTCCTTGGGAATACTCGTTGCGCCAGCGCGCGGGTGACCCAAAGTGCAACTACAACAAGCTTAAGTTAACTAAATAAGGAGGTTATTGAGTGAAACTCTTTTAGATACTTGGATCTATTAGATACTTCAGGAACAAAAATTGTCATTTACACTTCGTTTTAGTTCAAAAATTGAGATTTTTATTTCACGATTATGTTTGTTTGCCTTGCAAATGACACTTTTTGATCAGAATGCGACTTGCAAGATGCTATTTTTTCTTCAATGTGGCGCTTTTTGAACCAAATCTCTTCAGAAATCGATAAAGTCCAAAGCTTTGAGTCCAATGAGAAAAAAAAGCTTCAAGCCTATAGTGTAAATGACACGATTTGTTCCTGACCTCCTCATTGACACATTTGTGAACACAACCAAATAAGTATAGAAAGATTGATGAACAATTTTGGTACAATCGTCCCGCAGATTGACAGTCAAATTGTGACGTCTGCAGCGTTCTCAAGCACATAACATACATAACATCACGCCTGTATTCCTCGAAGGGTTGGGCAGAGTTGTATAGTACCTAACGTACTCATTTCGCTGTTATGTTTAAGTCCCATTTAATAGGGGGCAAGCTTATTGCCATCAACCGGGCACAAACTCAAACTCCGGGCTGCTACTGAGGAATTCCACATTAAGCCGTCGGTCCCGGGTGTCATGCGAATACTCGTGACAGTCGTTACGGGAAGTCAGAAGCCCGACAGTCTGACAACTGGTCTAAACTTAGGATATCGGCATTGCCCAGTAACTGGGTTGCGGAGCTCTGATGGCAGTCGTTCCGTGTAAAATATTGGTATTCAGCCGCATCTGGTTAGACTGGAAGCTGACCTCAACATAGTTGGGAAAAGGCTAGGCGGATATACACCCATATTATAAAACGTTTCTCCAAAACTTACTCGACTCGACTCCACCTCGACTCAACCTTTTTCACTACCATCGGTAGTTATAGTTGACATAAACGTCCTCGACTCGAGATTTTTCCTCAGTCGAGGTAAGGAATCATCTGTCAAACTCAAGGTACCTCGGAACCTACCTTAAGGAAGGAAGTGTCAGTTAGTATGTAACAAAAAATAATTTTGAAGACTTTATCGAATCTGTTTACGATAATCCTTACAACTATTTATCGCGCCGTTACTTGCGCGATGCAGATAAATAAAATTATGACGTAATGATTCCACTCTACCTCGACTCATTTGAAGACCCCTCAGTCGAGGAACCTCAAAGTTCACTCGAAATTACGACTAAGAATACAACTTTGAAGGTGTTTTCGAGGCCGTCCTGAGTCGAGTATGAGTCGAGTAAGTTTTGGAGGAACGTCTTAGAATATGGATGATAGTCTTTAAAGTTTATAATTAGGATTGTGGGCCTTTGTTCCAGCAAATGAAAAAAGTAATTTAAAACATCCTATGACAACATGTGGCGTGTGACAACCCTTAACCCGTACATGTATAACAGTGGTTTTACACGAGATACAGATAGGGTTGCAGGCTTCACTGTTCTAGTATTATCGTGAATGTTTTGTAACACGTTTGCTCCACCACCAGAGACCATTGTCTTAGGGTCTGGATTTAGAGAGCGAAGCAATGGATGAGATTCTGCGTGAACATAACATATCACGCCTGTATTCTCCGAAGGGTTGCACAGAGGTGTATAGTGGCATCCTCATTTCGCCATTTAAGTCCCTTGTAATAGGGGGCGAGCATATTGCCATCAACCGGGCACAAATCTAAACTCCGGGCTGCTACTAAGGAATTCCACACATAAAAACCCAATAACACTTTGCCCGACCTTTCTTTTTTTTTTTTTTCGTTGGAAGATCCTCATGGATGTCCCTCGCCCGGGGAAGGCGAGGGAGTCTGCCAGACTCTTACCGGCTAAAAACCAACGGTGTTCCTTCTCCTGACCGTTCGGCCGGGGTCGCGGGATTCGCAAAAGCATGCACCGCAAACCACTTTGCCCGACCTGGGGATCTAATCCATAGGACCTTACGATCAACAGTCGCGCTTGCACCACTAGACCGTCGAGGCATTTTCTTCTGCGTGAAAGAGTGGGTAAAGGTCGCCGTCCACTAACCGCCTCAGCACCAGACCAGCACTGCCTCGCGTCAGAACTCAGTTACTGGAAAACGGACTTTGAGCTGCGCGGCATACACTTGTGACGGGTGGTGGCGGGGGTCCAGGCCTATAAAAGGTCGGGCCTGCTGCAGATCACCCTTCCTGGTTGGAAACCCTTCAGGTCTCGCCAATAACTGCTCGGTTACGTAGATCGGTCCGCAAGACCATCTAACAAACAGTCGAATAGAAAAAAGAACACCCTTTCTCGCGCCGCTGCAGCTGCCAAGTTGAGTACTACACCTGCATAAGAAGACCCTGGACTCCTCACATTGTCACGAACCACGCCCTGCTGATCTAATTGTAATTATTATTAAAATATATATAGTGTACGGTTAAAAGTGTTTTTCACTATCCTCTCGTAAGTACACGCCTGCTAAATTTTATGTGCACATGCTTGTAGAGGCTTGACTCCTAAAGCCACCCTTGACCTTTAAAGTGTGACATACTATACTTTAGATTTGTAACTGAAAATAGTGGTCAACGCGGGGACAGCGCGCCGTCCACTCTTGCTAGTTGAGTGGTATGCTGGTCTGCTGCTGAGGCCTTGAAATGGACGACGAGCTTCAGATTCTTGAGTGAATTGCTGTTCTATTTGTGTGATACGAAAAATATAATATTTTGTTGAGAATATTGCTTGATATGAAAAAAGGTGTAACAAGGTAAAAAGATTGTCACCGAACAAAAAGTCATGGAAAATTCTATATTTGGAAGGGATGGAATCTTTTTTTTTTAATAAATTCCCCTCACTAGGATTTCTCCTGTATCGTGGTTGCGTTTACAGACACAAATCTTCACATGCACAAACATCCAGACCCGGAACAACTATCTGCAGGCCACACAAATACTCGTATTTGTTCCGTGCGGGAATCGAACCCACGACCCGTAGCGCAGAAGCCGATCGCTCAGCTACTGCACCAAACGTGTCGTCATTTAACATCTAGTCATTCCATAATGACAAAATAATGATGCTCTGCCTAATTTTTACCCCAAAAATTTCGAAGATAGATTTCCTTGCCATTAAATTTTTTATTCAGCCGCGCCCGTCCCGAGGCAAAACGCCATCCTAATGAAAATTATACTAAAGAGGTCTAAAATATTAGTGAACTTTGGACACATTTCAGAATAAGAAACCGTACAGAATTTATAAAAAGCTTCTTTTATAATAACAGGGACGCCATCTTTTAATACCTTACCATTTCTGTATCACTCAACAAAGCCTGCCTAGCTAGTTATTGCTTCTTTTTTAATAAAATTGGGTAGGTGGGCTTTATTTACCTGCAGGGTGAGCGTTATTGTAATAAATGACTTAAAACGAAGTCCATTGTGTCCCCGATATCGTGGATAAGATAAATGTCTTCGTAAAAATACAAACAATGTTTTGGAAGTGATTTTCTTGTAATTTTGTTGGAGCTTAAACAATTTTGTTTATTTTGTATTAGGTAGAGATTTTGTTGGGTTGATCGCTTTTGTTATTATCAAGAATGTTTTTGGGTGAATATTCGAAATTTTTTAACATTATTTTAACAAATCATTCTTCTCCCGGGTTGTTAACGTTATAGTATTGTCAGATTGTTATTATTCTTGTCTTATTGCTTGACGGCAGCGGTATAGTTTCAGTTTTCATTATCATAATTATAGTATTAAACATCTGCATTCTTAACTTTGGGATGATGCTAATGACGTTCTCAATTTTTGTTAATATTTTTCGAAGAATGCCCCTTTTTTGTGTAATCGTTTGGCAAAGAAGCAGACGACACACCTGATCTTCTTCTTTTCGTGTGGTTAGTGAGTATAGTTTTTTTATTTTTTTATTGCTATCATTACTCTCAAGATATCTTTATCTTATTTTACAATGATTTTTTAGCTAAGTTTTGATGACATTTAATTATGTCAACTGTTTTATCTAGTTGAGCTTCCTTTTTACTTTTGCAAATGTGAGAACTTTGTGGACCTGCATCTATAAATTTGTAAATTACTATCATTCATATTGTTTTTTTATTATATTTTTGTTTGTTAATTTTTGTACCCAAGTCTTTTAGTACTATATTACTGATTGGTCTGTGGTCAGGACATCATTGTTCTCTCACTATCCTAAATCATTGTACTGTATCCACTGAAATTGTTAAAGATATTATTTTTAAAAGAGTAACCATGGAGTTTTATGCCGGCTCTTCTCCATAAAAAACACTAATTGGAACTACTAATTGGAACCGTGCATCTAAATTCGACTTTTCATAAGCACCTGTATTGGTTAATATGATTTTTTTTTTTTTGATTTGATTTTATGAATAACCTGGTGTCAAAGTTTATGCCGTAAATGGGCCTCTGACTTGACTTCACATGCCGTCAAGAAATATGTCTCAGGCATGCCGGTTTCATCACGATGCTTTCCTTCACCGTTTTTAAGCAAGTGATAATTATACAATACGCACATGAATCCGAAAATAAAGAGGTGTGTGCCTTGGGTTCGAACTCGATACCTATGACTTGGCAGTCCGACGGTCACACCACTAGGCTATCACTGCTGTTGTAAGACTGTTGTGAGTGGTTACCGGCTCTATACACTAACAACACTAAGAAGATTGCTGATGCGTTGCCTACCTTAGAGACAAAGTTGGAAGGTCTTATGTGCTTTTAATTTCATCGGTACCTCCGCTGTAACTCCGTCCCTTTTTGTGGGTTATGTGTGTGGAGGTAAATTATAAAGACCCTTACTTTATCCACACACAACTTTATATTTAAATAATAATGAAATTTAAACAATACATATTAAGGAGCCAGCGACGCGACAATTTTAATGAAATGTTGCGCCCGCACGTAATGGCTGCTGAGGTCGAAGTGAAGCGCGCTCGCGCCGGAGCCCGAGAAGACGCCGCGGCCGGCTATCCCTCGCCTCCCGCGTCCCGCGCATGCGTAGAGGGCGCGTGTGTGCGCGCCAACAGTACCTACCCATACCTTTCAAACTGGAACAAACAAATTGTACCTACTGGGCGGTAGAAATAGATATGGTGGTAGTACTTCCCCGGACGAACTTGTTCACAAGATATACCTACAGGGCGTCCCACGGCTATGGGACACGGAGGGAAAGTACTTTAAATATTGTAAATAGGATAGTTTGCTTTATGGAGACATTATTTTATTTTTAAAGTAAGTAATACTGCATCCAGTTTAAAAAAAAAAAAAAATCGTATCATTATTTCGCCCTTCAGCGACTATGCAAGCTTCATTATGTACGTCTTATATTATTAGACACTAAAGAATAAAATTAAATATAAAAAATCACATACATCAGGGAACACAATTTCACCGACACGGACTCCCACAACAGAGGAATCAGTGACACTCCCAATTAACATTCAGATTTTTAAAAAAAGTTGCCTGCCTGGCTTATTTTGGAACCGAACCGACCAAATGTCCAAAAAAAAAATCCTGTATTTTTATGATGCCAATCGAAAGCTTCAATCATAAGGATTAATTCATTCTAAGTAACATAGTACGTAAAATATCACGCCTTGTATCCCCCGAAGGGTTCGGCAGAGGTGTTTTTAGTACACCCTCGTTTCGCCAGTTATGTTTAAGTCCCATGTAATAGGGGGCGAGCCTATTGCCATTAACCATGCAACAGTCCAGAGCCCGGGCTGTTACTGAGAAATTCCTATTGGAAAAACATAATAACACTTAGCCCGACATGGGGATCGAACCCAGAACCAGCTCAGCAGTCGCGCTTGAGAACTAGACCAGGGGTCGGCAACCTTTTGAGACGGAAGAGCCAAAAGTTGCAATTTACGAAATTTCATAGTTTTCAAAGTGCCACAAAACAATTTCGTTTCAATATTAGTATTTGCTTATATAGGGTGTCCTTTAATTAATGGATAACCTTGAAATGACATTTAGCAGAACTAATAATTTAAATTTTTACATACATACATACATAAACTCACGCCTTTTTCCCATAGGGGTAGGCAGAAACTATAGAACGCCACATGCTACGACCCTTACATACCCCTTTCGCTTCATCCACATTCATACATCTTGTCACACACGCACGCCGGTTGAGAGTACTACGCACCTGACCTTTGTGAAGAACATCACCAATAACATCGATGTATGTCCTTCTAGGACGTCCTCTACCGGCGTTCCCATTAACATCCGCCTTATAAATTCCTTTTGTTAATCGCCGTTCACTCATTCTCTCAACATGACCAAACCACCTAAGCATACTCCACATATTTAAATTTTTCTCTCTAAATTTTTAATTAATCATATTTCGGAATGACATTTTTTAGTCAACCCATTTGCAATATATTTATTGACATATTTAATTTGATATAAAATAGTTTTCATCCATTAACCAGCTCGGTGAAGGTCGTTCTATGGTGGGATCCTATACTATAATAATTCCTTCTAAGTTACGTAGAATTAAAGAATAAAATATTAGGTCCCCACCTATAAAATTGGCGTTTTTTTCTCACAAATAGAGAACCTCGTCACTGCTATGATTTAAAATATTCATCAATTGCTTGATATTATATCGAATAATGACCATCATAGCCAACTACCAATAGTAAAAAAACCTTATTAGTTATAGTTTTCTCAACATAAAAAATACCTTAAAAATGACTCCTGTTTTTGTTAGCAGAAATGACCACTATTTTTGTTTTAACTTAGTCAAAACTTATTTTTGTCGCATAATCTAAGTGGCATACGTTGTCTTAGTTTTTAAACATTAGTGCATAAAAGTTTTAAAACATTAGTGTTCATAGTCCTTACTAATATTATAAATGCGAAAGTTTGTATGTATGGATGTGTGGATGTATGGATGTATGGATGTTTGTTACTCTTTCACGCAAAAACGGCTGAACGGATTTGAATGAGATTTGGCACACAGATAGACTATGCCCTGGATTAACACATAGGATAATTTTTATCCGGGTACATCAAGTGGTTCCCCTAGGATGCGGGTGAAACCGCGGGTAATAGTCTAAAATGCTTTGTCCTGAATGACTGACTGACGGATCAACGCACAGCCTAAACCGCTGATCGTAGAGACCTGAAACTTGGAGGGCGTGTTCTTTGTATGACGTAGGCATCCTATAAGAAAGGATTTTCCGAAATTCTACTCCTAAGGGGGTGAAAAAGGGGGGTAAAGTTTGTATGGGACAACGTGATTCCTTGGTCCAATCTACTTCAAATTTTGCATAAACCTTTTTTAACAGAATTGATGGAAGACGTGTTTCGTATTTTATTGAAATTCATCCTCTAATGGTATTACAAAGGGGTAGAAAGTTATTTTGGCGGTGATTTCGAGTTGATTCGAAGTTGATATCGATAGTTGGTAAGGATTAGAACATATTGGTTATAAATTATACGAATCATTCCATATTTAAAAAAAAAATGTAAAATACAAATATAAAAGAATATTTAAATCGGATTAGAATTTGAAATTTCAATTTTATTTGTTCTTGGATATTTGAATGAAAAACTTACCTTATACCTTGATTTTCCTTCAAAAATTCCTTGGAAATCTCATAAATTACCTACTTAGCAAATATTTGCGATTGCTGTATAATTTGTTTGGAAGTTCATTTTCATTATTTCATTAGAATATTTTCAGTGTAGTTAATTTAATTTCTTTTCAATTTGTTGTTATAATAATTAAAAAGGATTCTTTGTGTTTGATTTGTTAGTGTATAATATAGGTTTTTAGTTTTAATAGTAAAAATATATGTGTTTGATTTGTTGTGTATAATAATAGTTATAGTTTTCTTTTAGTTTGTTTTAGAAGTTTAATTTTGTGTGTATTGTTTTTCGCAATTTATTTACATTTATAAATTTGTCTGTGTCCATTTTAAAAATGGGAGCAGAGTTGGTTAACATCGATGGGAAATTAATAAACCTTACTATTGTACCAATAGTGGGGGATGACGCAAGCCTTTTCCGTGCGCTTTCTTATTTGTTGTACGGCACACAAGAACGCTCAATAGATATTCATAAAGAAATTGTGTGTCATGTGACGAACAATTGGGATGAATTTGCTGTTATGTATCATGACCGTCATGGCAACAATCATAGGACAAAAGAAGAGTATACTTTAGATATGTTACAAAACTCTACATATGGCAGTTTTTGCGAGTTAGTTGCAGTCGGTCAAATATACCCATTTGTATTTGAAGTGTATTGAAATGACAACCTGTATGCCAAATTTGGTACAGAGGACCAACCTATCAAAAGGTTACGTTTTCCCCAAGATCTTTCTAATAGTCACTTTGATGCCTACGCTGATGCGGATAGTGATAATAACACTGATGAGCGTCCAATAGCCAAAAAACGGCGCATTGAAATTGCTGTATCTCCGACGTTTACTCAATCTTCACTAATTTCTAATGTTGTGCAAGACTTTCATTCGCCTACTTATACAATTATTGAATCTGAATGTGAGTCAGATTTAATTTCTTCTTTGTCCACTAATAATTGCATAGCATTTCCAACATTCACTACCCAAGAGTCAGTTCAAAATTAAATTAGATTGACAAATAATCATTAAAAAAAGCATTAGAGCAGTGGTGGCCCAGTGGTAACGGCCCCGACTTACGAGTTGTATGTTGTGGGTTCGAACCCCGCCAGGCGCATTACTTTGTGTAATTTATTTCATCACCACTGCTCTCAAAACGGTGAAGGAAAACATCGTGAGGAAACCGGCATGTCCTAGAACCAAACATTCGAAGACGTGTGATATCTACCAACCCGCACTGGGCCCGCGTGGTGGATTACGGCCCATTCCCTCTCACAGAGAGGAGGCCTGTGTCCCAGCAGTGGGAACATTATAGGCTGCTGATGACGATGATGATTCAAATTATATGAGAGTGGGCGTTATTTGAGTAGTTCGGAGGCAGTTTGAAGGATTTTAGGGTTTCCCATACATGAAAGGTTTCCCGCAGTCATACATTTAGCTGTCCACCTTGAAAATGGCCAACGAGTCTATTTTAATTCCGACAACCTCGCCGACATAATTAATAGCCCACCAAAAACGACACTGTTAGCATTTTTTGATTTATGTCAAACAGATGATTTTGCTAAAACCCTTCTATATGCGGAAGTGCCTTCATATTTTGTAAGGCAAAAAAATAAATTTGTGAGAAGGAAAAGAGGAAAACCCGTAGATGGCTGGCCAGGAATAATGAAAGAACACGCTCTAGGTAGAGTGTACACGGTTCACCCGAATAACACCGAGTGTTACCATCTTCGTTTACTTTTGCACGAGGTTACCCCCTGGTTAGGGGTCCATCGTCCTTCGATGACTTGAAGACTGTCAACGGTGTCCTCCAACCAACTTTTCAATTAGATTGCATGAAACTTGGCTTGCTAGAGGACGACAAACATTGAGATTCTGCCCTAGAGGAAGCAGCCCTATGCGAGTCGCCATTTAAAATGCGTGAATGCGTTTAAAGTGCGTGCGTGGCATTCTGTCAGATTACAGACGCACTAAGTCTTTGGGTAAAATACAGGGATAGCCTATCAGAAGACTACAAACGACAAGTGGAAAAGTTTTCTAGCATTATAGATGAACATCTAGCAGATGAAATCTACAATAAATGTCTGGTCACAATATGAGAAGCTGTATTAGCATTAGGAGGACAAAGCCTACAGCAGTACGGGTTGTCTCAGCCTCAAAGGTCTGAAGGCTTACACAATAACCGGGACTACCTGAAGGAAACAAGTAACGATGTCAATTCCTTAGCAGAAGTGGTGTCAAGTAGTGAAGGCTCTGTAACCAATGAACAAAGACGTATTTATTATAAAATACTTTCCAGTATCGATGCAGGTGTAGGTGATATCTTTTTTTGGATGCTCCTGGTGGAACAGGCAAGACTTTTCTATTAAATTAACTGTTGGCCAAAGTGAGAAGCAATCGTGATATCGCCTTAGCGGTCGCATCGTCCGGAATTGCTGCCATGCTGCTGGAAGGAGATAAAACTGCACACTCCGCGTTTAAACTTCCTCTCGATTTGATACAACCCCAAACCCCACTCTGCAATATACCCAAACAAAGTAATATGGCAGAAGTACTCCGTAAAACGAAATTAATTGTTTGGGATGAGAGTACTATGGCTCATAAAGGGAGTTTCGAAGCCCTAAATAGTTATTTACAAGATGTTAGGAATAATAATTGTCAAATGGGAGGAGTTACTGTATCGTTAGCAGGCGATTTCCGGCAGACTTTACCCGTAGTGCCCAAAGGAACGCGAGCAGACGAAGTTAAAGTGTGCGTGAAGCGGTCTCATTTGTGTGTTGTTGTGGCCTTCAGTGACAAAACAGAGCCTTACCAAAAATATGAGAGTCCATCTGAGGGGAGATGTTACAGTTCTCAGATCTGTTGCTTAAAATAGGAAATGGTGATTTCCCGGAACTGGATAATAATATAATTCTACGCGGACGAAGTCGCGGGCAAAAGCTAGTTGTTAAATAAATTAAGAAAATGTTAGTATGAAAAATGCAACTTCTTTAAAATTCTCCATACAAAACGCTGATTTCATAGGTGGGGACCTAATACTAAATTAAAGAAACACACACCACATTTCCTAAGCACACAATTTACCAGAACTAATGTAACTAATGTACTTACTATATGACGGAACCGGTCTAGGGGGAATTGATTTAATCCCTCCAGAGGCGATCCGGCGATCCGGATCGCTACCGTCGATATATCGTAATTCCGTACCAACCCGTGTAATAGGGTAGCATGGCACTGCACTTTGTTTTCATTGGCCACTAAATTGAAACGCAGTGAGGACACGACCTTTACAGGTGGGACAAGGATAATAGGTTTAGGTTTTTTTGTAATGTTTTTCGAAGTAATAAAGTTTGAGAACTGTGTATCGAGAATTTGATTCATACACGTTGCTTTAAAGAAAGAAAGATTTTTTTAACCGACTTCCAAAAAGGAGGAGGTTACTATGTTCGTCTGTATGTACTTTTTTTTTGTATGTTCATCGATATTTTCGCCAATTGTGAACCGATTTTGAGGATTATTTTTTTAATAGATAGGGTATACTTCGAAGTTGGTCTCATTTAAATTTGGTGAAGATTTGATGAAGAACTTCGGAGATAGACAATGGAACTCCTCAATGACGAACAGTACGCATATTGTGATGATGTGATTATGTTACGAGCAGCGTCTTTAGTAGGTCCAACCAAGTTTTAATTAAGGCCACTAAAATGAAAAAAATTACAACATTTTTTACAAAAAATTTAAACCGACTTCAAAAAAGAATAAAATAATTACCATATAAAATTAACAGTTTCAGAAGTCGGTGCCTTTAATTTGGTTCAGCGTGGATCAGCACCGACTTCTGAAACTGTTAATTTTATAAGGTAATTATTTTATTCTTTTTTGAAGTCGGTTAAAATTTTTTGTAAGAAATGTTTTTTTTTTTAATTTAGACTGGCACAGGCAGTTACAGAAGTTACCAATGTAGTGTGTAGAGTATGTAACCCTAATGTAATGCTTCGCATGTAAGAGTTCAGTATAATATACGCCTTACATTGGACAACACGTCTTGTTATTTTATTATTGATGTTGTTTGAACGTTAGGTATTTACCAGCAGCTTACATACATACATACATAAACTCACGCCTTTTTCCCATGGGGGTAGGCAGAAACTATAGAACGCCACATGCTACGACTCTTACATACCCCTTTCGCTTCATCCACATTCATACATCTTGTTATACACGCACGCCGGTTGAGAGTACTACGCACCTGACCTTTGTGAAGAACATCACCAATAACATCGATGTATGTCCTTCTAGGACGTCCTCTACCGGCGTTCCATAGCAGTTTATAATTTCATAAATTGATATGACGGGTGAATATTCGAAATTTTTTAACATTATTTTAACAAATCATTCTTCTCCCGGGTTGTTAACGTTATAGTATTGTCAGATTGTTTTTATTCTTGTCTTATTGCTTGACGGCAGCGGTATAGTTTGAGTTTTCATTATCATAATTATAGTATTAAACATCTGCATTCTTAACTTTGGGATGATGCTAATGACGTTCTCAATTTTTGTTAATATTTTTCATCTACACATCTACATCATCTTCACATCTACATAAACTAAACAAATATGTGTATATCACACAATACATAAACGTAATACATACAATATAATATATAAAATACTACATACATACATACATACAGGTCATGTAGACAGGAAATGTTCCCTAATTCTTTTCTTAAAAACATCTAACGACGGGCTATCACGTAAGGAGTAAGGAAGAGAATTCCAAAGTCGCGAAGCACGAACAGTAAATGATCCATCATAACGACTCGAGGTGTGGGAAGGCATACGAAGGAGAAGAGATGAGGATGAGCGACAAGGTTTCCCTCTAGGAACAAGAAATTCAAAGCGTTCTCGAAGATACATAGGAGAATTAGGATTGTGGAGAACAGAAAAGAGAAAAGAAAGAATGTGAGTATCACGACGTTGCCGAATAGGAAGCCACATCAGCCGCTTCCGAAATTCCGACACATGGTCGTACTTCCGAAGGCCAAAGATGAAGCGGATGCACAAATTCTGCAGACGTTCTAGTTTATCTAGCAGTTCCTCAGTTGCGTCAAGAAAGCAGACATCAGCGTAGTCTAGAAGGGGTAGAAGAAGAGACTGAGCAAGAATTATTTTAGTAGGAAATGGCAGAAACTTCTGGAGACGCTTTAAAGACTGAAACGAGCAAAAAACCCTCCTGCTTACTTCTGCAATGTGAATGTTCCAAGACAACGTTAATTCTTAAGATTTTGGGTGTGCTGAATCCGAAAATGACTTTCACTTTGTCATAGAACGTCACATTTTCTGACAATGTGGGTATCTATGTTAAACAAGTTATCACCTTAAAATAAAAGATAAAAGGTTTTTTTTTTATATTTTTAATCTTGTTTTTTTATCTAAAATACATTCATTAGTAAGCACTAAACACATTTCTTTTTCCCAGTGAGACTTCTTTTGGTACATTTTCGCTTGTGGGAAGCATCTGGAATGTCTATCTGAAGCGTCCAACAGTAGTCTGCCATCATTGAGACGCTCCATCTTCCCTGGTATATTTTTTCCATCTCCTTATTATCTTAGTGAAATCGTTCACCTTGTTCATCACTCACATCTCCATTATGACTTCAAGTTAGCCCAAAAAACCCCTTTTTTATAATAAAATTTTGCGTTTTGCATAATAACTTGACGTTCTGGAATTTTTTTTAGTATTCAGAACACCTAAATACATAGAAATCAGTTGAAAACATCCAAACAGCATTTTTGTTGCAGACTTGCGTTATTTTTCCTTGAAGGTTGAATTTTAAGCAGGCTTTACCTTTGCACCTACCGTATTTGCTAATGTAAGCATAGGTGTGACTGACTTTTCGAATTCATGTGCGGATTAGAATTTGATTATCACTAATGGGGGTCCTGCATACGCGACAAACGCGACGCGGTGCGACGCGACGCGGGCGACGTGACGCGACACAACGTGGAACAAATACGCGTTACGTCGCATCTCGCTACATAGGCCGCTAGTAGGGAATGCCGTTGTCTTGATCGCGTTTGTCGCGTTCGTCGCTTACGCAGGACACCCCGTTACCTACGTTAACGGTGAAGGAAAACATTGTGAGGAAACCTACACACCTGAAAAGGCTCCATCAAATTCTTGATAGTGTAGTCCGTCAACCATCACCAAGCCAGCGTGGTGGACAAAAGCCTAATCTCTTCTCTAAATGAGAAGAGGCCCGTGCCTAACAAGACAGTAATGGGCAGATGTTGTTAAGCAAGTAAATTAATGCAACAAGTTCTACCTAGCCTTTTCCCAACTACGTTGGGGTCAGCTTCCAGTCTAACCAGATGTGGCTGAATACCAGTATTTTACACGGAGCGACTGCCATTAGACCTCCGCAACCCAGTTACTGGGCAATGCCGATATCCTAAGTTTAGACCGGTTGTCAGACTTTCGGGCTTCTGACTTTCCGTAACCACTATCATGGGAATTCGTATGACACCCGGAACCGACAATTTAACGTGCTCTCCGAGACACGGAGGGGATGTGTAATGAACGGTCACCTATCCACGGACTGACCGCGGCAAGCTCAGCTTAACCTCGCAAACCGTATGATCCGCGCTGTTGGTAATTAACCACGAGCCCCTCTAAATTAATGCGACAAGTATCTAAGAATTACACAAAAAGGATAAATGAAAAGCAATTGCATGCAGCTGAGATGAGAATGCTAAGAGGGATGTGGGGTATTACGTGAATAGATAGAATTAGAAATGAGTATGTAAGAGGAAGCCTGAAAGTAGCGCCGGTGACTGAAAAGTTGTGTGGATACCAGTTATCATGGTATGGGCATGTGATGCGGAGGAACGAAGAACATGTCATGAGGAAAGTATTGAGTATGAATGTGGATGGTTATAAGAGTAGAGGAAGACCAAAGAAGCGATGAATGGATGGTGTGAAAGATGATATGGCTAGAAAGGGGGTGACTACTGAAATAACGGCTAATAGAGATGTATGGAAGAAGAAGACATACTGCGGCGACCACAAATAAGTTGGGATAAGGGCAGGAGAATGATGATGATGAAGTATCTAAGAATTAAAATCAAGAATTACGCGCTTACAACAAAGTTTTCTCATCAATCATCGACTTTACCTTAGTTAATTGCTACCTAGACAGCTTAAAATCTATTAACAGTATTTTACATACCACGTTATTACTCTCAAAGATATTCAAGATATCCACACAAATCGATCTCGGCGTCGCGCAGCACCGATAATAAATTCTTATTAAAAATGCATGAACACGCCCAGTGTGCGCCGCGCTGTACGAGCATGATGCAAAACGCTGCCAGTTGATACTCTATGTGTTCAGACTTCTGTTTACTGCACGACTTTTGTATATTTTCTATTATGGAATACTGTATAAAGCTTTAAAGTTATGTTACTATAATTTTAAGTAGGTACTGTAAATCTTGCAGAGCCAGCTTTCTCAAACGTATCCTGCTGTTGCTGGCCATCGGCCTGATGAGTGACAGGCGTGCAGGTAACTACTGTCTGGTGGGAGTACTTCACTGGATGAACTCTAATAGTGGTAGTACTTCACTGGATGAACTCTAATAGTAGTGATAAAGGGTGTCTCAGAATGTTTTTCGTTTTTAGATGTTAAATAAAAAACAAAATATCAATTAAATCTCGTTTTATTTAATGTTAATTTAAAGAGCAATTCTTGAAGTTTATTTATGAAAAACAACCGTTTGCAAATGCGCACCATTCATTTGTTCACACTCATTATCTCAATGACTGCCGTGGGTCGTCCATAACATACTTTCGAACGCGATCGACGTTCATGCTCGTTCTTGATGTCCTTTTACGCCCAGACGATTTGTCCGGCATTGTATTCCCAGTCTCTTCAAACTTGCACACCCAATGCTTAATTAAATTGGCACTTGGCACATGTCATAAGCTTTTTAAATTAAAATGTGTCCTGTAGAGACGACGAACAACAGTGTATGAATCGTTGTTTTTATAAAACGCTCTCACGCAAAACGCGCGCTGTAATCCCGTGAACGAATTCATGGCTACTAAACTTAACAAGCCGGCCAAGCGGACGAGTCCACTCCCCTCCCCCTGCTACCTGCGGTTGGCGCGTATTGGTCAATTCAAAAACGAAAATCATTCTGAGACACCCTTTACTTCACCGGACGACTCTAATAGTGGTATTACTTCACAGGTGAAGTCTAAAATATTCTTGATTCTCGATATGTTTACCCATTTGCACTTCTAATTTGTTGTTCCATAAGCATGTTAGTATTTTATTGATGACGATCTGGTCAAGGTCAAAAAGTACGTACTTTTATACTCAATCCACTTCAGTATCAGAAATAATCAGCTAATAAACGTTATTCGTCTGTTTCTGAAGTGTTCGGAAATTGGCATCCCGCTGTTATCATATTAATGGTAATTACGTACCTACTTAAGAGAAAAGTTCGTGGTTAGAGTTCCCTGTAATAATTTCATACTGTTAATAAAATATTATTTATTTTCTACTTTTATTTTTATTTATTACTATTGAGGGGCGACTAGTATTGATAAGCATATAATTCTGGGACCCAGTGCATAATATCAGCAAGCACATTGGGTCACCCGCGCGACGGCGCAAGGAGTATTCCCAAGGATGGTTGATGTTAGGCAGGCGGCCGGTCATAAAACAATAAGCCAAAAACTAACAATATGGATTTATGAAATCATATTGTGCCGACCTCACCTAGTGTGGTATAAGGGTAGGAAGAAGAAGAAGACAATTGAGGGGCTCGTGGCTAATTCCCAACCGCGCGGATCATATGATTTGCGAGGTTAAGCTGCGCTTGCCGCGGTCAGTCCGTGCATGTGTAACATTCGTTACACATCGAGACCCCTCTGTGCCTCTGAGAGCACATTAAACTGTAAGTCCCGGGTGTCATACGAATACCTATGATAGTCGTTACGGGGAGTCAGAATCCCGAAAGTATGACAACCAGTCTAACTATATTGGCATTGCCCAGTTACTGGGTTGCGGAGGTCTGATGGCAGTCGCTCCGTGTACAATACTGGTATTCAATCGCATCTGGTTTGATTGGTAGTTGACCCTAATATAGTTGGGAAAAGACTAGGCGGAACAATGCACAATGAGAAGTAATAATTTCTGCCTACTGAAAGATTTAAAACCACCAAATAACCAAATAATTAATAACATCCAACTATGAATCGAGAACGGTTGAATATGTGCAGATGCATAGAACGGATAGCTGTACTATCAATAGTCTCATATTTTTATTTGTGACTAGCTGCCCGGACAGACTTCGTTCTGTCAAAAGTTATTGGCCTGTAGTGGGAAAAGAAAAGTGTTGTTTTTACTATTTTCCACGGAATTTTTATGTTTTTTCTCTCCATAAGAACCTTCCTTATGCCTTAAGGAATGTATAAAAAAATAATTGCATAATTGGTCGAGCCGTTTTGCGCTTAGCAAAATATTTGACGAATCATTTTTATTTATATAAGGTGCAACCAAAATACCTGGACCAACTTTCACACAGTGTTCAGTAAGTGTAACTGAACATATCTATGCAAAAAAAACGAGATCCAAGTGTTTTTTTTTTCTAACCAAATTTTTTTTTTCAACTTTAATTTGACTTTAATTTTTTTTTTACATTTTTCACTTCGCTGTGTAGGTAAAACGCGGCACGGAATTAGCACGCACCCCAATGGCGGTCGATGCATAAGAAATGGATGAGTTTATTCTTAGAGAGTACAGGCAATTTAAAACATTATTATTTTATTGTTGGAAAAAAACACTTGGATCTCGTTTTTTTTTTACATAGATGTGATTAGTTAAACGTATTGAACACTGTGTAAAAGTTTGTCCAGGTATTTTGGTTAGACCTTATATTTATATTTTTTTTGTTTAAAAAAAAAACGTTGCCCTACACTAGGATTTCTCCTGTATCGTGGGTGCGTTTACAGACACAAATCTTCACATGCACAAACATCCAGATCCGGAACAACTATCTGTAGGCCATACAAATATTTGTTCCGTGCGGGAATCGAACGCACGACCCGCAGCGCAGAAGCCAATCGCTTAGCCACTGCACCAAACGTGTCGTCGTGCCACTGCACCAAACGTATAGATTAGGGTCAAATATATTTTACAGGCAGTTTTAAACGATGAAATAAAATGATATGCTTGTCAATCTTATTGCCGACAGTAAGCAGACTATGTTCTTCTTGGTGGAGTATACTTGAAGTTCCTCGATCCACTCATTCAGTTTCGCTAGGGACTTTAGTTCTGACACATCGTAAATTAATATAGCACCGTGAGCGTCTCTGTAAAAACTTGATGTCGATGTTCTGTATCACTCCGGCCCCGCTCGTAATACGTAATCCGTATTTGACATCGTTTACGATAGAAATAAACGGCGTACATAGATGTTTCACATCAAACAACTTCAATAATTATTTGAAAACCTGAACCACAGCCACAAGAACAGTCCTAAAATATTTTTTTCAGTACACTTTGTACCCTATTTAGTTTCATCAACCTGTTAAAATTGCTAAAATCTGTTTTTTAACCGACTTCCAAAAAGGAGGAGGTTACTATGTTCGTCTGTATGTATGTTTTTCTTTTTCTTTTTTTTTGTGTATGTTCATCGATATTTTCGCCAATTGTGAACCGATTTTAATGATTATTTTTATAATGGTAGGGTCTTCGAAGTTGGTCCCATTTAAATTTAGTGAAGATCTGGTGAAGGACTTCGGAGATAGACAATGGAACTCCTCAATGACGAACAGTACGCCTATTGTGATGATGTGATTATGTTACGAGCAGCGTCTTTAGTAGGTCCAACCAAGTTTTAATTAAGGCCACTAAAATGAAAAAAATTAAAACATTTTTACAAAAAATTTAAACCGACTTCAAAAAAGAATAAAATAATTACCATATAAAATTAACAGTTTCAGAAGTCGGTGCCTTCAATTTGGTTCAGCGTGGAGCAGCACCGACTTCTGAAACTGTTAATTTTATATGGTAATTATTTTATTCTTTTTTGAAGTCGGTTTAAATTTTTTGTAAAAAAGTTTTAGTCTAAATAATCATTAGTCAACTCATCAGCAAGGGTTACTACAAGTTTATAAATAAATACCTCATTTATCTTCGCTACAGCTTACAAATTTTTGCTCCGCAGACGGAGAGCGAGAAGGATGGCCAGAATTAAATTGGAAGGCGTCCAATCTTTGCCCATATAAATAATAGTTGGTGAAAGATTGAACCGGCCACAGACTGACAGAGATCCTTCAATTAAGTAACTGTCCTTTATTAGCGCGGCCCACGATTCAATATTTCATTGTAAGGTCTGTTCCACACGGGTTCTGTTTGAGTTTGATAAAGCATATAATACATAGTTGTTTTTTTTTGGTTTTAGTATTTTTGCCTTGTTTGTATCGTAACATAGGTTTCCAGCTTTCTAAACTAGCTTTGTTTAAAATAACTGATATCCATTGATAGTAATTTAATACCTAAATATTTTTTTTATTTTTTTCGTTCCCTTTATTTCTCGATAACCCAAAAGTTGACTCTTGGAGAATGCCTCACGGTATTAAGTCCAACTTGTGAACCATGATTGTGCATCTTTACATAGTATGTATAAAACAAGGCCGCTCCCGCTGTCTGTACGGTTAGATCTTTTAAACTACGCAACGGATTTTAATGCAGTTTTCAGCAATAGATAGAGTGATTCAAGAGGAAGGTTTATATGCCCCACATTAGTATCTACATTGCACCCGTATGAATCCGGGGCGGGTCGCTAGTAAAGTATAGACGTACAAATAAAATATTAGCCCTTACCGAAACTTGAATTATCTTAAAAAATCAACTAGGTATTTTTTTTGCTACAAATAATTAAATATTACATCAGTGTGGCTTGCCCTTACTGAAACTTGAGTTTTCTTTAAGCTAAATGAGTGGGGTTCAGAACAGTTTAATTACTTTCTCTGGCTTACTAGATTAGTGGACACAGAGCCGTGAGGCGGATCTCCTGAGAAAGAGCCTCTCTTGCCGGTTTCCAAACGAAAAGGTCGAAAATATTAGATTTTTGGAGACGCTAACTTTAGCAATAGTTTCATGGACAGCTGAAACTGCATTGGGATTTGACGCTGATTATTTAAGGCGAAGTCGATTAAATAAACTATTTGGCCTACGAAATGTAGGTAATTTTGATAACGACGCTCGACAGTGAAAACCTCGTAAATAAAATTTTCTTCAAAAGTGTTTTATTTGTTCTTTAGATTGATAAACTCGTCATACACGTACTAGTTCAACAAACTTTCAATTCAAATACTTCTAAGCTATCTATGACGTACGATGACAAACTTGTATTAACATTTGATCGGCCATTTTTTTAAGGAGACAGTTATGTATTTCTATGAGGGACTCGTGGCTAAATAACAACCGCGCCGATCGTACGATATGCGAGGTTAAGCTGCGCTAGCCGCGGTCAGTCCGTGGATGGGTGACCATTTGTTACACATCGAGACCCCTCCGTGCCTCGGAGAGCACGTTAAGCTGTCGGTCCCGGGTGTCATACGAATACCTATGACAGTCGTTACGGGTAGTCAGAAGCCTGAAAGTCTGACAAACGGTTTAACCTTAGGATATCGGCATTGCCCAGTTACTGGGTTGCGGAGGTCTGATGGCAGTCGCTCCGTGTAAAATACTGGTACTCAGCCGCATCTGGTTAGACTGGAAGCTGACCCCAAGATAATTGGGAAAAGGCTAAGAGGAAGACGTTATGTATTTCTATCTCTTTTAAAAAAAATGTATTTTACACATACGTGGTTTTCACTGCCGACCGACGGTAACTAGGCTGAACTTAGGCTGCCATTACACCTGTAAGTTGCTTCCTTAAAATTTATGTAACTTATAACAATTAAGTCGACTTTACAAATCAGTTAGCTACACGAAAGTTTACATTTGCAAATTTATCGTAAGTTAATTACTTAAGGGACTTACGAAAGAAAAGCTTACAGGTGTAAAGCCGGCCTTAAACTTGGTGTTTTAGACGCTTTTGCTGCGTTAATTAGCCATTTTATCACGGCGTGATGCAGACCAGTTTGGGAACTGTTGGCTTAGAAAATCTCGCAACTTTATTATTTAATGAGCCTACCACACGCACAAGGTTCACCACAGATTGGCCTGCGTAAGCTTCTCGAACGAAAAAACTGAACACTTCGTGTCTTACCACACGCCACAGTTAAGTACGCGCAAGCCACATTCTTGTCGAAATCCTCAGCGTGGAAACAATGTTTCCCATTGAAGAAACTTTTCTTATGCTGTTATTTTTCAAGATAAAAGTGGACAAAAAGGAGCTGTTGAATAGAAAAATTCATATACACATATAAATCTACTTAAGGATTTAAGAGATGATCCAAACGATTTTCGTAATTATTCAAGGTTAGTCGGAAAGGGTGAAAAGTACCCATAATAAGTGATAACTTTTGTTCTACGACTTTCCCCAAAACTCGTTAGTTTAAGAGAAATAGCTTTTCAAAGGTTTCGTAAAAAATATGCTAAAATCTATCTGTCCATAGCTATGATCAGCTGTTTTTACAATTTAGGTCATATTTGGGGTCACAGATTAGAAAATTAATTTACTGAATTCATAACTAAAGCAGGTATGTTTAAAAAAAAAACTAAAGTAAAAATCATTTTGGCTTGTAAATAAAAATTAACGAATTTTTAAATTTTAACACTTGCTTTAAAATAGTCATCAGTGATACTCTACGTGGCCCGCAGCTTCTTACCC
The DNA here is from genome assembly GCA_910594945.2 of Amphipyra berbera. Lineage (NCBI taxonomy): Eukaryota > Metazoa > Arthropoda > Insecta > Lepidoptera > Noctuidae > Amphipyra > Amphipyra berbera. Next base: position 19,618,128 of record OU343125.1, on the reverse strand, counting down.
CCTTTCCGACTAACCTTGTATACGGATGGATGAAAATGCTTATGGTGAATTGTTACGTTTGGTTCGACCTTGACTGTGGCTTGAACACAGGACGCCCAAACACATCCACAGACATACGCGCAGGCAAAATTTCAAGCAAGCCGAAAAGTGCGCTAGCCGCGCTGTGTGGTTGGCGCGTGATATAGTTTTACCAACTACACGCTCCGTGTTCCGTGTACAAACTGGCCTGCGCAAGCAAAATTTGGTGAAGCTTGTGCGTGTGGTACATGCATAGGAAAAAAATCCAAATAATCAAAACTACTCTGTTTCTCTATTGTCAAAATAATATCTCTTTTTACGCCAACACCACCAAACTATAACCCTAATCTAGACCGCGAGGAAAATTTACAACATCAGCAATCAGTTTCACGTCGGAAGAGCGAGATAAATCTCATGTAATGTACCCAGCCTCCGCTGTATTTCACGCGAGTCTTTTAGACGTCTGGACGTTTTATTGCAGCGGTTCCGGATTCTTAGATGAGATGGAATGATCATTGATTTGTAGTGTAGAAGAGTACTTAGGGAACGTATACATAATACGTGACCCATTTTTTACAACTTTTTACCCCCCTCTCGCCTCGGTGACCATCCATAGTATATGCCAATACCTCCCCCTCAAGTTTTCACGTAGTGATTCAAAAATATGGTTTTAAATATTATTTTTTGCAAAAAGAAAATAATTTGGCTCAATGTGCGTCAATTTTGCCACCTGTAAGTTTAAAAAGCGCTAAACGCTGCGCGCCACATTTAACCGACTTCCAAAAAGGAGGAGGTTACTATGTTCGTCTGTATGTATGCTTTTTTGTTTTTTTTTTTAATACTAGCTTTTGCCCGCAGCTTCGCTTGCGTGATTTTTTTTCACCTCCTTAGGGGTTGAATTTCGAGAAATCCCTTCTTGGTTTACGTCACAAAATGAACCTACTGTCAAAATTTCAAGTTTCTAACCCCAGCCGTTCAGGCTGTGCGTTGATAGATCAGTCAGTCAGTCAGCTTCTCCTTTTATATAGATAGATAGCTCGAATAAGCGCGAGATTTCCATAGAGGATATTGACCACGTGACGAGACCCTAAGCCACCCCCCGCCCCTGTGACCAAGCGTAGTATTTTAAAGACCCCTCCCCATCTGAACGGGTCACGTAGTATGGGTACGTTCCCTTAGTTGATTTGTGACATGTCTGTGGAATTTTGGTGTACTGTTTGATGACTCATTAATTTAATGTATCAACCGTAATTCAGTTGTAGGTGTAAACGGAATTCAAACAACTACCTCGTTGATCTAGTGGTGGTAAATGCGACTGCTGATCGTGAGGTCCTGGTTTCGATCCCCAGGTCGGACAAGGTGTTTTGGGTTTTCCCGTTTGGATTTCCTCAGTAGCAGCCCGGAGTTTTGATTTGTGCCCGGTTAATGGCAATAGGGTCGGCCCCTATTACATGTGACTTGAACATAATGGCGAAATGAGGGTGTTACTACGCTTCTGTCCAAACCATTCGAGGAATAAAGGCTTGATGTTATGTTATTTATTGAAAAAAAACTTAAGTGTATTAATAACAGCAAATTAAAACATTATAGTCATTATAGAAAGTTTGTATGTATGTTTGTTACTCAATCACGTATAAACGGCTGAACGGATTTGGATGAAATTTGGCAAACAGATAGACTATGTCCTGAATTAACACATAGCATACCTTTAATCCGTCTATATTAAGTATTTCCCCTCGGAAGCAGGTGAAACCGCGGGTAATAGCTAGTTTTGTATAATAGGTAAACAAAGCTTTGACAATGAGATATTTATTTGCTCTATGAATTAAACGTATACATTATCTAAACAATAAATCTTCAATTCTTTTTGTTTTCTATAAATGTGTATAACATTAAGTTAACCTTTTATCTTTACATAGTATAAAACAAAGTCGCTCCCGCTGTCTGTACGCTTAGATCTTTTAAACTACGCAACGGATTTTAATGGAGTTTTCAGCAATAGATAGAGTGACTCAAGAGGAAGGTTTATTTGTCCGACATTAGTATCTACATTGCACCCGTGCGAAGCCGGGGCGGGTCGCTAGTACAATAATAATTTAAAGCTACCTTTACTATCAAGGGACTCTAGGTCAGAACCACTTAATTATTCAAACCCCCGGAGATCGAAGATTTTAGGATTTAAATTGAATCTACAGCGAGGGCTTTAGGCAGAAGACACAGTTAATAAGGTTGGTATTTGGGATGGAATACTTATTTAAATACCTTTTAGCGTTAGATTATAGAGATTACACAGTGTTGCAAAAACCTCTCAAATCAAATCAAATCAAAAAAAATTATTTCACATAAACCAATACAGGTGCTTATGAAACGTCGAATTTAGGTGCACGGTTCCAATTAGTTGTTTCCTATGGAGAAGAGCCGGCAAGAAACTCCATGGTTACTCTTTTAAAAATAATACCTTTAACAATTTCAGTGGATACAGTACAATGATTTAGGATAGTGAGAGAACAATGATGTCCTGACCACAGACCAATGAATAATATAGTATTAAAAGACTTGAGTACAAAAACTAACAAACAAAAATAAAATTTAAAAAAAAGTAATATGAATAATATTGTAGTAATTTACAAATTTATAGATGCAGGTCCACAACTCTGATTGATAAATGTGTTTAGTTCTAAGAGAAGCCGTATGACGACACGTTTGGTGCAGTGGCTTAGCGATCGGCTTCTGCGCTACGGGTTTTGGGTTCGATTCCCGTACGGAACAAATATTTGTATGGCCTAAAGATAGTTGTTCCAGGTCTGGATGTTTGTGCGTGTGAAGATTTGTGTCTATAAACGCACCCACGATACAGGAGAAATCCTAGTGAGGGCAACTTTTTTAAAAATAAGAACAAAACTTAATTAAACTATTACAAAAAACATAAGCAACAATGAAAAAATAAAATGCCTGTGTTATAAACGTTTTAAAGTTGTTTCCTAGACGGAGACGGCACTACAGTCCACTGACGTCATAACACAAACGCTTGTAACTTCACACCACACAGTACATTACCCGTTTCGCGCGACAAGGACAGAAAAAGTGCTCTGCAAATTCTTTGAAAATGTATAGCTCCTTATCATCGTTTTTGTATATGCATATTAACATAATCAGCTCATTACTGTACCACTGCTGGGCACGGGCCTCTTCTCTGAATGAGAAGGGTTTAGGCCAGCGTGGCCTGGTGCGGGTTGGCAGACTTCACACACCATTGAGAAAAAATAATAAGTCCATTGAATCCTTGTACTATTTTAAAAGTTAGTCAAACACCCTATTTTATTTGTGTCTCAAAAGGATCTCCCTTGTTTCATCAAAAAAAATTGACAAATTATCACTTCCCAAACAATTTTCCGCATAATTTCATTTGCCAAATTATTACTTAGCAAAAAACTCTTCACAAATAATTGTAACGTAAACCTAATGTTTGGCAAGTGAATGTTTAAACGATTACTTTCTTACCAATTAGCACTTTCACCAATTTTAATGTAATGTAGTCAAATATTTCAGTTGGTATAACATATTTTACGCAAAATAAAATAAGTTAGTAGTTTCTGGTTTTACATTTAAAAATATGTTTCCGGCACTCGCCGGCCGCTGCCATGGCACGTTCGCTTCGCTCGCTCAGCTCGTGCGTTGTGTGGTCACCGTTCTAACCTTTTTTTTTTGTCGTGAGAAAATCCTCGTGGGTGTCCCTCGCCCGGGGCAGGCGAGGGGGTCTGCCGGACTCTTACCGGCTAAAAACCCACGATGTTCCTCCTTCTGACCGTCGGCCGGGGTCGCGGGATTCGCCTAATCATGCACCGCATGCCGGTGGACCTCTCCACTGTGGGGCCCTACCCCACGACCTCGTGAGAGGTGCGGGGAGCACCCCACATCAACGGCGCACCAGAACACATGGCACAACCTAACCTAACCTAGCTGTATCGATTTAAAAAAGATATAATCGTCTTTACATTTTTTGTCATAACAAAATATCATTTGACTAAATGTTTATTGTCTAAAGATTGTTTGTCGAAGGCTGTAATAAATCATTTGATTAAAGCGCAAATGCCTTAATGACATTATCCCTGGTAATATTCTGCCGAGTACAAATTTGACCAAATGATAATGTGCGTACTAAAACCATTCCAAATACTGCATTAGTATAAAAAAGGTTGCTAAAATTTGTTTGGATAATGAAATGTTGTCAAAATTATTTAAGCAAAACGGTAGGATCCCGTCTCACAAGCTCACACTGTAATTACACACCCAATCATCTTATTCATCAAATGACTAGTAAAGTAACACCGTACGTAACTCAGTAACTAATAAACATAGTGCGCGTAGGCATTAATTAGAGTTTAGATTAGTCGCTGGCACCTACAAGCGCCACAATGACTGGGTAATCAAGCTGCATTGTGGCTACAATTAATTGCCTATTAGTTTGTACTATTGTGCAACGATTGTTTCCTAAATAGTACATGAGATTTCGGGATTAATGACGTTTTAGAAGATCAAATATTTATTGCATATATGTTCTGCCTAGCTTTTCCCAACTATGACTGGGTCAGCTTCCAGTCTAACCAGATGCGGTTGAATACCAGTACTTTACACGGAGCGACTGGTATCAGACCCCCTGGACAATGCCGATTCAATTATTGATTTCTTATTTATATTCTACCTAGCTTTTACCAACTATGATGGGGTCAGCTTCCAGTCTAACCAGATGCGGCTGAATACCAGTATTTTACACGGAGCGACTGTTATCAGACCTGGGCAATGCCGATATCCTACGGTTAGACCGGATGTCAGACTTTATTTATTTTATTCTTTATGCACAAAATTAGTACAGAGGCGGACTTAATGCCTTTAGGCATTTTCTACCAGTCGACCTTAGTCAGACTTTCGGGCTTCTGACTTCCCGTAACGACTGTTACATTCGTATTACAGCCAGAACCGATTGTTTAACGTGTTCTCCGAGGCACAGAGGAGTCTCGATGAGTAACGAACGATCATCCATCTACGGAGTGACCGCGGCAAGCACAGCTTAACCTCGAAAATCGTATGATCCGCGTGGTTGGTAATTAGCCACGAGCTCCTCATATATGTCAGATTTCATGTACCTATCAATGTTGATAAAAAAAACTGTGGTCTTCAAATTGGAAGTGGACAAGAATCTTTTCTTTTTTTACACGCTTTATACAGGGTATAAACAAAATCATGTAATTCCTTCAAACCTCGTGATGTACTGCTGACATAGATTAACCCTGCACGGGGTACTTTTGGATTCAATAAAACAAAAAATTACAAGAAGTGAACATGTATTCTTAACGTGAGGCATTTTAGCGCCCCGAGTGAATTACGCGGCAAACGCTCGCCGCGCGGTCATTTAAATCGGGGCGCTAAAATGTCTCATGTTAAGAACACAACATGTTTACTTTTTATATTTTTTTTATTGAATCCAAAAGTACCCCGTGCAGGGTTAATCTATGTCAGCAGTACATTACGAGGTTTGAAGGAATTACACGATTTCGTTTACACCCTGTATAAGCTTAAAAGTTATACGGTAATAGATATTTTACGACTAAAAAGTAAAAAATTAAAATATGTAGTATAAAAACTAAAAACATGCAGTAAAAATTATAAAATAATGATTTCATACCCAATGGTTAGTTCAAAAAGCGTGAAGCGTGTGTGCGCCTACAACTATTTTAAGGGCAATGCCCAATCTAGCCAGACCTTGCTATCGTACTTCATTGTTTTGTTAATATTATATAGCTGCCATTACATGTCAACCGTATTCCATTTTGAACCCTCGTCTAGAGAGGTCGATTCCACCTTCAAATTATAACTAGATACAAGTACCAACTGTAACGCTTTAAATTTAAATTATAAGGGTCTGAATTCTTCCCAAGTTTTTTATTTGGATCCACAAAGCGTCCTTGAGACGCAACAAAGCGCTTTGTTTAAATTAATTAAAAGTACACACAACCAAATTTTTTTTAAACTACTTGGTTTATCTAGTTTTTTAATAAACTACATATTTTTTATTCTTAACCTGATCGCATTTGACCTGAGTCTCACCTGCACCTAACAAGCAACATTTTAATCTTTTGCTTTACAAAGAAAGCTGTCCATTACTGTCGATGAATGACGAAAGGATTGGCGTACTGTCTCGCTGGCTGTCGCGCAACGGCTCACGGATTCGATTCTCGTACGGGGCAAGTATTTTTATATCCTACAGGTTATTTGTGCCGGGTCTGTGTGTTTATGCCTGTGAAGATTTGTGTCTGTAAACGATATAGGAGTGTTCCAAGTAGTTACGCAGCTTAAAAAAAGATAAGAAAATGTATTCATAAAAACTTGTGCGAATTTTGTTGTAACAGTTCTTTAAGAGAACGAGATGTATCACTACAAGTGTTGCAATGGGTGGGTGCCTAATCGGGCTGCACTCATCATCATCATCTTCCTGTCCTTATTCCACACTAGGTGGGGTCGGCACAACACGTATTTCGTAAATCCATGTCGTTAAAGGCTTATTGTTTTATGACCGGCCGCCTGCCTGACATCATTGGGAATACTCGTTGCGCCGTCGCGCGGGTGACCCAACGTGCTTGCTGATATTATGCACTGGATCCCAAAATGATATGCTTGTCAATCTTATTGCCGACAACTAAGCAGACTATGTTCTTTCTTGAAGTTCCTCGACCCACTCATCCAGTTTTGCTAGGGACTTTGGTTCTGACGCATCGTAAACTAAGTAATATAGCATCGTGAGCGTCTCTGTAAAAACTTGATGTCAATGTTCTGTATCGCTCCTGTCCTGCTGTACCCCAAATACCAAGCTTGACTTTAACACCGTTCACGTCCATGACTTTACATTTCCTAATCGGGCTGCACTGTGGTTACAATTAATTGCCAATGAGCCGCGTAAGGCTGAGATTAACACAATCATTACAAAAACCATTTATTGTGAGGTTGGATTGAAAAGAGAAATTGGAGATTGAATAATCTGCTTTGATTTTTAAACGATTTTAATTATTTTCACTTCGTATATTTGTTTGTTTGATTCAAATCTTGCCACAGACTATTCAACTAAACTTCGCACACAAATTCAATTCCCATGACAATACAATATTATAAAAAATTTCAACCGTCTATCTTCAAATCCTGATGCTGCAGGGGTACTGCAAGATAAAGCCGTTTAACTTAAAAGTTTTTTTAAGAAATAATCCCTTAAAAGGATTTTTCATTTGAGCAATGTCCAACTCTTTGTCATATCGAAAATTATAATGTGCAAAATTACATTACTGAAACATAACTAGCCCATTACTATCCCACTGCTGGGCACGAATCTCAGAATGAAAAGGGTTTAGGCCTAAGTCCACCACGCTGGCCTGGTGCGGGTTGGCAGAGTACACACACCATCAAAAACTTTATGAAGCCCTCTCAGGTCTACAGGTTTCCTCACGATGTTTTTCCTTCACCGTTAACGCAAATGATAATCAAATTCTGATCCGCACATGAATTCGAAAAGTCTGAGGTATGGGCCGGGATGGAACTGAGACCCTCCTGGATTGAAGGTATAAGACGATATAGTACAGTTCAGTCAGAAGGAGTAGAGTGAATAGGCACACACGATCATAACGATGATAGCACTTTATAAACGAGGCGTCAAATATTATAAAATACATTATTTAGTAACATTATTATAATTAATTATATTTGACGGTCAAAGGGACATGACCAGGAGCTGACGTTATATATTCTTATTTTCGTTCTAGCATGTGGAGGAAACAGTTCCTACTTCGTGTTAACCGTGTAGTTTGTATATATATAAATGTGTTGTGTTATGTAAGTTTATAACATGAATAAATAAATGGTATGGTGTAGGTATGAACCCCACAAAGGCAAGCGTACAAACGCTAGGCTATCTGCAAAATTAGACACGTAAATTCGACTATCATTACAAATATTCCAAATACTTCTTACACACAAGTAGGTTCAACGAGGTACCTAATAACAACTCCGAAGTACGTGCTTACATGTCATCAATTTACATACTTAACTCACATTTATACAGAGAACAGAAAATGTCTTATTCATAACCTAATTTCCTTAGATTTGCTCAGCAAAGGAAGCGGAGTTCATACGAGGATCGCCGGAATTACTTGTTTGATGAACATAACTTAGTTGCTTGAGCATTAGTGAGGGAACTTGGTTTTCACCTCACGAGTGAAAGTAGGTAAGTCGGTATGCTATTATCTTTGTGGAGACTTTGTCTTTGTGGATAGGGAGAGGAATGGTGCTTTTGTTGTCGAAGTGTGTAATAATTCACTAGGAAACAAAATGTTCTTAACATGACGCGCAACATTAAGTCTACGTGACGCTACAGCAGTGCACACTACCCCGCAACGTTGCGCACAACATGGTGTGGCATTTCTAAGTGATGCAGGACATATTGCAAGCCGCCGCTTCGAGAGCGGGCGCAGGTGTATGCGAGCGGATTGTTCCGCGACATTGTCCCCGGGATATTCACGTAGATGTCCCGCGTCAAGTCCCGCGGCATTTTGCTCCTGTACCTTGGAGAATCCAAGACTTTAAGCCCACTTGCGCAATTTCGTTTAGCCCAGAACTAAAGCGATAGTTCTTTTGTTTTTATATATACTAAGTACCTGGATAACCGAGCTTAGCTCGGTTTTTTTTTTTGGCAAATCGTGTTTTTTGGAAAGAAAAAAAGGGAAAAAGAAGAAAAACCAGGAACTTGAAAAAAAAGGGAATAAAAATTAAATAAATCATCTGGAGTCGAACCGAGGTCTACTGGTTTCGGGACCGCCCGATTTCCCACCTGAGCTGTTATAACTTTGTAGATGGTGGCGAAATTTGCCTTCGTATTCTAATGATATTTTATTGTAGCAGTTTTTCATTGCCTGAAAACACAGATAAAACGACGTTTTCTGAAAATGAAACCTAGTTAGATCGATTTATCGTCCCCGAAACCCCCTACATACTAAATTTCATGAAAATCGTTGGAGCAGTTTCCGAGATTCAGATTATATACCTATATATTATATACAAGAATTGCTCCTTTAAAGGTATTAGATTAGATAGATAGATAGGTTGGCAAAAAAGCCGATGGCCCACCTTATGGAAAGTGGTTATTACCGACGCCTTTATACGTCTGCAAAACAAAGAGGATTGCTGACGCGTTGCCAACCTTAGAGACAAAGTTGGAAAATTTCATGTGCCTGGAATCACCCTTTAAACCGGAACACAGCAACCTTCCTACCATCTACCACTACTACTACGACTACACTCCGGGCAAGATACACCGAGCACTACGACGCTAAGAGGAGCTGATTGCTGACTACCACGTTACACACCGCGCCATCCGGCCACTAACGCAGGACGTGGTGTTTCTATTGTCGTCTAGAAACTTGACATGCTCTCGATATTAACGAACTCACCGGCTTCACCGACAATTTGATATTTTACTAGCGGCCCGTCCCGGCTTCGCACGGGTGGACATTTTTCCCGTTTTTGCAACATTTTTCATTTTTGCTCCGTTCCTATTGGTCGTAGCGTGATGTTATATAGCCTATAACCTTCTTCGATACATGGACTATCCAACACAAAAATATGTTTTCAATTCCAACCAGTATTTCCTGAGATTAGCACGTTCAAACAAACAAACAAACTCTTCAGCTTTATAATATTAGTATAGATTTAACTTATTTTTGTCTAATAAATAATTTATTGTTTTTCTACATCTATTGATTTAATTTCTAAATCACCTACCTAACCCCCCACGTTACAGTGGTTGTTTGTCGTCAAAATAGATATGACGGTAGTACTTCCTCGGACGAACTCTTTCACAAGGACATCTACTACTAAAGTAGTCCATTGAAGTTTGTACGCCTATGACAGAGATTTATTTAGTTAGGAATGATTTATTCCAGTTGAATTTTAGAAATATCTGAGCTTAGGAAATGGCAAAAACGGGTGTTATGGCTGACTCCTATGATTTACCGAACTTTATTAGTTAATTTTATATCCTACCTACCGTATTAGTTATCTTTTTCTTATTAGTTTTTTTTTTATTTTGTTTTTTTTTTTTTTTATAGGAATAGATGAAGAAGATAGGAATAGGTGGATAGGAATGGGTGAAGATACCACCAATAGTAAAGCAAAGAAACTTTTTTTTCTTGGGAAAATCTTCATCGATGTCCCTCGTCCGCGGTAGGCGAGGGGGTCTGCCGGACTCTTACCGGCTAAAAACCCACGGTGTTCCTCCTTGTGACCGTCGGTCGGGGTCGCGGGATTCGCCTAAGCATGCACCGCAACCCCGGTAGATAAAAGCAAAGACCTTTGCACAGTATACCCTCCCATACTTTAGTAGCTATCGCACTTAAGATCAGCTTACAAGTCTATTTATAAGCCAATCTTGGTAATGAAAAATGCTACTACTAGTAAGCAAAACGATTCGTTTTTGGTCATAGGAATCGGGCATTAGTGAATAAAATAGCGGTAAGCAGTCTCGACAGTTTTCCTTGTTCCAAATCTTCACGTTTCATGTAAATCAAATTAAAAATTGATGGATTAAAATAGTAATAGGATAGCATTAGGAGAAGCTAAGTTAGGTACTTCTGATTTACATAACACTAGTTAAAGAAAAACACTGAAATCTGCAGATTTTACATTTTTTCCAAGATTGAACAAACCATAATTGTGTGTTTCAAGTATAGCATAATGAGGCCGTAACTGTCCCACTGCTGGGTGTGGGCTTCTTCTCAGAATGAGAAGGATGTAGACCTTAGAGTTTTATCAGACCAATCCATCGATCATCGATCGACGGCATCGATCGATGGTAGAATGGATTAGTCGACGATCGATCGATGGTAAAATAGAATATATTTCGAAAGAAACTGATGGATTATAGCCGGGGTTATTCGATCAACGTCAACCGATGTCATCGACCGACAATCGATCGGTTGGTTAGTCAAACGGTATCCGTCGATCAGCCAAAGCTACCACACCAATCGGTCAACATCGATCGATGGTATCGATCGAAGATCAATCGAATGGTGTAGTAATACCCTTAGTCCACCATGCTGGCCTGATGCAGTCTCAGGTGTGCAGGTTTCCTCATGTTTTTTTCTGTCACCATTAACGAAAGTGATAATCAAATTTGTAATTGGTGCTTCACTCAGACTGATCAACATTCGCGCGAAATCGAGCTGCTTAGAAATCAAGCGGGAGCGGCCTTTGCCTAGTAGTGGGATATCCCATTAGCACGGGTTGGGGCTCGAAGAACGGAAACTAAGTGCCCCCGCTTTGTATAACGAGAAATTACTGGCATAAGTCTAATTTCCGAAAGTAACAAAGAAAAATCAGCCCAATTTCGAACACATGACAAGCAATAATAACGCTACCTCTCCCGTAAACAAATCCTGAACCTTATCACTAAGATATAAAGTCGAATATTGATCAGCAAAGTAAGTAGCGGGGATAAATGTGGCATGGTATTTTCAGGAACGGAAGCACTCATTTGCCATGATTTTGTTCCCATCCTCATTATAATCCTGGGACAAAATAAAGCAATTTCACACGGGAACGAAAAAAAATCTCTTTTGAAAGCAGTGCAAATATTTTATGGTGAAATGTATGAGGGTTTTATGACAGAAATAGAAATATGTATATTTGCCAGAAAACATGGTCACATGTTAATACATTTCGTGATAGTACATCATGTTTCGCCAACATGGCGGCATGCTTTATACAAAATAAACAAAAATAGCTGCATCCATTTAAAGTAGGTACATTATAATTACTAATTTTTAAAATGAAATTAAATTATTGCCTATACTTAATAAACCTATATTTGAATTTTAATCTTTAAAGTCAAGGAATCCTTTTACAGTATAAAAAGATCTATCGACTAACCATAAAAAAAAAATCTTAGGTTTTTGAGTGGAAGTTCTCGTAGAGCTCAGGGAATCTTGTTGTAAATATTAATCTAATACCTTTAAACGAGCAATTCTTGTATATATAAAGAGAGACCTTATATATATATAAAGACATATATATATATATCTTTACATATATAAGGTCCAACCAAAATACCTGGACAAACTTTTACACAGTGTTCAGTACGTTTAACTAATCACATCTATGTAAAAAAAAAACGATATCCAAGTGTTTTTTTTTTAAACCAAAAAATAATAACGTTTTAAATTGCCTGTACTCTCTAAGAATAAACTCATCCATTTCTTATGCATCGACCGCCATTGGGGCGCGCGCTAGTTCCGTGTCGTGTTTTACCTAAACAGCGAAGTGAAAAATGTAAAAAAAAAAAGAAAAAAAGTTGACTAAATATTTTTGGTTGGAAAAAAAACACTTGGATCTCGTTTTTTTTTGCATAGATATTTTCAGTTACACGTATTGAAAACTGTGTAAAAGTTTGTCCAGGTATTTTGGTTGGACCTTATATAATTCGACTGTACGTGTGTATGTCACTGAACTCCTCCTAAACGGCTGGACCAATTTGAATGATTTTTTTTGTATGCGTTTGGGTGGCTCCCTGGATGGGTTTACATTCACAATTGGACCCGGTAGGTGGCGCTGCTGTCGGTATGTCACCAAATTTTCCCGGCAGGACGAAGTCTGTTGGGTCCGCTAGTATATAGGTATATATATAATCTGAATCTCGGAAACGGCACCAACGATTTTCATGAAATTTAGTATACAGGGGGTATCGGGGGCGATAAATCGATCTAGCTAGGTTTCATTTTTAGAAAACGTCGATGTACCAAAAAATGCCATGTACAGTAACAGGTCATCCAGGTACTTAACATTACATGAGCATTACATTGTGTGAGCCATTGATGGGATCTTGTTATTTGATGGCTCGGATGTATTTGTTAGAAGCCTCATGTTTATCGCTTACACATAATCAACCTATTAGTGTGCCTGGGCACGGGCCTCTTCTCAGGATAAGACAGTTTTAAAGTCCACCACGCCCGATCTGGTGTGGGTTGGCGAACACCCACTATCGAGAACTTTTTAGAGCCCTCTCAAGTGTGTAGGTTTCCTCACGATGTTTTCCTTACACACAGTATTCTTCTTTACATAGTATAAATCAAAGTCGCTCCCGCTGTCTGTACGCTTAGATCTTTTAAACTACGCAACGGATTTTAACAGTTTTCAGCGATAGATAAGAGTGATTCAAGAGGAAGGTTTATATGCTCCACATTAGTATCTACATTGCACCCGTGCGAAGCCGGGGCGGGTCGCTAGTTAAAAGATAAGTTAAGGTCACCATCCACAAAAACGCGCCCCACTCATTGTCTAAACTACGTTTTCTCTCTCGCTCTTCATTTTAGAGTGAGGGAGAACACGCGATTTAAGTGAAGAAAGGGGCACGATTTGTGGATGGTACTATCTGTACGCTTACACTAACGCGTTCAGCGTGCTGCGTGCACGTTTGCGATTAGTTACTGCAGTTGTACTTGTAGCGAGTGTTCAAACCAGACTTCTTCGTTGGTCTAGTGGTGGCAAGCGCGATTGCTGATCGTGAGGTCTTGGGGTCGATTCCCAGGTCAGGCAGTATTATCGGGTTTTTCCGTGTGGAAATCCTCAGTAGCAGCCTGGAGTTTGGATTTGTGCCCGGTTGATGGCAATTCGATTGCCCCCGGTTACATGGGACTTTAAACATAATGGCGAAATGAGGGTGTTACTATAAACCTCTGCCCAACCCTTCGGGGAATACAGACGTGATGTTATGTGTTCAAACCAAAACAACGACTTTTTAATCCATCCCCTCATCTGCATGATAGTAACATAATTTTCTACATACACTAACAGCAGTGTATAAAAAAAATGAAGAGTTAGTACCTACAAGCTTTTATCTAGTTTTTGCTTGTTTTGTTAGCCGTCACTCGATCGCGTGTATGTAGCGAAAAATGATTGGGGAGTGCCCTCGGCAAGGCTTTTTTTTTGTTATTTGGACCATGTTTTGATAAAATTTTTGTGGGAAAAATATTCGGGGTGTATGTTTTAACGCGAGCTTTATCCAGGTTTATTTTTAGGTGTTTAAGCCTAAAGCTAAAAAAATATCATAGTATTGATGGAATTTCTACTTAGGTATTAGTTCTGTTATTTTATTGATATGAAAGGATATAGAATTTACTGAAAAAGATGATGGAACTGCCTCGCTGGTCCAGTGGTGGCAACGGCTGCTGATAATCGTGACGTCTTGTGTTCGATCTCCACGTCGGGCAGTCTTATTGGGTTTTCCCTTGTGGAATTCCTCAGTAGCCGCCCGAAATTTGAATTTGTGCCCGGTTGATGGCGATAGGCTCGCCCCCCATTACAAGGGACTCGAAACATAAAGGCGAAATGAGTGTCTTGGGTACTATACACCTCTGCCCAACTCTTCGAGGAATATAGGCGTGATGTTATGGTACGTTTATCAGTACTATTTTGTTTAAAAAAAACATTGCTAGTAAATGCTACAAATCTGTTAGTTAAATAAAGCGCACTCAAAACAAGTAGGTACTGCAATTGTTTAGGTCAATATTACTCTAATTACTTATGCTATATACCAGGCGAACAGAAAAATCAAAGAGCTTTTTACTAGCAGGCGGATTGAGTGGGTACTACAGTATATCGGAACAAATACCGCCTGTAAGGCCGCGTTTCCACTTTGTCGTGACGACAGATAGTCGTATAGTTTTAAGTGTCGTGGCTTATATATTTAAATGGAGGTGTTCACATATAAGCCGACACGATTAACTGTCGTTCACAACTTGTTTTTGTTTTGACGACAGATTGTCGAGTCAATGGGAACGGCTAGCACAACAGTCGTAAAACGATAAGAAAACGTCACGACATCGTGACGGCAAATCATGTGTCGTTGCTACGACTATCTGTCGTGGCCACGATAAAAATATCGTCTCGTCTTGTACCTTGCTACTGATGTGCAAACGACAAAGCGACTGCCGTGAAACGATAATATGTCGTCGCGATCCAATGGGAACAGCTAGATACGATAGTCGCTAAACGATAAAAAAATTGACGACAAACAGTCGTTATAATGGGAACAGCTAGAGACGACAGTCGTCCAACGATAAATTAATCGTCACGACATAGTGGGAACGTGCCCTTACTATCGAACATATCCGGTAATTTACAATCGTTGCTTCTTTTCTTTATTTTACGAGATTAATAACAAAACAAAATAGAAACATAAAAGTAAAATGAATGCAGTAGAAATGAGAGCTTTGAGAGAAGTATGTGTGGTGTAACTTTCGTAAGGGAACGTTGTGGAGTGAAAGAAGATGTAGTGAGACGGATTGAGAACGAAATGTTAAGATGGTTTGGTCATATAGAGAGGGTGGGTGAAAGGAGATTAACGAAACCAGTGTACAAGGCGAGTGTGGATGGCAGTGGCGAAGGGTGAATTTTCTTAAAAGGGAAGCCGAACCAAAAAATGCTTACCTTGCTCAAGTGTGATGCGTGAATTCCAGTAACTACTCGTATAGCTGTGGCCCTGTGGCTGATTTCGAAATCTTGTACAGATGAATTGGCTTTAGTTTTTTTCACTATACATGTAAGCACTAATACATAGAAACAGTGTCTTGCAAGTATAATAAAAGTGGCTTTGAGAAAAGCCGTTTGGGTATGGATATGAGAAGAACATCAGCAGTCCGACTGACGCTGACGTCATAGAAACCAAGAAAACGTTCTTCGATTCCAGTTTCAGATAAATACCTAAATATTACCGTTAGTTGCTCCCTATGACTAACATCGGGCGTTTCGTCAATCATGACCGATACAAACTGAGCCTTATTTATTTCCAACTTTAATTTAAAACGAATGCGATACTTTGTATTAAATCATTTTGTATATCACTCGAAAGGCCAGAGAATGTGGGATTATGTGTTGAGGAACATTGTTCCAAATGCGAATCGATTACGGTATCATACTTGCTTAAATATAACAACGTTTCGATATAGTTACCGCGGTTATCGGATGCCTGATTTTCGTGGTGGCCGCGAAAAGCTAATTATTTTTTACCTAGCAAAATTACTGTGTCGATGAACCGTTTCATTAAACTTCTATTCCGATCTACTTTTCTTCTATTATGAACTTCATACGTATTAGCAAAAAATGTTTCTATCCTACGATTTCCGAAATCATGCAAAGATAAACTACTTCGGATATGTTTTTCGGTCTGAACATGTTTTTTGGACGAATTTGAAAGATTATTAATATCTTTAAATCCCGTGTGGCTCCATAAGCTACTAGAATATGAGAATAATATGCAAGGAAAACAAAACATTTTATTTAATTTATAACTTCCCGTAAGCCAAGGGTATTTCTCGTACCTACAAAGAACTGTTAAAATGTTTGAAAAAACCATCGCGTCGTTTGTAATTTATAATCATGTCAGGGCGAGCACGGCCTAACTGAATTACATGTTTTTTATGTTCAAAACTCAACGTTGAAAAGGATGTTTCCTCAGTCAACAAATAATCTGTCAGACAGCATTCTACGTTCACTAATGCCGCCATGGTATCGAATTTACTCAATAATAACAAAATCACTACTTAAATAACTACTTTCTAATAAAACTACAAACTAAAAAAACTATCTTAGTAATCCTTACTTACCTAAATACCTATTTAAATAGACGATCACCAAACAATACAACGCCACTAACCTTGCTTTTACTGCACTATCACTTCGCAAAACTATCACTAGTTTACACAAATAAATCAATTTCAACAATAATACATGAATAATGATATAAGATTCTAAATTATGATACGAATATATCAAATCAAATGCAAATGAACAAGTGAAAATAATAATATAAACAAGCGCGAAAAAAATCTGTTGTGAATCTGTCATCCAAATATTACTATCTGAACAAATTACGAACTTCAGTAGCATTATTTCCATCTCGTTCTGGCGTACGCATTTCCTATCTCTGTCCTTATCGTAACTCGATGGATCGCGGCTTGCCATCGTCCGTATATCTAGCGGTGTTATGTTGCCTCAAGGTCACGATCGCTACAAGTGAAACTATGAATTAAATGTACTGGATTCCTGCCGCGCCTGACCGGCTTTTCTTTTGCGTCATTACAACATTTTGCTCCGAAAAAAATGTAGGCGTTTATTTATTTCTTTGATTGTTACTTTCATAAGCAAATGTTATACCTGCAATGTAACTTCGTAAATACCTAATTATTTGTTTAAATGATAATTGAAAATAGTATTTGCCATATTTCGAAAGGGAAGCCGATAGGAATCGAGTTTTATGGAGCCTTCGCCACTGGTGGATGGAACAGTTGGAAGGGGCCGATCTCGGCGAACATACCACAAACAAATCGCGGACGTTCAAAAAGGCCAGGTTGGTAGCATCCGAGACCGACGAGCATGCATGAGAAGGTTAATGTAGATAAAGCGAAAAGGGTGCTTCAGGATCGTAGCAGGTGGAAATCTGTAGTCTCTACCTACCCCAATGGGAAACAGGCGTGATGATATGTATGTAAGTAATAACAAAACAAAGTGTTGTTTTATGAGCTGGAATTAAAAAAAAAACAACTTGAATACACAGCTATCCATCAACAATGAGAATTTTAACTGTTTCAGTGAATTTTTCATTTCTCCTAAAATTACCCATGTAAACTGACTTATTGAACAGACTCTAGCTGTTGTTGGAAGATCACACAAATTTAAATGAGAACTGTTATTATACAGGCCCCAGTCCCAGATTACAAATAAAATCTTGCCTGAAGCAGTCAAAATGATTCTAATTACTTACCCCTTCTACCAGGCGATCATAAAAAGCAAAGAGCGTTCCACAGCCAGTCAGATTGAGTGAGTACATCAAACCAAATGCCGCGTGTTACGGTACTACTGAACATCTGATCCGGGAACTTACGATCGATGCTCCTTCAATTTCACGCGGTATTTACTTTCACTGTACAGGGGAACGGCCATGCTGTGTTTGGATCGCTTGTTTAGTTACTTGCGCCAACAATATTGGCTTAGTAAGTGATTGTGTTATTGAAGACTTTGGTGTAACATTGTTTGATGTTGAGTGAGAGGAATGGAGTAGATGTAGGGTGTATAGCTTTCATTTTTGTTGTTGAACAATGATATCGATATGCGGAAATTTCTAAAGGCTCGAACACATTACAGCGGCGCTGCACGGCGCGGCGGCACAAAGCCTCAAAATATTATTTCAATCATTTAGTGTGGTGTATGTCTCACTAGAGCAGCCCTGCACTGTGCGTATCTGCGCGTCGCAGCATAGTTGCCTCCGAGAAAATATTTTGACGTGCAGTCACGCGACGCGCGTTTAATAAGTACAATCTGGTGGTCTTCAAGTCTCGAGTGAACAAGTTTTTGCTCGGCAAGCTTGTACCACTGTGGACCGCACCATCGCTTAACATCGGGTGAAGTAGCTGTCAAAGAAAATAAAATATTTAAAAAAAGCAGATTCGCTCTTACCATAAAAAATCTATTATACCTAGATTTTAATTGTAAGATAGACTAACTTAGAAATTAATAGTTTATTTCTATCTCAACAAGCAGAGTCAATTCAAAGAGGCAAAAACAAAGACTACGCGAGTTTTACCGCAACTTACTATTGGCTAGTAATAGTTTATGCAAACGAGGCACAGTGAATGAAGGATTCGCTTAGTTTTCTTGTAAATAGAAGAAAACATTTTGTTTTATTCTTGTTGAAGACCTTTTCTGGACCGTTGGGTACGCATATATTTCTCTGTGATATGATTTGTTGCTTTTTCCATATATTATCGGAATATCCATGTTAATAGTGACTTGCTGCTTTCTGTAATAAATGAGAAAATAGAAAAGACTTCTTTTGTTTGACAGTTCGTTTTTGTTTAGAGTAAAAATCTTTTCATTGACAACGTTCTTGGTTGGTTATACCTATATTATTTGATAGAAATATAATATACTAGCTGTGTCCTCACGGCTCCGCCCGTAGCCTATGTTATTCAGTGATTATGTAGCTTTCTAACGGCAGTCATTGTTGAAATCGGTCCAGTAGTTTTTAAGTTTATTCGTTACATACAAAAATACAAATCTTTCCTCTTTATAATATTAGTATAGACTAGCAACCCGCCCCGGCTTCGCACGGGTACGATGTAGATACTAATGTGGGGCATATAAATCTTCCTCTTGAATCACTCTATCTATTGTTGCAAACTGCATTAAAATCCGTTGCGTAGTTTAAAAGATCTAAGCGTACAGACAGCGGGAGCGACTTTGTTGTATACTATGTAAAGATTAAAATAATATTCTTAGTTTCTGCGTAAAACGTTTTTGAAGAGAATTTTGTATTTAGCAATTCGAGTTAATTTTCAATTTGTGGCTTAAAAATATATGAAAATTCAAAGAGAGTTTACTTTGTAAAACTTGTACGAGGCTAGAGATTGGTAAAATAGTTTTAAATAGGGTTAAAAGATAGAGCTGCTTTACATCTCTTCTGAAAATAGATCCCCTTAAAGATCACTACATTAAAATAAGGAACGTGTAATCATGAGGATGGTGTTTATTTTTATCTTTCACTTGGTCACTTTTTAGTGTCACCTGATGGTAAGCTAAGATAGAGTCTAAGATAGAGCACACGAATCCAAGTAACCGAAACATAGAGGGACTCGCCAGTACCCCTCTGGCTCTCACATACACACGACGGAACACAGTAAACTGCTTGGCACCGGACTTTAATGTGAAGGTTGTAACTAGCCAGGCAGACCGTATAGATCAGGGGTGGCCAACCAGTCGATCGCGATCGATCGGTCGATCGCGGCTCTTAAATAAAAATAAAAAATACTTACAATACAAGACGTGTTAGGGAACAGAAAATGGTCCGTCAACCAATTAATAATTATTATGGTAAAAGAACCAACAAGTATTTGATCCCCACGTTATATAATAATAATGACTGGCTTAGACAAATAAATAATAAAACAAGTAAACAAACATTAAAATATAAGTTAAAAAATATGTTACTTACCGAGTATCGCATGTGTATTTAATAATTATATTAAAAAGTACAGGTATTCACTGCATTATATACACATAGCTAATTAGTAAAACCATTCTTGTAACTGATACCAAATGTTGATTGAGCGCTATTCCCACCGACAAACTGTCACACAGTTTGGTGGGTTTAATTTACTTGTAAAATGTGTTTATATATCAATAAATGTTTTAATTATAAAAAAAAAAAAAAAATATAATCCAATAGATCATGGCAAGGCAAAGAAAAATATAAGTTGAATGAAGAGGTACTGATTATGTAATTGGTAGATCGCACAGGGTCTACTCAGTAAACAGTAGATCTTGGATCGAATCAAGTTGGCAACCCCTGTTATAGATCCTACCATCAAGTGTGCTGGGTTTTGTTCAATCTTACAACACGCGTCTATTCCCAGCGTGCGGTGAGGAAGTAGCCTGTCCTCACATGGGATATAAAATATTATTATGAAACTATAACAGGCTGATTATAAAAAGGCTAACAGATACTGATCATATATAGTTCTAATTTGTAGCTAGCACCTTACAATTTAGGGTGCAGCTGTTAGTAATACAATTTCGGCACCAACAAAATTTTTCTCCCGAAAACATTTTTTAATCTCGCTCAGCAAATTGCAGATCACGGCCATAATCCTCGATGTTTCCCCATTACTTCTTGCCCAATTTCGGGCAGAGACAATCGTTGCAGCAATCAGTACCATGAGGAAACAAGCCGGGTCTCACTCAAAACCCAATCAGTGGGTATCGGGAGTGGCCGACGCAAAAATCGGACAGAATTCAATTACAAACCGGCTGGGGTTAATAAAACGGTCCGCGTTTCACTCGTGCGAACTTTCCAATACTTACTTCGGTTTTTTTGGTTTTTTGGGGTTAGGTATGTGTTACCGTGAGATAACAAAGTTAGTTCACTGCTGCAATTGGCCCTTATAATAAAAAGAAACAACTTTATTTTGGACTAGCGACTCGTCCCGGCTTCGCACTGGTGGACATTTTTCATTTATGCTCCGCTCCTTTTGGTCGTAGCGTTATGTTATATAGCCTACAACCTTCCTCGATAAATGGTCTATCCAACACAAAAATAATTTTTCAATTCAAACCAGTAGTACCTGACATTAGCGCGTTCAAACAAACAAACAAACTCTTCAGCTTTATAATATTAGTACAGATAAGCAACATTCAAATAGGATAGTAAACAAAAATATAACTTATACCTATGTTAATAAACTTATAATCTAATTAGTAACAAGGCTGCTGTTCGAAATACATCTTCGAACAACATCACTTAACAAAGGAGAATCGTACCTCCCTGCAATGGTATTTAGGATGGAGTTAGAGCTTTCCCACACTCTGCAGAGCAAAGAGGCAGATTTATGTCTAACGGTGGCATGGAAGCCATTGACGTGTGCTTGTGCAAACATACCTGATGCACTGCAGAAACGGGGCAGCCTATCAACATCCTGACCCCGTTATTATACTGGATCCGTAGGGCGCTGATAGCCCGCTGAGTATAGTTGGTCCAAAGGCTGCATAATGGTCGCTAAAATGAACGGTCGAAAGGGAAATAGCCATAATCTCCGCGATTGACAGATGGAGTGGTGATCGATGTTTGTGGTTCAGTGATGGGCCGAATAAGGGTTTTACATAATACGAATAATCGGCCGAATGTTCGGTTTAAAGTTTACCGAACCGAATAGGCCGCCGAATATTTGGCAAGAATAGGCGCGCTATATCGTGCATTTGCAAGAATTTAAGTTTGCGCTTGTCGCGCGCATTTTCGCGCATGACCCTTCCTTTAGCGACAATACATTGACACGTGCGTTTGTTTTTGTGTGTAAAAACGTTAAAAATAAGTAAATTACCAACAAAAAAAAACAATTAGTGGAATGAATATTTGGACATTTTAACGATAAATGATAAGACACACTTGATATGGATACAATAATTATGTAGTTGTACTACTTCATACAAGCATAGAGGCAACTTTTTAATGCTAGATTGTTCGGCATTTTTGCCGAATGATCGGCCGAATACGAATGTTCGCTAAATCTGTCGAATATGCCGAATACCGAACATAAAATAGTGGTTATTAGCAGACAGGAAGATGCTGCTGCCCAGCTCTTGACGTTACCCACGGTTGATGAGTGGTGACCTATTCTGTACGGGGAATACACAGAACACCATTAGGTACTTGAAACATACAAACATACACTATCATTTTTAGGGTTCCGTACCAAAATGGTTAAAAAGGTACACGGTGCGACTTCTGTATGTCTGTCTGTCACAGCTGCTTATTTCAGAAACTACTAATGCTACCGACTTGGAATTTGGAATAGTTTTAAATAATGCTTACCTATCTATATTGCAAGAAAAAAAAAATTTGCAACAGGGTCCAAAATCGGGTGTTGAAATTTTAAATTTGGGTTACTAAGTCGCGTGGGGTATCATATGAAAGGTTTTCATTTGCATATTATAAAATATACTTTTATTTTCATTTATGCCGCATAGTTTTTGATTTATGAGGAAAAAGTCTGAAAAGATTAGGTACATTCTCCCCTTTATCTCCGACGTTCGCAAAGCGAAAAATATGGAATAAATAAAGTTGATGAAGGTTTATGTAAATATTTCAACAAAATAAAACGATGTCTATAACTAGCACAGTTTTTTAGAAATCGGCAAAATTATTTTAAAAACAAACAGACCAGCGGTTCCAAAAAAAAAATTAATTCAATTTTGAAAATGGAAAGAAAATATTTCCTCCAATGGTACGGAACACTCGGGGGAAAGGGAGACCAAAGAAAAGATGTATGGATTGTGTGAGGGAGGATATGAAAGATAAGGGAGTAAATGATAATGAGACGGCTGACAGGGAAGAATGGAAGAGAAAAACATATTGCGCCGACCCCAAGTAACTTGGGACTAGGGCAGGAAGATGATGATAATCGCTTTTGACCCTAGTAGCACCTGATGGCAAGCTCAGACATGGTCTAATATGGAGCACGTGAATCCAAGTAAAAGAGATTTAGAGAGTCTTTTTGAATCTTAAAACCCACGTCCACATGACTGTGGTGAAGAAGATTTGATTTTCATATTATCTATCTATATGTATAAATAAAAATGAATCGCCAAATGTGTTGCTAAGCGCAAAACTTGAGAACGGCTCGACCAAATCGGCAATTTTTTTAAAATATATTACTTAAGGCACAATGAAGGTTTTTATGGAGAGAAAAAACAAAAATTGCGTGGAAAATAGTAAAAACAACACTTTTCTTTTCCCGCTACAAGCCAATAACTTTTGACAGAACGAAGTCTGTCCGGGCAACTAGTATTTAATAAACATGATAAGGCTCGTGGCTAATTACGATTTGCAAGGTTCAGCTGCGATTGCCGCGGTCATTACCTTGGTTGGGTGACCGTTCGTTACACATCAAGACCCCTCCGTGTCTCGGAGAGCTTATTAAACAGTCGGTCCTGGGCGTCATACAAATACCTATGATATTCTTTACGGGAAGTCAGAAGCCCGAAAGTCTGACAACTGGTCTAACCTTAGAATATCGGCATTGCCCAGGAGGTCTGAAGACAGTCGCTCCGTGTAAAATACTGGTATTCAGCCGCATCTAGTTAAACTGGAAGATGACCCCAACATTGGTGGCAAAAAACTTGATAGAACATTTAATAAATATGGTTGATTGTTTGTTAGTTGATTCGGAAATATTAATAAACTGTACGAATATTTATGGACAAGTTATATTACTACAGTAATTTAAACATAACATCATGTTATCGGTAGCTGGTAACACTGGACAATGTTGATAAAGGAGGCTAATCGTCAAGATGAATCAACGTACCCGAAGTTATAAAAATACTGGTAATTCGACGGAGCAGGGGATTCCATGTCGAACAGCCGAAGAAGTCTGACCTTTTATACCTGATTAGCTTGTCCTTATTTTCTGATCTTGTGTAAATTATTATGTTGTGTTATATTGTGAATTAACTTCTGTAACTAATCACTAACCTAATTAAAAGTACTCTCAGTGGTGGAGAGTCTATGTTGGTTTCATTTACTTTATTTACCATCCTGACATACTGATATTAGCTATAACTGTAATGATAGATTTACCCCTACAAGATTCTGTTGTACGTCTTTATAATCACGCCTGTATTCCCCAAATGGTTGGCAGAGGTGTATAGTAACACCCTCATTTCGTCGTTATGTTTAAGTTCCATATAATAGGGGGCGAGCATATTGCCATCAACAGGCACAAATCCAAACTCCGGCTGCTACTCAGGAATTCCAACTTCACAGTGTTGCAGTTAATTTACAAATAATACCTACCGTAAATCGGGGTGAGTTTGATCAATTTTAAAATTAAAATGTTTTCTCTTGAATTATGAGAGCAGAAAAAGTAATATAAAAATGCAAATATCGATATTGTTTATTTTGTCCATTTCTTGAATAAAATTATAATTTTTCTTATTACGTTTTGATTTAAAAAAATGTTGGTGTTAAATGTTAAACTATGATTACTTTGGCTACTTTTATACCTCCCTTTTTTAACCCCCGACAAAAAAGAGGGGTGTTATAAGTTTAACGCGTGTATCTGTGTGTCTGTCTGTGGCATCGTAGCTCCCAAACGAATGTACCGATTTTGATGCGGTATTGTTCTGTTTGAAAGCTGATATAATCGAGATGGTTCTTAGCTATAATTTATGAAGATCTGTTCAGGCGTTTGAAGATCATCAGCTCATTTCCTATTTGACAAAAGGGTCTTACCAACTTTCACAGGTCCGATCGATTTGAAATTTGGTGTACTGTTACTTCAGTGGTATTTTCAAGACACGGCAACCTTGAGCTGATGCTGCAGCATCAATTAGTCTGCAGGATACCCAACTCCACAGCAACTTATAGCAGATATAGCATGTTTGGGCTCATAAGAAAAGTCTCAATGAGTAGATGTTAGATAGATGATGGTGTCTACTAGGAATTCAAAAAGTTTGAAATAAAAATTAAACTTAAAATTAAAAAAACCCCCGTCACAAAAAAGAACCTCTAAAAAGTAAAAAATAAAATGTGTTTCTTGACCATTCGACTTTATTATAAGTACCTAGTAATATTTTGATAAAAGCGTCGTCACGTCAGGGATAGCTAAGTAAATAAATTAAAAAAAAAAACAGAATACAAAAAAGAAGCTTGGTAATGATAATTTACTTAGCGGTCCCCCGACGTAACGACGCTTGGATCAAAATATTACTAGGTACTTATAATAAAGTTAAATGGCCAACAAACACATTTTATTTTTTACTTTTTAGGTATATTTTTTTGTGTTGTGGGTTTTTTATTTCTAAGGAATTTGAAACTAACAGGAATAAATAATTACACAAAACTACTACCGAAATATTTTTAATAATTTTTCATCAACCGGTATGGATCCACTCAGTGCGACTAATTACACGCTAGTGACGTTCAATGCTGCCAATCGTAAAAAAAAAATAGGATGAATTCGTACAATTTGAATTTTATTACGAAACCAAGTTTTGATCAAAGTTACCCCAGGGCTCAAAGTACCGGTAACCGGTAAGGTTTACTAGTATTTATTAAAATACTTTGAATTTTGTTGATTACATATTCATCTCTATAATGAACTATTTATTTTATCCGTGGCATGTTTTAATTGAAATATGCTTTCTCCACAAGTATTTTCAGCAACAAAATCGAATATACAATATGTAACATAAATAACGCACATCCTGAAAGTAATTTATTCAAAATCGTTTACTGAATCGATTTCTATCATTTTTAATATAGGTAATTTTTTTATCCCAAAAATAAATAAAACTGCGGAAATTAGTCACATTACCCCTGTACAGTCAAAACAAACAAAAATGGACCGTAAATCAAGGTAAAAAGACTTTTAAAAGTGCATTTTTATTTGTATTAATACAAATTCCGTCATTCAATACAAAATAAAGAAAAATAAACCTTATTTCAAGAACGTTAATTTAGTAAATAACAATGCATATACATGTTAAACTAAAATTTCAGTGTATGTATTATGATTACAATATAATATTCTAATTGAAGTGTTTGAGGGTGTGCGTTAATTACGTTACATGTTGTATGTATTACTAGCTGATGTCCGCGGCTGCGCTCGCGTGGTACGTCAATAAAAAGTATTCTTTAAACCTTCTCCGGGTATCAGACTATTTTTGTAGCAAGTTTCATCAAAATTGGTGCAGTAGTTTAGTCGTGAAGAAGTTGTGGATGAACGAGGTATGGTGTAACTTCAACGAAAAGGGAGGATGCTCCAACTAGGCGGGTCATGTGCCTGGCGGGCTACTGCCCATCTTTTTTTCTTTCTATTCGACTACTTGTAGATGGTCTTGCGGACCGTTTCTATGTGACCGGGCAGTTATTGGCGAGACCTGAAGGGTCTCCAACCAATGGGAACGAGAGTAAAATACTTAACCTAAGCTAACTACTATTACTACTATTAACATCATGACTAGCTAGCAACAGCAGCACTAAGGGCGACCCCTAATGGGACTCGGACCTCGGCTTAGGGAGTTGCTTGAAAGAGTACTGGGAGGGAGAGCTTGATGAGGGCTGAATTAACGGTGTGAACTACTGCCCATCGGTTGATGTTGGGAATTTATATAATATATTATCTGCGTGTCGCATTTTGATCGCGCGATGCAGGATTCTGTGACGTCATCTTTGAGAGTTGTCGTTATTGTCGCTGTAGTCTGCTACACAATCGCTGTGCTGCGTAGTTCGCACGCAGCGTGATAGATGTCGCCAAAAAGTTACAAACAAACAGACAACTAGATTTTATTGGTATGTCAGAAGTATTGTGAGAGGAATTTATGAGACTGTTGTTAACCTTCTTTTATTTATGTTTTCACTTAAAATGTTACTTTACTTTGTTTATTTTAATAATTATGTGTTATTGTCTCTTCTATTTTTATATTTTAGTTACTGGTATTGTTTGTAATACAACCGTTGTAATTAAATAAATAAACATTGCTCGTTCTTATCAGTCTCCTGCTTGATAAAATTCGGTAATTTTTTTTTCGACTCCCAATAAAATGGCATCAGCTGATCACGTCGATTCGTATGGAAAGTCGAAAAAACTTCAGCCTTTTTTTTTTTATTTGACCTATCAAATGTTGCTCTGAATAAGAGCTCTGCCTCATTAGTGGGTTCCAGCGTCAACGTTGCGTCGTTTTCCATATATTTTAAATGACATGCCACATTAAAGCATTGCGTCGTCGCACGCGACGTTTCAATGGATCGGCGGACGAGAGACGAAGCGGGGGGAGGGTGATGCGCTGCGCTGTCGGAGCTCCGGTGCGACGACGGACACTGTTCCACTGCTAGAGAGGCAAACGAGACGTGCGTCGTCATCTTGCGCTGCGACGTCGTGCGTCGTCGCAACGCAGATGTGGCATACAATGCGTTGATCCGTTGCGACGACGCAACGCAACGCACTAATGAGGCGTCGGCCTAAGGGTCCAAACAATCCCCTTAAATATGACCATGCATTTCTGTAATACGTTGGATATTATATGTAGCTACGAGTGCAATGGGCTTTACCGAGGATTATCTATTTCACTGTTATTAGTTCGCTTGTTTGCAAACTGAGAGTGGCACTGGTTGCCCGAGACCGCAGGCACTATGCAGGGCTTATAAATATTTAAATATTATACCTGGAAATAATAGTAGTAGTTTGTATATATTTTAAGTAAACAGAATCCCTTGTTGTAGTCGTCGCAAACGCTACTGCTGAGCATGGGGTCCTGGGTTCGATCCCCAGGTCGGTTAAAGTGTTATTAGGAATTTCTTAGTGGCAGCTCGGAGTTTGGATTCGTGCCCGGTTAACCCTTAATGAAGCAAAGGGAATATATTTCCCACCAACTTTTTTGGAAGATGTCGCGAACCCCTCCTTGTTATATTTTTATTTTTAAAGCTAACAATATTTTCTTTTTTAATATTTTCTTTAATAGAAAATTAAAATAAAAAGGCACCAACTACATAAAAAAACTATTATATTATTATTTATAAAAAAATTGCCAAATTGTTTGTTATTTACTTTTCTTAAAATC
Organism: Amphipyra berbera; assembly: GCA_910594945.2. Taxonomy (NCBI): domain Eukaryota; kingdom Metazoa; phylum Arthropoda; class Insecta; order Lepidoptera; family Noctuidae; genus Amphipyra; species Amphipyra berbera. Next base: position 19,589,910 of record OU343125.1, on the reverse strand, counting down.
TTCTGCCCGATAAAGGGTTAATGGCAATAGGCTCGCCACCTATTACATGAGACTTAAATGACACTTTGACGACACGTTTTGTGCTGTGGCTGAGCAATTGGTTTCTGCGCTACGGGTCGTGGGTTCGATTCCCGCACGGAACAAATATTTGTATGGCCTTAGTTGTTCCGGATCTGGGCGTTTGTGTGAGAGAAGATTTGTGTCTGTAAACGCACCCACGATACAGGAGAAATCCTAGTGTGGAGCAAAGTTATAAAAAAAAAAAAACTGGCGAGTCGAGTTGTACTACCTCTGCTAAACCCTTCGGGTAATATAAGGCGTGATGTTATGTTAACAGTACAGTATGCTACGTTTATAAAAAAAGAAATTATAATATTAAACCATTGAGTGGGTCGAGGAACTTCAAGTATACCCCACCAAGAAGAACATAGTCTGCTTGTTACGACACGTTTGGTGCAGTGGCTAAGCGATTGGGTTCTGCGCTGCGGGTCGTGGGTTCGATTCCCGCACTGAACAAATATTTGTATGGCCTACAGATAGTTGTTCCGGGTCTGGGTGTTTGTGCGTGTGAAGATTTGTGTCTGCAAACGCACCCACGATACATGAGAAATCCTAGTGTGGGGCAACGTTTTTTTAAAAAAAGAAAACAAAACTAAAAAAAGTAGAAAAGTTGTCGGCAAGCATATCATTTTGGGATCCAGTACATAATGGGTCACCCAATCTGCTTGCTGTATTCCCAAGGACGGTTGACGTCAGGCAGGCGGCCGGTCATAGAACAATAAGCCAAAACCTCTAACGACATGGATTTATGAAATACATGTCGTGCCGAGCCCACTTAGGGCAGGAAGAAGAAGATAATATAAAGCCATTATCATCATTCTAGCCTTTAACGTATCTTAGAATCAGTTTCCAATCTGAAGAGATATTTTTGAATAAGTATTAATATTTGAGCGAGTACCCTCTGACCTTTAACGAAAACGAAAGCTGCTTAACGTTCTTTCAAAGGCACAGAGGGAATTCGAAGTGTCAAGAAACGTTATCTATTTAGGTTGTCATTTGGCAGTGTTATCTTCTATCATAGGACTCGAGTTCGAACCCAAGGCACGCACTTCTGACTTTTCGGGTTCATGTGCGTATTGTATAATTATCACTTGCTTAAAAAAGGTGAAGGAAAACATCTTGAGGAAATCGGCATGCCTGAGAGATATTTCTCGACGGCATGTGAAGCTAAGTCAGAGGCCCATGGGCGGCATAATCTCTGACACCAGGTTTGTCAATCACAAAAGAAGAAGAAGAAAAAGATCTTCTATCTATGTATCTATTCATTTTTAGCCAAAGGGTACCGACTTCACTTAAGTTTAGCTGGCTAAAGGTGAAAGAAATTAACATAAGCCTCTTCTCAAAAGTAAGCTTAAGTTTACCTGGCTGGCTTCAAGTCAGAGGCCCATGGGTGGCATAAACTGTGACACCTGGTTTGTCACTAACCACACGAAAAAAAGAAGACCTGGCTAATAGTGGGTTCACACGGTTCGATTTTAGTTGATCAACAAAATTTGAAACGTTTTGTTCCTTCAAATTGATTCAATTTGATTGAAAGTCTGTTCAGATGGTTCAAATCACACGCGATTTAGCAGTTGATCAACTAGAATCGAATCGTGTGAACCTGGTATAATCTTAAGTTTATTTCTACACCCATCCTTAGTCGATAATATGTGTGTCATAAACCATCCAACTTTTTGCTAATTGATGTTGATTGATGTAATTAGAGGAATCATCGTCATCATCGTGAGGAAACCTTCACACCTGAGAGGAACTTTATGGAAAGTTCTCGATGGTGCATGTAGTCCGCCAACCCGCACCAGGCCAGCGTGGTAGTCTAAGCCGTAAACCTTTCTCATTCTGAGAAGAGGCCCGTGTCCTGCAGTGGGACAGTAATGGGCTGATTAAGTATGTTACGTAATTAGGCCCTTATAATATTCTAAACAACAAGAAACCTTCTAATGTAAGGGCGTAAAAGGGCTTAGTACAGTTCGACATAAAAGTCAGTCATATTTGTCGTGCTGTGTCATTCAGTGTTCTATCAAGCGATAAATGTGTCTTAAGACGCTCAAATTGATATAGAATGAATAAAACTATCCAAAAATCTAAAAGAGAAGATATTAAAAAAACGCTTTGCCCATCTCTAGGAATACCTCCTGTATCAAGGATGCGTTTACAGACATAAATATTCATATTCACAATCACCCAGACCCGAAACAGTTATCTGTAGGCCATACAAATACTTGTTGCGTGCGGGATCAAAACCGCAACCCGTTGTGCAGCAGCCATTGCGCCAATCTTGTCGTCAAAGATAGTTTTACAGTTTATAATAACGTCCCATTTTGAGTTTCACGGTTTTTTGCAGAATGGTATAGTGTTATTATATAAGGTTAGTCGGAAAGGGGTTCCTAAGCCATGGTCCACTTAATGTATCACTGATGATTGTTTTAAAGAAAGTGTTAAATTATATTTTGTTTTTTTTTTTCAAAAATTCTTCATCCCTGCTTTAGTTACGAATTTAGAAAACGGAGTTTCTAATCCGTGACCCCAAATATGACCTAAAATGTAAACACAGCTGATCATAGCTGACGTTAGATAGAATTTAGCGTATTTTTTATGAAATCTTTGGACAACTATTTCTCTTAAACTAATGACTTTTGGGGAAAGTTGTAGAACAAAAGTTATTCATTATTATGGGTACTCTAACACCCTTTCGGCTTAGTACTCCCTTTCCGACTAACCTTGTATGTTCCTTCTGCGCAAGAATATAATATAAAAATATAATATACGTACGATGTACGTTGGTACACTACTATCGTACGCAGATTGTACGATAATTTCCATTATGATGCAAAATTTGATGATTACACTGGGTCTCCTGTTGATATTACGCCTAGGGCGGCAGATTACTTTTTAGGGGAGGCAATTTTTTTGTGTTTGTAAATGCACCCAAGATACAGAAGAAATCGAAGTGAGGGGAACGTCTAAAAAAAGAGGTCGTCCAACTATCGCTTGGTCACGTAGTGACGATCGAATGAATCAAAAATAAGCGGGGAATTCCGGGGAATTAACAACACTGACGCGGGGAATCGAGAAATTTTTATTGGCAACAGTGGTCGCAACATATAATTGTCACGTTTTATTTATGATTTTTAATGTATTATAAAAATACTAATTCGGGTCTAATCGCGTAGAAAATTTTATAAGGCAGAAAAATACCTTATTTATCTCGACGTTTCGACCGAATTTCACCGGCCGTGGTCACGGGTAGACTGAAGTAGCGGAGCAATTGTCATCTTCGTGAAGCAAAGGCATTTTCATCTACCCTCACTTGATCTTGATTTTTAAAATTATCGTCAGTCTTCGACACACCACACTAACGACGTCTTTACACTCGCCTAAATCGTCCCGTCGACGATAACACTTGCTGAAGACCGAATTCCATGATGTTGATAGTTTGTATCCATCTTCCCGATTTAAATTATTGTACTAATTAATTTCAATCGCTTCACGTTCTATTCTGAGATAATAGTGACGATCGGTGGAGAGGATTTTTGGACTATGTAATTCTATCCAGTGATTAGTATTTTTATAATGTGTACAAATCGCGAGAGTTTGAAAACATTTAATGTATTATAGCCATTATCCTGATGGATACGATAATTTTGATTCATGTATGATAATTTTATGGCCCTGGTACTATAGCTTCCTGGCTTCAGGTTGTGAACTCTCTGCTCAGCCCGGCTGAGCTGAGTGCTACCCGAAGCCTCCGAAGTTTCTATCATTTCGGTCACGTATGAGAGTAACGACTATTGGTTATGGGGGTACGTGCTTACCAAATTAGCGGCGGTGCATAAGTAAGAAGGTGGCAATCTTATCGGGACACTGACTTATTTTGCTTTCTTAAGGTAAAATATCTCAGAAAAATATTGTTCTGAGTAAAAAATTGTAAATTATAGTTTACAGTTGACAATTATTAATTAATTATTTACAGTATTCGTTCTGCCTAGCCTTTTTCCCAACTATGTTGGGGTCAGCTTCCAGTCTAACCAGATGCGGCTGAATACCACTATTTTACACGGAGCGACTGCCATCAAACCTCCGCAACCCAGCTGCTGGGCAATGCCGATATCCTAAGGTTAGACCAGTTGTCAGACTTTCGGGCTTCTGACTTCCCGTAACGACTGTCATAGGTATTCGTATGATATCCGGGACCGACTGTTTAAAGTGCTCTCCGAGGCACGGAGGGGTCTCGGTGTGTGACGAATGGTCACCCATCCACGGACTGACCGCGGCTCGTATGAACCGCGCGGTTGGTAATCAGAGTATTGTTTAACGATTTTAATAATTGGCTTCACTTCGTACAGTATCCGGTAGTAAATATTGCACATCGAACTTTAGAATGAGATATTGGCTAACTTCGGCTTTATAGAGCGTCATCTCTGTCGCACGAAGCGACAAAACGTCACATAGGTATGAGTGACAGAGACGACGCTCTACGAACCCGAAGCTAGCCGATCTATCTCTTTCTGAAGCTTACTTTCTTTACTGCCGGATACTGTATATTTGTTTGTTTGATTCAAATCTTGCGATAGATTTTTCAACTACTTCTGCTTAGCCAATTGATGACATGACAATATATCGTCAGTGGAAAGGTAAAAAGACTAAAGCGCCAATATAACTACTTTACAGTAGAGAGATTGAAAGTAATTTATCAAGAAAATAAACATAGTTAGTTGTCTTAGAGTATACATATTAAATAGATAATTAAATTATATGTATACTCTAAGAAAAATTGCTATGTTTATTTTCCTAAAAAAAATACTTTGAATCACTCTACTGTGAAGTAGGTATATTGGTGCTTTAGTCTTTTTACCTTTCCACTGACGATATAATAATTTCAACCGACAATCCTCAAATCCTGATGCTGCAAGGGTACTGCAAGATAAAGCCGTTTAACTTAAAATTATTTTTTAAGGTATTATTTTTAATTTTACAATGAAAATACGCAGCAATGACATACTATAAAGTATTTATACAAAGAAAAGTAATTTTAAATAATAAAGTGACTTTAGAGTTTAAGTCGAAACATACATTACAAAAAGTCAAAGTCAAAACATTTATTGCGAACCAAGTGTACAATGTGGTGTTATGTTATGTTAGCAGGTACTTATGACTTAGCAGCCTTTTACAAGCATTGCAATTTCTCATTCGCCTGCCCTTCTCATTTTAAATTAGCATGCATTATATATACATTGTTATTTCGTAATCATTTTATGTATATTAGTACTTATGCGTTTACGACAAATCAGCACCATCTTCTTCTTCTTTTCGTGTTGTTAGTGACTAACCCGGTGTCAGAGTTTATGCCGCCTATGGGCCTCTGACTTGGCTTTACATGCCGTCGAGAAATATCTCTCAGGCATGCCGGTTTCCTCACGATGTTTTCCTTCACCGCTTTTAAGCAAGTGATATTTATACAATACGCACATGAATCCGAAAAGTCAGAGGTGCGTGCCTTGGGTTCGAGCTCGAGACCTATGACTTGGTAGTCCGACGGTCACACCACTAGGCTGTCACTGCTGTTAATCAGTGATGTAATGTTACTAGTCAAAAATAATAAAATTATTGGCAAGTTTTCATTCATAAAACAATTTACTGAGCAATCACTTACTTTTGATGTTGACTGTAATTCTACTAACAACATTTATTTCTTGGAAAATATAAAATAACACAGCTCATATATTAATTGTTGTTTGGCTCTTTACTCATAAAAAGGCAAAATAAGTTACCCTTTCGGACTAACCCAATTGCCAAACTTCCTGTCCCGCCATATTTCAATCGAAACACTGAAAGCCTTTTGTTCAATTACCCCACCTTAATCCCACACCTTCACGACATCAGAACGTCCAGCTTCCCAAAATTATTCACTTGACAAGGGTACTAACACTTCTGACTTTTAGTAACACAAACTCCAAATTCATTGGATTATAATTTAATTTGGAATTGTTCCAAAATATTGATTCTAATTAAATTAATTAAGTACGGTAATTGCAACATACATTGTTAAGCCGGGTCTAGACGAGTGTAACGTGTAATGTAACGCAAATTCTGTGTGTGGACGGCACTAAGAGCATAACATGTAACGCTTGCGCCGGCGCTCGCCGTGATCCATCGGCTGTCGGTTTTTAGCGCAAACACAAAGGCGTTCGCAGTGCTCGTTTGGACGGCGTTTGTGACGGTTGTGTCGTGTGTACGTTCATAATGTGGAATGACGAACAATCGTTTTTTATTGGCCACTTATTTTCTGAGATTTTCTTTCACAAGTAAAGAAGATGTTCTCTTATACAAATTAGTTTTCCACCATCGACGCGCCAAACGTTTCTTCCAGTCTTCAGTTAATAAATAGATACAAATAAAAGCAGCACCAGCTATGACCTTCCTAATCGCCATGTTCGTAGCAACTGAGTGGAAACAGCTCTTGAAAAAAATTCGCTTACACGATTCGCGTTGAGTTCGTGTGCCGTCCACACTGTTGACGCTAAATTACACGTAATCTTACATTACGCGTTACACACGTCTGGATCCGGCTTTACGTGTAATTTGTTTTATAATTGGTAACTGATATCGGAACTATGAAATTGTAAAGTGTATTTGATATTTTTAATACTTATAACATAAGATAACATCACGCGTTACATTCCCCGAAGGATTCAGCAGAGGTGTTTTATAACACCCTCGTTTCGCCAGTTATGTTAAAGTCCCATGTAATAGGGGGCCAGCCTATTGCCATTAACCGAGCACAAATCGAGACTCTAGGCTGTCACTAAGAAATTCCTAATGGAAAAAACCAATAACACTTTGCCTGACCTGGGGATCGAATCCATGACCCCATGCTCAGCAGTCACGCTTGCGACCACTAGACCAAGAACGCAGTTATGTTATGTGTTATCTTTTTATATATATAATTTGACTGTACGTGTGTATTTCGCTGAACTCCTCCTAAACGGCTGGACCGATTTGAATGAATTTTTTTGTATGCGTTTGGGTGGCGCCTTGGATGGTAGGTGGCGCTGCTGTCCGTATGTTTTTCCGGGCAGGACGAAGTCTGCTGGGTCCGCTAGTTTGTTATATAATTGGTAACTGCTATCGGAACTCTGAAATTGTAAAGCTTATTTGACATTTTTAATACTTATCTACTAAATTCTTGCCTGGTTGGCGTAGTGGTGACAAGCGCGACTGCTGATCATGAGATCAAAGTCTCCCTCTCGTCATGAGGCGAACGTCGGGCAAAGTGTTATTGGGTTTTTCCGTGTGAAAATCATCAGTAGCAGCCCGAAGTTTAGATTTGTGCCGGGTTGATGGCAATAGGCTCGCCCCCTATTACATGGGACTTAAACATAACGGCGAATTGAGAGTGTTACTATACACCTCTGCCCAACCCTTTGGGAAATACAGGCGTGATGTTATGGTATCTACTAAATTAATTGACAGGTACGACACCACGATCGAACAACCAATGTCAGTCGCTCATTTTCGCGCCATTAGCACACTTATTGCGTCAGCGTAAAGATAATTTTTAACTGCAGTACTAATAAACATCGTCAACGTCGTCCTGAAGTCGCACTCAATTCGGAAGTGATCGGTTTTACGATGTTTGCCGATGCAATTTTTTAGTTTCGCCGTACTATACGTATATATCTATGCATATAATAAAATCGTGACGATGCTAAAATTATACATTAAATCTTTTTGAAAAAAAATAAGCGCAACGCATCCTAGGAAAGATAATGATGCCTAAAATGTCGTTTTTAGAATTTTTGTCTGTTTGTATGTTTAAGCTTTACTACACTACTTCACTTCGCTTCCTAGTAATCCTTTGAATACAACTCACTCGGCCTCGCGCCGATATATGGCGAACGCTTTAATTGTTTGTGTATTGCTTCCTGCAGGCTAATTAGCTACAGTCCTTTGCTCGACCATAGTAGACCCGAAACGACGGCGCGCCATGTGATACAGTACCAAAACAGCATGCATTCACAGCATATAATATTCCTATAAACTACGATTGACGAGTTTCTAGGATATGGGCTTATGTAGTCGCTACGACGTAGCCGGTGTCGCCACTAATCCAGTTAACTCGTAGCTTACCAATACGCATCGCGTCGTTTCATTGTGCGTATTCGCTACGACGTAGCTGGTGTCGCCATTAATCCAGTTGATTCATAGCTTTCGAATACGCATCGCGTCGAGTCGTTGTGTGTAGTCGCTACGACGTAGCTGGTGTCACCGTTAAGCCAGTTGACTCGTAGCTTACCGATACGCATCGCGTCGGGTCATTGTGCGTAGTCGCTACGACGTAACTGGTGTCGCCGCTAAGCCAGTTGACTCGTAGCTTACCAATACGCATCACGTCGGGTCATTGTGCGTAGTAGCTACGACGTAGCCGGTGTCGCCGCTAAGCCAGGTGACTCCTAGCTTACGAATACGCATCGCGTCGAGTCGTTGTACGTAGTAGCTACGACGTAGCTGGTGTCGCCGTTACGCCAGTTGACTTGTAAGTTACCGATACACAACGCGTCGCTCCGTCTTGAACTTCGTCGTGCATTAAACACGTCCTGTCTAGCTGCGGTAACTTTAAATCTTGAACAACCACTCTAAATTTACAAACGATATCCTCCAAAAGTTCTTAACAATATAAATAAACCAAACTCATTACAATTTCGCTGCACAACATTCAACTTCAACTCAGCTCCACCGCTCCAAAATCTCGACACAAATACATACATTAAAAACAAGCGACCTTTCCACATTAAAACAATTCAGTTAATCCTTTAGGAGGCTCCCATAACTCGATTCCGAATAATAACTAAATCCACAAACAATGGAGTGGCTGAATCTCGTTGCTGTGCAAGTTAAAACGAAAATTCACAGAGCCTAAACTTAATTACAACGTTAGGAGCTCGGCAAATACTTCAGAGTAAGATTACTTTTCTGTTTTGTACAATTTCGGGGTAATCTTCTTGTGTGCGGGTAAACGGATTAAAATTATTGGGAAGATCGTTAATGTTGGGACGTGGATCCAGGGCATTCATTTCGGGGATTTTTTAGGGATTCGTATGATATTGAAAAAAAAAACATTTTTGGGTATAAAAATGATTTACTTAAATCTCAAAGGAAGATAACATAAGCAGCTTATTACTGTCCCACTGCTAGCACGGGCAACTAACATAACATAGCATCACGCCTGTATTCGCCGAAGGGTTGGGCAGAGGTGTATAAAAACACCCTCATTAATTTCGCTGTTATGTTTAAGTCCCATGTAATAGGGGGCGAGCCTATTGCCATCAACCGGGCACATATCCAAACCCCAAGCTGCTACTGAGTAATTTCACACGGAAAAACCCGATAACACTTTGCCCGACCTGGGGATCGAACCAAGGACCTCACGATCAGCAGTCACGCTTACCACCACTAGACCAACGAAGCAACGTCTCAGAATGATAATGGTTTAGGCGTTAGACCACCACGCTGATCTGGTGCGGGTTGACGGACTACACACACCATCGAGAACTTTATGGAGCTCTCTAAGGTGCGCAGGTTTCCTCACGATGTTATTCCATCACCGTTAACGCTTGTAATAATCAAATTCTGATCCGTACATGTATTCGTAAAATTATAGGTACGAGGCGAGATCGAACTCAGACCCTCCTGCATTGAAAGCAAGCATTTCACCGCTAGGGTATCACTGCTTTTTCGAGGCTAGGTTATCACTTTAGGAGGAAACTGCAGCATATGCCGAGAGTTATCTTTTACAACTCCCAAGGTGGTAGAGATGGCTTATTCTTAGCTGAAAAAGCTTGGTCTAAAAATTTGTTATATTTCCTCCTAGCCTTCCAGTCAAACCAGATGTGGCCAAATTACACAGTAGATTTCTTTTTTTTAAAAAACCTTAGCCCCACAGCACACTAGAATTTCTCCTGTATCGTGGGTGCGTTTACAAACACAAACGCCCAGACCCGGAACAACTATCTGTAGGTCATACAAATATTTGTTCCGTGTGGGAATCGAACCCACGACCCGTAGCGCAGAAGCCAATTGGTCAGCCACTACACCAAACGTGTTGTCAAATGTTATTTTACACAGAATTAATGCCATTAGACCTTCGCCACCCAGTTACTGGGCAATGCCGATATCTTAAAGTTAGACCAGTTGTCAGTCAGACTTTAGGGCTTCCGACTACCCATAACGACTGTCATAGATATTCTTCTGACACCCGGGCGCGGTTTAACGAGTTCTCCAAGACACGGTAGGGTCTCAATGTGTAACGAACGGTCACCCATCCAGGACTGACCGCGACAAGCGCAGCTTAACCTCACAAAAAATAACAAGATTCTGTAATTAATAATAATTTTTATTATGAGCTTGACTACTGACTTTTTGAGAATAAGAACATAACTTATATGCACCATAAAGGATCGCCTCCTGCCAAATTGTCTATACGCCAAATGGAGTTTAAGCAAGAAATAAAAAAGTCTATCCATCGAACTATTATGGATGAGAAGCTACGTTTATCTTGTTTTGTAGGTTATAGTGTATGCGTTTTGGGGATCCGTAGTCAAAAAATCTTCTTCATAAATAAACTTTTAAGTTAAACAGTTTTATATTGCAGTACCCCTTTTTTTCCTTTTTTTTATCGTTGGAAAATCCTCATGGATGTGTCTGCCGGACTCTTACCGGCTAAAAACCAACAGTGTTCCTCTACTTGACCGTTCGGCCGGGGTCGTGGGATTCGCAAAAGCATGCAACGTAACCCCTTATCTTGCAGTACCCCTGCGGTATCAGGATTTGAGGATTGAAGGTTGAAATTATTATAAAGTTGTATTGTCATAGGAACTGAATTTGTGTGCAAAGTTTCAGGAGAATTGGCTAAGCAGAAGTAGTTGTAAAATCTGTCGCAAGATTTAAAAACAAAGAAGTATACAAAGTGAAGCTAATTAAAACCGATTAAGGGATGATTTCCACCAAACGGCTCGCATCGCATCGGATCGGAAAGGATACGAACGGATGCGGCGATAACTGATCGAGTCCGGCAGGATGTCGACGCATACGACTAGCGCCGTACCGTCTCTTGCGAACGTATCCGTTTCTGCGCCTAGTCAAATAGTTTCATTCCTACCATGTTGATAGCCGAAAGGATCCGATCGGATACGACGACAGGCGAACGGAGCCGTACGTGCGTCGCAGCATACTTTCGGCTACGATCGCGTGTCGCGGAAGACGCCCGCGGTCAAGCTGCTGTGCGCGGCTTGGTAATATAGACTAAATACTGTGTACACGATTTAATATCGTGTAAAGATTGTAAAATCCGTTCCGATCCGTTGCGATGTGAGTCGTTTGGTGGAAATCATCCTTAACAAGGAACCATAAAAGTTTAGACAGATGTATCCGTCCGTCTATTCGTTTGCCACTAAAATGTGTGCTTTCATTGCAACTTTAAATCTCTAAGTACCTATAATAAAAATCTGAAAAAATACTAGTAGTGTTTCACATACTAAAGTAAGGTTATGAAATATAATTTACTTAAGTTGTTAAATAGTTGGTTCATTGCAAAATATGAATAGAAATACGCATTAATAATAACATTGTAATAGCATGTTTTTTCGAAATCCTTGTCGACTTTTTCATTTAAAATTTCATGAGTTCCATTAGAGTAATCAACAATATTATGGCCATGGAACCCAACTTTATGTATAGCCCGAAACGCCCTTGGCAGCTTTTTGGTTTTATGGGTCATGTGCGCAATTGCCCGTGATTGGCATACTTTTCCGGCGATTGATGGAGTACTATATAGTAGACGTGGTTCTTTTATACGAAGCGGTGAATATTTAAGGGTATGCTCAAACTAATGCGGTCAGGTTGCGGCCGTGGTACGGTCAGTAACAAAAGTCGGTTAACATTGTAACTTTTACATAACATCTAAAAGACACAAAATTATTCGCTACACTGCTTTTCAGAATTTCATATAATAGTCAAGATTTTGTGTTATTTTATTGTTACATGTGTTCCGGTTAAATTTGAATATTATTGTGTTCAGTTATGATTTATAAAACTGAAGTGTTAATAGACTTTCGTTGCTGACTCTACCGTGCACGGGTTGCGATCAATTACTACTACTGTACTTGTAGCGACGTTTTCAGACCAAATATATTGACGTTAGGTACCACAGCAACAACAGATGTAAATTGTCAGTCAAATAATTATTATACTTAGCAGTGATAGCCTAGTGGTGTAACTGTCGGACTGCCAAGTCATAGGTCTCGAGTTCGAACCCAAGGCACGCACCTCTGAATTTTCGGATTCATGTGCGTATTGTATAATTATAACTTGCTTAAAAACGGTGAAAGAAAACATCGTGAGGCGGCATAAACTCTGATACTAGGTTAGTTACGTTAGCATATCAGCTACACCGAACTCCAATACGACACCGGCTTACAGTTTAGCATTAAGATAGCTCGTAAGATTTAATTGTTAATCTATACTAATATTATGAAGCTGAAGAGTTTGTTTGTTTGTTTGAACGCGCTAATCTCAGGAACTGCTGGTTGGAATTGAAAAATTATCTTTGTGTTAGATAGTCCATTTATCGAGGAAGGTTATAGGCTATATAACATCACGCTACGACCAATAGAAGCGGAGCATAAATGAAAAACGCTGCAAAAACGGGAAAAATGTCCACCCGTGCGAAGCCAGGACGGGCCGCTAGTGTTTGAATAAAGTTTAGTTCTGTACCAACCACCAACGTGGACACTCATCCTGAGTTTACTTTTTAAAAACTCCTTCGCCGTCTCTCCTAATATAACTCACGTCGCTACAAGTACAGTTGCAGTAACTGATCGGAACCGTGCACGCCACCGCGATCGCAAGCTGAACGCGTTGGTTTTTGGTTTGAGCGTACCTTTAGCAAGAGAGTGGCTATCATGGGTCGGCCTGTAAATATACCTCGAGAGTAAACAATGCACCAGCACCAACTCATGTTCTGCCTAGTCTTTTCCCAAGTATGTTGGGGTCAGCTTCCAGTCTAACCAGATGCAGCTGAATACCACTATTTTACGCGGTGCGACTGCCATCAGACTTCCGCAACCCAGTTGGTGGGCAATGCCGATATCCTAAGGTTAGACCAGTTGTCAGACATTTCGGGCTTCTGTCTTCCCGTAACGACTGTCATAGGTATTCGTATGACACCCGGGACCGACTGTTTAACGTGCTCTCCGAGGCACCGAAGGGTCTCAATGTGTAACGAACGGTCACCCATCCACGGACTGAGCGCGACAAGCGCAGCTTAACCTCGCAAATCGTATGACCCGCTTGGTTGGTAATTAGCCACGAGCTCCTCCTCTAAGATATAAAACAAGTATAGTTTATAATTTAGGATGTAATGTAGTGTATCATAGACAACCGTTAGTCATTAATCTTTCCTATAACGAAAGGTTATTAATGCCCGCTGTCCCAACGCTGGGCAAGTGGCCTGGTTACCACAGAGTCAGTTCCCCCCTATTTTCGTTGTCCGTCACTAGCCCGCACCATTTAATTAACATTCTGCCAAGGTAATCACCTGGGTAAACTACCAGCAAAAAAGACACATTAAAAATACCTACATCCTAAACTTCATTTTCCCAGTACCCCCACAAAAATGCACACAAATCTACCCTAATCCATGCATTGGCCTTCCATAGCAAAAGAACGACGGCCACCCTAGAATCAACAGCTTTAACGCAGTGAACGGGGCTGAATAAGCTCTGTAAGCCTCGAGGCTGCACCGTAATGTCTGGACTGGACTCTGCAGCAACTGGTTGACCTGTGAGGGTATCAACTATTAATTGGACTTCCAATATGGCTATTATGGTAGCTATAGTTGGAATTTGCCTGAAACGAGATCATTTTAATATTTCATGGAAATTTTAACTTTTTAGTAGAATACATAAGCGTAAGCCCATTACTGTCTCACTGCTGAGCACAGGTCTCTTCTCAAAATGAGAAGATTTTAGGCCTTATTCCACCACACTGGTATGGTACTGGTTGGCAGACAGCACACACCATCCGTAACTTTATGGAGCCCTCTTAAGTGTGCAGGTTTCCTCACGATGTTTTCCTTCACCGTTAACGCAAGTGATAATCAATTCTGATCTGCACATGAATTTGGAGAGCCAGAGGTGTATGTTAAGGGGAAAAACTCAGACCGAGTTCGAAACTCCTTGTAAGGCAAGCGTTCAACTACCGGGCTATAACTGCTTACTTTTTAATATTTTATGTAAAACATTACTATTATTAAATTAAATGAGACGTAATTTTAAAACTGCTTCGTTACTCTAGTGGTGGCAAAGGCGACTGCTGATCGTGAGGTCGTGGGTTCGATCCCTAAGTCAGGCAGTGTTATTGGGTTTTTCCATTAGCAATTTCTCAGCAGCAGCCCGGAGTCTAGATTTGTGCCCGGTTGATGGCAATAGGCTCGCCCGCTATTACATGCGAAATAAGGGTGTTACTATACACCTCCGCCTAATCCTTCGGGGAATACAGGTGTGATGTTATCTGTGCAATTTTTATATTCGCATCTATTACTACTGAATTTTAATAATATCAGTCTGGTCTTCACATTGGTAAAGAGACACAGACACAGGTAGTTACGCTGCGTCTGTAAATCAAACCCAATGTGACGGCCAGGCTTACTATCGCATCGGGCGCTGCACACATTTTACATTTTCATATTATGAACATATTGGATTCCTTACTGCATTGGCTCGATGGAATTCAGGGACAAATAATAGTGGGAAAATAATAATGAGACTCAATTTCCCACAATACCACTTCGATACACAAAATGGAACATATATTCGAAGCGCGCAGTGCAATGTAATTCGCGGTTTGAATTCAATTGTAAATTTTTCACTGTCTGCTTGTGATATTGTGTTGTGTTACACAACTAATTACAACAGTCTGCAAAAAAAAATGAGAGCCGTTTTGGTTTTTTTGCGTAATTCTTAAGATTTTGGGTGTGCTGAATCCGAAAATGACTTTCATTTGTCATAGAACGTCACGTTTTCTGACAATGTGGGTATCTATGTTAAACAAGTTACCATCTTAAAATAAAAGTTTTTTTTTTTTTATTGCGTAGCATATCTTGTTTTTTTTATCTAAAATACATTCCTTAGTAAGCACTAAACACAACACATTTCTTTTTCCCAGTGAGACTCCTTTTGGTACATTTTCGCTTGTGGGAAGCATCTGGAATGTCTCTCTGAAGCGTCCAACAGTAGTCTGCCATCATTGAGACGCTCCATCTTCCCTGGTATCTTTTTTCCATCTCCTTAATATCTTGGTGAAATCGTTCACCTTGCTCATCACTCACATCTCCATTATGACTTCAAATTAGCCCAAAAAACCACTTTTTATAATGAAATTTTGCGTTTTACATAATAACCTAACGTTCTGGAATTTTTTGAGTATTTTTTAGTTTTTAGAGCACCTAAATACATAGAAATCAGTTGAAAACAACCAGACAGCATTTTGTTGCAGACTTGTATTATACAACGTGTTACATAATTCCCCATGAAAAATGTAAATAGTCTTTTATGGTTGTTGTCATTTACCTCTCAGAGGAAATTAGGTAAGAATGTAAATAACTTTCTGGGTAGTCTACTCTTTAGTTTTATGTTTTCAGGGTTGCGTTTCAATTGTGATTATTTTATGTTTTATCCAAATTCTTTTTTTTTGGGTCATACTACGGTTTTCAAATATTGCCAATAGACTCTTTACAAGGGACCTTTTAACCCCCTTTCGGCTTTAGGGGTATTTTTGTAACACGTTGTATACCTACATAATACAGGGTGTAATCGAAATCATGTAATTCCTTCAAACCTCGTGATGTACTGCTGCTGACAGAGATTAACCCAGCACGGGATTTTGGATGCAATGAAAAAAAATTATAAGAAGTAAACATGTGTTCTTAACGTGAAGTATACACCCCGAGCGAATTGCGCGGCTATCGCTCGCCGCGCGATCATTTAGCTCGAGGCGCTAAAATGCCTCACGTTAAGAGCTCATGTTTAATTCTTGTATTTTTTTAAATTAAATCCAAATGTATCCCATTCAGCGTTAATCTATGTCAGCAGTACATCACGAGGTTTGAAGGAATTACATGATTTCGTTTACATCCTGTATATATATGTCTGAATTCTGTTTTATCTATACTAATATTATAAAGCTGAAGAGTTTGTTTGTTTGAACGCGCTAATCTCAGGAACTACTGGTTGGAATTGAAAAATTATTTTTGTGTTGGATAGTCCATTTATCGAGGAAGGTTATAGGCTATATAACATCACGCCATGACTAATAAGAGCGGAGCATAAATGAAAAATGTTGCAAAAACTGGAAAAATGTTCACCCGTGCGAAGCTGGGACGGGCCGCTAGTATTTTATATATGGTTCATTGATGCCCGGTTCCTATGGCCAAAAACGATTCGTTATGCTTACCATTAAATAGATTCGCAGGCTTATTTTAAGTGCAATAGCTACTAACGTATTGAAGAGTCTTTGCTTCATTGTTGGTGAAGATACAGGAGTCTAAATTTTAACCAATAACGCTCGATAAATCATAGGAATTAGGTCCAAGCCACATCTGAAGGAAGATACGTCACCGATCTTCCGTCGCGTAATTTACTTGAGGAATTTTAGTAACGCATCTTCGGTCAAATGTGTACGGTATGAGATGTTTGCATGGAATCATGTGTACCGGCGGAAGATGGGCGGCGTATCTTCCGTCAGATGTGGCTTGGCCCTTACACATGAGTGCGTAGTGCTCTCAACCGGCGTGCGTGTATGACAACATGTGTGAATGTGGACGAAGCGAAAGGAGTATGGAAGGGTCGTGGCATGTGGCTTTCTATAGTTTCTGCTTGCTTAGAAAATAGCATGAGTTTATGTACGTATGTGGGATTTAACTATTTGGGAGTAGAATTAAATAGCAGATTCTTTAGCAGAACTTCGATTAGTTTTTTATTCTAATAAATCTTTTCAATCGTAACGTCTTCATTCTTCCCATAGATCCCATAGATTATCTAATCCCCGTCTTACTTTTTTAAAAACCGTTCACCTCTTCACAATCATACAATCTTTAACATTCATTTGCTCTCTCACTCACACACTTACCAATCATTACCTTTATCTCTTTCTCCCATTTATGCATCGTAATTCACTAATCGCGTTCCATTCTTACATATACGAGTGCTGTCTCCAGTCTCGGGGTTGGTTTATTATCTACCACAGGCCAGACAATTTGTGTCATTTTTTTTTGTTTCTTTTTTCAGTTATCTTGCAGCCCGCGTTTCCTCTTAAGAAAGTCCCCGTAAAACGCCAGTACGACATTTGAGGCAATTCTACCATGATGTCATTTGTCATATTAGCAACATAACATAAGTACGACTTTAGATAGATAGATATACTTTATTGTACACTAAAAGAAATAAAACAGAAGGAGTACACGTTATTAAGAACAATACAAATGGCGGTCTTATCGCTTAAAGCAATTTCTTCCAGACAACCTTTGGATGGAAAGAATTGTCAAAAAAAATATATAGGGCAGTTTGCAGCATACAAACGTATAACCTAATAAAAATCGATAATCAACTAAATCACTAAGTATATTACAATAATAATATAAGTTAATAAATAAGTAATAAATAAAATAAATATAATATATATACATATTTACCTAATACTATACTATACTATTATATACTATAATTACCAAATACTCAGAAAAAGCTCGCTAAACTTCACTAATTGGAAATTATGTACAGCTATTCGCGGAAGAGTAATTCCTGTGTTTGTAGCTTACGAAAATGATTGAAAAACTTTGTATAATAATATAGAAACAAATATTTAGATTAATATTGTAATTTAAATCGGGAATTCTGGGATTTCACGTATAATTAGAATGGAAGAGATTTTGTTAATGGTAGGTATTCAGTTTTTAACTATTGATTAGATTCTCTCGTTATTACGACTTATTTAAACTGTGGTGGCATCTATAACGCCACACGACAAATGTCTAGCAGACTAGAGCGACAACAATGACAGCTGTCAGATGAAACGTCACAAATCCTGCATCGCGATATCAAGATCTGACGCGGAGTTAGTATTATACAACTTTCCAACATCAACCGTTGGGCAGTGGCCCGCCAGGTATAAGACTCGCCTGGTTGGAGGATCCTCCTTTTTCGTTGGAGGAACACCATACCTCGTTCCTCCACAATACTAAGACTAAATTAAACCCAGATTTAAAAAAAAAACTGCCTCGTGAGGCCCTAGGTTCAATTCCCAGGTCGAACAGTGATATTGGGTTTTTCCGTGTGGAATTCCTCAGTAGTAGTTCGGAATTTGAATTTGTCCCCGGTTGATGGCAATAGGCTCGCGTCCTGTTACATGGAACTTAAACATAACGGCGAAATGAGGGTGTTACTATACTTCTCTGCCCTACCCTTCGGGAAATACAGGCTGTTATGTTACTTTATTTAAAATATACTCATCTCTTTGTAACATCATATAACAAAAAGGGACAGGGCTATATTAAAACTTGAGATTTTCTTAGACCTCTCATAATAAGAGGGTCTGACTGCGTCAATGGCATCACAGCACGGCACAGATCTGTTAGAGCTCTGCCTCATTAGTGCGTTGCGTTGCGTCGTCGCAGCGTCAACGCTGCGTCGTTTTCCATACATTTTAAATGAAATGCCACATTAAAGCGTTGCGTCGTTGCACGCGACGTTTCATCGGATCAGCGGACGAGAGACGAAGCGGGGGGAGGATGATGCGCTGCGCTGTCGGAGCTCCGGTGCGACGACGGACAGTGTTCCACTGCTAGAGGGGCAAACGAGACTGACTGAGGTGCGTGCGTCGTCCTCTTGCGCTGGGACGTCGTGCATCGGCGCAACGCAGGTGTGGCGTACAATGCGTTGATCCGTTGCGACAACGCAACGCAACGCAATCAGGCACCGCCCTTAACAGTGATTGAATTCATCCTTATTATCATAAATACGAAAGTAACTCTGTCTATCTGTTTGTAACCTCATCACGACTAAACTACCAAGCCAATTTCTATGAAACTTGGTTCAGAGATAGTCTGGAACCCGGAGAAGGACATAAGCTACTTTTATCCCGAAAAACGTGGAATAAGCGATAAACGACAACCATGTAGATGAAACCACGGGCGACCACTAGTAACAATATAATATGTATCTTATTTATTTTAATGGATTGAACTGTTGTTTAGGCTTTCACTGTCTATTATAGTCTAATAATATAAATAAGTACACTCTCCTCTCTCCTCTGACTTTTCGGATTCATGTGCGTATTGTATAATTATCACTTGCTTAAAAACGGTGAAGGAAAACATCGTGAGGAAACCGGCATGCCTGAGAGATATTTCTCGACGGCATGTGAAGCCAAGTCAGAGGTCCATGGGCGGCATAAACTGTGACACCAGGTTAGTCACTAACCACACGAAAAGAAGAAGAATAAGTACAATAATTTAACCAATCCATATACTCTAACAAACCTGTGATTGGGAAATATTTGTGGTAGAAGAATCGTTTGTTCTGCTTAGCCTTTTCCCAACTATGTTGACGTCAGCTTCCAGTCTAACCAGATGCGGCTGAATGCCAATATTTTACACGAAGTGACTGCCATCAGACCTCCGCAACCCAGTTAGAGGGCAATGCTAATATATTAAGGTTAGACCGGTTGTCAGACTTTCGGACTTCTGACTACCCGTAACGACTGTCATAGTATTCGTATGACACCCGGGACCGTCCGTTTAACGTGCTCTCCGAGGCACGGAGGCGTCACGATTTGTAACGAACGGTCACCCATCCACTGACTGACGGCGGCAAGCGCAAATTGTATGATCCACGCGATGGCAGAAGAATCGTTTAAATACACAATTTTTATTAGAAGTATATAATACGCTTTTCTTAATTTTGAAACTATGTACTTTTTGGATTTTTAAAGTAAAATGAATGTTTCTCAATCAAACGTTTGTTAACCTTTTATAAAAAAAACTGCCAAGTGCGAGTCGGACTCGCGCACGAAGGGTTCCGTACCATTATCTATAAAAACGGCAAAAAAATCACGTTTGTTGTATGGGAGCCCCCTTAAATATTTATTTAATTCTGTTTATTAGTATTTGTTATTATAGCGGCAACAGAAATACACCATCTGTAAAAATTTCAACTGTCTAACTATCACGGTTCATGAGATTACAGCCTGGTGACAGACGGACGGACGGACAGCGGAGTCTTAGTAATAGGGCCCCGTTTTACCCTTTGGGTACGGAACCCTAAAAATTAAGTAGCTAGACTATAATAAGTAAACTTCAATAGATCTATTTTCTAAGGCTTACAAGGCGTTCCAAAAATCTATTCCAACTCCTTTATCATAATCGTATCAGCTCGTAAAGTGCTGTAAACATCCACATCTGAACATAGGCTACCTAATAACCTCGTAATTTATGTATAGAACAAAATAGTTTTAATTCCGGCTTGTAGGCAACCGATGATTGCGTCACTCCTCTGGTTGCCACCCATTGGACTCAATAACGTTATTATCCCTTGTAGGGACACCATATATTTGAAAAATATTGGACACGTATCGATTGCTCTTTTTTTAATAGGGTGTGAAAATGTTGCGTAAATATCGAATTACTTTGAGGTGAATATTAAAAAAATCTTTTTTCCATTAACATTACAGTGGATGTCAAAGATTTTTAAGTGTGAGAGAAATCTTATGCTGCGTCCAGACCTGCCAAATGCGCCGCTCGCGAGCCGCTTGCGAACTGCGCGCGTGCTGCTCGCGTGCAGTTACAGCGTACGTTTGGTGCGCCGCTCTAGTGCAACTCCGGCAAGGCTCGAGTGAGGCGCGCGCGGCTCGCGCGCCGCTCGTGCGCACATAGCTTCTTTCGCGTTTCAACTATGAGCCTCAGTTGTGAATTTGCTTCCGAAGATGTCGGACCATACGACTGCCGTTAGCATAATTGCTGCAGCATCGGCTATTTTATTACTGACAAAAACTAAAAGGAAAAACAGAAGACGTTGGTGGCTGGTGCCACGAGCGGCGCGCGCGCACCACCTGCGCCGCTAGCGTACGGCGCGTAGCTTGCGCGCGAGTTTCGTACGAACATAAAATGCACGCGCGCCGCCCGCGAACGGCTCGCGAGCGACGCATTCGCGGCGCGTTCGTTAGGTCTGGACGCACCATTACAGCGGGGCAACGTTTTTATGTAAAATCTAAAATATAATGTTTTCCTTATTTTTTGATGATTAAGGCCGAAGATCCCACCTCATGCTAAGTAGTTACTACCTACCTACAATCCCCAGAGGATTTACGATTTGTTCAATAATTATTATTTCCTTTATTATGTCATGTCCTTATTTTTTATTTATTTTTATCAAATTGCGAATGTGAGTACTATGTAGGCTAGCTTTATACACGAATTTTGTAACTGTTTGGCGGTTTTGAGATTTTTTTTTGACCTACGCAAATGTCCGGCTGATTGGTAGCGTCGTGCGGCAGTCGGGTTGTTGAGCTCCCCAAAATAAGGTTTGAGCTACGCGGTGACTGATGCATGCGTGCCGTCAGTTAGGACAGGTCAACTCAAACCTGCTATGGAACTTTCCTAAAAAGGCCATTCCAGACGTTGCCCTACATTGTTACACTCACATAGTTTTTATACCACAATGTCTGGACTTTAAAAGAGACCTTGACCTCTGAGTTTGTTTCGGCTTTTCTTCTCAGAGCTAGTCAGATAGGAAATGCCGGCACCATTTAGTCTTAAAAAAAATTTACATTGACTTGTAAAAGTGTCTGTAACAGATTTATTTACAGAAATAAAAATCATTTATCATTTATCGTTGCCAACGTTAGAGACTTAGTTCAAAAGTGTTATGTGCTTGTAATTTCACCGGCACACATACACTTCAAACTGGACACAACAGTACTGTACTTGGCGGCAAAAATAGGTATGGTGCTTGTACTTCCCCTGACGAACTCAGAAGGAGCTCAATGTCAAACATTTACAGCTCTACTTATTTTTTTCCCCAAAACCTAATACCATACACCGGAACACAACAGTACTTGGCGGCAGAAATAGATATAGTGGTAGTACTTAGGGATGTTACGGAGCTTCGACCCGACTCCGAAAGGTCGGAATTTCCGATTGTTTTACACCTCCGACTTCGGCTTCGGCTCCGATAATTTTGAATCGGAGGTCGAAACCGCGGCCAGAACACATACGTACAAGATTTGACTTGTCTTGACTTACGCTCGCTTTTCCCGTTCAATTGTTTAGTCACATGTGTCAGATACGTTTTGTCGAGCCTGCGTTGAATTTCTGAAGTAGTAGTGAATTAAACATTATTAGCAGTGTATTCAGTATTTATGACCTGAAAATTGAATTTAAAGACTAAACAGTGAAGCCAAAAACTAGTGTAATATGGAATTACTTTAGTGAAGTTGAAGTGAATACGGCAAAATGTAAAATTTGTGAGAAAACATATTCTAGAAAAGAAGGCCTGCCCTTAAGTTGACACAATCTGTCTTCTACTCCGCCTCCGCCTTCGACTCCGGCCCCAGCTCCGGCTCCGACTCCGGTTCCGGTATAACCAACTGCTCCGGCGTCATACATCTCGACAGAGGGCGCGCGCGCTACTTATAGTTTTTTAACATTTATGCTGTAAAGTTCTTCACACTTCTTCAGCCAATGCCATGGTCGGAAAACACAACACTAAAGCGTCAATATCGCACAAATAGGATGAGTCTCTATCTCGTAAATACAAAATCGACAATTTTGCACAGGAGTCTCTCTCTTAAGGTATTTGTTGGTTTCACAACACAGCACGCGTCAATTTCGCACTGTAAACGCTTTTTTACACGCTTTATATTAGCTTCACTTTAACTAACGAACAAACTAACTATGTAACAATGTAAAAAAACCTTGGAAGTCAATAAATTGGAATCAAAAAAACTCTTCAGTGGCTACTAGTGAACCCCTCGAGTTTGGGCTGATATGTTTCGTCTTAATGAGTCCAATAGATTGGGCTTCGTAACAAGGGTCTGATGATGGGGCCAGGAGGTGGATAGTGGACCTCTTCAGTGGCTACTAGTGAACCCTCGAGTTTGGGCTCATATGATTCGCCTCAATGAGTCCAATAGATTGGGCTTGTTAACGAGGGTCTGATGATAGAGCCAGGAGGTGGATAGCGGAACTCTTTAGTGGCTACTAGTGAACCTTCGAGTTTGGGCTCACATGATTCGCCTCAATGAGTCCAATAGATTGGGCTTGGTAACGAGGGTCTGACGATGGAGCCAGGAGGTGGATAGTGGAATTGTTCAGTGGCTACTAGTAACGATATTTTACTAGTAATCCCCTCGAAAATATTATAACTTAATTAATATACATAAAACTTTAAAGAAATGCTAACTAAGCCAACTTTAAATGTATTGTGTACCAGTAATAAATATGTTAAAAGTTATTTTAAGACTATAAAGTTTAAAATAAAAATATGTAGTTTAAAAAACTATAAACACGCTCTAATCACGCACTAAATATTATAAAATAATTCTTTTATATCCAATGGTTAATACAAAAAGCGTGGAGAGCTTTTTGGTTGTGTGTACTTTTAATTAATTTAAACAAAGCGCTCCACGATTTTTGTATTAACCATTGGATATAAAAGAATTATTTTATAATATTTAGTGCGTGATTAGAGCGTGTTATTTGTTTATTTATTTATATACTCTTTATTGTACACCAGGTTAATATAACACAAAAAACTATTTAAATACAAAAATGCACAATGGGCGGTCTTATCGCGCAAGGCGATCTCTTCCAGACAACCTTTGGATGGACTGGGAGAATGGAAAGAGAAAATCGAGCAATCTAGGTGTACAAGTACACTACGTACCTACATAATATTACTTAAATTTAATAATATAAAATACATGGCAAAATAATTACATAAATATGAAAAGAAAACATAAATAATATAATAATAAACTAATAAATATATGTATAAGAACGGAGGAGAGGAATAAAATAAATATTTATAGTTTGTGTTTATAGTTTTATAAACTACATATTTTTTTCATTAATATTTATATGTACCGAATGCTATTATTATTATTAAGATCCAACTGTTGGTTGAAATAAAGGAATTGAATTGCATTGTAAAACATTTACAGCTCCACCCAGCAGTGATAGCCTAGTATTGTGACCGTCGGACTGCCAAGTTAAGTCAGTTCTCGAGTTCGAACCCAAGGCATAGGTACACCTCTGACTTTTCGGATTCATGTGCGTATTGTTTAATTATCACTTGCTTAAAAGCGGTGAAGGAAAACATCATGAGGAAACCGGCATGTGAAGCCAAGTCAGAGGCCCATGGGCGGCATAAACTCTGACACCAGGTTAGTCACTAACCACATGAAAAAGAAAGAAAGCTCCACCCAATTTTTTCCCCCATACTTACCACATACGCTTGCATCAATATAACCTATACCATACCATAAAGTTTTATGCCAAGGTCTAACGTATCCGTATAGCAAAAACGTTTTATGGTTAGCGATAACAGTAACGCATTAGCAGTGAGTGGTTAGCCACAGAGTAGTCTATTCACTTTAATTTTATGACTTACATCAACGTTTTAGGTTAAACTAATAAGGACTAACGAAGATGTTTTTTTTATGAATTACTGGCAGTTTTTTGTATTGGCTAATGGGATGATAGCAATCGTGAGGGCTCTATCCCCAGTTTGGGCAGTGTTTTTGGGTTTTTTTCTGTGTGGAATTCCTCAGCAGCAGCCCAGAGTTTGGATTTGTGCTCGGTTGATGGCATTAGGCTCGCTCCCTATTATGTGGGACATAAACATAATGGCGAAATGGTGGTGTTACTATACACCTCTGCCCACCCCTTTCGGGAATACAGGCGTGATGTTATGAAATGATGTTATTGATTTGGTTTTTAGCACCATGATGTCTATTATTAATCTATTAGCTTGTTAAGGATATACAACGTGTTACAAAAATACCCCTAAAGCCGAAAGGGGTGTAAAAGGTCCCTTGTAAAGAGTCTTGGCAATATTTGAAAACGGTAGTATGACCCAAAAAAAAAAACAAAATTTGGATAAAACATAAAATAACCATCATTGAAACGCAACCCTGAAAACATAAAACTAAAGAGTAGACTACCCAGAAAGTTATTTACATTCTTACCTAATTTCCTCTGAGAGGTAAATGACAACAACCATAAAAGACTACTTGATTATTTACATTTTTCATGGGACTTTGTGTAACACGTTGTATAATCAGCACATTACAATCCCAATGCTGGAGTCGGGCCTCTTCTCAGAATGAGTGGTCATCATCGACTCCAGCATCCCGTCGTGGTTGACTACACACAACATCCAGAACTTTGTGGAGCCCTATATGGTGTGCAGTTGTGCAGGTTTGCTCACAATGTTTTCGTTCACCTCAATTGTTATTGAAAGGAGTTCCTTTAGGTGCCAAAGTATACGCTACTCCAACAAAATTCCAGGCAATATTCAAGACTTAAGCCTTATTAAATGTAAGTCCTATGTAAAGCAGAAACTGTGCAAAAAGGGTTTCTTTAACGTTAAAGATTATATGGACGATAAAAATGCTTGGAATTGAGCCGCTCGCTGTTATCACAAACACATCATTGTAATTATTTTTATATGACATTATTTTTTATCTTTTTGACATCTTACTATTGAATTATTTTTTGAGGGGCTCGTGGCTAAATAATAACCGCGCCAATCGTACGATTTGCGAGGTTAAGCTGCGCTTGCCTCGGTCAGTCCATGGATGGGTGACCATTTGTTACACATCGAGATCCCTCCGTGCCTCGGAGAGCACGTTAAGCCGTCGGTCCCGGGTGTCATACGAATACCTATGACAGTCGTTACGGGTAGTCAGAAGCCCGAAAGGTTTAACAAAAGGTTTAACCTTAGGATATCGGCATTGCCCAGTTACTGGGTTGCGGAGGTCTGATGGCAGTCGCTCCGTGTAAAATACTGGTATTCAGCCGCATCTGGTTAGACTGGAAGCTGACCCCAAGATAATTGGTAAAATGCTAAGAGGAAGAAGACTATTGAATTATTTTTTTCAATAATTTATTATTTACTTATTATTTATTATGTCATGTCTTTATTTTTTATTTATTTTTATCAAATTGTGAATGTGAGTATCATGTAGGCCAGCTTTATACATGAATTTTGTAACTGTTTGGTGGTTTCGAGTTTTTTTTTTGTGTCGTAATGTCCGGCTGATTGGTAGCGTCGTGCTGTAGTCGGGTTGTTGAGTTCCCTAAAATAAGGTTTGAGCTACGCGATGACTGATGCATGCGTGCCGTCAGTTAGGACAGGTCAACTCAAACCTGCTATGGCACTTTCCTCAAAAGGCCATTCCAGACGTTGCCCTACATTGTTACAATCACATAGTTTCTAAACCACAATGTCTGGACTTTAAAAGAGACCTTGATCTCTGAGTTTGTTTCGGCTTTTCTTCTCAGAGCTAGTCAGATAGGAAATGCCGGCGCCATTAAGTCTTAAAAAAAGATTACATTGACTTGTAAAAGTGTCTGTAACAGATTTATTTACAGAAAAAAATAATTTATCATTTATCACCGTCACTGCAAACAACAATCAAATTCGGATCCGCACATGAATTCGAAAAGTCAGAAGTGCATGGACAGCAAACGTTCATCAGTAGACTATCACTATTGACGTCGAACCGTCGAAGTCAACAAGAAAATAAATGTCTATCCTTATCCCAAATATGTTGAGATAACTTCCAATCTAACCGGATGTAGCTGAATACCAGTATTTTACACGGAGCGACTGCCATCAGTCCTCCACAAACCAGTTACTGGGCAATGTAAATATCCTAAGGTAATACCGGTTGTAAGTCTTTCGGGCTTCTGACTTCCTGTAAAGACTGTCATAGGTATTCGTATGACACCCGGGACCGACGGTTTAACGTCCTCTCCGAGGCACGGAGGGATCTCGATATGTAACGAACGGTCACCCATCTACAGTCCGCAGCAAGCGCAGCTTAACCTCGCAAATCGTATGATCCAACGATTAGCCACGAGCCCCTTAATAAGAAAATAAATATCACATTTTGCTTGGTGGTAGGATTCACACGGTCCGCCTGGCTAGCTACAACCCTCACAGCGAATTCCGGCGCCAAGCAGTTTACTATATTCCGTCGTGTGTATACTGGGTGTAAAAATAGCCTTAACGAAGCCGAACTCTCCGCATACCGTACATAAAACTAAGTAACATACAGCAAAAATAATTGCTGGGAAATGACTTTTATTTTTTGTTATTAAAAACCAGCTTTTAACTGTAGCGCGCAATGTAAGCGCGCGCGCAGCACACTGTGCCTACGTTTCGAAAATGATAATGTTGGTATAGAATAATGTTTAGTAATAACATTTAAAGTTAGTTTTCGTGAAAAACGTTCAACAATATGGTGATTTTGACCTTCAATATTTCCATAACCAGTCGGTTCCCAGGTGACTCTCGGCTTCATTAAGGGTATTTTTACACCCGATATAACAGGCAGTAGGGTATAGGGAAATCCCTCTATATCTTTGATTCTTGGATTCGTGTGCTCCATCTAAGACTCTGTCTGCGCTTACCATCAGGTGAGACTATGGCGAAACCGCGAGCAAATCAAGAATAAAAAATAAAAACATCAAATAAAACAAAGTTCTGCCGACGTAATTCATGGTTACCCTATCAAAAGTCTCTTTGATGCTTACACTTTACTCTGGCAGCTACTCGAGTCTATCAGGAAGGATTGAGATATCGCCGAGACTTTTCTTTGAGAAATGCGATAGTTCTTAATTAATTTTTCTTAAAGAAAAGAAATGGGTATTAGGGCTGAAAAAATACTTGTACTTTGGAAAAGAGTAGCTTTAAGTGATTTTACTCCGTACAGGCAGTTGGCGGTACGTCTTACCACGGTTGGTTTTTAGGGTTCCGTACCCAAAGGGTAAAACGGGACCCTATTACTAAGACTCCGCTGTCCGTCCGTCCGTCTGTCACCAGGCTGTATCTCATGAACCGTGATAGTTAGACAGTTGAAATTTTCACAGATGATGTATTTCTGTTGCCGCTATAACAAAACATAATAAAAAACAGAATAAAATAAATATTTAAGGGGGCTCCCATACAACAAACGTGATTCTTTTGCTCATTTTTATAGGTAATGGTACGGAACCCTTCGTGCGCGAGGCCGACTCGCACTTGGCCGGCTTTTTTAATTTATTTTAGTAGTGTCATACACTTGGAAGCAATGAATCCGGGTCACCAACATGAACCTTAATATCACGGTAAACATTGATTAACATTTTAACATTGTTTTGTTTATGTTAGCTCCCGAATGTAGTTTAGTTAGTTGAACTAACGGTTGAACGATTGCCGTCCTTCCAGGAGTGACTGAGATCGATTATGACGTAAACCAATACTATAATATACCAATATTATTGTGGCGGCATCTATCACGCCACATGTGAACTATCCTGCATCGCGGTATCAAGATTTGACACGGAGTTAATATATATACAACTTCCCAACATCAACTGTTGGGCAGTGGCCCGCCAGGCATAAGACCCGCCTAGTAGGAGGATCCTCCTTTTCGTAGGCGGAACACCATATCTCATTCCCCTACATTATAGTACTTATAGCTAAGAAACAGGGAGGAAGACGCTAACTTGGTCTTAATAGTAAATCGTTCGTAATCAATTTCTTTTTCTGCCTAGCCTTTTCCCAACTATGTTGGGGTCAGCTTCCAGTCTAACCAGATGCGGCTGAATACCAGTATTTTACACGGAGCGACTGCCAGCAGACCTCCGCAAATCCGATATCCTAAGGTTAGACCAAATCGCTCGTAATCGAACTCATTAATTGAAATACTTATTGAACGCAAAATTACTATTAGGTCCCCACCTACGAAATTGGCGTTTTTTTCTCACAAATAGAGAACCTCGTCACTGCTATGATTTAAAATATTCATCAATTGCTTGATATTATATCGAATAATGACCTTCATAGCCAATTAGCAATAGTAAAAAAACCTTATTAGTTATAATTTTCTCAACATAAAAAATACCTTAAAAATGACTCCTCTTTTTGTTAGCAGAAATGACCACTATTTTTGTTTTAACTTAGTCAAAACTTATTTTTGTCGCATAATCTAAGTGGCATACGTTATCTTAGTTTTTAAACATTAGTGCATAAAAGTTTTAAAACATTAGTGTTCATAGTTGTTAAATAAATTAAGAAAATGTTAGTATGAAAAATGCAACTTCTTTAAAATTCTCCATACAAAACGCTGATTTCATAGGTGGGGACCTAATATTAACAGTCACCAAAATCGTCCGCCCTTCACCCTTCGTTTATTGATACACAGATTTAAAATTGTTTTGCAACTTAATAAATTCCATGTATCTAATTTTCAGATGCCTTATGGAAGAGATCCTAGTAGAGGCAAGTTGTAAGAACCAAGCGACGGACGGCCATTTTTATGTAAAATAGTAGGTACCTACGTATTTATACCGCACCGTGATTTCCGAGAAGCCTTAAAGAGAGTAATATTGTAACAAATTCCTAAAAGCACTTACCCATTTTATTTCTGAAATTCAGACAAATCTTATGAATTCCAAAATTGGAAATAAAATTAACTCGAGACATTTTTCGGGGCACGAGTCGCGCCGTCGGTTTTTGCCCTTCAATAGATTTATAAGATTCAATCAGAATTTTGGTAAAAAATCTGAGAACATTTTAGCATTCCTACGTGAGATTTGGAACTTAATGTTGGACCTCTTATTGAAACAATCTTGCCAGAAGGATTATTCTGTTACCTCTCTGTATTTTTGTTAATTAATGGCCTGTTCCTATAAACAAAAACGAATCGTTTTACTTACCAATAGTAGCATATTTTATTCCCAAACTGGGCATATCAATAGACTCAAATTCTACCTGTGATAGCTATTTTTACACATGTAGAATTAGCTTACGAGTCATCTTAGATCCTCTCTGCGCTTACCATCAGGTTAAACTAGGGTCAAAAGCGACCCCCCCGGTGGGTTCCCGCATTGTCGAGTCGAGGGGGCTCAGTAGCCGTGGCTGAGCCACCCACGGTGAACCGAAGAGGAACCCGAGGAGGGGCCGCTCGTCAGGGCTTTTCCCAGGAAGCCGATAGCCGTAGTGACCACCAAGTAAGGTGCGGTGTCGCTTGGGCGATATTGAAACAGAGGCGGGACGAGATTTAAAAAAACCGGCCAAGTGCGAATCGGACTCGTGCACGAAGCGTTCCGTACCATTATCTATAAAAATGGCAAAAAAAATCACGTTTGTTGTATGGGAGCCCCCTTAAATATTTGTTTTATTTTAATTTAATTATTTATTTTTAAAGTGAATATATAACTAAATATTCTGTGAATATTTCAAGCGTCTACCTGTTGCCGTTATCAATATCGAGCAAAAAAATCACGTTTGTTGTATGGGAGCCCCCTTAAATATTTATATTATTCTGTTTTTTAGTATTTTTGTTGTAGCGGCAACAGAAATACATCATCTGTGAATATTTCAACTGTCTAACTATCACGGTTCATGAGATACAGCCTGTCGACAAACGGACGGATGGACGGACGGACAGCGGAGTCTTAGTAATAGGGTCCCACTTTACCCTTTGGGTACGGAACCCTAAAAAAAGAAAGTTCAAAGGCGACAATGTCAAGAATAAAAGTTAAAACAAAATTAAGTTCAACAGTCTCCCCACAGATCATATTCTTCGGAATACGTCCGCAGACACTCCTCTATCTCAATGTAACTTGTAGCCTGACGCTTAGTAATGGTATCATGCGGTTAGGATTTAGTACGGGACGTGACTTGAATGTCCCATCATAGACTTTGTCATAGCGATGCGCGATTCCGAAATATTTAAACATCCGAAAACTTCGCAGATTTTCCGGCCGAATAAATCGATTTCCTCCGACTGAGCAATCGAAATATTGTTCGAATTATTCGAGTCATCTGACTCGGTATGCAATCCATATTCGTTTAGAAGATTTTGGTCAGTTAGACTTGGTCTTCATTATTGATGAAAACTTTGGGTGCATTAAAAGTACCTACTTACAAGAGAGACGATACTTGAGTATATCCACCACATCCTGATCAGTCAACTCCGCTATCAACCTTTCCTGAATGCCTAGTCTTTTCATCGTGGCATGAGCTATCCTCGTTTAACTCGGGTCAACAAGAGAGGAGAGAAGATTTTCGACATTATTTTTTATTTTTTTATAGTAGCCTGTGGAATGTCTCACTGCTGAGCAAAGGCCTCCCCTTTTGCGTTCCAAACCTCTCTACTTTGTGCCATTTCTAACCATGTTAGCCCCATAAACACGTCTAGATCGTCACGCCACCTACGCCGCAACTGACCTCGACGACAATGTTCTCCTTCAGGCGTCCAGTGAGTGACGATCTTTGCCCACCTGTCCGGGTGCATTCGAGCGACATGACCGGCCCATTCCCATATAAGCCTGGCTGTTTTTTCTCTAACATCTTCTTGACACTACTCTTAATCAAATCGAACTCGGTCTATTCGATACAATCGGATGCATTCGAGATATTTGACAAATTAAATTATTCGAATACATACATCCCTACTTTGTCATAACAGGTTTGAGTGGCCTTGTCTAGCATTTCGTGGCCTTCTTCAGAAACCATCTTTATAAGGATGAGGGATACGATTGTGGGATCATATTTTGGTGACGTGACGGCTTTGTAATTATGAGATAGTGTAAGGTTTCCAGAACTTTTTGAGTGTAGCCGACCTTTCTTTTGTTGTTGAAACTGAATATTTATGAAGAACTTCCTATGAAAAGATTTTTGTGAGTAAGAAAATATTTTGCTTTTTTTTCGTCTGTTTAGTGGCTAATCTTGTGTCAAAATTTATGCACTTGGCTTCACATGCCGTCGAAAAATATCTCTCTGGCATGCTGGTTTCCTTACGATGTTTTCCTTCACCGTTTTTGAGCAAGTGATAATTACAATACGCACATGAATCCGAAAAGTCAGAGGTTGCCTTGGGATCGAACTCGAGACCTATGATTTGGCAGTCCGACGGCCACACCAGTAGGCTATCACTGCTGTTAAACTGAACTGTACTGTATAATTTGCGGGAATCAGTCACACCTTAATAGCTGAACAGATTTGGATGAAATTTGGCACACAGGGAGACTATAACCTGGATCAGGACATAGGATACTTTTTATCTGAGAACAAAAAGTAGTTCCCCTAGGATACGAGTGAAACCACGGGCAACAGCTACGTATATAGATATACAAGGTTAGTCGGAAAGGGGGTACTAAGCGGCGGGCCACTTAATGTGTCACTGATGATTGTTTTAAAGAAAGTGTTAAAATTTCAAAATTCGTTAAAAAAATATTCCATGCAAAATTATTTTTATTTAAGTTTTTTCAAAAATCTTCGTCCCTGCTTTAGTTACGAATTCAGAAAATGGAGCTTCTAATCCGTGACCCCAAATATGACCTAAAATGTAAACACAGCTGATCATAGCTGAGGTTAGATAGAATTTAGCGTATTTGTTAAGAAATCTTTGAACAGCTATTTCTCTTAAATTAATGAGTTTTGGGGAAAGTTGTAGAACAAAAGTTATCCTTTATTATGGGTACTTTAACACCCTTTTAGCTTAGTACCCCCTTTCCGACTAACCTTGTATATAAAAATGAATCCCTATTTCCCTTGGTCACGCCATAACTTAAAAACGACTTTACCCATTGAGATCATATTTACACAATATATTTGCTTTATTGAGACGATAGTTCATAGCTATGCTGGGATCCGATAGGTGGCTCTGTAGTCAAAGTATTTACGCGGGCACAGCCGCGGGAGAAAAGCTAGTTTGAGAGCGAAAATAATTTGCCCGCTATGGAAAGTGGAGGGAACAGTTGAAAAAATCTTATTATTAAATACCAAAACATTCGGAAACGTTTCAATTCCATATTTATTTAATAGCTAATATGGGTACAAAATAGTGTTATAAATTTTATAATAGTATTAAACATAAAATCACGCCTTGTATTCCCCGAAGGGTTAGGCAGAGGTGTTTAAGTCCCATGTAATAGGGGGCGAGCCTATTGCCATTAACCGTGCACAAATCCAGATTTCGGGTGTGGTATTGAGAAATTACTAATGGAAAAACCCAATAACACTTTGCCCGACCTGGGGATCGAACCCAGGACCCCACGCTCAGCAGTCGCGCTTGCGACAACTAGACCAATACGGCAGTTAACCTTTTTTAGAATCGAATTATTTTTTATAGAGCCGTTTTTATAAAAAAGTAAGTACCGTACTTAGTTTTTAGCAAGTTATATTCTCATAAATTCTATTAATCATCGCCATATTAATGGCTTTCGCCATGCAACATTTTTACAAAACAATCAATTTCTTTAAAATTAATCGAAGTATACTAATATTATAAAGCTGAAGAGTTTGTTTGTTTGAACGAGCTAATCTCAAGAACTACTGGTAGGAATTTAAAAAATATTTATGTGTTGGATAGTCCATTTATCGAGGAAGGTTATAGGCTATATAACATCACGCTACGACCCATAGGAGCGGAGCATAAATGAAAAATGTTGCAAAAACGGGAAAAATGTCCACACGTGCGAAGCCGGGACGTGACGCTATTATTAATATTAGTAAATATTAGTAATTAATTTGGCGACACGGTTGGTGCAGTGGTTAAGTGATTGGCTTCTGCGCTACAGGTCGTGGGTTCGATTCACGCACGCATCAAATATTTGTATGACCTACAAATAGTTTTTCCGGGTCTGGGCGTTTGTGTATGTGAAGATTTGTGTCTGTAAACGCACTCACGATACAGCAGAAATCCTAGTGTGGGGCAACATTTAAAAAAAAAGAGACATTAAAACTTAGGTACCTACATACACAGAAAAATATGAATAAGTTATAATATGCTTTTCCTTTAAGTAAGTTACAAGTTTACAAGAAAGAAAAGGATAGCGTCTTACTTCTATACTAATATTATAAAGAGGAAAGACTTTTATTTTTGTGTGTATATAATAAACTTAAAAACTACTGGGCCGATTTCAAAAAATATTTTGCCGTTAGAAAGCTACATTATCACTCATAAACACAGGCTATATTTATTACTGGAATAAACTTCTTACGCGGGCTGAGCCGTGAGGACACAGCTAGTAACTTATAACAATAGCCTAACATAATCTAGCTGTGGTAGTACTTGCATCTGCTTATCGAAAGTTTATCGAAATTCAGAACTAACAGATAATCTGTGAAAACGCACGTAGTTGAGCAAGTTACTTGAAAGATAAGTTAGCTACTTCATTAACTTAAGTTCAATAACAAGCAGTATTTTGGAGTATTTTGATATGCGACTGAATTTGCTATTGTTTTAGATGTTATTCATCTAAATTAATAGTATTAGTTGAATAGTTGAGACTGTTGTTATAAAGTTACCGTTCTAAGTTTAAGTTAACTCGACGGGGAAAAGCAGGTAAGTTTATAGATACCGCCTCGCTGATCTAGTGGTGGCAAGCGCGACTACTGATCGTGAGGTCCTGGGTTCGATCCCCAAATCGGGCAAAGTGTTATTGGGTTCTTCTGTGTGGAATTCCTCAGTAGCAGTCCGGAGTTTGGATTTGTGCCCGGTTGATGGCAATAGGCTCGCCCCCTATTACGTGGGACTTTAAACATAGCGGCGAAATGAGGGTGTTACTATAGACAGGAAATTAAGTAACTCTGTGTGTTTATTTTGTATTAAGTAAGATTAATCAGTCCGTTGCTATCCCACTACTGGGCACGGGCCTCTTCTCAGAATGAGAAGAGTTTAGGCCTTAGTCCACCAGGCTGGCCTGGTGCGGGTTGGCAGACTACACACACCATCGATAACTTTATGGAGCCCTCTTAGGTATGCAAGTTTCCTCACGATGTTTTTTTGCCTTCAACGTTAACACAAGATAATCAAATCCAGATCCACATATGAATTCGATAGGTCGAGGACCTCATCTGTCCAGTCCTTCGGGGAATACAGGGAAGCTTTATATTCAGCAAATAGATATGATCCTAAATAGTAATTAAATACGATACAATTTTAGTAAAATTACAATTTCTTTTTTGATGTACCTAGGTACCTACCTTACCTACCTTTAAATATTGCTTTGAAAGGTTTTAAACCGATAATGGCTACCAGTCTGTAGACAAAGTAAATTGAATATTTAATTAAACGTCAAAAGCCCGACCACGGACCTTTAAAATTGATTTATGATCTCGCGAATCGATGTAATATTAATGGGTACTGCTAGAATATTGTACTGAGATGTTTAAAAAGGTTTTAAGAGACTTATCTGTTTGTATTTTGATGTTAGAGTTGTGACGGTTGGTGGCGACTGGCGGGGGTCCTGGCCCATAAAAGGTCGGGCACGCTGCAGATCGCTCTCTGTCTCTGATCCACCGTGCTCACCCGCCGCAGCCGCGGAGCCGGTCGTCTTTTCTGACTCCGCAGTCACACAGTTAATTCAGCCCTCATCAAGCTGTCTCCCTCCCAGTCCTCTCGCAAGCAACGCCCTAAGCCAAGGTTTGAGTCCCCCCTAGGAGACGTCCTTAGTGGTGTTGTTGCTATCTAGTCATGATGTTAGTAGTAGACGTAGTAATAGTAGTTAGCTTAGGTTAAGTATTTTAGTCTCGTCGGGATTGGCTGGAGACCCTTCAGGTCTCACCAATAACTGCCCGGTTACGTAGAAACGGTCCGCAAGACTATCTACAAGCAGTGGAATAGAAAAAAGAGATCGCTCTCTCTCGCGCTGCTGGAGCTGCCAAGTTGAGTAAGTACTACATCTGCATAAGAAGACCCTGGACTCCTCGCATTGTCGCAAACCACGCCCTGCTGATCTAATTGTAATTATTATTAAAATATATATAGTGTACGGTTAAAAGTGTTTTTCACTATCCTCCCGTAAGTACACGCCTGCTAAATTTTATGTGCACATGCTTGTTGAGGGTTGACTCCTAAAGCCACCCTTGACCTCTAAAGTGTGACAGAGTTTAATGAGGGCAGACTGACGTAAGCCAATGTGAAAATATAAATGACATTTCATTCTAACACAAATATAACTGCCTCCTTGGTCTAGTGGTGGCAAGCGCGACTGCTGAACGTGAGGTCCTGGGTTCGATCTCCAGGTCGGGCAAAGTGTTATTGGGCTTTTACGTGTGGAATTCCTCAGTAGCAGCCCGGAGTTTAGATTTGTGCCCAGTTGATGGCAATAGGCTCGCCCCCTATTACATGGGACTTAAACATAACGGCGAAATGAGGGTGTTACTATACACCTCTGCCCAACCCTTCGGGGAATACAGGTGTGTTGTTATGTAAGTAGAAAAAATTAAATGTTTGATAAAAACTGATGAAAAAAAAATTAATACTTATGGTACCTGTACGAAGTCGGGGCGCTTCATTAGTGTACAATAAAACCCTACAACACCAACAATCTACACAAACTAATGATAAAACATGCAAAAAAGCCAATTTCCTATAAAAACACAAAACCAATTTAATTGACAATCACTTGTCGAATCAACAGCGCGGCGATCGACTAATTAATCCGACTATCCGACTAAATTTGCGTCAGCCGATCGACCCCGATCCCCCGGCCTTCCCCGTTCCCCGGGGGATTGAAGATTAAAACTAAATTGTGATCAGTGTACGCCACTAATACTGGGTCCGACAAACGTTAGCGTTCGGGACGGTATCGGGGTGGTTACGTCGTGTCGATCACGGATTATCGTGCCTACGTGAATATTATGTAAACCTGTCTATGTATATTTTTGTACTATACACTGTTTTGTATAGTTATTTATACGTAGGTAATATGAGTGGATAAAACAATACTGCAAAAAAAAGTTGAGAGCTGTTTTGGTTTTTTGCGTAATTCTTAAGATGTTGGGTGTGCTGAATCCGAAAATTACTTTCATTTTGTCATAGAACGTCACGTTTTCTGACAATGTGGGTTAAAAAAGTTATCATCTTAAAATAAAAGACATTTTTTTTTAAATTTTAAATGCTCAGCAAATCTTATTTTTTTATTAACCGACTTACAAAAAAGGAGGAGGATCTCAATTCGTCTGTATGTTTTTTTTTTTTTTTATGTTTGTTACCTCATAACTCCACCATTTATAAACCGATTTAGATAAAAAAAAAGTTATTTGAAAGGATATACGTCCAGATTGGTCCCATTTAAATTTAGTGAAGATCTGATAAAGAACTTCGGAGATAGACAATAGAACTCCTCAATGACGAACAGTACCTACGCATAATGTGATGATGTGATTATGTTACGAGCAGCGTCTTTAGTAGGTCCAACCATATTTTAATTAAGGCCACTAAAACGAAAAAAATAAAAAACATTTTAACAAAAATAAAACCGACTTCAAAAAAACGATGAAAAGAATAAAATAATTACTATATTATAAAATTAACAGTTTCAGAAGTCGGTGCCTTCAATTTAGTTCAGCGTGGATTAGCACCGACTTCTAAAACTGTTAATTTTATAATATGGTAATTATTTTATTCTTTTCATCGTTTTTTTGAAGTCGGTTTTATTTTTGTTAAAATGTTTTTTATCTAAAATACATTCATTAGTAAGCACTAAACACATTTCTTTTTCCCAGTGAGACTCCTTTTGGTACATTTTCGCTTGTGGGAAGCATCTCGAATGTCTCTCTGAAGCGTCCAACAGTAGTCTGCCATCATTGAGACGCTCCATCTTCCCTGGTATCTTTTTTCCATCTCCTTAATATCTTAGTGAAATCGTTCACCTTGTTCATCACTCACATCTCCATTATGACTTCAAGTTAGCCCAAAAAACCCCTTTTTATAATAAAATTTTGCGTTTTTCATAATAACCTAACGTTCTAGATTTTTTTGAGTACTTTTTTTACTTTTCAGAACACTTAAATACATAGAAATCAGTTGAAAACATCCAGACAGCATTTTTGTTGCAGACTTGTGTAATCAATCACTAACCCGCTTACACAGTGTTTTGAATACGGTTACACTATTTTAATGGCAATAGGCTCGCGCCCTTACATGGAACTTAAACATAACTGGCGAAACGAGGGTGTAGTAAATACACCTCTGCCGAACCCTTCGGGAAGTATAAGGCGTTATATTATGTTGAATACGGATATTATGGACAGTCAAAAAAAAAACTGCCTCGTTGCTTTAGTGGTGGCAAGCGTGACTGATGATCGTGAGGTCCTCGTTCGATCCCCAGGTCTGGCAGTGTTATTGGTTTTTTCCATGTGGAATTCCTCAGTAGCAGCCCGGAGTTTGGATTCGTGCCCGGTTGATTGCAATAGGCTCGCCCCTTATTACATGGGACTTAAACATATCGGCGAAATGAGGGTGTTACTATACACTTCTGCCCAACCTTTCGGGGAATGCAGGCGTGATTTTATCTTATGTAATATGAGTGATTGGTCATTGACCCGCTTACACAGTGTTTTGAAGAGAACGGGTATTATGTGTAGTATCATTATTAACCATTTTTCAACTATGTTGGGGTCAGCTTCCAGTTTAACAAGATGTGATTGAATACCTGAGCGACTGCCATCAGACCTCCGCAACACAGTTACTGGGCAACAGTGTTTCCATTTATACAGATTTCTCCGTATTTATACAGATTTTCGATGGGGGATACAGATTATCACTGGATACAGATTTTTATACAGAATTGTCTCATTCTATTGAATAATAACAAAATAAATGAATCAGTGAAATACGTAGACAGAGTAAACTACTATCTACGGTAAAATGCCACGATGTCTGTTTCTATTCTTTATGATAAACTTCTTTTTTTAACAAATCACGTTCATTTTATAGTATGGCATTACAAGTTTTACTTATTTCTCAAGCAGGGAATTCCCCAACCAACGACTTTTGCGTATTCTCCAAGATACTGAACTATCGTGATGCATTTGTCGTAAATAATTAATATCGTACAAACTTTTAATGGTAATTTAATAAGTACATAAGTAAGTACTTAAATTATAAACTATTTTATTAATTTGGGCCTATTTTTTATTTAATGTACGATAATCAACCTATTTCCTTGTTTTCAATAGAAGTAGAACAATGTAACTTGACTTCATAAGGTATATTATTCTGTTTTGGTTCTCCTGACCATACAGATTTTATACAGATTTCAAGTTAAAATAGCATACAGATTTAATACAGATTTTAGCAGTTTCTAGTACAGATAAAAGGATCAATGCATCTGGCAACACTGCTGGGCAATGAATGCTTGAAACAAAAACTGACACTGTATTAACGAAAATATTCAGGAAACAAAAGAAAAGAACAATAAAATGATTCAGACCATAAAAAAACTTTTACTCGTAACTTAAAGACATACGAAATTCTGTAGGTCGTAAATAAAATAGACAAATAAATAGACGAAGTAACATGTTCAGTAGGTATGTAACGGATAAGAATAAGGATATAGACGATAAGACAAATGAGTAACGAGCCATTTATGGTTGTAAACAAGTATCTTTAGGAATAACAGCCGCTTAAATAAATCTCTTTAATTTACGCCTATGAAAATAAAGTCTAGGATTCACTAATGCGATTCGCACACTGCACCGCATCACGCAACGTAGCGCGGGTCAAAGTCAAAGTATTTATTTCAATTAGGCACATAAAAGGCACTTTTGAACGTTAAAATTTACAAAAAAATAATTGCATTGATTCTAGTCACCCCTTCCAAAAGGTAGTTTCGTATGGAGAAGAATGTCCAAGAAACTCCACCGTTACTCTTTTAAAATGTCTTACAATATTTTGTATAGGTACATTAATTATACAATTATATG
Source organism: Amphipyra berbera (assembly GCA_910594945.2). NCBI lineage: Eukaryota > Metazoa > Arthropoda > Insecta > Lepidoptera > Noctuidae > Amphipyra > Amphipyra berbera. The sequence goes on along the minus strand of OU343125.1, from coordinate 19,549,807 downwards.
TGAAGACGATGCACCTAGAATACAATTACTATACCACAATAGGTAAAAAGAATTAAAAATGAAGCAATAACAAATTAATTATTTATGTGATAGATACCTACATGGTGCTCACATATTTACAAACATTACAAAAGTATACGTTTCCCAAACATTTTAAAGTAATAGGTCAGTGTGTGAGTTAAGGTACCTACTCATAGAATCTTAAATTAAACGGCTTTAAAAAAAATAATTATACAATTAAAATAGCAACCAGTTTGATTTTGTCTAGGAGTGCGGAGTTGCGGGAGTGCGTGTTGTTACGTTGTTTGCAAGTATCTGTGTTTGTATAGAAAACACGCGTAGTGCAACACACAGAAAACGCATGCACGCGCAGTGTTGTGGCTCCGTCGGCATGCACCCCGCAGCGTAGCCCGGGGCAGTGTGTGTTTCGCCTTAGGGACAGATGGAGCAACGTGGGACTTGACCGGGGACAATTCGCTCGCAAACACCTGCGCCCGCTTCCGAAGCTTGCCACATGTCCCGCGTCACGTAAAAATACCGCACAATGTTGCGAGGCAGTGTGTTGTGTGTTGCAGCGAAGCCTCGTATACACTAAGCAACAATTGACGCGCTACACGTGACGCTCACTAGTTCGGCAGCATTGCACACCATTGCGCGATTTTTCCAACTGGCGTGCAACATGGCTTGTTGTTTGTTTCGGTGCAACTTGCAGTTGAGCATCAAATGTTGTCGAGTGGAGACATGACGCGCAAAAATGTCCGTATGGTGTAACGAATACACTGAATACATTTTCTTTATTTATTTATTCACCAACGTGGCTTTTTTCGTTTTGATGCATTTTTCGATAAAATTATAACTTCCGCCGCTGAAATCAACACTAGTTCCTCTGGCGACATGTTGTCGACGACTGATGCGAGCGAAGTCATGTGTAGACAGACATCGTTGCTAAACAAAAGTTCCGCGCTAAAGTTTACCACGTTGAGCAACATGTTGTGCAACATGATGTGCGCCAAATTATGCCTAGTAGATACGAGGCTTACGCACACTCAATGTTGCGCGTCACGTTGGGGAATATTTTGTCCCCTAGTGAATCCAAGGCTTTAGGGAGGAGCTATCGAACTTAAAGCCGGGTACTCATTAGCGAGCTGTAACCGTAACCGTTGCATGCACTGTAACCAATAAACATAGTGTGTACGTGGTTCGCTAACCTGCTGCGAGCGGTACGCGTGCGGTTTGCAGCGAGCCGACGTTTACAACGTACTCATTTCTGAACCCGTAACGTTGCACGTAAATGTAACCGTACAACCGTACAACGAACGCTACACGAGCGACTCGCTGCGAGCCGACGATTGTCGGTTTTTGCCGCGAATCAAAGGGCGCATCAAAATTTTTCAACATGATAAGTAGATCACTTCTTTCCCGATACATTCCATGAATCCATCATCTTCGTGGCCGTTTATGATTATCGAGTAAGACATCTATAAGTATGCTGCGCAAGCGAGAGACACTTCATCCAACATCTTGGACCTACAAACCAACACTGCGCAGATCCAGCTTATCAGTGGCCTTCTCGTACACACTAGAACCTCGTTACTGTATCTGTTCGGTTACAGTTATAGCTCTCAAAATGAGTACGCTCGGTACTCATCGTGGTCGCGTTCCGGCGACGTCGTGAGCCTAAACTGTAACAAGCGCACACACTAGAACCTCGTACTGTATCACGCATGTTACGGTTACAGCTCGCTAATGGGTACCCGGCTTAAGACTCTGGTTTTTTCGGGTTCGGTAGCTGAACAGCAAAAACGAAACCCTTGTTGGTTTCGTCATGTTTGTTGGTCAATCCGAATGTCACTCGATGTATACTTCCTTTAATTTTTTCTCGTAAGTTAAGAGGAAACGAGGGCTGCAAAATATTAATACTTCGAATAGGTTTTTGCGATCTATTTCCGTCCCACTCCTCCCGCAAACCTTCCAAATTGAGCGCGAAAGAGACACCTGCATGTCGGACTGATTTCTCCTGTGCAATATTAGCGAAATCGTACTTTCGTATTTCCCTATTTCCTTCTTCAAATCTAGACTGATTTTAATATTTTTTCTGTAATAATTTAAGAAAGACTTTGGTTATGTTTGTGTTTCTTTTATTTTTTATATTCGTCAAATTTGTTTGCCAGATGGACAAATGTTATTTAATGTTATTTGTTTTCCATTTGTATGGACTAAATGCCGACCGCATTTCCTCTTAAGGATGTCTAATTGTCTGTCTAATTAGTTAAAGCTTGCGGCCGCGGTGACGTGCGCGGCTTCGAACAGTTACTGCAACTGTACTTGTAGCGACGTGTTCAAGAAACGCGTACCGATATGCATATGAATTAATAACTTTCCACATATACTTATTCATATAATTTCTCAAGGAACTCCTGGTATTTTAATACCATTTATAGTATTAATTAAAACAATTAGAATTAGAAACCAAACAGAAGGCGTTTGGTTTGAACACATCGCTACAACTGATCGCAACCGTGCACGCTACCGCGGCTGCAAGCTGAATGCGTTAGTTTAAGCGTACCCTAAAGAAAGCCACGACAATATCTAATTCAGACAGTATGACTATCTTACATCAGTTCCACACACCATAAATACATAGACTTGAAACAAGCGGCGTCGGCTACCATTTAAAGAACAATGTAATATAATTTACAACCACTGCTGGCAGCTCAGGCTCCGTTAGACTTGGAGTTGAGCCAGAATTTTACATAATAAAGCTCTTAATAGCATTCCGGTTAGATTTTAAACATCACACACTGGTATGTAGTGGTTTATGACTGTAGACGCAGGGAGCAGTCTGCCAGAATGGCTTTAACTCTGTTATGTGAGGTGACTTATTGAGCATTCTTTTAGTTTAATGCCGCAATTTTGTGTGGTGCTGATGGGATAATAGTGGGAATGTATAGGCTGGGAGATGGAGCTTCTTCATATCGTCACTGGAAAGCCAACACTACTTAAGCTCCATTTTGGTTAAAATGAGTTATGTGTTATATCGTTGGATTGGATTTTTTTTCTGCGTCGATTAGTTGGGATTTCGTATTTTATTCTATCATCTAATGGTGCGTCCAGACCTGACGAACGCACCGCGAGCGGCGCGCGGAGCTTTGTACGAACATAAAATGCACGCGCGCAGCTAGCGAGCGGCTCGCGAACGACTCGCGCGCTGCGCGCGAGCGGCGCATTCGCGGCGCGTTCGTCAGGTCTGGACGCACCATTACGGTAACGATATTATGGGTACAGGATGTAAAAATAGCATTGACGAAGCCGAAGTCTGCGCATACTGTACATAAAACTAAGTAACATACAGCAAAAATAATTGATTCCCATCACCAAAGGACGTTTATTTTTTGGTATTAAAAAACAACTTTTAATTGTAGCGCGCATAGGAAGCGCGTGCGCAGCAGACTGTGCCTACATTTCAAAAATGTTGATAATGTTTGTATAGAAGAATGTTTAGTAATAACATTTAAACTTAGTTTTTGTGAAAAACGTACAAAAATATGCCGATTTTGACTTTCAATATCTCCATAACCAGTCGGTATCCAGGTATTGGCCCTATAGCAAAAAAAATTCTTCGTAATGATGGGAAGAAAACCAACGATAAGGGAGGATCTTCCAACCAGGAGGGTCTTGGCCTGGCGGGCTACTGCCCAAAGGTTGTTTTTTTATTCTATTCGACTGCTTGTAGATGGTCTTGCGGACCGTTTCTACGTAACCGGGCAGTTATTAGTGAGACTGGAAGAGTCTCCGACCAATGGGGACGAGAGTAAAATACTTAACCTAAGCTAACTACTATTACTACGTCTACTACTAACATCATGACTAGCTAGCAACAACAGCACTAAGGGCGACCCCTAGGGGAGACTCGAACCTCGGCTTAGGGCGGTGCTTGCGAGAGGACGGGGAGGGAGACAGCTTGATGAGGGCTGAAGTAACTGTGTGACAACCAAGGGTAGTTATTTTATTTTTCCTATTCAACAGCTTGTAGATGGTTTTGCGGACCGTTTCTACGTAACCGGGCAGTTATTGGTGAGACCTGATGGGTCTCCAACTCCAACTGTAGATGTTGGGAAGTTGTATATATACCTACTAACTCCGTGTCAGATCTTAATATCGCGATGCATGATTTATGACATTTCATTTGACAGCTGTCATTGTTGTCGCTGTAGTCTGCTAGACAATCGTTGTGCTGCGTAGTTTTCATGTGGGGTGGTAAATGTCGCCACAGTACTTACACTAATCACATAAGGCGCAACGCAAAAACATATTGGCTGAACATTACAAGTAGGTATAATTACACAGGCAATTTTTTATCTCTGTCGTTAATTACTTCATTGGTCTAGTGGTGGCAAGCGCGACTGCTGATCGTGTGATCCTGGGTTCGATCCCCAGGTCGGGCAAAGTGGTATTGGGTGGTAGTGGTATTTCCGTGAGGAATTCTTCAGAAGCAGCGCGGAGTTTGGATTTGTGCCCGGGTCATGGCAATAGACTTGTAGGGGAACGAGATATTGTGTTCCGCCTACGAAAAGGAGGATTCCTACCAGGCGGAGTCTTGTGCCTGGCGGGCCACTGCCCAACGGTTGATGTTGGGAACTTGTATATATACTATCTGCGTGTCAAACTCTGATATCGCGATGCAGGATAGTTCGCATGTGGCGCGATAGATGCCGCCACAGACTCGCCTCCTGTTACATGGGATATAAACATAAAGCCGAAATGAGGGAGTTACTATACCCCTCTGCCCAATCCCGGGGAATACAGGCGTGATGTAATGTTATTATGTCGTTAATTGATACCAATATCACCTACAACGTGCTTTCCTAAAATATTTTCCTTCGGTTTGTATACAAATACGTAAGGCGTATTAGGTAAGGCGGAATAAAAAAACAGATTTTCCCTAATATTTTTCCGTGTCTCAAACAAATTGTGTTCGTACCTCGGACGTATTTTAATATATACTTCGTGTTAGATCAAACGTAGAAGACGTCACGAACATTTTCATTTTTATTTTTAGATTTTGAAAAGCTTTCGTTAAAATGTTTATGTTTAAGCTATTTGTAGTCTGTAAACAAACCTTTGATGGCGAAATATTTATTTTGATTTAAAAATTGTTTAAAAATACACATTTTTAAATTAATAAAGAATAAAAGATAAGATTATTTTTTTAAATGTGTATGACTACTTCATTTTTAAAGCAAAATGAATGTTTTACGATTAAAGGTTTGTTAACATAACATCACGCCTTGTACTCCCCGAAGGGTTCGGCAGAGGTGTTTTTTTGTACACCCTCGTTACATCGGTTATGTTTAAGTCGGGCGAACATATTGCCACTAACCGGGCACAAATTAAGAGTCCGGGCTGCTACTGAGAAATAGGACCTCCCGATCAGCAGTCGCGCTTGCCACCACTAGACCAATGAGGCAGTGTATGAGTATGTAACCTACCTAAAAAAAAAACATTCCAAGGTTCAAATACAAAACTGCCTCATTGGTCTAGTGGTGGCAAGCTCTACTGCTGATCGTGAGGTCCTGGGTTCAATCCCCAGGTCGGCTGTTATTGAGTTTTTCCGTGTAGGATTCTTTAGTACCAGCCCGGAGTTTGAATTTGTACCCGGTTGATGGCAATAGGCTCGCCCCCTATTACACGAGATTTAACACTTTGACAGCCGGCCGGTTTTTAGCACGCATTCCCTGGTACGCCGGGCATTTTTCAAGATATTGTAAGTTTTTTAAGAAAATAACTGAAGTGCTATATGCATATTTTTTTTTATTTCTTTTATGTATTATCTATTTCAAAGGTATAATTAAAAAACATATTATTAATAATAATTGTTTTATTAGAAAATTAGCTGTAAGTAGGGTCCAAAAATGAAAAAATAAAAGCTCTTACAAACAAAACAACTATAGTAATACCATTATTAGACTGTGGTAATACCATGTGCGTAATTTAATCCGCCGGCGACAATACCCGTCCTCACGCCACACCCCACACTGCACACCGATGAACGATACATGTGCGTGTAGGTAAAGAATCCTGCTTTTACCTAGTTACGCGCCGATCACGATTGGGATTTGTGATTTTTAAACAAACTATATGAAAGTTGATGACGAGTTCAGCTCGACGTTCCGTGGAATGAGCGGCATAACGAGTTCAGCTCGTGATCGGCTGTCAAAGTGTTAAACATAACTGCGAAATGGGGGTGTGTACACACCTCTGCCCAACCCTTCGGGGAATACAGGCGTGATGTTATATCATGTAAGGTACAAATATTACAAATTAAATACGAAGCTAATTCAAGGAAACAAAACAGTCTAAGAGATATACTTACTTAGCATTACAAGACCTGTTTAAGAACAAAGATAATGAGGCTTACCTCATTAATATTAAGTAAAGAGGACTTAATTCCGCTTAGGAGATTAACTGGCTGTACGAAATTGTAATTACAATTTATTAAATCTTTACATAGTATAGAACAAAGTCGCTCCCGCTGTCTGTACGCTTAGATCTTTTAAACTACGCAACGGATTTTAATGCAGTTTTCAGCAATAGATAGAGTGATTCGAGAGAAAGGTTTATATGCCCCACATTAGTATCTACATTGCACCCGAACGAAGCCGGGGGTGGGTCGCTAGTACAATTATATTTTGATACCTAACAATGGTATTGATGTCACGCAGGTGGCCGGTCATAAAACAATAAGTCAAAACCTCTAACAACATGGATTTATGAAATACATGTTGTGCTGACCCTACCTAGTGTGGGATAAGGGCAGGAAGAAGAAGAAGAAGAAGACCTAACAATGGTGTATTATGGGGCTCGTGGCTAAGTCACAACCGCGCGGATCATACGATTTGCAAGGTTTCGATGAGCATGTCGCGGTCAGTCCATGGATGATTGATCGTTTGTAATAACGAGACCTGTCCGTACCTCGGAGAGCACGTTAAACCGTCGGTCATGTCATACGAATGCTTATGACAATCGTTACGGGTAGTCAGAAGCCCAAAAATCACAACTGGTCTATCTTTAGGATATCGGCATTACCCAGTAACTGGGTTGCGGAGGTCTGATGGCTGTCGCTCCGTGTAAAATACTGGTATTCAGCCGCATCTGATTGGAAGCTGACCCCAACATAGTTGGCAAACGGCTAGGCAGAACCAACATAACTATGGTGTATTTAAGACTCTGGTAAGTACAGATTAAAGTGTTTATTCTTCATTACTTGATCTTTTTTCATTAAAAGACTGAAACACGCGTGGTCAAAACACAAGATTTATTTACACACATATAAAGATGCAAAATACATACTTTTTGCCTAGCTTTTTTCACAGTTTAGTTCGGGGCAGCTTCCAATCCAACCAGATGCGGCTGAATACCAATATTTTACACGGAGCGACTGCCATCAGACCACCGCAACCCAGTTACTGGGCAATGCCGATATCTTAAGGTTAGACCGGTTGTCAGACTTTCGGGCTTCTGACTACCCGTAACGACTGTCATAAGCATTCGTATGGCTGACAGACGGTTCAAAGTGCTCTCCAAAGTACGGAGGGGTACTGATGTGTAGCGCATGGCCACCCACCCAAGGACTGACCGCAGCAAGCTCAGGTTAACCTTGCAAATCATATGCATCATCATTGTATGCACAATATATACTTCTTCCTCTTAGCCTTTTCCCAATTATCTTGGGGTCAGCTTCCAGTCTAACCACATGCGGCTGAATACCAGTATTTTACACGGAGCGACTGCCATCAGACCTCCGCAACCCAGTAACTGGGCAATGCCGATATCCTAAGGTTAAAACGGTTGTCAGACTTTCGGGCTTCTGACTACCCGTAACGACTGTCATAAGCATTCGTATGGCTCGACAGACGGTTCAACGTGCTCTCCAAAATACGGAGGGGTACTGATGTGTAGCGCATGGCCACCCATCCAAGGACTGACAGCAGCAAGCTCAGGTTAACCTTGCAAATCATATGCATCATCATTGTATGCACAATATACACAATAACTAAAAATAGACATAAACCTAAATCACTTTATCAGAATTACAATGTAATCCTAGTCTTATCATGAAGCGGAAAGTTAACCCTATACCAGCTGGTATAAATTCCACACGATACCTATCCGGAATCACGGAAACCTACGGACTACTACCCACTATTTGTCCGAACGGACGACTCGGCTTTAAACTTTTGTTTTCGGCAGACACACTATTGAATTCGGTAACGCCTGGGAAGAAGCACAAGATGCCGTTGGAATCTTTTGCGACCTCTCTAAGGCGTTCGATTGCGTACACCATGAGACACTTCTGCTGAAACTAGAGCACTATGGAATTAGGAATACAGCTCTTAATTTACTAAGATCATACCTGAAAGATAGAAAGGTTAAAGTTCAAGTAAACGGCGTTAACTCATTGGGGTCTGAAATGGCAATGGGCGTTCCTCAAGGTTCGATATTGGGTCCATTCCTCTTTTTAGTTTACATTAATGATTTACCCCAATTATTTCAAAATCAACCGAAAATGGTGTTATTTGCAGATGACACATCTTTGATATTTAAAATAGACCGACGGTCACAAAATCTTGACGACGTGAATAACTCTATTCTTCAGGTCCAAGATTGGTTTACGGTAAATAATTTGGTACTAAATAAAACTAAAACCAAATGCATTAGATTTAAATTACCCAATGTTAGAAGTAGCGAATGTGATATTATATTGAATGGAGAAAAACTGGAATTTATTAGTCAAACGGTTTTCCTAGGAATCACTTTAGACGAGAAATTACAATGGGGACCACATATAACATCTCTAGCGGGGCGGCTAAGCTCGGCTGCTTATGCTGTTAGAAAGATAAGACAGTTAACAGATGTAGAAACCGCGCGTTTGGTCTATTTTAGCTACTTTCACAGCATTATGTCATATGGCATTTTACTGTGGGGTCGGGCTGCTGATATTGATTCCATCTTTATTTTGCAAAAGAGAGCTGTCAGAGCCATTTATAATCTACGTCACCGCGAATCTCTTAGGGAACTATTTAAAGGGATTAATATTATGACGGTACCTTGCCAATTCATTTATGAAAATATTATGTATGTAAGAAAAAATCTACATCTTTTTAATAAAATAAGCGATAGACATAACTCTAATACTAGAAATAAAGATAAACTTGATCGACCATTTTTCAGATTATCTAAAGTACAGACATCTTTTATGGGGTACTGTGTTAAATGTTACAACAAAATACCTTGTGATATATTGCAATTAAATGAAAGAAAATTTAAAAGTCATATTAAAAGTACACTTTGTAAACAAGCATATTACAAATTAGACGATTATATCCAGGATAAGAACGCTTGGAAGCATGCTGGTCCAGCTCCATAGGACAATGTAGAGTCTAGACAAAATCAAACTGGTTGCTATTTTAATTGTATAATTTATTTTTTTAAAGCCGTTTATTTTAGATTCTATGAGTAAGTACCTAAACTCATACACTGACTTATTACTTTTATTTTTTTGTGAAAACGTATACTTTTGCAATGTTTGTAAATATGTGAGCACCATGTACCTATCACAATTAATATGTCGTTGTTTCATTTTTTATTTTTTTTTTACCTTTTGTGGTATAGTAATTTTATTCTAGGTGCATCGTTTTCACATATAATTGTATAATTAATGTACCTATACAAAATATTGTAAGACATTTTAAAAGAGTAACGGTGGAGTTTCTTGCCCATTCTTCTCCATACGAAACTACCTTTTGGAAGGGGCAACTAGAATCAATTCTATTTTCTTTGTAACTTTAACGTTCAAAAGTGCCTTTTATGTGCCTAATTGAAATAAATACTTTGACTTTGACTTTTGACTTTGGTATACGGACACGTGTAGTGCTACACTGTTTTTCAACCGGATCCTGGGTCAACAGCGCGTCGGATTACTTTCACGTTCCTCAGCTTATCACGGCTTTCACGGGTTTGCTTCAAACGAATAGAACTTCAAACTTATTGTATCGGACGTGAATTTTTTTAAAGTTCTTTTTCTGAAGTTTATGATTTTGTCGACTGTAGAAAAGACAATTATATAGCAATTGTGTTAATGTCATTTTGTCTAGTGAGTCGAGGAACTTCAAGTAGACTCCACCAAGTAGAATATAGTTTGCTTAGTTGTCGGCAATAAAATTGACAAGCATTATCATTTTGGGACCCAGTGCATAATATCAGCAAGCACATAGGGTCTCCCGCGCGACGGCGCAACGAGTATTCCCAAGGAGGGTTGATGTCAGGCAGGTGGCCGGTCATAAAACAATAAGCCAAAACCTCTAACAACATGGATTTATGAAATACATGTTGTGCCGACCCCACCTAATGTGGGATAAGGGCAGGAAGAAGAAGTTAATGTCATTTTGTCTATACTTCAGTCGACAAAACCCTTATCTAAAGTGGTTAGAAACTCCTGATTGCTGGTGGGTAACAAATTCTAAGAAGGACTTAGGTACGCGTCCGCAAAAATTCAAAGAAATGAGGTCTTTGAAATTTAAGTATGAAATTTGAGCGTTTATCTATAGGTATACTAATATTATAAAGCTGAAGAATTTGTTTGTTTGGCCGCGCTAATCTCAGGAACTACTAGTTGGAATTAAAAAAATATTTTTGTGTTGGATAGTTCATTTATCCAGGAAGACTGTATAACATCACGCTACGGCCAATAGGAGCGGAGCATAAATGAATAATGCTGCAAAAACGGGAAAAATGTCCACCCGTGTGAAGCCGGGACGGGCCGCTAGTATTTTAATAAAAGAAATATTTAAAGAATTATGTACCTATTCCAGTAATAGTCTAGCGCAGAGGTCTCCAATCTTTTCAGACTAAGGGCCGCACTGACTCTTCCACTAAGTCCCAAGGAGTCAACCCTAGTTAGTTCACCATACCACCATACTGTAGTTTTGATGAGCGCCACCATACCGGCTAACTACCGCGGGCCGATGTTGGCTCGCAGGCTGTAGTTTGGAGACTCCTGGCCTAGTGGTTGATCCCAGCACCTCTGACTTTTCTGATTGGCATTTACGTAACACTCGCGTTAGCCACAAAACAGATAGGTACAGAAGTCAATCACATGTATGTACTTCACTTTTCATACCTACGCTCGGCGGTCGCTCTATCTATATATCTATCTCTCTCAAGCGCATGGCACTCGAGCTCGCACTCACTCGCACTCTAGTCCCAAACAGTCCGAGATATTGTGTCCGTGAGCAGTGTCTATGTGTGCGTTGCTCGAGCGCACTTGTCTGAAGATTGACTTCTGTACCTATCTGTTTTGTGCGTTAACGGTGAAGGAAAACATCGAGAGGAAAAGAGAGCACTTCAATAAAAAAAAGAAACTTAGGGTCAATTCATACTAGAGCAGAGTAGAAGCGCATCGAAGCGTCAAATTCTTCACAAGTAAAGCGAAGAACCGATAAGCGTTGGTTGTGTTCCGACGCGCGAATTCTGTAGAATGCGCACGAATTCGCGCTTCTTTTTTTATCTTAGAAGTAATATGTGTATTGTTGTGGAGATAAGGGTGAATATGCTATGTTAAGTTTCAGATTGACGCTTCGATGCGCTTCGACTCTGCTCTAGTATGAATTGATCCTTATTTGTGTGTATTCCGCCAACCCGCACCAGAGCGTCGTAGATTAAGAATGTACCTTCTCATTCTGAGAAGAGGCCTTCTCTCGGCAGTGGGACAGGAATGGGCTGATTATTTATGTACCTACAGGTTGTTGTTTTTACACTTATATTCTCTTATAAGCAGACACTGAGTTAAGTTCCAAAAAACAATGACTGAGGAATTGAATAAAAATGGATTGGCTGCCCAATGTAGCTCCTTTGATATTAAAAATATAGAATACGCATTTATGGGCACTTAGCCCATTTGTAAATTCCACGCCTCAATTTATGAATAATTACTGAATAATTATTCACATAATTATATTGTGTTAATGCTGTGGTATTTGAATTCACAGTAGAAGCTTTTATAAACGGAAGCAATTAATATCACATTAACGCACAATGTCAGTATTTTTAGACACAAAAGCACACAAATTACAATTCAAAAAGCACAAATTGTTTAATTTAATTTTACACTCACACTTTTACCCCGCTCCTTGTATTTACCCTGCTCCTTTTACCCAGAGATGAAAGCATGTTCTAATAATATAGTTAAAATAAATTCCTGAGAAGGTATTCTCGGCATCTGTTTAATTGGTTGGAGAAGAAGATCGGTGACGCTTAATTACGCCACTAATCCTCCGCTTAGTGATTTAAGGTAACATGAAGTGCTTTTGAAGTAAAGGGTGGTTCTTTTTATATATTTGTTGTTCCCTTTTTGTTACTTTTTAGTAAAGTTGTGACGATGGAATTAAAAACTAACTATAATGTTAGCTGAGTTAACTTACCTCGGGGAATATTTTCTCTGCTATATAACCAGAAACTACTGGTTGGAAATGAAAAATTATCTTTGTGTTGGATAGTCCATTTATCGAGGAAGGTTATAGGCTATATAACATCACGCTACGACCAATAGGAGCGGAGCATAAATGAAAAGTGTTGCAAAAACGGGAAAAATGTCCACCCGTGCGTCCCGCGGGACGGGCCGCTAGTGTTATCTATAAAATTGGATTCGTAAGTTAGGTTATAGCAAAGATAATAATTTATGTATTACCGATGAAATAAATTACTAATAATATTGGAAAAACAAAATTACATGTATCCAATAATGTTTTTGATCATGAACATCACAATAACTTGTTTAAGAATATTTCTTTTTACTTTTTTTGTGCGTGACCTCAAGACGCAAATACAAATCTGTTTTCTCTCTTTCTTCCTAACATTATTTAACGTTAACTTTTTTCTTTTTGCCGTAGCTGTGTTAGTCACGTGACTTTGATTATTTACAATAAACAAATTCAGGTGCTTTGTTTCAAAATGTATCCATAGAAATAAATTATTTCTTTTTAAAACATAACATAACATCACGCCTGTATTCCCCGAAGGGTTAGGCAGAGGTGTATAAACATCCTCATTTTGCCGTTATGTTTAAGTCCCATGTAATAGGGGACGAGCCTATTGCCATCAACCGGGCACAAATCCAAACTTCGGGCCGCTACTGAGGAATTCCACACAGAAAAACCCAATAACATTTTTGCCCGACCTTGGAATCGAACCCAGGACCTCACGATCAGCAGTCGCACTTGCCACCACTAGGCCAACGAGGCAGTTACACACCTGATTCTTTTTATTTTTTTCTAATAAAAACGTTGCCCCACACTAGGATTTCTCCTGTATCGTGGGTGCATTTACAAACACAAATCTTCACACGCACAAACATCCAGACCCGGAACAACTATCTGTAGGCCATTTGTTCCGTGCGGGAATCGAACCCACGTCTCGTAGCGCAGAAGCCGATCGCTCAGGCACTGCACCAAACGTGTCGTCGTTGTGTTTCTTCGTAGCCAAAAAGCACACGATTTCTTCCTGCATAAACTCTGATTCACCTTTTTAATTGGGGTGCATAAGAAACTCCACGAGTGACGATATTAAGTAACACCGTGGGTTTTAGTAGTTAGCCCCGCTATCAACCTTGCTGACTGGGTAATCGTTTCACCACAGCATGAGCTCTTCTCGTATACTTCGTGCAGACACGACAGAAGAAGAAGAACTTTTTTAATTCATCTCTTATTTCCCCAGTCCCAATTGGTACAATGCAATGCAAACTTTATTCTAGGTGCATCGTCTTCACATATAATTGTATAATTAATGGTACCTATACAAAATATTGTAGAATAGAATAGAATATACTTTATTGTACACCAAAATTGTAACACAGCTCTAATACAATAACAAACATTAAAGGGTACAATGGCGGTCTTATCGCTGATAGCGATATCTACCAGACAACCTTTGGATGAACAGGAAGTCAATGAATAAAATAGGGTGGGTAGTCCATGGTGTACTGCTGCAAAATATATACTACACACCATACATAGACATAATATTTACATATACCTAGTATGGCCATAAATACTGTTACAATTAAAAATAAGAAAGATATTTACATTTGAATTTGGAATCTGTCATTATTATACGATTACTCATTGAGTTTTCTAATTTTGGCGCCAATACATTGTACAATATTTTGCGATATTAAAATGGAGTGGGGTGATAAAGAGAACCGAATCGCTGTGATTGCATTACACAAAGTTGGTATGGAGACAAATGCAATTTTTATAACTCTCCATACGCTTGGTATTAGTTAAATGTTTATGTACCGGGCTATTAATAAGTACAATGAGACCTCCTCTGTTTGTGACAGAAAAAGATCTGGCCGTCCACGTAGTGTTCGTACAAAAAAGGTGGTCAAAGCAGTAAGGGAAAGAATTCGAAGAAATCCTGTCCGAAAGCAAAAGATTTTATCTCGGGAGATGAAGATAGCACCCAGAACCATGTCGCGTATTTTAAAAGATGACTTAGGACTTGCAGCCTATAAGAGACGCACTGGTCATTTTTAACTGATAATTTAAAAAAGAATAGGGTGGTAAAATCGAAACAACTACTGAAGCGGTACGCAAAGGGAGGTCACAGAAAATTTTTGTTTACGGATGAGAAAATCTTTCCAATTGAGTAACATTTTAACTAACAAAATGACCGTATTTATGCTCAAAGCTCTAAGGAAGCTTCCCAATTAGTAGAGTGCAAAGTGGGCATTATCCGACTTCAGTGATGGTTTGGTGGGGTGTTAGCTATGAAGGAGTGACTGAGCCATATTTTTGTGAAAAAGGTATCAAAACATCGTCACAAGTGTATCAAGATACCATTCTTGAGAAGGTAGTTAAGCCCCTTAACAACACCATGTTCAATAACCAAGTATGGTCCTTCCAACAAGACTCGGCGCCGGGTCATAAAGCTCGGTCCACGCAGTCTTCGTTGGAAGTGAACGTTTCGGACTTCATCAGAGCTGAAGACTGGCCGTCGTCTAGTCCCGATCTTAATCCACTGGATTATGATTTATGGTCAGTTTTAGAGAGTACGGCTTGCTCTAAACGCCATGATAATTTGGAGTCCCTAAAACAATCCATACGATTGGCAGTGAAGAATTTTCCCATGGAAAGAGTGCGTGCTTCTATTGATAAATGGCCTCAACGTTTAAAGGACTGTATTGCAGCCAATGGAGACCACTTCGAATAAGCTTTTTATATTTTAAATTTTTTTATATTTATGTATTAAACTAACACACTGTAAAAGTAATAAATATTATTTGCAATAAAAAAAAATTTTTTTCTTCGTGACAATATTTATGGCAAGACTAGGAATATATAAATATTGTAATATATATATGATATATGGAGAACAAGGTAGATTGATGATGTACTGATTTATGAGGAATTAGAAACGTGTTGAGAGAAGAAATGATCTTTAACTAATTGTAAGACATTTTAAAAGAGTAACGGTGGAGTTTCTTGCCCATTCTTCTCCATACGAAACTACCTTTTGGAAGGGGCGATTAGAATCAATTCAATTATTTTTGTAAACTTTAACGTTCAAAAGTGCCTTTTATGTGCCTAATTGAAATAAATACTTTGACTTTGCGATACCAATACGCATGCACCTAGCCCATATTTGCTCCTTAATACCAAGATTCATTTCAAACTGCCTCGTTGGTCTAGTGGTGACAACCGCGAATGCTGATCGTGAGCTCCCCAGGTCGAGCAAAAATGTTATTAGGTTTTTCCGTGTGGATTTGTCCAGTAGCTGCCCGGATTTTTGATTTGTGCCCGGTTGACGGCAATAAGCTCATCTCTATTACATGGGACGTAAACATAACTGCGAAATGAGGGTGTTACTATACACATCTGCCCAACCCTTCGAGGAATACAAGCGTGATGTTACGTTATGTTCATTTCGATCTGTGTGAAAACTATGAACTCTTTTCGAACAATTTTTATAGCTCTTATACCTAGGTGTTTTTTATTTTTTATCTGTGGCGTGAAATAAATTGGAGTCTAACTTATATCAACACTTTTAATGGCTCTAAGAGTTTACTGTGTAAAAGGGGTCAGCGACTGGTTGTTCGTGTTGAAACATTCTAGAAAAAGAGAAATACTACGCTTGGATTGATTATTTCAATTGGGTGGCAATTTGTTCACAGTGGTTTATAGCTAATATTACTGATTACATTTTTTGGTTAGTAAGTACAAAGGGGATCAGAAAAAAAACGAATTTATTTGAAGTCAATAAATTATTTTTTTGTTGTTCTTTTTTATCATCGATTTTTAGTAAAATATCAGATTGACTCATAACAAGAACAACTCCACTCAAAATGTTAAATTACTTGCAAAACCAAGCGATCATTTATTTTGGTTAAGTAGACAGTTATTGTTAAGAAAGACAGTTATTGTAAAAGTTAAGAAATCGAAGTTCAACAAAACTCAGCACGCCTGGTGGTAAGATGTATATACGATCTGCCTGGCTAGCTACCACCCTCACATTAAAGTCCGGCGCCAAGCAGTTTACTGTGTTCCATTGTGTGTATGTGAGAGCCAGATGGGTCCAGAAGAACTCCTCTATATCTGTTTCTTGGATTTGTGTGCTCTATTTTAGACTCTGCCTGCACTAATGATCAAAAAAAAGTTTTTCAATCGTAATCTTTACAACTACAACACAACGGTTGCACAACCGACACATGAATTACATGATAAAGCACCCTCTATGCTCTAGGTGCGATACAAATTGATATGTCAACAGGATGAGGGTGCGCCGCGTAAATACAAGGCCTGACATGTTGACGCCTGTCGATATAATCTCTATCTTAACCCAAGCAATGTAATTCAAAATTGCACTGAGTATACAGGGTTAGTCGGAAAGGGGTACTAAGCCGCGGGCCACTTAATATATCACTGATGACTATTTTAAAGAAAGTGTTAAAATTTCAAAATTCGATAAAAAAAATACCATGCAAAATGATTTTTATTTTAGTTTTTTCGAAAATTCTTCATCCCTGCTTTAGTTACGAATCTACAAAATGTAGCTGATCATAACTGAGGGTAGATAGAATTTAGCGTATTTTTTTATGAAATCTTTGAACAGCTATTTCTCTTAAACTAATGACTTTTGGGGAAAGTTGTAGAGCAAAAGTTATCATTATTATAGGTACTTACTTTAACACCCTTTCGGCTTAGTACCCCCTTTCCGACTAACCTTGTATATTCTGCCTAGCTTTTTCCCAACTATATTGGAGTTAGTCTAACCAAATGCGGCTGAATACCAGTATTTTACACGGAGCGACTGCCATTAGACTTCCGCAACCCAGTTACTGGACAATGCCGATATCCTAAGATTAGACCAATTGTCAGACTCTTTCGGGCTTCTGATTTCCCGTAACGACTGTCATACGTATTAGTATGACACCCGGGACCGACTGTTTAACGTGCTCTCTGAGGCACGGAGGAATGTGTAACGAACGGTCACCCATCCACGGACTGACCGCAGAAAGCGCAGCTTAACCCCCCAACCACCATCCACGAACCCCTGCAAAATTGCACTGAATAAATATAAAGAAAAATACGCGTTCTGCTAACATCACGCCTGAAATACATAAGTCCAACTTATGAACCGTAACTTCAAAGAAACTTCGCCACTCTACTGAATAAAATATTCTTAAAGCAACATAATTGAATGCAATATCAAGTGAGCAGTGAATTTAGAACTGGGCCGTTCACGTAGAAGGTTGTTCGAGTCCTTTCGATCTTATTGTTCCTTTGACCCGTTTCGTAGACGTGTCCTCAAAGGAAATACCAGGAAGTTGGAGTCGGTCTAAGAGAATGCCTTCGCTGTGCGTACTCTAGTGAGTGAATTTAGTTCAGCGTCGTAATGATTGTTTTGTGAAAATATTTTCGCTTTTTCTCTTATTTTTTTCCGAACCTTTTATGTTTGCCGGATTTGGAATCAAAGTCGAGAATTAGCTTTGTCAATTGGGGTTTGGTTATTGGTCAAGGATTATGCGGTATTGATGTATTAATTTGCGATATAGACTTATAGGTAATTACGAAGGATATCGTTGGAGGTCACAAAGGAATTATGAAGGTCGGATTTGTCTATAAAAATAAGGTAGGTAGGTAAAGTGTTTGTTTCTGTAAATGGCTGAATATTCGAAAAATATTACCAAAAATGAAGAACGCCATTAACATCAGCCTAAAGTTAAGGATATAGATGTTTAAAACTACAATTATTATGATAAAGACTGCCTTGTTGGTCTAGTGGTCGCGCGACTGCTGAGCATGGGGTCCTGGGTTCGATCCCCAGGTCGGGTAAAGTTTTATCGTGTTTTTCCATTAGGAATATCTCAGTAACAACCTGGAGTCTGGATTTGTGCCCGGTTAATGGCAACAGGCTCACCCCCTATTACATGGGACTTAAACATAACTGGCGAAACGAGGGTGTACTAAAACATCTCTGCCAAACCCTTCGGGGAATGTAAGGCGTGTTGTTATGTTTTTTTATGATAAAGAAAACTCAAACTACCCCACTGCCGTCAAGCAATAAGATAGGAATAAAAACAATCTGAAACTACTATAATGTTTACAACACCGGAGAAGAATGATCTGTTAAAATAGAATAGAATAGAATATACTTTATTGTATGTACATCAAAATTGTAACACAGCTCTTATACAATAACAAACATTAAAGGGTACAATGGCGGTCTTATCGCTGATAGCGATATCTACCAGACAACCTTTGGATGAACAGGAAGTCAATGAATAAGATAGGGGGGGTAGTCCGTGGTGTACTGCTGCAAAATATATACTACACACCATACATAGACATAATACTTACATATATAAATATTGTAATATATATCGTCACCGGAAAGCTTAAGCGCCATTTTTGGCCAAAATGAGTTAGGTATATATATCGTTGGATTGGGTTTTTTAAATTCAATCCAACGATATATATCTCATTTTGGCTAAAAATGGCGCTTAAGTAGTATTGGCTTTCCAGTGACGATTGATATATAATTATGTGATAGGGAAAACAAAGTAGATTGAAAAAATAATGTTAAGGTAATTCGAATATTCACCCAAATATGTCATATTCTATCCTAACGTGTTTAGCCAACCGACACAAAGTTGTAAAGACTCGTTTGCTTGTAATTTTACCGGCACCGGAACACGGAAATGATGCTTGCTGGCAGAAATAGGTAACAGGAACTCATTCACAAGGAGCTCTACTATTACTATATGGTGGATGCTGCTACCTCCTTTGGACATAATCCTCTAACACCCATATTCTAAGACGTTCCTCCAAAACTTACTCGACTCAGAACGCCTTGAGGACGGCCTCGAAAACATCTTCAAAATTGTATTCTTAGTCGCAATTTCGAATGAACTCTGAGGTTCCTCTACCGAGGAATCCTCAGATTAGTTGAAGTAGAGTGGACTCATTACATCATGATTTCGAGGATTTTTCTTTATCTGCATCGCGCAAATAACGCCGCAATAAATAGTTGTAAGGATTATTGTAAGCATATTCGATAAAGTCTTCAAAATTCATTTTTGTTACATACGAACTTTGACACTTCTTTCCTTAAGGTAGGTTCCGAGGTACCTTGATTTGACAGATGATTCCTTACCTCAACTTAGGAAAAATCTCAAGTCGAGGACGTTTATTCCAACTATAACTACCGATGGTAGTGAGAAAGGCTGAGTCGAGGTGGAGTCGAGTCAAGTAAGTTTTGGAGGAACGTCTTAGAATATGCGTGTTAGTCTTTAACGATATGCGTGGGATATAAGTTGGTCTATTCCAATAGCTAAAAACCGTTTAAGTAGATGATTCTTCCTAAGAGTTTGTTCTGGAAATATGCTGGAAAAACGCCACTAGGAATGTTGAGCCTAACGAAAAGATCTATTTACATACCAGACCCTGCTATTGGCTTATCAAATCTTCTAGTTCTGCAAAGAGATTAAATATGTAGGTATAGAGGGGCTATTGGAGACATTTTCAAAGAAAAACTTTGGACCCATTCTACAGTACAGTCATCTAGTGTTTATAGTAAAAGTACGTAACTTTGATAGTTAGAAGACGTTTCAATCTTTCGAACGGTAGGTAGCGTGCTATTAATTTGTACTTTATAGGGATGTTTAACATTTATCGATAATGATATCGGTGAAGGTTTCAGAGGTTGATATGCAATATGTCCGGGTATGTGGTAACAATACTTTAAGGGAACTATATTTACTCAAATCTATCGACAAAAGCACCCAACATGTGGGGTTGAATACCCACTTAATAATAACCTCCCCTCAAGGATAGAGAAATAGTAGTATTTGGCTCAGATTTTTCGACCTCTACATATTCAAACACTCGTCGCACAGAGGTGTGATTCTTTTACAGGTGTGTAGAACAACTCAAACACTAAAAAAGTAACATATAAAAGACGCATGTCATGTTCTTCAGTTTTTATATTATTTTAGAAAAAGTGAAAATAATGTGTAAGATTATGTAATTATAAAACGCAGCGGATGAATACAATTTTTTTTCATTGCATTCTTTCTGAACGAATTGTGTCTATTTTTCTCTTGGAATATTGATTAGCGGAAATCTACAATCACAAAAAAATATATACAAAATAAGTAAAAATAGCTATACTGATAGCTAAATAAACATAATAATATTTGCACTCGACTGTTTTCAGTGTTCCTTTATTATTTTCCTCTTTTTTTATCGATAGTACTAATTGATAGGATGTAACACATCTCTACCTATATAATAGGTACCCAAACCGATCTCGTTTGCAAACAACGACATCTGTTGTTGAAAAGTTTATTACAAATTTCACATTTTCCAGAATGTTCAAAGTCATATTAATATTTTATTGTAATTATAAACATGTTACATACGAAAAAATATGCAGACATGTTCAGTCGCTTGACTGGTTCGAGATTTACAGTACCTACCTCAGTACGCAAGTCGGCATTTTTTATACATATAATAAAGGCACAAAAACATTTTTTTCGAGCAATGACAATGCGACCTCTCACGGCACTCGAAAGCTAAACAAATACCAACTAACCTGGAACTAAAGGGGTCTATGATACAAAATAAACATTTAAATCCACTTTAGAAATTTAAATTTTAAAATATCAAATAAATTCTAAAGTGGTATTTTAATGATAAACTTATTTTGATGACGTAATGACACATAGACCACTTTTGCCCGGATTTATTTATCGTTTTTATGTTCAAAGATGCTCATAGATGGATTTAGCCAAAAATGTTACATAGACCACTTTAGTTCCAGGTTAGCCTTGTCTAATTCAAAGAACACGAATTTTGACGTGATGTCCTGCCTATAGCTACTAGTATTGAACGTCTTTGTAGTTTTGGCAGCTCAATCTGTTCAGCATAACCTTGTCAAAATGTTATGTCCTGACAACGACATTTATACTAATCCATATAACCCAAGGTTACCAACGTAATATCTTTTATTTTTATATCTGTGAGGATTGCTAACCTACAAAAAATATTTCGCGTCTCAAGCCTACTGGAATCTTGTCGTAAAATGCTGAAGAACACTCTAAGACGTTCGTGAAATGCCTGTTTGAAATTTTAAATATATTTTTGCTCTTCTTTTGGTAATGTTTTCAAAATTGTTCGCTATTCAGTCTGATGATGCAAACGGTATTTCTGATTTGAAAGTTATCGTGTGTACATGTTTCGTTTATCTCTTATCATGATTTGTTAGACTTTCATGGATTTATATTTAAATTCAGTATTTACAGTTGATATTTTTTACGCAAAAGATTGCTCAAACAGATATTCCAAGTGATATTTCCAATTAACACATAAATAACAAAACATCACGGCTGTATTCTCCGAAGGGTTGGGCAGAGTTATATAGTAACACCCTCACTTTGCCGTCATGTTTAAAGTCCCAAGTAATAGGAAGCGATTCGCACAAATCCAAACTCCGAGCTGCTACTGAGGAATTTCACACGGAAAAACTCAATAACACTTTGCTCCACCTGGGGATCGCATCCAGGACCTCACGATCAGCAGTCGCGCTTGCCACCATAAAACCAACGAGGTAGTTCCAATTCCAATACTTTCCAAAATTTTACTTTAATTTTAAGAAATAACGATGTTGATAGAAGCTCGATCTAAATAATCAAGCTGGTAATTAATAGTCAAAGTCTTTGTGAAGGCAATCGCGTCTTAAAGATTCCTTTAATCTCTGGAGCTCCAAAAAGGTGTGGACATCGGTCGCTGTAATTGGCTTGTAAAAGAACGTAAGTGGAAGATCTGTGACTGCCAACATAGTACTACTGTTGTAAAACAGATTTATGTACCGTGTACAGATAGAAATTAGGTCGGCTTTCATTTGAACAGTTTGTTGGGAGATTTTGATTTCTTGGCGAGAACGACCGTGCCACGTCGGGCAAGTTTGAGATAACGTCTCTGTGAGTGTTATCGGCCAATCAGGAGCGACGTGTTAAGGGGACGCGCGCGGAAAAATACGGATGTTTGGGTGATAAACGTTTTTTTTTGTTGCTCTTTTCTTTTCAGGTTCTTTGAGTTGAATGTTGGTTTTGATTTTTTTGGACATCGAGTTTGGGTGTATGAAAAATGTATTATTCTCTATAGTATGCAGTTTATAGAGAACATTAACATCAAGTTTTTACAGAGAAGCTAACGGTGCTGTACTAGTATTTACGATGTGTCAGAACCAAAGTCCCTAGCAAAACTGAATGAGTGGGTCGAGAAACTTAAGTATACTTCACCAGGAAGAAAATAGTTTGCTTAGTTGTCGACAATAAGATTGACAAGCATATCATTTTCAGACCCAGTGCATAATATCAGCAAGCACATTGGGTCACCCGCGCGACGGCGCAACGAGTATTCCCAAGGAGGATTGATGTCAGGCAGGCGGCCGGTCATAAAACAATAAGCCGAAACCTCTAACAACATGGCTTTATGAAATACATGTTGTGCCGACCCCACCTAGTGTGGGGTAAGGGCAGGAAGAAGAAGAAGAATTTTATTAGCAGTTTATAAATTTAAAATACTTTTATAATGTGTGAAGTACTGTGATTTATTAATGGTGTTACAGGTTTATATCATTTATCAAGGATACACGTTTTTCAAAAGATGCGACTAAGACATCAGGTACAGTGGCTGCTAATGCACTCATAATTCTGCGAAACCTCCATTGTTGTGAATAATGAGACGCTCCCGTCTAAGCCACATATTTTGCTAAACAAACATCATGGTAGTGTTGACGCACAAGTTGGAGCATCTATCACTGAATAAAAAAGAAACGGTACTGTTGTATGCTGACTATGGCATCCCAAGTCTGAAAGAACACAGAACCTCTATGAAGAGGGTAATATGTAAGTCAGTTAACTAAAATCACTCCAAAACCAAAAAAACAACATCATGTAACTAATAAGCGATGTACTCCGTAAAACATCTCATATTATTGCACGAATGATCTTCACAAATACCAAATCAAAACCTAATAAATCAAATCTGATATTCGCCAAAAGCCGGGTATAGACTTACGAAATGTAACATGCAATGTAACACGCAATTAAAGAATTTGCCGTCCACATTGTCGCAATGTAATAGAATTCCCATAGTGTGGACGCCTTGCGCACACGAAACGTGCACAATACGCGTGCGTACTACGTACGTTTCATGTTACATTGCATTTTGCTTTACAGCAGTCTGTTGCCGCCTAAATACCCTACACAAAAATATCCGACCATAAAATAAAATGTTATTAAAGCCAGTTTGAGCATCGCCTTAACTTTAGCGTGGCTGCGAAAAGGTTAATCAGTGACTCCAAAGATGAGAGATGCAGCGGATCATTCTGTAATTCATTTGGACTCAGCAGACTATAGAGCAAGTTCAAGTCTGAAGTAAAACAGAAGTTCTATGTGAAAAAGTCCATAGCTGATCATGGACCGTGTTGAATGTTCAAGACGCTAATGTCCATTACAATATTGAATTTGCAATTGACATTGATTCCTCGTGCAACGGGGCACGTAAAAGGCACGGACACGGTCTAGTGGTGACAACCGCGAATGCTGATCGTGAAGACCCCAGGTCGGGCAAAGTGTTATTGGGTTTTTCCATGTGGAATTCCTCACTAGTAGCCCGGAGTCTGGATTTGTCCACGGTTGATGGCAATAGGCTCACTGCTATTACATGAGACTTAAACATAACGGCGAAATGAGGGTGTTACTATACTGCCCAACCCTTCGGGGAATACAGGCGTGATGTTATTTTGTTGATTCAATAAAGCATCAAATATCATTGCAGCAAACATCTTCACAGACACTGAATTGAAACTCAATATATCAAACCAGAAATCACCCAAAATACTACACAAAGCACCAAAATAAATTCCCAATAAATCTAGCTTGACCGTCGCCTTAACTTTAGCGTGGCTGCGACAGGGCTAATCAGTGACTCTAAAGACTCATCTTTCAAGATGCAGTGGATCTGGATGCTATTGAGCGGACCCCGAGTCTGAAATAAAACGAGTAGTACGAACTCAATTGGAAATGTTTCGCACTACAATTTTGTGTGGCTGTCTAATTGAAAAATTGTTGGACGATACGACCTTAATTTTGTAAGCTCCGAATATTGGTGGATTTGTTTGGTTGGCATTATTGCGATTAGTATCTAATATTATAAAGCTGAAGAGTTTGTTTGTTTGTTTGAACGCGCTAATCTCAGGAACTACTGGTTAGAATTGAAAAATTATTGTTGTGTTGGATAGTCCATTTATCGAGGAAGGTAATAGGCTATATAACATCATGCTATAACCAATAGGAGCGGAGCATAAATGAAAAATGTTGCAAAAACGGGAAAAATGTTCACCCGTGCGAAGCCGGGACGGGCCGCTAGTTTATTTGATGAAGTACTTTGGGTTTGAACAGTTTCTGCTTGCAGTCTGAATGTCAGTTTAGTTTATGATAAAAGTCATAGTCAAGATATAATGTAATAACGTTTAGTACATTTTATCTCAATGTGTCGTACATGACTATTAAGATGTGTATTGAATCATCGTCTTTCGAGATAATCGTTTTACCCTATCCTTCTACATACATAAACTCATGCCTTTTTCCCATGGGGCTAGGCAGAAACTATAGAACGCCACATGCTTCTTCTTCTTTTCGTGTGGTTAGTGGCTAACCTGGTGTCAGAGTTTATGCCACCCATGGGCCTCTGAATGGCTTCACATGCCGTCAAGAAATATCTCTCAGGCATGCCGGTTTCCTCACGATGTTTTCCTTCACCGTTTTTTTAAGCAAGTGATAATTATACAATACGCCACATGCTACGATCCTTACACACTCCTTTCGCTTCATCCACATTCATACATCTTGTCATACACGCACACCGGTTGCGAGTACTACGCACCTGTCCTTTGTGAAGAACATCCTTCTATAATATTTTAAATATAAATTGACATCTTTACACATTTTAGGCCATGATTAGATCTTTACTTTCCATGCAGGAGGATCTGAATTCGAACCAGGCCTACATCTTTGAGCTTTCGAATTCAGTGTGGATTAGAATTTGATTATCGCTTGTATTAACGGTGAAGGGAAACGTCGTGAGGAAACGTGCACACCTGAGAGGGCTCCGAATAGTTGTCGATGGTGGGCGTAGATTCCCAAAGGTCTAAATCAATCTGCATGGGAAGCCATCGCCTCCTTTTGCGAGGGGTGATGGCGACCAAGGAGGGAGCGGAGAGAGAGAGGGAGCTGTCTGCTTTTCTCCCTTTCCGCGCTAGACGCACCAGGTTCTGGAGCGCACGTGCGCGCGACGTCCTCCGGCCATCCTAGTGTGTGGCCTGCGGGCGGTGGGTCAGGGGACCCGCCGCCCGAACAGTAACAGGCCCGAGAAAGCGGCGCACGGTGTTCTGTGCGCGCTTTTCAGGAAGATGTGGGGCAATGCCCTACAGAGGAGAGGTCCGCTAGGGGCTGGCGGACCGAGACCTGCCGGGGTTGCGGTGCATGCTTTTGCAAATCCCGCGACCCCGCCGAACGGTCAGAAGGAGGAACACTGTTGGTTTTTAGCTGGTAAGAGTCAGGCAGACCTCCTCGCCTTCCCCGGGCGAGGGACACAAACAATGAGGACATTCCAACGATTAAAAAAAAGTCTAAGCCAATCTGGAAAGAAGCCGATGTCCAGTAATGGGACAGTAATTACATTATTGGAGAAGATGTGTATTACCAATATAATCTCTTTTCTGAACATTACTCACAAGACTCATTCTAGATATTTCAGCTCAAAACGTAATAAAGTTTCAAATGAATTTTTCATCCTTGAAATATTCTTGAATACAATTGTAACTGCGTTTGTAAAGGGCAAGTGAAAAAAGCGTGAGTAATACATTACGTTTATTATTACCATCCATTGTCGCAGTAATATACTGTAGAAGTTTAATTTCATTTATTCCAAAGAAGTGGAATAAATCAGTTTGTTTCAAACGACACTTTTGTGGCCAGTTACAAGTGGATCAACAAGAAGTTTTGTTTTAAACCGTGCCATTGAGATAAGGTTAAATTACTCAGCATTAGCGTTGGGATTATCGTCGGACACACTGGCTCCCTCTATCATCACAGGCTGGAGGCAATAAAAACAAAGTCTTTTCCTACCACTTACGCGTTTACACCCTCGAATTACCACCTAATAACAATTGCTACGGCCGACCGCACAGTTTTCACTTGGCGTGTGGCATAAAGTATAAGCGATAGCTATACAAATATTCTGAATCTTTCATAATTAGCAACGATAATGGTTGTAGGTAGCTGATTGTAAAAATCATCATCATCACCTTCCTGCTCTGGTCCCAAGTTACTTGGGGTCGGCGCAATGTGTTTTTATCTTCCATTCTTCCCTGTCCATTTATTTTATTTATGTAATTAATTCATGTATTTGCACGTGGCTGCCCGTGGCTTCACTACAGGACCCATCCGAAAACCAGCGCTGCTATACTTCGGTGTAGCAGCATTATGCTGGGATGGGCTCCTTTTTAGTCTCGCGGAGGCATATAACTTTTTTATTTCGTTGTTTTTTGTTATTTATCTTTTAATGTGTTTGTACGTCTGTAACGAGACAAATAAATATTTTTCTCTGTTTGTTCTTTCACTGTTATCTTTTTACCCATATCATCCTTCACACAATCCATGCATCTTTTCATTGGCTTACCTCTACTTTTATATCCATCCACATTATTGAAATCCCATCCCATGACAATTCAACTATTTCAAGTCGGTTAAAAACATCAGCAACTCCTCAAACCCGCTCCCGCCACCTTCCCTCTCCCCTCTACATCTCCCACCTTACGTCACTCGAAGGAACATGACAGTTAACGCCTTCACCATCTCGTTAGCGGTGGTAATGCGATTTTAACTTTCGCTCGCTCCCGCCAATGATAAGGGCCAATTGGCTGTATTAGCCGAGTTTGTACTCGTAATTGTTCTTCACTTAAACGATCAGTGGTCAGTGGATTAGTTGAACTGAGATACGGGTTTTTTATTGGGCTTTAAGTAGATACTTGGTACTTATACAAGGTTATTTGGAATGGGGTATTAAGCCGCGGGCCAGTTAATGTATCACTGATGATTGATTTAAAGAAAGTGTTAAAATTTCAAAATGCGATGAAAAAAAATACCATGCAAAATGATTATTATTTTAGTTTTTTCAAAAATCTTCATACCTGCTTTAGTTAAGAATTCAGAAAATAGAGCTTCTAAGCAGTGATCCCAAATATGACCTAAAATGGAAACACAGCTGATCATAGCTGAGGATAGATAGAATTTAGCGTATTTTTTATGAAATCTTTGAACAGCTATTTCTCTTAGACTAATGACTTTTGGGGAAAGATGTAGAACAAAAGTTATCCATTATTAGTACTTTAATACCCTTTCGGACTAACGTTGTATTTATGCATCGCGTGCGCAGTTCTTTGAACAAATTTTGCCAAAGGACTAAGATAATGCTTAGTAGTTTTCACGCTCATCTATGGCCCATGAACCATGAACCCTAACGAAGGCTACATGAGGCACGAAGCACTATTTGAGACCTGTATTCCCCGAAGGGTTGGGTAGAGGTGTATAGTAACACCCTCATTTCTCCGATAAGTTTAAGTCCCATGTACTAGGGGGCAAGCCGGTCATCAACCGGGCTCAAATCCATAGTGGGTTGCTACTGAGGAATTCCACACGGAAAAGCCCAATAACATTTTGCCCGACCTGGGGATCGAACACAGGACCTCACGATCAGCAGTCGCGCTTGCCACCACTAGACCAACGAGGCAGTTGGTTTGTGTCTGAACTTACAAATATTTCGAGAAACCAGATTTTTCAATCTATACTAATATTATAAAGCTGAAGAGTTTGTTTGTTTGAACGCGCTAATCTCAGGAACTACTGGTTAGAATTGAAAATTTATTTTTTGTTGGATAGTCCATTTATTGAGGAAAGTTATAGGATATATAACATTACGCTACAACCAATAGGAGCGGAGCATAAAAGTAAAATGTTGCAATAACGGGGAAAATGTCCACCCGTGCGAAGCCGGGACGGGCCGCTAGTCTGATAATAATTTTCAAAATTATTTAGGTAGCAGACCTAAGATTTTCTTTTCTGGTATGCATACAAAGAGACCTCCCAATTCATTCTACTCCGACATGTGACGACTCGTTGGGTGTAGTAGCTGAGCGATTGGCTTTTCGGCTACGGGTCGCGTGTTCGATTCCCGCATGGAACAAATATTTGTATGGCCTACAGATAGTTTTTTCGGGTCTGGTTGTTTGTTACATGAGATATCATAGTGTAGGGCAACGTGTTACCAAAATAATAAAAATATAGTTAAGTGAAAGAAATAAACTAGAAAGATAGGATCTATCTTTCTCAAGATACACCAAGGATGACATGCAGATCACTGCATCAAGTCTAGTGGTGTGAACGTTGGACTGCCAAGTCATAGGTTTCAAGTTCAAAGCCAAGGCACGTTCCTCTGTCTTTTCGGATTCATGCATAATTATCACTTGCTTAAAAACGGTGAAGGAAAACGTCGTGAGGAAACCGGCATGCCTGAGAGATGTTTCTCGACGCCATGTGAAGCCAAGTCGGAGGCCTATGGGCGGCATAAACTCTGACACCAGGTTAGTCACTAACCACACGAAAAGAAGACCAAGGATGTTGGATGATAAATATACAGGGTTACTGGTAACTCGACGTATTCCTTGCAGGACGTCATAGTAGGGTTAAAATGCAAAAAATTAAGCCACCAAATGTTCTACCGAAATTCAGTGGTTTTTGAGTTTTTATATTTTTTTAAATATCCCATTTTCAACCATTTGAAGCGTATTTAAAAATAATGTACGGTGCTAATGTAATGTTTAAGTTTTTATCATAGCTGGTGCCATAGCAGATCTACGTTAATAATTAAAAGTTCAAAATTTTCAAACACATCTGCAAATATGGTTGAATCTGGATTTTTTAAATAAAAACCTAAAATAATTAATATCTCAAAAACTACTGAACTTCGGTAGAACATTTGGTGGCTTAATTTGTTGCATTTCAAACCTACTATAATGTCTTGCAAGGAATACTTAGAGTTACCAGTAACCCTGTATATTTTATCATCCATCAAACTTAAGGCTCAATCATAATATTTACTAGAACGTTAATTAATCCGTCGCTTTCAAATGTCAACGCAATTAATGTTTTCCTTTGAAGTTTTAGATTGAAATGGGTCAGTGTGTGTAGTAACCTCATAACCTCATATGTAGATATATATACAGCGACTGTAAGACATCGAAGTTCAATTAAGACCGGGTGATTGGACCCCAATTAGGTGTGAGATACGGTCTATTACGCGATACTTACACAGCCGCGCATTGACGCGTAACTAGCGACATTTAAGAAACTTGATTTGAATTCTTCGTAACTTCACATAAAGATTATAAAAATACTGATTCGGGTCTAATCGCGTAGAACATTTATAGGGTAGATAAATACCTTATTTATCCCGACGTAAATAAAAATAATAAAAGACTCTTAGAGTCTACCCGTGACCACGGCCGGCGAAATTCGGTCAAAACGTCGGGATAAATAAGGTATTTCCTACCTTATAAATTTTCTACGCGATTAAACCCGAATCAGTATTTTTATAATGTTCACATACAGAGTACTGCTGTTTTTTGAGTGGAAAGTCAATTTTCACGGGGTATTCTGCGTAAGCGACATTCGCGACATGACGCGATGCTGAGAGCGCATCGAACGCGATCAGAACAACGGCGTTCCCTACTGGAGGCTTACGGGGTGTCCTGCGTAAGTGACAAACACGACGTGGTGCGACGCGACTCGACGTGGAATAAATACGTGTTACGTCGCGTCTCGCTACATAGGCCGCTAGTAGGGAATAGCGTTGTCTTGATCGCGTTCGTCGCTGATGCAGGACACCCCGTTATGTAGCGAGACGCGACGTAACGCGTACTTGATCCGCGTCGTGTCGCGTCGCGTCGCACCGCGTCGCGTTTGTCGCTTACGCAGGACACCCCGTCAGAGTTAAAATGCTTTTGCACTGCGTCTGATCCGAATCCGAAAAAATACGATCAGAACAAGCTGCAGCATAATTTTTATGAACGATAGTGCATTACATCTGTTCTGAATTTCATAGATTTACAACATATTTTCCTCGAATAGTATTTTCTCAGATTCAGTTCTTATCTCTTACAGCTAGTTCACACAGAAACTGTTTACAGGATTCGTTTCAGTGGATCAAGTACAAAATACCGGATCCGTTATTTTTATCGTATCCTGTCAGCCAAATGCGACGCAGCTGCCATTTGTTTGACCGTCGGTACAGATGTGAACAACACATCCAGTACCGACGGATCCGTTAAAACGGATCCGCTGTGTGAACGGGCGCTTAGGTGGATTTTTAAATAAAGTGAGGGAGCAAATAAAATGCGTTACGACCTTTTCCCGTTCCGGCAAAAGCTGTATGAAAATAACAACAACTGTAACTATCTCAACTAACTATAACGATATACAAGGTTAGTCGTAAAGGGGGTACTAAGCCGAAAGGGTGTTAAAGTGCCTATAATAAGGGATAACTTTTGTTCTACAACTTTCCCCATATGTCGATAGTTTAAGAGAAATAGCTTTTCAGATTTCGTAAAAAATATGCTAAAATCCATCTGTCCATAGCTATGATCAGCTGTGTTTACTATTTAGGTCATATTTGGGGTCACGGATTAGAAACTTAATTTTCTGAATCCATAATTAAAGCAGATATAATATTTTTTTTGAAAAAACTAAAATAATAATCATTTTGAATGCATATAAAAAGTATCGAATTTTGAAATTTTAACACTTGCTTTAAAATAGTCATCAGTGATACTTTAAGTGACCCGCAGCTTAGTACCCCCTTTCCGACTAACCTTGTATATGTATGACTGCCTCATTGGTCTAGTAGTGGCAAGCACGACTGCTGATCGTGGGGCCTTGGGTTCGATTTCCAGGCCGGGCAAAGCGTTATTGGGTTTTCCGTGTGGAATTCCTCAGTAGCAGCCCGGAGTTTGAATTTGTGCCAATAGACTCGTCTCCTATTACATGGGACTTAAACATAACGGCAAAATGAGGGTGTTACTATACACCTATGCCGACCCTTCGTTTATGAAAATAGCTCATGAACACTTAACTCATTATAACCATTTTTTTAAGTAAGTGAAGAAAAGTTAAGTAAACAATATCCATGGTTTCCAACAACAAGAAACAAATTATAATGTACACCCCAATTTTGGTTCCCTCAACAAATTTAGAATTTGTTATAAACCGCGCGAATTAATAACCAATAATCCGGCCAAAGTTTCCCGATCCGAGACCGAATTCTTTGCATCCGCCTAATTCGGCTCCGTAATTAAGAATATCATCGACCTCTAACAATATTGGGCTTCAAAACACGGACTGTGTCGAACAATTCTTTGAGTTTTAATTAAGAGACCGTCCATTAATCACGTGAGGCTTGAAAGGGGGGAGAGCGCGTTTAGCAAAAATCACGAAATATCACAAGGGGGGGGGGTGTTGTAAGATATCACGTGTAGGTATTTTTCTTTTCTCAAACGCGCTATTTCTAAACCGAAAAGCGGCGTGTAGTGCGACCTTGGTGATGGTCCTTAATTTCGGAATAAAATAAGATTATACTTTATACCTGTATTTAAAGATAATATTCTAAAATATTTAAGATTCTTTGTAGGTACTAAATAATACACGTGATTTTGGGTGGGGGCGGGGGGGGGGGGGTTAATCTTAAACCTCACCACGTATCACCAAGGGGGGTTAAAAAATGCTAAAAAACATCACGTGATTAATGGACGGCCCTTAATAGCAAAACTGGGGGTAGATTCAGTCGTAATGGGCCCCACCTGTAACTGCCTCGGGGTACTTGGGCAGATTAATTAGCACCCCCCCCTCATCTTTCTTTTCCTCAACATACCAATTTGTCAGCTTTGGGTTTGTCCTGTCTGACCTTAATTGTGTTTAAACGTTTCATGGTTTGTGTTGTGTATTTTTTAACATTTTTTGTAAGCTTTATCCTTGTTTGTTGATGTTTGAGTTTTCCTTAGAAGTGGCGTCTTTAAAGAAAAATTTTGGCGCAAAAAACGTTTATGAATTTATGAAAATGTTCTTTTATATTTGAACTAGACTATTACTCGGGGTTTCACCCGCATCCTAGGGGAACTACTTGATGTACCCGGATAAAAAGTGTCCTATGTGTTAATCCAGGGCATAGTCTATCTGTGTGCCAAATCTCATCCAAATCCGTTCAGCCGTTTTTGCGTGAAAGAGTAACAAACATCCATACATACAAACTTTCGCGTTTATAATATTGGTAAGGATTGTGGAAACATCAACTTCTTTAGTTTCTAGGTATATTTCAGGTTTTGCTTTGCTGAGGGGTTGTGGTGCATATAAAATAGCATCAAAGACCGATTTTCAAAAAAAAAATACATAGCGGATTTTGTAGGCGCAGCGACGATAAAGGTGTTCGCGCACCTGTACGCGCAGTACCCGCCGCAGTCGCCATTTTAACCGACTTCCAAAAAGGAGGAGGTTATATTATTTGTGTATGTATGTTTTTTTTTTTGTGTATGTTCATCGATATTTTCGCCAATTGTGAACCGATTTTGATGATTCTTTTTTTAATGGATAGGGTATACTTTGAAGTTGGTCCCATTTAAATTTGGTGAAGATCTGATGAAGAACTTCGGAGATAGACAATGGAACTCCTCAATGACGAACAGTACGCATATTGTGATGATGTGATTATGTTACGAGCAGCGTCTTTAGTAGGTCCAACCAAGTTTTAATTAAGGCCACTAAAATGAAAAAAATAAAAACATTTTTTACAAAAAATTTAAACCGACTTCAAAAAGAATAAAATAATTACCATATAAAATTAACAGTTTCAGAAGTCGGTGCCTTCAATTTGGTTCAGCGTGGATCAGCACCGACTTCTGAAACTGTTAATTTTATATGGTAATAATTTTTTTTTTGAAGTCTGTTTTAATTTTTTGTATAAAATGTTTTTGAATTCTTTGTATGAAGTTCTATGCAACCTCGCACACCCATTCGACCCGCGCTCGCCACAGTACCATCTACAAAAGCGATTACTGCAGCTACTGCGACGCGGACAGATGCGCGTACACTTT
Source organism: Amphipyra berbera (assembly GCA_910594945.2). NCBI lineage: Eukaryota > Metazoa > Arthropoda > Insecta > Lepidoptera > Noctuidae > Amphipyra > Amphipyra berbera. The sequence goes on along the minus strand of OU343125.1, from coordinate 19,515,985 downwards.
AATCCTTCACATTCCCGGGCGGAGGGTATCAAAGATGATTTTCCCACGCAAAAAAAGGCGCTGCTTCGCTAAACGACACCTACAACCCTAAGGTTCGTATTACAGAACATACCTCAAGTCCAGTTTGATCTTTAATCAGTTGATCACTGTTTAAGTATAGAATCAGTACTTGAGGAACGGTCTTATTCCATAACGGCAATCAATCTATACTCAGATGAAACGAGACTCAAATCGAGCCGATCGATTCGTTGATTACAGATCAAATCACTGCTTGGGGTCGAATCTACGAACTGAGTAACGATCTAGAATAAAGCCAAACTCAGCTGACCTATGATAAATGAATTTATGCTTGAGGAATGTTCTAAAATTAAAAGTCGACTCAAAATTAGTTTTAAACAGAGATTAATGCTTGAGTTTCGTTCTGTACGGACCTAAGAGTGCTTGGCCAGAGTGGCAGCGCGGTGCGGGGAGCGGTGAGGGTGCGGGAACGCGCGCGATTTGCCTGTCCGCAGTGGAGCGCGGCGTCGTTCTGAGCGTTGTCGTGTCCAGTGTTTGTCAAAATATCATATGGATGAAGAAGACTTATTTTTACTGGAAAATGCTTACTAAAAAACGATGTTTCGACATCCACAGTGCTTGAATAGCACTTATTAATTCTTCAAAATTTAATTTTGAAGACGCCATCACAACAACGCGCGTGGTCAGCTCGAACTAGTTTGAGATCCCCCGCTCCCGCGCGAGTTGTCACTTGCCGCCCGCGCTCTCACTGCGGTCACTTGTATGACCGACCTATGGCGTGAGCTACCCGCGCGCTCCCCGCGCAAAATAGCCCGCGCCGATTCCCGTGCCCGCGTGCCCACTATGGACACTCAAATTAAGTTCTTCTGTTTGAACTCGCCGCACCGCGCCCGCCCCGCGCCCGCGTTTGCAGTCTGGCCAAAGGCAGAGGATTGATAATGTTTGGCCAACCTTAGAGACAAAGTTGAAAAGTTTCACGTGACTGTAATGGCACCGGCACCGTACCCATAAAACCGAAACACAGTCAATTCTGCTTCTTATTTCATTACTAGCGGCCCGTCCCGGCTTCGTACAGGTGGACATTTTCCCCGTTTTTGCAAAATTTTTCATTTTTGCTCCGCTCCTATTGGTCGTAGCGTGATGTTATATAGCCTATAACCTTTCTCGATAAATGGACTATCCAACACAGAAATATTTTTTCAATTCCAACCAGTACTTCCTGAGATTAGCGCGTTCAAACAAACAAACTCTTCAGCTTTATAATTTCAGTATTATATATATTCTTCATACACCGAAGATTTTACGGTCCCGTCGCTGATTACCAACCGCGCGGATCATACGATTTGCAAGGTTAAGGTGCGCTTACCGCAGTCAGTCCGTGGGTGGGTGACTGTTCATTACACATCGAGACCCCTCCGTGCCTCGGAGAGCACATTAAACCGTATCCCGGGTGTCATACGAATACCTATGACAGTCGTTACGGGAAGTCAGAAACCCGAAAGTCTGACAACCGGTCTAACTTTAGGATATCGGCATTGCCTTGTAACTGGGTGACGGAGCTCTGGTGGCAGTCGCTCCGTGTAAAATTCTGGTATTCACCGCATCTGGTTAAATTGGAAGCAGACCCCAATATGGTTGAGAAAAAGCTAGGCAGAACTATTTCGAAGATTTTGACACCTACATATATCTACATGTCAGAAATACAAATACGCGTAAAGAAAGCAATTAACAAACAAAATCAAAGCCTTGAAAGATGTAATTAAAACTCTAATTTCCCAACGTTATGTGATTGAAGGCGACGACGTATATTAATGGTTTTAGCTTCTGTATATATTCATATATACACGCGTTGTGTGAATTAGAGGCGGTTTTGAACGCTGAACACATGAAAGGACCACAAAAGGGTGATGATTTATAGATATTTAGAGTTAATACAGTCAGGTTTCACTGCGCGAGCGTGGGGTTATAATCATGAGGTTGCATGTTTCTTGAGATGCTTCGCTTTACGTTGAAATCTTTGAATACATCTTGTTCTGCTTCAATAGATTCTCAATATTTGTTCACTGTACCGCATATTTATTTGCTTTGCTCTCTGAGTAAACAATAACAAGCAACCTTGCATCGTATAAAGAATTTCGCTTTGCAGTTGAAAATTTGATTCAGTTTTTCAAAACTATTGTTAACTAGCGACCCGCCCCAGCTTTGCAGTGTGCAATGTAGATACTAATGTGGGACTTATAAACCTTCCTCTTGAATCACTCTATCTATTGCTAATAACTGCATTAAAATCCGTTGTTTAGTTTAAAAGATCTAAGCGTAAAGACAGCGGGAGCGACTTTGTTTTATACTTTGTAAAGTTAACTAAAGTGGAAATTCAAGATACCTATTCTATACCGCGCATAAAATTTTGTTTTGTAGTTTTGATTATCTAAACATACACCTAATCTTTCGCATTTATAATATTAGTTGGATTGTTATTATGGTCAAAGAGTCACCTATTTACAAGAAGATAAGAAGGAACCAGTGATGTAGCTTAGTTCCCACAGTAAAACCTTACCAAAACAAACAAACGTGAGGCGATATCGTGTCGCCGACACTCCCGCGATAAACTAATGACCTTCAACAAAGAGTACAAGCCAGGCAAGAGGACAGAAGACAGGCCTCCGTTTGTCTTGTGAGGTGATCAACGACATGTTCACTTCCTTATTGTCATCGACAAACTTCTCGTGATAATTATGTTTTAATAGTAGTATAACTACACAGCCTGCTTAGTTGTCGGCAATAAGACTGACAAGCATATAATTTTGGGACCCAGTGCATAATATCAACAAGCACATTGGATCACCCGCGCGACGGCGCAACGAGTATTCCCAAGGAGGGTTGACGTCAGGCAGGCAGTCGGTCATAAAACAATAAGCCAAAACCTCTAACAACATGGATTTATGAAATACATGTTGTGCCGACCACACCCAGTGTGGGATAAGGGCAGGAAGAAGAAGAAGAAGAAGTAGTATAACTACCAACAGTGATAGCCTAGCGGTCGAACGCTTGCCTTAGATGCAGGAAGGTCTGAGTTCATGCCCTGCCCGTACCTCTGACTTTTCGAATTCATGTGCGGATCTGAATTTGATTATCAATTGCGTTAAAGGTGAAGGTAAATATCGTGAGGAAGCCTGCACATCTGAGAGGGTTCTGTAAAGTTCTCGATAGTGTTTGTAGTCTACGACGTTTACGTTACTAATTATAATGTATAGTAATAACTAATAAGTATATAAACTATAAGTATATAACTAATAAGTATATAAAGTAAATTGATATAATTATCTATATATAGGTATTACGTATTGAAGGTAGATAGTTCATGTTTGAGATCAGTTGATTATATTTGAGCCTTATAATAACTACGTATGTTATCGGTAGCTGGTAACACTGGACAATGTTGATAAAGGAGGGTAATCGTGAAGATGAATCAACGTACCCGAAGTTATAAAAACACTGGTCATTCGACGGAGCGAAGGATTCCATCTCGAACAGCCGAAGAAGTCTGACCTTTTATATCTGATTAGCTTGTCCTTATTTTCTGATCTTGTGTAAATTATTATATAGTGATATATCGTGAGCTAGTTTCGGTAACTATCCACTAACCTAAATATAAGTACTCTCAGTGGTAGAGAGTCTATGTTGGTTTAATTTACTTTATTTACCATGCACGCAATCCTGACATGCCGATATTAGCTACAACTGTAATGATAGATTCACCTCTACAAGATTCTGTTGTATATATTTTATAATCAGTTGATTATATAATATATATTATAACTACGTATTTCATTTACTCCCGTATCCTGATTGTTCCCAAATCCAAGTATTCATCACTAATGTGTCGGCATTTGTCCTAGACCTAGTAAACATCGCAGGCATCCTTAGAAATCCAAGCTTTGATTGCATAATATACCACGCTAGATAATGAGGGGCTCATGGCTAATTAACGCGGTCATTCCATGGATGGGTGACCATTCTTTACACATTGGGACCGCTCCGTGTCTCGGAGAGCACATTAAACAGTCGGTCCCGGCTGTCATATGAAACTATGTAAGTCGTTACAGGTAGTCAGAAGCCCGAAAGTCTGACAAAACTGGTCTCTAGGATATTGGCATTGCTCAGTAACTGGGTTGCGGAGGTCTGCTGATGGCAGTCGCTTCGTGTAAAATACTGGTATTCAGCCAAATCTGGTTAGACTGGAAACTGAACCCAACATATACTTGGGAAAAGGCTAGCCAGATCACCATGCTAGATACTGAAACCCTTATTCATACACTCAATAATAAATAGTCTTCTAATCACCTGTACAAAATCATTAGAAGCAAAGTAGCTTCCTGAGTCAGGGATAAGGCTGCGTTCAGACGACACGCGCCCGCTAAGCGCACGCCACGCGCGTCAACACCCGCGTCTAACTCGCTTTGATTTTTTTTGTTATAATTTGAGTCTTATGACACATTAATAGATCTCAAATTGCATTTATCGAAGCATGGCATGAGGCGGGCGCGACGCGGGCGCTTGGCGTGTGCGGTTGGACTTCGATAAATGCAATTTGAACAAACTATTAAGATCATGGAATCCGGTCATCAGCAAGTGTTATCGTCGACGGAACGATTTAGGCCAGAGTAAAGACGTCGTTAGTGTGGTGTGTCGAAGTACCGACGATAATATTTTAAAAAGTCAAGATCAAGTGAGGGTAGATGAAAATACCCTTGCTTCACGAAGATGACAATTGCTCCGCCACTTCAGTCTACCCGTGACCACGGCCGGTGAAATTCAGTCGAAACGTCGGGATAAATAAGGTATTTTTCTGCATTATAAATTTTCTACGCGATTAGACCCGAATTAGTATTTTTATAATGTGTACGAATCGCGAATGTTTGAAAATATTTAAATGCAATTTGATATCTATTAATGTGTCATAAGACTCAAATTAAACCAAAAAAAAATCAAAGTGAGTTAGACGCGGGTGTTGAAGCGCGTGGTGTGCGCTTTGCGGGCGCGTGTCATCTGAACGCAGCATTACGCATCATCAAACATTGACGCTTGCTTCATCTCATAATGAGCTTAAAACATAAACGTGAGCACAATATCGTTCTTACCTATACCCATAAGATGATTACAAAGGTAAAGTAAATGCATAAACGGTAACCGCTTTCCATAGACGTTAACAAGCCAGGCTTGCTCCTTAATAATCGTCTTAATGGTACCCATGATTACGATGTGACATCAGGATTATGTATTATGGGGTAAGGACTTAAAACCGTGAAGGTAAATAGGTTTGTTTGCTTTTCATATGTGGGGTTCATACCTACACCATAACATTTATTTATTCGTGTTAGAAACTTACACAACACATTTATACAAGGTTAGTCGGAAAGGGGGTACTAAGCCGAAAGGGTGTTAAAGTACCTATAATAAGGGATAACTTTTGTTCTACAACTTTCTCCAAAAGTCAATAGTTCATGAGAAATAGCTGTTCAAAGACTTCATGAAAAATACGCTAAATTCTATCTATCCTCAGTTATGATCAGCTGTGTTTACATTTTACGTCATATTTGGGGTCACGGATTAGAAACTCCATTTTCTAAATTCATAACTAAAGCAGAGATGAAGAATAAGAAAGAAATAATCGATTTTTTTAAATTTAACTCTTTCATTACAATAGTCATCAGTGATACATTAAGTGTCCCGCGGCTTAGTACCCCCTTTCCGACTAACCTTGTATACAAACTACATAGCCAAGGTTAACACGAAGTAGGAACTCTTTCCTCCGCAAGACAGAACAAAAAGAAGAATTCATAATGTCAGCTCCTTGTCATGTTACCTATGACCGTCACTCATATCCAGCAAAATAGAATTAATGTTACCTAAGTGGCGCCTTGTTATCATTGTGTGTGCCTAGCGTATTTCACTATACTCCTTTTGACTGTACTATACATATATACATTGTTAGAAGGAATTTAGAATCGAAGTAAGAAATATAGCGTCAAGAGCCTCAACAAGTTGTTCTGCCTGGCCCTTTCCCAGCTATGTTGGGGTCAACTTCCAGTCTAATACTGGTATTTAACACGGAGCGACTGCCATCAGACCTCCGCAACCCAATTACAGGGCAATGCCGATATCCTAAGGTTAGTCCGGTTGTCAGACTTTCAGGCTTCTGACTACCCGTAACGACTGTCATAGGTATTCGTATGACACCCGGGACCGACAGTTTAACGTGCTCTCCGAGATACGGAGCGGTCCCAATGTGTAAAAAATGGTCACCGATTCATGGACTGACCGCGGCAAGTGCAGCTTAACCTTGCAAATCATATGATTTTAAATTGAAAGTGCCTCTACAAGTGACGATACTTAAGTACATCTGACCCACCCTGGGCAGTCAGCCTCGCTACTAACCTTGCTTACTGGCTAATCTTTACACCACAAGATTTAAATAATAATATCCAAGGTTAGTCAAAAAGGGCGTACTAAGCCGCAGGCCACTTAATGTATCATTGATTATTGTTTTAAAGAAAGTGTTAAAAGTTCAAAATTCGATAAAAAAAAATATACAAAATTATTTAAGTTTTAGTTTTTTCAAAAATTCTTCATCTCTGCTTTAGTTACGAATTCATAAAATGGAGCTTCTAATCCGTGACCCCAAATATGACCAAAAATGTAAACTCAGCTGATCATAGCTGAGGATAGATAGAATTTAGCGTATTTTTTATGAAATCTTCGAAAAGCTATTTCTCTTAGACTAATTATTAGGTACTTTTGGGGAAAGTTGTAGAACAAAAGTTATCCATTATTATGGGTACTTTAACACCCTTTTGGGTTAGTACCCCCTTCTCGACTAACCCTGTAGATAGATCAAATTGCTAGACTAGACAAACTAGAATACTAGAAAGTACGCCTTTTTCTCATGGGGGTAGGCAGGAACTATAGAACGCCACATTCTACGATCCTTACATACTCCTTTCGCTACATACACATTCATACATCTTGTCATACACGCACGCCGGTTGAGAGTACTACGCACCTGTCGTTTGTGAAGAACGTCACCTATCATCACCAAATAGAAACTACTATACTAGAAATCAAAGGTTTAAAACCTTTTGAACACACGAGAGGAAATTCTGCCTCAAGGCAGGGAACTACTGAATTTGCTAGAGTTTGATTTGGTTTCCGAACTCCATATGTGGTAACAACGAAACATTACAATGCTTGGCAAACTGGTTTTGACAGCGTATTGATTGTTCAAGCCGCGTTGACCACGGTCGGCCGATATTGGAGCCAAGTCAAGATTGCTATGACTTGCTACAGTAAAGCTAACCACTTGAGGTTTTATCTATACTAATATTATAAAGCTGAAGAGTTTGTTTGTTTGAACGCGCTAATCTCAGGAACTACTGGTTGGAATTGAAAAAATATTTTGTGTTGGATAGTCTATTTATCAAGGAAGGTTATGGGCTATATACCATCACGCTACGACCAATAGGAGCGGAGCATAAATGAAAAATGTTGCAAAAACGGGAAAAATGTCCACCCGTACAAAACCGGGACGGGCCGCTAGTCATTGATAGAGAGACAAAGCTTGCAATTCCAATGTAGGCGCGTCACGAAATGTTATAGAAGAAAAAAGGCAGTAATGGTCTAGTGGTGTAACCGTCGGACTGCCAAGTCATAGGACTCGAGTTCGAACCCAAGACACGCAACTCGGGTTTTTCGGATTTATGTGTGTATTGTTTATTTATCAATTGCTTAAAAACGGTGAAGGAAAACATCGTGACGAAAGCGGCATGCCTGAGAGATATTTCTCGACGGCATGTGAAGCCAAGTCAGAGGCCCATAGGCGGTATAAATTCTGACACCAGGTTAGCCACTAACCACACGAAAAGAAGAAGATAGAAGAAAAATAAGAATATGTTTATTTGCTGCAGTACATAAAACACATTTTAGAGAGGGGCTCGTGGCAAATTAACAACCACGTCGGTCATACGATTTGCGAGGTTAAGCAACGCTTACCGCGGTCAGTCCGTGGATAGGTGACCGTTCGTTAGGTTCACATCGAGACCCCTCCGTACCTCTGAAAGCACGTTAAACCGTCGGTCCCGGGTATCATTCGAATACCTATGACAGTCATTACGGGTAGTCAGAAGCCCGAAATTCTGACAACTGGTCTAACCTTAGGATATCAGCATTGTTGTACTGGTTCGTTATAAATTATAGTTATGGTTATAAACGAAATAAAATTGTCACTGTTACCTTTTTTGATATCTTGTACAGACGTCTCCGCTGAATATATATCTATACTAATATTATAAAGAGGAAAGATTTGTATTTTTGTATGTAACGAATAAACTTAAAAAAAACTGGACCGATTTCAAAAATTCTGTTGCCGTTAGAAAGCTACATTATCACTGAGTAACATAGGCTATATTTATTACTGGAATAAAACTTCTTACGCGGGCGGAGCCGTGAGGTCACAGCTAGTAATTTATATTATATTAGTTTGTTTCTTTTTCCGTACAAAATCTAACAGGCTTTACCTAGTAACTAGGTTGTGGAGGTCTGATGGCAATCGCCCCGTGTAAAATACTGGTATTCAGTCGCATCTGGTTAGACTGGAAGCTGACCCCAACATAGGAAAAGGCTATTATGAACAACATAAGACACATATATTACAATAAATAATTTATACATTTTATCTTACAGCTACACCAAATGGTCTGTTAGTCTAATTCAAGTACTTTTTGAAGCAGAATACGTGCAGGTAGCCTGCAGATTTCTTTAATAGTTCTATAGTTTTCGTTTGCGAACACTCAAATTGTTTGAAAACAAAAATAAAACCTATTAAAGATAACAGCATGCATTCTGCACGTTTCTTGCTTCAAAAAATATCTGAACTAGTCTACAGTACAACACACCAGAGAGAGCGGGTGCCCGGCGCTGGGCATAGGTTCCCAGTGATCGGAATAGGTAGACCTAATGTGCCTAAAGTTCAAGGAACAGAAATAAAAAGTGGAGACTTCCTTACGACTATTTTTTTTTCGGAATATTTGTTCCGAATTTCGGAACATTACTTAAGTACAACTATAATTAATTAGGTAAAACTACTATTGAATACATTTACTGATTCTGTTAAAAAAAAAGTGCACGATTTTTATTGTTTAAAAATAAAGGTAATCTCCTTATCTTCGTTTGAACGCCGTAAGTAAGTGCGGAAGTTAATTTAATTTTCATACCAGCTTTAATAGTTAGAACTAACAAGTTAAAAAAAACAATTTATAAGTTTTCATACCATTTATTCATTTTGTACAAGTATTGGAACTAAACGTAACCAGAAATCAACCTCAATAATTAAGATAGCAACCTTAAGATAGACTATCTTAATTATTGAGGTTAATTTCTGTGTTTAAGTAATGTTCCGAAATTCGGAATAGGTAAATATTCCGAAATTCGGAATAGGTAAATATTCCGAAAAAAAGATTGTCGTAAGGAACTCTCCACTTTTCGTTTCTGTTCCTTGAACTTTAAGCACATTAGCTCTACCTATTCCGATCACTGGTTATTACAGCGCAACCTCGATATAACAAATCGTAAGGGAACAAGTAAATATTCGTTATATCAAGTAATTCATTAAATTGAGGTTTATTATATTGACTTTATTATATTGAAGTTAGGTTGGTCTAAAATTTGTTATAAAGAGGTAAAAAATAGCTTTTACATTTCTGAACCATTGCAACTTGAATCTTTAACAATAGTGACGAGCAGCAGTACTCACATTACTCTCCATCAAACAACAATGATTGTTTTACGAAAAAAATGTGTCGAAACCTGTCGCGACATGAATGCTACTATGGGATTAAGGGTCATATATTGGTGGAAACGTTATATAAAGGTTTTGGGTTGATAAAATTCGTTAATTAGAGGTATTTACACTTTTTAACCGACTTCCAAAAAGGAGGAGGTTACTATGTTCGTCTGTATGTTTTTTTTTTGTGTATGTTCATCGATTTTTTCGCCAATTGTGAACCTATTTTGATAATATTTTTTTTAATTCGAAGTTGGTCCCATTTAAATTTGGTGAAGATCTGATGAAGAACTTCGGAGATAGACAATGGAACTCCTCAATGACGAACAGTACGCATATTGTGATGATGTGATTATGTTACGAGCAGCGTCTTTAGTAGGTCCAACCAAGTTTTAATTAAGGCCACTAAAATGAAAAAAAAGAAAAAAATGTAAAAAATGTTTTTATTTTGATAGTTGAAAATTCGTTATAAAGAGGTTGTTCGCAAAAAATGTTCGCAAAGTAAAGGTGTATTTTACATTGACTCTTATGGACGATTCAAGGAGATTACGAAGAATTTGTTAAATCGAGGAAGTCGTTATATTGAGGTACGTTATATTAAGGTTGCACCGTATTATTATTTGGTTAGGTATTTATTTTTCTTCTCTTTTTGAGAGAGTAAGAAACCTCACATGCGGGCCGGAGCCAAGCGTGTAAGGTGAAATTTATCTATACATATAATAAAACTGTAGAAGAGTTCAATTCTGTACATTGAATAAAAACTAAAAAAAATACCCTTAGGGGTCTTCACACAAGTACCTCAAGCAAAAAAAAAAAAAATTTTGAAAGTTTTGTCTGTCTGTCTGTTGTCCGGCTTTAACAAAAAAACTACTAGACAGATTTTGATGAAACTTTTTTTGTTATATAGCTATTAGTCCTCGGAAACATAGGATATAATTTATTTCGAAGATCGGAATATCAGAAAAATAAAATTGTCAAATCGATTAGTCTCAGGTAGTGTAGGTAGGATAGGTAGGTAGGTAGGGTAGATAAGTAGGGTAGGTAGGCAGGTAGTGACCTACACTTTTAATTTATGGTAAGAAAGAAAGAAAGAAAAGAAAGAAAAAACATTTATTTGTCACAGATACACTTTAACACAAAACATGATAGTATATAAATAATATTAAAATAAAAGACAACTGTGACAAAAAGGTGACCACTCAGCATAATGCTGTGCTATGGCGTGGGCCACAGACACAGCGCTGATTTTCAGTGATCACCTAAAACACGTGCGGACATTCAGCTAGTTATAAAACAAACAAATTATAATATAAATAAAATAAAATAAAACAACAAAAAAAAAGAAATTTAACAACATACAAAAATATATATATATATATATATAAAAAATATAAAACATATAAAATATATAAAACACCATACACATACACGCATCACCTTTATTGTAGGTAGGTATTTTAAACACCTACCGACAAAACCTAAAAAGTTAACTGTATGCGCCCCGTTTCGTCTCTTTTCCGCACCGACGTAGACTGGTGCACCTACCTGTAGGTACCATAAATTAAAAATGTTGCAAAAACGGGAAAAACGCAGACGCAATTGCGCGGGTCAGCTAGTATTGAATATGTGGATGCTAGTGTAGAGGATGTCAGAAACTTACGGGTGATACGACAGGTGTTAAGTATGGTGGCTTTTTGCAGCATATGGAGTGTGTAGGTAATGTGTAAGGTGTTTAGACTTTGTGTGAGAGACTTCGGTATGATACCGGTGGATGACAGGACTACAGGCACAATGTGAACAGTTCGTGCTTTCCACTATGTTTTTATTTCTATGGCGAGATCTTGCTATTTACTAAGCTTGTCCGATATTGTGGTTTGTTATTATTATAATTTTTTCGCCCCACTCTAGGATTTCTCCTGTATCGTGGGTGCGTTTACAGACACAAATCTTCACACGCACAAACGCCCAGACCCGGAACTACTATCTGTAGGCCATACAAATATTTGTTCCGTGCGGGAATCGAACCCACGACCCGTAGCTAATTGCTCAGCCACAGCACCAAACGTGTCGTCATCTATCTACTAATAGACAATTAGCTGGTATATGCTCGTGTGCTGAGCTTATCCTATCGGCAGCTTCAAAGTCAAAGTCAAAACATTTATTGCGAACCAAGTGTACAATGTGGTGTTATGTTATGTTAGCAGGTACTTATGACTTAGCAGCCTTTTACAAGCTTTGCAATTTCTCATTCGCCTGCCCTTCTCATTTTAAATTAGCATGCATTATATATACATTGTTATTTCGTAATCATTTTATTTATATTAGTACAATTTAATAGTGAAATAATAGTTATGTCAAAAATTAAATGTCAATATAGTGAATCTATTACAACTACAAATAATAGTTACCTACATCAAAATTTAATGTCAATAATAGTGAATTTAATACAATTATAAATAATAGTTATGTCAAAATTACATGTCAATAATGGTGGATTTAATACAATTATTCGGCATTATTAATGTAAATGACATTAACTGACCTTCAGGTAGTACAAATTTTAATTTTATATGTATTTAAATAGGATAGACTCAATCTTACTGTTTGAATAGGACAGATCGCCACTTTTGTACATGAGAGAAAATCGTTATTTTAGGCTAGACTCCAAATATTCTTTTACTGAGTAGAAACATTTTTGGATAAGGTACAGTTTTAGCCTTTTTTGAAATAATATTATAACAGATTTCTTCAACCAAGAACGGTTTGACGGATTAACGGTTGGTTTCTGAGTTAGTATTCAAGAAATAAGTGGGGTTTGAGAATGATTTTAAGAGGAAATGCGGTCGGCATTTAGTCCACACAAACGTATTCCTCAGTTTCCTCCTCGGATAATGTTGCTAGAGCAAATATTTTTTACCATTGATATACATCTATAACACCATATTATATATTATACCACTACTATGTCCCTAAGTTTTAGAAACGTTAAAATTTTACAAAAATCGATCGGTTTTACCACCGTTTTCTCATCTGGCAAACAAATTTGACGAATATAAAAAAAATTAAAAAACATACAGACATAACCGGTCTTTCTTAAATGATTACAGAAAAATATATTAAAATCGGTCCAGATTTGAAGAAGGAAACAGGCGAATACGAAAGTACGATTTCGCTAATATTGCACAGGAGAAATCAGTCCGAGATGCAGGTGTCTCTTTCGCGCTCAATTGGGAAGGTTTGCGGGAGGAGTGGGACGGAAATAAATCGCTTAAAAACCTATTCTTCTAATATTATGCAGCCCGCGTTTCCTCTTAAGTAAAACTATACAAAACGACTCTCAATTGTTACTTATCTTGTAATTGTACATACATTTTTTTTTAAATCAGAAACTGGCCGTAAGCAAATAAGTAACCACGTTATTACGAACTGCCTCGTTAGTCTAGTGGTGGTAAGCGCGACTGTTGATCGTGAGGTCCCGGATTCGATCCCCAGGTCGAGCAAAGTGTTATTAGGTTTTTCTGTGTGGAATTCCTCAGTAGCAGCCCGGAGTTTGGATGTATGCCCGGTTGATGGCAATAGGCTCGCCACTTATTAGGTACGTAAAACTTTAAACATCCTGCCCTTATCCCAACTTATTTGTGGTCGGCGCAGTATGTCTTCTTCTTCCATACATCTCTATTAGCCGTTATTTCAGTAGTCACCCCCTTTCTAGCCATATCATCTTTCACACTATTCATCCATCGCTTCTTTGGTCTTCCTCTACTCTTATAACCATCCACATTCATACTCAATACTTTCCTCACGACATGTTCCTCGTTCCTTCGCATCACATGCCCATACCATGACAACCGGTTTCCACACAACTTCTTAGTCACCGGCGCCACTTTCAGGCTTCCTCTTACATACCCATTTCTAATTCTGTCCGTCCGCGTAACACCACACATCCCTCTTAGCATTCTCATCTCAGCTGCATGCAATTGCTTCTCATTTATCCTTTTTGTAGCCCAACATTCCGATCTATACAAGACAGCAGGTCTAACCATGGTTTTATAGATCTTCCCTCTAAGGTTAAGAGGAATATGCGAGTCGCAGGTTGTTCCCGTGACCTGCCGCCATTTCATCCACCCTGTGTTAATTCTGTGCTTGACAGCCTGATCAATTTCGCCATCGCTTTGCACGAGTGAACCGAGATACCGAAAATCGGAGCAGATCGGAAGAAGCGAGACATCTAGCGCTATGGCTCCAGAACTAGAGAGACTGCCGAAATCGCGGAACATATATTCTGTTTTGGTTCTGCTGATTTTCAAGCCAACTTTCTCCAGTTTCTATTGCCATTTCTCCAATCTGCTCTGGATCCCGGGTCCATCTTCACCGACAAGAACAATGTCGTCGGCAAACAGCATGCACTAGGGTGCTTCTTCCTGTATGTCCGACGTCAAAGCGTCCATTGTCAACAGGAAAAGGTAAGGACTTAAAGCCGACTCTTGGTGCAAGCCTACAGTCACACTGAACTGGTCGGTGTTGCCAGCAGCTGACCGGACGTAGGTACTAGATCGACTGTACATAGCGCGAATCAACTCCACATACTTCCCAGGCACACCTTTCTCTTTCAAGGCCCACCACAGCACATCTCGAGGTACCCTATCATACGCTTTCTCCAGATCAATGAACACCATATGCAAGTTTTTGTGGGCATGTCGGTATTTCTCGCACAATAGGCGGAGTGCAAAAGTGGCGTCCATATTTCCTCTACCTGGCATAAACCCAAACTGGTTTGGGGTAATCTCACTCTCCTCTCGCAATCTTTTCTCTATCACCTTCTCCCATACTTTCATTCTGTGTGACATGAGCTTTATTCCTCGGTAGTTGTTGCAGTCCTGTACATCACCTTTATTCTTGAAGATGGGCACTAGCGAACTATTGCACCATTCTTGTGGGATTGTTTCTTCATGCAACAACTTATTGAAGAATAAAGTCAGCCACATACACACATCTTCTTTTAATAACTTCCATACTTCTACTGGTATGTTGTCTGGGCCCATGGCCTTTTCATTTTTCATACTTTTAACTGCTTTTCTCACTTTATCCATGCTAATTTCTTTCACCAAACCCATATTTACTTGTACCTCTTTGAGCATACCATTCCAAACATTCTCCTCGTTCATTAGTTTTTCGAAATATATCTTCCATCGCTCTTTTATTTCTTCATCTTTGGTCAAAACCTTACCTGCATCATCTTTCATACATTTGATATGAGTTATATCCCTAGCTCTTTTTTCTCTCGCTTTTGTAATACGGTAGAGCTCCTTCTGTCCTCTAGGGCAATCCAGTGAGTCAACTTCTCCTGTGCCCTAGCCCTGGAAACTGCTACCGCCTTTTTTGCTTTTCTCTTCCATTCTTTATATACCCTCTTTTTATCCTCTTTCAAATTATCATTCTCATTTTCTACACTCTGCCATTCCTTAAACGCGACTTTCTTTTCCTTAAGTATTTCTTGCACTTTCTCATTCCACCACCATGTATCCTTATCTATTATACTTTTCCCTTTCGATTCTCCAAACACATCTTTTGCTACTTTCCTTATACAATCCGCCATCTCACTCCAACATTCATTAACAGTTTTTCCTTCATATCCTGCATTTCTATCATTTTATCAATCACTTCATTCTTAAATATAAATGCACATTCTTCTTTCTCTAGCATACGCCATCTGGTTTTGGGTGGGAGCCGTTCACTGTTTCTACAGAGACACTGACCTTTACCTCCATAATCAACAACCTATGTTGCGAGACTAGGTCTTCGCCTGGCACAACTTTGCAGTTCTTGACACAGTTGATATTTTTCTTCTGAGGAATAGGATATCTTTCTGGTGAGGAAGTAATCAATCTGTGTCTTATGGTAGCCGCTTTTATAAGTAATTATGTGTTCTTCTCTTTTTGTAAACCAAGTATTTGTTATTGCCAGGTCGAAGGCAGAAGCAGCTTGCAGCAGTGTCTCGCCCTCGGAATTTCGGTTTCCGTATCCCCAACCACCATGGACTCTCTCATACAGTCTTCCCACGTCCCCGTTAAAATCACCACCCACATATACTTCTTCACTCTCTTGCACATCCATCATCACTTGATCAAATTCCTCCCAAAACTTTTCTTTTACACTATCATCACATCCTGACTGGGGTGCATACACACTAACTATCTTTAGCACCTTTTACGTAAAACTTTAATATAACGGTAAAATGAGGGTGTTACTATACATCTCTGCCTAATCTTTCAGGGAATACAGGCGTGATGTATTATTACGAAGTAGCTATTCTCCCAAAATCACGAAATCTAATAGAAAGAATTGGAAACCCCAATCTTGTCTTAGTTTACCATAAGCCAACAATAAAAATTAAAAGCCAAAACGTTGACAAACACTGGCTCAAAATTTCCAGAATAAAAAGCGTAAAAGAAAAAAACGCCAAGAGCAAGAAAAGCTAATGAAACTTCACCGTAAAATTGCCTATTACCACCGTATAATGTCCGCCAACAATTTCGCTCATACTTCGGAGTTAAGTACTTAATAATTCCTTTAAGGAAATGTTTTCAAACGGTGTACCTTTTAGTTAAATAGTTTTCGAGAAGTAGGTACGGGGCCGCGGGTGTCACTTTATGGAATGGTACAAGTGGAAAGCTGAAGCGGTTGTACGCGTTTTACCAAAACATGTACTAATTAAAATTAGATGAGCTACGACTAGAATGAGAAGGCGTTTTAGAGACAATTTTTGTTTTTTCTGTTAACCTATACAGTCCCACCGTTGGGCAAAGACCTCTCTCCCAAGTTCTTCCATGGACTATTTTCAGTCATTCAGCGCTCGCAGTATGCGTCCAGGACATCTCGCTACCTCTTTCTAGGCCAACTTCAGCGGAGTC
Source organism: Amphipyra berbera (assembly GCA_910594945.2). NCBI lineage: Eukaryota > Metazoa > Arthropoda > Insecta > Lepidoptera > Noctuidae > Amphipyra > Amphipyra berbera. The sequence goes on along the minus strand of OU343125.1, from coordinate 19,499,218 downwards.
ATTCATCTTCAAACACCCATTGTGAGTTAGAAACTATTTTAAAAAATGGTGGTTTTAGCTATCTAGGGTTTATGTAAGTATCCCTCCATGATAATTCCTTTAGAAACAATTTGGTAGTGATAGTCAAAACTTCAGAATGATAATAATAAATGATAGTTTCGGACTTTCCTTAGTTGTCGGCAACAAGACTGACAAGCATATCAATTGGGGACCCAATATATAATATCAGCAAGCACATTGGGTTACCCGCGCGACGGCGCAACGCGTATTTCTAAGGAAGGTTGATGTCAGGCAGGCGGCCGGTCATAAAACAATAAACCGAAACCTCTAACAACATGGATTTATGAAATAGATGTTGTGCCGACCCCATCAAGTGTGGGATTAGGGCAGGAAGAAGAAGAAGTATCGGACCATAGGTCAAGAGCCTCGATCAATATGTTAAGGCGTTTCGCTAGGCGGCTGAATCTAGGACTTGATACGGTAAGCAGTACTCCTTGGCACGTATTGCGATCAAGTTCCTCTTTTTGGAACCCTGACCACCGTTAGCTTGGACCCTATGCCCGCTGTTGTGTGCTACTATTTTACTTTTTATGTTTCATAGAAATGTAAAATAGTGTAAAATATGTATGAATAAACGTAATATTCATTTAATGGACGGAGATGGCATATAATATACAATTTTTCTCTCTAAAGGATAAAGCAATAAAGGAAAGGCGGTCACGATTAAATTAAAAGGAGGCCTGTATCTAGGACACTATATGTAAGAAGTTAAATTTAATTAAATGCATTGTCGTCCTACACTTGCACAGCCCGCATCATAGTCGCGAAGTTTGTAATGTCATTACGTACTTGAAACTCCGCTTTGTGAGCGGGGTCGCTCGGCCTCGCGATATGCCATTTAGATACTACTGTTATTCGACGCGACCGGTACGCGGTAACGCTGTCTGTATGTGTCTGTTGATATCAATGTCATCGGTGGGGTGGGAACGGGCTTTGTGGCTGAATGCGTATGTAACGACAGGTACGCATTGTTACTGGTTTTCCAATTCGTGTTATTGCTTGATGCTTACTGTGGCACGCGCCCTGGGAGGACAATTCTTACGATAAACATTTTAAAAGTACTGGTAAAACCGGGCTATTCGAAAACCATGGTGCTATGTATTTGCGATGTCAATGTTACTGTTTATTACATGTATACTTCTATTTACTGCCTTTTTGGTCTAGGGTCCTGGGTTCAATCCCCAGGTCGGGCAAAGTGGGCGTGGAATTCCTCAGTAGTTGCCCGGACTTTGGATTTGTTCCAGGTTGATGGCAATAGGCTCGCCCCCTATTACATGGGACTTAACATAACGGTGAAATGAGGGTGTTACTATACACCTCTATACCCTTCGGGGAATACAGGCTTAATGTTATCTATACTAATATTTTAAAAAGGAAAGATTTGTATTTTTGTATGTAACGAATAAACTTAAAAACTACTGGACCGATTTCAAAAAAAAAATTGCCGTTAGAAAGCTGCATTATCACTGAGTAACATAGGCTACGGGCGGAGCCGTGAGGACACAGCTAGTGTTATATAAACTGATCTTTTATTATAGAAGACGAGCTCATTGTATCCTTTCTTATACTGAGAACCGTAAGGGATTTACGCTTATTCCGATATAACCTTTATCCGGACGCAAGTGTCGTGGCTCGTATACGTGTATTGTGAGCTCAATACCAGTGGAGGGTACGATCGGTGGAGGGTTCGCTCGGCGGAGGGCTTCGACAAGCGATCTCGGGTTACTTGATTTATTCGTTGCCCTTTGCAATAAAACGAGTTCTGAGATATATATAACCCTTTTTTGATGATGCGGCGGCTTGACGTCTTTGTTGGTGATTGGCTTTTTGAGGTTTTGATGTTTAACTGTTTCTTCAGTATTTTATTGTGTGTTGAGAAGAATGTCTTCCTCTTAGCCTTTTCCCAATTATCTTGGGGTCAGCTTCCAGTCTAACCAGATGCGGCTGAATACCAGTATTTTACACGGAGCGACTGCCTTCAGACCTCCGCAACCCAGTAACTGGGCAATGCCGATATCCTAAGGTTAAACCGTTTGTCAGACTTTCGGGCTTCTGACTACCCGTAACGACTGTCATAGGTATTCGTATGACACCCGGGACCGACGGCTTAACGTGCTCTCCGAGGCATGGAGGGGTCTCGATGTGTAACAAATGGTCACCCATCCACGGACTGACCGCGGCAAGCGCAGCTTAACCTCGCAAATCTTACGATCGGCGCGGTTGTTATTTAGCCACGAGCCCCTCGTGTTGAGAAGAATGTGAGTTATGTAAATGAATGTTGAGAGAATAAGTGAACGGCGATTAAAAAAGGAATTTATAAGGCGGATGTCAGTGGAAACGCCGCACAGTGTGTCAAAAAGCACTTTTTAAGGACAAAAATCAGCCACTTCCACAAATTTAGATCGAATTTATAATGTTTTTTTTTACATGCTCTAGAGATGACTAGCTTTAAGGTCTCACTGCCACTTTTTTCATATCTTAAGACATAACCTACAAAAAAAATATTTTACTCAAGAATAAATTAAATGAATGATAAAAAAAATGGAAAAAATTAAACATTTTGTTTAGATTTAACGAATAACGTTTATATTTCCCGTGAATAATCAATACATATTAATCTTATACCTTTAAACGAGCAATTCTTGTATATATATATATATATATATATATAATCTGAATCTCGGAAACGGCTCCAACGATTTTCATGAAATTTAGTATGCAGGGGGTTTCGGGGGCGATAAATCGATCTAGCTAGGTTTCATTTAAAAAAAATGTCGTTTTATCCGTGTTTTTAGGCAATGAAAAGCTGCTACAATATCATTAGAATACGAAAGTAAATTTCGCCACCGTTTACAATGTTATAATAGCTCAGGTGGGAAATCGGGCGGTCACGAAAACCTGAAAACCCTGGTTCGAGTCCTGCTGATTATTTTTTTCCCTTTTTTTTAAGTTCCTTCTTTTTTTTACAAGCTTTTATAATTTATTTTTCTTTTTATACGCTTTTATTTAACTTGCAATGTTTTTATGTATGTATGTTCGGTTGAAATCTTGCAACTGAATTTTGAATCACTTCCTCTTATCCTAAGGAGTTGAATTTAAAAATGTTGGTTCATTTCCGATGACAATACATTTTTTTGGTAAGCATGACCTGAATCGACATCCCGGATTAGCTCCAGATAAAGGAACTCTTCAACGCTCAATAGCACAGACACGAAATGTTGTCTACGCATTGTATTATGATAGCCAGTTTTAAGTTTTACCGTGACATGGTTGCTGCACTCAGGGTTTGGTCCTGACTAGGGAACTCTTCAATGGTTAGCAGCACAGACACGAATTTTGGTGACGCATTTTATTGTGATAGCTGGTTTTAAGTTTTGCCGTGACATGGTTGCTGCACTCAGGGTTGGGTCCTGACTAGGGAACTCCTCAATGTTTAGCAGCACAGACACGAAATTTTGTGTACGCGTTTTACTATGATAGTCGGTTTTAAGTTTTACCGTGACATGGTTGCTGCTCTCAGAGTTGAGTCCTGACTAGGGAACTCCTCAATGTTTAGCAGCACAAACACGAAATTTTGTGTACGCGTTTTATTATGATAGCCGGTTTTACGTTTTACCGTGACATGGTTGCTGCTCTCAGGGTTGGGTCCTGACTAGGAAACTCCTCAATGTTTAGCAGCACAGACACGAAATTTTGTGTACGCGTTTTATTATGATAGCCGGTTTTAAGTTTCAACATGATATACCGACTAAAAAATAAATAAATGAATAGTACAAAAAACATTTTTAAAAACAAGCTTTTATTTAAATGGTCTAAAAAGAAGAAAATAAACTTTAAATTAAATCTATCCCATCAATTTATTACATTATACAACTAATTTATTTAAATACTATAAAAGCTTGTCGGGAGATACTAAATAAACAAGAATGCAATATGTATGTACAATAACTAGGTAATAAATGTAAAGTGTAGTAATTCTAAGAAAAAATGTACCTATGTACTTCATAAAATTGTATTTCTCGCGACAAACTTTTATATTGTTTTAATAAATTAGTTGTATAATGTAATAAATTGATGGGATCGATTTAATTTAAAGTTTATTTTGTTCTTTTTAGACCATTTAATTCCTTTTTTTTTCAAACCAAAAAACAAGATTTACCAAAAAAAAAAACCGAGTTAAGCTCGGTCATCCAGGTACTATCAAAATAATATGATGAAGGATTTGGAGACACATAACCTAACTTCTCTTTAGAACTGATATATATTGACTGAAATCAGCCCTGCCCACAATTTTAAATCAATTTTAATGACTTCTATTCAATGCAGCAGAAGTCTTAGAGCATCCTCGGTCAATTTCTTTTCTTTGTTGGTATTTTTACTCGTAAGGATTTTTAACATTCATTTCATTATTCTTGAGTAAAAAATTTTTTTGTAGGTTATATCTCCAGATATCATAAAAGTCGCAGTGAGACCTCAAAGCTACTCATCTCCTGAGCATGTAAAAAGAAATCATCAAAATCTATCTAAATTTGTGGGCGAGACTGATTTTTGTCCCTAAAAAGTGCTTTTTGATACACTGTGCGCCGGTAGAGGACGACCTAGAAGGACATATATCGTTGTTATTGATGATGTTCTTCACAAAGGACAGGTGCGTAGTACTCTCAATCGGCGTGCGTGTATAACAAGATGTATAAATATGGATGAAGCGTAAGGAGTATGTAAGGATCGTAGTATGTGGCGTTCTATAGTTTCTGCCTACCCCCATGGGAAAAACGGCGTGAGTTTATGTAGTAGAGCTAATTGAAATTCAGTTGTGGAACGTGTTTCTTAAACCATTACGCGTACAGATACAATGTATTTACAATTTTAATGTTATTTTTTATTATTTCAATATTTGAAACTAGCTTTTGCCCGCAGCTTCGCTTGTGTGATTTTTTTTCACCCCCTTTGGGAGGAATTTTGAAAAATCCTTCTTTAGTGGATGCTTGCGTTATAAAAGGTACCTACTGTCAAAATTTCAAGTTTCTAACCACAGCGGTTTAGGCTGTGCGTCGATAGATCAGTCAGTCAGTCAATTTCTTCTTTTATACATATACAACATGTAACGTAATTAACGCACACCCTCAAACACCCAATTAGAATATTGTGTTATAATCATAATACATACACTGAAATTTTAGTTTAACATGTATATGTATTGTTGTTTACTAAAATAACGTTCTTGAAATAAGATTCATTTTTCTTTTTTTGTATGTATTGAATGACGGAATTTGTATTAATACAAATAAAAACGGACTTTTAAAAGTCTTTTTGCCTTGATTTACGGTCCATTTCAGTTAGTTTTTACTGTGCAGGGGTAATGTGACTAATTTCCGTAGTTTTAATTATATTTGGGATAAAAAATTACCTATATTAAAAATGATAGAAATCGATTCAGTAAACGATTCTGAACAAACTACTTTCAGGATGTGCGTTAATTATGTTACATATTGTATACAGATGTAGATAGTTTAAAAATGTTTCTAAGAATCTCCTATACCATGTTCATGCCAATTAGCCCAGTGATTTACAAACAGCCCTATTTTACTGGCAGATATAGCAACATTTGAATACACAACAGCAGATAACCACAATATACCTCCTGAGTTCTCAAAAGCTTACCGATCTAAAGCCGTAAGATTCCACACACGTCCGTGTCCATGAGGCGGGGGAAGTGAAAACGGTGTAAATTATTGGCGGCATAACCGACAGGAACAGGCTACAACTTTGAGTCGTCACTTCACAACTAGTTTAGTGGCGATACACACGGCGGTGGAGATTGGCGGAGACACTTTTATATGCGAACTAGCGACCCGCCCCGGCTTCGCACGGGTGCAATGTAGATACTAATGCGGGGCATATAAACCTTCTTCTTGAACCACTCTATCTATTGCTGTAAATTGCATTCAAATCCGTTGCGTAGTTTAAAAGATCTAAGCGTACAGACAGCGGGAGTGACTTTGTTTTATACTATGTAACTAGCGACCCGTCCCGGCTTCGCACGGGTACAATATAGATACTAATGTGGGGCATATAAACCTTCCTCTTGAATCACACTATCTATTAAAAAAACCGCTTCAAAATCCGTTGCGTAGTTTTAAAGATCTAAGCATACATAGGGACAGACAGACAGCGGGAGCGACTTTGTTTTATCTATACTAATATTATAAAGAGGAAAGATTTGTATTTTTGGATTTTTGTATGTAACGAATAAACTTAAAAACTACGGGACCAATTTCAAAAATTTTTTGCCGTTAGAAAGCTACATTATCACTGAGTAACATCTATAGGCTACGGGCGGAGCCGTCAGGACACAGCTAGTACCATCTAAATAAGATAATGTACTTACTGTACTTCAAAATCTTCATAGTATCTTGACAGTACACTGTAAAATTTATGTTTCGCGCGACAAGGAGAGAAAATACCAACCATTTCTGTTGTAACATGGGCTGAGCGGCGTCTTACTTTTGCAAACTCTGCTAACAATAATATCTTTACTCTTTACATAGTAGAAAACAAAGTCACTCCCGCTGTCTGTACGCTTAGATCTTTTAAACTACGCAACGGATTTTAATGCATTTTTCAGCAATAGATAGAGTGATTCAAGAGGAAGGTTTATATGCCCCACGTTAGTATCTACATTGCACCCGTATGAAACCGGGGCGGGTCGTTAGTTATTTATAATTTCTAGTTATTCACGGCACACGGTATAGCAACAGCGTTTGATACATGTCGCGCGATATGTATCGCAATTTGTGCTCAGTAAATAAATGCGGCAGGTGTATCGCAACAAAATGCGGCACATGTCGTTATCATGACTTGTGCCGTGATACAAGTTACGGCACACGTATTGTTACTTGTGCCGTGATACAAGTTACAGCACACGTATCGTTACTTGTGCCGTAATATAAGTTACGGCACACGTCACGTTACTTGTGCTGTGACACAAGTTACAGCACCATGTATTGTGACTTATGCCGTGATATAATTTACGGCACATGTATTTTGACTTGTGCCCGGTGTGGACAAGGCATGAAATCCTATATTATGAAAACAAAGATCATAATAAATTCTATACGCCTACCGTTTGTGTAATCACAAACCCGTATGTCCCAAGTTTCACACACGAATCTATCTTCTATCAACACATGCAATATTAACCTTTATATCCTACCACATAAGATGCCCAAACACTTTCTCATCTACGTCAATAACGTTGTCGTTTTATAAGATTGCTCTATTGAGTTTGAGGTCTCCACTTCAGGGAATTTGGGATGCGGTTTCAAGAACTTCATCTTGGTATTGTTAGTTGGAGGCATTTAGAGATTTGAAATGCTCGATTATGGACATTCGATCCCTATCGAGTAGTTTTGGCGTTTTGTCTCGCCGATTTCGATGGTGATATGGGAATTTAAGGGAAAATTGGCTTCAAGTGTGTTAATGCGAAATTGTCGTTATGTGTAAAGGGTGTTAAGGGTCTAGGTACTGCTCATTTCAATTGATTCTATAATAGTATAGGATCCCAGTATAAAACGACCTTCACCGAGCTGGTTAATGGATGAAAAGTATTTTATATCAAATTAAATATGTCAATAAATATATTGCAAATGGGTTGACTAAAACATTTCAGTCTAGAATATGATTAATAAATATTTTTTGAGCATTTCTCTGTTTTGGTTAATAGACAAATTCCATACCAATCGAAAGTATGAAGCCTATAGAATATGCAAACGTTAGGTTGACAGGTTGACTAATTTTTTCCCGTCACAACTCTTAGGTAGGCAGGTATAAATGCTGTGTTTACACCTGACTACCCAAGAGTTGTGACGGGAAAAATCGTTCTATACTGGGATCTTAGACTATATGGTAAATGTTATACATCAATATACTCCGTGAACTTTTAGTCATCTTGCAGCCGATAATCATAGCAAATAAGTTTTACTATGGGACCAACACGGAAATCCTGATAAAAAATCTGCTGGTCCATACAAAATATTTGCAAATAATTAATCTATTGGTTAAGTGCCCCAGCGCATTACGCGGCCAGCCAGCGCGGTCAGGTCGCGCAGCTATCGATTCATCAGCGGCAACATAGCGACCACACTGAAGATAAGATAATCGTTTACTTCTCACCACAATATAGGTACATTAGAGAGGTATCAATACAGAGTACATAACAACAATAATTATACTGTGGGAGACTGGTGCCTAAAATAGACGTGTGGTCTGTATTTCAGGACACCAGGTCTCCACCCCTTGGGTAATGTTTGCATTTTAATCTTTGCGTACAAGAATTGGTGCGGTAAGAATTTCTAAAAGCATGGGCTTTGAGTTTAATGAACAAATAAAAAGAAAATTTGGTGTTAGTAGGAATGTTTAGTACCGAAACCTGGCAACTTTGCCCAAAAAATCTTAGTATTTTTGCATAAGTTGAGTTATTTCCGAAAACGTTAATGTATTTCATATTATTTTTGTACCACATAATACTATATGTTCACATCTCGATATTTATTATTGAAAATATCCAGAAAAATAAATTTGTGTGTGTAAAAACACAATTATAATTGTTGGGCAAAGAATCACAGGTTTTTGGCAACTTTGCCAACTTGTAATATTTCAGATACTATAAACCATATCATTATTTTAAAAATGGCTGAATATAAATACAGGGCAATAAAGTATAGTATCAAATTATGAGATGAATGAACATATTCGTTGTCCTTCAAAATTGAGTGGGCAAAGTCAAAAAGCCACCTAGTACATTTTTCTTACCATAATGGTCAATGTCTAAGGGCTGTCACCATTGAATAAATGCTACATTTAAATACTTAATGAAAAAGTTTTTAATGTGGAATATTTCTATTGAGATAATCATAAATTCAATAAGTATATAATGGATACAAAATGAAGATATACGGTATATTGTCAGTTAAGTTATATTGCTACTAACTTTTAGGCAGCCAAAAGAATAAATATGTGACTAAACATCTGCATACATATGTCGGAAGACAGTCAACAGTTGCAGATACTGTTAGAACTAACGAATTCGATGAATGCCTATTTAAAAATAGTTCTAGCCATGTATTGCTGGGAATTGTTCCATTAAATATGTAACAGCAGGTTTTATTTCTTCAAAATTGTTAAAAACTAGCGTTTTCTAGTCCAACTTGGTCATTGGACAACCTTATTCATCAGAAGCCACCAAAACATTTACAAGGTTTCCTCTTTTAGCGTTCTGTTAGTTTGTGCATAGGTACCTCTTAAAATTATAATAAATTTAAAAATTACATGTGACAACCCTACGGGAAAAAAATTGGTGGGCAATGTCGTCAACAATGCTCAAAAAACATGCATGTGACTTTGCCCATCAATATATTTTACAATTTTATGAGATGTTTTGTGTGAAATACCGGTCTATATTATTCATTTCATACATATTAACCGTGGCAAAAAATTACTTACCTACTGTATCTGCAACTATCACTTCTTGGTAAAGTTTTTTTACTGGTTTTTGTCCGCGAAAAACAATACCATCTTTTAAAAGTTCCTGACAGCCAACGGACGTAACATAGCTGACCTACCACAGCTGATCTACCACAGGCAAAAGAATACTCCTAACTATAGACAAATTTGCTATGCATTGAGTTTTTCAAAAAAATACACAACTGGGCAAAGTCGAACCTCAAGGGCAAAGTTGCCAGGTTTTACGGTAGGTATGAATGTTTATTTATGAGTGAGTAAGGTGTATGTGTGGGTGAATGTGTGAATTTTTGTCAGTTGAATTTTACATCGTGCTCCAAAATGGACGTCGAAGAAGGAATTAATGTTGCGCTGATATTCTTATTACAAAACTCCTAGTAAATTCTCGTTCAAACGCAAAGTTAGGAAACACTACTTGAAGTCGCTGCACTCCTAATCATCTAATTTAGTCTTCGTCATAACTGCATTAAGATTTTCATAACGTTTTGTAATTGATATATATCAATTACAAATTATATATATATATATATTGTAATATCTATATATTTTATTATTTGTATATAATATGTATTTTATGTAATTTATATTTAACTTTTGAATTCCTAATATACTCAGTCCAAAATTGTCAACTCATCTTTTTCCTGTACCTACGTATTTTGATGCTTTTCTTTTTAACCCTAAAGTTGACTGGTAGAGAATGCCTTATGGCATTAAGTCCGCCTTATGTACCACAATAGTGCATAGAAGTATAAATAAATAATAAAAGCGAAAGAAAAAAGAACAAAGAATAAATTTTGGCTTAACGCATTGTTACGGGAGAGGCTTACAAAAGGAGTTATCTATCATACCTACATACTTTCCAGACGTATTGCAATATGAAGATATTCTTTAGTTGACCGCGGCGACCTGGCCGCGTAATGCGCTGGGGCTCTATATATTATGTCGCTCAACAAAATGTATGAAACATTTGTTTCTTTTTTCAAGATTTCAATCTTTTTATAACGTCGGGTAAGTTGATTCAACTCGACAACTACCCTCCTTTATCTTCTAAATGACTTATTCTCCAACATAGCAAAAATATGCCATTATCTTAAATGATAGTAACTCCACGTATGATAGGTATGATGATGTTTAATGATGATGTGCACTATCTGTAGCTCATAGGAAATACTGCAAATACTCAGAATCGATGGAAGCGCAATATTTATTTAACAAAAGCGTAGTAACTACATTTTATCATACTTTGGAGAACAATGGAATTATTTTTAATCCGGTTTTATAAGTCTTCGTGGTATTGCAAGCATTGTTGATACACGAAGGATTAAAACCATTACGTATATAGGTAGTCATATTTACATTATTTAAACATAACATATCTTCACGCCTGTATTCCCCTACGGGTTGGGCAGAGGTGTATAGTAACACCCTCATTTGGCCGTTGTGTTTATGTTCTGTGTAATAGGGGGCGAGCCTATTGCCATTAACGGGCACAAATCCAAACTCCTGTCCCAATAACACTTTACCCGACCTGGGGATCGAACCTAAAACCTCACGTTCAGCATTCGCGCTTGCCACCACTAGACTAACGAGGCAGTATTTAAACAGTCAACATAAAAAGGAACTAATTTACAAATGCTTGCAAAAAAAATGACCCACAGTAAAAATAAGTGTTAAAAACGTGCTGGGAAAGCGGCCAGTAAAGCGAGAACAGCATTAGCAGTACTGCAGGTGCACTGTGCATTAGTGGCGGTAAGTGCGTCCGCACTTTGCTACGGACACGTTGATTAATGCCCCGGTTTATACTTTATTTTGCACTGGGGTGTAAATATATGTTATTAGGACGGCTCTGAATTGGGATGTGTGAATGTTTACTAATTAGTTTCCGAGATTTGGTTACATGGGTTGTTAAAGGGTTTATTTTTATATTATGTAGGCATGTATGTTATGTTATGGTTTCCCTGGTTAGTTTGTATTGTTTCTGCATTAAAAATACATTATAAGAGTATTTTATTTCATTCTCATCTGTTCCTTAAAGTCAGTTGCTATTAATTTAGTAGCAGTTGCATTACCTAAGTGATGTGTTCAGCAAAACATGGGATTTTTTGTACTGCTACCATTTGCAACCATGTGGTACTCCCACACTGAGGTTATAGAATATATAAGGATATTTTTACTGTAAGTATACTAAACCTGTAACTATGTAGCGTAACAGCTAGTTCACACAGAAACTGTGTAACACTTTAGGGTGGCTTTAGGAGTCAACCTTCAACTAGCACGTGCACATAAAAATTTAGCAGGCGTGTACTTACCTACGGGAGGATAAAGAATAACACTTGTAACCGTACACTATAAATATTTAATTAAGAATTACAAATATAACAACAGGGCGTGGTTTATACAATGCGAGGAGTCCAGAGTCTTCTTGAGCAGGTGTGGCATTTAATTGGGCAACTACAGCGGGCCGAGAGGGCCGATCTGCAGTGTGCCCGACCTTTTATAGGCCTGGACCCCCACCAGTTAACCACCACCCGTCACAACTGTTTACAGGATCCGTTTTATCAATCAATCAATCAAATTTATTTCGGACAAGGTACATCCATATGTTGGTAAATTATAATATAAGTAGGTACTTACAAAAATATCTTAATAATAATGAAACGGACTTACCCGCTGAACTCATTAGTACCTATTCTGAAACATTGGTACTCAAACCAAAAGAATTATGTTCGGTGGGCAGGTTCTAAATCCGTTTCTTATGGACTGAACTGTGGTGTAAGACAGAGTGGACCGATCCCGCCTAGTCCATTCAACCTGTATATAAACAGTTTGATTGGTGAGCTGAGCTGCACTAGGGTTGGCTGCTCCGTCGATGGACAAACGATAAACAATATAAGCTACGCCGACGACATGGCGCTGCTCAGCCCGTCAATCTGTGGTTTGAGAAAACTGATGGCGGTCTGTAAGGGGTATGCGGAGACTCACGGGCTGAGGTATAATGTTACCAAAAGCAAGGTAATGGTATTCAAAGCGCGCAATAAGACTCCCGGAGTGGATCCGTTTTTATTTTGGTGATGGCTCCTTAACACCAGTCGCCAGGCTGCCAGATGCGACGCAGCTTACATTTGTTTAACTGATCCGTCGGCACAGATGTGAACAACACATCCAGTACCGACGGATCCGTTAAAACGGAGCCGCTGTGTGAACGGGCGATAAGTGTATCTTTTATTTTATGTCCATGACCATGTACTTAGTTGAAAAAGAGTAAGTGATTATAAAATTAGAACTATGCAAGGGAGCTACGTCTGCCAACAAACTGCTTTAAATTTTGGCAGAGGTAATATTTTTTGTAAAACGGATTATTTTCGTGTTTTTTTTTTCTATTCGATTGCTTGTAGATGGTCTTGCGAAGCGAACCGTTTTTACGTAACCGGGCAGTTATTGGCGAGGCCTGAAGGGTCTCCAACCAATGGGGACGAGAGTAAAATACTTAACCTTTTTTTTTTTATTTTTTTTTTTAGCGTGGGGAAATCCTCATGGACTATCCCCCGTTTGGGGAAGACGGGGGGGGTGTGCCAGACTCTTACTGGCTAAAACCACCACGGTGTCCCTCCTTCTGACCTAAGGCCGGGGTCACGGGATTCGCTGTTGCATGCACCGCGACCCCGGCAGGTCTCGGTCCACCAGCTTCTTCTGGTGGACCTCTCCTGTGGTGGGGCAGTTGCTCCCCTGCCCCACATCCTTCCGAGAGGCGCGCGCAGGACACGACGCGCCATCCTCCCTGGGCCCGTTACTGGTCGGGCGACAGGTTCCCCAACCCGCCGCCCGCAGGCCACTCACTTGGGTGGCCGGAGTACGTCACGCGCCCTCCGGCGCCCGGTGCGTCTAGCGCGAGAAGGGAGAGAAGAAGCGGCCTCCCTCTCCCTCTCCGCTACCTCCTTGGTCGCCATCACCTCTGAATTAACTGTGTGAGTTATTTTGGTGAATAAACACTTTTCTTTTTCATGTAGTTCATTTCAGAATCATCAGGAGAACCGATTGGTGTAGTTTTTATACTTAAATTTTTTTCAAGGTACCGTATAGATTTTAGAGTTCCGTACCCAAAGGGTCTGTGAACCCTGTTACTGCGACAGCGCTGTTCGTCCATCAGTCCGTTCGTCTGCTAGAAATATTCTCAAAAACTTTACTTAAAATTTTCAAAACCTTAAAATTTGAGATTGGCTGTTTAAGGCACCTGTAAATTCCGTTTTCTAATAATTTATTTTGCTATCTTCTTAACCAAATATATTATTAGAAAACGGATTTTACAGGTGCACGTGGCTTGAGAAGTATTATAGAATAGCATCAACGACTGATTTAAAAAAAAATACATAGCGGATTTTGCAAGCGCAGCGACGAAATATTGTTTATATTCTCTGGGATATGTGACGGGTGCTGGCTGACTGGCGGGGGCCCGAGGCTATAAAAGGTCGCTCACTGCAGATCGCCTTCTCTCGCGCCGCTGCAGTTACCCAGTTAAGTGCCACACCTGCTGAAGAAGACCTGGACTCCTCGCATTGTACAAACCACGCCCTGTTGTTCTCTTTGTAAATTCATAATTTAATATATATAGTGTACGGTTACAAGTGTTATTCTTTACCCTCCCGTAAGTACACGCCTGCAAAATTTTATGTGCACATGCTAGTCGAGGGTTGACTCCTAAAGCCACCCTAAAGTGTTACAACCTACTTAAACATCAAACACTAATAATGTAAAATATAGAATAGTTAAGAAGAAACAAAACTGTATTGTTGCAATTTCTTTTTTTTGACGTGACAACGTCTAATAAAACGATGAACGCCGCAAGCATGCACGAAAAAGCGTGACTCATTGTCACGTTCCGTCTGAGACGAGCGTGCCAGCGAGAGCGCGGAACAAGCGATAGAGAGACACGATGTTTTGTTATGACGTTGTCACGTTAAACTATCGTCCGTAAACCGACTTTACAGACAACCAATTTTTTTGTAAAATAAAAGCGTTGCCCCACACTAGGATTTCTCCTGTATTGTGGGTGCATTTACAGACACAAATCTTCACACGCACAAGCATCCAGACCCGGAACAACTATCTGTAGGCTATACAAATATTTGTTCCGTGCGGGAATCGAACCCACAACCCGTAGCACAGAAGCCAATCGCTCAGCCACTGCACCAAAAGTGTCGTCAAAAACTCTCTGTGTACAAGTCCAACTTGCACTTGATCGGTTTTATTAGGCTAAGATCAAAGGGCGCACTCTTCAGAAATAAGTACACAACAAACAAAATCAACAAGTATCTACCTACCTATTATAACAACAATATTCTTCACACGTCACGCCCCTGTAAGTGCTTGTATTTTTTTCGCGACAGTACCTGTTCTCAGATAATAATAACGTGGTGGAGTGGCGTGTAAATGGCCCTATATATCACGCCGTGGGCACTTTACGGTTTATTTACGTAAGAATTACTTGGAAAGTACGGATCACGCTGCAGTTTAGGGTTACTACGATTTATGTTAAAGATTTAAGAAGTTCCTTTAAGCTGACGGGCTTAAAGAAATTGTATTTTGTTTTTTTTTTATCAATTTTGTCTCAAGACCTTAATGCACTTTGCATGACTATGGAAGCCTCATAGGAACCTCCTACTTTATAACTTCACTACATAAAATCTATACATAGTATAATAAACTAGCGGCCCGTCCCGGCTTCGTACGGGTGGACATTTTACCCGTTTTTGCAACATTTTTCATTTATGCTCGGCTCCTATTGGTCGTAGCGTGCTGTTATATAGCCTATAACCTTCCTCGATAAATGGACTATCCAACACAAAAATATATTTTCAATTCCAACCAGTAGTTCATGAGATTAGCGCGTTGAACAAACAAACAAACTCTTCAGCTTTATAATATTAGTATATATAGTAGAGCACAAAGACGACATCTGTGGAGCGAGCTCCTCCCAACATCTTCGTTCGTTTTTTAAAAACGTTGCCCCACACTAGGATTTCTCCTGTATCGTGGGTGCGTTTACAAACACAAATTTTCACATGCACAAACACCCAGACCCGGAACAACTATCTGTAGGCCACACAAATATTTGTTCCGTGCGGGAATCGAACCCACGACCCGCAGCGCAGAAGCCAATCGCTTAACCACTGCACCAAACGTGTCGTCCAACATGTAGGGTCAATAGCGCAAGCGTTCAGATTTCTTTTGAATACATCTTTATAGCACAAATACTGACCACCATGCTTCCGTTTACCTTCTGTGATCGAAGAACATTGTTACTGGTAGTGTCAGGACCGTGTTCGGCTGGTATCCTGTTAAACTAAGTCCAACAAAGTGGCCTTCGCAGAATAGCAGCTCTGGATTAATATCTGGTACAACACAATGCTAAGTACCATTTTTAAACATAACATAACATCACGACTGTATTCCCCGAAGGATTGGGTAGAGGTGTATAGTAACACCCTCATTTCGCCGTTATGTTTAAGTCCCATGTAATAGAGGGCGAGCCTATTGCCATCAACCGGGCACAAATCCAAACTCCAGGCTGTTACTGAGGAATTTCATTTGGAAAAACCCAATAAAAATTTGCTCGACCTGGGGATCGAACCCAGGGCCTCACAATCATTAGTCGCGCTTGCCACCACTTGACCAAAGAGGCTTTTTAAACGGTTTTATAATTAGCTTCACTTCGTATTTGTTTGTTTGAATCAAATCTTGCGACAGATTTTTCTAATACTTCTGCTTAACCGATTCCCCTGAAACTTCGCACACATATTCAATTCCCATGACAATACAACATTTTAATAATATCAACCTTCAATCCTCAAATCCTGATGCAGCAGGGGTACTGCAAGATAAAACCGTTTAAATTAAAAGCTTTTTTATGGATTACTAGCGGCCCATCCCGGCTTCGCACGGGTGGACATTTTTCCCGTTTTTGCAACATTTTTCATTTCTGCTCCGCTCGTATTGGTCGTAGCGTGATGTTATATAGTCTATAACGTTCCTCGATAAATGGAATATCCAACACAAAAATAATTTTACAATTCCAACCAGTAGTTCCTGAGATTAGCGCGTTCAAACAAACTCTTCAGCTTTAAAATATTGGTATAGATTAGGTAAACTATCATTACACAGTCTACATATGTCTGTTCTACATGAGTAGAAAATGTTCCAACCAGGGCCTGTCAATACTAAACTAAAAATTTCCCAACTCTAAAAAACCCAACCCTAAAAAAACCTGTACCACGAAGTTGAGTCTATAAAAGGGTATCAGCACCAATTTCCTAACTCCATACGCTAACCAAAAAATGTTTTTCGAATAGGCTTTTCTCCTCCAATATGCTCGAACCGGAACGAACCTGCGAAACTATTAAACAAACCGGAAAACGTCGGCGAACCGGCTTCCCGTAGTTAGCTTTCCGACCACAAAGTGTTCGTTTCACCGCTTATATAGATAGAAACTTTGGGGTAATGGCCTTTTTTTGCCGTTTTTGTTAAGTGGTTGTAGTAATCCGGTTTGTGGACACGTAATGGAACGGAAAATTGTTATGAATTTGGGTTTAGTAGGTATTGTTTTGTTGCTTGTTGGAATGAGGTGACGATATCTAAAACTGAACTATTATCGCCACTTCTTCCTCTTAGCCTTTTCCCAATTATATTGGGGTCAGCTTCCAGTCTAATCAGATGCGGCCGAACGGTTGTTGAACCCACATGGCTCAGCCCTTGCGCTATCTATTCATACATACTTATATGAACTCACGCCTTTTTCCCATGGGGGTAGGCAGAAACTATAGAACGCCACATGCTACGACCCTTGCATACCCCTTTCGCTTCATCCACATTCAGACATCATGTCATACACGCACGCCGGTTGAGAGTACTACGCACCTGACCTTTGTGAAGAACATCACCAATAACATCGATGTATCCGGCGTTTCCATTAACATCCGCCTTATAAATTCCTTTTGTTAATCGCCGTTCACTCATTCTCTCAACATGACCAAACCACCTAAGCATACTCCTTTCAATTTTTGTCACTACATCATCTTTTAAACCGCAACTTTGTCTAATCTCATTATTTCTCAATCTATCATTCAAAGTTACACCGCACATACTTCGCGTGGATCTACTATCTATTCAATTAAATAATAATATATTTTTTAAAAACCATAACAGCTTGTAAACTTGTAATATCGATCATAGAGATCTCCTATTAAAGCATATTATATTTAAAATACATAGCTAATACATTATTAATTTGAATCGGCTAGCCAAGCCAGGTGCTCGCTCCTTTATGATTTATATTCATAAAAATTTTAGCCTTATGAATATTTAATACGAAATGAATGCTAAAAACATGTCTCTCTTTAGAGAATTCAATATGGATAATGAAAGAAATATAATAATTATAGAAAGAAGAATACCTTCTTTTTGGCAGAAGGTTTTCAACATTCTACATAATTTAATGTAATTATATAATAAATATTTGTATGCCATTGATCATGGCAAACATGATGATCTCTATTGTTACTTTAACATCTTGCATATATGCTGACAATTGTTTTTGTATGTATGTACACTCATGTTTGAGCAAATAAAAATTATCTTATCTTAAAGAAAATTAGAAATAATTCTCACCTTTATACATAAAAATTACACTTTTAAATATTTCTTTAAAAAAAATGTTTGTTACGGCATTTTTTCTTTTGTCAGCAATAGATATTGTTTATGCGAGCGATTCCAAGAAATGGTATCTTCACCTCCATTATGGATAAAAGAGTTAAGTAGAAGACGATTTATATTTTTATAATAAAATTATGTTTAAAGCCACTAGGGAACAAAATGTTCTCCAACATGGCACTGCAACATTGCACACTGCACCGTAACGTTGCGCGCGTCATTGTGCGGCATTACTACGTGACGCGGGACACGTTGCAAGCCGCTGCTTCAAGAGCGGGTGCAGGTGTGTGCGAGCGAATTCCGCGACATACACGGTCCCGTGCCATGTGGCCATTCCATTCATTCATGTTCCATTTGACCCTTAGTGAAGGGAGGCTTAAAACGTTTATAAAGTGCCTAAAAATAATAATTGAACTTGAACACTTACCACCTAATTGATTGTATTTATAACTAGCTGTTCTCCCGCGGCTGTGCCCGCGCAAATAATTTGACTAAAGCGCCACCTACCGGAGCCCAGCACAGCTACGAACTGTCGTCTTGACAAAATAAAAATATTGTGTAAACATGACCACAATCGGTAAAGTCGTTCTCAAGTTATGGGGTGACCAAGGGATAATGATTAGGATATTATTGTGAGTTCTCTTCGAAGCAAACCTTCACAATTTGCTGACCTAGCAACAATATTGTGAACATTGTCTAATATTAAAAAGCCTAATGTTTTACGGAGAAGATACGCTGAGTTAATGTTTTTAAACATTTTTCATTATAAAAATTTTGCTTAAAAACCTTTAATATTCCCTAAAGGTTAATATGACCTGTAAAAGTTAGTCTAGGACTAACTTTTACAGGTCATATTAACGAACTTTTTATTAATTATTATTCAACATACAGTTTGTTTTTTATTTTGTTTAACGCGTGCACTTATGTGCGACATATCGCGCCTCTGTTTATCGTATTCGTTGGAAAAATAAATGGCTTTTTAGTTGGTATCAAATTTGAGTCGACGCTGAGATGAGATACGGGACCACATTCGGGGTGGGAACGTTGCAATTGTAACGTTATCTCAGTTACAAAGTATAAAAAGTCGGAATTTTGGTGATAAACATAAAAACATGACATCACGCATGTATTCCCGAAGGGTTGGGTAGAGTAACACCCTCATTTCGCCGTTATGTTGAAACCCCATGTAATTGCCATCAACCATCAACCATGTCATCAACTGAGGAATTCCACACGAAAAAACCAAATAACACTTTGCTCGACCTGGGAATCGAACCCAGGACCTCTTGATCAGCAATCGCGCTTGCCACAACTGGACCAACGACGCAGTTTGGTGGTACTGAATTAGAATGAGGTAATTTTCAAAAACATATTTATTTATTCAATAGTTCTGATTAGTAACATGGCTGTAAAGTAGCTTAATCAATTTGTAAAACAATTATCTTTGTAAGGATGAAGGCTTAAGAACAGTGTACAATCAATTTTCTTCATTATCTCGTAAGTAATTTTTTTTTTTATCATGGGTAAATCCTCATGGTCTATCCCCCGTCTGGGGAAGACTGGGGGGTGTGCCGGACTCTTACCGGCTAAAACCACCACGGTGTCCCTCCTTCTGACCTAAGGCCGGGGTCGCGGGATTCGCTATTGCATGCACCGCGACCCCGGCAGGTCTCGGTCCACCAGCTTCTTCTGGTGGACCTCTCCTGTGGTGGGGCAGTTGCTCCCCTGCCCCACATCCTTCCGAGAGGCGCGCGCGGAATACGGCGCGCCATCCTACCTGGGCCCGTTACTGGTCGGACGACGGGCTCCCAAACTCCCAACCCGCCGCCCGCAGGCCACTCACTAGGGTGGCCAGAGATCGTCACACGCCCTCCGGCACCCAGTGCGTCTAGCTCGAGAAGGGAGAGGAAGCGGCCTCCCTCTCCCTCTCCGCTACCTCCTTGGTCGCCATCACCTCCTCGCAAAAAGAAGCGATGGCTTCCTACGCAGTCTCGCTCCCGACCATAGACAGAACCACGGCCGGAAGCGAGAGGTCACCGCCGATCGTCGCGACTAGTTCGCGGCGCTGCGACCCCCATGCTGGACACGCCTGCAAAGTGTGCAACGCCGTGTCCTCGGGGCAGTCGCAGTGGTGACAACCGGGTGTCTGCTCCCGGCCTATACGACACAGGTACTTCCTGAAACAGCCATGTTACGAGAGTGTGGCGGCATCTATCACGCCACATGCGAACTATCCTGTATCGCGATATCAGAGTTTGACACGCAGATTGTATATATACAAGTTCCCAACATCAACCGTTGGGCAGTGGCCCGCCAGGCACAAGACTCCGCCTGGTAGGAGGATCCTCCTTTTCGTAGGCGGAACACAATATCTCGTTCCCCTACAAGAGTACCTGCGTCAGCCGGAAGCTGAGGGCGCCGTGACGCCTCTCGTAAGTAATGATTTAACCTAAACGTACCTATACGGAAGCGCAGGCTGTGCAGGCAACATAGTTCAGCCACAGTTTTACAATCCATTTTTTATTTTATTTATTTACTTTAATTACAACGGTCTTAGACCAATTACAATAATTAAAGATAGAGTAATAAAACATAAAAATAAAACATAGTCAATGAGAAATCTTGCATGAATCTCTCTCGCAATGCTTCAGGCATACTAAGGTCCGTATTACAGAACATTCCTCAAGTCCAGTTTGATCTGTAATCAGTTGATCACTGTTTAAGTATAGAATCAGTACTTGAGGAACGGTCTTATTTCACAACGGCAATCAATCTATACTCAGATGAAACGAGTCTCAAATCGAGCCGATAGATTGGTTGATTACAGATCAAATCACTGCTTGGGGTCGAATTTACGAACTGAGTAACGATCTAGAATAAAGCCAAACTTAGCTGAACTATGATCAATGAATCTATGCTTGAGGAATGTTCTAAAATTAAAAGTCGACTCAAAACTAATTTTAAAGAGAGATTAATGCTTGAGTTTCGTTCTG
Organism: Amphipyra berbera; assembly: GCA_910594945.2. Lineage (NCBI taxonomy): Eukaryota > Metazoa > Arthropoda > Insecta > Lepidoptera > Noctuidae > Amphipyra > Amphipyra berbera. Next base: position 19,477,943 of record OU343125.1, on the reverse strand, counting down.
TAATACGGACTTAATAAAATCTTCCAATCATCCGCAAACAGATCTTAGTTCGGATTACAATCCAAGAGTCAGCTGAGTGCGATGAGAGTACGAGGTATTGGCGATTTAGCTCGCGCTATAGTGCGACATGAAGGCACAGCAAAAAGCTTGTGCTTCCTGTTGCGGTGGTAATTGTCCGGTGCAAAGAATCGAGTTAGCTCATTATGCGGATCTGGTGCATCAATGGACCCGCGAAGAGTTTTACAAGCTGTTGTAAGCTGATCACATGCTCTCCTTGCCTCAAGTGAGTTGTAACCGAGGCACCCGAGAAGAAATTTGGTTGGGTAGAGGAACGGATAATAACCATGTATGCGCTTATAAAGGTATCTCAAGAAGGTACCTCCATACACTTGGGCAACGCCCTTGATGTCAGGCGATGCCACCGCCCGTGTAGGCGTTACCCAACTGTATGAATTGTAAAACTGTTACAGACCTCTTTTGTCTGCGCGGCCTGCGTCTCCGTATACGCTTAGGCTGTGTGGTTGAAACTGTCGCGTTTCATCACAACTTTTCGTCCTCTATGTTTACAACGACCCCGCCCAGGGACGTTGCTTTTACGTAATGTATTATTATGACATCATGTTATTCAGGAGCATACATGAACATACGTCAACGTGACCGTTTTTACTCCCTACGTTACGTTTTTATTTTAAACTCACTTACAGTGTATTAACTCTGAATTATGTTGGATAACTCAATTTTGGTTGATGACTCTTTTTGAAACATATGATGATGAGTTCGTGTTATGGTAGTTGTTGGAATTGAGTTTTCTGACGATTACGGGTAATTTATGTTGAAACTACTTTTGTGGCATATTAGTGTAAATAATCTCAAAAACTTTTAAGTTAAACGGTTTTATCTTGCAGTCTCTTCTCTCTTTTCGTGTGGTTAGTGACTAACCTGGTGTCAGAGTTTAAGCCGCCCATGGGCCTCTGACTTGGCTTCACACGCCGTCGAGAAATATCTCTCAGGCATACCGGTTTCCTCACGATGTTTTCCTTCACCGTTTTTAAGCAAGTGATAATTATACAATACGCACATGAATCCTAAAAGTCAGAGTTGCGTGCCTTGGGTTCGAACTCGAAACCTATGACTTGGCAGTCTGACGGTCACACCACTACCTATCACTGCTGTAGTATGTAGTGTGTATCTTGCAGTACTCCTGCAGCATCAAGATTTGAGGATTGAAGGTTAATTATTATGTTGTATTATTGGTCTAGTGGTGGCAAACGCGACTGCTGATCGTGAAGTCATGGGTTCGATCCCCAGGCCGGGCAAAGTGTTATTGGGTTTTTCCATGTGTAATTCCTCATTAGTGCTCGGAGTTTGGATTTGTGCCCGGTTGATGGCAATAGGCTCGCCCGATTTAAAACTTTTTTTTTGCGTTTGAATATCTTCATGGATGTCCGGGGTCTGCCGGACTCTTACCGGCTAAAAACCAACGATGTCCCTCCTTCTGACCTAAGGCCAGGGTCGTGGGATTCGCTATTGCATGCACCGCGACCCCGGCAGGTGTCGGTCCACCAGCTTCTTCTGGTGGACCTCTCCTGTGGTGGGGCAGTTGCTCCCCTGCCCCACTTCCTTCTGAGAGGCGCGCGCGGAACACGGCGCGCCATCCTCCCTGGGATGACGCCCAATTTAAACCTGACGGCGAAATCAGAGTGTTAATTAACCTCTGCCCAACCCTTCGGGGAATACTGGCGTGATGCTATGTTATGTTATAAATTGTATTTGAAATACAAACAATATATTATATCCTCTAACTATTAGCAGCATCAAACTATAATTCTACAACACTAAAAAAAAACACATTTTTCAGAGTAAGTCGACGATACGTTTCAAGTTCCATACGCTTTAAAACAAGCATTTTTGCCGAGTACACTTAGTTTGATGGGAACGGGTAATAATTCAGCCCATGTCAGCGCATGCGTGGTGGCTTGAGTGTTCCATTTCCCATCTGCTCGCTTGCTTGATGTAGCCGAGTGTGAAGTTGCTATCTTTAGAGTAATAGAGTTTTTTTATGGTACTTTTTGCTTATGGAGTTTTTTGATGGCAATTTCGTGTGCAGTTTATTTTTATTTTTTAATGATTTGGAAATTTCGATGGCTTCTAATTTTGCTGGTTTTGTAAAAAGTATGTTAATAGGGAGTTTGTGAAATCATAAAAGTTGCTATAATGATAACAAGTTAACAAGTTTGTTTCGGCTTTTCTTCTCAGAGCTAGTCAGATAGGAAATGCCGGCGCCATCTAGTCTTAAAACACATTACATTGACTTGTAAAAGTGTCTGTAACAGATTACAGTAGTACAAATCATTTATCATATAACAGATAAAGTTAATGGAGAAATTACATTTGAGAGCAATGAATCCTGGTCAATAACATAAACAAAACAATGTTAAAATGTTAAACAGGAAGAATGTGTGGCTCGAGGAACTTCAAGTATACTCCACCAAGAAGAACATAGTCTGCTTAGTTGTCGGCAATAAGATTGACAAGCATATCATTTTGGAACTAAGTGCATAATATCAGCAAGCACATTGGGTCACCCGCGCGACGGCGCAACGAGTATTCCCAAGGAGGGTTGATGTCAGGCAGGCAGCCGGTCATAAAACAATAAGCCAAAACCCAACAAAAAATGTTGTGCCGCACCTATTATAAGGGCAGGAAGAAGAAGAAATTAAAATGTTATACAATGTTTCCGAGATGTTAAGTATTATTTTGGTGACCCGGATTCATTACTCCCGAGTGTATTATATTGGGTGCACGACTTGACCCATTTAGAAAAATGGAAAACACGACATCGTAAAAGATTTTCTAATAAAGAAAATAATTTAATAACATACGCAGAAGAGCAATTACAATTTCAATCTTCTTTCCATCTAATGTAATTGATATTTTAATCGCATACCTGTTAAGATTATATCAAAAGTTGCGTTACTTATCTTAGTGGTGCCATAGACATCTCAGTTTCATTACAAGGCCGGCAATAGCGTCCCGAGCTCATTTCCGGCACCCGTCCCATTACCGGATGAAGATTTAGATTATGTTCATTATCATATGTTTGGAGATATACGCCTGGGGCGATAGATAGACCAAAACGTTATTCCACTAATGTTTTGAACTCAGAGCTCGTATTCTCTACTTGGTCGCATTTGACCCTAGTCTCACCTGATGATAAGCGCAGACAGGGTCTAAGACGGAGCACACGAATCCAAGCACCAGAGATATAGAGGGATTCCCCTATACCCCTCTGGCTCTCATATTAACATGACGGAACATAATAAACTGCTTGGTGACTTATGTGAGGGTGGTAGCTAGCTGGCGAACCGTATAGATCCTACCACTAAGCGCGCTGGGTTTTGTTGAATCTTACAACACGCGTCTATTCCCAGCGTGCGGTGAAGTTTTATGTTCTAACCCGTCCCCACATGGTAGAAAAGGTTGCCTTAGCTTTAGAAGTTGCACAGGAAGATCTAATACTCTACCCAAATCGCTAGTTGCTGCGTCACTCAACCTTGTGACTTGTGGTGACTGACTGGCGGGGGTCCAGGCCTATAAAAGGTCGGGCACACTGCAGATCGGCCTTCTCGCGCCGCTGCAATTGCCAAGCTAAGTGTTCACTTGCTCAAGAAGACCCTGGACTCCTCGCATTGTACGAACCACACCCTGTTAATCTATTTTGTAATTCTTAATTAAATATATATATAGTGTACGGTTACAAGTGTTATTCTTTATCCTCGCGTACACGCCTGCTAAATTTTATGTGCACATGCTAGTTGAGGGTTGACTCCTAAAGCCACCTTAAAGTGTGACAACCTTGCTATCGTAACTTGACTGCATGATTGTGTAAAGTTTCTGACACACTTATAACACCCGATGCAAGCACATGCGTGCTCATTGGTCGACAAGGAAAGTGGCCTCTTTAGATTAGTGGTAGTCAATGCGTACGCTACTGCGTCGGGTGAGATGGCGTGTTACAAGTTTGTTCCCAGCTTAACGCAGTCTTCTAACATAAATTAACTAAAAGTTACTTGTATCAAATTATCGACGTTATGAAAGAAAAGAAGTCCTCATCATTTTCCGGCCCTATTTCCAAGTTATCTATTCTAGTCTTTCTTGTGAGCCAACATCCCATCATTTACTCCCCTATCCTTCATATCCTCCCTCACACAATCCATCCAATTTTTCTTTGGTCTCCCCTTCCATCTATCATCACTAGTCACATGCATTTCATCCCTCCTCATCACATGCCCATACCAAGACAAACGATTTCCTTTCAACTTTTCTGTCACTGGTGCCACTTTCAAACTTCTTCTCATATAAAAGAAGAGAAGTGTAGCGAAACAAAAGCAAAGAGTAACAAGTAGCTATACTTAAACTTAACTACCTCTAGCAAGACGCTAACTGTAGAGTTCTAAGCTTGTAAGTAAACTTGTTAAGCAAAGGCATTTATACATTATTCATACACACGTATAATTTATACTTCGGAGTTGACTTACTTGAGTAATTAGTTTACATGATATTATGACAAAATTGAAGAGTATGCGTTATCTTAAGAAAACTTTGGATAACATATCATCACGCCTGTATTCCCCGAAGGGTTAGGCAGAGGTGTATAGTAACACCCTCGTTTCGCCGTTATGTTTAATTCCATGTAATAAAGGGCGAGCCTATTGCCATCAACCGGCCACAAATCCAAACTTTGAACTGCTACCGAGGAATTCCATAGGGAAAAACCCAATAACACTTTGTCCGACCTGGGGATCGCACCCAGGACCTCACGATCAGCAGTGGCCTTTGCCATCACTAGACCAACGAGGCAGTTAATTTTGAAGAAGTTTTCGTTAAACAAATATTTTGACAAAAAATATTTTTGTTTCTCCACGACTGATAGGCGTACTATGCTCATTTTCTACCAGTTGAACTTAGAATGATTCGGAGACAGTGATGCAGGGGTGATGGTCGCCTGCCGGGGTTGCGGTGTATGCTCTTGCGAATCCCGCGACCCCGGCCGAATGGTCAGGAGAAAGAACACCGTTGGTTTTTAGACCGTTGTTTGGCAGACCCCCTCGTCTACCCCGGGCGAGGGACATCCATGAGAATTTTCCAACGAAAAAAAAAGGGGCTGATGGTAGCGAGGCACATCGCCAACACGGTAGAAGGATGATATCGTTAAAATAGTAAGTAGGCAAGAATTTCATGAAGTTGGCACAGGACGGGTAATGTTGGTGTAACAGAAGGAAAATGGTTTATTTGTGACATTTTTGATGTTGCTACATTTGTTTCTCTTGAACTATTGCATTCGCATAAATAGTGCACACATTATAGCATTCACGTGTTACAAAAATACCCCTAAAGCCGAAAGGGGGTTAAAAGGTCCCTTGTAAAGTGACTATTGGCAATATTTGAAAACCGTAGTATGACCCAAAAAAAAAAGAATTTTCGATAAAACATAACGACACGTTTGGTGCAGTGGCTGAGCGATCGTCTTCTGCACTACGGGTCATGGATTCGATCCCCGCACGGAACAAATATTTGTATGGCCTACAGATAGTAATCCGGGTCTGGATGTTTGTGCATGTGAAGATTTGTGTCTGTAAACGCACCCACGATACAGGAGAAATCCTAGTGTGGGGAAATGTTTAAAAAAAAAGTTATCATTTAAACGCAACCCTGAAAAACATAAAACTAAAGAGTAGACTACCCAGAAAGTTATTTACATTCTTACCTAATTTCCTCTGAGAGGTAAATGGCAACAACCATAAAAGACTTCTTGATTATTTACATTTTTCATGGGGAATTATGTAACACGTTGTATATTCTGCCTAGTCTTTTCCTAACTATGTTGGGGTCAGCCTCCAGTGTAACCAGATAAGGCTGAATACCAATATTTTATACGGAGGGACTGCTATTAGATCTCCGCAACTCAATTACTGGGCAACGCCGATATCCTAAGGTCCTATATCTTGAGTTTTATCAATAAATTCATCAGTTTACTAATAAACTACAAGCGCATGGTTTTATTATAGAAGGTTTTACTCAGAAAAGTCTGGCCCAAACCAATTTCAAAAAAAGGTAAACCATATTTTTGCCTGTTTTTATCTAAAACTGCAGTTAGAAATTGAGGTATGGTTTATATCCTTCGATCAATAGTTGTATTGTTGATCGATGTTTATATCACATCAAATTTATAAAATGTCCATTTTTTTGTAAATTATATTCTACGTTTGTAGCTTCTTCGCTAAACGCGCGACTATTAGTATATACAAGGTTAGTCGGAAAGGGGGTACTAAGCCGAAAGGGTGTTAAAGTACCTATAATAAGTAATAACTCCTGTTCTACAACTTTCCCCAAAACTCGATAGTTTAAGAGAAATAGCTTTTCAAAGATTTCGTAAAAAATATGCTTAAATCTATCTGTCCATAGCTATGATCAGCTATATTTATTATTTAGGTCATATTTGGGGTCACGGATTAGAAACTTAATTTTCTGAAATCATCACTAAAGCAGGTATATTTTATTTTGAAAAAAGTAAAATAAATCTTTTTGCATGGAAATAAAAATGATCGAATTTTGAAATTTTAACCCTTGCTTTAAAATAGTCATCAGTGATACTTTAAGTGGCCCGCGGCTTAGTACCCCCTTTCCGACTAACCTTGTATATAAGTTTTTTTTTAATATAAATAACCAAAAAGTGGTTTCTCTTTTTCAAATTAGTTTTAGCCAGACTAAAGTAGGATTCGTCTGCTGAGTAGATAGATAGATATTTCTACAGACACAGAAAAAAATAGTGTAGAAAATTCCGTGTAGTATTGACACGAGAAGTCATAAAGCTTCTTACATTTCTGCTTCCCAAGTAAGAGGTTACGACGTAAAATACTGACATAGTTTCTTCGTTCGCTCCTCACGTACTTAGACGTCGGTAAAATCTCTTAGGTATGTTTGGCTGAGTCTTAAAATTTCCGCCTTCATGTCCGCTCTCTCACGGCTATTACCGGCCCCGGACTTACCGTTTAATAGATCATGTTCATTCTACCTACGATATTCTATGTGTTAAATAAGTCCGAATACTCATACCCGATGACTTGCTTTACCGTTTTTTTATCGTGACTTATTCGCGTTTGATCCTAGTCTCACTTGATGGTAAGCGCAGACAGGGTCTAAGACTGATGCATCAAATGCATCTGTTAAACCCTTAGAATGCTTAAAATCTATTGACCCGTAATTTTATAGAGGAACAGAATGGACAAGATTTAAATCAAAATTGACACTGGGAAGACTCATCATTACTTCATCTGAATATGAACAACATCTATTTAGATAAAGAATGGCCAAATAATACTATAATAACCACGCCCCAGCAATAAGCAGGCCCTAGCAATACGCAAGAATAACACTAGTACGAAGAAGAAGAGGAACATAAGCGTCTCAAATAAACCCTAACTCCTAATCTAAACTTTAAAACTGCAAATGCCTTTCTCAAAACGGCACTCTACGGAATCCAAACATACTTACCTCATTGAGTTTCCAATAATGCCTTTATTTTTAAAGAAACGGCCCCGTTCTTACCGTTCTGCCAGTATAATAGACAAGCTCACTCGCGCCAGTAGCTCGCCTGGTATTCGAAAACGCTTTTAACAAAATAGACCGAGGGAATTTTTTAAAGTAATTATTTGCGCGAGTGGCCTCCTAATGGTTTTCACACGTTCTTGGAATTCAGTAATTGGAAATTGAAAGGTTTGAGTTTAGTATATTGATGGATAAGCTTTATTGTTTTAAAATAAAATGGATAAAGTGAAATTAAGTACGAATTTTAAATCGGAGTCAGATATTTTTCTGCGTCTAAGCGTGTTTGGGGCTGGCCATGTCTGTCGAAGGACCGATGTCCGTTGCACTAGACAAGTTCTTGAGTAGAGACCGCAAATTGGTAAATGCAGCTTAGGACGCCTCCCAGCCCGATGGAACAATATGGATCCATGGATCATGCTGGAATCTGGAGGCATGATTTGGGATAGGCCTAAATCAAAAAGTAAATTGAGTTGATTAGCATTACCGCGAGTTTCATCTTGATGTACCTAGCATATTTCCTCTGAGTTTATTATTCGTAACAAAATATTATCAGTCAAAAATGCTCGCCATCCATCTACCGGATATTATATTATAATCATAATTTTGTCTGTCACGACATCCTACTAAAAGTAATTGGCGCTGAATTTTTCACTTGATATCTTAAAGCAACAACCCATACATAATAACGAGACTACTTAAATGCCACCATCAACAATTAAATTTCCACTTCAAAAGACAGCAAAAAGCACAATAATTATTGATATCCCAGACAAAAATTAACACGAACATTATTACCCGTTCATATTATGAAACTCTCCACAAAAGTCACCGAGTATGAGTGACGCAAGTCCCTTGTAAATTGTCGGAACACGTATTTGCCGAGATACCAGTAAGAGCATGATTGCTCCGGGGACCAATAGAGGCGATGCATCGATTACGCGAACGTCGGCGTAATGCAATCTTGTTGCTGTCGTAACTGACTTGATATGCGGAAATCTGATAGAAAATTCAATTTCGCTTATTGACATCTGACTTATAGATGGATGCGGAGTGAGAGTCTAATATATGAGGACCTTTGTTTATTCTCTCTGTTTTAGAAATATAGGTCAAGCTTGAAATACAATTCACTAGGTCTTATCTTCAGATAAAGTAGCCGGAAGAGACAATGAAGGTATTGTATCAGTTGAATGGGCAACAGCTAATAGCATACTACTACTACTAGCTATAGCAACTCGTACGGATGGAAGAAAACCAACTTTGTTGTTTTTAAATAACACAATTTGTGGACCCTAAAAACAACGTAAAAGTTTAATTTTAATCATATTGACATTATTAAACCTTAGTTATGTATTTGAGATTCTCAGATATAGCAGTACTAACATCGAATGTTGGTTATTCGGTACAGAAACAAACATAGAATTCGACTGCGAAACGTTTCGAAATAATTTAAACTCCATTTAATCCGACACCTTGGAGCTTAAGTAAGGCGGCGTTTGCACGATATGTGAAATATATTTCAAATGTAGTTTTAGGTACGATTCTTTGTTAATATTTCGTCTTCTTCGTCTATTTGATTAATCTCAGTTTTAGTAGGGTTTGCTCTTTTGTCTTTATGTTGTATTCATATTGATTCATTAGTCTTCTTTTTAAATTTCGTTTATAGGTAAGTATTCCTTTTTATACTTTCTTGATCATCTTTATTAGAAGCTGAAAACATTAGTAATTGCTCTGAGATTAGACGTTACATGCTCTCACATTCAGAATACAGAATTCTCTCACTAAATATTTCATTCGATATAATTATAATTCATTAACACTACTAACTTCTCATCAATGAAAACGGATAGGAGTTTGAAACAGCATCGTTAATATAATCTATTTTCCTTTATAAAATTAATAATATTTTAGATTAATTTTAACATTACCCTACGTTACCATACAAAGAAAGAAACTGCAATATGAAATAAAAAAACTCATCTGTAAATTCAATAAAAATCTCATTGTTTTATAAAAATTATTCAAAAGTTTTAACCAAAATCATCTCTTCAAACTAAAGCAATAAGTTTCAAGTAAGTAATTATTTAAATGAAAATTCAAAGATCTCAAGTGTGCTCGGGGCATAGCTAATAACATCAGAAGTCTTAGCCAATATCTTCTCGTAATCTTGCTGGATGCGAACGTGACCATCCCACCCCCTTTCCCCCTTTGAACCGGGGGTAACATTGAGGTGTTATTAAAACCGGGTAGTTGGTTCCAACACGGATTCATGTACTTCAAATGAATTCTTTATTTTGTTGTATTAGTTTCAACTAAATATCATCCACATATGTTACATAGATGAAATATTTAATATCATTTTCATAGGAATTTACGAATGAGAGTTGATCACTTTGATAAATTTAGTGACTGTTTCACTTTTTCTAGGTATTTTTCAGATTTATTTGGGAGAATAATATGCAATATAAAATATAGGTAGGAACTGATAGTATTCCGTGAATGTATCCAAATAAATATACAAATCTATAAAAATGTTTATAATTGTGTCGAATATATTTATTCTGAATCTGGCAATTTATACTAGTACCTACCTAATTCGGTGTTTAGATCAATTAAGAATTGCTCTCAAGTAAAATAAAACACCAAATACGTTCATTATATGCCTGCTTTGCATGCACCCACCCAATATTTGCATCACAAAAAATTAAGAAAGGTTTTAAGCACTATCGAAGAATATTAAGGAGTGCTCCTGAAGGATCAGTTCATGAATTTCAAGGAGGTAATCGAAATGCATTAACTGAAGACGGAGCCTTGGAGAACGTTGATGGCCCTCCAATGATTTATGCGGAACCTTTTCGAAGCGCCCGCACGGATATTTGAATCGTATGGACTTAGGTAAGATGAATTTGAATTCGTTGGCAATTATCGACTATGATTAACGTCTTGTTGGTATTAGGTACTCCTTTGATTTTCGGTGTTTTGATTGGATTAATATTATGTATAGCGTTATGGTATTGTACCCTTTAATGTTTGTTATTGTATAAGAGCTGTGTTACAATTTTGGTGTACAATAAAGTATATTCTATTCTATTCTATGGTAATTTTGTTTTATCTTGAACATCCTGTATGTCTTCTGCTGTTTTGTGTTAAATAAATTTGTGATTCTCAATTTATTTATATTTGTAGTAAGATGTTTCAAGAAAACTTAATTATTCTCTGTACACTCGTCTTTTTTTATTCATGAAAATGGCAGCCGCTATTATAAAATTATGTTATTATATTGTAAAATATGTTAAAATACAGTGTGAGGTGTAGGTGTGAATAGTGATCCTAAAAAATATTTTAATTAAATTATAAGTAAGTTTATATCAAGAAAGAAAAGTTTGTGAGAAGCATACGGTTTGACGATGCTTAGGTATTCTAGTTATGTTTAAAATAGTTATTTAATCCTGGCTTAGTCTTAGATGGAAATTAAACCCTCAGCTTCAGAGCGATCGACTAGGGCTTTACTTAGGTACTTTACCAAGGTACCTAAGTAGGTTTAGACTTTTATAGCCTGCTCTTAGCGGAATTAGGGATAGGGATATAGAAAATGGGGATAGCAAGCTAAGAGTTAAAGGATTTGCCATATAAGTATACACATACGGATCCATCTATAAGGTTAGTCAGAAAGAGGGTACAGTGACTTCAAAAAACGTCTCTGTGACGGCAAATATGACCAGAAATGGAAACATAACTGATGATAGGGTTATTTCAGCGTATTTTTTTTTATGAAATTTCGAGTAAGTTGTTAGACAAAATTTATTAATTATTATAGATTCTTAAATAAGTATCCTTTTTAATTAGTGCCCCCTTTCTGATTAACCTTATACAGGTTGTAAACGAAATCATGTAATTCCTTCAAACCTCGTGATGTACTGCTGACATAGATTAACCCTGCACGAGATACTTTTTTATTCAATAAAAAAATATGAGTTTTGTATGTATGTAAGTTAACATGTGTTCATAACGTAAGGCATTTTAACGCCCCAAGTTAAATGACCGCGCGGCGAGCGATAGCCGCGCTCTTTGCTCGGGGTGCTAAAATGCCTCACGTTAAGAACACATGTTTACTTCTAATTTTTTTTTTAATCCAAACGTATCCCGTGCAGTTTTAATCTACACTGGCCTGCAAAAATAAGTATCACACTTTTAAAATTTCAATTTTTTCTAAACTATAGAAGTTAGAGATTTAAAATAAAAAACGTTTTATAGCAATTTTTATCAGCTTTCTTTGAAACTATAGTAACAAAGTTAAACTCTTTTTTGAGTCCTTTTTGTTTCGAAAATATATCTTGTGTACTTAAAAAGTTATTGCAATTTTAAAAGTGTGATACTTATTTTTGCAGGCCAGTATATGTCAGCAATACATCACGAGGTTTGAAAGAATTACATGATTTCGTTTACACCCTGTATACCAACGGCTTGGTTGATGAAATTGTAGTCACGTTAACAATGCAGCCCATTATACATTTTTTCATTGCCTCTTTTAATTACATTCGCTAAAATAAATATTTGGCCTATTCATTCAAAGCTGATGACGTCGACGATAGTGTAGATCAATATTTTTAACCGACTTCAAAAAGGAGGAGGTTCTATATTCGATAGGTTTTTTTTTACATACCCAAGTTAAATTGTAGAACTAAAGACACAAAACAGTTCAGATACACAAAACGGAGTTCCGAATGAAAAATATGCTACCAAGCATTTTTAAAATACATTTTGCATTTATACTTGAACGCACAATGTTCACACCCACTGTACAATTGCTGGAATTTAAGAGAACATTGTAATAAGAGCAAAATTGCAGGAACTGGCATCCAAATACCGCGATACATCGGTGAGCGCCGTTCGAAAAATAGGATCGGTTGAAAAAAGACTCGAACTTAGGTTTGGACTACATTCCCGAATTATGCCTACTAGTAAATTTGTTTTAGGAGAACTGTAAGGGATTAATTTACATGGGAGAAATATGCATGCATTGGTAAATGTAAAATGTAATGTTCCACAAGAAGTACCAAATTCCAAACTAATGGACGCTACTGATAACGCTAAACTCGTAGCTAAGTTCTGGGCTGACTCAATTTAGATTGCCATCGACACACTAAGAAGAAGAAGTACCAAAAGTCAACATTCTAACAATTCTAAATATTATACTTAATATTATCGACAGGAAAAAGCGTAAAAACAAATAATACAAATACACTTAAGTGCTATTAAAGTCAAATAAACTTTACCTCAACTTACACAAACTCGACACCCAAATGTAATTTCGCACCAACGTCGATAAACATCAAAGCCACAATACCTATTCACACCTAGGAAAGTTTCTGTAGTGCGTCCCACACTTTACCATCGCCAACTCGAACTGCCAGCCGGAAACGGATGTGGCTCGCGGCTCGTCCTGAGCTGTGTAATTTCGCGCGCTCTCTTTCCGCATTCTATTTTTGAATGTTAGTATGTGTTCCGGTTTTGTTTTTTTTTACACCTTGTTGTATATTCTGCGGAATTCTTTATACTGACCTAGTGTCGCTTGTTAGTGTTTTCGTTGTAAGTGCAATATTTTCGTTTTAATTTTATGTTTGTTGGGTTTAGCATACCACTAGTGGGAAACTTTATTTTCATTTAGATGATCCATAATAGTTTATATAAAGTGTATGAAATTATTTGCGACGATTATTTTTTGATTTATTGTTAGGCGTGTGTTAGGGTGTTTGATTACGTCATCATTATCATCATCATAATCGTTTTGGGTCTCTTATTTATTTTCTTTAAATCCCGTGGGTGTTGCTAGTATCTATTAGTTGTTGAATCAAACGGAGTTTTGTTTACTGCGATGCGGCGGCATATAAAAGTATTCGTTACAATGTCACGCGGCACGCGACTGCGATCGCAACAACACAATCTAAAAGGCAAATATACAAGGTGTAAATGAAATAACGCAAAACCTCTTACGGGCCATTGTACTCATCATTATGAAAAACTTTTACTAGGGACCAACCATGAAATAGAGAAAAAAAATCAGCTGTTGTCTACATTTTGTCGAGTTATGCGAACATACCTATACATAGAGCAGCAGTTTTTTCTTTCACGATGTCTGGTTAGGTCGTTAGTATAAGTTGTGCATAATGATGAGTACAATGAGCTTTTATGAGGTTTTGCGTTATTTCAGTTACATCTTGTATACAGGGTGTAAACGAAATCATGTAATTCCTTCAAACCTCGTGATGTACTGCTGACATAGATTAATCCTGCGCGGGATACTTTGGATTCAATAAAAAAATAATTACAAAAAGTAAACATGTGTTCTTAACTTAACGTAAGGCATTTTAGCGCCCCGAATTAAATAACAGCGCGGCCTATAGCTGTGCAATTCGCTTGGGGTGCTAAAATGCCTCACGTTAAGAACACATATTCACTTTTTGTAAAAAAAAAATTATTAAATCCAAAAGTATCCCGTGCAGTGTTAATCTATGTCAGCAGTACATCACGAGGTTTGAAGGAATTACATGATTTTGTTTACATCCTGTATAAGTTTGGAGAAACTCTAATAGATAATTGCACTATACCTCCGCTAAACTCCATTTTCCGTGAAATCTGCACAGAGCGCTACCCAAATTCAAAATAATCTTCACCGCACCAAAGTCCACTAGTAATCTGATATTTCCTATCAACCCAAACATTGATCTACCAAAGTTCCCGATGTTATTGTTTCATTAATAAATTAGCGAAAACATTACGTGAGCTTATAAAATGGTATTTAAAGCGAATTTTCAACAAAAGACGTCGCTACTATCAAAATATTTGGTTACCTACTTTTGTTTGTTTTTGATGTGACGGACAGATTTTCGATTCGGTCTTTGCTTTGTTGGATTTTTGATAGATACGAATAAAAATTAAAAACAATGTGGATATTTTTGGAATGTTTTTATTAAAACACTGACCTGGTTGATATAAACAAAAACGAACCGTTTTGCTTACAAATAGTAGAAATTTTTATGTCGAACTGGGGATATAAATAGACTTCTAATCTAGTTCTACTTGTGATAACTACTAACGTATGGGAGGATCTATTAAGCATATATCAGATATCAGAGGTCTTTGCTTTCTTATTGGTAAAGGTACAAGAACCTTAATAATAAAAAATGCTACCATTAGTAAGCAAAATGACGATTCGTTTTTTAGTCAAAGGAATCGGGTGAAGGTCATTAGGTAGGTAGGTATTTCAAAAGTGAAGCTATATCTGCCTAGCCTTTTCCCAACTATGTAGGGGTCAGCTTCCAGTCTAACCAGTTGCGGCTGAATACCAGTATTTTACACGGAGCGACTGCCATCAGACCACCGCAACCCAGTTACTGAGAAATGCCGATACTCTAAGCTTAGACCTGTAGTCATACTTTCGGGATTCTGACTTCCCGCAACGACTGTCATAGGTTTTCATATGACACCTGGAACCGCCTATGTATGGTGCTCTCCAAGGCACAGAGGGGTCTTCGATGTGTAACAAGCGGTCACCCATCCACGGACTGACCGCGGCAAGCACAGCTTTACCTCGCAAATCGTATGAGCCACGAGTCCTCCCGTGAAACTGCTTCCATATATTTATACCGTAAAATGGGGTGAATAGGGATGCAAGGGTGAATCGGGACGAAACTTTAAAAGGGATTTTAACATTCAAGTAATATAGTTTGTTGCCAAAAAGGACTCTCATGTGTTTACTGCATTGTAATTAACGATTAAGTGTCCTTGTTGGTAACAAACTATATTATTTCAACGTTAAAATCCATTTTAAAGTTTCGTCCCGATTCACCCCTGCATCCCTATTCACCCCGTTATATGGTACTCGATTTTCACAAACTGTCCACCGCCATATTGTTCGTCATGCCTTTCAGATTGGAGATTTGCACGTAATCACTGTTCTAGGTAAACAAGTTAGTGACCACAGAGCTGTCTTGCGTCAGTGATGTAACTGCCCGTCAACGGCTAGCGGTATTTATGTTGGCTAGTTAGATATGGCAGCCGGAACATAGTGTGTTTCTACCTTATAATAATAATGTGTGTGTGTGTGTGTGTAAATCTATCACGCCACATGAGAACAACGTAGCACGACGATTGTCTATCAGACTACAGCGACAACAATGACAGCTGTCAGATGAAACGTCACAAGTCCTGCATCGCGATATCAAGATTTGACGCGTAGATAGTATATACAAGGTTACTCAGAAAGGGCGTACTAAGCCGAAAGGGTGTTAAAGTACCTACCTATAATAAGGGATAACTTTTGTTCTACAACTTTCCCCAAAACTCGATAGTTTAAGAGAAATAAAGAAGATTTCATAAATAATACGCTAAATTCTATCTACCCACAGCTATGATTAGCTAGCTGTGTTTACATTTTAGGTCATATTTGGGGTCACGGATTAGAAAGCCCATTTTCTGAATTCATAACTAAAGCAGGGATGAAGAATTTTCGAAAAAATAAAAAATATTTTTGATGGAAAGAAAATTGATCGTATTTTGAAATTTTAACACTTGCTTTAAAATAGTCATCAGTGATACTTTAAGTGGCCCGCGGCTTAGTACCCCCTTTCCGACTAACCTTGAATACAACTTCCCAACATCAACCGTTGGGCAGTGGCCCGCCAGGCCGGTAGGAGTATCCTCCCTTTTCGTTAGAGGAACACCATACCTCGTTCCCCCACATGTCCTCCTCTATGGCTGATTTAAAAGTCAGTAAATCTCAATACTTTTAATGCGTTATTAACTTGTCACTACTTAACGCAATATTTACACACGTTCAGCATGCCTACCATGCGCAGCGCGACATAATTTTGCCGTCGCATTATCTCCTGCGAGACGGGATAAGGCGTACTATATCTCGTCTCGGCACGAGATAATGCGACGACAAACTTTGTGACTGGTAACTCAAAATTAAGTTAAAATAAGAAGACGGCCATCCTAAGCAGCTCTTTGTCGTGGGATTTAACTCACTCCCAGTTAACCTCAGCCTCTATGCTAAGAAAAACTTCACTTGAATTAAATTAAATCAGCAGACATAGATAACATAATTAAAACTTAATATAGACATTTTATTATAATTCCCTTTTGAATAAACTTAACCATAAATGAGTTTTATGGCCTAATATAAAATTCCCATTTTCTTAATTACCACAGACTATAAAAGGCGCCAAATGAGACGTAACTGTCACCATAAACTCACGTAATATGGCCGAATAATATATTTTACGAGTATCTGTAATAATTTTGGTAGAAATATATTTTGTTATCTAGTTTCTGTCGTAATTAGTGAACAAGATACGAGATGAATAAAGTATTTAAATAAAGAGATACTTTCTGGGTTGTTATTTTATTACTTTTGAGGGTTTTGGCTTTATTTCAGTATTTAGTTTTACTTGTTGACTGCCTTGTTGGTCTAGTGGTCGCAAGCACGACTGCTGAGCATGGGCTCCTGGGTTTGATCCCCAGGTCGAGCAAAGTGTTACTGGGTTTTTCTATTAGTTATTTCTCAGTAGCAGCCTGGAGTCTGGATTTGTGCCCAGTTAATGGCAATAAGCTCGCCACCTATTACATGGGACTTAAACATAACTGGCGAAACGAGGGTGTACTAAAACACCTCTGCTGAACCCTTCGGGGAATGTAGGACGTGATGTTATGTTAGTTTTACTTATGGACAAATACTTAAACTCTACTCAGTTTTAAGTTACTATAAATTTCGTAAATTTTATTGGGTTATACCGTGTGGAAATCCTCAGTGGAAGCCCGGATTTGCTGTCTGGTTAGATTTGTGCCCGGTTGATGGCAATAGGATCGGCTCCTATTAAATGGGATTCAAACATAACGGCGAAATGGGGTGTTACTATATATACCTGCCCAACCCTTCGGGAAATACAGGCGAGAAGTTACATGTATACTAATATTATAAAGCTGAAGAGTTTGTTAGTTTGTTTGTTTGAACGCGCTAATCTCAAGAACTACTGGTTGGAATTAAAAAAATCTTTTTGTTTTGTATAGTCCATTTCTCGAAGAAGGTTATAGGCTATTTAACATCACGCTACGACTAATAGGAGCGGAGCATAAATGAAAAATGTTACAAAAACGGAAAAATGTCCACCCGTGCGAAGCCGGGATGGTCCGCTAGTGAGAAATAAAAGTAGGTCCATTGATCCGTATTGCGATGATAGAGATTAATGAACGGTGGCAAACGTTTTTGGACCGACAGCCACCGTTTTCAGCTTTGGTTAGACTCGATGATATCATAATACAAAAAGAAGTAGATTTCATTGCCAAGCCAAAAGAGACGATTGAAAACAGGACAATTGTCAGGTATTGTAGATAGCTATCTCTTTCACTCTCGTCCATTTTCTGTATCTTCGTCGTACTCATTACAGATTTAACGACATGTTCTACAAACGTAACATAACTATGGTAACAAATCATTAATCAGTCATTGCGTAGACTACTATAATTTTGATGATCTATAAAAGTAAAAAAGAATGGCTTTTAGCAAAAATCTTAGTGAACGGATCGGAATGATGCACCTTCACCCTCTAATCCATTCAAATATTCATAGGCGAATTTTGGATGTACACGAACGATAACACTGTACGAACATTTGGCAATCACAGGCAGTTAAGTCCGCCATTTTGTTTTACAACCACAATCTACTAGAATATAAACATTGCTTATATATTTATACCTAGCTCACAGCAGCATACACTCCAGCATTTTATCCTCGCTAAAGCTATGAAGTACTATAAACTAACCAAACTAACCACACGACATAAACTTCATATCTAGGCAGGCCATAGTCCACGCAAAAAACTAGGTCGAATGTCACACGACGTTCCCATTTGCATTCTAAATGGCAGTGGAATGTTTTGTTTGAAGAGCGGCAGATGTCAGTCGTTTATGACGGCGGATTTTGTTACACGATGCTTGCTCCGAATTGAGTCTGAAGGTTGAGTTTGAACTGTCAGTTTGGACTGATATGATTTGAGTGTAGTTGAGTTAAAGTAAACAACGTGGGATAAATGTTATGGAATACCGTGTATTATTAGGATAATTTCTGTCTCGTTGGTCTAGTGATGGCAAGCACGACTGCTGATCGTGAGGTCCTGGGTTTGATCCCCAGGTCTGGCAAAATATTATTGGGTTTTTCCATTAGGGATTTCTCAGTTGCAGCCCGGTGTCTGAATTTGTGCCCGGTTAATGGCAATAGGCTCGCCCCCTATTACATGGGCCATAAACATAATTAGCGAAACGAGGGTGTACTAAAAACACCTCTGCCGAACCCTTCGGGGAATACAAGGCGTGAAAATGTTATGTTATGTTATTAGGATAATTTTGTGATAGGTTTACCTCCTATTATTAAAGGTATATCTATCAGTCATATGTTTTTGACTGACAGAACACGACAACATTTCACTATTATCCGGAATGGCGAAATGGTTTTGTTTGAACATCGGCAGATGTCAGTCGCTCATGATACTCAATACTCAATTCTTTATTGCATTTATAATATCAATAGGTGTTATACGATGGTTGTTTCGAATTGAGTTTGAGGATGGAAGGTGAACTGTCAGTTGAAAAATGTGGTTGAGTGCAGGCGAGTATAAGATCGCTTTCACATTTAGGCGACTTTAGCAGCGCGACAGTCGCGCGACAGACGCGCGACCATTGCCCAGTCAGAATTTCAGGAATCGCGCGGCCGCCGCGTGCTCTCAGTCGGCGATGAGCAAGTGTTGCAAGCCCGAATACTACTTTCAAGAAGACTTAATCATTCGTAGAAGGACTTTTTTGACATTCGAACATAATTAAAAAAATAAATATTCCCTTGATTTCTTTTTATATACATACATACATACATAAACTCACGCCTTTTTCCCATGGGGGTAGGCAGAAACTATAGAACGCCACATGCTACGACTCTTACATACCCCTTTCGCTTCATCGACATTCATACATCTTGTCATACACGCACGCCGTTTGAGAGTACTACGCACCTGAACTTTGTGAAGAACATCACCAATAACATCGATGTATGTCCTTCTAGGACGTCCTCTACCGGCGTTCCCATTAACATCCGCCTTATAAATTCCTTTTGTTAATCGCCGTTCACTCATTCTCTCAACATGACCAAACCACCTAAGCATACTCCTTTCAATTTTTGTCACTACATCATCTATTATATCATTTTATATACATTATATGATTAAATAATTAACTAACTAATTAATTTATTAATTAATTATATTAAATACTGTTTTATAATCACTATGCACATGACGAATCGAAAGTATTAATCCAGTACTGTCTTTTTCGTTTTTTTGCGCGACATCGATGGTGCCGATTGAGTACTATCGAAAGCAGGGGCAACAGCTTTTCCCCACCGGAATCCATTTTTGAAATGAAGTGCGCCACACCGATCCAAATTTTGGCGCGGCAGCCGCGCTGCTAACGCGCAGCTGTTCTTATAATGTGAAGGCATATGCTTCTGCCGCGCTACTGTCGCGCTGCTAACGTCCTAATGTGAAAGCTGCCTAAGAATCTTGTTATTATTTATGATGGAGAAAAACAAGTGCTATTGCGGTAAAAAGATACACTATTCACATACAAACATTGCAAGGTAAAAGCTTGTAAAAAAGGTAAAGCTTCATGTACTGAGATAAGTTAACTTTATATAAAATAAAATAAATGAAGCTGAATATTCTAAAAACAACTCTACTGGTACACCGTCGTAGATTACTGCAAAAAATTGTAGTTCCATTTCCGTTTGAAGAATTTAATCCAGTGGACGGACGGAATGCACTGCAAACTGATAATATCATAACCTTCTTCCTTTTTATATTAAAATATACATAAATATACAGGGTGTAAACGAAATCATGTAATTCCTTCAAACCTCGTGATGTACTGTTGACGTAGATTAAAACTGCACGGAATACGTTTGGCCTCAATAAAAAAAAATTTAATAAAATTAAACATGTGTTCTTAACGTGAGGTATTTTAGCGCCCCGAGTTAAATAACCGCGCGGCAAGCGGTAGCTGCGCAATTCACTCGGGGCGCTAAAATGCCTCACGTTAAAGACACATGTTTATTTTTGTAAAAAAAAAAATATTGACTCCAAAAGTATCCCGTGCAGGTTTAATCTATGTCAGCAGTACATCACGAGGTTTGAAAGAATTACATGATTTCGTTTACACCCTGTATATACATATCTATACATATAATAAAACTGTAACTGATCGCTGTCTGTACATGGAAGATATTTGAGAAAAACTATTATTGAGGGTCTGTATTAACGCAATAAAACCCAAAACAATGATTGTTAGGATTTTTGTCTGTTTGTCTGTGCGTTTGTGCACGCTAATCTCAGAAACGGCTTAACTGATTTCGGTTCACGAATGTACTGTGGTAAGCTTCACTTAACATTTAATTTTCGCTTTATTTCAATCGGTTAATAATTAAGAAAGGTATGTCAATTTAAAGATTCACGTCAAACATTAATTGGAAAAATGGAAAGAAAATGCTATATACCTAGCTAAAAAATGTTATATACTAGCTTCAGTGGTTTAAACTCTGCATTGAGGATCGGGACATTTCTCTTTATAATTATTTGGACAATAGGTTTCTTTTGTAACGTAGGCATCCACTAAGAAATATTTATTGGAAATTATACCCCTTAGGAGGTAAAATAGGCGGTTGAAGTTTATTACGATATTCACGCAAACGAAGTCGTGGGTAAAGTGCTATACTAAACTAAAATTGTAAAGGCCAAAAATTTTGTAGCATAGAATATTTATATCTTTGCTACCTGGATTCGTGGGTTCCATCTTAGATCCTGTCTGTGCTTACTATCAAGTGGGGCTAGGATCAGACGACAGACTGCCGGGGTTGCGGTGCATGCTTTTGCGAATCCCGCGACCCCGGCCGAACGGTCAGGAGAAGGAACACCGTTGGTTTTTAGCCGGTAAGAGTCCGGAAAACCCCCTCGCCTTCCCCGGGCGAGGGATATCCATGAGGATTGTCCAAAGAAAACAAAAGGGTCAGATGACACCAAAAAAAACACGAACATTGGCCACTGGCACCAGAAATGAGCAACAGAATACGAATATGTATAATTTTAATGATGAGAATTAATGAACAGTACGTGCGTGAACTGAATGCAGAGCTGAGTAATGCGTGTAGAACTGCGCTAGTACTGTGATGAACAAGGACAGCACTACAATTGCGGGCGTGTGAGGCGAGGCGTGCGGACAGCGGGGGGAGTTTCACCTCAGGCCCCAAATGCATTCTTTTTCTTTTTTTTCCTATTCGACTGCTTGTAGATGGTCTTGCGGACCGTTTCTACGTAACCGGGCAGTTATTGGTGAGACCTGAAGGGTCTCCAACCAATCCAGACGAGAGTAAAATACTTAACCTAAGCTAACTACTATTACTACGTCTACTATACTAACATCATGACTAGACAGCATCAACAACACTAAGGGCGTCCCCTAGGGGGGACTCGAACCTTGGCTTAGGGCGTAGCTTGCGAGAGGACTAGGAGGGAGACAGCTTGATAAGGCCTGAATTAACGGTGTGACTGCGGAGTCAAAAAGGACGACCGGCTCCGAGCCTGCGGCAGGTGAGCACGGTGGATTAGGGAGCTAAATACAATGTCTGCTAACAGCTAGACGGCTTCAATGAAACTTGAAAAACCGACAAAACACCAACAAACTAGTAGTAGTTCTAGGTAGTTCAACTGAATACAGATTACCTTATAGTATGGTACATATCAGAATTACAATTTAGACCGAGGTTGGATCAGACTTGGACAAAGAGGCCTTTGCCACACAATGCGGCAACAATTACCAACAGTAGTTGAACTTAACCAAACAGAGTGAGTACACCGCCCGCATTGAGTACGTAATGACTATAGTGTGTTCCCACTCTATTGTTATTGAGACGTTGTTAAGAAAATAACAATTTTGGAAGTAGGTACCTACCTATAGTATTTTATAAAATACTAGCAACCCACCCCGGCTTCGCACGTGTGCAATGTAGATACTAATGTGGGGCATATAAACCTTCCTCTTGAATCATTCTAACTGCATTAAAATCCGTTGCGTAGTTTAAAAGATCTAAGCGTACAGACAGCGGGAGCGACTTTGTTTTATACTATGTAAAGATAGCTTGATACGTGACAGCTGTCATATCTCAACCAACAACAACTAACTTTGAATAACATAACATCACGCCTGTATTCCCCGAAGGGTTGGGCAGAGGTGTTTAGTAACACCCTCATTTCGCCAATAATTTTTAAGTCCCATGTAATAGGGGGCGAGTCTATTGCCATTAACCGGGCACAAATGCAGACTCGGGGCTGTTACTGAGGAATTCCACACGGAAAAACCCAATAACACTTTGCCCGACCTGGGGATCGAACCCAAGACCTAACGACCAGCTGCCGCGCTTGTCAACACTAGACCAACGAGACAGTAACACAATTTTGAACAAATGTTTTGATAATAATATCCGTTTTTAACAGGAACATTTTGTCTTACTATTTATCTATACTAATATTATAAAGCTGAAGAGTTTGTTTGTTTGAACGCGTTAATCTAAGGAACTACTGGTTGGAATTGAAAAATTATTTTTGTGTTAGGTGTGTAGGCTATATAACATACGCTACGACCAATAGGAGCGGAGCATAAATGAAAAATGTTGCAAAAACGGGAATAATGTCCACCCGTGCGAAGCCGGGATGGGCCGCTAGTAATTAAATAAAAGTAATATAATTCACATTTAAATTACACGTTATGCCTTAGATTGCACGTCACTCTAACAACTGTCACGTAACTAACTATACAGGGTGTAAACGAAATCATGTAATTCCTTCAAACCTCATGATGTACTGCTGACATAGATTAACCCTACATGGGACACCTTTGCATTCAATAAAAAACCAAATTACAAGCAGTAAACATCTGTTTTTAACGTGAGGCATTTTAGCGTACCGAGTTAAATGACCGCCGCGCGGCGAGTGATACCGCACCATTCGCTCGGGGCGCTAAAATGCCTCACGTTAAGAACACACGTTTACTTCTTGTAATTTATTTTTTACTAGCTTTTACCCACGGCTTCGCTCACGTGGAATTAACATGATGTTTTTCCAGGACCAAAAGTAGCCTATGTTACTCTCCATTCTTTCAACTAACTCTATGCCGAAAATAAAGTCGATTGCTTGTTTAGTTAAGGCGTGAAGGAAGGACAAACAAACAAACAAACACACTTTCGCATTTATAATATTATAATATATATAGTATGGATTGAATCCAAAAGTATCCCGTGTCGTGTTAATCTATGTCAGCAGTACATCACGAGGTTTGAAGGAATTACATGATTTCGTTTACACCCTGTATTTACATAAGAGCTCCTTGTGCAATAGTTCGCCCGGGAAGTTACTACCACCATACTTATTTACGGTTTAAAAGGGTATGGGTGCCAGTGAAATTGCAGGAACATGAGAATAGACCAGAGCATAGGTACTTATGAAACCTCAAGACAAGTAGCTCCGTTCCAAAATGTAGGTCAAAGCGTATCTTTATACAAGGTTAGTCGGAAAGGGGGTACTAAGCCGCGGGCCACTTAAAGTATCACTGATGACTGTTTATAAGCAAGTGTTAAAATTTCAAAATTTGATAATTTTTATTTGCATGCAAAAATATTTTTATTATAGTTTTTTCAAAAAAAGTGATACCTGCTTTAGTTATGAATTCAGAAAATTAAGTTTCTAATCCGTGACCCCAAATATGACCTAAATTGTAATCACAGCTGATCATAGCTATGGAAATAGATTTTAGCATATTTTTTATGGTATCTTTGAAAAGCTATTTCTCTTAAACTATCGAGTTTTGGGGAAAGTTGTAGAACAAAAGTTATCCATTATTATAGGTACTTTAGCATCCTTTGGGCTTAGTACCCCCTTTGCAACTAACCTTCTATAGTACCATTTATACTGAAAACTACAACGCTTTTACTTCAGGAGGGGTATTATAAACACTGTTACGACTGGCACAACAGCTCGTAAGACTTCATCAACTGCACTTAACACTATCTATATAAACGTTTGTCGTTCATGGTGAAGGCGACACGATGTCACTATGTTGTGCAGGGACGGATCCAGACTGGTGGAGGGACTGGAAGTTCTTTTTGAACAAACGAACATTGACGTACTCTGCTGAACATAAAGCCAGGGTTCTGTTATGCAATTTGTATGCACGCACACTGTAGAATACAATATTAAAAATGAAACTAAACGTATAACATTCAACAGTAAATTAAAATTATTTTTTATCCAAAAATGTTTTTATTCAGTTGATTAATTCCTAAATACGCCAATCTATAAATAAATAAATACACATCCATACATATGCATACATAGGTAACACATAATATAGGTAATATAAAGAACGGAATAAAAATAATTAATTAGTACGGCGATCTACCATTATTTACTATATTTTAATATTATTATAAGATACGAGAACTGTGTTTCTATACCTTACTAATATAAACTAGATACCTATTTAACCAATTTATAATAAATGAATAAAGACACGAACATTAACTAACTAATATTAATTAAATAATATAAATTATCTAATATAAATTAACCAATAATAATTAACTAATATAACTTATTGAACATTATTAACAAAGCTCTCAAAGTTGCCACGCCTGTAGAAGGCCGCTAAGTTATATGGGCCTTCAAAATGTAATTTACATAAATAAGAACTATTGTACACTTAGTTGCTCATACATTTTTGATTTACAAGTACTTTGATATAATACACGTAAAAGTCTGACACAGAATCGTGTAGGGGTGAATTTAACATTACAGTTATAGCTAATATCGGACTGTCAGGATTGCGAGCATGGTAAACAAAGTAAATGAAACAAACATAGACTCTCCACCACTGAGAGTACTTATATTTGGGTTAGGGGTTAGTTAGAGAAGCTATTTCACAATATAATAATTTATACAATTTACACAAGATCAGAAAATAAGGATAAGCTAATCAGATATGAAAGGTCCGACTTCTTCGGCTGTTCGACATAGAATCCTCTGCTCCGTCGAATGACCATTGTTTTTAAAACGTCGGGTACGTTGATTTATCTTGACGACTACCCTCCTTTATCAACATTGTCCAGTGTTACCAGCTACAGACAACATATATTATATAACATTAAATTGCGGCATATATTATTATCCTCTATGAATTGCGGTTTAGGCGCAGGTGGTACAACAAACCTGCGTGCAAGCTACTAGCAAAGTAGAAAAGAGCGATTATTCTTCATTGCCACCACTGTAATTGTTAGGTTAGTTTCACTTTATTTAAACTTGTCTCAACGAGTTAAGATTAACAAACAAAGAACGAAAGCAATATTCAAGTTAAAATTGGATTAGCGTTCACCGCCACAAGGCAATTTGTTACAAAAGTCGTACTTGCAAAAGGATTTTCCTTCCGATCTTTTACAAAGCGTAAATACAACACCATTTGCAATATGAGTACAAGAAAACTTTTGACAGCGCTAACAAATCTAACTTCAAACCTACTTGACGTCTATATTGTACTGGAGTACTAAAGTTTCGAGTCCGCCCCTGTGTTTAATCTAACGTCTCTCAGTCGATAAGCTTCTCGCCTGTTTTGAGGTCCTTGCCACGTAATACTTGTGCAAGTGCCGTATCGATTATCCTGTTGCTGTCCTGACATGGTTGGGAGACCAAGATTAGCATATTGCTGATAGGAATAGCCTAGTAACAATGGGGATTTCATGTCAGCCTGATAATGTTTTTATTAAGTAAACATAAACATCATGACATCACGCTTTGTATTCCCCAAAGGGTTCGGCAGAGGTGTTTTTAGTACACACTCGTTTCGCAAGTTATGTTTAAGTCCCATGTAATAGGGGGCGAGCCCATTGCCATCAACCGGGCTTAAATCCAAACTCCGAGCTGCTACTGAGGAATTCCAGACGGAGAAACCCCAATAACACTTTGTTCGACCTGGCGATCGAACCCAGGACCTTACGATCAGCAGTCGCGCTTGCCTCCACTAAACCAACGAGGCAGTTAGAATAATTTCATCAGCCTATTAGCTGGGCACGGGCCTCTTCTTAGAATGAGAAGGGTTTAAGTCTTAGTCCACCACACTGGCCTGGTGTGGATAGGCGAACTACACCTCTGAGAACTTTTTGAAGCCCTCTCCGGCGTGCTGGTTTTCTCACGATGTTTGCCTTCACAGTTAACGCAAATGATAATCAAATTTTGACGACACGTTTGGTGCAGCAGCTGAGCGATTGGCTTCTGTCCTACGAGTCGTGCCTAGTCGGCCTAGTCGGCCTACAAATAGTTGTTCCGGGTCTGAGCGTTTGTGCAAGTGGTCTGTAAACGCACCCACGATACAGGAGAAATCGTAGTGTGGGGAAAAGTAACATTTAAAAAAAATAACTTTGCCGTACATAAATTCGAAAAGTCAAAGGTGTGGACCGGGATCAAACACAAACCTTCCAGCGTGGAAGGCACACGTTCAACTGCTAGGCTATCAACTTTATTTTTATCAATTTTTTTATTGTTTTGTCTCTTATGAATTTTTTGTCTGTGTGTCTGACTGCTTTCGTGCCAAATAAATTTCTTTCTTTCTTTCTTTCTTTTTTAACAATAGAATCACATCCAAGATTGCTTAACAAGCTTCCCACTTGAATTCAAAATTCCACAAAGATGGCCACCTAATTTCGCGGTGTTTGTATACCAAAGTTGATGGCAAGAACAAACATTTCTACTAAGTCCACATAGACAGAGTGCCAAGTCAGCTAGCCGAAACTGCCCCCGTAGTGAAGTTCGCTGGTTAATTAAAAACGTATCGTGACGTTAAAAATCACAAAAGCTTTCGGCTTAGGGCCTTGAAGTAAGCGATTAGACCAAATAACAATAGTCTAAGATCCCAGTATAGAACGACCTTCACCGAGCTGGTTAGTGGATGAAAAGTATTTTATATCAAATTAAATATGTCAATAAATATATTGCAAATGGGTTGACTAAAAAATTTCAGTCCAGAATATGATTAATTAAAAAAAAATTAAACATTTCACTGGTTTGGTTAATAGACAAATTCCATATCAATCGAAAGTATGAAGCCTATAGAATATACAAACGTTAGGTTGACTATTTTTTTCCCGTCACAACTCTTGGGTAGGCAGGTCATCATCATCATCATCAGCCTGACGTCCACTGCTGAACAAAGTCCTCCCCCTTAGACCGCCACATCGAACGACAATCCGCCATTTGCATCCATCGGTTGCCCGCGACTTTCACAATGTTTCGATCCACCTAGTGGGAGGCCTACCTACGCTGCGCTTTCCGATTCATGGTCGCCACTCAAGTACCTTTCTTCCCCATCGGTTATCGGTCCCTCGAGCGATGTGGCCTGCCCATTGCCACTTCAGCTTGCAAACCCTGACAGCTATGTCGGTGACTTTGGTTCTTCGGCGAATATCCTCGTTCCGGATTTTATCGCGCAAAGAAACTCCGAGCATAGCTCTCTCCATTGCCCGCTGGGTGACTCTGAGTTTCTCCAAAAGTAGGCAGGTATAAATGATGTATTTAAAAAAAAACATATTCTGGACTGAAATTTTTTAGTCAACCCATTTGCAATATATTTATTGACATATATAATTTGATATAAAATACTGTTCATCCATTAACCAGATCGGTGAAGGTCGTTCTATACTGGGATCCTATACTATAATGAAAATGGAAACCAAGGCTGCGTTAACGTACGCTCAAGCTAACGCGTTCAGCTTGCCGCCGCAGTAGCGTGCACAGTTGCGATCAGTTACTGCTACTGTACTTGTAGAGACGTGTTCAAACCAAACGCGTCTTATTTGATTTGAGGAGGAACGAGATGTGGTGTTCTTCCAACAAAAAGGGAGGATCCTCCTAATTGGCGGGTCTTGTGCCTGGTGGGCCACTGCCCAACGGTTGATGTTGGGAAGTTGTTATACAAGGTTAGTCGGAAAGGGGGTACTAAGCCGAAAGGGTGTTAAAGTACCCATAATAATGGATAACTTTTGTTCTACAACTTTCCCCAAAACTCGATAGTTTAAGAGAAATAGCTTTTCAAAGATACCGTAAAAATATGCTAAAATCTGCCCATAGCTATGATCAGCTGTGTTTACTATTTAGGTCATATTTGGGGTCACGAAGTAGGAACTCCATTTTTTGAAACTGAAGAATTTTTGAAAAAACTATAATAAAAATAATATTTGATGGAAAAGAAATAATCGAATTTTTAAATTTTAACACTTTCTTTAGAACAATCATCAGTGATACATTAAGTGGTCTGCGGCTTAGTATCCCTTTCCGACTAACCTTGTATACTATCTCCGTGTCAAATCTTGATATCGCGATGCACGATTTGTAAAGTTTCACTTGACAACTGTCATTGTTATCGCTGTAGTCTGCTAGACAATCGTCGTGCTGTATAGATTTCATGTGGCGTGGTAGATGCCGCCACAGATTTGAACATGTTGCTTAGAACACGTCGCTACAAGTACAGTTGCAGTAACTGATCGCATCTGTGCACGCGAGCACAAAACAGATAGGTACAAAATCAAAAATCAAAATCAAAAGTTTTTATTTCACATAAACCAATACAGGTGCTTATGAAAAGTCGAATTTAGATGCACGGTTCCAATTAGTCGTTTCCTATGGAGAAGAGCCGGCAAGAAACTCCAAGGTTACTCTTTTAAAAATAATATCTTTAACTATTTCAGAGTACAATGATTTAGGATAGTGAGAGAACAATGGAGTCCTGACCACAGACCAATGAGTAATGTAGAACAAAAATTAACAAACAAAATAGAATAAAAACTGTATGAATAACAGTAATTTACAAATTTATAAAGGCAGGTCCACAAAGTTCTCACATTTACAAAAGTGATAAGGAAGCTAAACTATATAAAACAATTGACATAATTAAATGTCATCAAAACTTAGCTAAAAAATCATTGTAAAGTAAGATAAAGATATCTTGAGAGTAATGATAGCATTAAAAAATAAAAATATATAATGTACAGAAGTCAATCACATGTATGTACTTCACTTTTCATACCTACGCTCGGCGGTCGCTCTATCTACCTATATAGGTATATATCTATCTTTCTCAAGCGCATGGTACTCGCGGTCGCACTCACTCGCACTCTAGTCCCAAACAGTCCGAGATATCGTGTCCGTGAGCAGTGTCTATGTGTACGTTGCTCGAACGCACTTGTATGTAGATTGACTTCTGTACCTAACTGTTTTGTGACGCGAGCGTTCCCTTAATACGACATAAGGCGCGTATAGCGTGTGGCGTGTCTAAGGTACTTTACAGCTAGTTCACACAGGAAATGTTTACAAGACCATTTTTAGCGGATCCGTTTTTATTTTGGTGATGGCGCCTGTAGTTTTATGAGCGAGTTCACATACACGACATTATTCCGAATTCAGTAAAAAATACCGGTCCGATATTTATACACATTCCGTTTTGTCATCAAAAACTGGAACATTATAAAAAATGGATCCGTACATGAAAATGTATGGAGAATTATGGGTGCATTCACACACGATCCTTAATTTTTATTGTATCCTGCCTGCCAGATGCGACGCAGCTGCCATTTGTTTAACTGATCCGTCGGTACCAATGTGAACGAGTAGTAGTACTGACGGATCCGTTAAAACGGATCCGCTGTGTGAACTGGCTTTTACGTTTCATTTTGCATTTTACACATAGTATCCGTATTGCCGAGGCGGGTCATCATCGGTATGGATGGCTCATGATTGTACGCACGGACATACAATACTGACCCACATTTAAGAGGAAATGCGGTCGGTATTTAGTCCATACAAACGTATTCCTCAATTTCCTTCTTTGATAATGTCAGTAGAGTAAATATATTTTACCACATGATATATATCTATCACCACCATGTCTCTATGTTTTGTTTTTGTCAATAAATTAATTTAAATTTTACAAAAATCGACCGGTTTTACCACCGTTTTCAAACATCTGGCAAACAAATTTAAAGAATATAAAAAATAAAAGAAAAACGTATAGACATAACCAAAGTCTTTCTTAAATTATTACAGGAAAAAATATTAAAATCGGTCCAGATTTAAAGAAGGAAACAGGGAAATACGAAAGTACGATTTCTCTAATATTGCACAGGAGAAATCAGTCCGAGATGCAGGTGTCTCTTTCGCGCTCAATTAAATAAAATATATAGATAGCAAAAACCTATTCAAATCTATACTAATATTATAAAGCTGAAGAGTTTGTTTGTTTAAACGCGTTAATCTCAGGAACTACTGGTTTGAATTGAAAAAATAATTTTATGTTGGATAGTCCATTTATCTAGGAAGGTTATAGGCTATATAACTGTTTAAAAAGCAGTGATAGCCTAGTGGTGTGACCGTCGGACTTCCAAGTCATAAGTCTCGAGTTCGAACCCAAGGCACGCATCTCTGACTTTTCGGATTCATGTGCGTATTGTATAATTATCACTTGCTTATAAACGGTGAAGGAAAACATCGTGAGGAAACCGGCATGCCTGAGAGATATTTCTCGATGGCATGTGAAGCCAAGTCAGAGGCCCATGGGCGGCATAAATTCTGACACCAGGTTAGTCACTAACCACACGAAAAGAAGAAGAAGAAGGCTATATAAAATCACGCTTCGACCAATAGGAGCGGAGCATACATGAACAATGTTGGAAAAACGGGAAAAATGTCCACTCGTGCGAAGCCGGGACTGGCCGCTAGCTATTAATATTTTGCAGCCCGCGTTTCCTGTTAAATGTGTCAGCAATTTCATACAATACCATGCATGCTGCTGTCACGTAACCACAGCCTTAGCCGTATTTTATTATGAGTATTATTATGGCTTAGGTGTACTCAGTCTTTAACGAAAAATTCCAATTTGCTACGTAAAGATGGTCTCAGAAAAACATTAAAAAAATCTTTACAAATATCTTTTTTTGTTAAACGTAAACTTTTTTGAATTCCAACCGCAATATATTCTTCCGGGAGTTATCTCGGATGCCGCGCACACAGGCCACTGACCACAGTCACAAGTGGCCGGCCACAAGCTTCGGACTAACTTTTCCATACATTTCACAGGGCCTTGCCACACAGGTGGCCGGTGGCGGCCACTCAACATAACATAACATCTCGCCTGTATTCCCCAAAGGGTTGGGCAGAGGTGTATAGTAACACCCTCATTTCGCGAGGCTCAAACGGGCACAAGCCAAACACCGGGGTGCTACTGAGGAATTCCACACGGAAAAACTCAATAACACTTTGCCCGACCTGGGGATCGAACCCAGGACCACCCGATCAGCAGTCACACGCCACCACTAGACCAACTTAGTTAGGCAGCCAGTCAAAATGTATAGAAATAGCTTTTGCCCGAACGCTTGTCCTAGCTTGCCCTGTGTGCGGGTTACCCATTGCTTTCAAATAATGACATCCCGTAAATTTAATCACCAAGAAAGATGAATATAAAAAGAGCAATAATAATAAAAAATACACTCTATTACACTGAACATTAAACCGAGTTTTACGTCGCCCTGAAACCTTCAGTTATAGTGTATTTAAAAAGTTCCAGTCATTACAGCCAGCGTCCAAATTATCTTGCAAACTTTAAATTGAGGAAATTCGTATGTTTTATTTTTGTACTTTACGGACAAAAAAGAATACAGAAGTATTCTTTTTTTGTCTTATTAGCATTCTGTTTGATATAACATTCTTTATTGAGTAAATAAATAAAGTTACTTTCACTTTGGGGACTGAAATAATACAAAGAGGTGCTTTTGTGAAGTGCAGGTGTATAATGTTTTTTTTAATCTCGTCCTCTGATTAATATTATTTTTGTATCATGGGTGCAATTCTTAGTTATAAAACTCACACGAACAAATACACAGATTCGAGACAACTATGTTTGAGTCATAAAATGCTGGTTCCGTGTTGAATTCGGACCCCGTATCTGTAACTACAAACCGAAGTTATTGCAACTTAGACATTCATAAGGTTGATTTTACAAAAATGGAAATAATCTATACTAATATTATAAAGCTGAAGAGTTTGTTTGTTTGAACGCGCTAATCTCAGGAACTACTAGTTGTAATTGAAAAAATCTTTTTGTGTTGGATAGTCCATTTATTGAGGAAGGTTATAGGCTATATAACATCACGCTACAACTAATAGGAGCGGAGCATAAATTAAAAATGTTGCAAAAAACGGGAAAAATGTCCACCCGTGCGAAGCCGGGACGGGTCGCTAGTGTAGGATATACTTAACGTTCACCCAAAAATAACCATACCTTCATTGAAACAATATGAAAACTAGATAACCACTGCTATCTTAGCTTAGCGGTTCAACACTTGGCTTCCATAAAGAAGGATTTGAGTTCGATCACGGCTCGTACCTCGGATTTCGAATTCATGTGCGGTTTAGAATTATTGCCCAACTGTGGGACAATAATGGGCTCATTACGCAAACAAGATAATATTTTAATTTTATTTACATCGTTATAAATAAATTCAGCTAGAAGATATGAAGGTGTGGGTGATTGTGGGTGCGAGATAATTCCCTGCCTACACGCGAATTAAAGTCGTGTCGATTTTACACCCGGCTATTGAATCCTTCGTGGAGGACAAAATAATAATCCTTACTAGATTATTTATAGTGAGCATGAAAAAGAAATCGGAAAGAAATATTTGACAACTTTGTTGATAATGGTGCCAAATCCCAGGCGCGCGTTTTCGCAGTAGAAGTTCGCAGTCTACAGGGAATTGACTTAACAGCGTAACAATTAGGAGTATTGCTCTTACTAACATATATAACTCTATATATATCTGTGTGTGACTCCATAGAAATACAGGCAATATAAGAAGTCAGTTCACTTCACCATCAGCAAAGGAGCTGAGGTGCATAAAAAGAGACTCCACGAGTGACGGTACTTCAGTACGACCGTCGCACCCTGGGCAGTCAGCCCCACTACCAATCTTGCTGACTGGATAATCTTTTCACCATGACATGAGATATTCTTACATGGCTCCGACCGACATAAGAGAGAGAGAGAGAGAGAGGGAGAGAGTAAATGATCTCAAACGCTTATTTCGAAGCCCCACCCTTACATTCTGATCACGTAAGAGAGTTGAAACTTGGCGGGATTTTGGCGGACTTTTATTAAGCACATTGTTGCGATAGTTCAAGTTTAGAAAAGTAATAGGAAGCATTGCTTTAGGTTTACTTATTTGATCCTTAGCTTTGAGCTCTTCTTCAGGGACGTTCAAATCCTATTGATGTGCTAACTACAAAGTGGAAAGTAAAATTAAATACTTGTAAACTAAGGGCCATATGTTTTAGGCTTTAGTAAATATTCGTGCTGTCTTCATTGTTCGAATACATGCAAAATCAGCCACATTTGTGAGATTTGGTTAATATTTGTTTTATTCTGATGGAAAAATTATGTATGTGTGTCCGCACGCCTCGCCTCACACGCCCGCAAATGTAGTGCTGACCTTGTCATCTAACAGCACTAGCGTATTCCCACACGCATTCTTGAGCTCTGCATTCAGTTCGCTCGCGTACTGCACAAGCAGTATTACTACGGCGTAGCTAACACGATGATTTCACGGCTACGCTTGCTACGCCAGCTACGCCGCTACGGTGTCGTAGAGAGCTGACCCGCTACGCACACGCGCATCGCAAAGCTATGCACGTGTATTTTTCTGTTTGTTTAATTTGTTCCAGAATGACACTTTTAGGTTTAGAGGTGGTTGAAATTAGCAAACGATTGCATTCTGTGTACCAATATTTATGGGGTCAGTGAGCTTGAGCTGCAAACACTAAAATTACTTTGTAGCTGTCACTAAAATCAATGCTGAACGTTAATTAAATTTAATAATTCCACAAGACTGAACGTAGATAAATAAATACACACTATATTAATAAACGGTTCAAATAACCTATTAAATAACATATCTAGCCTACAGGCATTTTGATATTAAATTTTATCAACGATCCAAGGAAATTCGGTTGCAAATCTATGAAATTCGGATCAAAATTAGTGAACTGTTCATACAAATAGTGCTGCAGTTAGTTCGGACTGTTTCATTTCGGATTCAGGTCGGACGCAGTACCAAGCGCCTTTAGCCTTTGCGCATACGACGGTGCAGGCCGTGAAGCACAGCTTAGTGTAGGGCAGCAAATTTTTGAACTGCGTATACAAACTGCGCAGTCTAGGATAACCCGTACGCGTGTTTCTTATTCATTCACGAGTAGGCAGCTCAAAACACAAGCGCACAATGTTGGCTGCGCACAGAAAACTGTGTCTCATCTATAACGTGTTTCGTGACGCAAAATACGCGCTCAGACGTGGAGTTGCGGACACCAGCCCGTTATACCTTATACCTTAACTATAAATTGGCGGAAGTCTGCGCAGGAGCGTGCCTGCGTCGCACGCGGCTGTGTTGCTGTATAAGTTCTAAAACGATAATGCGTTGTTTACAAAAAACTGCACTGGTGGCTTGCGCCACCTTATTAGTCTTAGACTGTATTAATTTTATATATCAGGTGTAAAAATAGCCTTAACGAAGCCGAAGACTACGCATACTGTACATAAAACTAAGTAACATACAGCAAATATAATTGCTGGGAAACGACTTTTGTTTTTTAGCATTTAAAAAAAACTTTTAATTGTAGCGCGCAATGTAAGGGCGCGCTCAGCAGACTGTCTGACTGTCAGACTGTCCCTACATTTCAAAAATGTTGATAATATTTGTATAGAAGTATGTTTAGTAATAATATTATTTAAACTTAGTTTTCGTGAAAAACGTACAAAAATATGGTGACTTTGACATTCAATATATCCATAACCAGTCGGTACCCAGATAATATGGCCCAATACCAAAAAATCTTCGTAATGATGGTAAGAATACGTGGTTCTCAGCTTCATTAAGGGTATTTTTACACCCAATATATTTTTATTGCAATTAATTCATAGCATACCTTAGTTCTAATAAAGAACTTAGTATGACTTCTCGGAGCACAAAAAAAAACATTTTATCCTCGTTCCTTCTATGGAAAATGGAAACGACAGTTACATGCAAATTGCTATGTCATTGAAACCGAAATAAGCAATATTGGCTCAATTTCGCCAATCCACGTAATCTTGCTAATTCAACCGAATCACCTTACTCAGATAAATCGATTTGAAAATTTCAATCAGTCCGATATAATCGATTCGGTGTGAGATCGAATGTGAATTGGGTACATTCGTCCGCTGGGTGCGGAAACTGAGCTCTCACCCCATAACGATTGATTGGACGATTCTATTCGATTTGAAATTTGACGACCGACGCTCGGATACGCTTTGACGAAGCTTGATTACGAGTGACGGTATTGTAGAATATATACGTATAGGCTTAGGTACTTTCTATGTATGTAACTAAGTTTTTTTGATTCCTTTGTTCCGCGTTCATCTTAAAAGTTAAGATGAGGAAAGTATTTTTGTTGTGTCAGTACAGTCAACAGAAAAACCCAAAAACACATTTTGATATTTTGAAATTAAATATTGTTAAAACCAGTTATTGTTCTTTTGTGTAATATTCACTCCATCATTATTTATACAATAAAATAACAATTATTTGCGAGTTTTTATTCATTAGACACTTTTGAAAAGTTGAACAATCATCACTGACATTTGATGTAGACTGTACATAGTGCAACTTATGCAACATAATAAAGCCAATATATTTATTCCAAAAAAGTTAAAAATTGCTTTCGAATTAAAAGCTACTAGTTAGTTTGAAAGTTAATTCTACTTAAATCCTGTGAATTAAAACATTAAATAATCAGCCCATTACTATCCCACTGCTGCGCACGGGCCTCTTCTCAGAATGAGAAGGGTTTAGGCCTTAATCCACCACGCTGGCCTGGTGCGAGTTGGCAGACTACACACACATCCGAGAACTTTATGGAGCCCTCTCAGGTGTACAGGTTTCCTCGCGATGTTTTTCCATCACTTTCTCCTTTTCTTTTATAATAATATTATTTTTGTGACTGCCTTGTTGGTCTAGTGGTCGCAAGCGCGACTGCTGAGCATGGGGTCCTGAGTTCGATCCCCAGGTCGGGTAAAGTGTTAATGGGGTTTTTCCAATAGGAATTTCTCAGTAGCAGCCTGGAGTCCGGATTTGTGCCCGGTTAATGGCAATAGGCTCGCCCCCTATTACATGGGGCTTAAACATAATTGGCGAAACGAGAGTGATTTAAAACTCCTCTGCCGAACCCTTCGGAGAATGTAA
Source organism: Amphipyra berbera (assembly GCA_910594945.2). Classification (NCBI taxonomy): domain Eukaryota; kingdom Metazoa; phylum Arthropoda; class Insecta; order Lepidoptera; family Noctuidae; genus Amphipyra; species Amphipyra berbera. The sequence continues at coordinate 19,440,886 of OU343125.1, read as the reverse complement.
GGCGTGATGTTAAGTGTATTATTTTTGTATAATAAAAACTCTTTCAGCTATCAAAACTTCACTTAACGGGAACTATGATCAGATAAAGCCGCAAACAAACTGACAATAGTCAGCAGTTCCTATTTCGTCGACAGTCGATGGTACCTGATTATCGATACGACCAAGACCTACCCTTTAATTCTATCTATATATCCTGTGGGACATTCCCTTGCGGATAAACACAGCGAATAGCCTCAATAGCTTGCTTATCTAAAAACATCTGCACCAAAAAAACACAAAAATATACTCTAGTGTACAAAAAATAAGATCGAATTTCATGTGGACAGAGAAAAAAAGGTCAATTTCTTCGGTGATAAAGGTCAAGTTGCATTTGACGTGCAATAGGGCTGTCACTCCCTCATTTTGGCGTCTCATTGTTGGAATTATTTATTTGTTTGTGACAATGGTCATAGATTAAGTTTATAGGGGTTAGTAGATAGGTAGGTAATTACTTACTTAACTTAAATGCCGTTTTATCGCGGCCTTAAATTAAAAATATGTACATAACATCACGCCTTGTATTCTCCAAAGGGTTCGGCAGAGGTGTTTTTAGTAGACTCTCGTTCGCCAGTAATGTTTAAGGCCCCTGTAATAGGGGGCGAGCCTATTGCCATTAACCGGGCACAAATCCAGACTCCGGGCTGCTACTGAGAAATTCCTAATGGAAAAACCCAATAACACTATGCCCGACCTGGGGATCGAACCCAGGACAACATGCTCAGCAGTCGCGTTTGCGACTACTAAACCAACAAGGCAGTCAACATGTATCGCGAGTCATCACCATATTTAATCATATCGTTTCGTCAGCCGTGGAAAAATGTTTAACTCCGTAATTATCTGTGGTCGAAATAGTAGTAGTAGTAGGTACTCAACTACTGGATACTGTTGTCAATCCTCTGGGTACTGTTCTCAATCCTCTGGGTTACTGTTGTCAATCCTCTGGATATTATCCCTAAGTCATCTTTTATGCCACCCACGGGATTTGACCTTTTGGTACAATAATAGTTTAGACCTCAAAGAGGTTTATTTGAATATTTCCCTTTGCTTAAGTAATTCTCATAAATGGAACTATCAAACAGTTTCAATATTAGTACAACTAGTGAGTAACTTTGACTAGTTGTATACTATTACCAAGTTTTAAACGGATCATTGATAGTTGTAATAGGAAGTTCATGAGAGAGGCAAACGCTGGATCTTATGTAACAAAAAGCAGGTAGGTAGCTAAGCAAGTTAAGAAGTAATGCTAGAAAGCGATCAAGTAATGTGTCGCATCCACAGATCTAAATAATAATATTTAGATGCCTGTTGTCGCATCTGTTCAAATTACAATATTTATTCTACGGCTATTCTAAACAATGGATGTTCCGTGTCCCGCTGTCAAAGGAAGAAATTACAGGGCGTAGGACGAACTGAAACAAACAGTATTTACCTACATAATGTTTGTATATATGTGTTAATTGAGTCGCAATGATATTTGATATAATAAAAGGGATGAATGAGTCTATTTCACACTCGGACATGATCATTGGACTTCATAATTAGTTAAAAAAAAACGTTATATTCACTGAAACGTCCAATATAAAATTATATCTCTTGTCCAAGCCAAGTATTGAAGTACAATAAAATTGATCATAATTTTTATTTCTAGTACTAAAATGTTTTATTGCAACCGCTATGTGTTTTACGATACGCTGCATGGTTCTGTGCATATGTGAGTCGTTATGGCGGGACCACTGACCTTAGTACCCTGTTTTCCGTAGCACCAAGATATACGAGTACGACTTTTCCTTTATTGTTATTTGGTATGGTTGGAGTACCTGTGTACTTTTATATCTCGGGAGTATACGACTAAATTGGACTTTAGGACCATTGTGTATATATGTGATGGTAAAATTATGATGTGGAGAGAAATGGTTGAGTCTAGTTGCCATTTCAGTTGATTATCTGACTGAAAGGGTTTTTGAAAAATGAAAAGGAAATTAGAACGTATAAAATATTGGTCCTTTTTCGAATCGTGGGACCATTTTTAGCTTAGGTTTTTAGCTGTAACGATTGCTTTATTCAAATTTATATGGTTTAAGGATTTTTATTTCTCAAAAAGAATAGGTAGGTACATATCGTCACCGGAAAGCCAATACTACTTAAGCGCCATTTTGTTAAAATGAGTTATGTATCGTTGTATTGGTTTTTTTTATGCGTCGATTAGTTGAAAATACGAAATCCCAACTAATCGACGCAGAAAAAAAAATCCAATCCAACGATATAATACATAACTCATTTTAGTCAAAATGGCGCTTAAGTAGTATTTGGCTTTCCGATGACGAATTATTATTCACTTCTATGAGAAAACATAATTAGGTGAACGACGCGACAGTTTTGCCATAGTAAGTAAAAATTTAATAGAATAAAAGAAAAAACAACAAAGCAAGCAGTTGACATTTTAAAATCAGGTAAATTTGTTCAAAATGTGGTGCTTTAATAACCAATTTATGTATAATCCAATATAAACAACATAACATTTGCCTTTCTGTATTTTCAGTGAAGTTATTTTATTTTTGGTGTATACACGTAATCACGTAGAATTTATAATAACTATTTATTCTATATTTGCGCCTTTCTTATTTACATACCGTCTGTGTTTGTCTAAACTATGTAACCATAAAAAAATGTCTGCGCTGTGAAGCTCAAAAAATGTAAATCACTTCTAAAATAATAGTACAATTTTTGTCTAAGCCATATTTAATTTTATGTAAATCTAAAAATATATTAATGTACGTACAATTGTACGACCTTTGAAATATCAGTAGGTACATTAAAATACAAATATCCGTCATTCTCCTTAGGAACTGCCATAGGAATGACATTGCCATAATCTATACGCTTGGTATTTACAGAGATTTGTAATTAGCGATCATGGCGAATGTTTCTGCAAATTCTCTTTTAATAATCTCTTATGCACAGTTCCTATAAACAAAAACGAATCGTTTTGCTTACCAATGGTAACATTTTTTACTGGCGAACTGGGTTTATAAATACATTGGAATCCGTTTATAATGACATCGCAGGGAAATAACAAACACGCCATACTAAACGGACGTCACGCAAAACATTTTGTAGAAAATGAACAATCTCCTGTTTTTGTTAGTATCTATTTATTTTAAAAGAGACAATGAAAATAGAGATAAATCAAAATAGGAATTATACGTAATAAGTACATACATACCTATATGTATGTAAACATGAGGGGCTCGTGGCTAAATAACAACCGCGCCGATCGTACGATTTGCGAGGTTAAGCTGCGCTTGCCGCGGTCAGTCCGTGGATGGGTGACCATTTGTTACACATCGAGACCCCTCCGTGCGTCGGAGAGCACGTTAAGCCGTCGGACCCGGGTGTCATACGAATACCTATGACAGTCGTTACGGGTAGTCAGAAGTCAGAAGCCCGAAAGTCTGACAAACGGTTTAACCTTAGGATATCGGCATTGCCCAGTTACTGGGTTGCGGAGGTCTGATGGCAGTCGCTCCGTGTAAAATACTGGTATTCAGCCGCATCTGGTTAGACTGGAAGCTGACCCCAAGATAATTGGGAAAAGGCTAAAAGGAAGAGGAAGATATATGTATGTAAACAAAAAAAGCCATGCACGCGTTGAACGTCGTCGGGTATCACGTGACTCTCCCGAACACTGCCGAAGGAGTTAGGAATCATGTCGGTCACTGTAACAGGACGCGATTTATTAAAAATGGGTCACAATAAGCGACATGACACTATAAGCGAAGTCGTTATAAAGAAAGTAGTTATAAAGAATTTTATATGAAAACCAAACTTCACTGTGTAATTACTTCATAATAAGCGGTTGGTCAATATAGGCGGAGTCATAATAAACGGATTCTACTGTAGTCTCGTAAGCTAATTTTACCTGTGATAGTTACTTCCATATGGGAGGGTCTACTATGCGAAGCTATGAGATATTTGCTTCATTATTGGTACAGATACAATAGTTTTAATTTCAATTTTTGACGACAGGTGCAGTAGCTGAGCGATCGGCTTCTGCGCTATGGGTCGTGGATTCGATTCCCGCACGCTACAAATTTTTGTATGACCTACAGATTGTTCCGGGTCTGGATGTTTGTGCATGTGAAGATTTGTGTCTGTAAACGCACCCACGATACAGGAGAAATCCTAGTGTGGGGTAACGTTTAAAAAAAAAAACATTAACGCTCGGTTAATTATGACGGCACGTCTAGTGCAATGGCTGGGCAATTAGTTTCTGCGCTATGGGTCGTGGGTTCGATTCCCGCACGCTACAAATATTAGTATGACCTACAGACAGTTGTTCCGGGCCTAGACGATTGCATGTGAAGATTTGTGTCTGTAAAAAACAGAACATACCCGTATCATTGACGTAAGAATTGTTTGTGAACAAGTTTATAAATACAATAACAGTGCTAATATCCTTATGTAAAATGGAATTGAATATATGATAAACTTCATGCAAAGTAGGAAAGTGGCCATTTTATAAAACAACCAATATTATCATACTGGTTCGTAAGTAGCAAACAAACTATCGTTGTAGCTTGTACCAAAGCGGTGTTCTCGTGTTATCGCCTCGGAACGCTCCCTAGTGGCGGAGTTCGGAACTGAATTTAGTAACTATGAGAATTTATCGGTCTTTCACTGTGTTCGCTACGGTTTTGTTATGGTACAAACTGTTGTTTGAAAATTGTGATTTGAATGTTAAACTTTGCGTTCTTAGTCTGTTGGTACCATAGATATAAAGCTGAATACTTACAATGTAAGTACATACAATTATATCCTGCATAGCTAAGTCCACCGTCTGTACAGATGCATGCGTGCCGTCAGTTACGACAGGTCAACTCAAACCGGCTATGGCACTTTCCTCAAAAGACCATTCCAGACGTTGCCCTACATTGTTACACTCACTTAGTATTTATACCACAATGTCTGGACTTTAAATGAGACCTTGATCTCTGAGTTTGTTTCGGCTTTTCTTCTTGGAGCTAGTCAGATAGGAAATGCCGCCGCCATCTAGTCTTAAAAATAAAACATTACATTGGCTTGTAAAAGTTTGTGTAACAGATTTATTTACAGTAATAAAAATCATTTATCATTTACTAAAAGTCTTGCGACTTGAGGTCAAGAAAGTTTAAGTTTCTTCTTAACCAAACCTGTCCCTAAGTGGCAGTGGTCCTTTGAGAATACTATCAGATTAAATGGTTACACAATTTTCCAACGAAGTAACGACGGATGGATGGCTACAAATAAAAAAACCGGTCAACCGCGAGTCGGACTCGCGCACGAAGGGTTCCGTAGCATTATCTATAAAAACGGCAAAAAAATCATGTCTGTTGTATGGGAGCCCCCCTTAAATATTTGTTTTGTTTAAATTTAATTATTTATTTTTAAGTGAATATATAACTAGATATTCTGTGAATATTTCAAGCGTCTACCTGTTGCCGTTATCAATATCGAGCAAAAACGAGCAAAATATTCACGTTTGTTGTATGGGAGCCCCCTTAAATATTTATTTTATTCTGTTTTTTAGTATTTGTTGTGATTGTAGCAACAGAAATACATCATCTGTGAAAATTTCAACTGTCTAACTATCACGGTTCATGAGATACAGCCTGGTGACAGGCGGACGGACGGACAGACAGCGGAGTCTTAGTAATAGGGTCCCGTTTTATCCTTTGGGTACGGAACCCTAAAAAGGAAAGAAAAATAGGAAAACTAATCGCCCATGTAGTATAACCACATATAAAAATGTAACCAGGTTCTGACACCGCGAAAATCTTGTTCGTAACATTCACGAACATACACAGTCAGAACAAATATGTGTAAGGTCTACCCTTTCAAATATTTGTTCCATTGCGTAACCGAACCTCAGATCCTGAGTACATAAAGGGGGACCCTCCGCCACTGTCCCATTAAGTTGTCAAAATATTACAATACTTTACAATCTCCTGCCGCAAAAACACTCAACCATTCAAGCTAGAATAATACTTCTTTGTAATAAAGAAATTCTTCCTTCTTTCAAACTAAGTAGAAAAAATATACGCCTTATAGATCCATATCCGAGCAACTCTTCGGGGAAACTCGATCCCTCGCTTATTTATACATAATCATAACATATTTCTGCGTTTTTTCCTTTAAAACAAAAACAGAACTTTCCCTTAACACGCATATTTCGTAAAATATTTTTTTGGAAAGTAAATTCCCCTAAAAGTTCTAAACATGGCGGTCCCAGGGGTCACATATTGTAACCACTCGATCGCGGCACCTCGTTTAGAGGGACGCTTTCCGCAGGGAGCGGCCAGATACTGTGTTTGTATAAGGCTCAGCTCTTTTTGTTACATTTAAAATAAAAGAAGGCTGTTATACATATTGAAGGTTATAAAAAGTCTGTTAGTATAGAATGATTTAAAATAAAAAAAAAACTCGAAAAGTTATCGGTTAAATTAATCACTATTACCTACTTGAAACTAAAAAAAGTTTAGGACGCTTTCTACTGATTAAATAAACAATAGTATTATTTTTAGCCAAAATTGAATCAAATCAAAAGATAAATTAAGTAAACGCAAAATAACGGTTATTATATCTATTGAATAATTTGAATAGTAATTCTTATTTCAATCAGTACATTTACCTATAACTAGAAAATTCCATTGGATTTTTTTTTACTTGTATAAACAGTATTTGATATGAAAACTTTTAACTTTGATTAACATTCTGAATATTGCATATTATTCACAATAAAACAAGTAGTATAACCTGAAAATTTCAGACACAGGTGTTATTTTGACGTTACGATGTGTAATAACTTTAACGTCGGTCATAAATTGGAAATGTGAAATGATACTGGCTGCTATAAAGAGTTCAATATTTCGATACTATGAACGCCAGACTTTTGTGTAAAAACTACACCTATAGGACCAAATCCTAGGAAAGACATTGGTATTGTGGTTCCGCGCAAAAAAATAGGCCGCTCCTGTTTCGCTTGAGGCTGTCGTGAAATGCAATCATGTCAAGACACAGCGGTTATCATCCTAATAACGACATACTGCCATGGCCAATTCGTCTGCGTGATAGTTATAGCAATATACCTACTTTCAACGACATGGTAATTTTCTAGTAATTTTCAATACACAACTACAAGCAACAGCGTGAGCGAGACCGAAATCGATAACCGCAGTCGATGCGGACTCGTGCAGCGCTAAGATTAAGATGGCGCGGTCGCTGTGCGGGTGTGCAGGGCGTCCCCCCTTCCACGATGAGCCTCATACTCGATTGCCATGTAGACCTGAGGTTGACTGTTGGTACCATGACCTTTCATTGTAACAGCCTTTAGGATAACTGTGTTTAGGAAAGGACATTTCAGATATGATGATGATGAATTAAACATTATGATAAAATTATTGAACCTAGTTACGAAGAAATAGAAACACATCATCCATCACCATTATTTAATGGTGCAGAAAACATAACAAAATAATCTTTTTCAACTAGCTTGTGGGAGATCCCTTAGCGAACCTTTTTGTTCCCTTCCATTTTGACGTTCAAGTCTGTACAGATATGAGTGAGTGTGGACATTTATTAATATAATGTTATGTCGGCTTCCGATTTGATTTCAGCAATTTTTAATAAGCAACGTGATTTTTGAAATAAAAACTTGCGATTATCATTTCAATATTTAAAAAACAATTATGCTGGTGTATCTACTTTCTTTTTGTAATATTTCGTTATGTATTTTCATACTTTCAAGTAAAATTTCCTGCTTACAGTTGTACCCGCAATATTCTAAACAACATAATAGCGTAAGTACTTAACATTTCTAGCCAACGTGACCACTGTAATCTTGGTTCTACGTAGTTCAGCAATAAGGCACCCAACAACGACACTCGTGGTCCAGAGAACGCCAAACTGAAGACCGTTTTGGTATCAGTTCGGTGGGTTTCTGTCTGTAGTAAAGGCAAGAGCCTTTACCACAGACAGAAACCCACCGAATAAACAGACAATTTGGTCTTTGCGTGGAAAAAGGAGCAAATACAATGTGATCCTTCGGGTCGGAAGAAGTAAAAAATCATGATAGTAACTTTATTATTAATGGTGCAAAGCCTAAAACTTCGTGACCTGATGACATCCCTACGAATGTTCCCTAAATAATTTATCAGCGAGACGGCGACTGAGGAGCAATGAGAATTGAATTATGTACCGTATAACGAATATTTTCGAATGTTTGGAGAAAGTGTCACTTTATTTATGCATTATACCTATTCATGGATGATTTGGTCCTTTATGGAAGTATGAATAATATCATGGTGAGTGTTTATGTGTCCATTAGCAGCCTATAAAAACGTCCAAGAAGCTGTTTTGTTCTTTTTCCTTCAATTTAATGATTTTCTTAATAAACAGGTAGATATTTCTATTTTTTATTTACCTGTTACAATTTCTTGACCCGGGTTTCTTTATTTTTCTCGTTAAAACAAAGACATAATGAATCTGTTACAAAAATTAAACTAGTCTGCATACCGTTTTGAAGTACTTTTCAGCTGCTTCCACAGGTGAGATTAGCGTCTTCATAGAAACAGGAATTACGGCCATTATTACCGTTTTAAGATTTACACCCATATTCTAAGACGTTCCTCCAAAACTTACTCGACTCAGGACGGCCGGGCGGCCTCGAAAACACCTTCAAAATTGTATTCTTAGTCGCAATTTCGAGTGAACTTTGAGGTTCCTCGACTGAGGGGTCCTCAAATGAGTCGTGGTAGAGTGGAGTCATTACGTCATAATGTTGTTTATCTGCATCGTGCAAATAACGCCGCGATAAATAGTTGTAAGGATTATCGTAAGCTTAATCGATAAAGTCTTCAAAATTCATTTTTGTTACATACGAACTTTGACACTTCCTTCCTTAAGGTGGGTTCTGAGGTACCTTGACTTTGATAGATGGTTCCTTACCTCGACTGAGGGAGAATCTCGAGACGATATCGATGGTAGTGAAAAAGGCTGAGTCGAGGTGGAGTCGAGTCGAGTAAGTTTTGGAGGAACGTCTTAGAATATAAGCGATAGGAACCGATCATTAATCCCATCCATGACACAAAAAGTCAACCACTCGTAGAATACAAAGGGAATTATTCAACCAGAAGTCGTCAAGCTTAACAGAAGTGCTATCTAGAACTGTATCAACCGTCAACAGTCTGATCCTTGGACATTAATCTTACAACGGATACTGTCTCTTCGTTTATTCATGAATGCTTCAAAATTTACACATAGCTTTACGTCGATTTTGTGGTCTAGACTTAGAATTAGAACTTCAGACTTGAATTTCTAACTCTAAATTAATGTGGCGTCTGAGATATTGGAATGAGCATTATAACTTGTAAGTTATATGAGAAGTTAATTATGTTTGCATCAAAGACTTACACAAAGAGGCCGAGAGGCTAAAGAGCTATTACTTCAGATAGAGATTATAATATTTTGAGGCTTAATCTTTTGGGGTTATTAAATGGTGAGCAAACAGTTGTGCCCTCGAATAAATCATTTCAAATTAGTTTCGCAGTATTTACACAGCGTTTCGGGACTCAATATTTTCGAAAAATTATGTAATGTTGATAATACTGGACGCTTCTATCTTTTTGGTATTTATATTATTTAACTTTACTACGGAGTATTCTTTACGCTTCTTACGGCACCCTTGAGAAGACATTCACAGCTGCAGAAACAGAATTAATGAGTTTCCGCCCATCAGCCCATTACTGTCCCACTGCTGGGCACTAACCTATTCTAGGTAATCAGACGTGAAACTAGTAAAAATAAGTTTAAAAAAATGTTAAAAAAATATCTTCTAAATACCTTACCTTAATATAAGTGCACTCCATAAATCTAAATGTGATAATATATAATATGATACAAGATTACTTGATTCCACAGTCAAACTGTTTATACAGTTTTGTGGGACACTTTATTAGATGTTAAGGCCTACCATGTACCTCTTAAAAAATATAATAAATAAAAAAAAAAACTCAAAATGAAAAAGGTTTAGGCCTTAGGCTGGACATCCACCAGAGCTGTGCGAGGAAAATGTGCGGTGCGAAAATGTGTAACGAGGATGTGAAACGGTGTGACCCTTTCCACCAGAGCTGTGCGAGCAATGGGTAATGTGTAATGCGTAATGTGTTAATGTGTACAAACGAGCGGTGTGAGGATAGGTAGCGTACTCCTTTCGAATATGAGGGTGGTGTGGCGGGAGCGGTACACATTCCTCGTAACACATTTCTCGCAACAAATTCCTCACAACACATCCCTCGCTCGCATTTCTCCCTTGTTTTGTATGAACAAAAACCTCGCTCCGCTAAGCCCATATCCACCAGAGCTGCGCAGAGCGAAGCTAGGTAAATTAAGTGATTCTATTGGTGCCTTACAAAACACATTCGTCGCTACGCAGCTTAGCACAGCTCTAATGGATGCTCAGCCTTAGTCCACTACGCTGATACCACCACCATCGATAACTTTTTGGGACCTTCTCAGATGTACACGTTTCCCCACAATATTTTCCTTCGCCGTTGTTGCAAGTGATCAAATTCTGTTTTACACTCTTCCTCCAAGCCTTTCCCCAATTATACAGGGTGTAAACGAAGCCATGTAATTCCTTAAAACCTCGTGATTCGTGATGTACTGCTGACATAGATTAACCCTGCAAGGAATACTTCAGGATTCAATAAAAAAAAATTACATTAATTAAACATGTGTTCTTAACGTGAGGCATTTTAGCGCCCCGAGCGAATTGCGCGGATATCGCTCGCCGCGTAGTCATTTATCTAGGGGCGCTAAACTGCCTCACATTAAGAACACATCTTTATATCTTGCAATTATTTTTTTATTGAATCCAAAAGTATCCCGTGCAGGGTTAATCTATGTCAGCAGTACATCACGAGGTTTGAAGGAATTACATGATTTCGTTTACATCCTGTATTGGGGTCAGCTTCCAGTCTAACCAGATGCGGCTGAACACCGATGTTTTACACGGAGTGACTGCTATCAGACATTCGCAACCCAGTAACTGTTACGCATGAATACGAAAAGTCAAAACTCCAAACCTTCTGCGTGAAAGGTGGAAGGATAGTGTCCAACCGCTAGGCTATCACAGCTTTTAAGCTTTTCAAGTTTCCGTTGACTGGTAAAGAAATGTAAACTCTTTTAAACTTCTTAACTAACTTACACTTGCCATCAACATTTATCAGCACCAAGAACAAGAAGATTTATACAGCAGTGATAGCCTAGTGGTGTGACCGTCGGACTGCCAAGTCATAGGTCTCGAGTCCAAACCCAAGGCACGCACCTCTGACTTTTCAGATTCATGTGCGTATTGTATAATTATCACTTGCTTAAAAACGTTGAAGGAAAACATCGTGAGGAAACTGGCATGCCTGAGGGATATTTCTCAACGGCATGTGAAGCCAAGTCAGAGGCCCATAGGCGGCATAAACTCTGACACCAGGTTAGTTATTAACCACACGAAAAGAAGAAGCACCAAGAACCATCAAGTCAGGTTAAGTCAAATTTTTAAAACTATCTACCACGCCGGTATATGGTCCACCTGGCTAGCTACCACCCTCACATTAAAGTCCGGCACCGAGCAGTTTACTGTGTTCCGTCGTGTGTATGTGAGAGCTAGAGGGGTATAGAAAAATCCTTCTAGGCATATCTCTGTTCCTTGGATTCGTGTGCTCCATCTTAGACCCTGTCTGCGGTTACCATTAGGTGAGACTAGGATCAAACGCGACCAAACATAACATCACGCCTGTATTCCCCGAAGGGTTTAGCAGAGGTGTATAGTAACACCTTCATCTCACCGTTATGTTTAAGTCCCATGTAACAGACGGCGAACCTATTGCCATCAACCGGGTACAAATCCAAACTCCGTGCTGCTACTGAGGAATTCCACACGGAAAAACCCAACAACATTTTGCCCGACCTGGGGGTTCGAGCCCAGGACCTTACGATCAGCAGTCGCGCTTACCACCACCAGACCAACGAGGCAGTTAACGCCACCAAGTCAAAAAATAAAAAACCGGCCAAGTGCGAGTCGGACTCGCGCACGAAGGGTTCCGTAGCATTATCTATAAAAACGGCAAAAAAGAACATGTTTGTTGTATGGGATATTTGTTTTATTTTAATTTAATTATTTATTTTTAAAGTGAATATATAACTAAATATTCTGTGAATATTTCAAGCGTCTACCTATTGCCGTTAAAAAAGTCACGTTTGTTGTATGGGAGCCCCCTTAAATATGTATTTTATTCTGTTTTTTAGTATTTTTTGTTATAGCGGCAATAGAAATACATCATCTGTGAAAATTTCAACTGTCTATCACGGTTCATGAGATACAGCCTGGTGACAGACGGACGGACGGACGGACAGCGGAGTCTTAGTAATAGGGTCCCGTTTTACCCTTTGGGTACGGAACACTAAAAAAAACAATGTCATAATTAAGTGCACGGTTCTTGAAAGGAGGTTATATGGAGAAGAGCCAACAAGAAACTCCATCATCTAACCTAATCAAATCCGCCTTATAAATCAAATCATTTTGGACACTGTTCATCAGCATGCAGAAGCCACGGAATCTAACTAGTGTTGGTTTAACTCATTATTGTTCTTTGCCCTCCTAGTTAGTCGCAACTTGTTAGCGACGTCACAACTTGATTTACTTAAGTTTAGCGGACTGTTTGATGTGGAGTGTGAGCGTGGGGTGTTTGGGGATTTACTGCATTAACACTCCAGGAGTTGCGGTGGTATCCAATATTGGTTATGCTGTTAAAGGTGTTTTTTGAGAATTAATAGAATGCAAACAGTTGGATGAACATTTTCGACTCATGAAGTTAAGACTGGACACATATTTTAGATTAGAAGAAAAAGAAAGCTGTTTATCCATACTAATATTATAAAGCTGAAGAGTTTGTTTGTTTGAACGCGCTAATCTCAGGAACTACTGGTTGGAAATGAAAAATAAAATTATGTTGCATAATTCATTTATCGAGGAAGGTTATAAGCTACATAAAATCACGCTACCACTAATAGGAGCGGAGCATAAATGAAAAATGTTGCAAAAACGGGAAAAATGTCCACCCGTTTGAAACCGGGACGGGCCGCTAGTACTCGAATAAAGATTCACATCCTGCAGCATCAGGATTTGAGGATTGAAGGTTGAAATTACTATAATGTTGTATTGCGATGGGAATTGAATTTGTGTGCAAAGTTCTAGGCGAATGGGTTAAGCAGAAGTAGTTGAAAAATCTGTTGAAAGATCAAACAAACAAATATACGAAGTGAACCTAATTAAGACTGTTATCGGTAGCTGGTAAGACTGGACAATGTTGACAAAAAAGGGTAGTCGTCAAGGTGAATCAACGTACCCGAAGTTACAAAAACAGTGGTCATTCGACGGAGCAGGGTATTCCATGTCGAACATCTAAAGAAGTCTGACCTTTTATATCTGATTTGCATTGATGATATATGATTTGATTTGTATTCTTCGAAGGATTAGTCCTACAAAGAATACGGTGCCGAGAAAAAACACATACAAAAATATGTGACTCAGTCGACTCTCCGATGCTCGGCTTACAAGTATATCTATCGTCCATTTTATCAAGTTTTCTTTTAATAAAACTCACATGGTATTGTATATTATTATAGTCCCCATCGCAAGTGGTCGCGAATGGAATCATAACAGTCTCTGTTTACCCACATTACGAGCTACATGTCGTGGACTCATAGTACAAAATAAGCATGATACGAAAGTTCACTGTAAAAATTATGGAATATACATGCTATTTAGTAGCAAAAAAGCATGCTACTTTCAAGCATAATCATTCTACTAAGGGCGATGCCTCATTAGTGCGTTGCGTTGCGTCGTCGCAACGGATCAACGCATAGTATGCCACACCTGCGTTGCGACGACGCACGACGTCGCAGCGCAAGAAGACGACGCACGCACCTCAGTCTCGTTTGCCCCTCTAGCAGTGGAACACTGTCCGTCGTCGCACCGGAGCTTCGACAGCGTAGCGCATCACCCTCTCCCCGCTTCGACTCTCGTTCGCCGATCCATTGAAACGTCGCGTGCGACGACGCAACGCTTTAATGTGGCATGTCGTTGAAAATATATGGAAAACGACGCAGCGTTGACGCTGCGACGACGCAACGCAACGCGACGCACTAATGAGGCAGAGCTCTTAGTAGTAAACAAATACAGAAAATTGTTCCTAGTCTGGGCGTTTGCGCATATGAAGATTTGTGTCTGTAAACGCACCCAAGACACAGGAGTAATCCAAGTGTGGATAAATGTGCTTAAAATAATAATAATGTAGGACGTGAAAATTAATCTAGCATGGTTAAAATACAGTTGCTATAAGCGAGCATTCTACCCTGTAGCAAACAAGAATGCTTTTAATTGCATGTGTATTCCTAAAAGAACATAAACCATGGAGCATTGAGCAAATGGAGGGACAATATGCATACGAAGAATCATATTCACCCAAATTATAAAGTACGCAAGGAAAAAGAACCTTTCTGATTAATAGGACTATTGATAGCTTAACATCACTAGCCGTACTTATTTCTAATTGGTCTTCATACTATGGATTTGCGAAGATGAAGGAGTAGATTTCAATCACAATAGATCTTGGTACAAGATCATCACTCGATCGTTAGGAACCGAACCAAAACCATAACATAACATCACGCCTGTATTCCCTGAAGGGTTGCGCAGAGGTGTATAGTAACACAATCATTTCGCCGTTAAATGTAAGTCCCATGTAATAGGGGGCGAGTCTATTGCCACCAACCGAGCAATAAATCCAAACTCCGAGCTGCTACAGAGAAATGCTACACAGAAAAACCCAATAACACTTTTCCGGACCTGGAAATCGAACTCAGGACCTCACGATCAGCAGTCGCGTTTGTCACCACTACAAGACCAACGAGGTAATTACCAATACCATAAAATGAGAATAATAGTATTATAGTGCACTTGTGTTTGCAATTTGTGATTTTTCAGGTATCGTGGGTGCTTTGACTGGCGCATAACTCACATACACAAACCCCCAGACCCAGAACAACTATTTTTGTAGGACATACAAATATTTATTCAGTGTGGGAATCGATCCCGCGACCCGTAACGCGGAGAAGTCAATCGCTCAGCCACTGCACCAAACGTGTCGTCAAAACATTTAAATCAAAATCAAAATTTAAATCATTCTGCCTAGCTTTTTCCCAACTATGTTGGGGTGAGCTTCCTGTCTAACCAGATGCGGCTGAATACCAATATATCACACCGAGCGATTGCCATCAGACCTCCACAACCGATAGACCGGTTGTCAGACTATCGGGCTTCTGACTACCCGTAACGACTGTCATAGGTATTCGTAAAATTAATCCAAATATTAATATTTTATTAAAAAATCATAGCGCGTTGTGAATACTTAGCCTTCTGGTCAGTTCTTATTTTGTGGTCACAGCGACTTGTCACAGCTTGCCATGCGTCGTGTCGTCTGTGTGGGACATAGCTTGGAGAGAGAATCCTTCTGTGTTCACTGTTACATTGCTTATTTTATGATGACGACCTTTCAGAATGATGTAGGCCGAGATACGATTATGAATTCGTATAAAAGGTTTTTCATACTTTACGATGTGACCTTTTCCCAACAGATTACTTATACCGAGATGTTTTATTAATTTTATTTTTAAAGCGGATTGTTCTATTACTGGAGGGATTCCATTTGGTGCACCGATTCGAATCACACCTTCTTCTTTTCGTGTGGCTAGTGACTAACCTGGTGTCGAGAGTTTATGCCGCCCATGGACCTCTGACTTGGCTTCACATGCCGTCGAGAAATATCCCTCAGGCATGCCGGTTTCCTCACGATGTTTTCCTTCACCATTTTTAAGCAAGTGATAATTATACAATACGCACATGAATGCGAAAAGTCAGAGGTGCGTGCCTTGGGTTAGAACTCGAGACCTATGACTTGGCAGTCCGACGTGCACAGCACTAGGCTATCACTACAATAGTATTCCTATTCCTATTACTATAGGTGCTATTCCTCTGCCTCTGTTACAGGGCTATACTATGGTGCTTTTTCAATCGATTCATTTCTAAGCTGTCGTAGGCTTTAGGAGTAGTATTAGGTTAAGAAATAAATAGGTTAACCACGTGTTAGTGGCAAATCTATTCGAGAGTCGGTGGGTCGCAGTGGGTTCATCCTATCAAAATTTTCATACAAAGAATAAGAATAATTTATTGGTCCATTGTTACAAAATAAATTTCAAAAATAATAATATTGTATGCTTACTGTAACTAGAATATTTAACATAGGTATTCAAATGGTGGTCCCCAAACTAGGTAGCGCCTGTATCTTGGAGGCCTGAGTTGCGTTATCTTAAATGTAATTCGAGACGTTAAATATTTGCGTTAACTTAAATTTCTGGATATTTCAAAATGGACAGAATTCTTAATTAAATAAGGGTAGGGAAGAATCAAGATAAAATAAAAATAAATTGAACAAAAAATATTTCTAAATAATGTTGTAATGTGTGTGTGAGAGTTAGTGTATGTGTGAGTGTGTGTGAGTGTTAGTGTCAGTGTGGTGGTAAGTTGTTGGTGTGGGTTTTTGTGTGAAGAAACTGATTGACTTGCTGGTAGATGTGAAGTTGAAAGTGAAGTTGAAAAACGTGCGTAGTGTGACGGAAAGCCTTAGGTTGTTACTACACCAATCGATCGATCGTTGATCGATCGGTCGATGCCATTGATCGACGTTGATCGATTGGTGTGGTAGCTTTGGCTGATCGACGGATACCGGTCGACTAACGAATCGATCGATTGCCGGTTGTTGGCATCGGTCGACGTTGATCAATTAACCCTGGCTATAATCCATCAGTTTCTTTCGAAATGTATTCACAAGATTACGCTTTGTTGTTGGCCAGTTTGATTTTGCTCGTACTATTATTACGGACATGCAAACGCAGAAGACTCTGTATGCAACTAATCTATTCTACCATCGATCGATCGTCGATCGACAATCGGTCGATTGGTCTGGTAGAAAATATCGATCGACGTCGACTAATCCATTCTACCATCGATTGACGATAGATCGATTGGCCTGGTAACACCCTTAGTTAGTTGGTTTAAAAATGAAGTACCACACAATCAGCCCATTGCTGTGCCACTGCTGGGCACGGGCGGATCTCTTCTCAGAATTAAAACTTCACCTTATCACTTTACTTAACACGTCAGACGTGCGGGCTTGGATTTAACTCAGAAACTCGTGCATAGAAGACAAGCCTTCAACCGCTTAGATGTGAACGGTACATATATTATCATTATCTTCCTGTCCTTATCCCAACTTCTTTGAGGAAGGCGCAGTATGTCTTCTTGCATACATCTCTATTAGCCGTCATCTTAGTAGTCACCCCCTTTCTAGCCATATCATCTTTCACACTATCCATCCATCGTTTCTTTGGTCTTCCTCTACTATTATAACCATCCACATTCATACTCAAAAAATTCCTCACGATATGTTCATTGTTCCAGAACGGTAGACATAATTAGACCTAATCATTCTAGTACATCGTAAGACTCAAAACCACAAACTGCTTCAAAAGAATGGCCATATTATATAAGCTCTTGGTTCCAAGGAGGCTAAGAGGGCACGGTGGGTTCTCCGAGTATTTGACTCGTTTCAAGTGCAAGGAGAATTCAGCGTGCGCCTGCGACCCCGATAAGCAAGAGACAGTCCTCCACCTCTTTACAGAATGCCCTGTGTATGGCTCCCACAGGCCCAACCTGGAGATGAGAATAAACGACCACATCACAGAAAATAATTTAATCCTGCTTCTAAAGAACAGAAAAACAAGAAATAAACTAATAAAATACATGGTAAAAATAGTAACATCCGTAAATAAAAAGAATAAATAGAAGCCAAGACAGAAATAAAAGAAAGAAATGTATAGACAAACACAGACACGAAAATAGACATTACATACCAAATTTGGAAATATAAATTATTAATATAGATAAAATTGTATAGCAGTAAATTATAATAAAGGAAAAAGAAAAATACGCAGCCCATTGCAAAATCCCTGCGAAACAAGTGTGGCAGGGGCTCACTCCGAGGCAGGAGTGTGATTTTAGCCGGTAAGAGTCCAGCACTGCCCAGACTGCCTCGGAAACGAGCTAGTGTGGGCGTACATGAGGATTTCCCAATCCTGCTCAATAAAAAAAAAATGAAGGCTAAGAACACACAGTCAAATATCAAACACCATACCCTACAAACGAGACACAACATCGTCACAACACACACATGTCACTGGTATAAGGACCAATGTTGTACATTAAATTGGTCCTTATGCCCACAAAAAAGCGATCCACCTCAGTTAACCCATCTGTTCCGATCCCTTTACATCCCATATTAGGGATGTTACCAGGCTAACATGACAATACACATTGCTTCATAAAGATAACACAGGGAACGTTAATTAGAAAGGCCCCTCGCAACCTGTTGACGACCGTATAGGGACTTGCCTTGCCGTGATGTGTAACCCTTGCCCTAAGTCCCCGGATTTTCCTAACTATAAATAAATAGACGGGTCATACTAGGGATTATTAGGATTCGCTTACGTAGGTGTTATTATAACATTAACAAATATGTGGTGGGAATTGGACTGAATATAGAACATAGATTTTTCAGCTTTGGTCCTTTGTCATTTGGGTTGTATAATAATAATAATCATCATTTATTTCAGACAAGAATCTTATCCATATTATGTGTTAGTAGTAACAGTTAGTAGTAACAATTTGTTTACGTAAAATCAGTGTGGAGTTGCATCCATCTCCGCATCATGGGTGTCTCCCAACGATCCACGAACACATTCAGAATAGTGTTGGTGCTACCGCGAACACGAGCTAATAAAGAGGCGCACCTTTTTCGCATGATGGCAGCAAAACCATCGATATGGGTCTCCGCAAACATCCCAGAAGCACTACATCGCCACGGTAGCCCCAGCAGCACCCTGAGTGCATTATTATATTGGACACGTAGATCACTATATGCCCGCTGAGTATACCAGACATGACATATATAGGTATTTATTTATAATATTCTAATGTAGGAATTGGACTGAATATAGAACATAGACTTTTCAGATTTGGTCCTTTGTCATTTGGGTTGTATACTAACGCGTCAGTGATTTATAAAACTATGCCTGCATTTTCCGAAGGATTAGGTAGAGGTGTAAGAATGGGTGGCGAGTGCATGTTAGTAACAGAAAAAAATGAAATTACTAATGCCCGAGCTAGAAACCGAACTTAAGAGTCCACGCGGGCGTATGCCACTCCGCGGTTTAGGTATGAAAGCGTGCGCGCCTCTTAACCTCCGCATTAAATCAGAAAAGAAAACCAAACCAAATGTTAGTGGGTGAACAAACCGAAGAGCGTCAACGCACAGCGGAATAGGAGCGATATGGCCCTAAAGCTTAATTTCGCATGCACGAAGTACATTTTTCCAGGTTTTTGACGCTCTAGTTCGTGAGTAAGATTTCATTATGTAGTACCTACACGATTGGCAGCCACAGATCCATACAGACAGACAAACTAATTCATATTATCCATTTAAAAAATCAATATCGTTCTGCCTAGCCTTTTCCCGACTATGTTGGGATCAGTGTCCAGTCTAACAGATGCGGCTGAATACCAGTATGTTACATGGAGTGACTGCCATCAGAACTCCGCAACCCAGTTACTGGGCAGTGCCGATATCCTAAAATTAGACCGGTTGTCAGTCTTTCGGGCTTCTGACTACCCGTAACGACTGTCATAGGTATTCGTATGACACCCGGGACCGACGGTTTAACGTGCTCTCCGAGGCGCGCAGGGGTCTTGATGTATAATGAATGGCACCCATCCACGGACTGACCGCGGCAAGGGCAGCTTAACCTTGCAAATCATATGATCCGCGAGGTTGTTAATTAGCCAGGAGCCCCTAAAAAAATCAATATCATAATATAAAATCGGTCTCTTTTTCAGTCCCCTTTTTTGTACCCTTTTAAGTCGTATAAGGGTTATCTACTTTAAAAACATAACACACAATAACCTCATAAATACAGGGTGTAAACCAAATCATGTAATTCCTTCAAAATTTGTGATGTACTGCTGTCATAGATTAACCCTGTACGGGATAGTATTAGATACAATAAAAAAAAACAAGAAGTAAACATTGTGTTTTAAACGTGAGGTATTTTAGCGCCGAGCGGTGAGCGATAGCTGCGCAATTCACTTGGGGCACTAAAATGCCTCACGTTAAGAACACATGTTTACTTCTTGTATTTTTTTTATTGAGTTCAGTTGTTTCGCCTGCAGGGTTAATTATGTCAACAGTACATCAAGAGGTTTGAAGGAATTACATGATTTCGTTTACATCCTGTATAAAGCAGGGGAGGGTTAATTAGAGAAGCTCGTCGACCTGTTGATGGGTCCACAGGGAGTGCTGGGCCAATGTGACTCTTGTAGCTCGTTATGACATACTTTTTTGAGTAGCCTCTCATTTAAGATTTATTGTGTAAAGTCTCTCCTGTGCGTGTTTTGCTCTACACAATACACAAAAACATCATCATCTCCCTGCCCTTATCCCACACTAGGTGGGGTCGGCACAACATGTGTTTCGTAAATCCATGTTGTTAGAGGTTTTGGCTTATTGTTTTATGATCGGCCGCCTGCCTTACATCAACCCTCCTTGGGAATACTCGTTGCGCTGTCGCGCGGGTGACCCAATGTGCTTGCTGATATTATGCATTGGGTGCCAAAATGATATGCTTGTCAATCTTATTGCCGACAACTAAGCAGACTATGTTCTTCTTGGTGGAGTATACTTGAAGTTCCTCGACCCTCTCATTCAGTTTTATTAGGGACTTTGGTTCTGGCACATCGTAGACTAATTTATCACCGTGAGCTTCTCTATAAAAACTTGATGTCTATGTTCTGTATCGCTCTTGTCCCGCTGTATCCCAAATACCAAGCTTTTTCTGCCCCCTTTTTTGTACCCTTTTTAAGTCGTATTAGGGTTGTCTACATTAGAAACAACACACAATAACCTCATAAATATAATGCAGGGGAGGGTTAATTAGAGAGGCTCGTCGACCTGTTGATAGGTCCACAGGGAGTGCTGGGCCAGTGTGACTCTTGTAGCTCGTTATGATATCATTTTTGAATAGTCTCTCATTTAAGATTTATTGTGTAAAGTCTCTTCTGCTCGCGTTTTGCTCAACACAATACACAATAACGTCTACACATATTTTTTGTTTCTATGCATATGCCGCGTCCTGCTCCTATATTTTTAATTATGTTTATAAAAAACTAGCTGTATCCTCACGGCTCCGCCCGCGTAAGAAGTTTTATTCCAGTAATAAATATAGCCTATGTTACTCAGTGATAATGTAGCTTTCTAACGGCAAAATAATTTTTGAAATCGGTCCAGTAGTTTTTAAGTTACATACAAAAATACAAATCTTTCCTCTTTATAATATTAGTATAGATAATATAAGCTAGCGGAGTCGTCAACAAATTATTGATACTCTGCTTCTCTACCTGTACAGAAAAAACCTGCGTAATTTGATATGATAAAACGAAATTATCTTTGACGACAAAACCAGCATAACAACATCATAATTCATAAGTATAGCTTCATAAACATAATGCATGCGACCATGTTAATTAGACAGCCGGTCGCGACCTGTCCACGACCCTGTTGGGACGTGTGGCAACGCTGACGTGTCCCAAGCTTTTTGGTACGCATTATTATGTGTAATTAGTTTTGTTTGGATTTTATAATGATGGAGTTTTATTTTGATGGTTGGTGAGACACAGTGGGGACAAACAGTAGATATTTATTTTATTTTTTGACATTTGATAGGCTCGCGCGTGGCCACTAACTCACGTGATTTTAAATGATGATGTTGTTGATGTAAACAATACTGTACGCTTACCTATGTGGTTAAAGAATCTTTATTTTTACTCAAAAGAAATTTACTACAAATTTCACTTAATGAGAAATATTTTAACTATATAATAATGATGACATTCATGAGCAGAGCTAGTATGGACACGCACAAATATTAAACGTAGACATTGAAGGTAACAGCAAAAGATTCATGCGAAACAAAAATCAAAATAAATACTATACAACCTTATTTTTTATGTACTATAAACCCGAAAAGGGGTCATTGTACTCATCATTATTAGCCTTGTGGTGTGACCGTCGGACTGCCAAGTCATTGGTCTCGAGTTCGAACCCAAGTCACGCACCTCTGACTTTCAGATTCATGTGCTTATTGTATAATTATCACTTGCTTAAAAACGGTGAAGGAAAACATCGTGAGGAAACCTGCCTGAGAGATGTTTCTCAACGGCATGTGAAGCCAAGTCAGAGGCCAATGGGCGGCCTAAACTCTGACACCAGGTTAGTCACTAACCACACAAAAAGAAGAAGACTCATCATTTTGAACGACTTTTACTACGACCAACCCTGAAATCGCAAAAAAAAACAGGTGTTTCATACGTTTGTATTCACATAACTCGATAAAATGTATGGAACAGCTGGTTTTTCTTTTGCGATTTCAGGGTTGTTTCTATAGGGAAGATGTTCGTAATAATGAGTACAGTGACCCCTTTTCGGGTTTAGGGTACCTATACAAAAAATAAGATTGTATAGTTATCTTTACTGTTATTTGTAAACGCACCCACGATACAGGAGAAATCCTAGTGTGGGGCAACGTTTTTTCTTAAAAAAGAAAAAAAATTGTATTGGTTAGCCTAAACTTTCTTATTGTTTGGATTTAGTAGCTTCTGTTAAATACTTGTAGAATGGGACCTACCCTCATTTCTGTGTATGAGATATTGTACTATCCTAATAATACAATTACGTATTTATATTTGCCATTAGAAATTATATATTTATACAGTTGACTTATTCATTGTGTGTGCCGAATGTAATGAGATTGCTGTATAAAGTTGTTGCTATGCTAACTGGGATCATAATCAACTCTGATAATAAATTATGTATGATGTAGTCTTCTTCTTCTTCTTCTTCTTCCTGCCCTTACCCCACACTAGGTGGGGTCGGCACAACATGTATTTCATAAATCCATGTTGTTAGAGGTTTTGGCTTATTGTTTTATGACCGGCCGCCTGCCTAACATCAACCCTCCTTGGGAATACTCGTTGCGCTGTCGCGCGGGTAACCCAATGTGCTTGCTGATATTATGCACTGGGTCCCAAAATGATATGCTTGTCAATCTTATTGCCGCTAACTAAGCAGACTATGTTCTTCTTGGTGGAGTATACTTGAAGTTCCTCGACCCACTCATTAAGTTTTGCTAGGGACTTCGGTTCTGACACACCGTAAACTAATATAGGACCGTGAGTGTCTCTCTAAAAACGTACGTAGTATTCTTTTAATTTTAGCACTTCCTTAAATTAGACAAACCTGATGGTAAGCGCAGACAGGGTCTAAAATGGAACACACGAATCTAAGGAACGGAGATATAGAGGGCTTCACCTACACCCCTCTGTTTCTCAAATACACACGATAGAACACAGTAACGTAACTTGGTGCCGGACTTTAATGTGAGGATGGTAGCTAGCCAGGCGGACCGTATCGATACCTCCCACGCAAAAATTCGTAACACGCTTTTTTGTTAAAATGAGATTTTAGTACTACGGTTCATTATTATAGAAATACTACACATCCTTGAAAACAATATTTTCATATTTACATTAAATACCAAGATTCTTACCCGGTAATAGTCTTATCATGTTTAAATTCCCGCGCATATGGTCGTGCCAACAGTTGCGACGTTTTACGTTGAACTATTGGACCGCGCACCGGCTAATCACGGCACAGTACCGACGTCGTAAGATGTAAACAGTACAAAATATTACTTTAGAGTTTGAAAATCTAAAAAAAACAAGAAACTGTGTGTGTTTTGTACTTTACTGATTTGTTTTTATTAAATACTAGTACTATGAGTAATGTACGGTCATCAAAGATTTAAAATTAGCTTTAAATAACCAAAATGATTCGAACGTGAAAACAACGTTTAATGAACGTTGACAAAATGGTAAGTTTATTTGTTACTTTAAATTACTATCATGATTTGCATGTTTATCCTAATCGTGTAAGTAAATTGTTTTTAAGTATATAATGATTTTCATCACTATTTTCGTAAGTTAATAATTTGAAATACGTCCGACGCAAAACGTCGAAACATGAAAGTTGCGATTTTATGCGTGGTCGATATTATCGTATTTAAAAAATCTGTACGCAGCATAAAGTCTTATGTCTGACATACGACCTTATTCGTGCTGTATTCGTTGTGTTTTTTAATAGTATAAGGTCGTAACAAATAGATACGACTTTGCGACAACAAGAATAATGTCGTAAGTTTTTATTTTTGCCTATTTTTACGAAAATATGATGTTTTAATTCAATCAAAAGGCCTCATTATCCCCTTTAACCTTCAATCATTGCTATATTTCAAAATTAATCCGACACTATCGTTTGCGGCTGATCAAGACAAAGATAAAGTTAAGAATCTCTCTCCTGAAAAATCACAAATTTGGACATACGCGCTAATGCGCGGGAGGTGTCGGTATAGATCCTACCACCAAGCGTGCTGGGTTTTGCTGAATCGTACAACATTACACGCATCAATCCCAGCGAGCGGTGAGGAATTTTATATTTCAGCCCGTCCCCTCACGGGATAACTGAAAGAAACCATTATTTTATGTACAGGTAGTGCCATCCAGAAAGACTTCATCACTCTAAATGAACAGTGAGAGAGAACACGCGATTTAGGTAAGTGAAGCGCGTCTTCGTGGATGGTACTATCGAATGACCTACCAAATATTTGTCGCCCCTACCTCATTCTAATCTAAACTAATTATTATCTATATCTATACTAATATATAAAGCTGAAGAGTTTGTTTGTTTGTTTGAACGCGCTAATCTTAGGAACTACTAGTAGGAATTGAACAAATTATTTTTGTGTTGGATAGTCCATTTATCGAGGAAGGTTATAGGTTATATAACATCACGCTACGACCAATAGGAGCGGAGCATAAATGAAAAATGTTGCAAAAACTGGAAAAAATATTCCTTTTTGAGAGCTTCCGTTGCGTGCGCTGCGTAAACGGTTTATGTTACGCAAATATCTAAAAAAACTTCTTACGCGGGCGGAGCCGCGAGGACACAGCTAGTAGTCTCATATGCAGGAGTGAGTTACCCCGTTCATTAAACCTTCAGCCTAGCTAATTATATTTAGCAAGTTCCCGATCGATCTTGGTATGACCCGCTGTTGGAAGCTGGGAAACATTTTCATTCACATAACATTATTTGGAGGATTTAGATTTTAGTAGGTATTCAATTTTAGCTCTTATTTTTAGGCCATTTAGCGTACCAATTTGAATAGCATCAATTTGAACCACACCAATAGTATTAGGAATAGAGACAGCAGTGATAGCCTAGTGGTGTGACCGTCGGACTGCCAAGTCACAGATTTCGAGTTCGATCCCAAGGCACGCACCTCTGACTTCGGATTCATGTGCGTATTGTATAATTATCACTTGCTTAAAAACGGTGAAGGAAAACGTCGTGGGGAAATCGGCATGTCTGAGAGATATTTCTCGACGGTATGTAAAGCCAAATTAGAGGCCTATGGGCGGCATAAACTCTGACACCAGGTTAGTCACTAACCACACGATAAGAGAGAAGATAGAAATAGGAATACTGTTGGTGTGATTTGAATTGGTGCGCTAAATGGAATGCGTCTTATTTTTTAGCTTTGTTTTTGAGGAAACGAACACAACAAGGAGGGCTTTAAAATAATGTTCTCGATGGTGTGTGTAGTCCGCCAACCCATAACAGTCAGCGTGGGACTAAGGCCTAAACCCTTCCCATTTTGAGAAGAGGCCTGTGCCCAGCATTGGGACAGTAATGGGCTTATGATGTATGGATGTGTTTTGTTAGCAACGCGTCTTATCGGTTTGAAAGTTTTTTGTTAATATTTGAACCACTTACATGTGCTGTTTTTCTGATAGGGAAAACTGTCTAGGGTGTGCTCACAAAAACATGTTTTTTTAAAAAGCACCATTATTTAATTAAAAAATATTTAAAATCCTGATATTTTTTTTTGTTAAAAAACTGAAATAAAATTTAGAAAAAAAACTGATACATAATTATCATTTTTGAAAGCATAATATTAATCCTAATATTGAAATAATATTAAACGGCTTAAATTAAAATAAAATCAATGGATTTGGATGTATGGCATTGATTCCCTTGTCTCAATAGAATAAATAAAAAGATTTACTGTCTGTCAGCAAGGTTGTCACTTGCCATTGTCAGTGATGTCATCAAAGTCTAGTCATGTCAAAGTTGTCACACAAAATCGCTATCTATTGTTGTTAAAAGCCAGGTCAAATAAAAAGAAACTCAAAACAATGATACACAGTCAAAAACACAGGAACCACAGTCACTACAACAGACAACAGTTGAATAAGTTGAATTGGATTAGACTTTTTGACAATGACTGACGTTGACAATGACAATAAGTGTCATCCAATAGAAGTGTTGCCAGAATTAATAATTACTGTGGGTTGCAACTTTATTTTTTAATTCTAATTATTTAAATTTTAAAAAAACAATAGAAGGGTGCTATTAAAAAAAATAAAAAAAATATAGGAAAGCTCCATATTTTATGTACTTTCATGAAAATATAATTAATGTCTTCTCTGTTCACAGCCAAAGCCCAGCTTCCATACAAAAATATAACATGTCCTTTGTTGCAGAACAGCTTTCGTTATACAATTTTAATTGGTTTCACCTTGTATACAGGGTGTAAACAAAATCATGTAATTTCTTCAAACATCGTGATGTACTGCTGACATAGATTATCCCTGCACGGGATACTATAGGATTAAAAAAAAAATACAAGATCTAAACATGTGCTTTTAACGTAAGGCATTTTAACGCCCCGAGTTAAATGACCGCGCTACGAGCGATAGCCGCGCAATTGGCTCTGGGCGCTAAAATGCCTCACTTTAAAAACACATGTTTACTTCTTGTATTTTTTTTATTGAATCTAATAGAATCTTTTGTAGTGTTAATCTAGTATGTCAGCAGTAAATCACGAGGTTTGAAGGAATTACATGATTTCGTTTACATCCTGTATTTGTTTGATTCAAATCTTACTACATATTTTTCGACTACTTCCGCCTAACCGATTCTCCTGAAACTTTGCACACAAATTCAATTCCCATGACAATACAACATTATAATAAATTAAACCTTCAACACTTAAATCCTGATGATGCAGGGGTGCTGCGAAATCTTCTTCTTTTCGTGTGGTTAGTGACTAACCTGGTGTCAGAGTTCATGCCGCCATTGGGCCTCTGACTTGGCTTCACATGCCGTCGAGAAATATCTCTCAGGCAGGTTTCCTGACGATATTTTCCTTCACCTTTTTTAAGCAAGTGATAATTATACAATACGCACACGAATCTGAAAAGTCAGAGGTGCGTGCCTTGGGTTCTAACTCGAGACCAATGACTTGGCAGTCTGAAAGTCACACCACAAGGCTATCATTGCTGCTAAAACCTGCTATTGCTGCGAAATAAAACCATTTAACTTAAAAGGTTTTAAGGGGTTATTTTTATTGTGATGTGCCTACAGAATTTGAGGGAAATAGTTTTTTACATCCAACGCTATTCCCAAGTTTCTAGCCATCATGTTTGTGCAGCGATAATCCTATGTAAGCCGTAGTAGTCTGACGGCAGACACATGCAGAGTAAAACAAAATGCAAGTGTTATTTGTGTGTTTCAAGTTATAACATAACTAGCGGCCCGTCCCGGCTTCG
Organism: Amphipyra berbera; assembly: GCA_910594945.2. Classification (NCBI taxonomy): domain Eukaryota; kingdom Metazoa; phylum Arthropoda; class Insecta; order Lepidoptera; family Noctuidae; genus Amphipyra; species Amphipyra berbera. The sequence continues at coordinate 19,412,865 of OU343125.1, read as the reverse complement.
CACGGGTGGATATTTTTCCCGTTTTTGCAACATTTTTCATTTATGCTCCGCTCCTATTGGTCGTACCGTGATCTTATATAGCCTATAACCTTCCTCGATAAATGGACTATCCAATACAAAAATAATTTATCAATTCCAACCAGTAGTTCCTGAGATTAGCGCGTTCAAACAAACAAACAAACTCTTCAGCTTTATAATATTAGTATAGATATAACATCACGCCTTGTACTCCCCGAAGAATACGGCAGGAGTGTTTTAATACACCCTCGTTTCGCCAGTTATGTTTAAGTCCCATGTAATAGGGGGCGATCCTATTGCCATTAACCGGGCACAAATCCAGACTCCGGGCTGCTACTGGGAAATTCCTGGTGGAAAAACTTTGCTCGACCTGGGGATCGAACCCAGGACCCCATGCTCAGCAGTCGCGTTTGCGACAACTAGACCAACAAGGTAGTCGAGTTATGTGATTGCTATTATCCTTGTAGTAAGTATATCGTTTTTTTTTTTAAAGAAACATTGCCCCACACCAGGATTTTTCCTGTATCGTGGGTGCGTTTACAGACACAAATCTTCACATGCACAAATATCCAGACCCGGAACAACTATCTGTAGGCCATACAAATATTTCATCCGTGCGGGAATCGAACCCATGACCCGTAGCGCAGAAGCCGATCGCTCAGCCCCTGTACCAAACGTGTAATATTAATCTGAAGACGCATCTTTCTCTTAGTAATAAATATTATCACCAACATATTGCCCGGATTTGCACCGATCCTATTAACTAATCAGCTTTGACAAGTAACTCTAATTAATCAACTTAATTAATACCAAAAGCTTAAGATAAAGACGCAACAGCCGGCCGTAACTCGTAACGAACGCTGCTAACTCCTATTGATTACAAAATAAACCTTATAAAATGTATTAACTGAACAAAATTGATCTTCTTAACTCATACAGTAATGAATCCATAACCACGCGTAATATAATATCGAAACACCGTACAAACAAAAGTTTGAAACTTGACATCCAAATGAATTTGAAGTTTATTACCAATAGGCACAGTTCAATATTGAGTGCGGTTGGTATTACACTTGAGGCCACGACTAAGTACACATTCTGGTATGTTGGAATGGCAACCATGTGAGCAAGAGTAGAGAAGCTTTTACAGAATTTAGTGGGAATGGCACCTTTGGGACTTGAGCGGGGAAATGGGCAGCCAGCGTAGTATATTATATTTTAAACACACAAACCACATAAGTAACCGCTGTACTGTAGTTACACTGCGGTGCTAAGAGATGTGCTTAAATGAAACTTTAATGCGGATGTATTACGAATGTTAGACGTATAATGTTTATCTATGTTTGGCGACACGTTTAGAGCAGTGGCGGAGTGAATGGCTTCTGCACTACGGGTCGTGGGTCCGATTCCAGCACGGATCAAATATTTTTATGGCCTAAAAATAGTTTTTCCGGGTCTGGGCGTTTGTGTATGTGAAGATTTGTGCCTGTAAACGCACCCACGATATAGGAGAAATCCTAGTGTGCTGAAAAGCTTGTAGCTGACATTATAATTATTAATTGGGTTAATAATTCTTTATAACTTACTAGTGACCCGCCCCGGCTTCGCACGGGTGCAATGTAGATACTAATGTGGGGCATATAAACCTTCCTCTTGAATCACTATCTATTGCTGAAAACTGCATTAAAATCCGTTGCGTAGTTTAAAAGATCTAAGCGTACAGACAGCGGAAGCGACTTTGTTTTATGTAAAGATAAAGATTGTTCAAACCAATGTAACTGATAGGTAATACTCATTCAAACGTAAGTTTTTTTTTTATTTAAATTGGAACTGCTCCCCGCGCGGTTCGTATATAAATATTAATATTCTCTATAATTTTCCTTCGAAATTTTACCATACAGCACAGGTTTTTTTTTCCTTCTTATTGTATTTTTTCTATAGTCTTTTTTCTCTTCTTTGATTAAATGCGTGTAATGATAAATTTACGTAACATAACATCACGCCTGTATTCCCCGAAAGGTTGGGCAGAAGTGTATAGTCAACACCCTCATTTCGCCGTTATGTTAAGTTATGTTAAGTCCCATGTAATAGGGGGCGAGCCTATTGCCATTAACCGGGCACAAATCCAGACTCCGGGGTGCTATTGAGAAATTCCAAATGGAAAAACCGAATAACACTTTGCCCTACGTGTGAATCGAACCCAGGACCCCATGCTCAGCAGTCGCGCTTGCGACCACTAGACCAACAAGGCAGGTGATAATTTTATTGCATTTAAAATGTTTTTCTAAACATGAGTCAGGGCACTGACTCTTGTAACATAAGTTTATCAAGTAGCACAGGAACCTTGGTGGCTAGCCAGCCTATTACGCGGATCATTTTACGAAATGGCAACAAAAAAAAATTCAGTTGTCAATCACTAATGTCAACGGTTCCCGTCTCTAGCTGTCAGTTTTGACAGTTACTGTCATTTCTTCCCGCGTTTTTCTCTTGACTTTTTGCTTGTGCTGGCACCATAATTTTTTTCCTATTAGATACAAGCAAATAGGTGTTTTATTCCCATCGTGGTCAGGGGTTTCACACAACTTGTAATAATTATTGTATGTTACATAACATAACTAGCCCATTACTGTCCCACTGCAGGGCACGGGCCTCTTCTCAGAATAAGAAGGGTATAGGCCTCAGTCCACCACGCTGGCTTGATGCGGGTTGGCGGACTACATACACTATCGAGAACTTTATGGAGCTCTTACAAGTGGGCAGGTTTCCTCACGATGTGTTCGTACACCATTAACGCAAGTGCTAATGAAATTATGATCCGCACATAAATTCGAAAAGTTCAAATTCGAACTCAGACCCTCCTGCATGCAAGGCAAGCGTTCACCCGCTAGGCTATCACTACGATTATTCTATGTTAAGAATGATTCCGTTTATTCATTTTACATACATATTGATTACATTTAAAAATATTTCTATAAAAAATATAAAAAAACATTTAAAAATATAAAAAATAGTAGCCCACCGGCCGCGGCATCGGGAACAGGGTCCAAGCTACCGGTGGTCTGGGCTTCCAGAGAGAGGAACTTCCTGACAATACGTGCCGTGTCCAGAAGTACCGCTTTCTGTATCAGGCCCTTGACCCAGCTGCCCAACGAGAGCCTCATTAGATGTTGGTCGAAGCTCTTGGCTATTAAGCCATTGGCGATTACGAATATCGTCACAACAACTGCTGAGTCAACCTCCCACATGTCGTCAACCTCGTGTGCCAAGTCTGGATTTTTAATTACTTTATCTTTCTCGGCTTTCATAAGGTTCTCGTCATGGCGGACAGTTATATCAACAATCAACAATAATAAATATTATTATTATTACGTCTGAGTATCCATACCTGGCCTTAGGCTGCGTTCAGACGACACGCGCCTGCCAAGCGCACGCCACGCCTCAACACCCGCATCTAACACGCTTTGAATTTTTTTGTATATAATTTGAGTCTTATGACACATCAATAGATCTCAAATTGCATTTATCGAAGCATGGTATGAGGCGGGCGCGAGGCGGGCGCGAGGCGGGCGCGAGGCGGGCGCGAGGCGGGCGCAAGGCGGGCGCGAGACGGGCGCGAGGCGGGCGCGAGGCGGGCGCGAGGCGGGTGCGAGGCGGGCGCTTAGCGTGTGCGGTTGGGCTTCGATAAATGCAATTTGAGATCTATTGATGTGTCATAAGACTCAAATTATATACAAAAAAAATCAAAGCGAGTTAGACGCGGGTGTTGAAGAGCGTGGCGTGCGCTTAGCGGGCGCGTGTCGTCAGTACGCAGCCTGAGGCTTCAAATAAAATCACTAATGATGGTGCAAGCGTTGATTAGACAAACACATTAACTATCCCATTACGTTCTACCAGAAGAGCATAACAGACAATGAGGTCATCGTATTCAGTTGAAACGTTTGTTTGCCGACGACTCGCGAAACATCCACTTGATTATCGTTCCTAATGGTGTGTTTTTGAAATCTAATCTCAGTGCATTGGCTGGACAGAGTAATTATTTTCACATATACATGTGGGCAAAATAGATAAGTGTGCAGGCAAAATTCGCATTTTAAGCTAAAGCGTATACGGAAGTGCAGGGCGCGCAAGCAACATAGTTCAGTCACAGTTTTACAATGTATACAGTTGGGCAATGCCTTTGATGTCGGACTTAGATTATTATGTCTGGTGTTCTGTAAAAAAAGTGTGCAAGGGAGTCCAGTGTGCCATGTTAGTTTTAAATTATATTATATTAGCTGTGTCCTTGCGGCGGGAAAATAGTAAAAACAACACTTTTCTTTTCCCACTACAAGCCAATAACTTTGACAGAACGAAGTCTATCCGGGCAGCTAGTAATAGAATAAAATACGAAATCCCAACTAATCGACGCAGAAAAAAAAACAATCCAACGATATAATATATAACTCATTTTGGCCAAAATGGCGCTTAAGTAGTATTGGCTTTCCGGTGACGACATGCTTCTCACTTCCACACTTCCTACTGTAATCATTCGATCCCAAGGCACGCACCTCTGACTTCGGATTCATGTGCGTATTGTATAATTATCACTTGCTTAAAAACGGTGAAGGAAAACATCGTGAGGAAACCGGCATGCCTGAGAGATATTTCCCGACGGCATGTGAAGCCAAGTTAGAGGCCCATAGGCGGCATAAACTCTGACACTAAGTTAGTCACTAACAACATGAAAAGAAGATGGTTCCCAAGCATATTTACCTGTGATTCTGTGGTTTTTTTTTCAACTATCAGACAAGCTGTTGCTAGACCAGTTTAGTTTTGTCTGATATTATCGTTTGACAATATTTTGTTTATTAACTTACTTTCATATTAAAATAATATAATTTTTATCTAAGAACTTGGAACTAATAATAATCAACAACCCCAAGTATTATACCTCGGTAAGTAAACATAGCCTTGCTGTTTACGTTTAATTAAATTTCTAATTAAATCCGACGTGTTCTAAACTCACAACGTCTCAAACATTGATTAGAGCTAACTTTAAATGGCACTGAACGCAAATTGTTTTAAGATTTGATGGAGGTAGAAAACTATGAAAGTTGATAATGTAATTCAAACTAAATAATTCCTTAAAAGACTATTAAAACTAGTTAAACGGTTTTATCTTGCAGTACCCCTGCAGCATCAGGATTTGAGGATTGAAGATTGAAATTGTTATAATGTTGTATTGTCATGGGAATTGAATTTGTGTGCGAAGTTTCAGGAGAATCGGTTAAGCAGAAGTAGTTGAAAAATCTGTCGCAAGATATGAATCAAACAAATACATGAAACTAGCGACCCGCTTCGGCTTCGCACGAGTGCAATGTAGATACTAATGTGAGGCATAATTATAAACCTTCCTCTTGAATCACTCTATCTATTGCTGAAAACTGCATTAAAATCCGTTGCGTAGTTTAAAAGATCTAAGCGTACAGAAAGCAGGAGTGACTTTGTTTTATACTATGTAAAGATGAAGCTAATTAAAACCAATGTCGACCTGATGATAAATGGTTACCTCGGCCTGTACACCTATAATACCAAGAGGATTACTGATGCGTTGCCAACCTTAGAGACAAAGTTGGAAAATCTCATATGCGTGTAATTTTACTAGTCGCCGGGTAGTTTTACCTTGCAAAAGGTCCATCAAGGTGCGTCGCAGGTTAATAATGAGTGATTTTTGCCGTAAAGCCCATAGATAAGGAGTTTTAATAAAATATTTACTATTTAGTCCAAGATGGCGGAGCGCGCGCAGGTGACTCAAGGTCGAAAAGTAATTTTCATAAGAACACCTAAATATAATGGTGCGTCCAGACCTGACGAACGCGCCGCGAATGCGCCGCTCGCGGGCCGCTCGCGAACTGCGCGCGAGCGGCGCGCAGAGCTTTGTACGAACATGAAATGCACGCGTGCAGCTCGCGAGCGGCGCGCGAGCTGCGCATTCGCGGCGCGTTCGTCAGGTCTGGACGCACCATAACACACATGCAAAAATCAGGACTGATGGACCTTTTGCAAGGTAATCCCCTTTTTGGTGACCTGGCGACTGGGCTACAGCTACGCTGCTGGAAGAACAGAACATTCTTGAAAAAAATATGAAGTCTTCGCGAGACGGTTAGCAGATGTGAAAAATCGAAACTAATTTTGTAAAAGGAACAACTGGCCGAATCAAACCGAAGAAAGCCGACGAGTAACGAAGGTCTGCCGTCGTGTGTCTGCCATGGCGAGCGTCGCCACGCAACAGCCGCTCTCACACCCATTACGCCGCATTACATGTTTCACATAAAAAAAAAACAAATTGTTTCCTTCATAAAATACAGACGGTTTATTTTAAATCCATCGTCATTTTAAATCAATCCATCGTTGTATATAACATAGTGTTTGTGTACTAAATATTATTATGTTATCATGTTAGTATACGACTTTTGGTAATAGGCATAATGTAATCTTATAGTTCAGAATATGTAGTGCGTACCTAATAACATTACGTGTTAATATATTTTGTTAATACATTAATGTAGGTTTGTAAACTCCGGTTAGCTTTTAAAATACATAACCAAACGGTGTCGATGTTAGTCCTAATTTATAAGGGGATTGTGGCTCTGCGCTTGTCGCGATCAGTCCGTGGATGGGTGACCGTTCGTTACACATCGTGATCCTGCGTGCCTCGGTCAGCACGTTAAACTGTCGGCTCCGGGTGTCATACGAATACATATGACAGTCGTTAGGGGTAGTCAAAAGCCCGAAAGTCTGACAACCAGCATTGCCCAGTAACTGGGTTGCGGAGGTCCAATGGCAGTCCACCCGTGTAAAGTACTGGTATTCAGCCGCATCTGGTTAGACTGGAAGCTGACCCCAACATAGTTGTGAAAGACTAGGAGGAAGAGAGGTATTTTGCTGGTTATTTTAGACCTGTGGCTTTCCACTGCCTTCCATTGAACTGGCATCAACAGCCATAATTGCACTGTTACTTCAATAGAAAACATAGAACTTTTAGCATAACGGTGAAATGGGAGTAACATCTCTGCCCAACCCTTCGGGAAATACAGGAGTGATGTTATTTTATGTTTTAATTCACAGACTTGACCCCTTCTTTTTTTTTTTTTTTTTTTCTCTCTCGTTGGAAAATCCTTATGGAGGTCCCACGCTCGGGGAAGGCGAGGGGGTCTGCCGGACTCTTACCGGCTAAAAACCAACGGTGTTCCTTCTCCTGACCGTACGGCCAGGGTCGCGGGATTCGCAAAAGCATGCACCGCAACCCCGGCAGGAGACTTGACCCCTGCACTGAGAAGGCTCTATGAACTTCTCGATGGTGTGTGCAGTCCGCCAACTCACACAGTTATGGTGGTGGACTAATTCAAATACTTTATTTTCGGACAACAATGATCCAGCGTGTTAGTAAACAATAATATAACTTATTGCTAGTATTAGTAGTTAAATAGACAAAATAAATAAATAGGATTGTGAAAAGGGCATCCTCAATTTAATGTTTAGGGACTGTCCTTCTCACAAAACTTTTAATAATCGGACAGTAAACCTAAATAAATAAAACGTACAATTAATAATACACCTATACCAATACCTATTTACTCGATAACATATCACTCGATATACTATACAAGGTTAGTCGGAAAGGGGGTACTAAGCCGAAAGGGTGTTAAAGTACCTATAACTTTTGTTCTACAACTTTCCCCAAAAGTCAATAAATTTAGAGATATAGCTGTTCAAAGATTTCATTAAAAATACGCTACGCCAACCCTATCATCAGCTGTGTTTACATTTGAGGTCATATTTTAAATACAAAAAGGCCGACTTTTCCCCTCGCATTTTCGAAGCATTTCTCAGAATTATAGGTAATCGTGACTAAACAAAGCGCAGACACGACGATTCGCAATTGCGTATTATACCTAATAATGTTTTGCACCTCAGAGTATTTTCCATTTCTCTGTTAGACCAATTTTATCGGGTTATTTTTGTTAAAAACTGATTGACCTGATATTTTAGTTCCCTGTACCTACCTACCTACCTAGAATATCCGTAATAACAGGCAATGAAGAACCTTCAACTTGGATATCAAAGGTGTTGATCACAAAAGCACGTAATTCCATATGATCTATTCTACACTGAAAAGTATCCCGATAAATTAGCAGCCTTGCAGTACAATAAGTAAGTTATTATCACAAACAATTCGAATAAAACAAACCGTCAAAAATAAACTTACAGCACGATGTCGCTTCTGCAATAAATCATCATATGACGTCACAATTCGCCGAAATGTAGTGAAAACATTATCAAAGAGATGCCGCCGAGACAGCGCGGCACGTGGCGCGCTTTTGCCTAGACTCTTTTGTATTTCGGCTGTTTGCCGCTTTAGAGGTGGGTTCAGTACATTGTTTTTTTGGAAATGCGTGAATATTGTAAGTTTATTGTAAAATGTATGTCAGTCATTTAGTTAAACTAACAAGTTAATGATTATTAAAGTACGTAGGTACTAGGCTTGTCTGTATTTCGTCTGCTTGCCGCTTTAGAGGTGGGTTCAATACATTTTTTTTTTTGAAATGCGTGAATATTGTAAGTTTATTGTAAAATGTATGTCAGTCATTTAGTTAGACTATGGAAGATAGGGGTGATAGATGCCGCCACAAGACTAATAAGTTAATGATTATTAACGTACGTACTTAGTTTGTGTGTAGGTGCTAAGAAATGTATGCACTAAGTTTTGAAAACACATGAACTCAACGAGATAGATTTATTAATTTGTGGTATCGTATTTCATAACTTTGTTTACATTTTGACATGTAAGATGCTGCTTACAGTTATGGAGTACTACAAAAGAAAAACATTGCGACCATTTGAGGTTTCATCCTCTCAAACTTAAAGTAAACCAGTTTCATCAGCTTCCTATTGCTAACCCAAGACCCAACGCTTATATGTGTTCGAATCCCGTATGACGTAGGGGTAGATCCCAAAAAGTTACTAAATTCAAATCAGTTGTTAAATTCTCCGGGATTTAATTTAGGGGATTAACATTGCGCATCTCTAAAATGCAATGTTAGCCTAAACATTTTATTTCCGTTATTTATTATTCTAAGATTTTTTAGTCGCTTGCAACGCTTCCCGGGAAACAGTCGATGTTTTGATTGTTTACGCGAGTCGTGGTATTATTTCTTGTTGTTTCTAAAATATCGATTGAGTACGTATAGGGATAGGTACGAAGTATTACGACATGGTGATGTTTATTGGTTGTTGTGATGGTGTGCTCTTGGCGGGCCGTGATTTGTACCGTGATGATTGTAACCGTCCTCCCTTTCATCGAGGACTGTGTTCCAGTACGACGGGCCGCGTGGCGCCGGCTCATTATGCTCGCAGCAGCAGCTTCAGAGTGTACTGGGATGAGCGATTCCCCGTGTGGATCGGTCGTGGCGATCCTGTAGCCAGACCTCGCTCACCGGACTTGACTCCGCTGGACTTTTGCTTGTGGAGTCACGTTAAGGATAATTATTATGGTTTACGCTGACGAACAATGAAGACTAGATGCGGCTAAGAGTAGCATCTCCGTTTGAGAGCATCATGAGCAATCCGTAGATGTTATGGTAGATAACGCGATCGCATTCGTAGGTACATCGGCGCGCGACCTTGTAAATCGAGCGATAAGTGTGGCAGATTGAACCTTTTTTGTAGCGGTGGAGATCCATTTGTGGTGGCTATGCCTTGAAACAGTGATATCAAGTGCTTCTTGTGTTTCAATTCGAAATTAACCTTTCTTGTAGTGTCCGTGGTGATAGATTAATTAAGTGTTAACATAAGTACATAAAACTGGTGATTGTTTCATTCGTAGGTAGGTTACCTACGTACATACAGTACCTAGTAGTTAATAAACAAAAGTGCTTCTTGTGTTTTTAAGTACCTATTTGATATTAAGACGACACGTGTGTGACGTTTTCGTTGGCCGAGAACAGCGTCAACATCAGAAATGGTAAGTTCCTAGATGATAATGATATGTTCCGACACACGACACACACATGCACACACCCTCATACACAGTACCATAGTAACCTACGATTTCGGCGCCGGCGCGGCGTTCGTAGGCACCTACCGGTGCTTTGTGTTTTACCGCCGAGCGGCTAGGCACCGACGACCACGTGCGCGGCCATTTTTGAATAGATAAAAAAGTCAGGGTTGTGGAGTTTTTGAAATAAATAATATTTATTTACTTTTGTATGGAAATAAAAATATGCGTATTTAGAAATTTTAACACCTGCAATAAAACAGTCATCAGTGATACTATAAGTGGCTTTTGGGTTAGTACCCCCTTTCCGACTAACCTTGTTTAAGTTGTTTAGGTTCTAGTATCCTTAATTAAAAATATTGTGTATTAAGAATAACAATAGTCAAGAATTAGGCACTATGTACCAAGTAGACACATAAGTAAATTTATAAATATACTTTTATGTAATTAGAGCCCTCAAATATTGCAACACCTGGAAAAGGTTGCTAAGCTGTACAGTCACGTGTAATAATATGTATACACATAGCGAAATACAAAAGCGATTTCTTTCTAAAATATCTATTAGAAATATGTAATATTCATTAGTATTATTTTCTACAAATACATAGATATCATGGTTTCGAATATTTCTTAATTACAAACTATTTTCTAAAAGTAATTCGCTTTTTAAGTTCGCTATGTGTATACATATTATTACACGTGACTGTACCTACTCTATATAATAAGATCTGTATTATTTTACCTTAGTGTGCAAATAAATATTTTGAGTTTGAGTTTGAGTCGATACTCGCCGCCACAGTTTTTAGAATGCTGTTGGCACTCGCCCGCAACCTTGACAACAGCGACGCGGTTTTCTTGCGAAAGACGGCGTGGAAGCCGTCAGTTCGATTTTGCGCAAACATAGTTGACGCGCTGCACCATCGTGGCAGTCCCAACATCATCCTAAAAATATGAATGCCTAAACCCTACTCATTCTGAGAAAAGGCCCGTGCCCATCAGTGGGATTGTAATCGGGTGATTAGGGAACGTACCCATACTACGTGACCCGTACAGGGGGGAGGGGGGTCTTCAAAATACCACGCTTGGTCACAAGAGCGGGGGGGGGGGGTCTTAGGTTTACGTCACGTAGTCAATATCCTCCAGGCAAATCTCGAAATTTTTCGAGCTATATTCAAATATGGCGCGCAGAGTTTAGCGCTTTTTGAACTCACAAGTGGCAACACTGTCGCACATATGAGTCAATTTTGTTTTATAAGTTTCTGTTTGAAATGTTTTATTTAAAACCATATTTATATATTACTACGTGATAACTAGAGGGGGAGGGGGGGGGGTATTGGCATATACTACGCGTGGTCACCGAGGGGGGGGGGGGGGGTAAAAAATGGGTCACGTAGTATGGGTACGTTCCCTTATGGTATATCCGTTAACACACTAGGTCGTCTATTTGCCCGTAGAACATGTTTTGCTATTTTTTTTATGTTTCCATAGTTGCGAAGTTAACTGATCTGCTCATTACCGTATTGTCGGCGCCAGAACTTTTAGTTAAAACGAATACTAAAGTTGCCTTTTATTTTTAGTTCGTCTATTTGTGCTACCTAACGTAGCTTTTTACAAATTCTTAGTTAAGTAATAAACTTTGATCTTATTTCTGTTCGAATTATAAATTTTAATTAGTTATTGTTTTATCTTGGCACAAGTTTTTGAAGTTTTTCATAATATTTTTCTCTAAACAATTTTCATTATAAAGAAAGGTTTTGTTTATGTAGGTACCTAATAATTTGGGAAACTGGCTGAAGATACCTTATGGCAATTAATTATCGCCGCTTGTACTGGGTGTAAAAATTACCTTAACGAAGCCGAAGCCTATGCATACTGTACATCAAACTAAATAACACACAGTAAAAATAATTGCTAGGAAACGATTTTTAGTTTTTTGGTATTAAAAAACAGCTTTTACTTGTAGCGCGCAATGTAAGCGCGCGCGCAGCTGACTGCCAACATTGCGGAAATGTTGATAATGTTTTTATAGAAGAATGTTTAGTAATAACATTTAAACTTAGTTTTTGTGAAAAACGTTTAAAAATATGGTGACTTTGACCTTCAATATCTCCGTAACCAGTCGGTTCCCAGGTATGGCCTAATACCAAAAAATCTTCGTAACGATGGGAAGAATACGTGGCTCTCGGTTACGTTAAGGGAATTTTTACACCCGGTATACACTTACAATATCAAGAGAATTGCTGATGCTTTGCCAACCTTGAGGTAAAGTTGAAAAGTGTCATGAGCCTGTAATTTCACGCACCCATACAATATACCTATACATCATACATACAACACAGCAATGCTCCGGGGCGGCAACAATTGGTACACACGATGACAAATCGGAATTTCCGTACAATGAAAGATCAGCTTATACTGAAAATGTATAGCTTGATTTATCGTCGTGCGGTGGTAATACATACCTGGACGAACTCTTGCACAAGGATCTATTTGGTGAAGTACCTATTTTATGTTTTTCTACTTAGTATATTCTGGTAGTCCGTGGGTGGACAGATTAAGAATACGATTCGCCTGTATCTCCGGGTAAGCGAGTCGTAAGAGACGACACGTTTGGTGCGGTGGCTGAGCGATTGGCTTCTGCGCTACGGGTCGTGGGTTCGATTCCCGCATGGAACAAATATTTGTATAGCCTACAGATAGTTGTTCCGGGTCTGAGCGTTTGTGCATGTGAAAATTTGTGTCTGTAAACGCACCCACAATACTGGAGAAATCCTAACGTGGGGCAAATATTTTCAAAAAAAAAAAAGAGGCGGCGAACCTGGCATCGTAATTATTGTGTCCGAAAAATGGCAACAGGCTGGCCACCTAATACTTAATACAAGAGGCGAAACGTGTGTGTACAGACTCTTGTAACTTGAGATCACCTTCGTTGACCCCTTCAGGGATTACAGCTGTGAGTATACAGGGTGTAAAAGTTGCCTTAACGAAGCCGAAGTCTACACATACTGTACATAAAACTAAGTAACACAATAATAATATTTGCTGGGAAATTACTTTTACTTTTTGGTATTAAAAAACAGCTTTTAATTGTAGCGCGCAAAGGAAGCGAGCGCGCTGCAGACTGTGCCTACATTACAAAAGAATAAGAAGAATGTTTAATAGTAACATTTAAACTTAGTTTTTGTGAAAATCGTACAAAAATATGGTGACTTTGACCTTCAATATCTCCATAACCAGTCGGTTCCCAGGTATGGCCCAATACCAAAAAAATCTTCCTAATGATGGGAAGAATACGTGGCTTTCGGCTTCATTAAGGGTATTTTTACACCCGATATATGTATATGTATGTAGGTATGTATGTACCGGTCTGCTAGGGTCTGTTTCCCAACTGAGTCTTCTCCAATTGACTCTGCCATTTACAACCTCGATAGCCCGATTCATGGCCTTCATATTATACATATATCAGCCGTCATAATATTCCATAAAATCTTCTATAAAGTTTACTGAACACGCTTTCATTCAGTTATGCTCGGTCCCTATAAACAAAAACGAATCGTTATGCTTACCAATAGTAGCATTTATTATTGCCGAACTGGGGATACAAATAAACTCGTATACTAATTTTACCCGTGGTAGCTACTTCCATAATTATGGAAAGGTCTACTATGCAAAGCTATGAGGTCTTTGCGTCATTATTGGTAAAGATACAAGCGTCTCAATTTCAGCCAATAACGCTCCGTAAATTATAGAAATCGGCCATTATTGTGAAGTAAGTACATATTATTATCGTTATATATAACGTCAATATGAACAAAGTTAGTTAATATAATACTATTGAACGCAATGTACGAGATTGTGTAGTTGATATAACAATAAGCAAACAATATAATTAAGTTTCCACTTCAAGCAAATAACGTAAACTGAATGCTATACTTACGTTCATTGTTTGTAGAGAATTTCATATTGCTAGTTGTTTTGATTATACAAGGTTAGTTGGAAAGGGGATACTAAGCCGCGAGCCACCTAAAGTATCACTGATGACTATTTTAAAGCAAGTGTTAAAATTTCTAAATTCGAGAATTTTTATTTGCATGCAAATATATTATTAATTTGGTTTTTTAAAAAAAAAACATACCTGCTTTAGTTATGGATTCAGAAAATTAATTTTCTAATCCGTAACCCCAAAAATGACCTAAATTGTAAAAACAGCTGATCATAGCTATGGACAGATAGATTTTAGCATATTTTTTACGAAATCTTTGAAAAGCTATTTCTCTTAAACTATAGTTTTGAGGAAAGTTGTAGAACAAAAGTTATCCCTTATGGGTACTTTAACACCCTTTCGGCTTAGTACCCCCTTTCCGACAAACCTTGTATAGCTAAGGCTGTAGATAGATGGATAGATGTACTTTATTGCACACTAAAAGAAATAAATCAAGGAGTACACATAATTAGGAACAGTACAAATGGCGGTCTTATCGCTTAAAGCAATTTCTTCCAGACAACCATTGGATGGAAAGAATTGTTAAGAAAAATATAGGCTTAGTATCACACGCTGTAGTATCACACAGTGTATCAGTAGCACATTTTTCTACACGATATCAACTGGGAGAACAGTTATTGTTCTTCTAATCATGGTTTTAATTTGGTGGAAATTTATTATCACTTGCCTTAACGTTCGTTCTTCGTTCTCTATTTTCCCAAATATGTTGGGGTCAGCTTCCAGTCTAACCAGATGCGGTTGAATACCAGTATTTTACACGGAGCTACTGCCATCAGACCACCGCAACCCAGTTACTGGGTATTACCGATATCCTAAGGTTAGACCGGTTGTCAGACTTACGGGCTTCTGACTACCTGTAACGACTGTCATGGGTATTCGTATGACCGGGACCGACGGTTTAACGTGCTCTCCGAGGTACGGAACGAATGGTCACCCATCCCCGGATTGACCGCGGCAAGCGCAGCATAACCTTTCAAATCATATATTATGATCCGCGTGGTTGTTAATTAGCCACAAATCCCTCTATCACTTGCGTCAACGGCGAAGGAAAATATCGTGAGGAAACCTGCACACCTAAGAGCCGGACGCCATCAAATTCTCGAAGGTGTGTGTAATTCATCAACCTGAACCAGGCCAGCGTGATGGACTAAAGGCTTAAACCCTTTTCATTATGAGAAAAGGCTCGTGTCCAGCAATGCGATAAAATTGGTCTGGTTATGATAATTTTGGTGAAGGCTATACCGTGAAACGTAAAGTCTGAACAATCCTATCTAACACTTTGTAATTACGACGCTAGTTTCAGTCGAATGCTTGGAATCAAATTAGTGTCGGCTCATTTACTGTCGTTAAATGAACAGTCTTGTTAATTAATATCCTGATTAGGTACGTCTTTATGAAATTATTTAATATATATTTAATAAATTACTCAACGCGTTAGTTAATTGAGTACCGTTGGAATTTTTCTAAATGTTTCAATCAAGAAACCTTAATTTTCACATGAATAGTGTCTTTATAACAGCAGTGATAATCTTGTGGTGTGACCGTCGGACTACCAAGTCATAGGTCTCGAGTTTGAAACCAAGGTACGCAGCTCTGACTTTTCGGATTCATGTGCGTATTGTATAATTATCACTTGCTTAAAAACGGTAAAGGAAAACATCGTGAGGAAACCTGCCTGAGAGATATTTCTCGACGGCATGTGAAGCCAATTCAGAGATCCATGGGCGGCATAAACTCTGACACCAGGTTAGTCACTAACAACACGAAAAGAAAAAGAAGTGTCTTAACAGTTTCTCATGACCGTCCAATTCAATTGTTGCAATCAGTAAAGCTGATTGCACCTAAATAATGGTACCTATCGAAAATTTATGAATATTGCAGAAAATATCATCTAATAATATAATTTGGGAACCATCGTAAACATAACATTATTTTACATCAATTTCGAATTTGCCCTCCCGACTTTTATTGGTCGGCCGCACATTACCTTCAGCAATAAACATCGCACATAATCTATTAAAAAAGGGAGTAACCTTCTTAATGTCTGTGCGTCATAAGATAGAAAGGTGCATAAATATATTTGCAGTAAAACATCCCAGGTTACGATTCCGTACGAACGACATATTTTATATTCAACGTGTTTTTACGACGACTTATACATGGTACACGCTGATGGAATCAATAATGTTGTGTAATGTTACTTTTACTTCTTCTACTAAGTCCTATGTTATGGTTTAATGGCCTTTACTACCTAACGGAGATGATTTAGGTAGACATGCGTATGGAAAACATTTAGGCTCAGTTGCACCAAATATAACCGTAACGTTACAAAATTTCTGTCGAATCAATACAAATCAATGTTCTACCTAGACTTTTTCCAACTATGTTGGGGTCAGCTTCCAATCTAACCAGATGCGGCTGAATAACAGTATTTTACACGGAGCAACTGGCATCAGACCTCCGCAACCCAGTTAACCTAAAGTTAGACCGGTTGTCAGACTTTCGGGCTTCTGACTTCCTGTAACGACTGTCATAGGTATTGGTATGACTATGACTATTTAACGTGCTCTCCGAGGCACGGAGGGGTCTCGATGTGTAACGAACGGTCACCCATCCACAGACTGACCGCAGCAAGCACAGCTTAACCTCGCAAGCCACGAGCTCCTCGAATCGAATCAATACAAATATGGTATGGTTATAGGTAGCTGGTGCAACTGGGTCTTGTTTCTATGAAGAAATGATTTTTAAATCATCATTTATCATTTAAAAATCATTTCTACGTAATAAGAATAAAGGTAGAGATAAACTGATCCCACGTATACGCGATACATAATCACATCTGAGCAACGGACAATACAAATATTTTCTATATTGATATTATGTTTTTTTTATGTTTGTTTCCTCATAACGCCGTCATTTATAAACCGATTTAGATATTATTTTTTTATTTGAAAGGATATACTTCCAGATTGATCCCATTCAAATTTGGTGAAGATCCGATGAATGTGATCTGACAATGGAACTCCTCAATGACGAACAGTACTCATAATGTGATGATGTGATTATGTTATGAGCAGCGCCTTTAGTAAGTCCAACCATATTTTTACTAAGGCCACTAAAACGAAAAATAAAAAAAAAATATTTTAACAAAAACAAATCGACTTTAAAAAAAACGATGAAAAGAATAAAATAATTACCATATTATTATAAAATTAACAGTTTCAGATGTCGGTGCCTTCAATTAGGTTCAGCGTGGATTCGATTTAAAAAAAAAAGAACCGAATTGAGAACCTCCTCCTTTTTTGAAAGTCGGTTAAAAACTTATTGATTTCGTAATACACTTGTCGTACGCAATGCAATGTTTAACAATACTAACAGGTGTGTTTGTGTGAAAAATGGCAAGATGTACTTTCATAGAAAATGTTTGCATCATCAGTTGCCCAGGTTTGATAATGCATCGCATACATTACATAATAGGATCTGTTTGTCTCCTCTACCTGCAGGCATCTTTTTTGCTAAATAGATAGTAGCAGCTCGTAGAGCACGTTAAACGGTCGGTCCCGGGTGTCATACGAATACCTATGACAGTCGTTACGGGAAGTTATAAGCCCGAAAGTCTAACAACTGGTCTATATATATATTTAAAATATATATTGTAATTATAATGTTATTATATAATTATTTGTGTTATAGTATGTATTTATACCTATTATTTAGTTAATTCCCGATTTTTAGTAGGTTACATATTTGTACGCTGCAAACTGCCCTTTATATTTTTCTTAACAATTCTTTCCATCCAATGGTTGTCTGGAAGAAATTGCTTTATGCGATAAGACCGCCATTTGTACTGTACCTAATTATGTGTATTCCTTGTTTTATTTATTTTAGTGTGCAATAAAGTATATCTATCTATCTATCTAATTTTAGGATATCAGTAATACCCAGTAACTGGGTTGCGGAGGTCTGATAGCAGTCGCTCCGTCTAAAATATTGGTTTTAGCTGCATCTGGTTAGATTGGAAGCTGACCCAACATAAATGGGAAAAGGCTAGGCAGATAAGTTACAAAACTTTTTAACAAAAATAAAACCGATTTCAAATTATCTATCTTCGAAGTTCTTCATCAGATCTTCACTAAATTTAAATGGGACCACTTCGAAAGAGTACTCTTTCAAACAAAAAAAGAATCATTTAAATCGGTTGACAATTAGCAAAGATATCGCGGAACAAACATATATACAAATACAAAAAAAACATACAGTCGAATTTTATTGAGAACCTCCTCCTTTTTTTGGAAGTCGGTTAAAAACAGATAGAAACAGATTTATTTTTATTAAAATTGCAATGGATACGGAAGAGAAGTAAATATAAAATATGTTTCATCTTCATGTTCCAGTTTTTACTGAAATCCGTTTCTAGGAATTTTCAAATATTGATCCAATAATTGAACAATACGTGAGCAATAAGACGGAATAGGAATTTTGATATCGCGACGTCGAAACGTTGTGAATAAAGTATTTCATGAAATTCGTTTACGTAATATTCGTCATCGTTGTAGTCTTTTCAATATGAAATAAACTCACGATTCCGAAATTCTATCATCCGAAATTCGATCGTTGTTTATAAAAATATCAATGGTTTCTTAAAATTTTGTCATGTTTTTGAATTCACGCGATCAAAATATTAGGTCCTTACCTATGAAATTGGCGTTTTTTTCTCACAAATAGAGAACCTCGTCACTTCTATGATTTAAAATATTAATCAATTGCTTGATATTATATCGAATAATGACCATCATAGACAACTACCAATAGTAAAAAAACCTTATTATTTATAGTTTTCTAAACATAAAAAATAACTTAAAAATGCCTCCTCTTTTTGTTAGCAGAAATGAACACCATTTTTGTTTTAACTTAGCCAAAACTGATTTTTGTCGCATAATCTAAGTGGCATACGTTATCTTAGTTTTTAAACATTAGTGCATAAAAGTTTTAAAACATCAGTGTTCATAGTTGTTAAATAACTAAAACCAAATGCATTAGATTTAAATTACCCAATGTTAGAAGTAGCGAATGTGATATTATATTGAATGGAGAAAAACTGGAATTTATTAGTCAAACGGTTTTCCTAGGAATCACTTTAGACGAGAAATTACAATGGGGACCACATATAACATCTCTAGCGGGGCGGCTAAGCTCGGCTGCTTATGCTGTTAGAAAGATAAGACAGTTAACAGATGTAGAAACCGCGCGTTTGGTCTATTTTAGCTACTTTCACAGCATTATGTCATATGGCATTTTACTGTGGGGTCGGGCTGCTGATATTGATTCCATCTTTATTTTGCAAAAGAGAGCTGTCAGAGCCATTTATAATCTACGTCACCGCGAATCTCTTAGGGAACTATTTAAAGGGATTAATATTATGACGGTACCTTGCCAATTCATTTATGAAAATATTATGTATGTAAGAAAAAATCTACATCTTTTTAATAAAATAAGCGATAGACATAACTCTAATACTAGAAATAAAGATAAACTTGATCGACCATTTTTCAGATTATCTAAAGTACAGACATCTTTTATGGGGTACTGTGTTAAATGTTACAACAAAATACCTTGTGATATATTGCAATTAAATGAAAGAAAATTTAAAAGTCATATTAAAAGTACACTTTGTAAACAAGCATATTACAAATTAGACGATTATATCCAGGATAAGAACGCTTGGAAACATGCTGGTCCAGCTCCATAGGACAATGTAGAGTCTAGACAAAATCAAACTGGTTGCTATTTTAATTGTATAATTTATTTTTTTAAAGCCGTTTATTTTAGATTATATGAGTAAGTACCTAAACTCATACACTGACTTATTACTTTTATTTTTTTGTGAAAACGTATACTTTTGCAATGTTTGTAAATATGTGAGCACCATGTACCTATCACAATTAATATGTCGTTGTTTCATTTTTTATTTTTTTTTACCTTTTGTGGTATAGTAATTTTATTCTAGGTGCATCGTTTTCACATATAATTGTATAATTAATGTACCTATACAAAATATTGTAAGACATTTTAAAAGAGTAACGGTGGAGTTTCTTGCCCATTCTTCTCCATACGAAACTACCTTTTGGAAGGGGCAACTAGAATCAATTCTATTTTCTTTGTAACTTTAACGTTCAAAAGTGCCTTTTATGTGCCTAATTGAAATAAATACTTTGACTTTGACTTTGGCAAATAAATTAAGAAAATTTTAGTATGAAAAATGCAACTTCTTTAAAATTCTCCATACAAAACGCTGATTTCATAGGTGGGGACCTAATATTATTACACAAAATCTAGATCACAAATAAGCTAAGTAAAAATTTTGAGTTGTTGACCAAATGTTTATTTATTTTATTTTATTTCTCTAGAAAACTTACAGCTAGAACACAATTATCACACATAGTATTATAAGATGGCCAATTACAAGTTTTCACGATTAGGAATGAGAGTAGAACAGGTCGACATACAGATGAATCTTTGAACACAGTTAATGTTGAACTTAGCTCTTGTCTTCTTAGCTAATGTCTTCTATTAGGCCATCGATAGTTTATTAAATAACTAGCTTTTGCCCGCCGCTTCGCTTGTGTGAAGTTTGAAATCCTCGTTAAGCCCATTTTAAAGTGACATTTTAAAATCCAAAACGTCCGTCTTTCATCACCCACAGCGGTTTAGGCTGTGCTTTGCTAGATTAGCCAGCCAGTCGGTCAATTTCTCCCCATGCTTCTTACTTCAAAAGTACCAGATTTCTCATACAAACTTTCAACACTTATTTCACCCCCTTAGAGGTTGAATTTCCAAATATGTGTACATTTATTCCTAACCAGAAACCTTAATATTTAATTTCATCTTTCTTACTTCAAAAACGACGGACTTACATACAAACTTCAACCCCCCATTTCACCCTCTTAGGGGTGGAATCTCCAAAAACCCTCAAACACTTATACGTTTATTTCTTACCAAAAGCCTAAATATTTAATTCCATGTTTCTCACTTCAAAAATACCAGATTTCTCATACAAACTTTCAACACTTATTTCACCCCTTTAAGGGTTGAATTTCCAAAAATGCTCAAACAGGTGTACGTTTATTTCTAACCAAAAACCTTAATATTTAATTTCAAGCTTCTTACTTCAAAAATAACGGACTTACATACAAATTTAAAAACCCTATTTCACCCCCTTAGGGGTTGAATTTCGAGAAATCCCTTCTTAGTGGATGTTTACGTCGCAAAATGAACCTACTGTCAAAATTTCAAGTTTCTAACCCCAGCCGTTTAGGCTGTGCGTTGATAGATCAGTCAGTCAGTCAGTCAGCTTCTCCTTTTATATATATAGATTTAGTTTCTGACACGCTACTACAGCTTTCACTCTTATATCTTTCAACATAACTTTCTCAATTCTCAAGCTTTCTTCTACGAGATCCCCTGACAACCTGACAAATAAAGTCAAGAATTTAAACCAAAGAAATAACCGTATCAGTTACACTGACTGTGGTTACCAGGCCGGCATAAATTGGCGAGAGTTAATATTTCAAAAGACGAAGACCGCGGGCGACGACGTGATGCCACTGCTAATGTAAGGCGCGTTGTATACAGGTGGGAATTAAACTTTGAGGGTGAGGGAAAACGTATAGTACTGCACTTTGTACGCTTTTAAACGATATGGTAGCTCTTAGCTTGCGAGTCAAGTTACGGTGAAAAATAAACGTGATATTAAGTTTTCAATGAATTTGGTATGATACAATTTATCGTATCGTCAACATAAACTAAACATTTTTTTTTTAAATATAATATAACAATACATGATAAAAATGTATGGCATTGCATTGGTTCGAATAATAATCGTAACAAAGTTCGTTTCTTACCTCATTTAATGTTTCAGATAAACTATACTAGAAAATTAAGTTCTATCTAAATTTGTTGATACACTATCAATAAATCCAAAAATATAAAAAAACCAAACTTCTACAGCCAATCAAATCAGTGTTTGTACGTTAAAAGTAGATTATTTTCCCACATTCAAGTGTGCCGAGGCCCCAATTTTCTACGCGGCTGATTTTTTCCCTTTGAATCCTCTTCGATCCGCCCGTGAACTCAAACAAACAAGGATTGTTGACTTGTTTCTGCTCCAATAATGTCACTTCCGTAATTCTGTATTGGGATTTTGTTTATGGCGCTGATTTGGGGCCCCTATTCTACGCAAGTATGAACTCAGCTTAATTCCACAAATCCTTTAGGCGAAATAAGACGGCGAGGAATGATTTTGCATATCAATTGGATGTACTGATTATTTGGAATAAATAAGCTTGAACAATCAGCATTAACTTTTTCTCTTTGTGTTTCCCTCACACATGAAAAAGATGCTGCCTGAAATATGGCTGGAATATAACAAAAGGAAAAATTGTATATTATTATACAACAAAATATAATACAACAGTTATTTACAATAAAAAAAAGAGAGTCAAGTAGAAAAACACTAACTCCTTTCCTTTAATTTTATTGAGATCTTCTTTTCGTATTGATAGTGACTAACCTGGTGTCAGAGTTTATGCCACCCATAAGCCTTTGATTTGGCTTCACATGCTGTCGAAAAATATCTCTCAGGCATACCAAGCGTTTATCGAGATGATAACAGCCGAACATTTTTTTATTCCTATTCAAGCAGCGTGAAAAATCTCTTAGCAAAAAGCGTGAAAAGCACGCCGGTAATAACGTAAAAAATACGTCAGCAAATGGCGTGGAAAATATGTCTGCAAACGGCGTGAAAATGTAAAAAGCTTGCAATAACTCGCGTCATCTACTATTGAAATTATTCCCCTTTCAATCCTCTAACATATCTGTGAGAGCCAGTCGTGGTTATCGAATGCACCGCACTAGCCTTTTGCTGCACTTCTGAATGGGCAGGCGACGAACATCCCTTAATGAAATTCAGTTTGGTTCGACTTTCTATAAGGTTTTTGGGTTAAGAGTGAAAAGGGAAACTGTGAAGTCGTATTCAGTTTGTTGATAGAATACCCTGTATAGATAGTAGCTTAATCAATTAATGTCAGCTATGAACGGTTTTGTAGACAAAATTTATTGATTAACTACAATTTTTGTTATTATTACTTAAAAAAACAAACTGCAAGGCCCGTATTCACAAATAACACTCAAGCAACTCTTTATTGTTTTGAATACGACTCTATGATTGGTTTATTTATATTTTCTTTTTTATTTATTTATGTAATAATATATCTTGACATGTGTTCTTACAAACATTGCTTTGCCCCACAATAGTCGAACTATTAATACTACATAATATATCAATCATAATTATATTCATGTCCAACACTTATCCAGGTAATATTTTTTAGCTTATTCTTAAAAGTGCGTTTCTCACTTTATATAAGGCAAATAAATATTATTTTAATGTTCTGTCACTATAGTCATTTAATATTCTTGGTACAACATACCTGCCGGTGGTTGTCTTTGTGTTGCGAGAATAAATGCAACCAAACACAGAGCCGTATTCAAAGCAGTGGGTACGAGAGACCGCACAGTACGAACGTAAAACGTTTAGTCTGCTCCTACACGTTCTCTACTTTGAAAAAACCTTTTTTTTAGACCTGAGAAAATCTACAACTGTAAAACTACCGATCACTAAGTACATTGCTAATATTCGATACAATATTTGTTTAAATACTTTACCTACTAAAACAAACACTTTATAAAACGCGGAACTAAATCAAGAAAACGCGACTCAAACTTCACCGTTTGGCCATTTTTCTTACAAGCCAAGTTATTGTGTCCTCTGAGCAGGTGACGTAATTTTAAAGTGAATTTTCGTGTCGGTTTTGACGTTTGGGACATAAAAGTTTCCTTCATATTGACGCCGGTCGGCAAAACGTCACGTAGCGTGCTGATTCAGTGACGAGGGATTTTCTAAGCTTAGGAACTTGTATAGACAAGTTATACTGATAGTCAAAGTTTAAAACTTAAATGAAAACTATTAAGTTCTCAAGTGTTTCAGCGAGAGTTGGTTATTTTTAGTTGAAATTACTGATCTTGACTGTACTCGATTTAAATAGAGATTTACATGAATTTACAAAATTACCTAACAATATAACCATTAATACAAAATAAAAAGATTTTGAAATAGTACCTAATAAAGATATTATCGTCCAAGACATAAATCCTGTTTACATCTTCTAAAGCTGATATTCCTGAAAACTTACAATTTTATCTATCCGAAGATATTTGGGAAAATTGCAAAAGCGATTTCGTTTTATGACCGGAAAGAATATTTCTTCCAGAAGCTTTTAGAGTTAAGGTTGTCACACACGGTGCACATAATATAATATTTCATCTACGAGTATCTGCGCATAAAAACTTATTAGTATAGTCATATTACTGCCCTGTCGGCGAGGTTAAGTTCTGCTGCATATGCAGTTAGGAAAATTAGGCAGCTGACTGATGTGGCTACAGCTAGATTAGTGTACTTCGCGTATTTCCACAGCATTATGTCGTACGGTATTCTGTTGTGGGGCTCAGCAGCTGACGTTGATTCGGTTTTTATTTTACAAAAGAGAGCAATCCGTGCGATTTATAACCTGGGTTCCCGCGAGTCCCTTAGGAACGTGTTTAAAGATATTAGCATACTAACTTTGCCGTCACTCTACATCTTGGAAAATATATTGTATGTTAGAAAAAAATTGCATTTGTTTAATGTTAGGAGTGATTTTCATAATAAAAACACACGGCATAAACATAAAATTGTGGTACCTAAATTTAGATTAAGTAAAACTAGTAAGTCATTTTTGGGTAATGGCGTACGTTTTTATAATAAGCTGCCGAAATCTGTAACAGATCTTACCGAGGGAAAATTCAAAACCCATATTAAACGTGTCCTCACTCAAAAAGCATACTACAAGACTAAGGACTACGTTGACGACAGGGATGTTTGGCATTAGTTCTTGCACATGTGGCTTCTTTGGAACCTCATTAACAACATATGTGTATGTCTATTAACTATCCTCAATTATGATTATTTACTTTTTATTTTTTTTATTTGTATCATTACTCTCAAGATGTCTTTATCTTATTTTACAATGATTTTTTATCTAAGTTTTGATGATATTTAATTATGTCAATTGTTTTATATAGTTTAGCTTCCTTTTCACTTTTGTAAATGTGAGAACTTTGTGAACCTGTATCTATAAGTTTGTAAATTACTGTTATTCATATAGTTTTTATTTTATTTGTTAATTTGTGTACTACATTACTCATTGGTCTGTGGTCAGGACTCCTTTGTTCTCTCACTATCCTAAATCATTGTACTCTGTAATTGTTAAAGATATTATTTTTAAAAGAGTAACCATGGAGTTTCTTGCCGGCTCTTCTCCATAGGAAACGACTAATTGGAACCGTGCATCTAAATTCGACTTTTCATAAGCACCTGTATTGGTTTATGTGAAATAAAAAAATTTGATTTTGATTTTGAGTATCTCAAGCTATCACACACAAAAGATACAATCTTCATCTTCTTCTTTTCGTGTGGTTAGTGACTAATCTGGTGTCAGAGTTTATGCCGCCAATAGGCCTCTGACTTGGCTTCACATGTCGTCGAGAAATATCTTGTGTGGCATGTCGGTTTCCTCACGATGTTTTCCTTCACCGTTTTTAAGCAAGTGATCATTATTATACCATACGCACATGAATCCGAAAAGTCAGAGGTGCGTGCCTTGTTCGAACTCGAGACCTATGACTTGAAGGTCTGACGGTCATACCACTAGGCTATCACTGCTATAAAACTATAATATAAACTGCAATAATATGTGAAAACTGATACATTCAGTTACCTACCTAATATTTGTATCTGCAGTTTTTTTTTCTTCACGTACCTATATTTTGTGTTAAAATCTATTGATATCGGTCGGTGACTTCAGATATTTAACGACAAAATATATACTATCTGCGCCGTGTATCCGTTCTGCCAAGCCTTTTCCCAACTGTGTTGGGGTCAGCTTCCAGCCTAACCAGATGCGGCTGAATACCAGTATTTTACATGGATCGACTGCCATCAGACCTCCGCAACCCATTTACAGGGCAATGTTGATATCCTAATGTTAGACCGGTTGTCAGACTTTGGAGCTTCTGACTATCTGAGCCGTGTGTTAGGCCATTAATTTATATGAAGAGCGATATCGCAAGATATGCGCTCACATATCTTATAGTATCTGTACCGTGTGTGACAGCCTTTATTCCGAACTTATTGTCAGTGTTTATTTTCTGCAGAATATCTAGTTATGAGGTGAATTATGATAATTACTTATGGTCTAAGTTAAGGTGATGTTTTGTGGATAAAAGCTTCATCTGTTCTGCCTAGCTTTTTCCCAACTATGTTGGGGTCAGCTTCCAGTCTAACCAAATGCGGCTGAATACCAGTATTTTACACAGCGACTACCATCAAAGCTCCACAACCCAGTAACTGGGCAATGCCGATATCCTAAAGTTAGACAGGTTGTCAGACTTTCGAACTTCTGTCCACCCATAACGACTGTCATAGGTATTCGTATGACACCTGGGACCGAGAGTTTAACGTGTTCTCCGAGGTACGGAGGGGTCTCGATGTGTAACGAATGATCACCCATCCACGGACTGACCGTGGCAAGCGCAGCTTAACCTTGCAAATTATATGATCCGCAAGGTTGTTAATTAGCCACGTGACCCTAAAAAGCTTCATCGTTATCATCAAATTAGCCCGTGAACGTTCATGTTAGCGTCTGAATGATCGCTGCAATAAACGGTCAAAAGGGAAACTTCTGTGGAGGTGAGAGGTCTGATGTTCCTCCAACGAAAAGGGAGGATCCCCTACCAGGCGGGTCTTATGCCTGGCGGGCCACTGCCTAACGGTTGATGTTGGGAAGTTGTATCTGCGTGTCAGATCGTGATATCGCGATGCAGAATTTGTGACGTTTCATTTGACAGCTGTCATTGTTGTCGCTGTAGTCTGTTAGTCAATGGTCTTGTTGTGTAGTTATCATGTGGCGTGATAGATACCGCCACACACTCCCCCCAAGACCGGAGGTGGATTGTTGTGATGAGTCAGTAAGAGTCAGCAGTCGTTGCGTGTTGAGATGCCCCAAGACCGGGCCATACCTGGTTCCTCCACACCGCTATCAACCTTTATACAGTTTAGCTTCCTTTTCCCTTTTGTAAATGAGAGAACTATGTGGACCTGCATCTATAAATTTGTAAATTACTATTATTCATTTTGTTTTTTTTTTAATTTTATTTTGTTCGTTAAACTTTTTGTACTCAAGTCTTTTAGTACTTCATTACTCATTGGTCTGTGGTCAGGACTTTATTGTTCTCTCACTATAGGTCTACCAGAATCTGATGGCAAATAGGGAAATTAAATTTTTTTGTGGGTAACACAAGGGTAATTTGAATAAAAAGTCTTGATACTTGTAATTTTCTCTTTAATTTCTTCTTCATCTTCTTCCTGCCCTTATCCCACACTAGATGGGGTCGGCACAATATGTATTTCATAAATCCATGTTGTTAGAGGTTTTGGCTTATTGTTTTATGACCGGCCGCCTGCCTGACATCAACCCTCCTTGGGAATACTCGTAGCGCCGTCGCGCGGGTGACCCAATGTGCTTGCTGATATTATGCACTGACTCCCAAAATGATATGCTTGTTAATCTTATTGCCGACAACTAAGCAGACTATGTTCTTCTTGGTAGACTATACTTGCAGTTTCTCGACCCACTCATTCAGTTTTGCTAGGGACTTTGGTTCTGACACATCGTAACCTAATATAGCACCGTGAGCTTCTTTAATTTCTGTAATTTTTATTGGTTTTTATTCACTTCCTGTAGTAGTATATTATTTATTGTATCATGAATATCGGTTCTTCCTACGTGAATTAAGAGACAGGCAGGGTACAGTAGAGCTGACTACTTACAACCTGTCTTATTTATTTCTCATAACAAAATACATAGAATTTTTGCAATTTTATTGTATGGAAAAGGAAACCTTGTTAAAATAAGTATGTTTATTAAAAATGTTTGAACAAGAAAACATTAATCAGAACTGGAAAATGTATCAACTACAGTCATACTCGGTTTGACAATTGACATGTTGACATTGCCAGCTACTGGTTTCATCATCCGTAACGCTGAGCCATTTTCCCAACCCAAAACTAAAATATTGTTGTTCAATTGCTTCGTTCGCAGTGTACTGGAGTACTGTTCGGTTGTTTGGCGTCCTCATTACGCGACACACACTCTTGGGCTAGAACGAATACAAAAGCGATTTCTAAATCACCTGGCTTACTCGAAAGGCATTACTAAAAAGGTACGTAGTTATGCCAAACGTTTAAAACTTTTCAATATCAAAACGCTTGAAACGCGTAGGGACTCTCTCGACCTCATGTTCTTATATAAACTTTTAAATAATAAAATCGACTGTACACAACTCGTTTCTAGAATTAATTTTAATATTCCCCACAAATACCCGCGGAAACCTATTAAGTTATTTTACCCACCCCATCGGAAAACATTTTTAGGCATTAACTCCCCCATCCCCAGAATGTGTAGGCTCTTCAATAAATTTGACAGTAAGTTAAATATTTTTGGCTCCACTCTTAATAACTATAGGAACCAAGTTCATAGGATCGCCATGGAATGATTTATGTACTAGTTTTTGTAAAAAAAGTATACCTACATTATTTTAAAATCAAGTAAAATTGTATTAGAATAACTTGTCATCCTATTGTTTTTTTTTTGTGAATGCTGTGTTTGCCGATTGATATTGTACACAACGGATGTTAAACTATTATGCATGTAACCCTGCTATGAAAGTGTGTAACAATTGTAGGCAAATAAATAAATATGAAAACCACTATTTGTGTGGTTGACCTATATCCTAAATCATTGTACTGTATCCACTGAAATTGATAAATATATTATTTTTAAAAGAGTAACCATGGAGTTTCTTGCCGGCTCTTCTACATAGGAAAAGACTAATTGGAACCGTGCATCTAAATTCAACTTTTCATAGGCACCTGTATTGGTTAATGTGAAATAAAAAAAAATGGTTCCTTCACACCGCTATCAATCTTGCTGACGGGCTGATCTTTTCACCAAGGCATGAGCTATCCTGTGCAGCTCGTGCCCGGACGAGATGAATATCTGTGCTCCGACGACAAATCTGACAAAATAGGAACAATTCTTTCAATCGAAGTGAATGTAATTACGTGTAACACAGGGTATTATTTACGTCCAGGAGCTACTCTAGTAAACGTGGTACTTTTGACGTGTATCTTTTCGTTTCATACGATGTCAGAGGTTGACGGACCCGCTCATTAGCAGGTTATCAACTGCCTCGTCGGTCTAGTAGTGGCAAGCGCGACTGCTGATCGTGAGGTCCTGGGTTTTTTGTTTTCTTTTTCTAAAAAAACGTTGCTCCACACTAGGATTTCTCCTGTATCGTGGGTGCGTTTACAGACACAAATCTTCACATGCACAAACACCCAGACCCGGAACAACTATCTGTAGGCTATACAAATATTTGTTCCGTGCGGGAATCGGAACCACGACCCGTAGCGCAAGAACCATGAATTCGAAAGTCAGATGTGATGTTCGGTTTCGAACACAGACCCTCCTGCATTGTAGGTATACGTCCAACCGCTAGGCTATCACTCCTCTTTTTATTTTATTTATATTTCTACTAGCGACCCGCCCCGGCTTCGCACGGCTGCAATGTAGATACTAATGTGGGGCATATAAACCTTCCTCTTGAATCTATCTATTGCTAAAAACTGCATTAAAATCATTTGCGTAGTTTAAAAGATCTAAGCGTACAGACAGCGGGAGCGACTTTGTTTTATCTATACTAATGTCATAAAGAGGAAAGATTTGTATTTTTGGATTTTTGTATGTAACGAATAAGCTTAAAAACTACTGGACTGATTTCAAAAATTCTTTTGCCGTTATAAAGCTACATTATCACTGAGTAACATAGGCTATATTTATTACTGGAATAAAACTTCTTACGCAGACGGAGCTGTGAGGACACAGCGAGTACTATGTAAAGATAATCACAGGCTAGTAGTTTATATATAAGGTCCAACCAAAATACCTGGACAAACTTTTAAACAGTGTTCAGTACGTTTAACTAAACATATCTATGCAAAAAAAACGAGATCCAAGTGTTTTTTTTCTATCCAAAAAATAATAACGTTTTAAATTGCCTGTACTCTCTAAGAATAAATTCATCCATTTTTATGCATCGACCGCCACCGGGGCGCGCGTTAATTCCACGCCGTGATTTACCTTAACTGCGAAATGAAAAATATAAAAAAATAATTAATTAAATTGAAATTAAAGAAGAAAACCTTTTTTTTTTGTTCAGAAAAAAAAAACACTTGAATCTCGCTTTTTTTGCATAGATATGTTTAGTTAAACGTACTGAACACTGTTTAAAAGTTTGTCCAGGTATTTTGGTTGGACCTTATATTTTGTTAACTTTATACTCACGAGGTGAATCTTAAACTTTTTAATACAGAAAAATAAACAAATTCCCCCCATCCATTCTCAAATATAGTCGTAACTAACATATCATATACAGGGTGTAAACGATATCATGTAATTCCTTCAAACCTCGTGATGTACTGCTGACATAGATTAACCATGAATGGGATAGATTAGGATACAATTTTCTTTTTTTTTAAGAAATAGACCTGTGTTCTTTTCGTGAGGCATTTTAGCGCTCTGAGCGAATTGCGCGGCAATCACGCGCCGCTCTATCAGTTAACCGGTGGCGCAAAAATACCTCACGTTAAGAACACATGTTTACTTTTGGTATTTTTTTTAAATCCTAATCCAAAAGTATCCCGTTCAGGGTTAATCTATGTCAGCAGTACATCACGAGGTTTGAAGGAATTACATGATTTCGTTTACACCCTGTATATTAAGTTAAACTGACGCGATGACTGATGCAGATGTGCCGTCAGTTAGGACAGGTCAACTCGAACCTGCTATGGCACTTTCCTCAAAAGGCCATTCCAGACGTTGCCCTACATCGTTTCACTCGCATAGTATGTATACTACAATGTCTGGACTTTAAAAGAGACTTTGACCTCTGAGTTTACACAGATTTATTTACAGAAATAAAAATCATTTACGATTTACGAGCTATTTGTACGGCTGTAGAGAAAGACAAACTTGTAATAGGTACGTCCTGCGTATGCGGTGCGATACGTATCTTTTGCCAGTTAGTTGTGTAGCATGTACATTAGTGAACTTAAATATTGATATGGCAACGAGACAACGGTCTAACATAACAATAGTCCAACATCTTCGCAATTACGACACGTTTGGTGCAGTGGCTAAGCAATCGGCTTCTGCGCTACGGGTCGTGGTTTCAATTCCCGCACGGAACAAATATTTGTATGGCCTACAGATAGTTGTTCCGGGTCTGGATGTTTGTGCATGTGAAGATTTGTGTCTGTAAACGGACCCACGGTACAGGAGAAATACTAATGTGAGGCAGTTTTTATTTAAAAAAATGCACTATCTGTATTATGTTACTAGCTTTTGCCCGCAGATTCTCTTGCGTGATTTGCTTTGTTTAGGGGAGGAATTTTGAAAAGTCCTTCTTTAGTGGATACCTACTTTATACAAGGTAACTACTGTCAAATTTTAAAGTTTCTAACCCCAGCGGTTTAGGCTCTGCTTTGATAGATCAGTCAGTGAGTCAGTCTCTTCTTTTATATATACGGAATATTATTGTGCGTTTCTTTACTCTGTGCGAAGAATAAATATTTTTTATTTCTTTCTTTCTTCCTATATGCAGTACTAGCGACCCGCCCTGGCTTTGCACGGCTGCAATGTAGATACTAATATGGGGCACATAAACCTTCCTCTTGAATCACTCTATCTATTGCTGAAAACTGCATCAAAATCCGTTGTGTAGTTTAAAAGATCTAAGCGTACAGACAGCGGGAGCGACTTTGTTTTAAACTATGTAAAAATTATCAGGAATAAACAGATTTATTTAAATATTTATTGATTTAGTCCCTTATGTTGAGATAAGATAACCTTGATTAATACCCAAACTGAAGCAGGAGTACAGACAAACTAATATTCCTTGGCAAGGGTTGATATTCCAAAAACCACAAACCCACTACCTATATAAATGTCAATATTTGATTGCCGTATCCATAATTTATTAGATCAGAACGCCCAATATTACTTCACTAAACTTTGTTATTACTTCAGCCAAGTTTATTTGGTAAATGAACTGAAAACTGGCGTCCAGCGACGCACGCGATTTATAACCCCATACATTATTCCTGACAGCAACAAAAACACCAATTTGAACTTTACCACCTTCACTTAAAGATCATTCAACTGCATTTTTAAATTTGTTGGTTTATACTAGATTTACCAAATTTTAATGCAGTTAAGGTAATGTAATATAGTCTTTATTATATTGGTGATAGGTGTCTTCGCAATGATAAGATGGTGATTAAATTCTCAGGTACGTTCTTGGTAATTAGGAATGGTGTAGGGCCCCTTTAAGTGTTTTAGAGGCTCTGAGGAGTGGGCAATAAAATGTTAAACACTTTTTAGAGTTGATTTGCATACAAAGTAATCGAAAGACGTACATAACTAAATTATTTCACTTAGGGTATATTCCGCCTCGTCACTCTGTCCACCCATTGTCGAGAGGTGGTCCACGGGTGGACGCCGCGTTATCAACCAGAAGAAAGCTTATTTGGTGCACGAAATGTTAGAAAAAAAGGCGGTGAATATTGGACCGCTCAACGAGGGGACGCCGCGTGGACCTCTCGCCGCGCGCCGTCCACGCGTAGACAGATGCAGGCGAGGCTATCCGGTAACGCTACGGAGTTGATGTAGTGAGCGTTAATCCATAGAAGTCCATAAGATATAAAGGATACTAACGGGGTGTCCTGCGTAAGCGATAAACGCGACGCGGTGCAACGCGACGCGACATGAAGGGGAAAAAGTACGCGTTACGTCGCGTCAAGCCTCCAGTAGGGAATGCCGTTGTTGTGAAATACATACAAACAGAATCTTATAGGGAACGAATCTGTCATTACAGTTATAGCTAATATCCGTATGTCAGCATTGGGAGGATGGTAAATACAATTAATGAAACCAACATAGACTCTCCACCACTGAAAGTACTTTTAATTAGGTTAGTGATTAGTTACAGAAGCTAGTTCACAATATTTCACAATATAATAATTAACACAAGATCAGAAAATGAGGACAAGCAAATCAGATATAAAAGGTCAGACTTCGTCGGCTGTTCGACATGGAATCCTTTGCTCCGTCGAATGACCAGTGTTTTTATAACTTCGGGTACGTTGATTCATCTTGACGATTACCCCCTTTATCAATATTGTCCAGTGTTACCAGCTACCGGTAACATTGTTCTGATCGCGTTCGATGCGCTCTCAGCATCGCGTCGTGTCGCGATTGTCGCTTACCCAGGACACCCCGTAACCGCACAAGGCGAGGCGGTGCTGGTCGGGTGCAGGGTGGCTTTAATGACCTATGACCTTAAACAGACGCACTCAGCTTGCGGCTGTAGTGCCTGCACGCTTGCAATCAGTTACGCGTTAGTGAACATTTAAATAATTTTGTACCTTTTTTTTCTATTCGACTGCTTGTAGATGGTCTTGCGGACCGTTTCGGCGGAACGAGAGTAAAATACTTAACCTAAGCTATTACTACTACTAACATCATGACTAGCTAGCAATAACAGCACTAAGGGCGACCCCTAATGGGACTCGGACCTCGGCTTAGGGCGGTGCTTGCGAGAAGACTGAGAGGGAGACAGCTTGATGAGAGCTGAACTAACGGTGTGACTGCGGAGTCAGAAAGAACGACCGGCTCCGCGGCTGCGGCAAGTGAGCACAGTGGATCATGGACGGCGGCGGCGACGCTGGGACGTCGCGACGGGCCTCGCCGACGAGGACGATATGCCGGGCAGCGGTAATTTTGTACCGAAACAAATGTTTTATAGCTGAGCTGATTTTTAAGCGGCGATATTTATCTATCCTTGCTTTACTTCTAACGGTAAATTTTTCTATCTGCTACTCTTATGTGATCTAATTTCTTACATTAATCTGCTTTATTCTGACGCTATAGGTACTCCTATCGTAGTTGAATTGACATGAACTATTATTTTCAAAACTATCTTTTTTTATTATTTTGACGACAAGTTTGGCGCTGTGGCTGTGCGATCGGCTTCTGCGCTACGGGTTGTGGGTTCGATTCCCGCACGGGACAAATATTTGTATGGCCTACTGATAGTTGTTCCGGGTCTGGATGTTTGTGCGTGTGAAGATTTGTGTCTGTAAACGCACCCACGATACAGGAGAAATCCTAGTGTGGAACAACGGTTTTTTTATAAAAAAAAGTCTACAGGTGTTTTCCTGTCGGCTCTTCTTGATAGGACCTATCTTTTATTTAAAATTTTGACTTTCTTTGTATCACAGATACAATAAGGTATATGTATGCTACATTCACATTGAAAGTACCTACTTTATTTGAGTAACACGAACGACAATATCAAATTATCGATCAATAAAGTCAAATTATTGATCAACATAATCAAATTATTGAACAGTTAAAGCCAATTATCGGTCAAAAATATAAAATTATTGAACAAATTATCGGTCAAAAAAATAAAATTATTGAACAATTTTTCTAGCTTCAGGTCTAGCATTTTTCTGGATCAATAAATCGAGCAAATATATAAGTAGTAAGAATCTTACATTGTGTAGCAGTATTCTAGATTTATCTTTAAATGCCAGAAGACACGGTATCTTCTTAAATATTATCTGCTTGCTTCCTTCTTGAAATAAACATTAATACGCTGCACAATAATACAAACTACACAACATTTGTTTTCGACTCGGCATGTTTATGGATATTACGCTTAGGCACACAAAGCCTCGAATGCACTATGCTCCTGATCCCGCATCTTAAGTAAATAAGATGTAACAGTTTACGCGTACAGCTGAGCTCCAGCTGCAATATTAGGAATAGCGTGCTACTGTTTACATTTATAACGGGTTATACACGGTGTAAAAATACCCTTAACGAAGCCGAAGTCTACGCATACTGTACATCAAAGTAAGTAACATGGAACAAAAATAATTGCTGAGAAACGATTTTTATTTTTAGGTATTAAAAACCAGCTGTTAACTGTAGCGCAGAGTGTTGGGCCGCGAAGAAGACGGATGAAAGAAGATTACACGTAGCGGAGATGAGAATGTTGAGATGGACGTGTGGAGTGACGCGAGTGGATAAATTAAGAAATAAGTATATTAGAGGGAGTTTGAAAGTGGCACCAGTGACAGAAAAGTTGAAAGGAAAGCGTTTGTCTTGGTATGTGCATGTGATACGGAGGGATGAAACACATGTGACTAAGAGAGTGATGAATATGAATGTTGATGGATGGAGGGGGAGAGGGAGACCTAAGAAAAGATGGATGGATTGTGTGAGGGAGGATATGGAAGATAAGGGAGTAAATGATAATGAGACGGCTAACAGGGAAGAGTGGAAGAGAAAAACATATTGCGCCGACCCCAAGTAACTTGGGACCAGGGCAGGAAGATGATGATGTTAACAGTAGCGCGCAATGTAGGCACGTGTGCAGCAGACTATGTCTACATATCAAAAATATTGGTAATTTCGTAATAGGATAATGTATGGAAATAACATTTAAAATTAGATTTCGTGCAAAACGAAAAAACATATTGTGACTTTGACCCTCAATATCTCCATAACCAGTCGGTTCCCAGGTATAGCCCAATACAAAAAAGTCTTCGTAATGATGGGATGAATACGTGGTTCTCGTCTTCGTTAAGGGTATTTTTACACCCAATATAAGGTCCATATACACGAAACATTTAAAGAGATACACCTAGTAGTAAAGAAACCATAGAAACAAGGAATAATAATTAAGTCAGTCTTTTTTTATTTAAATAATTTAAAATTAATTTATACTGCCTCCTTATTATTTTCAACAGAACCTCAGTATTAGGCACGCGGTCCTGCCACTTAACCTTTAGGATTGATCTTAAACACCTAAGATGGTATGTGTCTAATTTCTTAATATCTGGTTTGTAGAGGCACTATGTCTCTGCGCCATATAGGAGTACAGGTATAATTAAAGCCTTATAAACACTAATCTTCGTCTCTAGCTTGAGATCATGGGATGAATGGTATGGAAGCTCTACTGATGCAGCGTCAACTCAGATGGTGTGGGCACGTCCTTCGCATGGAAGACCACCCTTTGCCCAAAGCCGTCTTCTATTCTGAGATGGCAGAAGGTAAACGGAAGCATGGTGGTCAGCATTTGCGCTATAAGGATGTATTCAAAAGGAATCCGAACGCGTGCGCTATTGACCCTACATGTTGGGAGGAGCTCACTCCACAAAGGTCGTCTTGGCGCTCTACTATCTATAAAAAGATAAAAACGTTCGAAGAAAATCGACTCGTAACACTTGACAAAAATCACCAAATACGTAAAGAGAGATCTAAGCCCTCCTACACATATACTTTTAATTCTGCAGGTCAACGTTATTGCAGTTCTTGTGATCGGGTATTTAAAACCGAGTTTGGTCTAGCGAGCCATATTAGGGCTCATGCTAGGAAGTAATTTATTTTAGGGTCGCCGTTATCGAAATCGATAAGGAGGACTATATATATATATTTTCAACATCCATTACGTTCGTTTCTACGCAGTATTTACTTCATTGAAGCGGGCGCGGCAGCGTCACAGAATCGGGAGTAAAGGTTTTATCCAAAAAGTCTCAAGCATTATTACAAAATTAGAATACTTTGACTGCCTTGTTGGTCTAGTTGTCGCAAGCGTGACTGCTGAGCATAGGGTCCTGGGTTCGATCCCCAGGTCGGGCAGTGATACTGGGTTTTTCCATTAGGAATTTCTCAGTAGCCGCCCGGAGTCTGGATTTGTGCACGGTTAGTGGTAATAGGCTCGCCCTTTATTACATGGGACTTAAACATAACTGGCGAACCGAGGTTGTTACTAAAACACCTCTGCCTAACCCTTTGGGGAATACAAGGCGTGATGTTATGTTATGTTATAATACTTAGGTAAAAAATAAAGCTTCTACGGCTTCCTTACCAACTATAGATGTATCTTTAAAAATATTTCGTGTATAAATAGAAGGACCTTTTATTTAACCTTCTGGATTCCAGAAAAAAAAATATTCGATATTATTTGAAACTTAGGTTCTAAGGTATATCACGGGTCTGTACACATCGAAAAAATGCAAAAAAAAATGTATTTTATATATATATTTTACTTATGTCACATATACAAGGTAAGTCGGAAAGGGGGTACTAAGCCGCGAGCCACCTAAAGTATCACTGATGACTATTTAAAAGCAAGTGTTAAAAATTCAAAATTCGATAATTTTTATTTGCATCAAAAAGATTTTTATTTTAGTATTTTCAAAAAAATAAACGTACCTGCTTTAGTTATGAATTCAGAAAATTAATTTTCTAATCCGTGACCCCAAATATGACCTAAATTATAAAAACAGCTGATCATAACTATGGACAGATAGATTATAGCATATTATTTACGAAAATTTTGAAAAGCTATTTCTCTTAAACTATCGAGTTTTGTGGAAAGTTGTAGAACAAAAGTTATCCCTTATTATGTGTACTTTAACACCCTTTCGGCTTAGTACCCCCTTTCCGACTAACCTTGTATATGACAAATATATATATGACATATAAGTCTGTCAAACTCAAAATGACGTGAACGAATTTTTAATTCTTTATGTAATATAGGTATGACGCTGGCATCCAGGAGGATAAAGGAATTTTCAAAATAATAGTTCCCACTTTAAAAGGCTCGAACTTTAAAAATAAAAGAATGCAGTATAATTTAAATGCTTCCAACTTCAAAGTCTCCCGCATAACATCACGCCTGTATTCCCCGAAGGGATGGGCAGAGGTGTATAGTAACACCCTCATTTCACCGTTATGTTTAAGTCCCATGTAATAAGGGGCGGGCCTATTGCCATTAACCAAGTTCAAACCCAGACTCCGAGCTGCTACTG
Source organism: Amphipyra berbera (assembly GCA_910594945.2). Classification (NCBI taxonomy): domain Eukaryota; kingdom Metazoa; phylum Arthropoda; class Insecta; order Lepidoptera; family Noctuidae; genus Amphipyra; species Amphipyra berbera. Next base: position 19,374,648 of record OU343125.1, on the reverse strand, counting down.
AGTAATTCCTAATGGAAAAACCCAATATCACTTTGCCCGACCTGGGGATCGAACCCAGGACCCCATCTTCAGCAGGGGCGCTTGCGACCACTAGACTAACAAAGCAGTTAAGTCAGACTCCGTTCATGCACCCCTAATCTAAAACATATTTTAGTGTATCTTTGAAACTAAAAAAATTGGTTTCCTAGTATTTGATAACGTTCCAACGCCGCGTAGAGATAACTACGATAACATGTCCCGCCCCTCCAAATTACTATTTCAATGTGTTTAGTCACATCTTGACGAATGAGTGTGTATGTAGTTGTAGTTTTTGTTTGACGGCTGTCTCAGCACGCACACATGCGTTGCAAGTATTGGTGGTGCTTTATAAATACTTTCACAAATACATTGAAGCGTTTTGAATTTTGGAGGGGCGGGACATGTTATCGTAGTTTATCTCTAATTGAAGAATTGTAGGTTAGATCACCGCTAATATAAAATAATATCAGTTTCAGAAAGCTTCAAATAAGCTATGGTCCTATAAGGATAGGTTGGGCATTGTTCAAAGGCTTTGTAACGGCGTGGCACATGAAGTCTCAAAGGACGTCGCGCTTCCTGCAGCGTTCTATCTTGTTCGCGACAATAGGCATTCCATAAAATGTTACGTATTGAATTTATATTTATATAAATACAACATAACATCACGCCTTGTATCCCCGAGGGGTTAGGCAGAGGTGTTTTTAGTACACCCTCGTTTCGCCAGTTATGTTTAAGTCCCATGTAATAGGGGGTGAGCCTATTGCCATCAACCGGGCACAGATCCAAACTCCGAACTGCTACTGAGGAATTCCACACGGAAAAACGCAATAACACTGCCCGACCTGGGGATTGAACCCAGGACCTCCGGATCAGCCGTCGCTCTTGCCACCACTAGACCAACGAGGCAGCTTATAAATAATGATTAGGAATTGGAATTATAATGCTTAACTATGTTACGATAGAAGGTAAAATAAAGGATTCGAATGAGAGACTTATTTTCTTAATTGAATTACTTTTTTAAACAGTTTTAAATAGCTTCACTTCCTATATTTGTATGTTCATTTTTTTCAAAGATTGCGTCGATTTTTCAACTATTTCTGCTTAACTGATTCTCCTGGAACTTCTCAGACAAATTCAATTTCCATGACGATACAACATTAAAATAAATTCAACCTTCAATCCTCAAATCCTGATGCTGCAGAGGTACTGCAAGATATAACTATTTAAATTTAGTGTTTTTTTTAAGGGATTATTTGATAAATGATTTTTATTTCTGTAAATAAATCTGTTACAGACACTTTAACAAGTCAATGTAATGTTCTTTTAACACTAGATGGCGCCGGCATTTCCTTTCTGACTAGCTCTGAGAAGAAAAGCCGAAACAAACTCAGAGATCAAGGTCTCTTTTAAAGTCCAGACATTGTAGTATAAAAACTATGCGAGTGAAACATTTTACATCTACATTTAACAATTTACATCTCCAGGTAAGCATTTAATCTAACAAAATCAAAACAATAGATAGATACTACACTCATTTGAATACCTGTAAAAGAGGAGTGAACATACTCACATAAAAGTCAAGAATTAGCTAAATCCGAGAATCTAGACATTACTTGCAAAATTACGCAATACAAAAAAAAGTGTTACTAGCGGCCCGTCCCGGCTCCGCACGTGTGGACATTTTTCCCGTTTTTGCAACATTTTTCATTTATGCTCCACTCCTATTAGTCATAGCGTGATGTTATATAGCCTACAACCTTCCTCGATAAATGGACTATCCAACACAAAAATATTTTTTGAATTCCAACTATTAGTTCCTGAGATTAGCGCGTTCAAACAAACAAACAAACTCTTCAGCTTTATAATATTAGTATAAATTATTTAAATCTATTTTTCATTTATACCTTTTCATAAATTATTACTTTACCGGTGCTTTGTATCTTAATTTCACATAATTTTATTGTATGTAATCGGAAACCTCAGCATTTTGTATTGTAGAAGTTATTTTGTTTCTGTAAATTTTAATGTAATGAATGTATGCTGTTATGGTTGTCTTTATCAAACTTAATTTTACCTAGATTACAAGTGAACGATGTGGTATCCTGTAATTGGAGGAACACACTTGATAATGTGCCTGTGTTACCTAAATTGTTTATAATTGTGTATTCTGTTGGAGATCCAAATAATAAGTCTTACCACCCTTACTAATATTATAAACGCGAAAGTTTGTATGTTTGGATGTTTGTTACTCTTTCACGCATAAATGGCGAAATGGATTTAGATGAAATTTCGCACACAGATAGACCATGTCCTGGATTAAAACATAGAATACTTTTTATCCGGGTATATTGGAGTAGTTACTTAGAAAGCGAGTGAAACCGCGGGCAACAGCTAGTAAATAAATAAGAATCAGTTACAAACCATTTCACATCCACGAGTGCAGCTAAACTTAAAATGTACAACACATCTGTTCACCGACAGCAATACGTCGAATTCACCATAGGAAAATAAGTTTAACAAACCAAAAAACGGCTCCCAAATCCCAATATTTCACGTCACTTTATAAAACTCCCATGACGAATACGACGACGGCGGTTGAGTGAATAAATCCGACGTTTCGGAAAAGTTTATGACAATTTATTATACGTGCCTTCGTTCCCGTGGCTATGCGCTACTGTTTAACAAAATGAAATATCTAAAAAGTTTTCAACCCCACCTTAAATTTTACACTGGGGCTCGATTTTTGAAATGTTCGTTGTTGTAAATAAAATCATGTGTGAAATTGTTAACGAGTGATTTTTTTCCGTAACCTGGTGAGACTAACAGAGTCTTCTACCTAGTCCAAAACGTTTCTTAGTCCAAATCTTCATTACTAGGGTGAGGTGCTCGTCGCCATCTCTAATACCCCAGACAGGAGCTGGCAAGTTAAATGGTTATCTAATCGGGCATCACCGTTTTGGACAGCAACTTTTTGTGCATGTTAATGCCACATGATGGCTGATGCATGCGTACCGTCAGTAAGGATAGGTTAACTCATACCTGCTATGGCGCTTTCCTCAAAAGGTCATTCTACACGCTACTCTGTTGCACTCGCATTGTTTTTATATTACAATGTCTGAACTTTAAAAGAGACCTTGATCTCTGAGTTTGATTCAGCTTTTTTTCTCAGAGCTAGTCAGATAGGAAATGTCGGCGCAATCTTGTCTTAAAAATAACATTACATTGACTTGTAAAAGCGTGTGTAACAAATTTATTTACAGAAATAAAAATCATTTATCATTTAATGTTTAGGCTATGTTTGTACCTGAACGAGTACCAGTAACAACAAAACATATACATTACAATTAATATAATTTATCTACCTCTATTTTTAAAAGTCCCAAATAATTAAAATCAATTCCTTTTTTTTTGTAAATAACGGAAGTGCCAGATATGAAAATATCACTCGCAAATATGTCATTGCAAATCATGACCACTATTCGAGTGATTCAAAAATCAGTCTCCAGTTTACTGTTCATAGTTCTCAACCGTTTATTTGTTTACAAGAAATCGCTCTTTGTTCTTGATAGAGTGTCCTGTGGGTTGGTAATCAGGGTAGAGGGCAAAGGTAAACAGATAATGGGAAGGTGTTAATGGCAATTAACTGAATACAGAAGTGATTCTGCCGTCACAAAGGACAGGTGCGTATAGTACGGCAAAACTAAGAAGTCGCATCGGCAAAGTTCGTAAAACCGATCACTTCCGAACTGAGTGCGACTTCAAAACCACGAATTTTATTTTTTTGGAAAGTAAAAAAAGAGAAAAAGAATAAAAAGAAGGAACTTGAAAAAAAAAGGGGAAAAAATGACCAATTGGACTCGAACCGAGTCTTCTGATTTCGGGACCGCCCGATTTCCCACCTGAGCTATTTTAAGCTTGCAGACCGCGGCGAAATTTACTTTCATATTCTAATGTTATTGTAGCAGTTTTTGATTGCCTGAAAACACGGATAAAACAACGTTTTTTAAAAATTAAACCTAGCTAGATCGATTTATCGCCCCGGAAACCCCCTGCATACTAAATTTCATGAAAATCGTTGTAGCCGTTTCCGAAATTCAGATTATATATATATATATATATATATATATATATATATATATATATATATATATATACAGGGTGTAAACGAAATCATGTAATTCCTTCAAACCTCGTGATGTACTGCTGACATAGATTAACCCTGAACTGGATACTAATGGATTAAACAAAAAATAAATTACAAGAAGTAAACATGTGTTCTTATCGTGAGCCATTTTAGTGCCCCGTGTTAAATGACCGCGCGGTGAGCGAAAACCGCGCAATTTACCCGGGGCGCTAAAATGCCTCACGTTAAGATTACATCATGTTTACTTCTTGTTTTTTTTTATTTAATCTAATATTTTCCCGTGCAGGGTTAATCTATGTCAGCAGTACACCACGAGGTTTGAAGGAATTACATGATTTCGTTTACACCCTGTATATATATATAGGTATATATACAAGAATTGCTCGTTTAAAGGTATTAGATTAGATAAGTACAGTGACAGACTACATACTAAAACAAATCAGCACAGCTATGACAATATTACAATACATAAATCTGAAGTCCAATTATTACTTTATACAGCATTTTTTGGAAAGTAAAATAAGAGAAAAAGAATAAAAATAAGGAACTTGAAAAAAAAAGGGAAAATAAATGACCACTTGGACTCGAACCGAGTCTTCATGTCTAATATATATAATGTAACTCGGGACGCTAAAATGCCTCACGTTAAGAACACGTGTTTACTTCTTGTAATATTTTTTTTAATCCAAAACTATCCCGTTCATCGTTAATCTATGTCAGCAGTACATCACGAGATTTGAAGGAATTACATGATTTCGTTTATACCCTGTATAGTTTCTGCCTATTCATGGGAAAAAGGCGTGAATTTATGTGTGTATGTCATCTATTTATGTATGGACCCCTTTGATGTTAGGGAAACTTTGACACGGCGCTCGTCGAGTGAGTAGTTCTTCATAGTAAGTACTCTTCACTTAAGGCCTCGCCAAACACACAGTACATGACTGCCATAGAACAATACAATGGTAGAGCGTGCGTAAGAACACCTTGACGCGTGTAAAATACGCGTACTGTTTTACCAGGCCTTTGTCCGCAAGTGTTGGTCGTCGGTAAGGTATGGAACCGAGCGGGGTGCGGGCGGTAGATAATACAAAGTAAACCGACAGATCACGTCTATTATCCTGCACCCCTCTCCTTTTTTTTTGTCGTGGAGAAATGCACACCCATACTGCACTACCACGGGGAGATAGTGCAGTTATGTGGAACTCAAACCCAATAAAACTCCACGTTGTCCTCCTCTGACACATATGGCGGGAACACGGGCACGCGTAAGCACTCATCCGCGAACCCGCCGCGGCTGTCCGTCACCGGACCCTCCTCTGGGGAGTACCCTCCATCACCGGCGCACCAGAACACATGGCACGCCGTGACCACCCTGGGGACCAAACGAGCACATGGGCGCCGGACGACCCCGGGTCTGGGCACCCTTGGTCCCCCTGCGACGGGTGAGGTTAGTGGCCCCGCCACCTACCACTTTTCGGCCGCAGAGGATAGGGAGAGCGGCCAACGACATACCGACACTCCTCTCCCGCTGCGGCCCCTGCACCTCTCTCCTGCCGTTCATGAGAACCTCACCTCGACCTCAGGCTATAGGACAAATCTTGTTTGCCACCAGTTGCCACCTATCACTCACTCCTGGTTTCTGAATAGCTGATCAACGCAAAAATTAACTAATGAGCTGAAAAATCTCATATCAACTGCTATGATTGGTTGTTAGTATTTTGGTCAATTATCACATCACTTGACATGAGATTAGGCTTACAGAAACCGGGGATCAAACCTTAGTTTTAACTGCGGTTAATAGCGGCTATCATCACTCCCTAACCGTTTCCCAACTAGAGTCACTAAATATCAGACCTTTTTGTATCTTTGGAAAATCCTCATGGATGTCTCTCGCCTGGGGAAGGTGAGGGGGTCAGCCGGACTCTTACCGGCTAAAAACCAACGGTGTCCCTCCTTTTAACCTAAGGCCGGGGTCAGGGGATTCGCTATTGCATGCACCGCAACTCCGGCAGGTCTTGGTCCACCAGCTTCTTCTGGTGGACCTCTCCAGTGGTGTGGCAATTTCTCACCTGCCCCACTTCCACGCGCCATCCTTTCTGGCGGTTACGTGCCCTCCGGCGCCAAATGCGTCTAGCGCGAGAAGAGAGGAAGGAAGACGCCTCCCTTTCCCTCTCCGCTACCTCCTTGGTGACCATCACCTCCTCGCAAAAGGAAGCAACGGCCTCCCACGCACTCTGGCTCCTCACCATGGACAAAACCACAACCGAAAGCGAACTAAATATCAGACCTACTTTACTTGGACCAAGTGCCCTCAACAAAGTATTTAGATATCTCTTGCTACAAGTAGGAGATAGGTCAACAAGAACTAAATTCTCCTCTTATAAAATATTTTTAATATTATCTCTATTCTAAAAACAGGAAACAAAAACTCACTTCAGAAAACATGTCTAACCCGGACGCAACTACCATGAATATTATATCTAAAATATTTCACATTTCGAAACAGAAACTTGTCGGAACATGTGACGGGAAATGCGCAGTTAAACAAGTATTTAACCACAGCCCGTTGAAAAGTGACTACCCGGAGTTAGTGTGGGAACTATCCGGTTAGTATGCAAGTTTGAACAAAAGATTGAATGCCTTTGCGTGTTTCAGCTCATCTTGTGTTGTTTCATGTTGCTTGGAAGTATGTGAGGCATCTGGATATTATGTGACAGGAATTGGGGAGTTTAGACGGTGACGTAACAATGTGGCTGCCATTTGTAATATTAATAGGTGACAATTTTTTTATAGGTAAGGAAATATTCTCGTCAATGTTTAGGCAAACACCCTGTAATTTATTAAGCCTTTGTTAGTATCTAGAATAATTAACACTTTCCCATGTGGTCCCCGGTAAAATAGAACTGCAAACACATATGCATACATAAACTCATGCCTTTTTCCCATGAGGTTAGGCAGAAACTATAGAATGCCACATGCTACGATCCTTACATACTACTTTCGCTTCGTCCACATTCATACATCTTGTCACCCTCGCGCGCGGCGTTCAGAGTACAACTATAAACAAATATTTCCTGAATTTTCTGATTATTTCCTATGTAGAACCAGGCTATTTCCAAGCTAAGCCGAAAATATGGGAATTTCGCCGTAATTACGACTGCAATGCTTTTTAAATTACTCGCAATACACCAGGCTGAAGGAACGTCGCGTCTTGCCGACATAAAAAATATAGCCGCCATAGCTCAGTCGCGTAAGGGTGTTACTACACCAATCGATCGACCGTCGAATGTTGCCATCGATCGACGTTAATCGATTGGTGTGGCAGCTTTGGCTGATCGACGGATACCGTTCGACTAACCAATCGATCGATTGCCGGTCGATGGCATCGGTCGACGTTGATGGATTAACCCCGGCTATAATCCATCAGTTTCTTTCGAAATGTATTCACAAAAGGACACGTTGTTGTTGGTCAGTTCGATGTTGCTCATACTATTATTACGAAGACGCAAACGCAGAAGACTCTGGATGTGACCATTTTTTAAAGTCAAAGATCGACGTCATCTAACCATTCTACCATCAATCGATTGGTCTGGTAGAAACTATCGATCGACGTCGAATAATTCATTCTACCATAGACCGATGCCGTCGATCGACGATCGATCGATTGGTCTGGTAACACCCTAATATCGGTATGGTATTGTATGGCACTACACTTACGCTTGGAAGATATAATACGATATTAAACTACTAATAAAAAAAACAACAATTTAATATTATTTTAAAGAAAGTATAGAAAGAACACGGTATGTACAAATACATAAAAATATAACCCTTCCTTGGCACTCGGATAAAAACGATAAAGAAATAGAGGAGATACACACTTTCGAAGTTTGTGGAGGAAGCATTTTTCTGTCCTTGTCGCGCGAAACGGATATTGTACGGAGTGATGTCAAGTTACTATGAAGTTTTTAGGGTATGACGTCATTATGGTAGTAGTGTTGTCTCTGTTGACTCAACAATTTTAAATCGTCTGTAACTTGGGCATTTTATTAAATACTAGCTTTGTCCTCACGGCCCGCCCGCGTAATAAGTTTTATTACAGTAATAAATATAGCCTATGTTACTCAGTGATAATGTAGCTTTCTAACGGCAAAATAATTTTTGAAATCGGTCCAGTAGTTTTTAAGTTTATTCGTTACATACAAAAATACAAATCTTTCCTCTTTATAATATTAGTATAGATTTCAATGATTTTTTCACTGTTGCTTATCATTTTTTAAATACCTAGTTTCGAGATTTGTAATAAAACAATAATTGCCAAACGCAGTCGCTCTGAAAGTACATTGTAATACAAAATAAACTAGTCTTGCATTGTTCATTTAATTTCAAATTCAAAATGAGAAAACTACAAAAAAGCGTTAAAAAAAATTGCGCGTTTCTACACAATGCTAGGAAACCCATTTCAAAATACCTGTTACATATAAAACGGAATATTCCGTTCCGATCCGTCTGTCTGTACAAATGTAGTGCTAGAATCGACGATATAACTTTTTTAGACTTTTTTTAATCTGTACCTGCACGAATTTCATCAAAACGAGAATAGCAAATAAAGGTACCTATATGGTATTCCGGAAAGTAGAAAAAGTCATTTGCTTTTATAGCTATTGTGTATACTCTACATCCGTTAGTAGTAGTAAAACCCTTTGTGGAAGAGTTCGTCCAGAGTAAGACCCGTGATGGAAGAGTGGCTGGATAGGCGTCACGGTGCCCTCAGCTTCCGACTAACGCAGGTACTCTCGAGACAAGGCTGTTTCGGGAAATACCTGTGTCGTATAGGCCGGGATCAGATGCCCGGACGTCACCACTGTGTGGATTGCCAGGAGGACACGGCGCAGCACATGCTGCAAGTGTTCGTTGCATGGACAGCGCAACGCCGTGACCTAGTTGCGGCAGTGGGTGGTGACCTCTCGCTTCCGACTGTGGTTCTGTCCATGGTGGGGAGCGAGAGTGCGTGGGTGGCCGTCGTCTCCTTTTGCAGGGAGGTGATGGTCACCAAGGAGGTAGCGGAGAGGGAAAGGGAGGCGTCTTCCTGGGACCTCTTTTCGCGCTAGACACATCGGCCGCCGGAGGGCGCGTGACCGTTGGAGAGGATGGCGGTGCTGTGTTCCGCGCGCGCCTCTCAGAAGGAAGTGGGACAGGTGAGAAATTGCCACGCCACTGGAGAGGTCCACCAGAAGAAGCTGGTGAACCAAGACCTGCCGGGGTTGCGGTGTATGCAATAGCGAATCCCGTGACCCCGGGCTTAGGTTAGAAGGAGGGATACCGTTTGTTTTTAGGCGGTAAGAGTCCGGCAGGCCCCCTCGCCTTCCCTGGTCGAGGAACATCCATGAGGATTTTTCAATGATAAAAAAGGGGGTACTGCAAGATAAAACCATTTAATTTAAAAGTTTTTTTAAGGGATTATTTATTTATCAAAGAAGTTTTTTCTTATTTCCTAAGACTTCAAATTTTGCCCACAAAAGCTTTATGACCGAAAACATCGCATTTGGGGTGAAACTATGTTTTCACAATTCCTTTTCGCTACTATAAAAATGGCCGCCAAACTTGTTGCAAATAAGTTGTTCAAAGTTTTGATATACTGCAGTTTTTTATACTGTTAGACACATGTGTGAACGAGTGTTACAGTTAGCCATCTGTTACAATGTACCCTTTTCGTGTCGAAGTGAAACAAAGTTTAATGTACTAACTGGTGTTTAGTTTAGTTAGGCTATAAGTTTATGACGTGAATTCTGTGTTTTTAGGGTTACGTACCCAAAGGGTAAAACGGGACCCTATTACTAAGACGTTCGTCCGTCCGTCCGTCCGTCTCTCACCAAGCTGTATCTCATGAACCGTGATAGTTAGATAGTTGAAATTTTCACCGATGATGTATTTATGATGCCCCTATAACAACACATACTAAAAAACAGAATAAAATAAATATTTAAGTGGGCTCCCATACAACAAACGTGATTTTTATAGATAATGGTACGGAACCCTTCGTGCGCGAGTCCGACTCGCACTTGGCCGGTTTTTTAATCCAATTTTCCTTATGTCCATTTTAGTTATACAAAGTGTTGTTAAATAACGCAAATTGGACTATCGTGTTCTTATTTTAATGCACAGATTTTTCTTGCGACCTATTTTTTTTAAATTCTTTATGTTCTTAGTCGGGTTTGATCGTAGTCTCAGCTAGGAGGTAAATGCAGAAAGGGTTTAATTAAGATGGAGCACACGAATCCAAGGAACAGAGATGGGGGATTGCCGTGTACCCCTCTTGCTCTCATAATATAAGAACGACGGAACTGCTTGGCGCGCGTAGTAGTAGCCAGTCGAACCGTATAGATCCTATCATCAAGCAAAAAACACTAAAATTTAAATCCGTATATTCATTTATTCATTCAGCGAAAATGTCCCGTGACACATGTTTCTTGTCCCCTAGTGAATACAGGCTTATAATTCCATAAAAGTTGCGACCAAAAATCCAACCACAACTCAATCAATCAACCGATCTCTATGCTCGTGAGTCGACGCGCAGCTCTAGTAACACAGTAAAGTATAGTGATGTCCCCGCAGATCCCCGGCTAATGCACTCGATAACAGATTTCCCGGGGCGGTCGTTTGTCCCGTGGAATAGACCGCGCATGCGCCTGACTGCAAATTTGATAGAGCTCCAACAAGTTCAGATGTGTAATAAAATATTATATTCGGCCATCAGTTTGGGTTGAAAGCTTGTTTTGGAAGTCAAAGAGTTAGAGGGTGATGTTATGTGCAGATAAAAGCATAACTTACAGGAATAAATTCATAAAGAAGCAGAGGAGAGTTATGAAGAGTTTAGCTTAAGTAAAACGAGACAAGATGCCGTTGCAATAGGCATTGACGACACGTTTGGTGCAGTGGCTAAGCGATTGACTTCTGCGCTGGGGTCGTGGGTTCGATTCCCGCACGGAACAAATATTTGTATGGCCTACAGATAGTTGTTCCGAGTCTGGATGTTTGTGCATGTGAAGATTTGTGTCTGTAAACGCACCCACGATACAGGAGAAATCCTAGTGACCGACAACGTCCATAAAAAAAAATCGGAACGATGCTGAAACTCTACATTAAATATTTTTGGATAAAACTAAAATAAATGCAATGCATCCTAGGAACGATACTGATGGTAAAAATGAATTGTTGACTGTTTGTCAGTTTGTATGTTTGCGCTTCACGCCTGTGCTACTGGACAGATCCAGTTGGAATTTGGCAGCCACATCTGTTAAAGAGTGGGTCAGGTTATAGGGTACAATTTGTGTGTGGGTGATGAACAGTACCCTTATGTTTCCGTAGGCAAAACCGGGGGTGCAGCTAGTTCATAATACATTTCGTGAGTGATATTCATGTTTATACAAGGTTAGTCGGAAAGGGGGTACTAAGCCGCGGGCCACTTAAAGTATCACTGATGACTATTTTAAAGCAAGTGTTAAAATTTCAAAATTCGATAAACTTTTTTTGCATGCAAAAAGATTTTTATTTTAGTTTTTTCAGAAAAGACATACCTGCCTTAGTTACGAACTCAAAAAATTAAGTTTCTAATCCGTGACCCCAAATATGACCTAAATTGTAAACACGGCTGATCATAGCTGTGGACAGATAGATTTTAGCATATTTTTTACGAAATCTTTGATAAGCTTTTTCTCTTAAACTATCAAGTTTTGGGGAAAGTTGTAGAACAAAAGTTATCCCTTATTATGGGTACTTTAACACCCTTTCGGCTTAGTACCCGCTTTCCGACTAACCTTATAGATGTACATGTACTTGTACGGTTTTACTCACTCGTGTTATACTAGATGGGTATTCCCAAATAACTCACGTGAGTAGAACCATATAAAGGGTGTTTTTTTTAGAGGTTTGATTTTTAAATTGCCAATACTTTTTCTAGTGACTGTCAATTTGACAGTTGACAGTTGATTTATGGTCAGTACATTTTGCCATTTCACAATGAATAAACTTACTTCAGAACAACGCTTGCAAATTGTGCAAATTTATTTTGAAAATCATAGTTCAGTACGCCAAACTTACCGTGCGCTGCGACCATTTTACGGTCGACATAATCGTCCATCCGAGCAAGTTATTTGGAAAACCATGGATCGTTTTCCCACCACGCATACTCTAGTTGATAATACGCATCCACAAAGACGCCATACAGTGCGCACAGAAGAAGTTATTGCTGCTGTGGAGCGTAGTGTTGAAGAGGACCCGAATGAGTCGATTCGCCATCGTGCACAACAATTGGGGCTGTGCTGATCCACTTTGTGGAAAATTTTACGGAAAGATCTTGGCTTACGAGCTTACAAGATCCAACTTGTGCAAGAGTTGAAACCGCGTGACCATTATGCGCGCCGTACGTTCGGTGAATGGGCCGAAAACAATATTCAGCTTGATCCTCTTTTTCCATGCAAAATTTTGTTCAGCGATGAAGCTCATTTTTGGTTGAACGGCTACGTCAATAAGCAGAATTGCCGAATTTGGTGTGAAGAAAACCCAGAAGACTTTGTTGAGATGCCCTTACATCCATTAAAAGTCACTGTTTGGTGCGCTTATGGGCAGGTGGAATCATTGGCCCATATTTTTTAAAGATGATGCCGGCCAGAATGTTACCATCAATGGAGAGCGCTATAGAGCCATGATTGCCGACTTCTTTGTTCCTCAGTTGAATGGTATTGATGTGGCAGAGCTTTGGTTTCAACAAGATGGTGCAACATGCCACACAGCGCGTGACACCATCAACTTATTGCGGGAAACATTTGATGACCGCATAATTTCGCGTAATGGACCTGTGAATTGGCCTCCACGATCGTGTGATCTCACACCTATGGATTACTTTATTTGGGGATATGTGAAGTCACTCGTCTACGCAGACAAACCACAAACGTTGGACCACTTGGAACAAACATTCGCCGCGTTATTGCCGATATACGGCCTCAGTTGCTCGATAAAGTGGTCGAAAATTGGACTTGCCGGTTACGATTCATTCGAGCCAGCCGTGGCGCCCATATGCCCGAAATCATGTTTAAACACTAATGGCATAAGAATATCTTTTAAACAAAGCCAATACCATGGCGATTAAATTTATTTTTACGTGTTTTATTTCATTTTAAATTTGTATACCTCTAAAAAAAACACCCTTTATTATCATAAACATCTTACACGTAGTTTATATTCAGCCTATAACTACTGTTCGTCACTTTGGATCTTTTTCCAACTACTTTGGTAACATAAAATAACATCACGCCTGTATTCCCCGAAGGGCTGGCCAGAGGTGTATAGTAACACCCTCATTTCGCCGTCATGTTTAAGTCCCATGTAATAGGGGGCGAGCCTATTGCCATTTACCGGCCAAGCTGCTACTGAGGAATTCCACACGGAACACCCAATAACACTTGCCTGACCTGGGGATCGCACCCAAGACCTCACGATCGGCAGTCGCGCTTGCCACCACTAGACCAACGAGGCATTTACTGCTTTGGTACAGAGGTAGTAATAAAGTAAGCAATAACTTGAATACTAAGCCAAATTCAACAAATTTACAGTCCCCACCCAATATCAATATTAAATTTACAGTCCCCACCCAATATCAATATTAAATTTACAGTCCCCACCCAATATCAATATTAAATTTACAGTCCCCACCCAATATCAATATTAAATTTACAGTCCCCACCCAATATCAATATTAAGTCATATTCAACAAATTATAAAAAATATTTTTCGCTTATTTATTTTTACATTTATAAATTGTTAATTATTTTATTGGTGAGTGCGGTGTGGGTAAATCCGGCATAATCCTAGCGTTCACAACGGGAGACTACAATCCATCATTCCTAGTTACAATCGGAGTTGACTACAAATGTAAAATCATGGACGTGAACGGTGTTAAAGTCAAGCTTGGTATTTGGGATACAGCAGGACAGGAGCGATACAGAACATCAACAGCAAGTTTTTACAGAGAAGCTAACGGTGCTATGATTTACGATGTGTCAGAACCGAAGTCCCTAGCAAAACTGAATGAGTAGGTCAAGGAACTGCAAGTATACTCCACCAAGAAGACATCATTGTTGGACCCAGTGCATAATATCAGCAAGCACATTGGGTCAACCGCGCGACGGGCGCAACGAGTATTCCAAAGGAGGGTTGATGTCAGGCAGGCGACCGGTCATAAAACAATAAGCCAAAACCTCTAACAACATGGATTTTTGAAATACATGTTGTGCCGACCCCACCTAGTGTGGGATAAGGGCAGGAAGAAGAATTCAACAAATGTACAATCCCCATCTAATATCAATATTAAGTCATATTCAACAAATGTACAGTCCCCACCCAATATCAATATCCGTATTCCACTGTACAATTCTGCAATAATTCACACCACTGCTCAAATTCGAAACTACAAAACACAAACTCGAGCATCTTGTTAAGCACGCACCGCAATTTGGTCGTAGCTGGCCGGCTGTTCATTGCGCCACGTACCGGTTCCCGAGGGCCCCGGGATAATGGGGTAACTCGATAAAAGATTTCCCGGGACGACGATACCTCACAACACTGCCATCGCGGCCATTTTAACTTCATCCCGGAGTGGCAAGTTGGCCGGGATTTACACTTTTTGATAGTAGCCGTTATCATAAACAAGAATGGAGGTGCAAAGTTTTGTCATTATTTCCAAGGTTTGTCAGTTAACTTGGGCTACGTGGGTGCATGTATGTAAATGGAATTGGTAGTTATGAGTTACTTAATAAATAAACAAAATATTAGGTCCCCACCTATGAAATCAGCGTTTTGTATGGAGAATTTTAAAGAAGTTGTATTTTTCATACTAACGTTTTCTTAATTTATTTAACAACCATGAACACTAACGTTTTAAAACTTTTATGCACTAATGTTTAAAAACTAAGATAACGTATGCCACTTAGATTATACGACAAAAATATGTTTTGGCTAAGTTAAAACAGTAATAGTGGTAATTTCTGCTAACAAAAAAAGGAGACATTTTTAAGGTATTTTTTATGTTTAGAAAACCATAAGTAAATAAGGTTTTTTTACTATTGGTAGCTGTCTATGATGGTCATTATTCGATATAATATCAAGCAATTGATGAATATTTTAAATCATGGAAGTGACGAGGTTCTCTATTTGTGAGAAAAAAACGCCAATTTCATAGGTGGGGACCTAATATTACATTACTAGCTGCCCAGACAGACTTCGTTCTGTCAAAAGTTATTGGACTGTAGTGGGAAAAGAAAACTGTTGTTTTTACTATTTTCCACGCAATTTTTATGTTTTTTTCTCTCCATAAGAACCTTTCTTGTGCTTTAAGGAATATATATTTAAAAAAATAGCCGAATTGGTCAAGCCGTTCTCAAGTTTTGCGCTTAGCAACACATTCGGCGATTAATTTTTATTTATATAGATAATGGTAGCATTGAAGGGTGCTGTTGTTATGTAGACATATCAATGTCAAATACTAGTACTACTAATAGTAATTTATGATAAAATATGTTGTAAAAGTGAGCAGTGATAGCCTAGTGGTGTGATCGTGCGACTGCCAAATCATAGGTCTCGATTCCGAACCCAAGGCACGCACCTCTGACTTTTCGGATTCATGTGCGTTTTGTATAATTATCGCTTGCGTAAAAACGGTGAAGGAAAACATCGTGAAGAAACCGGCATGTCTGAGAGATATTTCTCGACGGCTTGTGAAGCCAAGTCAGAGGCCCATGAGCGGCATAAAACTGATACCAGGTTAGTTACTAACCACACGAAAAGAAGATAATGTTGTAAAGCTAATTAAATGACAATATACCTAATATTGTAATTTAATTATGTTCATTCAGCAGCTCCTGTTGCTGACTGTACAAAACCACGTTTTAACAGGTCTACATTTGCAGTGGTGCCACTGGTGTCGATTTTAGAACTACTCAAAAAATGCTGCTATTATCATGCGTAGTTATATTACTATTTTATAGACCTTTAAAAAGGTCGTAAGTTTTCGTATAAATAAATAAATAACTAACAAAGTTCTGTTCTCCCTAGGTTTTTCTCAACTATGTTGGGGTCAGCTTCTTGTCTAACCAGATACCGCTAAATACACGGAGCGGACCAAATAACGGAATATCCTGAGTAATATAAGACAATCAAACTTCAAATTGAAGCTCGACCCAAGAAAATTGAGCATACTATCCTTATCCACTATCAAGGCCATATTTCCCGGACATCAATAAACCTACCTAACCTAGATCTCCAGAAATTGGACTCACATAACTTCTCCCTAACTATCGAGGCCATATCTCGAGACAGTTACCACAAATAAAAGTGTCGTTGTCTGTCCAGCGATAATCAGGCTGGAGGCTAATTTTCTCGAAGCGAGAACGGCCGAAAAACAGTTTTATCTCGCCCATAATACCACTAAGGAAGTAATTCTACAAAACAAAGGGTCCAATAACGATCGTAGTGTTCCGCCATAAGATATTCGCTGATCGGTCCGGCGGATAAGTTCTGGTTATACTTCGGTTAGGGCGTTTGCATATGGAGATGTAATGGTTGATACATTAGTTTATGTAGATGCAAGAAGGGTTAATGGAGGAGGTGATAAATTTACTCAATAGAGTAAAGATTTCTGTCATGAAGATAATTAGTGAGTAAATATTGACTGCACTAGTTTCATGGTTGATACTTTCGTTTATGTAGATGCAAGGAGGGTTAATGGAGGAGGTGAACTCAATAGAATAAAGATTTCAGTCATGGAGTTAATTTACTGAGTAAATAATGACTTACTTTTTATAGAAATCGCTGAGATGAAGAAGAAAGAAAAATAAACGCTCAATTGAGTAAATATTTGTTTAAGGAGGTAAATAACGACTGTCCAGCCCGATTACATAAACAAAGGTATTGAAGGTATTGAAAATGGCGGCGTTTCTATTATTGTTATCGATATTAGGTCACATTGTACCCGAGATCAAACCCGCAAACTAGTGTTTAATAAGCGGGACCAAAACCGGGCTATCACGATGAAAAAAAGTTTAAAAAATAATTCCCAATATGTGTTCACTCTTACAATTATTGAAGTTTCTTATGTTCTAGGCAAATTCGATCGTTTGCGGTTGGCTGAATGTTTTCTGCCACCGTTGCTAGATCCCTTCGGATAAATCCGCAATGATCGGTAATAAACGTAATTTTTACAAAATCTGTTTTTCTTGTTTACATACAAAAGGGAAATTCTTCGCGGAAAAAGTTTAATCCCTTTTAACCTTGAGACACTTTGTTTTAAGATTAAACTTTAAACAACTTGACCTCAATTAGAAATCTTTACGAACTGGGTATTTAATTATTTACAGTGTTTAATTTTTTATTAATTTTCTGGGTGACATCAAAGTCTGTAGTCATAACTTTCTGTGTAACTATCTTATCATCTAAAAGCTGTACTTAATGACCCAGAAGAATTTTATTTTATTTTATTTTATATTTTTCGGAAAAGTTACAGCTAGACAGATACGATAGATATTGTTGATAACATGAATATGACCAATTACAAGTTTTCACAAATAGTTATGTTTAGTAAACAAACGGTTTAAATATGTAGGTAATAAGTAGTAGACAGTGGTAAATTTTAATTTACGTATACAATACAAAAGCTATGTTAGGTTGTCAAAGAAATGATTACAAAGAGTCTTCTTTAGTTTAGACACACTGGTATTAAATAGATCGATATCAACTTCCCGGCAAATCGTATTGTATACACGGCTCGCTCTAATCATGTACGAGTTTTGTCTATATGTGGTTCTGGTCGCTGGTATGTACAACAAACGAGATTTCCGCAGAAACGAAGATGATACACGCAGCCCAATTTTGCTCACCAACTCAGGGACGTCGTTAGATCCGTTTGCAATTTTGAATAAAAATGCTAAATCGGCAATTCCACTATATCATCCAACGCATCGACCTTTAACAAACAATTCATCAAAATTAATATTACCCCATCAATGATCCTTAATTACTTAACCCAAGCATATTTTATTTTACAACATTAAGTCACAGTGTAAAATTGCCTTAAGACTAGACCATTTAGCACTGACAGTTAACCATTCACAAAAGTCAAGAACTTTTTCTCCAAACCGACATATATCTTTGCGAACGCGAAGCCCGAAAGGCTGAATGGTTGACAATGCGGCATTGAACACGACGAGGCACATATAAACAGGATATAAAATATGTCACCAATAAGCAAGACCAAATGTCGGGTGGGGAAGCGGTTACATGAGTAAGAAGTAGCGGTTAGTAAAAAAACGGTGGTAAAAATATTTATGGATAGATTTCATATTGCAACTAGCAGTGATGATAGCCTTTCGGTTGAACGCTTGCCTTTCATGCATGATGGTCTGAATTTGACCCAGACCTCTTAACTCTGATTGTTCGAATTCATGTGCAGATTAGAATTTATTATCACTTGCGTTAACGTTGAAGGAAAACAACGTGATGTAACCTGCAGACCTTTTTTTTTTTCTTTTTTTTTTTCTCACGTGGGGAAATCCTCATGGACTATCCCCCGTCTGGGGAAGACGGGGGGGTGTGCCAGACTCTTACTGGCTAAAACCCCACGGTGTCCCTCCTTCTGACCTAAGGCCGGGGTCACGGGATTCGCTGTTGCATGCACCGCGACCCCGGCAGATTTCGGTCCACCAGCTTCTTCTGGTGGACCTCTCCTGTGGTGGGGCAGTTGCTCCCCTGCCCCACATCCATCCGAGAGGCGCGCGCAGGACATGACGCGCCATCCTCCCTGGGCCCGTTACTGGTCGGGCGACGGGTTCCCCAACCCGCCGCCCGCAGGCCACTCACTAGGGTGGCCGGAGATCATCACGCGCCCTCCGGCGCCCGGTGCGTCTAGCGCGAGAAGGGAGAGAAGAAACGGCCTCCCTCTCCCTCTCCGCTACTTCCTTGGTCGCCATAACCCCCTCGCAAAAGGAGGCGATGGCTTCCCACGCAGTCTCGCTCCCGACCATGGACAGAACCACGGCCGGAAGCGAAACCTGCAGACCTGAGAATAAGACTTATTTAATTTTGTTAATGGAAATTGTTTGGTTCACTGTTGAATTCAATTCATCTATATTATATTTAACTGAAATAATATTTTCAATGGAGACTATTATGGTAAAGTTCAAAGGAAAAGTAACTTTACCTTTGGATTGCCAGATTTCCCTGTGTTTATTAATCACATTACAAAATTCAAAGAATTCTGCTTGTTGTGCTGGATTTACTTTTCATTTAATTATATGAGGAAAATGAGCATCAGCGTTGCTCCAAGGATTGTTTATTATACCTGTCTACAGAACAAATTCCTGTGGACATTTTTTTTTTCATTATCATAAATGTTATTAATTTCCTATGGATTAACAGTTGTGCGGAAAAACTGTTTTACTTTATTTGGTATATTATTATTGCATGCATTTATTTCTGTTGTATCTATTTTTATTTTCATGTTTGCATATTGCACGTATATATATTGCTGCAGGTATATGACGTACAAGTGGAAGTATATAATACGATAGTTTAGAAACCATATTCTGTAAAAAAAAAACTCGTAGGAGAAGTGCTCTTTGCTTCACCATGGGCTTGTATGTATATTATGTGTGTTTTATTTCACGTAGATATTAAAATAAAAAGTTGTTTGCGTCAATGGATATACGATTCGCGTAAATTTCAGAAAATATTATTACTTTACTCTTGCTCTAGATCGTTTTCTTCTTCTTCAGCCTGTAAACGTCCACTTCTGGGTCTTTAACTTCTGTCTCGTACTCTACTTCATGCACCACTTACATCAATATTAATTAGGTACCTACTAATTTCTTCACAAATCGCTCCCGCTCTCACTAAGCTCACACCATCGACAGAGCAACAGTGAAATGTAGCGTAAAAAGAAATCCTTGAGAGGGCCAATGTCGATCCTTATTTATGAGTCAGCGTATTATTATGACTTGCCAATTTTCCGGAATATAAAACCCGTTACGGCTTCGATCCGGCGCAGAGACGTGACGATGCCGGATCGCGTTCAGATTTTACTGGCGCTCTGTATGATAATTTACCGGTTCCGACGGACGGGATGGTAATGTATGATTTGATTTTAAGGAATGATCGCTCTGGATTGGCTCGGATCGCTCTGGGAGATACGGTGGAAGAATTATCAGAATTTTTGAGTAAAATATATCTGCGTTGTAATTGATTTTTGGAACGAGGACGACTACATCATTGGATTGTGGCCGATTCCTATAATTTACGGAGCATTATTGGTTAAAATTGAAACTCTTGTATGAAGCAAAGCAAAGACCCTCCCATATGGAAGTAACTAGCACAGGTAAAATTAGCTTACTAATCTATATACATGCCCAGTTTGGCAATAAAAAATAAGCAAAACCATTGGTAAGCAAAACGATTTATTGTTTATAGGAACCGGCCGTTAATAGTAATTTTGATTAACTGCCTCGTTGGTCTAGTGGTGGCAAGCGCGACTGCTGATCGTGAGGTCCTGGGTTCGATCCCCAGGTCAGGTAAAGTGTTATTGGGTTCTTCAGTGTGGAATTCCTCAATAGCAGCCCAGATTGGATTTGTGCCCTGTTGATGGCAATAGGCTCGCCCCTACATGGGACTTCAACATAACGACGAAATGAGGGTGTGTTACTATACACCTCTGGTCAACCCTTCGAGGAATACAGGCGTGATGTTACGTTATGATACGCACCGAACTGATTTGTATATTTCTCTGGTTCATAGTTAAGCCCGGCAAAATCTACCTACCTGCTCAATCTCATTGCACTCGTTCTATAAGGTTTCTAAACTTACGACTTGGTAAACTCCTTTGAAGAAGAGTGGGATTGTCAATACAAATACAGTTTTAGTGGAATTGGTTCTCCGAGTGTAGCAATTGAAAATATTTCCACGTTGCCAACAGAATACGTTGATATGCAACAGCCGTCCCTCGCACTTCGATCCATATCTATATTATAGCACTCTAAGCCTAGGCGTATACGGGGGCGCAGGCCGAGCAGGCAACAAAGTTCAGTCGCAGTTTTACAATCCATACAGTTGGGCAACATTTACACGGGCGGTGGTATCGCCCGACATTAAAAGCGTCGCTTAAGAGGAAATGCGGTCGGCATTTAGTCCATACAAACGTATTCCTCAGTTTCCTCCTTGGATAATGTCACTAGAGCAAATATTTTTTACCATATGATATATATCTACCACCACTATGTCCCTATGTTTTATTTTTGTCAACAAATTAATTACTAAAAGAACTAGAAATGTTTAAATTTTACATAAATCAACCGATTGTACCACCGTTTTCAAACATCTGGCAAACAAATTTGACGAAAATAAAAAATAAAATAAAAACATACAGACATACCAAAGTCTTTCTTAAATTAATACAGAAAAAAATATTAAACTCGGTCCAGATTTGAAGAAGGAAACAGTATAATATAATAGTACAATACGAAAGTACTATTTCGCTAATATTGCACAGGTAAAAAATCAGTCCGAGATGGAGGTGTCTCTTTTGCCCTCAATTGGGAAGGTTTGCGGGAGGGGTGGGATGGAAATAGATCACAAAAACCTATTCAAATTATTAATAATTTGCAGCCCGCGTTTCCTATTAACTATATGAATTGTAACGGGGTGTCCTGCGTAAGCAACAAACGCGACGCGGTGCGACGCGACGCGACACGACGGGGAACAAGTACGCAAGTCGCGTCTCGCTACATAGGCTGCTAGTAGGGAATGCCGTTGTTCTGATCGCGATCGATGCGCTCTCAGCATCGCGTCGTGTCGTGATTGTCGCTTACGCAGGAGAACTGTGTTGTCTGCGCGGCCTGCGACTCCGTATACTCCTAGGCTACTACACCTCTTGATTCTTTTTCGTCACGACAAAGTCAGACATAGTTCGTACTATAATTTAAAACTGTTGATCGCCTAGTTGGTCTAGTATGGCAAGTGCGACTGCTGATCGTGACGCAGTATCGGTTCGATCCCCAGGTCAGGCAAAGTGCTATTGGGTTTTCCATGTGGAATTCCTCAGTAGCTGCCCGGTGTTCGAATTTTTGCCCGGTTGATGGCAATAGACTCGCCCCCTATTACATGAGACAAACATAACGGTGAAATGAGGGTGTTACCTACTATACACCTCTGTTCAACCCTTCAACAATGAAGTTCTTTGCTGTTTCGTCTCCATGCAACCAGCATACTGAACCAGCCTGACATTTTATTAGTACCTTTTTTATGAACCACAAGAAAACTATTCAACCTTGACCACGATCGCTGTCTTGCTTGAAAAAAATAATATCGTCGTTTTCAAAAACCAAAGCCTCATTAGATTGGACGAAATCCCGAACACTTTTCTATTATGTTTTCGCGGCAAAAACAATTTCCTTCAAGGTTTTCGCTGAGGATTTACGAGACACCTTTTTCGCCTCTCAAAATAGTTTTCGGCATGTTATTTGCTTTTGAAACAGTGGGAAATAGAATTTGGGGTAATCTTATCGATCTTGTTACCCCATACTTGATTTTGTTTCTTTTGGTACATTTCTCTAAGTGGAGTCGATATGGATGAGTTCGTGTAGCTTATGAGGCTTTTTGCGTTCTATTTTTTGGTAAAATATTACGACTGTGTGGCGGCATCTATCACGCCACATGCGAACGCAGCACTGCAAATGTGTAGATGATGACGTCACAGAATTCTACATCGTGCTATCAAGATGTAACACGCAGATAGTATTGTACAAACACCCCGTATCAACCGTTGGGCAGTAGCCCGCCAGGCATAAGACTCGTCTGGTTTTAGGATCCTCTCTTCTCGTTGGAGGAAGACCATACCTCATGGTAATATAATCATCATATTCAGTCTCCACAATCCCACTACTGGGCAAAGGCCAACCCGGTCCCGTGTCAGTCGCTCCCAGATGTTGGAAGATTGATACGTGAGATTTCTGGATGTCACGATTATTATGATTTATTTGAAGCCTCTCAACCTACACCTGACTATAATATTATATCACTTCCACAGCCACTTCAGTCAATATCACTTTGCCAGCGATTTTGAACGAACCCTGAACGTTTACCACCATTTTCATATTTTTGGTTCGCATTGCCCACAATTTATTGCAAATTTTTTCTCGAGGACCCTAGAAATATTTCGTATTTATGACCTTTTTTTAGATCTTAATTTTTAGCAGACTAGCTGTACCCACGGCGTAACGTAAGGTTACTGCTTATCACCCACGCTCAATAGCGTAATAATTTGTACCCTATAACCTGACACGCTCTTTAACGAATGTGGCTGCCAAATTTTAACTGGATCTGTCCAGTAGCACTGGCATGAAGGTCAAACATACATAATTATATTCTGCCTAGCTTTTTCCCAAATATGTTGAGGTCAGCTTCCAGACTAAGATGCGGCTGAATATCAGTATTTTACACGGAGCTACTGCCATCAGACCCAGTTACTGAGTAATGCCGATATTTTTAAGAAGGTCAAACATACAAAAAAACAAAATTTATATGATTGACATTTTTGGCATCAATATCGTTCCTAGGATGCGTTACACTTATTTTTTTTACACGCTTTATATTAGCTTCACTTGTAACTAACTGACAATGTAAAAAAAATTGGAATTCAATTTTAACCTACTTTTAATTGTCGTATCTAAATGAAACTTTGTATGTATATGTAATTCGGATGACAATACTATAATTTGGTATCTTGGAGCTGATCTGATGATGGAGCCAGGAGGTGGATAATGGAACACTTCAGTGGCTACTAGTAAACCCCTCGAAAATATTATAACTTAATTAATATACATATAACGTTTAAAAAACTAAAAACACGCTTTTATCACGCACTAAAAATTATAAAATAATTCTTTTATATCCAATGGTTAATTCACAAAAGCGTAGAGCGCTTTTTGGTTGTGTGTACTTTTAATTAATTTTAGTGCATGATAAAAGCGTGTTTTTAGTTTTTTAAACTACATATTTTTCTAAAAATATTTTAGGATCAATTTTTGAATCGTAACGATTTTATTATAATGCATAGACTAGCTCTCAAAATCGCTTCATCTGAGGATAACAGAGAAATAAGTTTGTCAAAAAACAGAACCTCATTTCTATTTATGGTCGGGACAAACAATTTCTATGCGTGTACATATTATTTTTTTGTATTACATGGGAATAAGGACCGAGACGAAATGAATGACCATAATGTATTGCTATAGAGTTTGTGGGGACCGGTCAAGTGGGCAGTTATAGAGGTCCTGAGTTCCGTAGGTGAATATGAGGAAAATTCGCACTGCAATGTCCCACAATGGCTGGACTTTAGAAGAGACCTTCATCTCTGAGTTTGTTTCGGTTTTTCTTCTCAGAGCTAGTCAGACAGGAAATGTCTGCGCAATCTAGTCTTAAAAAAACATTACATTGACTTGTTAAAGTGTCTGTAACAGATTAATTCATACATCACGCCTGTATTCCCCGAAGGGTTGGGCAGAGGTGTATGGTAACACCCTCATTTCGCCGTTATGTTAAGTCCCATGTAATAGGGGGCGAGCCTATTACCATCAACCGGGCACAAATCCAAACCCGGGCTGCTACTAAGAAATTCCATTATGAAAAACTCAATTAACACTCTGCCCGACCTGCGGGTCGAACCCGGGACCTCACGATCAGCAGTCGCGCTTGCCACCACAAGACCAACGAGGTGTTTAATTGCCTTAATTTAAACTCTTCTACCGTGTGTACTTATTTAATAAGCAAAAGCTTTTAGTTATGGATATGAGGTCTGCGGTTTCAGCAAGTTTGACCTACTTTCACTAGAGGATGAAATATTTCCCAACGTGATGCGCAACATTGAGTCTACGTGACGCTGCAACGTTGTGACTACCCCGCAACGGTGCGGGCAACATTTTGCTGCATTTCTACATGACGCGAAACACGTTGCAAGCCGCCGCTTCGAGAGTTGACGCAGGTGTGTGCGAGCGAATTGTTCCGCGACATTGTCCTTGGGAAATTTACGTGGATGTCCTGCGTCAAGTCCCGCGGCATGTTGCTCCATTTGTCACTAAAGCCTCGTATCCACTAGGCAACATTTGGCGTACGACATGTTGAAAGTCATCGTGGAACTTTTGTTTAGCAACGTTGTCTGTCTACACATGATTTCGCTCGCATCAGTCGTCGACAACATGTCGCCAGAGGAACTAGTGTTGATTTCAGCGGCGAAAGTTATAATTTTAATGAAAAATGCATCAAAAAGAAAAAAGCCACGTTAGATATTACTTACAAAATAAAGAAAATGTATTCAGTGTATTCGTTACACCACACGGACATTTATGCGCGTCACGTCTCCACTCGACAACATACGATGCTCAACTGCATGTGGCACCGAAACAAACAACAAGCCATGCGTCATGTTGCGCGCCAGCTGGCAACGTCGCGTGATGTTGTGCAACGCTGCCGAACATGTTGAGCGTCACGTGTTGCGCGTTAATTGTTGCCTAGTTTTAACTTAAAACGAGGCTTTAATTTAAAATATCGGAAGTCATTTGCTGAATGCACATTGCTTGAGAGAGGATATCGCTATCCTAGAACGCAATGAAAGATGTTAACATCATCAACTCAACTTGAGAGAACCCTTTTCAGCTTGGGCGAATCTCGTAGAGCCAATTCAGACATCTTTCTCATTATGGACTCGAGGTATCTTAGTATTTTTTTTAATCTGTAGTTTTTTCGAAATCGGTTTAAAATTAAGATACCTCGAATCCAAAATGAGGATGATGTCTCAATCGGCTTGACGAGATTCGCTAATTATCGCGATTGTGTTAATTGGCTTCACTTCGAATATTTGTTTTATTTGATACTAGCTGTGTCCTCACGGCTCCGCCCTCGTAAGAAGTTTTATTCTAGTAATAAATATAGCCATGTTACTCAGTGATAATGTAGCGTTCTAATGGCAAAAGAATTTTTGAAATCGGTCCGTTAGTTTTTAAGTTTATTCGTTACATACAAAAATACAAATCTTTCCTTTTTATAATATCAGTATAGACAAATCTTGCGACAGGATTTTTCAACTACTTCTGCTTAACCGATTCTCCTGAAACTTTGCATATAAATTCAATTCCCATAACAATATTACATTATAATAATCTCAACCTTCAATCCTCAAATCCTGATGCTGCAGGGGTATTGCATGATAAAACCTTTTAACTTAAAAGTTATTTTAAGAGATTATTTACTTATCGTCGGTCGGCAGTGAAAACCACGTATGTGTAAAATACATTTTTTTTAAAAGAGGTAGTAATAACTGTCTCCTGAAAAAAAAATAGCCGATCAAATGTTAATACAAGTTTGTCATCGTACGTCATAGATAGCTTAGAAGTATTTGAATTGAAAGTTTGTTGAACTAGTACATGCATAACGAGTTTATCAATCTAAAGAACAAATAAAACGCTTCCAAAGAAAATTTTATTTACGAGGTTTTCACTGCCGAGCGTCGTTATGTAGGTATTCAATAACCCTTCATTAAAGTTTTCTTCAGTGATCATAAATACTTCATTAAAGAAGTATGTAGAACTAATTTTGCTACTTTCACGTAAGTACGTAAGTATAAATTTATTTTCGTTTATAATTTTGCCAAAAAGATGGATTAAATAATCACTTTTTAACAATAATAAAACCGACTTCAAATGGTCTATCTCCGAAGTTCTTTATCAGATCTTCACCAAATTTAAATGGGACCACTTCGAAAGAATACTCTTTCAAACAAAAAAATAATAATTAATATCGGTTCCCAATTAGCAAAAATATCGCGGAACAAATATACAGAAAAAAAACATACAGTCGAATTGAGAACCTCCTCCTTTTTGGAAGTCGGTTAAAAAAACAACTCTGCTTCACGGAACTCCAAAAAAAGCGAGACAAAAACGTCGTAAACATACATTCAATTCGGGGGCCAAATGTTAACTTCATAATAAAGTCATAAAGCCGAGCTATCTGATTGTCATACGTCACTGATATCTATCCTATTCTAGCTATCCCTCTGTTTAATTCGCAAACAGGCGTATTTTCGCTTGTCGTTCCGCCATCTTGTTTGGCCATACGAGAGGATAAACGTTGCCTTTTATGAGGACAGTGTAATATGTTGTTGTATGATATATTCTGGACCAGAAAGTTGTCTTAATATTTTGGTTAAAGACCGGATGGAATTAAGATCGGTTGTGGATGAACTGTTTGGTTGATAAACTGCATTGGGTTTTTACTTTTTTTGTGGAAACGTAATTTGACAGGCTAGTACTGCCCCTGGCGGATCGGGTTGCGGTGCATGCTTATGCGAATCCCGTGACTCCAGCCGACAGCTAGGAGGAGGAACACTGTGGGTTTTTTAGCTGGTAAAAGTCCGGCAGACCCCCTCGCATTCCCGTACGAGTGACATCCGTGAAGATTTTCCAACGATAATAAAAATGAAAAAAGCATGGTACTGCCCGTTCTCGTCACAATGGCTACAGCCTAATTGGACTATGCTTGTAATTAAGTCGAGTAATTTAGTAGCCAAACGTATAACTTTATTTAGTAGCTAAACGTGTGTAAACATAGACATACCAATGCACCCGATGAAATCTTTGTTTTTTTTAAGGTTTAGTGACAAATTCGCCACTCGACTACATTACAAGTATAGTGCAAACTAGAGTTTAATTGGTAGTTTACATAATATTATATCAAACATGCTTAAATTATATTTAACAACTCAATTTGCAACAATGACAAACTAAACACCAAGCAGGAAAACGCAAAGGAAACAATATATACAATAAAACGCAAATAAATAATATTGTCAGTATAAATAAGACCAAGCGATAAATAAGTCCACTCCCTATTATTTTCCTATGAACTGATAGTGGTTTTATGGCCTGTCGAGATGAAACAGGGTCGTGGACACAAATACAACGAATATATGGGCCAATTTAATGGCCCCTCTTGAAATTTTCGAAAATGTAAGTTTTTTTTTGGGAAACGGTGTTGATATTTTTTAGTGTTCAAGGTCAAATTTTCAGTATTTTAAATGCATTTTATGAAGGTTAACAATTCGACATAAATACCGGTCTGCAACTGTCCCACTGCAGGGTAAACGCCTCTCCTCATACAAAGAAGGAACGAGCTAGATCACCAAGCTTGCTCACTGCGGGTTGGCGATTTCAGAACATTACGTCCAGGTATGTTAAGATGGTTTGGTCATGTAGAGAGAGTGGACGAAAGGAGATTAACGAAACAAGTGTACAAGGCGGGCGTGGACGGAACAGTTGGAAGGGGCCGACCTCAGCGAACTTAAAGTAAAAGTAAAAAGTAAAGTATTCTTTATTGTTTTTGATTGAGTAGTTACAGTTGTTATATATTTATGTGATAGTGTACAGCAATCAGTCCATTGTGGACATACAATAATTTTAAATTAACGTGACCAAGTCTAGAAATAGATAATTACAATAAAAATCATGTTACATACATACATACATAAACTCACGCCTTTTTCCCATGGGGGTAGGCAGAAACTATAGAACGCCACATGCTACGACTCTTACATACCCCTTTCGCTTCATCCACATTCATACATCTTGTCATACACGCACGGCGGTTGAGAGTACTTCGCACCATCATGTTAATACCTATCAATAAAAAGTGTCCGTGATACTTATTTTTGAATGCAAAAATTCCTGAACAGTGTAGAAACATTTTTCTGTTAGCCATCTTTTTAAGCGTACTCTAAATAACCTTAAGGGTAATTCTCTTAGAAACTGGGGTATTTTATTATAAATTTTCACACACATGAACATACAATTTTTATGGTAAAGGGTGGTTTTACATTTTGGTATAACTATCTTTGTAGGATCTCTTTGGCTGAACAGACTCTTCTCACAAATTTTTTCGAACAATTATTGTGGGTGTTTCCTGACAAATAGTCCTATTTCGAGGATATAGAGAGAGCTTAAAGTTAATATTTTAGTTTTCTTAAAAAGTGGTCTGCAAGAATCTAGAGGCATGGCATTGCATATTGCTCTTAAACATTTATTTTGAGACACAAAAACTTCGTTGATTAATGTTGAGTTACCCCACAATAATAAACCATATCGTAAGACTGATCCAACATAGCCATGATAAGCTACAATTGCTGTACTTTCCGTAGCTGTTATGCGTAGATTTTTTAGTGCGTAAATGAATTTATTTATTTTTGTGCAGACATATTGTCTTATGTGTGACTTCCAATTACAGTAATTATCTACAGAAATGCCTAAGAATTTTATGTTACTAGTTGGATCAATTATGATGTTGTCATAATTGATACCACGAACAAATCGCGGGCGTTCTCAAAAAAGGCCAGGTTGGTAGCACCCTAAAGCGAAAAGGGTGTGTCAGGATCGTAGCAGGTGGAAATCTATAGTCTCTGCCTGCCCTAATGGGAAACAGGCGTGAGTGTATGTATGTCCAGGTTCTTTACGATGCTTCCCTTCATTGTATGTCAGAGGTGCTTTAGAATAACTAAGAAAATATATCGGGTGTGTAAAAATACAACTAGCGAAGCCGAGACGAGCGACGTATTCTTCCCATCATTACGAAGATTTTTTGGTATTGAGCCATACCTGGGAACCGACTGGTTATGGAGATATTGAAGGTCAAAGTCACCATATTTTTTAACGTTTTTCAAGAAAACTAAGTTTAAATGGTATAATTATACATTCTTCTATTCAAACATTATCAACATTTTTTCGAAATGTAGGCAGTCTGCAACGCGCGCGCTTACATTGCGCGCTGCAATTAAAAGCTGTTTTTTTAATACCAAAAAATAAAAGTCGTTTCCCAGCAATTATTTTTGCCGTATCTTAATTAGTTTTATGTACAGTATGCGTAGACTTCGGCTTCGTTAAGGCTATTTTTACACCCAGTACATGACATTGATTGCCCGGGATATATAACCAAAAACGAATCGTTTTGCTTACCAATGGTAGTTTATTTTATTGTAAAACTGGGCATACAAATATAATCTTAAGCTAATTTTATGTGTGAAAGCTAATAACTTATGGAAGGGTTTACTATGTAAAGCTATGAAATCTCTGCTTCATTATTATTAAAGACTAGCGGCCCGTCCCGGCTTCGCACGGGTGGACATTTCCCCCGTTTTTGCAACATGTTTCATTTATGCTCCGCTCCTATTAGTCGTTGTGTGATTTTATATAGCCTATAACCTTCCTCGATAAATGGACTATCCAACACAAACATAATTTTCAATTCCAACTAGTAGTTCCTGAGATTAGCGCGTTCAAACAAACTCTTCAGCTTTATAATATTAGTATAGATATAAGAGTCTTAATTTTAACCAATAACGCTCGGTAAATTATAGGAATTGGCCATAATTTATATTAGTACGTACCTTCCTGGGTTTGAATCCTTAACCTCCAAGCTTAACAAAGTCCGTAACCTCCGGGCCACCAAGACTAAATTTTAGTGCCCTAGCTATTAGATAAACAAGGTTATTCGGAAAGGGGTTAGTAAGCCGAAAGGGTGTTAAAGTACTCATAATAATGAATAACTTTTATTCTACAACTTTCCCCAAAAGTCATTAGTTTAAGAGAAATAGCTGTTCAAAGATTTCATAAAAAATACGCTAAATTCCTTAGCTTTGATCAGCTGTGTTTACATTTTAGGTCATATTTGGGGTCACGCATTTGAAGCTCCATTTTTTGAATTTGTAACTAAACCAGAGATGTAGAATTTTTGAAAAAACTAAAATCAAAACCATTTTGCATAGTTTATTTTTTATCGAATTTTGATTTTTTTACACTTTGTTTAAAACAATCATCAGTGATACATTAAGTGGCCCGCGGCTGAATACCCCCTTTCCGACTAACCTTGTAAACGATAAAAAACCGCAACCAACTCATATTTAATACAGTTCATTCCCTCCCCAAATCATTATAAAACCATCAAAACTCCAAAACATGAAACTCGAATTTGGCAACAAATCCCTAACGGAACCAGAAAGTTAAAGCAAAAAGCGCTTTCTGCTTAATTTTTAACTGATTCCGAAGTTGTGATACAAATTTGTCTCGTCGGTGCTCCGTTGGCTGCAGCGCTGTGCAACGCTGCAGCGATTGTAAAAAGAATATGAAATGAGGACAACATCTTACCTTTGCGCTCGAATACCAATGAAACGTGTCCCCAAAGGTCTGCACCGTAAAGAACTCTTGATCTTTGAACTTGTGTGACCCAATGGTATTTTAGAAAGCTGTTGAGAATTTTAGACGTACTTTGTAGAAGAAAATGGAATGCGAAGGGGATCGGCGCTTGTTTATTTACATGTCATTACACAGACTGTCTGTGTTCCTTGAATAAAATTTCAAAGAAGTGCAGTGCAAAAATGTTGTTTATAAGTTTTATTTTCCGGGTGCTTGTCAAATCAAATGCAGTTAATTGAATTCAGCATTTAGGAGCGTGTAGGATAA
Source organism: Amphipyra berbera (assembly GCA_910594945.2). Taxonomy (NCBI): domain Eukaryota; kingdom Metazoa; phylum Arthropoda; class Insecta; order Lepidoptera; family Noctuidae; genus Amphipyra; species Amphipyra berbera. The sequence goes on along the minus strand of OU343125.1, from coordinate 19,342,893 downwards.
TCGTTCCGAAACGGCTAATAATTATGCGCATTAACAGTCATTATAATCATAATTAGACCATTACTGTCCCACTGCTCGGAACGGGCCTATTCTCAGAATAAGAAGGCCTTAGTCCACCACACTGGCCTGGTGCGAGTTGGCGGACTCCACACACCATCGAGAACACTATGGAGCCTTCTCAGATGTGCAGAGTTTCCTCACAATGTTTTTCCTTCACTGTTAACGCGAGTGGTAATCAAATTTTGATCCGCACATGAATTCGAAAAGTCAGAGGTGCTGGCCAGGATCGAACTCGGTCCCTCCAGCATGGAAGTCAAGCGTTCAACCGCTAGGTTACTGCGTTGACGGTATGGAAAAAAAATGTATTAGTGCTAGAATATAACAAGGGTCAGGCATTGACTTATTATGTTATCCTAGTATATAGCACATAGCATAACGATAGTCTTTACCAACAGAAGAGTTGATGAATAAGTAATATAACTTCTGTTATCGGTAGCTGGTAGCACTGGACAATGTTGACACAGACGGGTAATTGTCAAGATGAATCAACGTACCCGAAGTTATAAAAAAAGTGGTCATTCGACGGAGCACAGAATTCCATGTCGAACAGCTGAAGAAGTCTGACCTTTTATATCTGATTTGCTTGTCCTTATTTTCTGATCTTGTGTTAATTATTAGGTATATTGTGATATATTGTGAACTAGCTTCTGTAACTAACCCCTAACCTAAGTATAAGTACTCTCAGTGGTGAAGAGTCTATGTTGGTGTCATTTACTTTATTTACCATACTCCCAATCCTGACATACCGATATTAGCTATAACTGTAATGATAGATTCATCCCTACAATATTCTGTTATTTGTCTTTTATACTTCCTACACGGGTCGAGCTTTTAGTATCGTATTAAAAAATTATTTTCGTTTGCATGGCGATAGACTTGTAACTTGACAAAGGCAAAACGTCCTTATGTAGCATCTTCTCACATAAACGAAACATCTTAACAATCGTATTATTTTATTCCATGGCAGCAAATCTGTAGCGTGTGGAGGAAAACAGTTACAACTATTTGAAATGTGCAATAATGTCAGTGTGAGTGACACTAACGAGGTGTCCTGCGTAAACGACAAACGCGACGCGGTGCGACGCGACGCGATACTACGTGGAACAAATACGCGTTACGTCGCGTCTCGCTACATAGGCTGCTAGTAGGGAATGCCGTTGTCTTGATCGTGTTTGTCGCGTTCGTCGCTTACGCAGGACACCCCGTGATTCCAAAAAAGTAGAAAAAAAAAAACTGGAAAGTTTTCATTCATATTCACTCATTCGTTCCCTCACTTGTACAACATTCATTTACGGATTTTGCTAATCCAAAGTAGACATACCTAATCTAAAAATGTGCGAAGTCAATAAAAAAGAAATCAACATATTTTACTTCATTCGAGCATTAATTCATTCGTTCACTTATTTTTATTATTCAGACATTTATACATTCATTCACTTATAACATAATATGGTGCTTCATCTCTAAGGACGGAGTCCATACAATTTTGCCCATTGTCCTATTCCAAAATAATTAAGCATACAGATCATAACCATTGGAGAGGCACGTGGCTAATTACCAATCGCGCGGATCATACGATTCGCGAGTTTAAGCTGCACTTGCCGCAGTCAGTCCGTGGATGGGTGGTCACCCATCCACGGACCGACTGCGTTACACATCGTTACACATCGAGACCCCTCTGTGCCTCGGAGAGCACGTTAAACAGTCGGTCCCGGGTGTCATACGAATACCTATAACAGTCGTTACGGGTAGTCAGAAGCCCGAAAGTCTGACAACTGGTCAAATCTTAGGATATCGGCATTACCTACCCAGTAACTGGGTTGCGGAGGTCTGATGGCAGTCGCTCCGTGTAAAATACTGGTATTCAGCTGCATCTGGTTAGACTGGAAGCTGACCCCAACATAGTTGGGAAAAAGCTAGGCAGATATATATAGGTATATATACAGGTCATAACCATACAAAACTTGTACGTTCGGCGCTTGTTCGTAAATGCACACTGACGTCACTCCACGCCACTTCTTCGACAAACCAGGCTTCTATATACTACTCAGTACCAAAAGATCTCATCTCAATATCAACTTTATCGTTTAGTACTCCATTAAGGATCATAACCACGGTACTCTCCACGTAAACACGTACTTCAAAAAATGCACCTCATCCACGAAGAGCTGATGAATAAGTAATAACTTCCTACACGGTGGGAGCGTTTAGTATCATATTAAAAATGAATTTTCGTTTAAACGCCACAGTTTTGTGGCAAACAAAGTCGTTAATATAATCTCTTATGGCTTTAAGCTTAATAGTAATAAGTGTTATAAAATACTACTTAAGAGGAAACGCGGGCTGCAAAATATTAATAATTTTAATAGGCTTTTGCGATCTATTTCCGTCCCACCCCACCCGCAAACCTTTCCAATTGAGCGCGAAAGAGACCTGCATCTCGGATTGATTTTTACTGTGCAATATTAGCGAAATCGTATTTCTCTGTTTTCTTCTTCAAATCTGGGCCGATTGTAATATTTTTTTCTGTAATAATTTAAGAAAGACTTTGGTTATGTCTGTATGATTTTCTTTTATTTTTTATATTCGTCAAATTTGTTTGCCAGATGTTTGAAAACGGTGGAAAAACCGGTCGATTTTTGTAAAATTTAAACGTTTCTAGTTCTTTTAATAATTAATTTATTGACAAAAACAAAACATAGGGACATAGTGGTGGTAGATATATATCATATGGTTAAAAATATTTGCTTTAGTGACGTTATCCAAGGAGGAAACTGAGGAAAACGTTTGTATGGACTAAATGCCGACCGCATTTCCTTTTAACGTTTTCTGTAATTTCTTTTTGGATTAAAGAAATTATCGTGAATATTGGTGCCGATTCTCTTGTTCAACAACTAATCTTAATTTAGGCTATTGGCATCTTTTTCACTATAATACAATAAGAAAGAAACATTTATTTAAGAGCTGTAAAATTTAGTTGAACTTAAATTTCGTTCAAAATTGTTAAGAAAAAAACTGGTATTCAGCCGCATCTGGTTATACTGGAAGCTGACCCCAACATTGTTCGGTAAAGGTTAGGCACAACGATATTGATTTTTTAATTCATAATATAAATTAATGCTATTGTTTGGGTCTGTGGCTGCCAATCATGTAGGTACTATATATAGAAATCTCATTCCCGAATTAAAAATTGCCCCACACTAGGATTTCTCTTGTATCGTGGGTGCGTTTACAGATACAAATCTTCACATGCACAAACGCCCAGACCCATATTTGTAGGCCATACAAATATTTGATCCGTGCGGGAATCGAACCCATGACCCGTAGTGCAGAAGCCAATCGCTCAGCCACTGCACCAAACGTGTCGTCAAATTAAAATTCAATTTCAAACAAGCTAACATCACTAGTGGGGTTACAGCGCCGACAAATGTAACAGAGAATCTATTTTTTTTACAGCCGATCTTCAATCGGCTGCAAAGGTCAAAAAATTCCAACCAATAACTACCTATATTCTTAAAAAATACAACATAACATCACGCTTTATATTCGCCGAAGGATTCGGCAGAGGTGTTCTAAGTACACCCTCATTTCGCCAGTTATGTTTAAGTCCCATGTAATAGGAGGCGAGCCTATTGTCATTAACCGGGCACAAATCCAGACTCCGGGCTGCTACTGATAAACTCTTAATGGACAAACCCAATAACACTTTGCCCGAACTGGGGATCGAACTGAGCCCCCCATGATCAGCAGACGCGCTGGTGACCACTTGACCAACGAGGCAGTCTTAAAAACAAATAAAAGACACATAATCATTTATTGTTAGGTAGTGCAGCTACAGCGAATTGCAGTCGCGAGCTATGACGTCAGCGATCCAAAAGCTGCCGCAATGCGGTTTATGAAGCAATAAACATTGACGCCTTATCCATCGTGAGCCTCGAAGAGTTTTCGTTCATCTAATTTGTTAATCGTTTAGTACAATGTACCGCATAAAACTATTTGGAAGAACTTGACGAGGCATTCAATTTTGAAACATAAAATTGTTAGAATAAGGTGGAGTTTTGTGTAGAGGGTGGGTTAAGCAGTGAAACCCAGATCGCTGACTGTACAAAATCCCTGTTGGATACGGGCGTTGCCAATTTTCCGCAAGAAGGCCCACCCCTTCCGGTAAACGCTTAAGTGTTTGATACCTTAATTGCGTATCTTCACAGTTCGATGTTCGGACGTGAAACACGTGCTCTTATTTATATTTCCTTGTTTTCCCTTCATTTTGAATATTTTTAACTGACGGGGAGAGTTTCTGCTTTGTAAATTAGCATTTTTATTTCGCAGGATAAAAGTAGGTAGTAGGTACTTTTTAAAGGAGAATGGGCGAAATGTTTAGAAGTTGGTCTACTTCTCTAGCAATGAGTGATATGTCATTAGAAAGGTCTTTTTAAGCGAAACATTTGGTACTAACACAACTAAAATCAATTGTTAGTATTTTCGGAGTTATAACACCTCTAAAGTGAAAAATCGTTTATATCCATACTATCACAATTTCTTCACTACTCCTCCTCTAGCAATGAGTGGTAAGTCATTAGAATTGGAATTGGAATTTGGAATTTTATTGATGTATTTTTTATTCAATATTCTTCCACCCTTGGTTTTACACACTCTAATCTCATAGGTACCTACCCATCAACAACTATCTGCAGGCCTTACAAAAAACTGTTTCATGCAGAATCGAATCAGAATCGAATTCGCAACCTGTAGCTCAGCAAATCAATCACTTAGCCATTATGCCAATGTATGGGAAAAGGTTTTGACGATTTCTGACTTTTCTGGATCTCTAACCTCAATAAGACCGAAAAATATTATTGAAAAATAAATTAAACAGGATCCACTGAAATAAAAATAAATTATTATGAGAAATGACCTTTTTCTCGCTGACTGTACCATCAAAGTCTGTAAATGCAGTACGCAATATCATCAAAAGTTATGGGTAGTCTCCTAATAACGTTTTCCTGTAGCTACAGTGGTTAAAAAAATGGTTAAAGGCAGCTTACCTTAGGCAGTGAACTACCTCATCTTTAAACCAAACACGAAACAGTACAAGACACTCGGTTGTGAATTTGTAGAAAAAATATTATCAATACAAATCTTCAATGGAGTTTTATTATAGGTACAAGGTATTATCAAATTATAAAAAAAACTAATCGTGAAATCTTGGGTCGAGTAAATAACACTTTGAATAAAGGACCTTACGCACAGTATCCGAGTTTTATGACCATTAGACCAAACAAGCAGTAGGTGTTAGGAAAATAAATGAAAAAATATCAAAGAAGTTAAAAATGCCATCGTCTTTGAAATTGTCAAATTATTATTAAACATAGCTAAGAACGGTCCCGTTTAAACCAGCTTTAACAAAAAAACCGCATTGAAATTAGTTCATCCGTTTAGGAGCTACGGTGCTACAGACAAACAGACAAGAAGACTGACATAGGCTTCAAACTTATAACACCCCTTTTTTACATCAGGGGTTAAAAATGATGATGACACAAAAAATGTTAATGACCCTAAATAATTAGATTTAAATCTTGATGATTTATCGTTATTATAACGACTGCTAGATCGCTTAAATGGTCTATAAATCATTACATCGATAAAGTAAAAACTCATGTTAATTTTTTTCCCTTTTTTCCCCACCAACAGAATAGCTAGAACAAGTGGATAACGTTGAAATGCATCCTTCAGTACGTGTTACAGTAAGTGGCAGTGAGGTCAACGGCCTCACGCTATCATCCCCGGGGAAAAGACTGTCGTAAGATATGGTAAACTTACAGTTGGAAACATACGGGGACACGTTGTTGACTGTACTGACACGGTTACAATGCTTTTGAATTATTATATCTTGTTCTGCCTAGCCTTTTCCCAACTATTTGGGATCAGCTTCCAGTCTGCCCAGATGCGGCTGAATACCATTATTTTACGCGGAGCGACTGCCATCAGACCTCGCAACTCAGTTTCTAGGCACTGCCGATATCCTAAGGTTAGACCGGTTGTCAGACTTTCGGGTTTCTGACTTCCCGTAAAGACTGTCATAAGTATTCGTATGACACCTGGGACCGACGGTTTATCGTGCTCTCCGAGGTCCTTTGGAGGCATGAGGGATTTTGAATTATTATATGAATTATTATATTAAGTCAATGAAAAGTTTGCTATTCCAAGAATTTAATAGCAACCTTGTCATTTTCTTACTAAAGATAGTTTTAGGTAATCAAAGTTATTATTACTCGTTTTGATAAATTTTTGTAAAGTATAAAGTAACTGTTATGCTCATATGAATTCAGGAAAATTTGGTATCAAATTGTAATAGTATTTAAGTATTATTGTTAAAATCATCTACATTTAATCAAACAATATCAGAATCTCGTTTTTAAAGGCTATCATGCTATTAGAAAATATATGTCACCTACTCAGTAATACTCATATCGGAGAACTGAATGTTCGAACTGCGTTCCCTCCCCAATTCCAGCTCCATACATTCATCAAGTGCATACCACGCTCTGCATTCGCAGAGTGGTCTCCCTCACGCTTCGTTACTCCGCAGCCTCAGCGACAAGGGTTTTTGTCTCCTCAAAGGAACGAGGAAATCTGAACATTTCTCCGCTTTTTTTTGTCTTGAATTCGCGTCTTCTCAACAGCTTGTTTTACTTAATTAGTGTTATTCTCGTTACGGTCTGCGACGGTAATGAGTTGGATAGTTTTTCTGTTTTCATTTTTGATGTAAATTGGTGACTGGGACTTCTTATTGCATTTGTTCATAATTGTATTTTGATCTACATTCATTTTTAGACTACTTTTTTTATTTTATTTTTTTATTTGGGATCGGTTTGCTCTTGACTCTAGTCTAAGTCAGAGGTGACAGAGATAAAGTCTACGATGGAGTGAACTTACCCAGAAGAAGCCTGTTCACTCTAACTTTGTAGAGATTCGGCTTATATGCGTTTAGGACACAAACGCAGTGAATTCCACTCTTTTGCCGTGCGCATTATGAAGGATGTTTGGAAGCGCTTAGTGCGATTTGGTGGAATCGAGAATTTGCTTTGTTTATATTATAACTTTATGAGGAACATTTATATTTATGATTTTTTACTCGTCGCATGATGGAGTCATGATTAACGACTCCCTTTGGGATCAAAATTAATCAGGCAATCCCAAAAAAGCCATACTACTCTTTTTCCTTGTAAATTATATGTCTTTCTTAAAGCAATTAAAATTCATATTTAATGTTGAAATCGTAACTCTTTGACGTATTTTCTCATGCATTGGAAGATTTTAATATTATCACGTAACTCACGTTCCTTTTGATTCTTGACATGCGCGTAATGCATGCCAACAGGCGCAAATCTTGGATACCCTATCCACTCCATATTGAATACCAACTACTTTAATGCATTTACGAGTTGTATTTTTTTTTCAACATGTTTATAACATAACACCATGCCAGTATTCCCCGAAGGGTTGGGCAGACACCCTCATTTCGCCCCAAGTAATAGGGAGCGAGCCTACTGCCATCAACCAGGCACAAATCCAAACTCCGGACCGCTACCTGAGGAATTCCACACGGAAAAACCCAATACACTTTACCCGACCTGGGAATCGAACCCAGGACCTCACGATCAGCAGTCGCGTTTGCCACCACTAGACTAACGAGCCAGTATTTTTTTCAAAGATCTACTTAAAAATCGTAAGTACACACGGGGGTACGCTAAAATACTCGGGCGTCGCGTGTCGGTCGTACACATGGGCGTACGTAAGGAACGCGCTCGTGGTGATGGATGTTGCATTGTATTGTATTGTATGGCGTATATTGTAGGGACGCGACAAACGCGCCTTTTTTAGGTAATCGAAAAGGGAGCGCGTCACGGGATATTCTCTCTTACTGCGTAGAAATTAACGCACAACATATATTTTAGACTAGCGGCCCGTCCCGGCTTCGCACGGGTGGAAATTTTTCCAGTTATTGCAACATTTATGCTCTGCTCTGGTCGAAGCGTGATGTTATATAGCCTATAACCTTCCTCGATAAATTGACTATCCAACACAAAAATATTTTTTCAATTCCAACCAGTAGTTCCTGAGATTAGCGCGTTCAAACAAACAAACAAACTCTTCAGCTTTATAATATTAGTATACATAGATTCGTCGCGATAATTCCCACGCACTCGATAAAGTCTAAGTAACATTTTCTGACAGCAAAGTACTATAGAGTACTTCATTCTTCTTGTTCTTTCTCCAGAAGTATATAAGAGATCCCTCTAAGATTCCTGTAACCCTAATAGAAGAGACAGTGTAATCGAGAATCATATATCTTCACATTTCATTGGCTCTGTGATCGTTGAAAGCGAATTTTTGCTTCTTTTTCTTATAGAAATAGCTGCAGGCAATTGCTTTTTTAGCTTGCTTGTGATTGTTTAGCTGTATTTTCATTTTCTTAGTTAGTTCGTTGTCTTCTCGTCCGTGTTTCTTTATATAAGTGTTACGTTTTACAATTTGACTTTCATATCTATTCTCGTTCTAATTACAGTGAACCCCCGGTAATCCGGCCTCTGTCTAATCCGGCACCCCCTGTAATCCGTCATGTCTATTATTACTGAATATTTTTTTACAATCTTCGCTAATGTAGATAATGCATGATTGAACAGATTACAACTTGTACGCGCCACCACTATTGTGCTCGACGCGTAGGTATTGTTTTGATTCTAATTGCTTAGTTTGAATTTCTGATTTGTACTTCAAAGTACCTATAACATATAGAATCTTATAATTGGATCTGTAATTTGTCGGATTACAAGGTACTCTTTTGCCAAAAAATCCGGACTATAGGGGATCATAAGTACTCTATAATCCGACAAATTCGATAGTTCGACACTGCGCTGCAAAACGTTTGTCGGATTACCGGGGGTCCACTGTATATAAAATTTTACACTTTAGAATCTCATGTGTTGTAAAATTAATAATGTTTAAAAGGCTAGCTTTTAACTTACCAACTAATTAAGACAACTTTTTGATTCTTCTCATCAAGTATCTCATCTAAATTATGCAACACGAAAACGAAACGGAAGAACTGAGAAACAACAATTAGAAAGTTCAAATTTAATCTAAAAACAAACATACAATATTCACGTGAGCCAAAATTCATCGCGAAAACCCAACGACGCAAAACTCAAACGAAAATAGCACGCACAACAAATCTCAAATTCAAATTAAACGAGACTGAAGCTCTAAACATTCCCAAACGCAACATTTTTTAGAAACACAACGAAATCTGAACAAGAGAAATATATTAAAACAAAAAACATAGTACTAATAACAAAGTTCGTTAAACAGAGGTGGTTTCTAAACTAGAAGAGCGGCAAGAATGGGTAAATGCGTCCCCGTACTGACATTAGGGATCCTAATGTCACTTTGGGGCCGAGAGGGTCTTTCACGCGTTATCGTTTCAGTTTCGCCTGCTGGCGGGTTGATGGGCGAATCTCTCTCCGTGGACGTTTTGGGCGTTTTACGGATTGGACGAAACAATGTTACTTACAGGTGTACGGAGAGGACAACTTTTTTGTTTAATTTGAAGTGTTACAGACGATTGTATAATATTTGATGAAGATTTTGATTAAATCTGGTCAATTATGACTGCAACTTTTCATGGCATTTGCCGGGTTTAAAGGCTGATCAACGCAAAAATTAACTATTCGGCTATCTTTAATGTTAAGTGCTGTGACTATATAGTATGTTGATCGATCAATCTTATTAGTTGACATGAGTATTGACAATAGAATCAATAATTAATCAGCCTTACAGAAACTGAGGGTATTAGGATTTGTTTCTTTTCCCATAATTGATAAAATATCATGTTATATACTCACTTCAATCAATTCATTTATTTGTAATTAATTTGCATTACTATCCACTATTCTTTGCATTAGGTAATTCGTCTATCTATCCTACATCCGATAGTTATTTTCAGTCATAAAAAATAGCATTAGCCACCTTTTTATTAACCAAAATGATTGTGAAAATCTGTTCGTTTACATCAAAAGCTTTGTGTCCCGAGTAAACAAAGTAATAAAACAAATTTCCAACACTCCCGCGGTTGAATGTAAAACTCATAATGATAATTTTAGTCAGATTAATAACAATTCCACGGCACTATACGAGTTCTAACTGAAATATGAATATAAGCAGACACATAAAGTTTATGTTTTTCACCTAAAAGAATAATTAGAGTGAATAGGACTTTATTACGACTGAGTAATGGTCACGTACAGTCATGAGCACTAACATGTATGCAAGATAAATAATAATGATTGAATTTATAAAATACTAGCGACCCGCCCCGGCTACGCACGGGTGCAATGTAGATACTAATGTGGGGCATATAAACCTTCTTCTTGAATCACTCTATCTATTGCTGAAAACTGCATTAAAATCCGTTGAGTAGTTTAAAAGATCTAAGCGTACAGACAGCGGAAGCGACTTTGTTTTATACTATGTAAAGATTTTAAATTCCAAGTATTTGCATTCTTTATTCGATTTCATAATACATATAACTCTTTTAAGTATTTATAAAAGAAACAAAAAACATTTAAAAATGTTTGCGGATACTATGTAAAATATATTCAAAATTTCCATTACAACTCGAGTGTTGATGGTCATGATTGTACGCATGTAGGTCATAATGTCAATTTACGGCAGTGACATGGGGTAGGTGGACTGCGTAGGCTTGCTAGACGCAAACCATCGTGCTTTTGGCATTATGTACTATAATTTTGCGTAGTGCATCGTGTACGCACGGACAGCACGGATGGACAAAGCGGAGAGGGCTTCACTGCTATCTGATCTCTTATCTCCAGCCCATTTGAAAAATATCAATATTTTAACTTCAACATGATGATGAGCTATCTACTTGAACCATCTTTTAGTAACAAAAGTCACAGATAACTTTTTTTTTAAACTTTTCCCCACACTGGTATTTCTCCTGTATCGTGGGTGCGTTTACAGACACAAATCTTCACATGCACAAACACCCAGACCCGGAACAACTATCTGCAGGCCATACAAATATTTGTTCCGTGCGGGAATCGAACCCACGACTCGCAGCGCAGAAGCCAATCGCTTAACCACTGCACCAAACGTGTCGTTGTTTATTACCCATTTAATAATGGGACGAAGATACTTAAGTACGTCCGGCGCACCCTCGGTAATTGGCTTCGCTACCAACCTTGCTGACTGGCCAATCTTTTCACCACAACATAAGCTATTCTCATATAACTCGTGGCGACACTAGAGAAGAAGACTCTTGTAGCATTTATCATGATTATAATATTAGCTCATAAACATTCACTACTGAAGATGAACCTTGCATTCCTCCCAATTTTGCAATAGTTTTTATTAAAACAAAAACTGCAGTTCTAAAGAAAACAGCTCCATAACAATCCCCCTAGCATCTTTAAAACAAAACCGTAGTACCAACAGATTTTTTCACCTCAAAACCTAATAAAGCACCCACGTTGCCAATCCTAAACTAACATAAGATACTGACGCAGCCGGAAGCTTCAACAACTTCAAATTTAAACCTTACATTTATGAGAATAAGGGTGTCAGAACAATCGGTGGTTCCGTTTGGCGCCAAACTAAACAAGACTTTCTTACGTGTTCCACGGTCTATTTCAATTTTCGCTTCGTTACCTGGCTAGGTTGCGTTCGTGTTTTATTTTTTCTTACATAGCAACTTAAATTCTGTTTGAGTAGAGTGATTTTGGTGGCGTATTTTTTTAACGTCTCTAGCTTGATGAAGTCTTGAAGGTGAATCTTGGTGTTGCGTAATAAATGTTAATGTTTTCTAATAAAATCTTAATGTATTTGTGTCTGAAGGTTCTGCTGAATCATTGACAAGATTCGGTTTAAAGAGATTTATATCTTAAAGAACATTACAGTTCACTTAAAAAGAAACTTAAACTAATTTACAATAAGTACCCCCTTTATTATAAATTGCGTTATTTGTTTACAATGCAGTTGTTTGGGAAAGGGGGTATAAAGTAGTTATATTACAAGGCATTCAAAATATTGAAGTCACAGAGAAGCACATGATTTAATTTAAGTTAAACCTATGCTGACATCTAACATTAGCGCATCTGCCGAAATACGCGTGCCGCCCGGCCAAGGTTAAATTAATTAAGCCCATTTTTCATGAGCTCTTAATTGCTTTGGCATCAAACTTTGCAACATAATGTATCCTAAAGACGAATTGTTGGAAAGATTTTACTCAGTATTTCAAGAAAAGAAATAATCCGAATCGAGCGAGGACTAACTAGTACACTTTTACAGAAATAACAGCAACAATAGAAATAATAGTAGACATGTAATGTGTTATGAGTCAAATACAATTTCTTTTGTTTCAGTTATATTTCTTACGAAATGTGACGTGAAATGTTTCTTGAGTAATTAAAGTGTCTTGAACTTGGACAGTAACTTTGAGATTAGATCTTTTTCAGTCATTTGAGTTATTGCAAGGAGTTCTTATGATAAACCTTGAACTGTTAGGAATAAACCTTACACCTTCTAATGGATGTGAAACGTATAAAGAAGTGAGGAATGAATAAACGTGATGAAACGATCACAGGTCGTCATCATTAGGCTAAGCTTCAACCGTCTGTGCTGTTTTAGAATTATCTTTTAAAAACTCTTTGATTAGAGGGTTGGAAAAGGTTGACGGACGCTTCGTATGTATTATTCTATCTGGACCGGCACACGGTTGTCCGCCGCGGGCATAGGTCACCGGGCAAGCAACGTTATTGTAGCAAGCCCCTTTTATACCTAGCTAAAAATAGAACAAGTCTCTAAATCTCAGTTTTCCAAAAGAGCGTCTTGACTTGCGACTGCCATATTCAGCCGAGTGTATCAGTCGAGATCAAAAGGCATTGTTAATTTTTATTTTTGTGGCTTCAGTATTTCAAATAATTCAATCACCTCGTTAATATTCGCTTGGTTTCAATTATTATTAGAAACATATTGTATTAAAATACAGACAATGATAGAGGACAATGGTGCCATCATGAGAAGGACTTCATTGAAGCTTACAGACTTGAAAAAGAAGAAAAAACATAACATAACATCACGCCTGTATTTTCCAAAGGATTGGGCAGAGGTGTATAGTAACACCCTCATTGCGTCGGTATGTTTAAGTCCCATGTAATAGCGGGCGAGCATATAATTATTGCCGGGCACAAATCCAAACTTTGGACTGCTACTAAGGAATTCCATACGAAAAAAATCAATAACACTTTGCCCGACCTGGGGATCGAACCCAGGACCTCACGAATAGCAGTCGCGTTTGGCACCACTAGACCAACGAGGCAGTTAAGAAGAAAAAATAAAATATTAAATCGATTGAAAGCTCTAATCAGAATTTGTTGCACATCAGAAATCATAATCCGTGACCCCAACATCGACGCTACACTTAAAAAGGTCTATTGCAAAAATTCTCAGATTAATTACTTCTCTGATCATCCTTTTAATGAAAAGGGTACGGACGGCATTAAGAGATTAATTCGAGAAAGATTCCCGAGAGACTTTTTGTATAGAAAATCTTATTTACTTCAAGTGAGTTCTAAGAGGGACGCGAATTGTGAACTGTTGGCGATTAATGACTTGGAGATTATTGTAGCGTTACTGTTTCAAGAACGGTTCATTCATTTAACCGTAATGGTGCGTCCAGACCTGACGAATGCGCCGCGAATGCGCCGCTCGCGAGCCGCTTGCGAACTGCGCGCGTGCTGCTCGAGTGCAGTTACAGCGTACGTTTGGTGCGCCGCTCTAGTGCAACTCCGGCAAGGCTCGAATAAGGCGCGCGTGTAGCGCGCGCGCGGCTCGCGCGCCGCTCGTGCGCACATAGCTTCTTTCGCGTTTGAACTATGAGCCTCAGTTGTGAATTTTCTTCCGAAGATGTCGGACCATACGATTGCCGTTAGCATAATTGCTGCAGCATCGGCTATTTTATTACTGACAAAAACTAAAAGGAAAAACAGAAGACGTTGGTGGCAGGTTCCACGAGCGGCACGCGCGCACCACCTGCGCCGCTCGAGTACGGCGCGTAGCTTGCGCGTGAGACGCGCGCGGTCGGCGCGGGAGCTTCGTACGAACATGAAATGCACGCTCTAATAAGATGACTATATATAATAAGATATATATATGTAATAAGATGACTGTTCGCCACAGGATTTCTCATAGATTTCAATTGTTGAAAAAATTGAACGTTCCTGCATTCTCAAGTTACATCACATGAGTCAATTGTTTTGTTACATAATTAGCTCTATTGATTATTTTATTTTAGAACTTATTCAGTATTACATACCGGAGAACATTAATTTTAGTCTAAGGCTAGTAATGATTAATATTTTAGTATTGATTTTATTTCAGATTTTATCGTAGTTGTGAATGTCATCAATGTACAGTCACGAGTACAAACATCTAAACACTTAGCAAAATTGAAATTCAATTTTTTCGTAAAGTATTGATTGAAATTATAAGGTGTTACACACATAGTATATCTGAACCCATACTATTGTGAAATAGGTCTTATTTCAAAATTTTAATTGTTTTTTTACGACAATATCGCCGTTGAATTTTGCTAAGTGTATACATGTTTGTGCTCGTGACTGTACAGTAGGGGAGTGAAAATGTTATACACCTTAAGGTCTATTTTTGCTTGCACAGTGCAAGTAACGAACTATTTTACCAACTACGTATTGCCAACATTATAGAAATGAAAATACAGTATTTTTGACAAGATATTATGGTGACATGGTGACCGACACAAGTAATGACAATTTATTTAATCATCGATTTCATTGATGTCATGGTTTTTACAACAAAACTCTTTAAATCAATTCAAAGACATTATATGGCATTACTATGTCATATGGAGGCAAAAGGCAATTTTGATCTTTGCTACCAAATAATTAAAGATAATTTTCCATGCACTAGTCTGTTCCGTTCAACAGTTTTGAAAACATGTGCCCGCGATGTGGGAAAGGAATGAATTTGAAAACTGACGAACCTATTCATTCCCCTACTGTACTAACCAATTGTCTGTTAGTAGATGTTGGTATTTATTCTACTTTACATTGCAAATAATTAATCCTCTTTGGTTTTCTTAATACTGACCGGTTATAAAAGCTATGGTTGCTCTATCTTCACTATGCTAAGAGACTGACACTTACTAATATTATAATCTTCCAAGTGGTCTTATTTAATTGGAATAAACCATTGTAAGTTCTACTTTCAATCTCTGCATTTTTCTTTTCACACCTATAATCCTATTTCCTATAGTAGAATTGGTCGCAACCGAACCGAAGCCGAACCATTCAGTCAGACAGTTCTCGTTTACACAAAATCGAAAAAAATGTTGACAACAAAAACAAAGCGAAACCTTTTGACAGTTTTGACTGCCGTGGTTCGTTCAGGGTTTGACAACAATTTTGCTAGTACAATTGGCTTCTTGATTAATAATACTTCCTTTTCGGTAACATGACTGTAGATACGATGCGTGAATTACTGTTAACGATATTAACATCTACATGTAACTTTTTAATAAAATTAATCACTCACCTGACTCGATTTTGTGTCACGGACCACCCATGAAATTAAAGATCATAATCGCTAAATGCTTTCAGTTGGGTCCCATTGAAGACGCGACTGATCGCGCTGGCGAGTCGGACGTTTTGTAGTTGATTTTTATTGAAGTAGGAATCGAGAATGTTATTTCGTTTCCTTTATTTTTGATTCGATACAACTGTGAAATGAGTTTGTGTCTATGTTTGGCGATTTCAATTTGCATTTAAATGTTTAAGTGATTTTGAAAGTGATGGTAAGTGAATATTATGGGAAATGAAAGTTTTTATTTGGATTTTTAAACAGCAGTGATAGCTTAGTGATGTGACCGTCGGACTGCCAAGTCACAGGTCTCGAGTCAAACCCACGGCACGCACCCCTGACTTTTCGGATTCATGTGCGTATTGTATAATTATCACTTGCTCAAAAACGGTGAAGGAAGACATCATGAGGAAACCGGCATGACTGAGAGATATTTCTCGACGGCATGTGAAGCCAAGTCAGAGGCGGCATAAACTCTGATACCAGTTTAGTCACTAACCACACGAAAAGAAGAAGATTTTTTCAGCTTCCATTCATTGTGATTTTGATGGTGTGAACTAGTCTTATTTAAAAGCCTGCTTTATGTTACATTTATTTACTCAAAAATACTTGTAATGTGGTCATTATTTTGACAACCTTCTTTGAGCAAAGTCGACCTTTCCGCGCTACTTTAATAGGCGCCAGCAGAGTTGTATGGAAATTCATTGCTGGTGAGTTTTAGCCACCAGCAATTTCCTTTGAAAATCCATTATTGTCGAGTTTTGTTTCAAAAATAGTCTGGTGCAAAAAGATTTTATTCAGAATTTGGCTGTACAGCTATATTTTTTTCTTTTATTCTTACTATAGGTACTAAGCTGATTTTATTTAAATTACTCGCGTTGTTTGAGTAAAGCACTATAGGTATACAAGCCTTGGTCCGCAATGACAGCGCTGCTGGCCACGCTATGATGGCCTCGAGCTTAGTTTAGCTACGCTCTCGGCCTTCAAGCTTGGTCATCATTGCAGCCTTTGCTGTCCGCGCTATAAAGTTGTCCATCAAGAGCTGCAATGCTGACCGCGCTGTGATGGCCTGGAGCTGCGCTACACTACGCTTTCGGCCATCATCAGTGCTGCCAACAACGCAGTCATTACAGACCGCGGCAGTAATGTACTATTATGTGAAGTAATCTCGTCCTCATTTTGTAATGTGTAGTTTGCACTTTGCACAACTCGCTGCATCACAATCTTCAAAGATGAAGGTTTTCATCGAAAATTTGGTAAAATCTATGGTCCAACCCTGGCATGCTACGCGATGATCTGTCAAATAATATGTTTAAATTTAAGTACACATTTTTGTTGTAGTTTTAAGTTTTTAATTTTAAGAATTTTTATATTTTTAAGCATACGTGTGCGTCCGCTTGGGCGAAAATATAAATACTTTTTCTTTCTTTTGTTTCTTTCTTTACCTACTACTGAAATACAGGGTGTAAACGAAATCATGTAATTCCTTCAAACCACGTGATGTACTGCTGACATAGATTAACCCTGCACGGGATAGTCTATCCTAATATTATAAAGAGGAAAGATTTGTATTTTTGGTTTTTTGTATTTTTGTATGTAACGAATAAACTTAAAAACTACTGGACCGATTAAAAAAAATCTTTTGCCGTTAGTAAGCTACATTATCACTGATTAACATAGGCTACGGGCAGAGCCGTGATGACTCAGCTAGTATTAGATACAATAAAATATATAAGAAGTAATCATTGTGTTTTTAATGTGAGGTATTTTAGCGCCCCGAGTTAAATGACCGCACGGCGATTGATAGCCGCGCATTTCGCTCGGGGCGCTAAAATGTCTCACCTTAAGAACACATGTTTACTTCTTGTATTTTTTTTATTGAATCCAGTTGTTTCCCCTGCCGGGTTAATCTGTCAGCAGTACATCACGAGGTTTGAAGGAATTACATGATTTCGTCTACTCTACACCCTGTATTTATACGCAACGTATTTTAAACTGTCAGCATTTCAGTAATAGAAGTAATTTCAGGAACATATTTTATTGTTTTAGGAAAACTATTTGAATTAAAATCCTTGTACAGACCTATTATGTTAGGGAATTGTTTTACTAAACTTTTGAACTTGTGGGAATTTCGCTAGACGTTAAAATAAACTTGGGTATTTCGATTATACTACAATCTTGTTTTTTTTTACTCTTATTCCGTAATTAAAGTTTGTACGACGAAAGTAGGTAAGTTATTAGCCTGCAGTGTTGGCATAATATTATAATAAGGAAGAAAGTGGTTGTGAACTGCTGTTAGGATGGAGGAGGGCCTTTTGGCACAGGTTTTTTTCTTTCCAATTTTTTTTTCACTTTGCCCGACCTGGGGATCGAACCCAGGACCTCACAATCAGCAGCCGCGCTTGCTACTACTAGACCAACAAGGCAGTCCACGTTAACGAATAATAATAAAAAAACCTAAGATCATAATATAATTTGTCACCACTTTCACTGATATGATGGTGATGGTAATTGCCAATGCTTATAAGTAACGATTATCTTACCCATCTTAAAAAATATCTTTATTAATATTTTTGATACTTATGGAAAGAAAGGCGAATGCAAAATGAAAGCAGATGGCAGCATCTGTAATGGTATAAATAACATCCAATCAAAACAGCCACGATTGCCGTTAGCAATAATATCAAACCAAATACTGACTTGTAGGTCTAGTGGTCGCAAGCGCGACTGCTGAGCATGGGGTCATATATAATCTTACATTAAAATTAGAAACCACAAGCCAAGAAATTGTATAAAATTGATTTTAGTTTACATGTTGCAACTAGATGGCGTTGTGCAGTACGGTCGAAATTCTGAATCGCGCTATGGTTTCGTTACCGAGAATTGTAGTAGACAAAAAACGTATTTAGATTAAATGTCTTCGTCCAAGGCAACACACACAACGTTTAGTGGTTTTGAGTTCAATCCCCAGGTCGGGCAAAGTGTTACTGGGTTTTCCATTACGAATTTCTCAGTAGCAGCCCGGAGTCTGGATTTGTGCCCGGTTAGTGACAATAGGCTCGCCCCCTATTACATGGGACTTAAACATAACTGGCGAAACGAGGGTGTACTAAACACCTCTGCCGAACCCTTTGGGGAATACAAGGCGTGACGTTATGTTTATCAAACAAAATTTAACTTTTTTTTTTATTCCTTATTTCGTCACGTTTGGCCCTAGTCTCACCTGATGGTAAGCGCAGAGAGACAATCCAAGGAATAGAGATATAGAGGTATTCCCCTATACCACTCTGGCTCTCACATACACACGACGGAACACAGTAAACTGCTTGGCCGGACTTTAATGTGAGGGTGGTAGCTAGCCAGGACCGTACAGATCCTACCACCAAGCGTGCTGGGTTTTGTTGAATCTTACAACACGCGTCTATTCCCAGCGTGCGATGAGGAAGTTTTATATTGTGACCCGACCCCACGTGGGGTAAATTGAAATTGCTTTCATACCAGCGATGGTGGCGCCATTAGTTCCTCAGTTCCCTTCCTGCAATAACTTGAACAGTTCAATTCAAAATGAACGCCCTTTATTGAATACCAATTACTTACAATATCATAACTATTGTAACAAATATGGGAATAAATAAAAGGAGACCGGATTTAATGAAAAAATAAAACCGTTCGATATTAATAACGCAAGATATGGTTTCCATCGAGAACTGTACGTGTTGTGAATAGGAATTGTTCGTCTTACGCGTACTTATTATGGAAGGGCTGGTAGCTAAATGGCGATCGATTTGCGAGGTTAAGCTGCACTTGCTGCGATCAGTTTATCGATGGGTGGTCGAAGTTTACACATACAGACATCGTGCATCGGAGAGCACGTTGTGAGACTAGACGATCGATCAACATTGATTTGCATTTAACTCATAGAAAATGGCAATTTTACATAAAGATGCATTCGCATGCTTTCTCACTTTCGCATCGACTCACCTTTCACTAGGAAGTGTGTTTAGCAGCATTAGCTAATGCTTCCGGACATCGACAGCATCAAAGTATGCTTAGGGGCCATTCAAGTATTACGTAAGCAGAATTTTAATAATTTTTGACCCACCCCTCCCCCTTGTCAGCAAAAATAAGCAAAGTTTTTACTCCCTCCCCCCTATGCTTACGTAAACATTGGTATTTGTTTTTTTAAACTGTACAGTTTTCTTTATTGTTATTCAAAAGCAGCAGTTTTTAAGTCTATAAAAATAAGTAAATAAATAAAAATGGCTGATGTAATCATCATCTAGACACCCCCGTCCCCCATGTCATCAAAAATAAGCTAAGCAAAGACCCCCTAACCCTTTCGTGCTTACGTAATACTTGAATGGCCCCCCTTACGCAGGTGATCGGAAACAATCAAATTACACACACGTCACTGGAGATGCTTAAGTACGCTTAAGCAAGCTTAAGCGCGTATAAGTACGTTTAAGCACACTTAAACATGCATTCGCATCTGTAAGCACGCGATCTAAAAGTATATCTTTTTTGGAACTGATTGATGTAATTAAAATGGTCGGTCCCAGTTCTCAATCGAATACCTATAACAGTCGTTATGGGAACTAAAAAGCCCGAAAGGCTGAAATACAGACCTAATGTTCGTTCTACCTAGCCTTTTCCCAACTATGTTGGGTTCAACTTCCAGTCTAATTAGTTGCGGCTGAATACCAGTATTTTACACGGAGCGACTGCCATCAGACCTCCGCAACCCAGTTACTGGGCAATGCCGATATCCGCTATTTGTCAAACTTTCGGGCTTCTGACTATCCTTAACAACTGTCATAGGTATTCGTATGACACCCGGGACCGACGGTTTAATGTGCTCTCCGAGGCACGGGACGATCGTAATGTGTAACGAATGGTCACCCACCCAAGGATTGACCGCGGCAAGCGCAGCTTAACCTTGCAATTGATATGATCGGCGTGGTTGTTAATTAGCCACGAGCCCCTCACCTAATATTATTTATAATAAATATGAAAGACGCTAGAAGAGCAATTGAGTTTTTAGGGTTGCGTACCCAAAGGGTAAAACGGGACCCTATTACTAAAAGGCTCAGTTGCACCAACTAACTATAATTGTTAAGTTGCCATATTTATGTCAAATTTGTACTGGTTTGACAGAAATTTTGTCATAGTTACGGTTATAATTAGTTGGTGCAACTCAGCCTAAGACTCCGCTGTCCGTCCGTCCGTCCGTCCGTCTGTCACCAGGCTGTATCTCATGAACCGCGATAGTTAGACAATTGAAATTTTTACAGATGATGTATTTCTGTTGCTGCTATAACAACAAATACTAAAAAATAGAATAAAATAAATATTTAAGGGGGCTCCCATACAACAAACGGGGTGTTTTTTTGCTCGTTTTTGCTCGATATTGATAACGGCAACGGGTAGACGCTTGAAATATTCACAGAATATTTAGTTATATATTCACTTTAAAAATAATTAATTAAATTAAAATAAAAAAAATATTTAAGGGGGGCTCCCATACAACAAACGTGATTTTTTGCCGGTTTTTATAGATAATGGTACGGAACTCTTCGTGCGCGAGTCTGACTCGCACTTGGCCGGTTTTTTATTTTTTTATTTTCAAGCCAACTTACTATACTTAAGGAAATTGAAAAGCGTAGTTATTTTTTTCGTTCAAAAGCAATCTGTGGAGACTAATCATGAGTTCTACTGAACTTCTTTAGAAGTTAAGGGTTCTTGCTTGAAGAAAGCAGGTTCCAGTCCAGTGCAATTGATTTTAATGATGTTGGACTTAGTCAGAATATCTGACAACCGGTCTAAACTAAGGATATGAGTCTTGTTTAGTTATTGAGTTTTGCTTGTATAAGCATAGGTAATCATTACTATCTCAATGATGGGCACAGGCCTCTGGTTAGAATGAAAAGGGTTTATTCCTTAGTCCATCACGCAGACCTTGTGTGGATTGGTGGACTACACTAAATACATTAATACATATTAATTGCTTGGTGGTTAGATCTGGCTTCCACCCTCATGTTAAAGTCCGGTGCCAAGCAGTTTATTCTGACTTCCACCCTCACATTAAAGTCCGGCGCCAATCAGTTTAATCTAACTACCACCCCCACATTAAAGTCCGGCGCCAAGCAGTGTACTCTGGCTACCATCGTCACATTAAAGTCCGGCGCCAAGCAGTTTATTCTGGCTTCCACCCTCACATTAAAGTCCGGCGCCAAGCAGTGTACTGTGTTCCGTCATGTGTATATTACAGCCAGTGAGGTATAGGGGAGTCCATCTTAGACCTCTGCGCTTATTATCAGGTGAGACTAGGACTAAACGCGACCAATTAGAAGGAAAAAAGATTATATTCAGCTGCATTTAGTTAGAATGGAATCCGACCAAACGGTTGGAAAAAGGCCAGGTTGGACTTAAGACTTCTTCTTCTTCCTGCCCCTATCCCACACTAGATGGGGTCGGCACAACATGTATTTCATAAATCCATGTTGTTAGAGGTTTTGGCTTATTGTTTTATGACCGGCCGCCTGCCTGACATTAACCCTCCTTGGGAATACACATTGCGCTGTCGCGCGGGTGACCCAATGTGCTTGCTGATATTATGCACTGGGTCCCAAAATGATATGCTTGTCTATCTTATTGCCGACAACTAAGCAGCGTATGTTCTTCTTGGTGGAGTTTATTTGAAGTTTCTCGACGGACTCATTCAGTTTTGCTAGGGACTATGGTTTTGACACATCGTAAACTAATATAGCACCGTGGGCTTCTCTGTAAATACTTGATATCAATGTTCTGTATCGCTCCTGCCCCGCTGTATCCCAAATACCAAGCTTGACTTTAACACCGTTCACGTCCATGAGTTTACATTTGTAGTCAACTCCGATTGTAGCTGGGAATGATGAATTGTAGTCTCCCGTTGGACATTGTTAAGACGCAATTCAATATCCTTCTTGTTTCCCTAGCATGACGAATAAAGGCTCGCTCACAAAATAGGACGCCTTTAGTTTGAGTACTTCAATACAAGTACTATTGCAGTAACTGATCGCCACCGCGGCCGTCACCGTGAACGCAGATTAGACACGTTGGTGTAAGCGATTCTTTAGAGATTTAGATCAATTTTATACCTAAACATAACTTTGCGAAAAGTTCTGTATTATCTTAACATAACATCACGCCTGTATTCCCAGAAGGGTTGGGCAGAGGTGTATAGTAACACCCTCATTTCGCTGCCTTGTTGGTCTAGTGATTCGATCCCCAGGTCGGGCAGTGATATTGGGTTTTTCCATTAGCAATTTCTCAGTAGCAGCCCGGAGTCTGGATTTATGCCCGGTTAATGGCAATAGGCTCGCCCCCTATTACATGGGACGTAAACATAACTGGCGAAACGAGGGGGTTACTAAAACACCTCTGCCTAACCCTTCGGGGAATACAAGGCGTGATGTTATGTTATGTCATTTCGTCGTTATGTTTAAGTCCCATGTAACGGGGCAAGCCTATTTCCATCAACCGGGCACAAATCCAAACTCCGGGCTGCTACTGAGGAATTCCACACGGAAAAACCCAATTACACTTTGGTTTGCTTTCTAACTGTATTATCTTTGCCTTGTATGGTGTGGCCGTCGGACTGCCAAGTCATAGGTCTCGAGTTCTAACCCAAGCATGCACCTCTGACTTTTCAGATTCATGTACGTATTGTATAATCATCACTTACTTAAAAACGGTGAAGGAAAACATCGTGAGGAAACCGGCATGCCTGAGAGATATTTCTCGACGGCGTGTGAAGCCAAGTCAGAGACCCATGGGCGGCACAAACTCTGTCACCAGTTTAGTCACTAACCACTCGAAAAGAAGATTAGATAATTTATTGGCCTCAAGTCTTGGTCTCATATAAGACACAGGAATTTTACCTAATGTTTGGCAACGATTTGTTGAAAACAATTAAAATCTGCGAATGGTGAAAATGTGTACTTTCACAACTCAGCCAAAAGTTAAATAATTAAGGAGTTCGGCAACGCGTTCGATATCGAGCGCGTTCACCAGAATACGGGCGTCTCCCGTTATTGGATAAGTTGGTTTTACGCGTGATTGGTGCCGACCAGTCACAATATATTGCTATTGTCGTATGGAATACTAACTATGAGCCGATTAAACACGAACCAATCTTTTGGAGATTTTCTTGTATACCGCCTTTATTGTCTTTCGTGTTCGTATTGTGTTTGATTAGAGTTTCCTGTTGGTAAAGCATTTACGGTGATGAATTGTAATGAAAATATATTTTATTCAGGTTGGTGGGTACTAGTTACATGATACCTTTAAAATAAAGGCAAAGTACAGTATATGTTTGGATGATTTCACTATATTTCCTTAAGTACCTGCCTCATTGGTCTAGTGGTAGCAAGCGCAACTGCTAATTGGACGTAGTTTAGCGAAAAGGATCCAACCCACACAGTTATGAGTGGGTTGGATCCTTTTCGCTAAACTACACACAGTTATGAGTTCAATTTTTAAGTTTAGACTGTATTTCTTCATTGAATCTTTGATTTAAATTTCTTGGTTTTATTGTAATTAAGGGACACATGTATAATCTTTTAGTTGTTCAAATATTATTATGTTTAGTTTGGTTTAAGAAGTTTAAGGAGTATTTTAGTACTAGCTTTACCCGACCCGGCTTCGCACGGGTAGCACTAAGTATCTACGGCGCACCTACCTACCTACCTATTATTTTGTGACATTTAATGTTTGACATGTAAGAACAGTTTGTATGGGAAAAGAAAAGTGTAGTTTTTACTATTTTTCACGCAATTTTTATGATTTTTCTCTCCATAAAAACCTTCCCTGTGCCTTAAGGAATATATTTAAAAAAAAATTGCCGATTTAGTCGAGCCGTTCTCAAGTTTTGCGCTTAGCAACACATTTGGCGATTCATTTTTATTGATATAGATAAATAACTCATTTTCGATAATTTTGTGGGTTGGATCCTTTTCGCTAAGCTACGTCCAATAGTGAGGTCCTGGGATCGGGCAAAGGGTTACTGGATTTATCCGTGTGGATTTCCGCAGCCCGGAGTTTGGATTTGTGCCCGGTTGATGGCAATAGGCTCGCCTCCTAAACATAATGGTGCAACGAGGATGTTACTATACACCTCTGCCCAACCCTTCGGGAAATACAGGCGTGATGTTATGTTAGAATCATCTGAAAGTCAGTTGAAGAATCAGCAATTATTTTATAATGATAGCACAAAGTAAACCATTTATCGTACGATCTGCAAAGTCTAACAACCGGCCTAACCTTAGGATATCGGTATTACCAAGTAACTGGGTTACGGAGGTCTAATGGCAGTTGCTCCGTGTAAAATACTCGTATTCAGCTGCATCTGCTTTCTGATTCAGAATCTTTCGATAAGTCAGTTTATTTTATTTTATTTCTCTAGAAAACTTACAGCTATAACACAATTATCACACACAGTATTATAAGATGGCCAATTACAAGTTTTCACGATTAGGAATGAGAGTAGAACAGGTCGACATACAGTCTTTGAACACAGTTAATTACCGACACAGGTAAAACATTAAAATAAAAAAATCTATAAGTTACACCTCACTACCAACCCATCAATGAGCATCAAAGAAATGTTCACACATTGCCCTTTTTAATTTTGGAATACTAGTAAAGAAAAGATCGGTATCAACGCTCTGGCACGTTGAGTTATAAGTTCTGCTCGCAGTTGTCGAAAGATTCAGTTTATCTCGTTATAAGAATCGTAAACAAAACGAGATAATAAATCGAATCATTCGACAACTGACTTGGGTGCACGAAAAGAGCCTGCCTCCAAGAGTGACGACACGTCACTCACAAGTAGGTACGTCCGACACACCCTGGGCAGTCAGCCTTGTGACTAACCTTGCTGACTGGCTAATATTTTCATTCTTCTTCTTCTTTTCGCGTGGTTAGTAACTAACCTGGTGTCAGAGTTTATGCCGCCCATGGGCCTCTAACTTGGCTTCACATGCCGTCAAGAAATATCTCTCAGGCATGCCGGTTTCCTCGCGATGTTTTCCTTCATATTTTCGTTAATTGCTAACTTTAACGTATCGCTAATGTTTATTTTTGTTGAATAGTAATGAAATTATTTATTTTTTTGCGACATGCACATTGCACAATTTGTATCATACATCTTTACATAGTATAAAACAAAGTCGCTCCCGCTGTCTGTACGCTTAAATCTTTTAAACTACGCAACGGATTTGAATGCAGTTTTCAGCAATAGATAGAGTGATTCAAGAGGGAGGTTTATATGCCCCACATTAGTATCTACATTGTATCCGAGCGAAGCCGGGGCGGGTCGCTAGTAGTCTATATTAAAAATCGATTGCCGTGCGTAAAAACTCGAAAATGGCTCTACCGATTTGAATAATTAATTTTTATTTTTTTTTGTTCGTCTCAATACTGGAGTTGTTTATGACAAAAGAAAATTAGAAAAAAAATAAAAATGAAATTTTGATCGTACTAAGTTCACCGGGCAGCTAGTTACGAATAAAGTTTTGAATTTAATTAAATAGTATGTGCGCAACGAGTATTTTCGATTTAAAATTCACTTATATTAACATTACGTGTACGTTAGCAACTTGACAGCAGACGTGCTAGGGTTACGTCACAATGGGTTCAGTTAAAACCAGTGTCAGGCACTAGTGGTCTAACATTTATGCTGAACTGAACCTATTTGGCGCAACCGCTAGACACACGACTACTTTATTTTTAACCGACTTCCAAAAAAGGAGGAGGTTCTCAATTCGACTGCATGTTTTTTTATTTTTTTTTGTATGTTTGTTCCTCGATATCTTTGCTAATTGTGAACCGATTTTAATGAATTTTTTTTTGAAAGATTATTCTTTCGAAGTGGTCCCATTGAAATTTGGTGAAGTTCTGATGAAGAACTTCGGAGATAGACAATTTGAAGTCGGTTTTTTTTTGTTAAAAAGTTTAATTATTGTTTATTATTATTATAAACTCAAGGTTTGCTGAAGGGCTATGGAGCGCAGAATACTTGGTGTTAAATTAACAGATCGTGTTCGAAACACAATACTGCGCTCCAAAACTCAAATTGTAGATGTGGCTCAAAAGGCCGCCCAGCTGAAGTGGGACTGGGCAGGACATGTCTGCCGTATGCCGAACGAACTGTGGGCCCGTATAGCACAAGACTGGAGCCCCGAGACAGCGAGACGGGGTCGCGGCAGACCGCGGAGAAGATGGCGGGACGAGTTGGATGCCTTTCATGATAACTGGCATGAAACTGCACAGAATCGTGACAGATGGAAGGAATAGAGGGAGGCCTTTGCCCAGCAGTGGGACAGTACAGGCTAATTATAATAATAATAATTATTATTGTTACGTATTTTTTTGTTTTCTCTCTTATGAAATTTTGTCTGTGTGTCTGACTGCTTTCGTGCCAAATAAACTTTCTTTTCTTTCTTTCTAAGCTTAGCTGATTTATCGAAACTTTCTAAATCAGGGAGCTGGTTAGACTGGAAGCCGACCCCAACATAGTTCGGAAAAAGGCTATGAGTGTTTTACAATGGAAATCAATCAGAATCATGACCGCACTGATCAAACAACGGAACACTCAAACCTTGCAATTGAATGCGAAAATGTAAGGTTATATCGAATGAAAATATAACATTATTATAATGTCATCGTACTCGGAATGTTCTCATTGAAATAAGTAGGTACAGTAGGGGAATAAATAGGTCCGTCAGTTTTCAAATTTATTCCTTTCCCACATCGCGGACACATGTTACCTTTTCAAACTGTTGAACGGAACAGATCAATGCATGGAAATTCATGTTTAATTATTTGGTAGCAAAAATCAAAATTGCCTTTTGCCTCCATATGACGTAGTAGTGAGTAGAAGTCTTTGATTTGATTTAAGAAGTTTGTTGTAAAAACCATTACATCGATCAATTCGATGATTAAATTAATTGAGATTACTAGTGGTTGTCATCATGCCACCAATATATTTTTTAATATCCTGTCAAAAAATACTTGTATTTTCATTTCTATAATGTTGGCAATACGTAGTCGATAAAAAATATTGTTTCTTGCACTGTGCAAGCAAAAATAGACCTTAAGGTGTGTGGGGTTCATACCTACACCATACTATTTATTTATTCATGTTATAAACTTAGACAACACGACACATTTTTATACAAACTACATAGAAAAGGTTAACACGAAGTAGAAACTCTTTCCTCCGCAAGACAGAACAAAAAGAAGAATTGATAACGTCAGCTCCTTGTCATGTATCTATGACCGTCACTAATATCCAGCAAAATAGAATTATAATATAATAATGTTACTTATGTGAATAATAATTGTTATTGTTGTTATCATTGTGTGTGATATTATATCCTCCTTCTGACTGTACTATAGGTGTGTAACATTTTCGTTCCCCTACAGTACCTACATAAAAACCCAGATACGTCGCATTTCTACCTATAAAGCATTAAGACTGTTCAATTCCAATATAAAAGAATTTCTCCCGCGTTTTAGATATTTTTTTTTGTGTTCACCCAGTCATTAAAATCGTTCGCAGTAGAAGTGTCCTTTTGAGGGAAATACGAAAGAAACGTGTAAAGAATTATTGCTTAAATAAATTGTTGCCCTTGCCAGATTCCTATATTCTACCGACCGTTGTTGGTTAAAAATAACAGCTTGGGTTTTTGAAATGAACGCAAAAAATAATAGTTATTATTTGCGTTGATCAGCTTTTTATAAACTGCTAGCTGTGTCCTCACGGCTCCGCCCGCGTAAGAAGTTTTATTCCAGTAATAAATATAGCCTTATGTTACTCAGTGATAATGTAGCTTTCTAACGGCAAAAGAATTTTTAAAATCGGTCCAATAGTTTTTAAGTTTATTCGATACATACAAAAATACATTTTTTTTCTCTTTATAATATTAGTATAGATTATTAAGTAACTAAACTTTCCAATCTCATATCAAGTGATGTGATTGGTTGATATTATTTTGGTCGACCAATAACATCACTTGACATGTTAGACAACAGATTAAATTGAAGAGCCTTACAAAAACTGAACTTACTAATCTTGTATCTTTACTTATAACTAGCTGTGTCCTCACGGCTCCGCCCGTAGCCTATGTTACTCAGTAATAAAGTAGCTTTCTAATGGCAAAAGATTTTTTGAAATCGGACCAGTAGTTTTTAAGTTTATTCGTTACATACGAAAATACAAATCTTTCCTCTTTATAAGATTAGTATAGATGAATCAT
The DNA here is from genome assembly GCA_910594945.2 of Amphipyra berbera. Classification (NCBI taxonomy): domain Eukaryota; kingdom Metazoa; phylum Arthropoda; class Insecta; order Lepidoptera; family Noctuidae; genus Amphipyra; species Amphipyra berbera. The sequence continues at coordinate 19,313,842 of OU343125.1, read as the reverse complement.
AAGTTTACATAGCGTAACATATTAGATCCTCCAATCCATCAGCAGAATTCAGTGGTAAATTTTAACATAGTTATTTTCATAGACAAAGTTTAGCATGATCTAATCCTACTATTACGGTCGATATCTATAATTTACAGGGCGTCAGTGTTTAAAATTGAGATCCTTGTATCTTTACCAATAATGAAGCAAAGACTATATGAAAATAGTTATCACAGGTAAAATTAGCTTACGAGTCTATACAAGGTTAGTCGGAAAGGGGGTACTTAGCCGAAAGGGTGTTAAAGTACCCATAATAATGTATAACTTTTGTTCTACAACTTTACCCAAAAGTCATTACCTAGTTTAAGAGTAATAGCTGTTCAAAGATTTCATAAAAATTACGCTAAATTCCGTCTACCCTCAGTTATGATCAGCTGTGTTTACATTTTAGGTCATATTTGGGGTCACGGATTAGAAACTCCGTTTTCTGAATTAGTAACTAAAGCAGAGATGAAGAATTTCTGCAAAAACTAAAATAAAAATCATTTTGCATGGATTTATATATACATACATACATACATAAACTCACGCCTTTTTCCCATGGGGGTAGGCAGAAACTATAGAACGCCACATGCTACGACTCTTACATACCCCTTTCGCTTCATCCATATTCATACATCTTGTCATACACGCACGCCGGTTGAGAGTATTACGCACCTGACCTTTGTGAAGAACATCACCAATAACATCGATGTATGTCCTTCTAAGACGTCCTCTACCGGCGTTCCCATTAACATCCGCCTTATAAATTTCTTTTGTTAATCGCCGTTTACTCATTCTCTCAACATGGCCAAACCACCTAAGCATACTCCTTTCAATTTTTGTCACTACATCATCTTTTAAACCGCAACTTTGTCTAATCTCTTCATTTCTCAATCTATCATTCAAAGTTACACCGCACATACTTCGCAAGGAACGCATTTCCATGGCATTTATTCTACTTTCATGCCTCTTCTGCCACGACCAACATTCACTTCCATACATAAGCGTAGGTACCAACACACAGCTATATATTATAATCGAATTTTAAAATTTTAACACTTTCTTTAAAACAATCATCAGTGATATACTAAATGGCCCGCGGCTTGGTACCCCCTTTCCGACTAACCTTGTAATATCCCAGTTTTGCAATAAAAAATGCTACCATTGGTAAGTAAAACGACCCGTTTTCGGATATAGGAACAGGGTATTAATGACCTATTTTGGCCGGGTAAAAATGTAGGCGAGGTTAATTGACCTGTCAAACAGGCGTGCTAACCGCAGGGGTGGGGTTGGTGCCATAAATAGGTGCGTGGGAATAGTGGGGCCAGTTTCTGATCGTAGAAGGTTTATATTCAATATCGCTTCGTTAGTCACTCACTTTTTCTTTTACGTCAATGGCTTTTTCTGCTTCATTGGACATTTGTAGATCAATGGTAGGTATCGGTTTTGAGTATGGCACTTATGGGTTGCAGCTGAAAATCAACGTTACGTGAGTACCTAGTACTGCCACCTGACATTATGCTGAGTTGGTGGCCCTATTGACACTTATTTTTTGTCTTTCTCATAAACATTGCCCCCACACTAGGATTTCTCCTGTATCGTGAGTGCGTTTACAGACACAAATCTTCACACGCACAAACAACGCCCGGAACAACTATCTGTAGGCCATACAAATATTTTCGTTCATCAAAGTTCATTCGTTCATTCGTGTCGTCAAATAAAAATTGATTGAAATTGATTGTGTTGTGTCAAAAAATAACATTTTATTTCTTTCTTTTCTTTTCTTTCTTTCGTTTCTTTCGTTTCTTTCGTTTCTTTCTTTTCTTTCTTTCTTGATGGCTCGAAGCAAAATTAGTTTTGGACACTGAAGCGCGGGGTTCGTATTAAAGTTATTATCTTTACACAAAAGTTAACTGTTAACAGTTCTTTAAGACTTAATATAGTTTGCTTAAACAATGACAAATATATTTATAGTAACTCCTATAACTGTCATGAGATACCTACGTGTTTATAAACATTTACGGTTTACTAAAGTGAATTTTTCTGGATTTCGCTAATGAGTGTTCGACTCGCAACCTCACCGCAAGATTAAAACCCGAATAAAACTCACGTGAATCTTTACATAGTATAAAACAAAGTCGCTCCCGCTGTCTGTACGCTTAGATCTTTTAAACTACGCAAAGGATTTGAATGCAGTTTTCAGCAATAGTTAGAGTGATTCAAGAGGAAGGTTTATATGCCCCACATTAGTATCTACATTGCACCTGTGCGGAGCCGGGGCGGATCGCTAGTTGGTTTATAAACCGTTATCATTTGATTTGACTCGTATTATTTATACTATGTTACACATAAGTTGTGATAGGTTAGGCAAAATATGTTTTTGTATTGTATATAAATGTGTAGTATTAAGTACTAAATGTTATATAAGAGTTGTTCTGTGTTTTTGTTATGTTAGAGATTTATATAGTTTAGGTTAGGTTATGTTATAGAAGTTCCTTATTAGGTTAATTTAATATTGTTAATATATAAATACCACACTATCGCATTAGGTTAATCCTGTTATGATAGTTGTAAGGATGATTATAAATAAATAAATATTTTTTTTTGACTGTCATGTTGGTCTAGTTGTGGCAAGCGCGACTGCCGAGCATGGGGTCCTGGGTTTGATCCCCAGGCCGGGCTAAGTGTTATTGGGGTTTCCAGTAAGAATTTCTCAGTAGCAGCCCGGAATCTGGATTTGTGCCCGGTTAATGGCAATAGGCTCACCCCCTATTACATTAGACTTAAACATAACTGGCGAAACGAGAGAGTACTAAAATCACTTCTGTTGATCCCTTCGGGGAATACAAGCCGTGTTGATGTTATGTATTTTTTTTATACACCTTTGGATATCGTTATTGCCCATTAACTGGGTTGCAGAGGTCTGATGGCAGCCGCTCCGTGTAAAATACTGGTATTCAGCCGCCTCTGGTTAGACTGGAAGCTGATCCCAAACATAGTTGGGAAAAGGCTAGGAGGAAGATATTTTTTTATAATTATTTTTTTGATTTAAAGCTTTGCTCCACACTAGGATTTCTCCTGTATCGTGGCTGCGTTTACAGACACAAATCTTCTCATGCACGAACCTCCAGTCCCGAACTATTTATAGGCCATACAAATATTTGTTCCGTGAGGGAATCAAACCCACGACCCGTAGCGCAGAAGCCGATCGCTCAGCCACTGCACTAAACATGTCGTCATTATTTTTAAACATAATCCATAATCTATAGTTTCTATATTGTATAGTCTTTTTAGTATACCTACCTACTCGCCAAAACCATCAAACTTTACCTCTATACTGATAACCAACAAAATTAATATTAAAACAATTACGTCTGCAACGTCAAGCGATAAAGGGTAACCTATAACTAATCTAAGTTAACAAAGCTTTCTAATTAAAACTTCAGTTTAGATGAGAACAATCGGTCGCCCGCGGCATTCGTTTCCAGTAATTATTCTCTTGAAATGGTAATGAAGTAAGCACTTACTACGTTTTGTGAACAGATCGAAAATGGTGATTTTATAAGGAAAGTAATCTTTTGTCCTAGGTGGGCGACAATAGGCGAAAAATAAGCGTGGCGAGGCGATGTGAAAATGAAATAATAATCTCTTAAAAAACTTTTATGAACGGTTTTATCTTGCAGTAAGCCTGCAGCATCACGATTTGAGAATTGAAGGTAGAAATTATTATAATGTTATATTGTCATGGGAATTAAATTTGTGTGCGATGTTTCAGGAGAATCGGTTGAGCAGAAGTAGTTGAAAAATATGTTGTAAGATTTGAATCAAACAAACAAATAAAAGACGTGAATACTTAAACCCGATTAAATACGGGTTACCGTCGTTTCATCAAAAAAAAAAGATAATTTATCACTTCCCAAACATTTTCCCGCATAATTTCATTTGCTAAATTATTACTTTGCGAATAAACTCTTCACAAATAATTGTAACGCAGACCTAATGTTTGGCAAGTGAACGTTTAAACAATAACTTGCTTACCAACTAGCACTTTTACCAATTTTAATGTAGTCAAATATTTCAGTTGGTATAACATATTTTACGCAAAACAAAATAAGTTAGTAGTTTTTGGTTTTACATTCAAAAATATGTTTCCGGCACTCGCCGGCCGCTGCCGCAGCACGCTCGCTTCGCTCGCTCGGCTCGTGCGTTGTGTGGTCATAGTTCCGACCTAGCTATTTCGATTTAAAAATGATATAAGCGTCTTTATATTTTTGTCATAACAAATCATTTAACTAAATGTTTATTGTCTGAAGATTGTTTGCTGTAATAAATCATTTGATTAAAGAGCAAATGCCTTAATGACATTATGCTTATTAATATTCTGCTGAGTAAAAGTTTGACCAAATGAAAACGTGTATAAAAAAGGTTGGTAAAATTTGTTTGTATAGTGAAATTTTGTCAAAATCATGTTTGCAAAACGGCAGGATCCCCTTAAAAACACTACCGATCTTACTAGTTGACTTGAGTTGTCAAGGACGTATTCTTTCGGCAGCTGCACTAGTGGCCATAAGACCAGTTGCTTTAGAGCTTTAGAGATATAGTTATTCAAAGATTCCTTAAAAAATACAGTTGTTGTGAAATCCGTTCCGGTGGAATTGTATAGCTGTTCCTTGATGTCGATGTCGACATTACATCGTCAGTGGAAAGGTAAAAAGACTAAAACGCCAATATACCTACTTTACAGGAAAGAGATTCAAAGTTTTTTTTTAAGAAAAGAAAATATAAAATAAAATATATAATTAAATTATCTATTTAATATGTATACTCTAAGAAAAATAATTATGTTTCTTTTCTTAAAAAATACTTTGAATCTCTCTACTGTAAAATAGGTATATTGGCGCTTTACACCCATATTCTAAGACGTTCCTCCACAACTTACTTGACTCGACTCCACCTCAACTCAGCCTTTCGGTAGTTATAGTTGACATAAACGTCCTCGAGATTTTTCCTCAGTCGAGGTAAGGAATCATCTGTCAAACTCAAGGTACCTCGGAACCTACCTTAAGGAAGGAAGTGTCAAAGATCGTAGGTATGTAACAAAAATGAATTTTGAAGACTTTATCGAATATGCTTACGATAATCCTTACAATTATTTAACGCGGCGTTATTTGCGCGATGTAGATAATTCAAATTATGACGCAATGACTCTGTTGAGGAACCTCAAAATTCACTAGAAATTCCGACTAAGAATACAATTTTGAAGGTGTTTTCGAGGCCGTCCTGAGTCGAGTATGAGTCGAGTTAGTTTTAACGAACGTCTTAGAATATGGGTGTTAGTCTTTTTACCTTTCCACTGACGATATTGTATTTTTTATATAATTATAATGTTATATTCAAGTAATAAAATAGGCCGTACATCAGGCTTGAATAGTTCGTGAAAAGGGTGATAATTATAATGACTTGAAAAAAATATGAATAAAAAAAAAAGAAATACACTAAAATCAATTTAACATCAGCTACACATTTTATATATTTATAGTACTCGTATGCATATGACTCTTGCTTGACCGGTTTTTATTTATTGAATCTACATTAGGATGTGTTAAACCGTTTCACGTCGCACCGTGCCGCATTTATCGCTGACCCACGGGGGGTTAATCTTGCCCAGGGGTTTACCCACCTGGAAATATCTTCAACCGCCCAAGATTATTGACCGTCCAATTTCCGACCGAACTCTCCGGTTATAACTTTATTTGTCACATATTTGACGTTAAGGCTGGACATCCACCAGAGCTGTGCGAGGAAAATGTGTAATGCGAAAATGTGTAGCGAGGATGTGAAACGGTGTGACCCTTTCCACCAGAGCTGTGCGAGGAATGCGTAATGTGTAATGCGTAATGTGTTAATGTGTACAACTGAGCCGTGGCGGGAGCGGTACACATTCGTCGTAACACATTCCTCGCAACACATTCCTCGCAACACATTCCTAGCAACACATTCCTCGCAACACATTCCTCGCAACACATTCCTCGCAACACATTACTCGCAACACATTTCTCGCTTGTTTTGTAAGAACAAAAACCTCGCACTGCTAGACCCATATCCACCAGGGCTGCGCAGAGCGAAGCTAGGTAAATGAAGTGATTCTATTGGTGCTTACAAAACACATTCCTCGCTACGCAGCTTAGCATAGCTCTGGTGGATGCTCAGCCTAACTGCCTCGTTGGTCTAGTGGTGGCAAGCGCGACTGCTGATCGTGAGGTCCTAGGTTTGATCCCCAGGTCGGGCAAAGTTTTATTAGGTTTTTCCATGTGGAATTCCTCAGTAGCAGCCCGGAGTTTGGCTTGGTGCCCGGTTGTTGGCAATAGGTTCGCCCCCTATTACATGAGACTTAAACATAACGGCGAAATGAGGGTGTTACTATACACCTCTGCCTAACCCTTTAGGGAATACAGGCGTGATGTTATGTATGTTATCACATATACAGGGTGTAAAAATAGCCTTAACGACGCCGAGCTCTACGCATACTGTACATCAAACTAAGTAACATTGAGCATAAATAAATATTAGGAACATAACATAATATCACGCGTGTATTCCCCGAAGGTTTGCGCAGAGGTGTATAGTAACACCCTCATTTCGTCGTTATGTTTATGTCCCATGTAATAGGGGGCAAGCCTATTGCCATCAACCGAGCACAAATCCAAACTCCAGGCTGCTACTGAGGAATTCCTCACGAAATAACCTAATAACGCCTTGCCCGATCTGGGGATGGAACCCAAGGCCTCACGATCAGCAGTCGTGCTTGCAGCTACTAGATCAACGAGGCAGTTAATTACATTTATTTTTAGGTATTACAAACGGCTGTTAACTATAGCGCGCAATGCAAGCGAACGCAACAGGCTGTGCCTAATTTTCAAAAATATTGAAAATTTTTGTTTAGAGTGTTTAGTATATTTATTATTCACTAGCTTTTGCCCCCAGCTTCGCTTGTGTGATTTTTTTTCACCCGCTTAGGGGAGGAATTTTGATAAATCCTTCCTCAGTGGATGCCTACTTTATAAAAGGTACCCGCTGCCAAAATTTAAGGTTTATTAATTTCCAATTGATGTTAGCCAACTCTGCTCCCATTTTTAAAAATGGACACAGACAAATTTATAAATGTGAAAAACAATACACACTAAATTAAACTTATAAGACAAACTAAAAGAAAACTATGAGAAATAACTTTCTTCCCCTTTTTAACCCCGTTAGGGGTTGAATTTCAATAAAATACGAAACACGTCTTCCATCAATTCTGTTAAAAAATAATTATGCAAAATATGAAGTATATTGGACCAAGGAATCATGTTGTCCCATACGAACTTTGCCCCCGTTTTTCACCCTCTTAGGGGTAGAATTTCGGAAAATCCTTTCTTATCGGATGCCCATGTCATAGAAAGAACACACTCTCCAAGTTTCAGGTTTCTACAATCAGCGGTTTAGGCTGTGCGTTGATCCGTCAGTCCAGGACAAAGCATTTTATATGTATAGATTATTCCTATCTTATTCATTGACTTCCTGTTCATCCTAAGGTTGTCTGGTAGATATCGCTATCAGCGATAAGACCGCCATTGTACCCTTTAATGTTTGTTATTGTATAAGAGCTGTGTTACAATTTTGGTGTACAATAAAGTATATTATATTCTATTCTATATTTAGTAATAACATTTAAACTTAGATTTCGTAAAGAAACGTTAAAAAAGTTGTGACTTTGACCTTTAATATCTCCCTAACCAGTCGGTTCCCAGGTATGGCCCAATACAAAAAAATCTTCGTAATGATGGGAAGAATACATGGCTCCCGGCTTCGTTAAGGATATTTTTACACCCAATATACAACTACAACTCCAATAACACGCGCCGAAAAACGCGGAAAAGCGTCTCTATAATTGCTTCTTCTTCTTTTGTTCGTGTTGTTAGTGACTAACCTGGTGTCAGAGTTTATGCCGCCCATTGGCCTCTGACTTAGCTTCACATGCCGTCGAGAAATATCTGTCAGGCATGCCGGTTTCCTCACGATGTTTTCCGTCGCCGTTTTTAAGCAGGTGATAATTATACAATACGCACGTGAATCCGAAAAGTCAGAAGTGCGTGCCTTGGGTTCCAACTCGGGATCTAGAACTTGGCAGTCCGATGGTCACACCACTAGGTTATCACTGCTGTTAATCTATACTAATATTATAAAGAGGAAAGATTTGTATTTTTCTATGTAACGAATAAACTTCAAAACTACTGGACCAATTTCAAAAATTCTTTTGGCGTTAGAAAGCTACATTATCACTGAGTAACATAGGCTACGGGCGGAGCCGTGAGGACACAGCTAGTATAATGTATAATTGCTCTAATACATCGTCATTATGTTTGAATTATCCGCTGTACGCCCCGCATCACGCGCCGCGCTACGCTCCACATCACTATAAACGAGGCCTAACTTTCCACATTACTACATCTCAGGTATATTCCTATCTTCTTCGAGGCTATGCAGATGGCAAGTTGAGCTAGGCTAGAAGGGATCAAAAGGGCTGGGACGAACCCTTGTCCTACAATGGACAATACGGGCTTGGAATAAAAAGTAGTTCAAAGTACCCGACTATATTGACACGTACGGTCGACGAGTGACGTCAAACTGACTTACTTTGTAAAGAAATACACACAAGCTTATTACGTGAGGGTAGTTTTATAATGTGGCGACATCTCCCACGCAACATGCAAATGATGCTGCACGACGATTGTGTAACAGACTACAGTGACAATAATGATAACTCATACGATACATTGATTTCCTCCGTTCCTGTGATGTGATATCAAGACAGGCATGTCACAAATTCAGCACTTTTCCGTTACTAAAGCATCGAAATATAGTTCCACGTGGGAATTATAATACAGATCGTGTGTACATACAAATAAGTTTCAATTTCCTTTCATAGTCAGCAAAGTCCATTTAGCTACAGGTGAAACCAATTTGTATTTTTTTTCATGAAAGTGTTTTTTACAGTACTTTAGGTTTAAGACTTTTACTTTTCTATTTTCATTCGTATCCGCTAGGCATCTTGTTATAGTTTGTTGACGGAATATTCAGACGTGGTGTTACAGACTAAGAATACTTAAATATGACGTCACAGAATCCTGCATCGCGATATCAAAATTTCACACGCAGATAGCATTTATTATACAACTTCCCAACATCAAACGACCCACCTGGTTGGAGGATCCTCCCTTTTCATTGGAGGAACACCATACTACCTCGTTTCTTCACAATAACTATATTGTTAGTATATATACAGCTCGACACAACATAATCCTGCTTTTTAACCGACTTCCAAAAAGGAGGAGGTTCTCAATTCGACTGTATGTTTTTTTTTTGTATGTTTGTTCCGCGATATCTTTGCTAATTGTGAACCGATTTTAATGATTCTTTTTTTGTTTGAAAGAGTATTCTTTCGAAGTGGTCCCATTTAAATTTGGTGAAGATTTGATGAAGAACTTCGGAGATAGACTATTTGAAGTCGGTTTTGTTTTTGTTAAAAAGTGATTATTGATAAAATAAATGATTATAACTCATGGCCATATTCGAAAGAAGCTTTTAGAAGATATAGCTCTGCGGAAATAAGCTATTCTAGCTAAGAACCTATGGGTTTATATATTTAACTAACTAGTGCCCGGAGCTTAGCTTGCGTGATTTTTTTCCCCCTTAAGCCAGCTTTTCACTATAGGATATATATTACACTAGCTGTGTCCTCACTGCTCCGCCCGTAGTCTATGTTACTCAGTGATAATGTAGCTTTCTAACCGCAAAAGAATTTTTGAAATCGGTCCATTAGTTTTTAAGTTTATTCGTTACATACAAAAATCCAAAAATACAAATCTTTCCTCTTTATAATATTAGTATAGATCCCGGGATATAAATTAATATCGCTCACCGTAATGTTTAATACAACCCTTTACACTTAGATATAATATACATTATATCTGATAGTGAAAAGCTGGCTTTAAGAGAGGAATTTTGAAAAATGTTTCCTTAGTGGATGTCTACGTTATAAAAGGAACCTACTGACAAAATTTCAAGTGTTTAACCCTAGCGGTTTCGGCTGTGCGTTGATAGATCAGTCAGATATACAGGCAGCTTCTCCTTTTATATATACAGATATGGGATCTAGTTCCCAGACATAATAATATAATATATAATAATATAAACGTTCATTTTTCTCTACAAAAGTTATGTACTTAATGCCAGCTTAACAGTTGTGCACGAACAAGAAGCTAACTTTGTAAGAGACTGGTGCCTGAGATAGGTTTTTATAAAAACCTGTATTACAGGTCACCAGGACCCTCCCGCGGATAGATGCCTGTTATTTTTGACTGTACAAGAATGCAGGAAACTTTGGATGAGAAACATATTATGCACTAAGTATAGGAGAAAAAATAAAAATACAACATGCTTACAAAAGTGATTGAAGAAATACTAGTGTGTGGGTGTGTGTGCGACGGACAGACATAAAGTAGTATTTTACATAAAATATTATGTCAGTGTGGTGGACTAAATCCTTCTCATTCTGAGAAGAAGTTAGTGCCCAGCCATGGAACAGCAGATATTGATGATGTCAGTTTGCGAGTAGAAAGTGACTGGCAGCAAGGGCCGTAGATTACCTATTACTTTATCCTATAGTTTTTAGGGTTCCGTACCCAAAAGGTGCCAAACGGGGCTCTATCACTAAGCCTACGCCGTCAGTCCGCCCGTCTGTCTGTCACAGCGCAAATATTAAAAATTAAAAAGGTTTACACCCAAAGGGGGTCCCCATAAAGAAACAATAAAATGCTTCTTTTCAACGTTTTTTGTTTCTGCTCTTTCATAAAACGGGTAATACATACAAGCGTGAAACTGTACGATTTTAGTGCATACTCTACAGTTAAACATCAAATAATAATAAAAGTTATTTCACAGACACGTGTTACTACGGAATCCTTAGTGCGCGAGTCCGACTCGCACTTGGTCGGTTTTTATTCTAATTCTCAGATCACTTTACTGAACATAGATACATAGCCTAATGGTGCGTCCAGACCTGACGAACGCGCCGCGAATGCGCCGCTCGCGAACCGCTGGCGAGCTGCGCGCGGGACGCGCGCGGACGGCACGCGATCTTTTGTGCGAACATGAAATGCACGCGCGCAGCTCGCGAGCGGCACGCGAGTGGCTCGCGAGCGGTGCATCCGCGGCGCGTTCGTCAGGTCTGGACGCACCATAATACGTAATATTTCAGTAATAACGAACAAATCGAACTCATCTAAACGTTCATGTACTACGTACCCTCGTCACAAACTTTTAATTGGAAATGACGGTAAACAATTTATAAGAGATAGTAAATTATTAGGACGAAACTAATAAATAGTACCAGCTGCTAAAACAGTGATAACATACGTGTGCTACACTTTAATTTACCTTAAATACCTAATTTATAAAAGTAAATATAAAAGACATACAAACAGAATCTTATAGGGGTTAATCTACCATTACAGTTATAGCTAATATCGATGTCAGGATTGGGAGCATGGTAAATAAAGTAAATTAAACCAACATAGACTCCACCACTGAGAGTACTTTTAATTGGGTTAGTGATTAGTTACAGAAGCTAGTTCACAATATAATAATTTACACAAGATCAGAAAATAAGGATAAGCAAATCAGATATAAAAGGTCAGACTTCTTCGGCGGTTCGACACGGAATCCTCTGCTCCGTCGAATGACCAGTGTTTTTATAACTTCGGGTATGTTGATTAATCTTGATGATTACCCTTCTTTATCAACATTGTCCAGTGTTACCAGCTACCGATAATATAAAAACCATGAGGTTAAGCTCCGCTTGCCACGGTCAGTCTGGTTCGGTGACCATTCGTTACACATTGAGACCCCCCCGTGCCTTGTAGAGCACGTTAAACAGTCGGTCCCGGGTGTCATACGAATACCTACCTATGACAGTCGGAAAGTGAGACGCCCGAAAGTCTGACAACCGGTGTAACCTTAGAATATCGGCATTGCCCAGTAGCTGGGTTGCGGAGGTCTGATTCGGAAAAGGCGGGGCAGAACGAACCTAATTTAAAAAAAAACGATCCCAAAGTTAATGATTGATAAATCATTGTAGGAAAAAAAAAATTCAAAAAACTAAAAAACATGCGTTTGTTCTATAGAACTCATCAAAACAAATCAACCGTGTCGAAACTCAATATGTCTACTAGTAACCCTTTTTGTTTTATTTTATTTGTCTTTGGATAATCCCCATGGATGTCCCTCACCCGGGGAAGGCGAGGGGGTCTGCCAGACTCTTATCGGCTAAAAACCAACGATGTTCCTTCTCCTGACCGTTTGGCCGGGGTCGCGGGATTCGCAAAAGCATGTACCGCAACCCCGGCAGGTCCCGGTCCGCCAACCCTCGGCAGGCCTCTCCTCTGTGGGGCCTTGCCCCACATCCTCCTGAGAAGCGCGCACGGAACACAGCGCGCCGCCTTCTCGGGCCTGTTACTGGTCGGGCGGCGGGTGTCTACTAGTAACCCTGAGAGGTTCCAATACCTACCCACCTTCTGGCTCCATTATGCAACAGCTGGTATTATTGTATGGTCATCAGAATTACATACATTTGCAGTCTAAAAATTCTTCTTCTTCCTGCCCTTATCCCACACTAGGTGTATTTCATAAATCCATGTTGTTAGAGGTTTTGGCTTATTGTTTTATGACCGGCCGCCTGCCTGACATCAACCCTCCTTGGGAATACGCGTTGATCGTTCGTGCGGGTGACCCAATGTGTTCTTCTTGGTGGGGTAAAGGTTGTACTTGAAGTTCCTCAACCCACTCATTCAGTTTTGCTAAAGACTTTGGTTCTGACACATCGTAAACTAATATAGCACCGTGAGCGTCTCAATAAACTCTCGGTGGAACAAGTCAAACACCTGGGGCCTGTAGCTGTGTATCGTGGCTCCTAGCATTTTTTAATACATGCCTGCTCTCCGCAAAAATTCCCAAGCTTTGGAGGAAGACCAAAATCATAGCACTGCCAAAACCAGGTAAACCCTCTGATGACCCCAAAAGCTACCGGCCTATATCTTAGTTATGCCACACATATAAATTATTCGAAAGACTACTTCTGAACCGCCTCACAGCAGTAATTGAGCTTGTACTAATACCTGCACAGGCTGGTTTTAGACCAGGTAAGTTCTGCTCCAGTCAGGTTCTCCGACTAACCCAATACTTAGAGGACAGTTACGAGGCTAACAAAGTCACTGGTGTCGTATTTGTTGACCTCTCAACAGCTTACGACACCATAAATATCAAAAGGCTACTTGGCAAAGTAAATACACATACCAATGATCAGGGTTTCGTCAACATACTGAGCGAACTTCTGCACAATCGCCGTTTCCAGGTATGGTTCCAATCCGGTAAGAGCAGATGGCGACGCCAAAAAAACGGTCTTCCTCAAGGCAGTGTGTTGGCACCAACACTTATTAACATATATACAAACGACCAGCCTAACACCCAACACACTGAGCGCTTCATTTACACAGATGACTTGGCCCTGGCAGCACAATCGGCAACGTTCGCCGACGTTGAAAACAAACTGTCATTGGCACGCGACTTATTGGGAAAATACTATGACAGCAATGCCCTCCGCCCCAACCCGTCAAAGACACAATCATGTGCATTCCATCTCCGCAACAGATTCTCAAACCGGACACAACATCACGTGGCGTGGAACTAAAGTCGAGCACTGCTCAAACCCTAAGTACCTGGGAGTAACGTTAGACAGGGCCTTAACGTATAAATCACACTGCTCCAAAACAAAGCCGAAGGTCGGGACGCGAAATAACCTACGATGTTCTTCGCACAACTGGCATGTCTCTTTGCTTCTCTGCTGGTGAATTTGCGTGTCCAGTGTGGCACCGATCGACTCACGCAAAGCAAGTAGACACTGCCCTAAATGACACGTATCGAATAATATCGGGTTGCCTAAAGCCTACTCCACTCAGTAAGCGCTATCCATTGGTAGGTATCGCTCCACCTGACGTACGAAGGAATGTCGCATGCGCGATAGAAAAAAAGAATCAAGAATCCGATTCCCGACATCCCCTCTACGACTACAAAACAACCACGGGCAGACTCAAAAGTCGTAAGAGCTTCTTACGTTCTACACATGCCATCCAAGACACACCGCCTAAAGTAAGAAGAAAGCTGTGAGAAGAGAAGCATCCTCCACCCCTGATTTCGTGAAACCTCAGGACCATTTGCCTCCTGGACGTGAACTGCAGTGGCCTGTATGGAAAGCACTCAATCGATTGCGTGTCCAGCTAGGCCGCTGCAAACACAATTTGACGAAGTCGGGGTTCATTGATCAATCCAACATCCAGTGCGAGTGCGGTGCTCCTGTCCAGACTATGTCCCACTTGCTGGAGTGTCCCAAATGTCCGTTCACCTGCACCCTTTATGATCTGAAGAGCGCTACCGAAGCAGCAATTAATGTGGCCACCTACTGGGCGCAAGCACTCTAATTTACTCAAAATCGTAATTTATCGTCGATACGAAAAGAAGAAGATGTCTCTGTAAAACTTGAAACTTTTGGTACTCCGTATTATTACATCGTTTACAATAGAAATAAACGGCGATTTATACTACAAAATCTAAAAATTTCAAAAATACTCGGAAAATCATATTTATAAAATATCATTGATATTCGGTTGCCACGGGCGATGACATTTTGACAGTCTGAAAATTGAATTTCTATATTTTTTTACAAACAAACTTAAAAAAACTTTTTGTTAAAAATAAAAACGTTAAAATGGAACAAAATTTTTCATTGAAACAAAAAAATACATATTTTTTAGTAAAAAAGGTTCCATTTCTCTTGACAACTTAATAAAAATAAACTGACAAACTGTCCCAAAACATAACGACGTGAACTGTCCAACAGAACTTACTACTTAACTACTACCATTGTTTCCTCAAGGTTACTTAACTTTTACTTCTAATTGCCATCGGAAAAACTACCCTGATCTGCCCGACGTGCCGGTCCATTAATTGTCCCAGCATTGTTTGTAAGAAGATTTCCGAAACTGCTATCTTCCCCTATTTTTCGACTTCTATATTCTCAGAAGATAAATTACTAGCTTCCGTGGTTTAGGGAAACTGTACAACGAAAAACGCGTTCAAGTTAAAACTGTTGTGATTTATTTTACCAACTGCATTTGGGGGCGACTGTCGGATTTCAAAATGAATAGAAGAATTTGGTGTGTCCGGATTTGGGGATGCAAAATCGTGTGTAAGAGGCTTTAGGGTTTAACTCTTGTTTTAGTTGTGTTTTTGTGTAATCTTACTGTTTATGGGTGTTTTGTTTTATAGTTCTTTTATAAGCTTAAGATAAGCTTTCGTTTAAAAATAGGTTAATTATTTAGTTGAAGATTAGTTTATCTTTTTAGAGGGTAAATATCGTCAACGGAAAGCCAGTAACTACTTAAGCGCCATTTTGACTAAAAAGAGTTATGTATATATCGTTGGATTGGATTTTTTTTCTACGTCGATTAGTTGGGATTTCGTAAGATAATAGAGTAAAATACAAAATCCCAAGTAATCGACGGAGAAAAAAAATCCAATCCAACGATATAATACATAACTCATTTTATCCAAAATGGCGCTTAAGTAGTTTTGGCTTTCCGGTGACGATATGCATCGTGCCTGCTTTGTTGTATTGATTAGCTTAGTCTTTTATTATTATTAGTAACTGGAGATTTTACCAATAAATTGATACCAGTTACATAAAAATTTGATGTAAAATAAACCTTGTATAAAATATAATTCGTCAAGTTTTTTATTTTATAAAAGTTATGTTAGCTTTTAATCATGATCATGAAACATAATTATATTTTTTTGCTTTATGAATCTATAAAATATTACTTTATTTTAAGAAAACCACAATTATTCATCAATTATTTTTAACATATCATAACATCACGCCTGTATTCCTCGAAGGGTTGGGCAGAGGTGTATAGTAACACCCTCATTTCACCGTTATGTTTAAGTCCCATATAATAGGGGGCGAGCCTATTGCCATTAACCGGGCACAAATCCAAACTCCGGGCTTCTACTGAGGAATTCCACACGGAAAAACCAAATAACACTTTGCCCGACCTGGGGATCGAAGCCAGGACCTCACGATCAGTGGTCACGCTTGCCACTACTAGACCAATGAAGCAGTTCAATTATTTTTATTTGACAAAAATATGTGTTTCTATTGGATTTTTATAGCAAAATTAATGTCTCACGATCACATGTTTGTTTACGTTTTATACAAAAGGAGGATGAGCTTTTTGGTCTACCTCTCCTCTAGCAATGAGTGATATATCAATAGAAAGGTTATTTTAAGTAGAACATTTTTTTGTATTATAGCTACTATCAATTATTAGTATTTATGGAGTTAAAACTCATTAAATGAAACCATTTAAAAACTATAACTATATTGACAACACTCAAATATTGGTATTTATTATCTTTTTTAAACGTTTTGCCATAGGAGCTTTGTTATAATAATTATTTAAAATGCCTACCTAAGTAACACACATAACCATGACGCCTGAATTTCCCGAAGGAGTAGGCAGATGTGTCTAATGCACCCACGTTTCGCCAGTCATGTTTAAGTTCCATAACTATTATTTGCAAATAATATGATAAGAAAGTTGCGATACTATAGATTAAATAACAAAAAAAAAGTTTTAGTATGAATAATATAAATGATGTTTCACTTTAAAGGTGTTATAACTCCGAAAATACTAACAATTGATTTTAGTTGTGTTAGTACCAAATATTTCACTTCAAAAGATCTTTCTAATGACATATCACTCATTGCTAGAGGACAAGTAGACCAACCTCTAAACATTACGCCCATTCTCCTTTAAATGGTCGGACTATACGAATTCCTCTATGTACAATGATATGGTACCCTTCTACTTTTCCCCAATATTTACTGAACTTAAATATTCAACCGTCACAGAAATCTACATCCCAGTAATTTACGATCTGTAGCATTTAATCCTTGTCGTAACTTGTTTGTATAAAAAATATTATTTATTGGTTCATTCGAATAAAATGTCTATGCAAGGCTTCCGACTGGTATCTGTAGGGTAATAAATAAAATGTTTCCAAGAGTTGTAAGCACTAAGGAATAATATTTGCGTTTTAAATAAATAATTTAACGTTTCGTATTCATAGTACTGCTGCACTTTTTAAAAAGCGTTTATTGATACAAAAATAATCCCTTAAAAACATACATACGTACATAAACTCACGCCTTTTCCCCATGGGGTAGGCAGAAAGTATAGAACGCTACATGCTACGATCCTTACATACTCCTTTCGCTTCATCCACATTCATACATGCGTGTTTCATTTACAATGCGTACCTACCCATTGCACTTAGAATTAGCTTTGGCAATGAAAATTGCTACTATTGGTAAACAATACGATTCGTTTTTGGTCATAGGAACTGGACAATACCACAAAACAGATAGGTACAGAAGTCAATCACATGTATGTACTTCACTTTTCATACCTACGCTCGGCGGTCGCTCTATCTATATATCTATCTCTCTCAAGCGCATGGCACTCGCGCTCGCACTCTAGTCCCAAACAGTCCGAGATATCGTGTCCGTGAGCAGTGTCTATGTGTGTGTTGCTCGAGCGCACTTGTATGTAGATTGACTTCTGTACCTATCTATTTTGCGACAATACTACATAACATCCAAACCTACCAGTTTTTATTAACCAACAATTTACAGAACCAAACTAAACTGAACACGAATGCAACCTAGCCACCTAACCATTCCCTGCTAACAATGAATTTACGTAACGAGATTAACCCGTTCAGTGAATCGGGGTAAAAAAACTGTGTATAAAAATCATTCAACAGCTGAATACAGAATCAACTGAGCGTCAATAGGGTTGAATGAAAAATGCTGCGCGATCGATTCGGTGCTACCGAAGCCGTTTTTCAGTGAATACAAATGTTTTGAAACATGTGCCAGATGTTTCTGTATTGGTATCCGTGTTGAATATCTCATAATGGAAGCGAACGGAAATGTTTGGAAATGGGAAAGTAAGTTGGTGAAACTTTGTGTTTTTAACCGACTTCCAAAAAGGAGGAGGTTCTCAATTCGAATGTATGTTTTTTTTTGTATGTTTGTTCCGCGATATCTTTGCTGATTGTGAACTGATTTTAATGATTCTTTTTTGTTTGAAAGAGTATTCTTTTGAAGTGGTCCCATTTAAATTTGGTGAAGATCTGATGAAGAACTTCGGAGATAGACCATTTGAAGTCGGTTTTATTTTTGTTATAAAGTGATTATCTATGACATGTTTACTTGTAAATCTTGACATTAGAAATAACAACATCATACGACGACGTGACGACACGTTTGGTGCAGTGGCTGAGCGATCGGCTTCTGCGCTACGGGTCGTGGGTTCGATTCCCGCACGGAACAAATATTTGTATAGCCTACAGATAGTTGTTCCGGGTCTGGATATTTGTGCGTGTGAAGATTTGTGTCTGTAAACGCACCCACGATACAGGATAAATCCTAGTGTGGGGCAACGTTTATTATTAAAAAAAAAACACGCCTGTATTCCCCGAAAGGGTCGGCAGAGGTGTATAGTAACACCCTCATTTCGAAGTTATGTTTAAGTCTCATTTAATAGGGTAGAGCCTATTGTCATCAACCGGGCACAAAACTCAGGGCTGCTACTGAATAATTCCACACGTTCCACACAGTTACGTTTTGAGGCAATTAATATCGACTAATCGACGTCGATTGACTGCTATCTAGTTGAAACAAGGCACCAGAGATACCTACATAATATTATATAATTATAACAGCAGTGATGACCTAGTGGTGTGACCGTCGGACTGCCAAGTCATAGGTCTCGAGTTCAAACCCACGGCACGCACCCCTGATTTTTTTCAGATTCATGTGCGTATTGTATCACTTGCTTAAAAACGGTGAAGGAAAACATCGTGAGGAAACCGGCATGCCTGAGAGATATTTCTCGACGGCATGTGAAGTCAAGTCAGAGGCATAGGCGGCATAAACTCTGACACCAGGTTAGTTACTAACCACAGAAAATAAGACCAGAGATACAGTGAAACCAATCTAGAGAACATTATGTAAAGTAAATACAAAGTTTATTCTAAAATAGTTTCGTATGCATATCTTACTCTTCGAAGGTAAGGAGAGAATTTGTTACGTATTTCTGCACACGTAGAGTAGTGAATTTTAAAATGGCGTCCTCCCTTGAATCTTCTAGAGTGGTACACTCATTACATTTGTGAACATATGCATAGAAAGTTCGACTTAGAAGTGAAGTTCTGGTAATCTTACTCTAGTGACTAGTGTTACTTGTATTTTGTAATCAAAACACATGGTTTAGAGTTCTAGTTCTCCTATTCTATACGGGGTGGAAATTTGAGATGGGGCAGTAAGGGTAACTGCCATAACCGTTGTAGATACAGGAAAACGTTCTTAGGAGACTATCCATCTATACTTAATTAATAGTACCTGGATGACCGAGCCTTGCTCGGTTTTTTTTTTGGTAAATCGTGTTTTTTGGAAAGAAAAAAAGGGGAAATAGAAAAACAAGGAACTTGAAAACAAAAAGGGAAAAAAATAATCATCTGGATTCGAACCGAGATTTTTTGGTTTCGGGACCGCCCTATTTCCCACCTGAGCTATTACAACCTTGAAAAGGGTGGCGAAATTTACATTCATATTCTAATGATATTGTAGCAGTTTTTCATTGCCTGAAAACACGGATAAAACGACGTTTTCTAAAAATGAAACCTAGCTAGATCGATTTATCGCCTCCGAAACCCCCTGCATACTAAATTTCATGAAAATCGTTGGAGCCGTTTCCGAGATTCAGATTATATATATATATATACAAGAATTGCTCGTTTAAAGGTATAAGATGATGAAGAGGAAAGATTTGTATTTTTGTATGTAACGAATAAACTTAAAAACTACTGGGCCGATTTAAAAAAATCTTTTACCGTTAGAAAGCTGCATTATCACTGAGTAACATAGGCTATATTTATTACTGGAATAAAACTTCTTAAGCGGGCGGAGCCGTGAGGACACAGCTAGTAACTTATAAAGAAATGGCTACCAACATTCACAGATTTTGTAAAACTGGTAGGTATGTACAAGGAAAATTAAATGAATGAAAGAAAAATGGCCATTCTCACTTTTTTTAAGACCAATCGACTGTAAAATACATACAACAGAATCTTATAGGGGTGCATCTATCATTACAGTTATAGCTAATATCAGTATGTCAGGATTGGGAGCATGGAAAATAAAGTAAAGGTAACTAACATAGACTATCCACCACTGAGAGTACTTTTAATTTAGGTTGGTGGTTAGTTACAGAAGCTAGTTCACAATATAATTTACACAAGATCAGAAAATAAGAACAAGCTACTCAGATATAAAAGGTCAGACTTCTTCGGCTGTTCGACATGGAATCCTCTGCTCCGTCGAATGACTAGTGTTTTTATAACTTCGGGTACGTTGATTCATCTTGACGATTACCCTCCTTTATCAACATTGTCCAGTGTTACCAACTACCGATAACGCGACGCTTTTACTTAAGATTGTCGGACCAACTGATGTTAGTAGAGTACTAGAAACTGAAGAAAATGCTAAAAACTATTCCCATTGAAACCTGCTATTTTTCTCGCTGACTGTACCTTACCTATAGTATTTTTTTAAATAAAAACATTGCCCCACACTAGGATTTCTCCTGTATCGTGGGTGCGTTTACAGACACAAATCTTCACATGCATAAACATCCAGACCCGGAACAACTATCTGTAGGCCGTACAAATATTTATTCCGTGCTGGAATCGAACCCACGACCCGTAGCGCAGAAGCCGATCGTTCAGCCACTGCACCAAACGTGTCATCAAATATATTGTATACATAATGAACGTTTTGTGGTAAAAATAAAATTTCGTAAAACAATACACATACCAATGAATCTAAATAATCGTGGAAATCTTAATAAAATCTGTCCAGAAGTTATGAATAAAAATGCATAGACAGACGCGGCCGACTTTGTTTTGTAATAGTGATGATCATTTTACTTACCATGGAAATGTATAAACCTTTGCTTCATAAAGTATGTTCTACCTAGCTTTTTCCCAACTATGTATATTAGGATCTGCTTCCAGTCTAACCAGATGCGGCTGAATACCAGTATTTTACGCGGAGCGACTGCTATCAGACCTCCGCAACCCAGATATAGGGCAATGCCGATATTCTAAGGTTAGACCTGTTGTCACACTTTCGGACTTCTGACGTCCTGTAACGACTGTCATAGACTGTATGATACCCGGGACCGACGGTTTAACGTGCTCTCCGAGGCACGGAGGGCTCTCGATGTGTAACGAACGGTCACCCACTCACGGACTGACAGTGGTAAGCGCAGCTTAACCTCGCAAATCGTATAATCCGCGCGGTTGGTAATTAGCCAGGAACCCCTCCCTTTGCGTCATAAAGTAACTCTTATAATATTTCCTCAAACAATTTTTTTTTATTTGAAATGGATTTGCTCTTCACTCTAGTCTAGGTCAGAGGAGACAGAGACAAGAAGAAAAGATTCAGGTTGAATGCGTTCGGGAACACAGACGCAGGTAGTGAGTTCATTCAATTCCAGTCCAAATAGCAGAAGGGAATATTTCTGTTGTACAATAGGGTAATAAATAGATTCGTCAGTTTTCAAATTCATTCCTTTCCATAACGCGGGTACATGTCACCTTTTTAAACTATTGAACGAAACAGACCAATGCATGGAAAATGATGATTAATTATTTGGTAGCTAAGATCAAAATTGCCTTTTGCATCCATATGACGTGGTAGTGCCATATCATGTCTTTGAATTGATTTAAGGAGTTTTGTTTTAAAAAACCATTACATCAATCAATTCGATGTATAATAAATTGACATTACTATTGGTTGTCATCATGTCACAATTATAATTTTTAATATCCTGTCAAAAAATACTTGTTTTTTCATTTCTATAATGTTGGCAATACGTAGTTGGTAAAATAGGTTGTTTCTTGCACTGTGCAAGTAAAAATAGACCTTAAGGTGTATAACATTTTCGTTCCCCGACTGTACCTAAAAAAAGATTGCCCAAAACTGAAAAGTTTAATTTAACTGTGTTGCCAAAAATGGTCGCGAAGCTAAAAGCTTTCTCTTGTTTGCTTACAATAAATGTGAGATGTTCAATAATTGATTATATTCCCAGTTTGGCGCGGTAAGAGTTTTACCTTCGAGCAAACCCAAAGGTGAGACGGGGTTTTATATATTTTTTCACCCCTGTTGCAAAAAGGGGGTGTTATAAGTTTGAACCCTTTTAGTCTAAGATCCCACTATAGGACGACCTTCACCGAGCTGGTTAATGGATGAAAACTATTTTATATCAAATTAAATATGTCAATAAATATATTGCAAATGGGTTGACTAAAAAATTTCAGTCTAGAATATGTTTTTTTTAACGATTTCACTCGTTTGGTTAATAGACGAATTCCATACCAATCGAAAGTATGAAGCCTATAGAATATGCAAACGTTAGGTTGATTATTTTTTCCCGTCACAACTCTTGGGTAGGCAGGTATAAACACAGCATATACATATTTAAAAAATAAAATTGTTAATCATATTCTGGACTGAAATTATTTAGTCAACCCATTTGCAATATATTTATTGACAAATTTAATTTGATATAAAATACTTTTCATCCATTAACCAGCTCGGTGAAGGTCGTTTTGTAGTGGGATCCTAAACTATTTGTCTGTGTGTGTCTGTCAGTGGTACCGTCCCAACGGATGAACCCATTTCAATGTGCTTTTTTTTCATTTGAAAGCCGATTTGATGGGTATGGTTCTTGGGTATGTTTGACGATAAGCAAATCAGTCAGAAGTCGGGGCTCATTAAAAACTAAAGTTTTTGCGTTATCTATAGCGTTTTGTGACTTATTACAAGATAGATTGGTTCAAAGATTTACCTATCTAATAAAAAAACAATTTGATTTTCAGCAAAAAGTGTGCCTATTTTTTTTATTTTTTTATTTTAAACTAAAACGTTTCCCAACACTAGGATTTCTCCTGTATCGTGGGTGCGTATACAGACACAAATCTTCACATGTACAAACATCCAAACTCGGAACAACTATCTGCAGGCCATCCAAATATTTTTTCCGTGCGGGAATCGAACCCATGACCCGTAGCGCAGAAGCCGATCGCTCAGCCCCTGCACCAAACCTGTCGTGTGTGTTTTCTCCACTTGGGCGTCATATTATAAGGATTCTAAGGTAATGTAAATAAAGAAGTTCATCCCTAACGCTTACAATACGCCCCTTTCGGGTATGGCTGTGTTATTGGGTTTTCCGTGTGAAATTCCTCAGTAGCAGCCCGGATTTTGGATTTGTGCCCGGTTGATAGCAATAGGCTCGCCCTTATTACATGGGACTTAAACATAACAGCGAAATGAGATTGTTACTATACACCTCTGCACTACCCTTCGGAGAATACAGGCGTTATGTTAGTATTTTTTTTATTTAGCCATGATCATCCCACTGCAGGGCAAAGGCCTCCCTACCCTCCTTCCACTTCTCTCGGTTTAAGGTTTTCTGCGGCCAGTCCTTCCAATAGGTGTCTAGTTCGTCCCGCCTTCTCCTTATGTTAGTATTACAACATAAAAATAATTATTATATTGTGACGGGTGGTGGCGGACAAGCGGAGGTCCAGGCCTATAAAAGGACGGACACGCTGCAGATCGGCCCTCTAAGCCAAGGTTCGAGTCCCCCCTAGGGGACGCCCTTAGTGGTGTTGTTGCTATCTAGTCATGATGTTAGTAGTAGACGTAGTAATAGTAGTTAGCTTAGGTTAAGTATTTTACTCTCGTCCCCGTTGGTTGGAGACCCTTCAGGTCTCACCAATAACTGCCCGGTTACGTAGAAACGGTCCGCAAGACCATCTCAAGCAGTCGAATAGGAGAAAAAAAAGATCGGCCCTCTCGCGCTACTGCAGTTGCCAAGTTAAGTGCTACACCTGTATAAGAAGACCCTGGACTCCTCGTATTGCTACGAACCACGCACTGTTGATCTATTTGTAATTCTTATTAAAATATATATAGTGTACGGTTACAAGTGTTATTCTTTATCCTCCCGTAAGTACACGCCTGCTAAATTTTTTGTGCACATACTTGTTGAGGGTTGACTCCTAAAGCCACCCTAAAGTGTTACAGTATCTATATTGAAATAAAGTATATTACGTAAATGAACTCGTCTCCTATAGTAAAAGATCAGTTTATTTTTTGTAATTTATACTAAGCACAACATATTTTGGGTTGAACGTTGTTTTATATATAACAGTTTTATAGAATTCCGTTTCACATAATATTTTTCTCATATTATCATTTCATAGAATACCTAATCAATACGCAGAATGCATACTTTGAAAAAATTAAAACCATTGATTTTTGTTATAAATAAAATTTTGTTTCGATATTCATATCATAGAATAACAAATCAAATATTCTTTATCCTCATATTGTTTAGTTAATATAAAACGTATTACCAGGAAAAGCATTTTATCGAATGACAGGTTCTAAACGTTTCAATTTATACCTTTGACAAAATGCATGATACCCTCCTATCCTAACCTAACCTACTATTCTGGTAGCAGCTCGTTTCTGATGGCGATCCGTTTTCTGGTGGGGTTGCAGTTCTAACCTAACCTACTATTCTGGTAGCAGCTCGTTTCTGATGGCGATCCGTTTTCTGGTGGGGTTGCAGTTCTAACCTAACCTACTATTCTGGTAGCAGCTCGTTTCTGATGGCGATCCGTTTTCTGGTGGGGTTGCAGTTCTAACCTAACCTACTATTCTGGTAGCAGCTAGTTTCTGATGGCGATCCGTTTTCTGGTGGGGTTGCAGTTCTAACCTAACCTACTATTCTGGTAGCAGCTAGTTTCTGATGGCGATCCGTTTTCTGGTGGGGTTGCAGTTCTAACCTAACCTACTATTCTGGTAGCAGCTCGTTTCTGATGGCGATCCGTTTTCTGGTGGGGTTGCAGTTCTAACCTAACCTACTATTCTGGTAGCAGCTCGTTTCTGATGGCGATCCGTTTTCTGGTGGGGTTGCAGTTCTAACCTAACCTACTATTCTGCTAGCAGCTCGTTTCTGATGGCGATCCGTTTTCTGGTGGGGTTGCAGTTCTAACCTAACCTACTATTCTGGTAGCAGCTCGTTTCTGATGGCGATCCGTTTTCTGGTGGGGTTGCAGTTCTAACCTAACCTACTATTCTGGTAGCAGCTAGTTTCTGATGGCGATCCGTTTTCTGGTGGGGTTGCAGTTCTAACCTAACCTACTATTCTGATAGCAGCTCGTTTCTGATGGCGATCCGTTTTCTGGTGGGGTTGCAGTTCTAACCTAACCTACTATTCTGCTAGCAGCTCGTTTCTGATGGCGATCCGTTTTCTGGTGGGGTTGCAGTTCTAACCTAACCTACTATTCTGGTAGCAGCTCGTTTCTGATGGCGATCCGTTTTCTGGTGGGGTTGCAGTTCTAATCTAACCTACTTGTCTGATACACTTTGAGTCTTTTATTATTTTATTATATATATTTCTTAAACACTTAATTAATCGTACTAAATATTTATAAGACATTGATTTATAAAATTACGGATAGCATTACGTCTATTCATACATTTTCGTTGAAATAAAATACCATGGAAAAATACACCGAACAAATAATATTGGTTAAAAAATAATTCTACTGTTTGATAAATTTGTTACATAAAAAATGTGATTATAAAATTCATTGAATTGTGTTTCTGTGAAATATGTTTCATTCGAGTAAATAGTCGTTAAAATAATACTTAATATTCGAAATAAAAATACAAGGACCAAATGTTATATGAAACATTTGCTGCGAAACGAAATTCTATGAAATTTCTGTCTGCGAAACAAGGGAACAACCAATTCTTGATTTATTGAAACATTCCTATTATTACTTAAGTTATGAGCAAATATATTTTCAAAGCGCCGTATCTAAGGGCGCGCGCCCACGGCGACTTATTGCAGCGATGCAGACGCGCGTTTCGTGAGCGCGCGTCTGCATAGCTACTTTTGGCCGTTGGTCGCATTTGCAACGCGCGACTGTATCGATTCAGCATCGCGTCTGCATCGATGCATACACGCGACTGTATCAATGCAAACGCACGACTGTATCAATTAAGCATCGCTTATGTACGTTGCCCACGCTTACGCTGTGACTGCTTCCGTGAAAGCAGCAACAAAGACAAAGCGACCAATGTCGTCTCGACCGAGTCCATCTTACAACTGTAGCGTCCATTATGCATTCACAGGTCGTCACAACAGCGTCGAATCGCGACTGTATCGATGCTGCATCGCGACGTTTCTATTGTATATTGCGTAAGTCGCGATGCAGAATCGTAATTACGTGGGCGATGGCATATGACCCGCGATAACATAGCGTCTGTATCGCGTTTGTTTTGCGACTGTATCGCGTCAGCATCGCTGCAAAAAGTCGCCGTGGGCAACCACCCACAATACGCACGTTAATCCGAAAAGTTAGAGGTGCGTGCCTTGGGTTCAACTCGAGACTCGACTTGGCAGTCCGACGGTCACACCACAGGGCTATCACTGCTATTAACTACCTTCAACCTCTGTCTATTAGTCTCCCAGCAAGTCCGACCAGCTTAATGTTACCATACCCTAAATATTAACTTCTACAATGTTCGCAGAATCATTAACCTAAAATCTGAGAACCAATAGAAAATCAAATCTGTTCTATTGCTAAACTACTAAATCATACCCCGGGCGTCCCAGCACTAATATTCCGGGAAACAATGATGTTCTATATAAAGATGATACATCATAATAAGATAATACCGGGAAGCAAAAGCCGGGCTTATCCCGCAGTTCGCCTAATTGGTATAAATGAAGTTATGGCAATACATGAGGTTCATATGCAACATAAATATGGGTATGTAGGTACTTATATATAGGTACAGCATTGTATAGAGAATATGGTTGAGAGAATCTGGAATTTTGTTATTTTTTAGTAAATCCCTACTAAAATTATAAGTCTGTGAGGGTGGATGTATGGATGTTTGTTACTCTTTCACGCATTAACAGCTAAACAGATTTGGATGAAATTTGCCACACATATAGACAATATTCTGGAATAATACATAGGTTACTTTTTATCCAGGTGCATGAAATAGTTCCTCTAGGATACGGGTGAAACCGCGGGCAACAGCTAGTATTGTAATAAAAATAAATAATTATCTATATACAAGGTTAGTCGGAAAGGGGGTACTAAACCGAAAGGGTGTTAGAGTACCTATAATAATGGATAACTTTTGTTCTATAACTTTCCCCAAAAGTCATTAGTTTAAAAGAAATAGCTGTTCAAAGATTGCATAAAAAATACGCTAAATTCTATCTATCCTCAGCTATTATCAGCTGTGTTTACATTTTAGGTCATATTTGGTGTCACGGATTAGAAGCTCCATTTTCTGATTTCGTAACTAAAGCAGGGATGAAGAATTTTTGAAAAAACTAAATTAAGAATCATTTTGCATGAAAAAAAATGATTAGGTATCGAATTTTTTAATTTTAACACTTTCTTTAAAACAGTCATCAGTGATACATTAAGTGGCCCGCGGCTTAGTACTCCCTTTCCGACTAACCTTGTATTTATACGTACACATACACATAAATATGTATGTGCTATTGATGTGTTATAATTATGTTGTTAGAATCGCCGTACAAAAGCTCCCTAAAAATTTTCAAATATTTTTGTTCCAGCTTTATCTCAATAATGGTTGCCATTTTGGCTTGATTATTGATTTAAAAGTTAACTATGTATAATTTTTTACATAATAATATTGTCACACTTTAGAGGTCAAGGGTGACTTTAGGAGTCAACCCTCAACAAGCATGTGCACATAAAATTTATCAGGCGTGTACTTACGGGAGGATAATGAATAATCACTTTTTAACAAAAATAAAACCGACTTCAAATTGTCTATCTCCGAAGTTCTTCATCAGATCTTCACCAAATTTAAATGGGACCATTTCGAAAAAATACTCTTTCAAACAAAAAAAAATCATTAAAATCGGTTCACAATTAGCAAAGATATCGCGGTACAAACATACAAAAAAAAAAAAGACAATCGAATTGAGAACCTCCTCCTTTTTTGAAAGTCGGTTAAAAACACTTTTAACCGTACACTATATATATTTTAATAATAATTACAACTAGGGCAGCAGGCCGTGGTTTGTGACAATGCGAGGAGTCCAGGGTCTTCTTATGCAGGTGTAGTACTCAACTTGGCAGCTGCAGCGGCGCCAGAGAGGGCGATCTGCAACGTGCCCAACCTTTTATAGGACCGGACTCCCGCCAGTCGCCACCACCCTTCACAATATTAAGTAATTCCACAACCAACTAGCCTAATGATAATGACGATGAGTATCTACTGAGACTGTGGTTTGTACCTTCATCGTTATTCGACTAGCTTGGCTCCATGATCCACCCTGCTCACCCGCCGCAGTCGCGGAGGCGGTCGTCTTTTCTGACTCCGCAGTCACACCGTTAATTCAGCCCTCATCAAGCTGCCTCCCTCCCTCCCAGTCCTCCCGCCAGCAACGCCCTAAGCCGAGGTCCGAGTCCCATTAGGAGTCACCCTTAGTGCTGTTGTTGCTAGCTAGTCATGATGTTACAGTAATAGTAGGTAACTTAGGTTAAGTATTTTACTCTCGTCCCCATTGATTGAAGACCCTTCAGGTCCCGCCAATAACTGCCCGGTTACGTAGAAACGCAAGACCATCTACAAGCAGACGAATAGAAAAAAAGGACTAACTTGCTCCTAAATATTCTGGAGGCAAATGGGCAAATTTGACGACACGTTTGGTGCAGTGGCTGAGCAATAGGCTTCTGCGCTACGGGTCGCGGGTTCGATTCCCACACGGAACAAATGTTTGTATGGCCTACAGATAGTTGTTCCGGGTCTAGGCGTTTGTGCACGTGAGATTTGTGTTTGTAAACGCACCTACGATACAGGAGAAATCCTAGTGTGGGGCAAAGTTTAAAAAAAAAACTCTCAAGAGCTATTAAACAAGTTGCCGTTAAATCTCATATTGTCACTGGACGAAGTGACAGTTCTTTCTTTATGCCTAGCCTTTTTCTCAACTATGTTAGGGAAAGCTTCCAGTCTAACCAAATGCGGCTGAATACAAGTATTTTACACGGAGTGACTGCCATCAGACCTCCGCAACCCAGTTACTGGGTATTGCCGATATCCTAAGGTTAGACCGGTTACAATGACAGCACGAACTTAACGGCAACATAAAACTGAGTACCGTTTAAATATTTGACTATTAGTCCTGTAGAGATCTTAGAACGCATCACAGAACACGTGATATCCTTTTTTTTTCCCCGTTGGAAAGTCCTCATGGATGTCCCTCGCCCGGGGTAGGCGAGGGGGTCTGCCGGACTCTTACCGGCTAAAAACCAACGGTGTTCCTTCTCCTGACCGTACGGCCGGGGTCGCGGGATTCGCGAAAGCATGCACCGCAACCCCGGCAAACACGTGATATCCTTCCCATCATTACTTCCTTACTAATATTATAAACGCGAAAGTTTGTATGTATGTTTGTTACTCAATCACGCATAAACGGCTGAACAGATTTGGATGAAATTTGGTACGCAGATAAACCATGTACTGGATTAACACATAGAATACTTTTTATTTGATTATATTAAGTAGTTTCCCTAGAATGCGAGTGAAACTGGCAACAGCTAGTCATTTAATAACATTACGTCGTCGTCTACTTTGGATTACATTGCTCACAACCAATACTTACAATACAAGTATCATCTTATCCTGCACTTTTGCAACTTCAATTTCTACAACTAGTATTTAAACCGAAGTTACAAACTAAACGGCTTGCAATAGTACGGATCTCATTTTGAAACAAGCCTAACTTCAATAATGATCTGGATCAGTTTCATTTAGTGTTTGAACGTGTACTTTTAGTGCTGCGTTCAAGTTTTTGTCTGAAGTCTGGCTCCGTAAAGCCGGTGCAGGAGTAAAGAGCATGATAAAGTTGAATGTGTAGGACATTTAGTTACTTATAAGTTTCTACTAAATAGCAGCAGTGATAGCCTAGTGGTGTGACCGTCGGGCTGCCAAGTTCGCACCCAAGGCACGCACCTTTGATTTTTTGGATTCATGTGCGTATTGTATAATTATATATATGTTATATTTCTGCCAATAGTTCGAAGTTGAGAGAATAATAATTATGTTTTAATAATACTGATGTTCAGCTTTAAATATAATAAGTACCTAACAGTAAATCGTTGTGCAATGATGTCGAATAAAATGTTTGAATAAATAAATAAATGCTGAAATGTGTCAATATTACTTTTACTTGTGACTGTAAATGATATATATTAATTATATACATGTGCCTTGTAAATTAGGACATTATTTCATAAATATAATAATTTCGCATGCCACAAAAGGCAAAATGTGTTGGAAATATAATATTGACTCTGTTTACATCTTTCTGTACCCATGTTTTAAGCGAAATAAACGATTTGATTTAAATTTGATTTAAAAAAAACAATTATTATGCATTTCGATACCACAAAACATTTATTCAATTTCGGTTACCTTGTTACATTGTTTTTTAAGAACCCATTTATTTTCATAAGAAAATTACACCTTACTATTATAGGTACCATATTTTCTTGGCATTCATATATAGCGATTAAACAAGAGTCTAATTTAGAGCCATTAATTGTAATAGTAAGTGTATTAATTAATTAATAATAACAGCGTACAGCAAACAAAACGATGGTGAATAACAATGAACATTATCAACAGTAATTATCATCAACAACTACATAATGTAATGAGCTAAAACAACAATTGTTTTTATTAATTATTTCATAACAACACCGGCAATATTGAAGGACCAGTTAATGGATATCTGTTACAATTGAATTAATCCTCCATTAACTCCATTTAATTAATTAAACATTGGGTTTTTGGAAATAAGATTGACATTTAATCTTGCAGTCCTAGATTCGATATTTTATGCATAGAGTCTTATCTTATGTAAGGGGCTTGTTGATAATTACAACCGCGCGGATCATATGATTTGCAAGGTTAAGCTGTGCTTGCCACGGTCAGCCCGTGGATGGGTGACCATTCGTTACACATCGAGACCCCTCCCTCGGAGCGCACGTTAAACCGTCGGTCCCGGGTGTCATACGAATACCTATGATAGTCGTTACCGGTAATCAGAAGCCCGAAGTCTGACAACCAGTCTAACTTTAGGATATCGGCATTGCCCAGGTACTGGGTTGCGGAGGTCTGATGGCAGTCGCTACGTGTAAAATAATGGTATTCAACCGCATCTGGTTGGACTGGAAGTTGACCCCAATATAGTTGGGAAAAGGATAAGCAGAACAGTCGTAACTTGTTATAGAAGGCTGTTGGCCAGCCGGGTAGCTAACCTAGCTAACTACTAGTTGGAGAAGTACGAGTAGAAGAAGAGACTTTGGGTATAAAAAAGCTATAAAGCTCGCCAATATCAACCAATTGTGATCGGCCGACATCAACCAATCGAAATTGATCGCCTCAAAATATAATCGTCCGATGAACAACCGAGCATCGACCAAAACAGATTGCAAAGTTTGATCAAATTCACACCGTCGATCGACGTCGAATAAAATCAGTCTATTCCGGTAGACCGTAATCCGGCTACCATGCACCACACTGAATCGATCTAAACGGTGGATGTCATCGTTTGAGATCGATCGAACACAGTCTAGTTGCACCTTTAACATTAGATGGTGATTAAAAGACTGAATACAGCCGCTAATTCATTAAGGGCCAAATGGGCCGTGTTAGGCCCGGTATCCACCAAAACGGAGAGGAGAGGAGACGAGAGGAGATGTGCTGCGAAGCTGGCTGGTTATTTCCACCAAAGCGGAGAGGAGAAGTGTAGCGGAGAGATGTGAGCTGTGAGAGGTCGAAACCAGTCAAGTTCTGTCTACGAAAAGAAGACGGCCGCTGGACAAGACACTTCTCCGCTCTGCCACGCCGCTTGCTCGCTCGCCGCACAAAATTCTATAGAAAAATGAGACATCTCCTCTCCTCTCCGCTTGATCCATTTCCACCCAAGCTAAGCGGAGAAGAGATGTGGAAATAACGAAATCGGATTGGTTTATTCAAACACATCTCCTCTCGTCTCCTCTCCTCTCCACTTTGGTGGATACCGGGCCTTATGCAATAATGTGCCAACCAACAAAAGTATGAATTTTGTGTTAACGTCATCTAGTTCTTGTGGTAGGTCTATACTAAACGCTTGAAAAAATACCCAGAACTGTAGTAAATTTAATAGAACGTATGTCAAATGTTATCGGTAGCTGGTAACACTGGACAATGTTGACATAGGAGGGTAACCGTCAAGATTAATCAACGTACCCGAACCCGAACAGTTGTCATTCCACGGAGCAGAGGATTCCATGTCGAACAGCTGAAGAAGTCTGACCTTTTATATCTGGTTTGCTTGTCCTCATTTTCTGATCTTGTGTTAATTATTATATTGTGATATATTGTGAACTAGCTTCTGTAACTAATCACTAACCTAATATAAAGTACTCTCAGTGGTGGAGAGTCTGTGTTGGTTTAATTTACTTTATTCACCATGCTCGCAATCCTGACATACTGATATTAGCTATAACTGTAATGATAGATTCACCCCTACAAGATTCTGTTGTATGTCTTTGGTGCAAATAAATCTTAGTGCAGTTTGCATTTTTTCTAGCGTTGGGTAAACCTACCACTATAACTAGATGGCGTTAATACAGAACTTATATTTTTGTGGGTTGACACATTATTGCATAACACAGCTCATATATTCCGCGACACATGTCGCCAGCATAATATGGTTAATTTGCGCGCTTAAATTATATCAGATGTGTAGCCGCAAGCTATGTCAGTTACCTGTACAATTGTACATTTACAACCCGGTTGAGTTAAGTTTGCACTTGGCGCGGATGACGTCACTCGGACACTTGGGTACAGTATACAAAAAAGGATCAATGGGAAATATTCAGGAACCTTAAACACAATAGTGGTTGTAATAATTCTGTGTTGATGATAAATTTTAAATGATTAATTTCAGTGATTTACATTGTTTTTTCTAAGTGAGGTGCAAACTTAGGTCAACCGAGTTGTACTTGTCAAATTAAAAATCTCACTTGTTATCGGTAGTTGGTAACACTGGACAATGTTGATAAATGAGGGTAATCGACAAGATTAATCAACGTACCCGAAGTTATAAAAACACTGGTCATTCGACGGAGCAAAGGATTCTATGTCGATCAGCCAAAGAAGTCTGACCTTTTATCTGATTAGCTTATCCTTATTTTCTGATCTTGTGTAAATTATTATGATGTGTTATCTAGTGAACTAGCTTTTGTAACTAATCACTAACCCAATTAAAAGTACTCTCAGTAGTGCAGAGTCTATGTTGGTTTCATTTACTTTATTTACCATGCTCCCAATCCTGACATACCAATATTAGCTACAACATTCTGTTGTATTTATTTTACATACTTTTCAAAATAATAATAAATACATTTCAAAATTAGTATTCAACTCTTCAGATAAAAATAAATACATTTCAAAATTAGTATTCAACTCTTCAGATAAAAATAAATACATTTCAAAATTAATATTCAACTCTTCAGTTTCGACGCATATTAAAATTTTAAAATATACCGATATAATTCATCATAGTATTTACAACTGTCAATTTGCACAGTAATATGACGGCGTTCATATTAAACTATGAGCCTGTCATCGCTCTTAATAAGTAAGTATTATTAAGTCACTCGCTAATAAAAAAATTGCAATTTTTTTATTCCTGATTATTACAAAACGGAAATAGAATATGGCAATGAATTGTAGCTGTTGTTACTATTTGATCGATTACTGGGACTCCCAAAATCGGGCGTAGGTTTCTTAGAATCTAAATACTGACACGATTGTCGCCGTTTTTCTGTCAGGGATTACTAATTGCTTAAGGAAACAAAATGAGAGTAACTTTAAAATCTCAATGAAGTGTATAAATCAGCTATGAAACACTTTATTCTGATCATTCACGTAAAGCTATAAGAAAATATTTAAAAAAACCAATACCTGCAAATTCATAACATTAAAAGTTTTACCCAAAAGGGTAAACTCCCCTTATTAATCTAAAAAACGGAACATTACGATAATAGCCTGGTTATGTCTCGATTACGGGCCGTGCTTATTGAAGTTGGCACAACGGGGGTTAAGTGGGGTAAATTTAAAAAGTTAGCCACCCTCGACTCACGACTCCAAGATTAAAGGCTTGATTAGAGATTTTGAAGGCACAATCTTCATTAAGTACGTGCTTTACAAGGTTTTCGATGTGGTTTCAAGGTTGAAAAAAATGCCTGAATTAGGGAAAGGGGGATTATTTTTTATGGCCTTAAGTGCTTATTTTAAATTTAAGGGTCATTTCGATTACGGGATGATAGGTTTGTAAAACCTTTAATAATTTTGAGTTTCAAATTATTAAATAGTAACAATTATTTTTTATTTTTTTATGATATAATTCCATCGTAATAAATCTGATAATAAACATTGTTCGATGTTTGTACAAGGTAGGAAATATTATCGCTAAAAAAAAGCAAGGTAGGAAATATTATAGGCTAAAATGAAAATTATTTTATAACACCACTAGCGGCCCGTTCCGGCTTCGCACGGGTGGACATTTTTTCCCGTATTTGCAACATTTTTCGTTTATGCTCCGCTCCTATTGGTCGTAGCATGATGTTATATAGACTATAACCTTCCTCGATAAATGGACTATCCAACACAAAAATATTTTTTCATATCCAATCAGTAGTTCCTGAGATTAGCGCGTTCAAACAACCAAACTCTTCAGCTTTATAATATTAGTATAGATATTACAAGTTATATTATTTCATTTGATAATACGATTTTACGCCGCACGACATAATAGCGAGCGAGTAGACAATACACCCGGTGCACGTTAATGAAAAATGATATTCATGCAACTGGCGGTGTAATCCCTTAATTTTAATACTTTTTGGTGCAATAAATTTTACGGCGAGCAATATTTTTGAGTCATGCCGCGAAGCTTGGCTAGGTGTTTTAATAATAATCTGCAATATGGCAGGTGATGAGTCGTATCGTCGCTTAATGATAAAACGATAATTATATTATAATTATTAATTATGCCCCGTTAAATACGCTTTTGGGGTTTTGAGTACAATTAAAAGCGTTTTATTTTACTGAGAACACGATTAGTTGTAGATTGCACGTTTACTATAGTCGCGCGCAAATTAGTGTTGCCGAACAATCGATAGTTTCACTATCGCTAGTTTAAATTGAAAATCAGCTACTCCATCGATAGGACTATCGATAGTATCGACACTATCGATAGCATGGTTCACGTCAATACTATATATTGACATGCATCAATAGTATCGATACTATCGAAGCTCCTAAATATAATACTATCAATCATATCGATACTATCGATAGTATTGTTATTTGGAAGCTTCAGTAGTATCAATACTATCGATAGTATTAATACTATCGACAGTTATACAGAATCGATAGTGGCTTGTATTTCGATAGTATCGATAATATTGATAGTATTGCTTTTCTGAACTTTGATACTATCGATAGTATCGATAATATCGATAGTATTGCTTTTCTGAACTTCAATACAATCGATAGTATCGATAGTATTGCACTCTGACAGTACTATTGCCACCTTCTTAGCTATCGATAGTATCGATACTACCGATCGTATCGATAGTATAATCGATAGTCATACTATCGTTGAACTATCGTACTGCTATCGATATTTGCCTATCGATCGGCAACACTAGCGCAAATGCTAGTCACCGCTTGAGGTACGAAAGTGGCAGGAGGGGGGTGCGAAACAATAGACGCGCTCTATCAGTTTGCTTTGTCTTGTCTACCGCGCGCACCCCCCTCTTGCCGCTCCCATACCTCAGGAGGTGACTAGCACTTGCGCGCGGATTATACCTATCAAGGTTGTAGGTTCAAATAACATCCGTATAGGTATGGTCAATTACAAATATGGTTAGGAAGCCAATTTTACTATGTTTAAAATCGCAATGGCACCGTAGCTGAAGCACGGCCGTTTGACTTTTGTAAACGGTTTTAATTAGCTTCACATAACATAATTTTACGCCTTACATTCCCCGAAGGGTTCGGCAGAGGTGTTTTTAATTTTATTTATTTATTTTTCCAGATCACAAAGAATCCAATTTGTTAGTATAAACCTGGGAACCGACTGGTTATGGAGATATTGAAAGTCAAAGTCACCATATCTTTGTACGTTTTTCACGAAAACTAAGTTTAAATGGTATTACTAAACATTATTCTATACAAACATTATCAACATTTTTGAAATGTAGGCACAGTCTGCTGCGCGCGCGCTTACATTGCGCGCTACAATTAAAAGCTGTTTTTTAATACCAAAAAATAAAAGTCCTTTCCCAGCAATTATTTTTGCTGTATGTTACTTAGTTTTATGTACAGTATGCGTAGACTTCGGCTTCGTTAAGGCTATTTTTACACCTAGTATAACAGCTAGGTAGTTTAAAACCAGCCCACCCCTCAGTACGAAATATCGATTTTGCAAAAACAGTTTCAACGTAGCCCTGTGTATTAATTAGTTGCGGTTAGACGCGTCCCCCCCACCCCCCTTGCCTGTACCCGTTGCGATAATAATGGCATTTATTAAATTTTCATTATATTTCATTCCGTTAGGCAAAGGAATAACTTTAGGTACGTATATTGTGTTATATTATAGAAATATACGTAACATAACATCACGCCTGTATTCCCCGAAGGGTTGGGCAGAGGTGTATAGTAACACCCTCATTTCGCCGTTTTGTTAAGTCCCATATAATAGCGGGAGAGCCTATTGCCATCGAGGCAGAATTTCAAGCTCCGGGCAGCTAATGAGGAATTCCACAAAATCCAATAACACTTTTCCCTACCGGGGGATCGAACCCAGGATCTCACGATCAGCAGTTGCGCCAGCCACCACAACACCAACGAGGCAGTTGGAAAAATTAGTTGATATTTTACTATTACTAAAAATGAAGATGGGTGATTATTTATTGTATGGGCGCGCACTTTATGGGTGGTGAAACTATTATGTGTAGTAATGAATAATCGAAAGTCTTGGTAGACAAATCCAGGCTGCCAGATTGGCCAAACACTAAGGCTGTAAGATCTTCCCTTGTAAACTATGTATTTTCTTGCAAATAAACATTTTGTATTTTTTTGAATTTTTGAAGGCGGACCGGAAGCAAGTTCTTTTATCATAACGAAGGCAATGTTGCCATACATTGAATTAAATTATAGAAATCAGTGTTGTCAATCATCAATTACTGTTGGGTTGCCACAGTTAGGTATGCCTCAGTGTGTTATGGGAATACACATGCCAGTAGCTTGCACAATGGCATACCAGCTACTTGCACGTGCAATCTACAGGCATGTGTATATGTTACATGGCATGCCTGTAACTTGCACAACATTTGACTTTTTGGCATTACCATGCAAGCTACTTGCATACCATCGTGCAAGTTACAGACATGTGTATTCCCAGCTTAAGCAAGCAGTGACAGCCTAGCGGGTTGAACGCTTGCCTTCCATACAGGTCTGAGTTCAAAATCGGCTCACACCTCTGACTTTTCGAATTGCGTTGAGGAAACCAGCATAGGTGTACATGAGAGAGCTCCAAAAACATGTCTATGGTGTGTGTAGTCCGTCAATCCGCACCTGGCCAGCGTGGTGGCCTAAGGCCTAAACTCCTCTCTTTCTGCTAAGAGGCCCAACAGTGGGATAGTTATTATATAAATTTATTTTTCCTATGTTTCGAGGTCGCACCCTTTGGCTATTTCGAGTTTGAAGTAACTTCGGCTCATGAAAAATAACTGAAGCTAGTTAAACTTTTGCGGTATATTCTGCCGCGATAAGGTAAAAGGGCGTAACTGATCTTCCTCTTAGCCTTTTCCCAGGACTAGCCAAGACAAATCTTGAGCTTCAATTTATCCTAAGTTATCTGCTTTGTGTAAATAAATTTCAGGATTATTAACAGAACTTGGCACCCATTTAGATCTCAATTCTTTTGTCGGCGAAGTCGACAACCACGCTTATTCTTATTATTGAACTTGGCTCCCATTTTCACATTTCTGTTTTTGATGGGATATCATTACTTTTTGTTAAGAAATTATTATTATTTATCATTCAAAAGTAATCTGTAAAACGTTTACGCTGTATAGTTTTCTTTTTTGTGCTATTTTCTACATTTTCTTAAACGTTAGAAATACAAAGACCCCCTTTATTTTTTTATTATTTGCCTGTTAGGTATATTTTTATTTCCCACATGAATCAAATAATCTGGTATACAAAACGATTAAAGCGACCTTTCATCATGGAATCATGGAACCTATTCTACTTCGAAAGAAAAAGTTTGTTGCTATTATAATTTCGAAAGGCGCTAAGTAATCAAATCAAATCAAATCAAAAGTTTTTATTTCACATAAACCAATACAGGTGCTTATGAAAAGTCGAATTTAGATGCACGGTTGCAATTAGTCGTTTCCTATGGAGAAACCGATTACTTGAAAAAAAAGTCGAATCGTAAAAATTCACTGTTTTCTGACTTTTTCCTTTGTATACACACAATTACCCAGCTGAACACCAAATTTCAACTTTCTAGGTCATCTGGAAGTGGGTTAGGTTTTTGATCTGTATGTCAGTCAGTGTTAAAAATGCCGATTTTAGACGTTAATATCTCAATAACCGTTTGAGCTGTATTTATGAAATTTGGCGTTCTTGTTAATCTAAAGGCTTAAAATAAATAAACCAAATTTCATATGTTTATGTTAAATAGATTTTGAGTTATTAAGGGGTCAAAAGTGGCTTCAAATGGTTCGTGTAATATAACACACGGCTGCTGCGTCGCTAGTTCCTTTTTCCTTCGAACGTAACAAAACTTAACTTAACCAATACAAAACCAGCTGAATAACTGTTTCTTCCTTATAGGAATCTACTGCACAACCACTGTTTATTTTCGATGTTGTTCACCTAAGTTAAGTAACATAATTTTTTCTATGTTGCATGTACTATTAATCATTTATTTCATTTTAATCATCTTATTATCACCAATTTTATTTTTTGTACTTCTAGAAATTATAATTGTTTTAATATTCTCTCTATTTTCCAATTATTTATACTCAATTTTAATTACTGTCATCTATTGGGACTTAATGTTTATTTTTATGTTGTATCTTATTTCAACACAATATCTATGCAAACTGAGAATACTGACTGTCTTTTGTGAGTACGGCTTAGCCGATTATTATTTTTATCTAACTACGATGTTGGCCGTTCTCGATCCTATCTCATGTGGGGTTATGTTAAGAGAGTTTTCTGGTATAATTTGCCTATTGCTTGCGTGCACAACATTTATTGTTTTATATGAATTCATGGTAAGGCACTGTGATTATGGATAGCAGCAACCAAATATCAATATACTACCAAAACTGTAGAGGTGTAAGAACCAAATTGCGCACCTTGTTTGTAAACATTTTATCATTTTCATATGACATTATAATTCTAACTGAAACATGGCTTTTGCCCGATATTGCTAGCGTTGAGCTCGTTGATCCTCGATATGTTGTTTACAGATGCGACCGAGATCGTAACGCAAACAAAAAAACGGGATGGCGGCGGGGTCCTCATCGCAGTGTTGCGGGAACTTCGGTCGTGTTTGCTTGATGTTTCTAATCGCTTGCATGATGACTCCACCACCTGTATTGAGCATCTCATGGTTGGATTTCCAAGTAAAAATAATAGTTCAAAAATGCATGTTATTAGCGCAGTATACACCTTGGGCGATCGCTGATATTTACAGCTCTCACTTCGACACACTGCAGGACTTATTAAATGAACCAGACGTAATGCATTCATTGTTGGAGATTATAATCTTCCGGATATTACGTGGCAGGTTGCCCCAACCGGTAGTCAGTAACAAATCACTGGCATGACTTGCTGCAGCTAATGTCAGCCCTGGATGCCTACCAATATAATAATATATCTAATGGAAATGGCAATATTCTTGATTTGTTCATTTCGAACATAATTAGCACTTTGAGCCCTCCAATAGACCCCTTACTATCTATAGACCCACACCACCCTCCATTTGTAGCAAAAGCCCCCATAGGTATATCATTACAAACCATTAAAAGAAAACCCATGAAAAAATACGATTTCCGTAAGGCCAATTATGATGTTATCA
This sequence comes from Amphipyra berbera, assembly GCA_910594945.2. Lineage (NCBI taxonomy): Eukaryota > Metazoa > Arthropoda > Insecta > Lepidoptera > Noctuidae > Amphipyra > Amphipyra berbera. The sequence goes on along the minus strand of OU343125.1, from coordinate 19,273,238 downwards.
ATGAACAAATCAATGAAGTCGAATGGTCGGTCCTGTTGGATCATCTTTCTCCTGAGAAAGCGGTGAAAATATTTTATGATGTGTTAAGCGACATTGTTCCACCGAACGTTCCTCTAGTGAAGTCTCGAGCGCTTGACTTTCCAGTTTAGTTTTCTCCTCACTTGATTAAGACTTTCAAAAAGAAACAACGCCTTTGGATAAAGTGGAAGAAATTTAAAAATATTAAAGACTACAATATGTTTTCCGAATACCGAACAACTTTTAAAGAAGCCTGTAACAATTGCTATTCCACATACATTAAATCCGTTGAGGATAATCTTACCTCCAATGTTAAATGCTTTTGGACTTACATATCAAATCGCAAAGATAAATCAGGCATCCCATCTACGATGCAATACCAGACCCTTAAGTCAAGCGCTCCAGACTTGGTTTGCAATATGTTCTCCGATTACTTTCTATCAGTATTTGAACCCGCATCGCCCACGCTGTCAACGTGGACCCCGCCAACTCACTGTGACGCTAAAATCTTAATCGACAACTTATGTATAGAGGAATCGAAATTACTTCGAGAAATAAAAAACCTCGACCCGTCCAAAGGGGCTGGCCCTGATGGATACCCAGCTCTGTCTTTTAAGGCTACTGCCAATAGCATTTATAGACCGCTTCATATAATTTATAATAGATGTCTGTGTGAAGGTGTGTTTCCTGAAATATGGAAACGGGCCAACATAACGCCCATACACAAAGGAGGCTCGAAACATGATATTGAACAATATCGACCCATTTCAATTCTATCGACCTTGTCAAAGCTATTTGAAAGACTTGTACATAATGAAATATACCCAATCCTGCACAGCGTATTAATTCCTGAACAACATGGTTTTGTTAAACACCGATCTACTGTTTCCAATTTATTAATCTTCACCAACTATCTTATTGAAAACATGGATAGACGTCGCAAGTGGACGCTGTTTACACAGATTTCCAAAAGGCCTTTGACAAGGTCGATCACGAAATTCTACTTAATAAAATTGCATTTAATGGTATACGGGGAAACTTGCTCCGGTGGTTTTCATCCTACATTAAAAGTAGAATACAGAAGGTTGTCGTGAGTGGCCATCAGTGTGATACAGTGTCTATAACTTCTGGTGCTCCACAGGGCTCAATCCTGGGACCACTCCTATTTAATATATATATATAAATGATATTGGGAAATGCTTCTTAAGTACTAAATTCCTTATGTATGCTGATGATTTGAAAGCCTTTAAAACGATTACTGCTTTAGAAGACTGTTTAAAGTTTCAAGAAGACTTAGATAGACTCTCAACATACTGTCTTGACAACAAACTACACTTAAGCGTATCCAAATGTCATTTTATAAATTTCACAAAAAACAAATTTATCACAAACTTTAAGTATATACTAAATGATGTGTTGCTAAATAACAGCTCTATTGTAAGAGATCTCGGTGTTTTACTGGACAATAAGTTATCGCTTAATCAACACGTAGAAAGAATTGTTAATAATTCATTTAAGATGTATGGTTTTGTCATGAGATCATCTACTGAGTTCAAACGTCCCTCCACCTATCTTTACTTATACAAGACACTTGTTCGCTCGCAGCTCGAACATGCGGTCCCAATCTGGGACCCGTTTTATAAGAAATACCTAGATATAATCGAGAAAGTCCAGCATAAATTTCTTCGCGCCATTTATTATTTATTTATTTATTTTACTTTAATTAAAACGGTCTTAGACCAATTACAATAATTAAAGATAGTACAAAGAACAGGAATGGAAGAAGACACATACAAAACAATGGAACGAATAATAATGATTTAAAAAAAAAATATATATATATAACAATATGAGACACCTCTTTCACACAGCCCTCACAATGCACCTGACAATTTATTCTTCCTTTCATCCGCAAACAGATCACAATTCAGTCATAAATGTATTTATTTATGCACGTACAATTATAATTATTTTATAACATAAAATAACTAAAAAGAGAATTCAAAACGTTCGCCATGTACTATAGGTGCTATAAAAGGTGTTTGTCATATTCACAATTACTAAGCCAATATAATATGTTAACATTAGAATCTAGACGAAAGTTTCTGGATGCGAACATACTACATGGTATTGTTCATAATCACTTCGATTCCATTGATCTCACGAGTAGGTGTGTTATGTGGTTCCCCGCACTGTAAATAAGCATAGCGTCCGTGCAGGTACATTGTTCGCTGTAAATACCTGTCGGACTAATTCAGGATTGCGTTGCCCTGTGCGTCGTATAGTGGAATCTTACAATCACAAATTCATTGATATCGATATTTTTGTGTGTTCCAAATCGAAATTTAAGCCCAATGTTTTTAAAATCTTATCTAATGATAATAACAAATAGTGTGAGTCCTTTACTCGTTATTCTAAATTCTAAATTTAATTAATTTATTTTAACCGTTTTAATTATTTTTTATTAATGAACTGTATTGTAGTGTCAATTCCTTTTGTTTTTAGAATCTTATATTTGGTGATGATAAGGAAAAATCCCAAATTTTTAATTTAATCCAAAAATTTATATATTTTTATTTATTTATTTTTAATAATTAATTAATTGTATTGTATTTTAATTATCAATCATTTTTTTTTTTTGTATAACTGAGTAATGCTATTCTAGCGACACTTTTTACCATATCTTGATTTTGTTAACATGCGGATAATGTAGTGGGCTGCAATATTGTTAATACTACTTATGAGCCTATATTATTATTATTTGTAAACATTTTATATTGTAGCCGTTTATTGTCCCATAGTAAATAAGTTAAAAAAATAAAACTTGACTTGACACGCTGCCGCGTGTCTAGATCTTGACTTAGCAGACGAGGTTCTCAACATGTGGGATGTTGATTCAGCATTCATTGTGCCGATAGTCGTTGCGGTCAATGGCCTAATATCCAAGAGCCTCGACCAACACCTGAAGAGGCTCTCGTTAGGCGGCTGGATGAAGGGCCTGTTTTCAGGAAGTTCTTCCCTCTGAGGCCCTGACCACCGGTAGCGTGGATCCTATTATACTTTATATTTTTAAGTGATTTTTATTTAAATTGGTTATTTGTTACGCTTCCCCACCCCTTCTAGCTAAATCGCTATTTTGAACTATCTAAAAAGTATTTACAATATGGCGTATTTGCATTTGCACGTAAGTATTTAAAATTTTATTCTGTAATAAATATAATACGTTGAATGGGCGCACGTGTGTAATTGCGTCAATTCAATGTAGTAATAGAAGTAGAAAATAAAAAAAATCTAAGCAGCTTGCTAATAACGTCTTTTTACTTCATAATTATGATATTTTTCTATAAAATTTTAGACGTATATTATTAATTAAGTCCTTTCAACTTAGCAAGTTAGGTATGAGCCTTTGCTTCTAAGTTCCAATAGGCAATGTTTTTTACTTTGCGCCTTTTTTGATATCAGGAAATAACTCACGTAGAGAAATAATAAAAATATGGGCAGATGCGCCTTTTTACGCTGATTCCAAATATGTTTATAACTCAATTTTATTAAAAAAATTCAGTTGCACCCTTTTTCTTATGACGGCAGTATTGTTGTGTTAAAAATTCATGAACGGGTTGGAAATATGGAGGTAGTTTTACTTAGTTTACTGTTGAATATTATGCGGTAAGCATGGATAGGAAGAAGAATATTAAAAGTACCTAGCTCTTTAGAAATCTATTTAATTTGGGGTGAGTTCTTTTATAATGAAATTAGAGGTCGACTAGGGCTACGCTCGCGTGGATGTCGTTTATCGCGTACTCCGTATTTTTAGAGATGAAAGTAGTCTATGTCCTTTTACGGGTTCCAGACTATCTCTGTACCAAGTTTCATCCAAACCGGTTCAGTAGTTTAGGAGTGAAGAAGTAAAAGGAAGACAGACAGAGTTATTTTCGTATATATATATAATAGTAAGGTGTCTATTCCACGATACAGTCACCATCAAAAGTAAGTCAGGTTTATGAATGAAAACACGCCAATTATTATGTTAGTAATTTATAACGATAGTAGAAAATTCTTTAAAGAATATTATTATGACATTAACTCCAGAGATAATTAATTTAGAAATTCCAAAATATTAATCGAATTGTGCTGTTGAATGTTGAAATTGTATATACATTATTATATATTACATCACCAATTACATCGATGTTATTGGTGATGTTCTTCACAAAAGTCAGGTGCGTAGTACTCTCAACCAGCGTGCGTGTATGACAAGATGTATAAATGTGGATGAAGCGAAAGGAGTATGTAAGGGTCGTAGCATGTGGCGCTCTATAGTTTCTGCCTACCCCCATGGGAAAAAGGCGTGAGTTTATGTATATATGTATGTGTATATACCTACATAACACATAGGACAGTTAAAAATAAAAATAAGTATAATTCAAGCATGCATAGCTACAGTAGGCGCGCGAATTGAATGCAGGGCTGAGGAATACGTTTGGGAATGTGCTAGCGCTGTTAGATGACGAGGACAGCACTACATTTGCGTGCGTGTGAGGCAAGGCGTGCAGACGGCGGGGGAGCTTCACCTCAGGCGACGACTGCATTCAATTCGCGCGCCTTCTGTAGGTACCCTAAATTAAAAATAGAACCGAGTCTACCAAAATACTTCCCCAGGAAACTTTACCCCAAGTTGAGTCTATTATCTCAAACTCCTTTCCTCATTTAGCCGCCATACATCTTCCTGCTCTCTCAACATTTAAAAATCAACACATATTCATGTATCTGGCTATCTGCGGTTTAATTCTGCGGTAGAGCTCAGGGCAACGACATAAATCTCTCTAAACTACAATATACTGCTCCGCTGCATCCAATGCTGAAGATTTATTGTGTAAAAAATATAAGGAAAGTTAACTTGGGAAACTGGTAATGACATTCGGCTAGTGTAGCGAATTCTTGTTATATTAAAATTGTCAGTCAACCGTTGGGCTGAAATTATTGTGACAGTTTATTGCGGTATGCAAAGGCTTCATTTTATCGTTGTATTATAAACGTAATATTTTCGTTTCATATTTTGTTCGCTTGCGAATAATCTGCTACAGCTACGGAAAGTCGTAGCAGCTACGAGAATGCTACGTTGGGTACGACTATGCTACGTTGGCTACGTTGTTTTAATGGTTTTGAAGCGATTGCTAATTGATCATTCTTTCACCATAAAAGTGTATAGTTTACCAAAATTATGGGTGCACTGAAAAAGCCTCCACGAGTGATGATACTATAGCATGTCCAGCGCACCCTGGGCAGTCAACCTCGGTACCAACCTTGCTGACTAGCAAATTTTTATGTTCTTAGTCTTGTCTTGTCTTCAACTAATACTTGAATATAGGTAACTTTAATCTCGAACTAGAACTACGAAGTCGCTACCCGGATTACCATGATTGACAATCAGGTCGTTAGGCATCCTAACTCGGCTGATCTATAGTAGCGATGGGCGATTCCGAGATGTTTCAACAATCGAAATAATCGTCGTCTGTTTTCAATCGAGTCAACAATTGACTCGCTTTCTGACGAAACATTTGCGATGTTTTTTGATTGTTGATAACTCTCGCGCGTATCAGTCGATTTGAGTCGATTGCACTGCAACGCCGAATCATCGATGATTCTCGATTGTCCTCGACGACCGATGACTATTGATTGGCTCGATGAGTCCGAGTTCCGATGCGCTCGACTCCGCACAAATCGGCGATTGAGCGCTACTCGCGATTGCATCGACTCGAGAATCTATCGAGAATCATCGAGATGTTTGAACAATCGAAACAATCAACTTTAACTCGATATCGCGCATCGCTAATCTAAACTAGACTTGAGCAACTATTTGTATTGACACTCATTAATGACGTCATTACGGATAATAGCCGGGCAAACCAGATTAAACCTCTCGTAACCACATAAATGGGATCGCATTAATGGAATTTGCCAATTCAATGAATATCATGTGCAGATTATAATAATTTCAGCTTTTAACACTTTGCAAACCTCACGGGACCGCTCTGGATGAATTATGAGGAATGTGTTTCAAAATGGCATTGTTTGGATAATTAATTTGGTTTAGTATTTAATAATTTTGTGGGGTTGCATATGATCGTTAAACTTCAATATAAAATAGAAAGAAAGATTTGTTTGTGACAAATAACTAATTAAAAAAATTAGTATGGAAACGTTTGAATGAAGAAGACTTTTTTCTTTTTTAACCAAATTCAAAAAAGAGGAGGTCTCAATTAGATCGGTATTTTTTTTTATGTAAGTACACCGATTACGCTGAGATTTATGATCCGATTTGCGTGATTCTTCTTTAGTTTGACGTGGAATAGTTGCCATTTGGTCCCATAATTCCCTTTGGATTTGCCGTTTCCCTGGACATCTCGAAGGCTTTCGACAGGGTTTGGCATGACGGCCTTATTCGTAAGCTTTCTTCATTTGGCTTGTCCACCGGTCTCGTTGTGTGGTTATCGGACTTCCTGAGGGATCGTTAAATTCGAGTGGTTATTGATGGCTGCTCATCAGATCGAATGGCTATTAATGTCCCCCAGTGGACCACAAATCCAGTCTCTGAGAGAGGCCGTGGTGGAGCGCTTGAATTTGTCCCTTAAGGCAGTCTCCGATTGGGGCGATGCCAACCTGATCAAGTTCAATGCATCAAAGACCCAGGCGTGTCTGTTCTCTGCCAAAAGGAGGCCATTCCAGCTGGCTCCTACTTTTCGAGATGTGTCTATACCGATAACTGACCATCTTGAGCTCTTGGGCGTTACTCTGACGTCAACCCTCAACTTTGGCTCCTATATTGAGTCCAAAGCTCAATTGGCTGCTAAAAAGCTGGGTATCCTCTCGAGGGTGCGGCGGTACTTCACATCGGAACAGTTGCTTCAACTATATAAAGCACAGGTTCGTTCGTGCATGGAGTACTGCTCGCACCTTTGGGATGGCTCAGCCAAATACCAGCTTGTGGCGTTGGAGTCCATTGAGAAGCGTGCCAAGAAGCTCATCAGCAACGACTCCCTTGTTCAGACCAAGCTCCAAAGTCTTGAGCATCGGCGCAAAGTTGCTAGTCTATCGGTTTTTTATCGGACACATTTCGGAGAGTGTGCTTCAGATCTGCATGATCTAATACCCCCCTGCCCTTTTTTCTATCGGACGGCCAGAAGCACGAAAAAGCGCCATCGGTTCATGGTTGATATACCAAAAACCCGAACGAAGCGTTTTGATTCCACTTTCATTGTGAAAACCGCCAAACAGTGGAATGCGCTACCTGAGTGGGTGTTCCACGACAGTTACAATCTGGGTGTCTTCAAGTCACGAGTGAATCGGTTTCTTCTGGGCAAGCGTGCTCCATCGTAGACCGCATCATCGCTTAGCATCAGGTGGGATGGTGGCTAAACGCAGGCCTAGTAACAAATAAAAAAAATAAAAAATTAACATAGTTTGGCCCAGTAGTTTTCATTTTATGAACATTTTTAAATGGTTCTAATTAGCTTCACTTCGCATGTTTGTTTGTTTGTTTGTTTCAAATCTTGCAGATGTGCCTGTGCTTTCACCGGCACCCATACCTTCCAAACTGGAAAACAGCAACTCTGTTTGGCAGTAGAAATAGGTATCGTAAACCTAAAATTGAAATGCATTTTTCTCTTGAAATATGAGAGCAAAAAAAATGCAAATATCGATTTAGTTTATTATAACTAGGTACTTCTTGAATAAAATTATAATTTTTCTTGAAAAAAAAATGTTGATAATAAAAGTTAAACTATGATTTTTGATACGTTCCTTTTTTTCTAACGAATTCGAAAGTAACCCCAATAAGGTATAAATAATTACACAAAACTATTACTGACATATTTTTAATAATTTTTCATCAACCGGCTAGGATCCACCCACTGCGACTAATCACACGCTAACAGTGACGTTTAATGCTGCCAATCGTAAAAAAATAATAGGAAGAATGCGTTCAGAATTCGTACAATTTGAGTTTTATTACGAAATGATTTTTTTATCAAAGTTATCCCAGGTCTCAAAGTAACCCCGGTTTACCGGTATAGTGGTAGTTATTCATTAGACGAACTCTTTTCCAAGGATCTCTACTAGTTCTTCATTGGTATATTTCAAAGCTTAAAGCTATAAATATTTGTATCAAGTCTCGTTCATTAAACGGTTTTAATTAGCTTCACTTCAGAGGGGCTCGTGGCTAATTACCAACCGCGCGGTTCATACGTTTTGTGAGGTTAAGCTACGTTTGTCGCGGTCAGTCCGTGGATGGGTGACCGTTCGTTACACATCGAGACCCCTCCGTGCCTCGGAGAGCACGTTAAACAGTCGGTCTCGGGCGTCATACGGATACCTATGAAATGTCTGACAACTGGTCTAACCTTAGGATATCGGCATTGCCCAGTAACTGGGTTGCGGAGGTTTGATGGCGGTCGCTCCCTGTAAAATACTGGTATTCAGCCGCATCTGGTTAGACTGGAAGCTGACCCCAACATAGTTGGGAAACAGCTAGGCAGAACAATTAGCTTCACTTTGTATATTTGTATCAAATCTTGCGACATATTTTTTATCTACTTCTGCCTAACCGATTCTCCTGAAACTTCGCGCACAAATTTAATTCCCATGATAATCCTTATCCTTACTTAATATTATAAACGCTAAAGTTTGTATGTATGGATGTTTGGATGTTTGTTACTCAATCACGCATAAAGTTTGTATGTATGGATGTTTGGATGTTTGTCACTCAATCACGCATAAAGTTTGTATGTATGGATGTTTGGATGTTTGTTACTCAATCACGCATAAAGTTTGTATGTATGGATGTTTGGATGTTTGTTACTCAATCACGTATAAACGGCTGAAAGGATTTGGATGAAATATGGCACACAGATAGACCATGTCCTGGATTAAAGCATAGGATACTTCTTATCCGGGTATATTGGAGTAGTTACTTAGGAAGCGAGTGAAACCGCAGACAATAGCTAGTATATTATAATAATTTCACCTTTCAATCCTCTAATCCTTATGCTGAACTACTGTAAAATAAAACCGTTCAACTTAAAAGATGTTTTAAGGGATTATTTTATTTGCCTCTCATGTCATATCGAACCGACACTTAAGATCAACTCTCAAATGAGAGTCGTTCATTAATACCGGCTTAAGTTATTGTCTTGCCTAACAAGATGCAAGACCATCTTGCCAAACACTCGAACTCGAAAATTAAAACCCGACCACATAAACTAAACCCCAATAAGCATGGACCTTCAGTCTTCATACAAACACCAACCGAAACCCAACATTATTTCAATCAAGTTAAAGTTTAAATTTCACCGATCTGATATCACTTCCTAGACCGTACTTAATTTCTTACTTAACTACACAGATTGTCAAAGGCGACGCTAATTACAACTTAACAAGATGCTGTTCGTCCACTGATTACAGCCGCCGGTTAAATTAACTGACGTTTTCTGTGAAACAATTTACTTTTAACTTTGAACTATGAACGAGAAAAAGTTGAATCGTTGCCTTGAGAATTTTTTAAGCGGTCGGTGTTATGCGAGACTGTAAAATTAGTTTTAATAAGGGCCGATTTTAACAGAGTCAGATAACTATTATCTGAGGAATTAATATGATGTTTCGACAGATTTTCCATATACACACTGTAAAAATATGAAACGTTATTAAAATTGGACGTTATACCGTTGTATAACGTCCAATTTTAATAACGTTTCATATTTTTACATTTTTCATGGGGAATTATGTAACACGTTTGTTACATAATTCTCCATGAAAAATATAAATAATCAAGTAGTCTTTTATGGTTGTTGTCATTTACCGCTCAGAGGAAATTAGGTAAGAATGTAAATAACTTTCTGAGTAGTCTAACTCTTTAGTTTTATGTTTTCAGGGTGGCGTTTCAATGATGATTATTTTATGTTTTATCCAATTTTTTTTGGGTTATACTATGGTTTTCAAATATTGCCAATAGACTCTTTACAAGGGACCTATTAACCCCTTTTGTCTTTGGGGGTATTTTTGTAACACGTCGTATAAATATAAAAATTCTTTATTCACATAAAAGTAACACAAATACAACGAATTCCACTCCTGAACTAGGTACACAAGATCTGTAGAATGATATTTATATATATATATATATATTATAATCGTAACAAATCTAAAACTGTATCTATACTAATATTATAAAGAGGAAAGATTTGTATCTTTGTATGTAACGAATAAACTTAAAAACTACTAGACCGATTTCAATTATTCTTTTGCCTTTAGAAAGCTGCGGCAGAGCCGTGAGGAAACAGCTAGTATTATAAATATTTTAGGAAATAGGTAAGAAATGCAATGCAACCTAGGAATGCACCTGACGTTTTTAGAATTTTTGTCTGTTTGTATACTTGAGCTTCAAGCCAGTGCTATAGGACAGATCTAGGTAGTTGAAAGACGGTCACATCCGTTAAAGAACGGATCAGGTTATAGGGTAAAAAATATGACGCTACTGAATGTGGGTGTTGAGCAGTAACCTTGTTTTCGTAGGCAAAGCCACGGGTAGCCATCGCCTCCTTTTGTGAGGGGGTGATGGCGACCAAAGAGAACGCGGAGAGGGAGAGGGAGCGGTGTGCTCTTCTCCCTTCCCGCGCCAGACGCACCGGGCGCCGGAGGGCGCGTGTACGCGATGACCTCCAGCCACCCTAGTGTGTGGCCTGCGGGCGGCGGGTTTGCGGACTCGCCGCCCGACCAGTAACAGGCCCGAGAAGGCGGCGCGCCGTGTTCCGTGCGCGCTTCTCAGGAGGACGTGGGGTAAGGCCCCACAGAGGAGAGGTCCGCCATGGGTTGGCGGACCGGGACCTGCCGGGGTTGCGGTGCATGCTTTTGCGAATCCCGCGACCCCGGCCGTACGGTCAGGAGAAGGAACACCGTTGGTTTTTAGCCGGTAAGAGTCCGGCAGACCCCCTCGCCTTCCCAGGGCGAGGGACATCCATGAGGATTTTCCAACGAGAAAAAAAAAGGCAATGCCACGGGTAGAAAGAAAAAACATTTATTCGTCACAAAGACACAAAACATTATTGTATAAAAAATAATAATATTAAAATAAAAGTCAACTGTGACAAAAAGGTGACCACTCAGCATAATGCTGTGCTATAGCGTGGACCACAAACACAGCGCTGATTTTCAGTGATCACCTAAATGACGTGCGAATATTCCGCCAGTTACAAGACAAAAACATATTATAATATAAATAAAATAAAATAAAACAAATAAAAAATTAAACATAAAATATAAAAAAGACAAAACATATAAATATAAAAATATAAACAGCAGCAAAAATATAACAGGGTACAGCTAGTTTATTATTATAATAATAATCCTTTATTTTTTTTCTGTACATTTATTTATAAACACTTATTATAAATTCAGTAGATACCAGTTTTTAAACTCCAAACACAATATTATTATACTCTTACCAAAAATTTCTAAAGTACGTATTATGAACCCATTTTAACAAAATGATAACTAAATTCATAAAAAATAGAATACTTATGCTTATCTAAAGTATTAAACTAAAGCTATATATTTTAATGAAAATGGCTCTTTTCGAGTCTAGAGACACTAAAATTTTGGGCTATTTAAAACTTGCGTTGTGTCGATATGAAAATCTATACATAATAAAAAACAAAGTCGGTCCCGCTGTCTGTACGCTTAGATCTTTTAAACTACGCAACGGATTTATAGATTATAGATTTATTCAAAAGGAAGGTTTATATGCCCCACATTAGTATCTATATTGCACCCGTGCGAAGCCGGGGCGTCTCGCTAGTCATTTAAATAAATTAATGTTGTGGTGGCGAAATGACCTGAACGCGTACTGCAAGAGCTGGTTTGTGGTGGTGCAGGGAAATAATATATGAAAGGACTTGGGAGAGGCTTTTGCCCAGCAGTGGGACAGTATAGCCGGACTTAAAAAAAATAGTAGTAGTAGAGCTCCTTGTAAAAAAAATCGTCTGGAGAAGTACCACCACCATATTTCGGAATTAAGAATTTCACGCCACTTCCAAACCCTTCAGGGAATACAAGGTGTGATGTTATGTTATCTGTTAAGTATGGAGCTTCATTATAATAAGTAACACCAATAATGTTTGATTATCACTTGCGTTAACGGTGTAGGAAAACATCGTGAGGAAACCGGCACAGCTGAGAGGGCTACATAAAGTTCCCGATGGTGTGTGTAGTCTGCCAACCCGTATCAGGCCAGCTTGGTAAACTAAAGCCTAAAACCTTCTCATTCTGAGAAGAGCTCATGACCAGCAGTAAAATAGAAATGGGCTGATTAATTAAATATTAAATATTATGAGAGATTAAGCCAAACCTATGTTATTGGTAGCTGGTATCACTGGACAATGTTGATAAAGGAGGGTAATCGTCAAGGTGAATCAACGTACTCGAAGTTATAAAAACACTGGTCATCCGACGGAACAGAGGATTCTATTCAGGATTCGATTCGTGCTGAATGAGAGACGTCATTCAACATGTCTGCAAGTCTGACCTTTTATATCTGATTAGCATGTCCTTATTTTCCGATATTGTGTAAATTGTGTAAAGTATTATATTGTGAACTAGCTTCTGTAACTAACCACTAACACAAATATAAGTACTCTCAGTGGTGGAGAGTCTATGTTGGTTTCATTTACTTTATTTACCATGCTGGCAATCCTGACATACCGATATTAGCTATAACTGTAACTAGCGACCCGCCCCGGTTTCGCACGGTTACAATGTAGATACTAATGTGGGGCATATAAACCTTCCTCTTGAATCACTCTATCTATTAAAAAAACCGCATCAAAATCCATTGCGTAGTTTTAAAGATGTAAGCATACATATGAACAGACAGACAGCGGAAGCGACTTTGTTTTATACTATGTAAAGATGATAGATGCACCCCTACACGATTCTGTTGTATGTCTTTTACACTTATAAGTATTTCCAGTACGCTTCATAATTAACTTAATTAGCCCATTACTGTCCCACTGCTGGGCACGGGGCTCGTCTCAGAATGAGAAACGTTTGGGCTATAGTCCACCGCGCTAGCCTGGTGCGAGTTGGCAGACTACACACACCATCGAGAACTTTATAGAGCCCTGTCAGATGTGCAGGTTTCCTCGCGATGTTTTCCCACACCGTTAACGCAAGTGATAATCAAATATTCGTGTTACCCATTTTATTGAAGATCCATAACTATCCTTAACTACCAACAAATTTGTTCTCTAGAATATAAAACCAGTGCACTTCACTTATGCAAAACTTCAATGAAATACAATGCTAGATTACTGGCAACTTGGCAAGCGCGCTATCGTATACCTATGAGAACTTGGCAGCTGATCTTCCGTGCGCCCAAATATAAATATTTCTGTGCAAACAAATAGTACCTGGAATGTATTTTAATAAAAACATAGCTGTGTCAAACATCGGATATATTTTGTTGCTAGCCGTCCTATTGTTGCACTTTGCATTGTGTATAAGTTGCGATACAAATCATTGTGAGAAGTGTAACTAAGTATTTATTTTAATTTATCGTTCTGCCTAGCCTTTTCCCAACTATATTGGGGTCAGCTTCCAGTCTAACCAGATGCGGCTGAATACCAGTATTTTACACGGAGCTACTGCCATCAGACCTCCGTCACGCGGGACCGACTATTTAACGTGGTCTCCGAGGCACGATGGGGTCTCGATGTGTAGCGAACGGTCACCCATCCACAGACTGACCGCGGCAAGCACAGCTTAACCTCGCAAATCATATGATCCACGCGGTTGGTAATTAGCCACTAGCCCCTCAATTATTTGAATTTATCGTATGACATCCTACCATCCTAGATATCTCTCTATACATATACAGAGTGGACTAGAATTCGACGTATTCCCTTTAAGGCGTGATAGTGTGTCCTATATGCAACAAATTAGCACCCCATGTACCCATAAATAATATATACTTAAATTTCTTCCTTTTTGCCTCATTGGTCTAGTGGTGGCAAGCGCGACTGCTGATCGTGAGGTCCTGGGTTCGATCTCCAGGTCGGGCAAAGTGTTACTGGGATTTTCTGTGTAAAATTCCTCAGTAGCAGCCGCAGCCTAGAGTTTGGATTTGTGCCCGGTTGATGGCAATCGGCTCGCCCCCTATTATATGGGACTTAAACATAACGGCGAAATGAGGGTGTTACTAAACACCTCTGCCCAACCCTTCAGGGAATACGGGTGTGATGTTATATTATGTTATAAATTTCTCGAAATCTACTAACTTTCGGCTAGGGTACATGGGGTACTTATTGTTTGCATATAGAATACAATTTATCGTCTTAAAGGGAATACGTCGAATACGAGTACAGCCTGTATAATTACTTGTCCTGACTGATTGACCGATTGATTCATCAACGCAGAGCCTAAACTACTGAAGCTGTACACATGAAAGTACAGCTGTAGGTTCCTTTTGTGACGGAGGCATCCACTAAGAAAGGATTGTTGGAAATTCTACCCCAAAAGGTGTAAAATAGGGGATGGCAGTTAGTATGAAAATTCACGCGGAAGAAGTCGCGGGCTAAGGGCTTGTACACAAAACTGCGAATCGGCGCGATGCGAATTTGCAACGCAGAAAACTGCGACGCAAATTGCTGCGATGCGATTTCGTGCGGCAAGGCGTCTTCCTTCCAAGGTTCGGGTGACCAATCCCTCGACGATCGTCAACCGTATTGAACGTATTTTATACAAGGTAGAATAAATTTGCGTAAAAAGATTTGCGCACTGCTGTTACTGATAAGAAGATATAGGAAAAATCAACTACGCGAATCAATTCGTAAGTTCTTGCAATGCGTCGTGCGAGCTCGTATATTTCTACGATGCGACGTCGCATCGCAGTTTTTGGTACAAGCCCTAATTGCTACTTATAAATAAAACACCAGTCAAGTGCGAGTTGGAGGCACGCACCGAGGGCGCCGTACCAAGAATAATCGTAACAGATAAGTTTTTGTTTGTACTACAGTGCAACAGATTTAAGAAATACCGTTTGACAGCTGTCAGATTTTCATTTTTATTGGACTAGGCACGTCTTCGGTGCCGTGATTGGCCGCCAAATTTGACCACTAGCCAATCGGATTGCTCGGCAAGCTTCCGTTTAGACACCAGTGGTCTAATTATGAAACGTCAAAAGGTTATTCTTAGATTTCTTACACTGTGGTCACAACTTTACTCTTCTATATTTTATTTCTTTTATTCATTCTATATACATATTTTGTAACATTTTTAATATTTCAATAAAAATTATAAAAAAATACTTAAAAATATAAAAAATAGTAGCCCACCGGCATCGGGAGCAGGATCCAAGTTACCGGTGGTCAGGGCCTCAGAGAGAGGAACTTCCTGACAATACGTGCCGTATCCAGAAGTACCGCTTTCTGTATCAGGCCCTTGACCGAGCTGCCCAACGAGAGCCTCATCAGACGTTGGTCGAGGCTCTTGGCTATTAAGCCATTGGCCGCAACGACTATCGGCACAACGACTGCTGAGTCTACCTCCCACATGTCGACAACTTCGTGTGCCAAGTCTTGATACTTAATTTCTATTATAATATATTTTATTATTATTAGTATTTATTGTCTGTATGTAATGGCGTTTTTGAGGTAGACCTGGTAATAAAATATTTCTGACGGACGGACGGACAGCGTTGCCACAAAGGTAGGGTTCCGTTCGAACTGGTTGGAATGGAACCCTAAAAACCTAGTATTCGTGTATCTGTTATCGATCATATCACGTTTAAGTAATAGCGGTTTTTGTACGGAAAATCAGGGCAATCGTTTTTACT
This sequence comes from Amphipyra berbera, assembly GCA_910594945.2. Taxonomy (NCBI): domain Eukaryota; kingdom Metazoa; phylum Arthropoda; class Insecta; order Lepidoptera; family Noctuidae; genus Amphipyra; species Amphipyra berbera. The sequence goes on along the minus strand of OU343125.1, from coordinate 19,257,340 downwards.
GTGATGATTAATTGGCCATAAGTAGATTTAGGGGCCGAGTGTCCTGCGAAGTACTCGTAGTACTCTCAACCGGCGTGCGTGTATGACAAGATGTATGGATGTGGACGAAGCGAAAGGGTTATGTAAGGGTGTTAGCATGTGGCGTTCTATAGTTTCTGCCTACCCCCATGGAAAAAAGGCGTGAGTTTATATATGTATGTATGTGTCCCGCAAGTGTCTCCAACCATGTCTGACGATATCGCGCGACGTTGCTGGACATCGCGTTACATGTCAGGCATAGATAGAGATTGCCCTGGGATCTGGAGGCGGGAGCCCTCGCGGTGAGATATCGTCAGCGCGAGGAGGCGCCTGGGCGGAGTGAGCTCCGCCAGATCCTAGAGACTGAGTGGAGAGAGCGACTTGCGCAACCAAGCGCTGGGCACGTCGCAATTGCGGCGGTAAGACCTGTGATGGAGGAGTGGCTGGAGAGGCGGCATGACTCATGGTGCTCTAGGAACATGGTTGTTTCGGGAAGTGCCTGTGTCGCATAGGCCGGGAGCAGAGGCCCGGTTGTCACCACTGCGACTGTTCCGAGGAGACAGCGCTGCACACTTTGCAGGCGTGTCCAGCTTGGGAGTCGCAGCGCCGCGAATTAGTCGCGACGGTCGGCGGTGACCTCTCGCTTCCGGCCGTAATTCTGGCCATGGTCGGGAGCGTGACTGCGTGGGAAGCCATCGCCTTCTTTTGAGAGGGGGTGATGGCGACCAAAGAGAACGCGGAGAGGGAGAGGGAGCGGTGTGCTCTTCTCCCTTCCCGCGCCAGACGCACCGGGTGCCGGAGGGCGCGCGTACGCGATGACCTCCAGCCACCCTAGTGTATGGCCTGCAGGCGGCGGGTTTGGAGCCTCGCCGCCTGACCAGTAACAGGCCCGAGAAGGCGGCGTGCCGTGTTCCGTACGCGCTTCTCAGGAGGACGTGGGGCAAGGCCCCACAGAGGAGAGGTCCGCCATGGGTTGGCGGACCGGGACCTGCCGGGGTTGCGGTGCATGCTTTTGCGAATCCCGCGACCCCGGCCGTACGGTCAGGAGAAGGAACACCGTTGGTTTTTATCCGGTAAGAGTTCGGCAGACCCCCTCGCCTTCCCCGGGTGAGGGATATCCATGAGGATTTTCCAACGAGATAAAAAAACCAAAAAAAAAGGCATAGATAGAGATGCCAGATGTGTTCGTAAAAAATCGGTCATTTTTCTACATAACATCACGCTTTACATTCCCCGAAAGGTTCGGCAGAGGTGTAGAGTAACACCCTCATTTCGCCAGTTATGTTTAAGTCCCATGTAATAGGGGGCGAGCCAATTGCCATTAACCGGGCACAACTCCAAACTCCGGGCTGCTACTGAGAAATTCGCAATGGGAAAACGGAATAACACTTTGCCTGACCTGGGGATCGAACCCTGGACCTCACAATCAGCAGACTTTTTAAGGTTCCGTACCCAAAGGTAAAACGGGACCCTATTACTAAGACTCCGCTGTCCGTGCGTCCGTTCGTCCGTCCGTCCGTCACTAGGCTGTATCTCATGAACCGTGATAGCTAGACAGTTGAAATTTTCACAAATGATGTATTTATGTTGCCGCTATAACAACAAATACTAAAAAACAGAATAAAATAAACATTTAAAGGGGCTCTCATACAACAAACGTGATGTTTTTGCTTGATATTGATAACGGCAACAGGTAGACGATTGAAGTATTCACAGAATATTTAGTTATATATTCACATCAAAAATAAATAATTAAATTAAAATAAAACAAATATTTAAGGGGACTCCCATACAATAAACGTGATTTTTTTTTGCCGTTTTTATAGATAATGGTACGGAACCCTTCGTGCGGGAGTCCGAGTCGCACTTGGCCGGTTTTGTTTCTATTTTTTTTTATTAACTGAATGTTACAAAATAACCTTAAGTTCGTCCAGTTTACCAAGATTTTCTTGACTGGACGGACAAAAAAAAGCCGGACTGTCCGGTCGCAAACCAGACATCTGGCAACGCAGCACGAAAATTTCGCGAAAACAGATGTCTGGCGACGTTGAGCGATGTCTGTCGACGTCCGTTGGTCCCCTAGTGAATATCGGCTTAACTCTATATAATTCACCGTACCCGGAGAATATAATGGCATACGCAAAAACACAACTTTTTCAGAACAAAATAAAAACCGATTTTTGACGACTGCTTGCCAAGTACTGCTTGTAACTGAGAAGCAGTCGTCAAAAATCGGTTTTTATTTTGTTCTGAAAAAGTTGTCTTTTTGCTAATGCCATTATATTCTCCGGCGACTGCTGTTACAAACGGCCATAAGTATTTCCTTATACCACTAAATGGGCCAAGGGTTTGGTAATCTTCATAAACGTTTTATTTAGTATTAAATATAAACTTCTGCTAAACGCCTGCAATATGACAACTATACTTGTATATCGTTCCATTTGCACTGTACGGTTAACCACACCTATATCTACCCTTCAGTAAAAAGTTTGATAGGATTCTAGGACTTAAAAATAAGGGTATAAGATCGAATTTTGTATGCATGTTTCGTTAGGATGGTATTGCTTTCGATGCTCAGTGTACTCTGTAGCACTCGGTGGCAACGGTCGGGTCGTGAAATTATATTTTATACGCGAACCCCCGTTACTGCGTGCTAGGAGAAGACACGATATTGTTGTAATAATCTGTACAATATTTTATATAACTACTTTTAGCTGGTTTATTAATAAAGAATACGTTTAAAGTTGGTTTTAGAAGGAAAGTTGGGAACGTTTTGTGGCTTCTATCGTAATAAAATTGAACGAGAATACCCGGACGAGGAGGCTATGAATAGAATAGCTCGTCTTGTAAGAGATTTACTAAGTTATAATTCAAAGATAGCTTTCGCCCGCGACTTCAGCCGCGTGGATATCGGATATAAACTTAGGTTGTTAAGTTTGTCTATTGTTTATCATTAGATTTGAAGTGTGTTTATTTATACTACCTGGATGACCGAGCTTTGCTCGGTATTTTTTTGGTAAACTGTCGTTTTCTAAAAATGGAACCTAGCTATATCGATTTATAGCCCCCAAAACCCCCGGCATACTAAATTTCATGAAAATCGTTGGAGCCGTTTCCGAGATTCAGATTATATATATATATACATATACAGGCTGTCCAGTAAATAGTACGACATATTGTGCGGAGTGATAGCTTGGGTCAATACCTAACAAAATAACACATAACATGTTGCGCAAAATGTTACGGTTTTTAAATTATACAAAATTTTCCAAAATATCGAAAAATTTAAGTTTTTTGTTTGTAGAACAGTTTCTACTTTTTGAAAAAAAAAAGACTTGTCAATGAGTAGAGTAACTTTTTACAAGTAACCTGATGTAAAAAATACAAGAAAAGGGATTTTTATTACAATATAGTAAAAAAATTGGCTTTTCCATATTTAGGAAAATTTTGTATAACTTGAATAGAATAGAATATGTTTTTATTTGCAAATATAGGTAATACAAAAAATAAGATGTTACATTTGTGATTATAGCTCAGCCATATTTCACTATTCGGTATGCAAATATTTACATGAAAAACAACATTACATTTACAATAATTACATTGAAAACCGTAACATTTTGCGAAAAATATTGTGCTATTTTGGTAGGTATTGACCCAAGCTATCACCCCTGCAGTATGTCGTACTATTTACTGGACACCCTGTATACAAGAATTGCTCGTTTAAAGGTATTAGATAGATTAAATAGATAGATAGATGAAGTCGATGCATTAGATTTGAAGTGTATTTATGTGAAGACGATACATCAGATTTGAAGTGTATTTATGTGAAGACGATACATTAGATTTGAAGTGTATTTATGTGAAGACGATACATTAGATTTCACGTGTATTTATGTGAAGACGATACATTAGATTTGAAGTGTATTTATGCGAAGACGATACATTAGATTTGAAGTGTATTTATGCGAAGACGATACATTAGATTTGAAGTGTATTTTATTATTGTATGTATATTGTACGAACTTTTATTTAAGGACTTGACTGCCTCGTTGGTCTAGTGGTGGCAAGCGCGACTGCTGATCGTGAGGTCCTGGATTCGATTCCCATGTCGGGCAGTATTATTGGGATTTTCTGTGTGGCATTTTTCAGTAGCAGCCCGGAGTTCAGATTTGTGCCCGGTTGATGGCAATAGGTTCGCCCCCTATTACATGGGACTTAAACATAACGGCGAAATGAGGGTGTTACTATACACCTCTGCCCAATCCTTTGGGGAATACAGGCGTGATGTAATTTTATGTTTATTTAAAGGTTAAATTAGACGTTTTGACATTCGTATAAAAATTCTATCAAAACTACTAACTTATTCCTCAAATAAAAGTTATCCGAAGTTAGTAAAATCCTTACAGCCGTTATTATTATACAAACTTCAAATCCCGTTTTACCCCTTATTAGGGGTTGTGATAAAATGATAATAATAACACAACGAATACTAGGGTGGAACCTAACTGTGCAAGAAATATGTACCACTAAATTGCTGGTACTAATTAGACCAATGAATTTTGCGCCAGAGAGAGATATTATAATGAGGGACATAAATTATCATACGTTTGGAAACATATTGTAATCCCTTTCTCTTATTACAATCTCAGTAATACCTCTAAAATGCTAATGTTTAATTATAAATCACCGAAATATAATTTGTATTCTTAATAGTCATTAGTATGTTATTATACGGGTTGTTCATGTAGAAGCAAGGTCGCTTCAAATTTTTAGGCTTACATAACCAGCCGTGTTCCTCCCGCGCTTCTCAGAAGGAAGTGGGGCAGGGGAGAAATTACCCCACCACTGGAGAGATCCACCAGAAGAAGGTGGTGGACCGAGACGTGGGTTGCGGTGCATGCATTAGAGAATCCCGTGACCCCGGCCTTAGGTCGGACGTCGTCCGACATAAGTATTATACAACGTTTACAAAAATACCCCCAAAACCGAAAGGGGGTTAAAAGGTCCCTTGTAAAGAGTCTATTGGCAATATTTGAAAACGGTAGTGTGACCCAAAAAATAATAATTTGGATAAAACATAAAATAATCATCATTGAAACGCAACCCTGAAAACATAAAACTAAAGAGTAGACTACCCAGAAAGTTATTTACATTCTTACCTAATTTCCTCTGAGGGGTAAATGACAACAACCATGAAAGACTACTTGATTATTTACATCCTTCATTGGGAATTATGTAACACGCTGTATAGAAGGGTTGTGTCGCGTGACGTATGCGATACATACGGCACTTTCTAAATATAATATAATAACATCACGCCTTGTATTCCCCAAAGGGTTCGGCAGAGGTGTTTTTAGTACACCATCATTTCGCCAGTTATGTTTAAGTCCCATGTAATAGGGGGCAAGCCTATTGCCATCAACCGGATGCAAATTCAAACTCCGGGCTGCTACTGAGTAATTCCACGCGGAAAAACCCAATAACACTTTGCCCGACCTGGGGATCGATCCCAGGACCTCCCGATCAGCAGTCGCGCTTGCCACCACTAGACCAACGAGGCATAAATATATTATTATACGGGTTGTTCATGTAAAAGCAAGGTCGCCACAAGTTTTTAGCTTAAATAACCAATGAGCTCGTCTCCTTAAATTAGATTTTTATGCAAATCAATCACGGACGGACAGCGGAGTGTTGTATATCTTTTCACAATATACTTTTTTTTTGTCGTGGCGAAATGCACACGCATACTGCACTACCACGGGGAGATAGTGCAGTTATTTGAGACTCAAACCCACTAAAACTTCACGGTGTCCTCAGCCACATATGGCGGGAGCACGGGCACGCGTAAGCACTCATCCGCGAACCCGCCGCAACAATATGCTCAGCTCAGTTCCAATTGAGGACAGTCACCAGTTTTGTTACCTATATCATGAGCTTTCGTCTGTCGCCGAGTTTCGCTATTCCTGATCCTGTCAACAAACGAGATACCTAACATAATACGACACGTTCCATGTTAGGTGTGAGAGCCTCGATCTAGGTGTCCCTTTCTAACATCAAAATACAAAACACTATCAAAATGTAGCAGTGATAGCCTAGTGGTGTGACCGTCGGACTGGCAAGTCATTGGTCTCGAGTTCGAACCCAAGGCACGCACCTCTGACTTTTCGGATTCATGTGCGTATTGTACAATTATCACTTAGTTAAAAAACGGTGAAGGAAAACATCGTGAGGAAACCGGCTTGTCTGAAAGATATTTCTCGACGGCATGTGAAGCCAAGTCAAAGGCCCATGGGCGGCATAAACTGCGACACCAGGTTAGTCACCAACCACATGAAAAGAAGAAGACTATCAAAATACTTTGTTTAAAAAAATATGCTATACCTACAGGGTGTAAACGAAATCATGTAATTCCTTCAAACCTCGTGATGTACTGCTGACATAGATTAAACCTGCATGGGATACGTTTGGATTCTTTTTTTTTTACTTAAAATAAACGTCTGATCTTAACGTGAGGCATTTTACCGCCCCGAGCGATTGTTTAACTCCGCGCGCTAAAATGCCTCACGTTAAGAACACATGTTTATTTCTTATAATTTTATTTTTATTGAATCCAAAAGTATCCGGTGCAGGATTAATCTATGTCAGCAGTACATCACGAGTTTTGAAGGAATTACATGATTTCTTTTACACTAAGTCACACCACAAATACACTTAGGGTCTAAAACACATTAATTCCAAAATTCTGCCGAAATCTAAATACTAATTATCCGTAATACATAATGTCCAACAATAGAACGTTATTATTAATTTCAGTAATAGCCTGTACGCGGCAATTTAATGGACATTTGATAACAAACTAAGTAGCTATTCATTGCGTAACATCCAATTTCATTAATTAACGGTCAGCGCGCTGCTCCCGCGGGCAACAACTAATATGGCCGATATACAAGAGGTTCTGGTTTAAGTTATGAGAGGAAAGATTTTAAAATCTAGATTTTAAATCCGAATAATGATGCTGTTTTTGGGTCCAATCACAAAACTGCGAAACGACGCGATGCGATTTCGCAACGCAGAAAACTGCTTTTGTCTTCACGTACATCTTTATCGATAAGTACGTGCGCACGCTCAGCGCCCGAATAGCTTCTGCGTAGTACTCACGTCACAATTGAGCAGCGCCCGCGTTGCCTCCACGCCCCCCGCTTCCGCGTTACGATTTTTGCGCGATTTAGGGTCTAAATACAAAACTGCGAATCGAGTCGATGCGAATTCGCAACGCAGAAAACTGCGACGCGAATTGCTGCGATGCGATTTCGGTCGGCAAGGCGTCTTCCTTCCAAGGTTCGGGTGAGCTTACCCTCGACGATCGTCAACAACCGTAATGAACGTATTACATAAAAGATTTGCGCACTGCTGTTACTGGTAAGAAGATATAGGAAAAATCAATTACGCGAATCAATTCTTAAGTTCTTGCGATGCGTCGTGCGAGCTCATATAATTCTACGATGCGACGTCGCATCGCAGTTTTGTGTATGGACCCTTTGTAATTGACACACCGTAGACTGACAGACCTATAGACAAATAAAATTGAGAGCTTCTATCGCATTAACACAAGAAAAAGAAAAACTTAATGTCTTGTAAAGAAAGGAGACATAACGAATTATGATTTTTTGTTTAAAGCCGCGGGCCAGTTTTTTATATGTCCAGCAGTTACAATGCTAAGTAAGTTTGACATCATTTCATCGTTTTGTATGCTGTGTGAATAAAAACCTTTAAAGCTGGGTACTGACCGGCGTTACGAGGCGTAATGTAACGTGTTACACAGCGAGCTTGACGTTCTCTTGTAATTTTCTTTCCACATTCAATCGCTATCGCTTCTTACTTGTACCCCAATTCAAACCAAAATCAGCACTCTCATGTCGGACAGCACTGATTGAGACTGAAACAGCAAGTGTGGTCACCTTGGGAGATGTGATGTCATCGATACAATGCGTAACAAAGCCGGTTGAGGGATCAGGAATAATGAGCAACGTCATTACTGGTGAATGGTGATATTATTTTGTTTGCGACTGTACTTCGAAGTTTGAGTTTGTAAATATTCGTATAAGTAACATAACATAAAATCACGTGTGTATTCCCTGAAGGGTTGAGCAGAGGTGTATAGTAACACCCTCATTTCACCGTTATGTTTAAGTCACATATAATAGGAGGCGAGCCTATTGCCATCAACCGGGCACAAATCCAAACTCCAGGCTGCTACTGAAGAATTCCACACGGAAAATCCAATAAAACTTTGCCCGATCTGAGGATCGAACCTAGGACCTCACGATCAGCAGTCGCGCTTGCCACCACTTGACCAACGAGGCAACGAGGCAGTACGTATAAGTAGTACGGCCGAAATGCCTGGGCCACCTTGAACATAATGCAGTTGGGCAGTCGACATTTTAGGAAAACAATGGCATTTAATTAACATTTAACTAAGATCGTCATGTCATCTTAGGTTCTGTCATGTTTATAATCAAAGTTTATTTGATAGTTTTTACAGTAACTATCACGGTTTTGACGTTTTAATTCTTGTTTGGGATTGGATAAGAACTTAGATCTTTTTTGAACTTGGCCTGATTTTGAATACTTAGGGATGATTTCCACCAAACGGCTCGCATCGCATCGGATCGGAAAGTATACGAACGTATGCGGCGACAGCCGAACGCGTCCGTCAGGATGTCGACGCATACGATCGGTTCCGTACAGTCGCTTGCGAACGTATCCGTTTCTGCTCCTAGTCAAAAGTTTCATTCCTACCGTGTTGACGTGTTTTAATTTTTTCAAGGATCCGATCGGTTACGGCGACATGCGAACGGAGCCGATCGCGCGTCGCAGCATACTTTCGGCTACGATCGCCTGTCGCGGAAGACGCCCGTGGTGAAGCTGCTGTGCGCGGCTTGGTAATATAGACTTTAAATACTGTGTACACGATTTAATTTCGTTTAAAGATTGTAAAATCCGTTCCGATCCGATGCGATGCGAGTCGTTTAGTGGAAATCATCCTTTAGATTTTTCATATAAAATACGACGTAGTTGGTTTATGTGGAAACGTTTTTAAACGGTTTTGATAAGCTTCATATATTTGTTGATTATTGATTTAATATGATAGTTGATTCAAATCTTACGACAGATTTTTTAACTACTTCTATAGAACCGATTCTCCTGAAACTTCGCACACAAATTCAATTTCCCTGACAATACAACATTATAATAATTTCAACCTTTAATCCTTAAATCCTAATGCTACAGGAGTACTGCAAAATAAAACCGTTTAACTTTAACGTTTTTTTTAATGGGATCTTCTTCTTTTCATGTAATTAGTTACTAACCTAGTGTCGGAATTTATGCCGGCCATGGGCCTCTGACTTGGCTTCACGTGCCGTCGAGAAATATCTCTCAGGCATACCGATTTCCTCACGATGTTTTCTTTCATCGTTTTTAAGCAAGTGATAATTCTGTACCTTCAGTGAAAAGTGATAACAACTCGGCTTGTATAAATTTTGATATTTTTTCAATAAGTTCATCAGTAAAAAATTGCAATTTTTCAATCTAATTCCCGTGTTTCTACGTATTGAAATGAGAGAGTTAGTTTTCGTGTACAACACGAAAACTAACTCTCTCGAGGTTTATTTTATACTACCTATAAAGAAGTAAATTTTACTTTCAGTTCCGAGGTCGTTTTGGAAACTACTTTAGGGGGGTAAAAAAAACTTATGAAATTTCCACACACACTTGCGATCGCAATGTAAATTGTTTTGGTATTACATGTTTTAAGTATTTATTACTGGTTGCAAATTCAAAAATTACCTATAAACTTTTAATCTACTGAGTCTGCGCTACTTCTTCCTAGCGTGTCGATGGCAATCTGAATTGAGTCGGCCCAGAACTTAGCTACGAGTTCAGCGTTATCAGGAGCGTCCATTAGCTCCTGTAACGTGCACGTATCAGGGCACGCAAGGCATGATGTCAGGTGTCCCATCTTTTGTGGAACAGCACCACATTTACACTACAACCTGGAATGCTCTATGAATCTCCACCTGAGCAGGTTTTCCTTGCTTTGACCAACCTGGGTCCGGAGTCTGTTTAAAGACTTCCAGGTTAGCCAAGGCAACTCATGGGACAAATGGGATGGGTAGGGAAGCGCTATCACGCAACAGCTTTAACCTTTGTCGAGACTGTTCGCTAGTGAGCGGAAGGAGACACACTTTAAAAAACTGTTGCGGGTTTTTTAGTATTTGCGGCACAAGGATGTTGTCGTGTGGTGTCTTGTATCGTTACCCATTTTGGCTCTTTCGTTAGAGCTTGCCACCGCTCTACGAACTTCTGGAGGCTCTATTCCTGCCTGTGGATACAAAAGTACCGGGGTCGGTTTGAAGCAACCAGTGACGATCGGGCACGTTTCATTCAAAGTTGTATTCACCAACTTTGCATGGGCTGAGCGACTCCACACAGGGCACACGAATTCGCCTGCAGATAAAAATAGTGCCAGCCCAGAAATCTGCATAACGTCAGGCGAAGCACCCCAGTTAGAGGAGACCAGTCGTTTCAACAGACTGTTGCGGGTGTGTACCTTCTGCTTGATATTATTGCAGTTTTTTTTTTTTTTTTTTCTACTGATATTAGATACTTATTTACTAGATATTATTTAACCCCTGATTTCTAAAAGGCAGATCAAATGCAAAAATTAACGAATCAGCTGTCAAATCTCATGTCTACTGATGTGATTAATTAGTATTTTGGTCAACCATTTACAGCATTTGACATGAGATTTGACAACATATTAAATTAATTAGCGTTTTAGAAGCTGGCGGTGTGAGAAATTTACAGTTTCTAGTAAATGAGTTACCCGTTTGTTTAATTAATTTAATTAAGTACCTAAATAAATGGACTTTAGATGGTTGTTCAGTTACATTTTGTGTTCAAATTTAAATGTTCAATAAAAACAAAAAATTATAAGGCATATTTCGGGTTTACGGATGGAATAACCAACCCATAGAAGATTTGCTTATGTTGCACCAAAGACACGTAAGCAAATCTTCTAAGATATTATTTGCCCTTACATACATTTAATTTTTTTACAATCGGCAGACAAAACATTGAATAGATAAGATGATAGAAGGTGTTAAGGAAAATAGAAATATGACAAAGATGGACAGCGTAATAGAAAAGACAGATGAAAAGAAGGCAGAAGAAATTACCTTTGAGAAAAAAATAGCAAGGAAGGGATTCAAGAAAGGAAAGAAAAGGAAAATAAGGAGGAGAACAACATAGTGGAAAATCAAGGTGGAGAGAAGGCAGAAGAAGTGACACTGAAGAAAAAAATAACATGGAATGGGTTTAAAAAGGAAAGAAAAGGAAAATAAAGTGATGGACACCGTAGTGGAAAATCAAGGTGGAGAGAAGGCAGAAGAAGTGACACTGAAGAAAAGAAATATCATGGAAGGGGTTCAAGAAAGTAAAGAAAAGGAAAATAAGGAGGAGGATAACATAGTGGAAAATCAAAGTGTGGAGGAGGCAGAAGAAATTTGAAAGAATATACTTTATTGTACACAAAAATTTTAACACAGCTCTTATACAATATCAAACATTAAAGGGTACAATGGCGGTCTTATCGCTGATAGCGATATCTACCAGACAACCTTTGGTTGAACAGGAAGTCAAAGAATAAGATAGGGGGGGTAGTCCGTGGTGTACTGCTGCAAAATATATACCACACACAATACATAGACATAATACTTACATATACCTAGTCTTGCCTTAAATATTGTCACGAAGAAAAAACATTTTTTTATTGCAAATAATATTTATTACTTTTACAGTGTGTTAGTTTAATACATAAATATAAAACAATTTAAAATATAAAAAGCTTATTCGAAGTGGTCTCCATTGGCTGCAATACAGTCCTTTAAACGTTGAGGCCAGTTATCAATAGAAGCACGCACTCTTTCCATGGGGAAATTCTTCACTGCCAATCGTATGGATTGTTTTAGGGACTCCAAATTATCATGGCGTTTAGAGCAAGCCGTAGTCTCTAAAACTGACCATAAATCATAATCCAGCGGATTAAGATCGGGACTAGACGACGACCAGTCTTCAGCTCTGATGAAGTCCGAAACGTTCACTTCCAACCAAGACTGCGTGGGCCGAGCTTTATGACCCGGCGCCGAGTCTTGTTGGAAGGACCATATTACTTGGTTATTGAACATGGTGTTGTTAAGGGGCTTAACTACCTTCTTAAGAATGGTATCTTGATACACTTGTGCCGATGTTTTGATACCTTTTTCACAAAAATATGGCTCAGTCACTCCTTCATAGCTAACACCCCACCAAACCATCACTGAAGTCTGATAATGCCCACGTTGCACTCTGTCGACTAATTGGGAAGCTTCCTTAGAGCTTTGAGCATAAATACGGTCATTTTGTTTGTTAAAATGTTGCTCAATTGTAAAGATTTTCTCATCCGTAAACAAAATTGTTCTGTGATCTCCCTTTGCGTACCGCTTCAGTAGTTGTTTCGATTTTACCACCCTATTCTTTTTTAAATTATCAGTTAAAAAATGACCAGTACGTCTCTTATAGGCTGCAAGTCCTAAGTCATCTTTTAAAATACGCGACATGGTTCTGGGTGCTATCTTTATCTCCCGAGATAAAAACTCTTGCTTTCGGACAGGATTTCTTCGAATTCTTTCCCTTACTGCTTTGACCACCTTTTTCGTACGAACACTACGTGGACGGCCACATCTTTTTCTGTCACAAACAGAGGAGGTCTCGTTGTACCTATTAATAGCCCGGTACACAAACATTTGACTAATACCAAGCGTATGGAGAGTTTTAAAAATTGCATTTGGCTCCGTACCAACTTTGTGTAATGCAATCACAGCGATTCGGTTCTCTTTATCACCCCACTCCATTTTAATATCGCAAAATATTGTATAATTTATTGGCGCCAAAATTAGAAAACACAATGAATAATCGTATAAAAATGACAGATTCCAAATTCAAATGTAATATCTTTCTTGTTTTTAATTGTAACAGCATTTATGGTGTAGTGTGGTCAGGGGGGTACTTGGAAAGGAAACAAGGTCTTCCCAAAATAGGTGTTTATTATATATTGTACCAAGACGTCTCATACAAGTGAGGGATATACGAACACTGTCCCTAAGACACGGCGAGTACATCACATACAATAAGTTTACAGTGAATACTTAGTCAGCACATTACAATGGCCAGACTAGGTATATATTATGAGCTATTGTGATTTTAGAAACTTAAAAGTTTAAATAATTATAAGAAGAACTTCAATGGTTCTTATACGATTAAAAAAACTTTATTCTTTTAATTAATTATTTTTTATTTAATTAAAATAAAATATTGTTATAAAATAACCTTAAAACAATAAATCCGTTTTCAGGGTATACATTTTCTATTTATTTATTTATTTCAACGTACACTTTAATATTTTAGAAATTTTATCGCAATTTGACTACATTTCATCATTCACTTCTTTTATACTAATATTATACATATAAAGAGGAAAGATTTTTATTTTTGTATGTAACGAATAAACTTAAAAACTACTGAACCGATTTCAAAAATTCTTTTGCCGTTAGAAAGCTACATTATCACTGAGTAACATAGGCTACGGGCGGAGCCGTGAGGACACAGCTAGTATTTTATACACAGTAAGGGTGTATACTGATTTAAATGAAAATTTTCGAATTAATTCCTAAATAGAAGATGAGTAAAATATTTGGATATTTCAGTGGTAAATATTTCGTTTTTAACTTTTTGTTATATCACTTGTACGAAGCGTGACATTCCCAATACACACACGTTCTATCACTCGACACCAAACCAATAAACAATGTGTACAATGTTAAAAAATCATTACACATTAATTTACACCAAAAAAACGAAGTAATCGTTGTGTAAGTGATATAAATAGACATTTTTATTAATATCTAAAAAAGTATATAAAGTAACCTCTTATTTCCTATAGTACAATATCATGTAAGTTATTGCCTAAAAATACCAGTAATAAATATTTTCATAAATAAGTAGAAAAAGAGTACCGTAAAACGGGGCTATTTGAAATTCATGGCGTTAATTGGAACGAACAAGGTACAGAAGATTTTTCGATATATATTTTAACTAACTATGAATAATTTCATTTTTAATATTTATTTTTATAATAATAAATATACAATTTCATTGAAATGGTAAATATGTATATAATAAAAAAAATATTAAATTATTTTATTTATTTAATAAATAAATAAGAAGTACGTTCCATAACTGAAATCCAATTTACCCCATAACGTTCAAATAACCCCGTTTTACCAGTAGTAATTTTTTTAACTTTGATCCCGTTTTTCTCGAAGCTATGATTTTAGAGTTAAATCACTTTTCACTGAAGGTACAGAATTATACAATGCACACATGAATCTGAAAAGTCAGAGGTGTATGCTTTGGTTCAAACTCGAGACCTATGACTTGACAGTCCGACGGTCACACCACCACTGTTATACTTTTAACACTCTCCCTGCCAAGGGAACCGCCGGCGACCCCCAAAAAATTTTGTTCAGCAGGCCAAAGCACATTTTTTAATACTTTTATCACATTTTCCATAACAGCACGCCAATAGTTGTAAAAACTATTTGAATTCGGGAGTCAGTAGGGATCCCACAGCCTCTTGTAAAAATTTTGACTGTTGACTCACGGCGTTCACAAGCAGAACCTGGTGGGACCCGCCGGTGGCCTCCATGGCCTCCTGAACGTAAAATGTATTATATATTGTCGGCAGGGAGAGTGTTAAGGGATTATTTTATAAATAGATTCGTAGGCACTAAAGCTGCAGACGGCAATAATAATTTTGTCTCACTGACGCATACTTTATTTCCAATGTCGCAGATGGTGACGCCTCTCGGCTATCCTATTTTTAGTAGTCGAGTCCCCGACAAGTCCGTTGTTATGTAAATCAGTGCGCCATTTGGCTCGGCCCTTGATAGCGCGATTAGATCGTCCAATTTTGATCGATTGGTTGGCTTCCGTTGTACTTATCATGCTCGTCTCCTCTCGTGGGATGAATAATAAAACAGATGGGGTTATACTATAGTAGAGGCATCTACTCTCGTATAAGTATTAAAATCTTATGGCTAAATACTCAAATGCTACTCAATTTTAAGTTACCGTTAAGCCTCGTGCTGTCACTGCCACTTTTTTTTGCAATGGGTTTTCTCTTGACTCTAGTCTAGGTCAGAGGAGACAGAGACAAAGTCTACGACGGAGTGAGCTTACCCAGAAGAAGCCTGTTAACTCTAACTTTGAAGAGATTCAGGTTGAATGCGTTCGGGAACACAGACGCGGGTAGTGAGTTCCACTCTTTTGCAGTGCGCATTATGAAGGATGTTTGGAAGCGCTTAGTGCGAATTGGTGGAATGGCAACTAAGTGTGGATTGTAACTTGCAGTGCGTCTAGATGTCCAATGGTAGAAGGGGACCGGTGGGATGAGGTTGTGGAGTTCTTGAGCACACTCTTCGAAATACAGTCTATAGAAGACCGACAAGCAGGCAACCTTGCGGCGATGAGCCAAGCTGTGAAGCTTGGCATCCACCAGTTTTTCGTCGCTATGAGCCTCTTAGCTCTGCGTTCCACTGAGTCAAGCGCGGCAAGTTAATGCAAGGCAGCGGCAGCCGGCGACAGCAGACAACATTACTTTGCAGTATATTTTTGCATGAGACTGAATGCGACTGCCGCGCGACAGATCGTGACTTGTTTTGACGTGTAGCGGCAGACGACACCCCCGCACAAACACAGTACTGCCGTTGAAGTTCGACATTATAGACGTGTTGACAGAGAGTTGACAGAAGGCACAACCGCAAGCTATAAGTAATGCTGCGACGTAACTGCAGTACCTGCTGCCGGCTTTGGAATCTATAGGACGGCAACTGAAGCCCGACAGCATTTGCTGTCGGCCGACTGCCGTTTCAGTCTGCCGTGTGCTGCGTCCCGTGAAATCGCACTTTATGGCGAAGTGACGGTGACAGCACGAAATTAACGGCAACTTAAAACTTAGTAGTGTTTGAGTATTTAGTTATTAGTTTCGTATTTTAAGCAATTTCTTTTTTCTGTTAACAGGCCTTCGAAGTATTTTTTTTTTATTCTTGACTTAAGCAGTGATAGCGTAGTGGTGTGACCGTTGGACTGCCAAGTCATAGGTCTCGAGTTCGATCCCAAGGCACGCATCTCTGACTTTTCGGATTTATGTGCGTATTGTATAATAATCACTTGCTTAAAAACGGTGAAGGGGCTCGTGGCTAAATAACAACCGCGCCGATCGTACGATTTGCGAGGTTAAGCTGCGCTTGCCGCGGTCAGTCCGTGGATGGGTGATCATTTGTTACACATCGAGACCCCTCCGTGCCTCGGAGAGCACGTTAAGCCGTCGGTCCCGGGTGTCATACGAATACCTATGACAGTCGTTACGGGTAGTCAGAAGCCCGAAAGTCTGACAAAAGGTTTAACCTTAGGATATCGGCATTGCCCAGTTACTGGGTTGCGGAGGTCTGATGGCAGTCGCTCCGTGTAAAATACTGGTATTCCACCGCATCTGGTTAGCCTGGAAACTGACCCCAAGATAATTGGGAAAAGGCTAAGAGGATTGTTTTTGCTTAAAAACGGTGAAGGAAAACATCGTGACGAAACCGGCATGCCTGAGAGATATTTCTCAACGGCATGTGAAGCCAAGTCAGAGGCCCATGGGCGGCATAAACTTTGACACTAGGTTAGTCACTAACCACACGAAAAGAAGAGATTCTTGACTTTGTTCGCATTTGACCCAAGTCTCACCTTATGGTAAGCGCAGATAGGGTCTAAGGTGGAGCACACGAATCCAAGGAACAGAGATACAGAGGGATTCCCCTATACCCTTCTGGCTCCCATGTACACCACAACAGAACACAGTAAACTTCTTGGCGCCGGACTTTAATGTGAAAGTGGTACTGTGGTGGTGGTACTGTATGGTCCTCCAGCTAGATAGCTGGAGGACCGTACAGATCCTACCACCAAGCGTGATGGCGGTTTTGTGGAATCTTACAACACGCGTCTATTCCCAGCGTACGATGAGGAAGGTTTAAATTTTAGTTTTATATATTCTACTAGCTTTTGCCCACAGCTACGCTTGTGTGATTTTTTTTCACCCCCTTAGGGGAGGAATTTTGAAAAATCCTTCCTTTAGTGGATGCCTGCGTTATAAAAGGTACCTGTTATCAATATTTAAATTTAATGTTTATTAATTTTCCATTGATCTTAACCAACTCTGCTCCCATTTTTAAAAATAGATACAGACAAAATTATAAATTTATAAAAATTGCGAAATACAATACACACTAAATTAAACTTATAACACAAACTAAAAGAAAACTATGAGAAATAACTTTCTACCCCTTTTTAACCCCGTTAGGGGATGAATTTCAATAAAATACGAAACACGTCTTCCATCAATTCTGTTAAAAAAAGTTTATGCAAAATTTGAAGTAGATTGGACCAAGGAATCACATTGTCCCATACAAACTTTGCACCAGTTTTTCACCCCCTTAGGGGTAGAGTTTCGGAAAATCCTTTCTCATCGGATGCCTACGTCATACAAAGAACACACCCTCCAAGCTTCAGGTCTCTACGATCAGCGGTTTAGGCTGTGCGTTGATCCATCAGTCAGTCATTCAGGACAAAGCATTTTATATGTATAGACTACTACTCATCTTCTTAATGTAACATATCATAACATAATTTCATTTCATACTCATCTTCTTAATGTAACATATCATAACATAATTTAATATAAATAATAAACTCAATATCGTTATCTCGATAGCCCATATGGCCATGTCCCCCGTCTGAATGGCCACAATCTCCGCGACTCATCTGTCACGTCCTCGCAGTCGCCAACTGTCGTTGTTATGTAAATAAGAGACGATGCGAATGGCGTCGATCGCTGATTCCGATAAACGGTTGAACTTTGCATTTGAACTCGGAGAATAAAAATCACTACACTTTGTGGAGAAAATACTGTTACGGAATCCTACTTGAATGTTAGTGTTTTAACATCTTAAAAAACAGTCTATGAAGATTCACATTTTTTTAGAAAATACCTCACAAAACACTCTAGACTCTAGTGTTTCGTGAGGCGGTTTCCCGGAAGAGTATCCCGAACTCTCACGCAAAGCGGTGAATTTCCTTTTACCCTTTGCTACAACATACTTATGTGAGAGTGGGTTTTCACACCTGGTCATGATAAAAACTAAATACAGAAATCGACTTGATACCGAGTCAGAGTTAAGGTTAAAATTTTCCCAAATTACTCCTAAAATTGACTCCATTTGCGACAAGAAACAAGCACACCCATCACATTAATATTAAAAAGATATTTCTTTTGGCACTTTATTTGCTACCTTTTACTGAAATAAAAACCTTATTTTCTTCAACAGTAAATTTTATTATTTTCTTTGGGGGGAGGGGGGGTTTAATTAGTTAGTTAAGGAGTTCGCTGTCACCTGGAAACTTTAACAGGGGTTTGTGGAGCCGAAAGTTTGAGAAACCCTGCTCTAGAGCAATGAATCCGAGTCACCAACATAAACCTTAATATCTCCGAAAACATTGTTAAATATTGTTTTGTTTATGTTAGTGAGCCGAATTCATTACTCCCCATTGAAGATCATGTCCACAGAAATCTAAATAATGTGATTTAGATTTCTGTGGACATGACCTATTTGACTGCCTTGGTGGTCTAGTGGTCGCAAGTGCGACTGCTGAGCATGGGGTCCTGGGCTCGATCCCCAGGTCGGACAGTGTTATTGGGTTTTTTCATTAGGAATTTCTCAGTAGCAGCCCGGAGTTCTGGATTTGTGCCCGATTAATGGTAATAGGCTCGCCCTCTATTACATGGGACTTTAAACATAACTGACGAAACGAGGGTGTACTAAAAACACCTCTGCCCAACCCTTCGGGGAATACAAGGCGTGATGTTATGTTTATGTTATGACCTATTTTGAGGCGGTTTTTTATTAAAGACATGATTGACGCAGTGGCTGAGCGCTTGACTGCTGCGCAACGTGTCGCAGCTTCGATTACCGGAAGAAGTATTTGTATGGCCTACAGATTGTTCCGGATCTAGAGTGTTTGTGCAGAAGTATTCCAAAAGTGGGCAAACGTTTTATTTTTTTATATATCTCTACCTTGTTCGTACTTTATCTCAATTTTCTGATTTCCCGTCACAGAAAATAGTAACAATGAAATAATAAAGCTTCTTTACTAAGCTTGCGTGACCATATTATTATAATGTCCGTAGTATCACTTTTGAAGTAAATATTTCCAAGTAACAATTGTTATAATTAAGGCGTAATCATATATTTACGATATCCTCGAGTGGACAACCCTTCCCTGCCCACGGGTGTCAAAAAATTCGACTAATACCCAATTCCTGTAATTTAAGGAACGAATATCCTATAATTTAGCAGATAGCCATTTGTATAACTTAATTTTGAACAATCTTGTATTTAATGTTTTCAAATCATTTGGTATTCTATTGTATACCTAGATACACGTAAACATGCAGTTTTTATTATATTTCGCAAGCCTTGGGAGGACATCTAACACGAGCATGTAAGAGTCGCGCCTGCTGCGAGAATTTTGGGGATGTTTTTGTCGATAAAATTTAGTGTATATACCGCCCGGCGCCCTTTAAGTTTTATTACTATACAAAGTCAGTCGGAAAGGGGGTACTAAGCCGAAAGGGTGTTAAAGTACCCATAATAAGGGATAACTTTTCTTCTACAACTTTACCCAAAACTTGATAGTTTAAGAGAAATAGCTTTTCAAAGATTTCGTAAAAAATATGCTAAAATCTATATGTTCATAGCTATGATCAGCTGTTTTTACAATTTAGGTCATATTTGGGGTCACGGATTAGAAAATTAATTTTCTGAATTCATAACTAAAGCAGGTGGTTTTTTTAAAAAAAAAACTAAAATAAGTCTTTTTGCATGCAAATAAAAATTATCGAATTTTGAAATTTTAACACTTGCTTTAAAATAGTCTTCAGTGATACTTTTGGTGGCCCGCGGCTTAGTACCCCCTTTCCGACTAACCTTGTATACTGGAACACGTGGTATAAGTGCATAGCGTTAGTGTTATAACTAACAATAGACAAAAGTGGCCCTCCAGGCACGGATATCTTTTGAACCATTTCTTCAAGTAGAGTTTAATCTCATCTTGATTGACTGTTAGGCTGCGTTTACACGTGTGCGATTTATTTAGGCGCGTACGAACCGCTCCCTCCCCAAAAACTTTGTACATAGTTAGTCCCTTGTCTTTACGTACATTTTTTATCGATATTGAGTACGTGCGCACGATCAGCGCCCGAATAGCTTCTGCGTAGTACACGCGTCACAATCGCGCAGTGCCCGCGTCACTTCCACGCCTCGTGGTTCCACGTTACGATTTTTGCGCGATTTGATTATTTTTTTCTTTTTTTAAAAACATTGCCCCACACTAGGATATCTCCTGTATCGTGGGTGCGTTTACAGACACAAATCTTCACATGCACAAACATCCAGACCTGGAACAACTATCTGTAGGCTATACAAATACTTGTTCCGTGCGGGAATCGAACCACGACCCGTAGCGCAGAAGCCGATCGCTCAGCCACCGCACCAAATGTGTCGTCAATGTGTGATTTAGGGTCTAAACACAAAACTGCGAATTCGCAGCGTAGAAAACTGCGACGCAAATTGCTGCGATGCGATTTCGTGCGGCAAGGAGTCTTCCTTCCAAGGTTCGGGTGACCAATCCCTCGACGATCGTCAACCCTATTGAACGTATTTTATACAAGGTAGAATAAATTTGCGCTTAAAGATTTGCGCACTACTGTTACTAATAAAAAGATATAGGAAAAATCAATTACGTGATTCATAAGTTCTTGCGATGCATCGTGTGAGCTCGTATATTTCTACGATGCGACGTCGCATCGCCATCGTCGACGTACGGACCATTATGGCGAAATTTTTTGGTTTCTTATGAACGCGCTCTTTTAAAGTCCATAAAAGCATGTTACTGTTTTGAATCCCTACTAAAGGCAAACATGTTGATTATTCCTACACATTTCCTTACTAAACTGGGCCTTATTTATATTATGCTATACTAGCGGCCCGTCCCGGCTTCGCACGGGTGGACATTTTTCCCGTTTTTGCAACATTTTTCATTTATGCTCCGCTCCTATTAGTCGTAGCGTGATGTTATATAGCCTATAACCTTCCTCGATAAATGGACTATCAAACACAAAAGTAATTTTTCAATTCCAACCAGTAGTTCCTGAGATTACCGCGTTCAAACAAACAAACTCTTCAGCTTTATAATACCTATTAGTATAGATTAAATAGAGTACCGTAATGTTCATGTGGTTTCACGAGTAAACGGTGTATAGAAATATATTATTATGTTGTTCGTGCATCATGGAGGAACAGCATCGCTATACATCATAAACATATAACTTTTTAACAAAAATAAAACCGACTTCAAATTGTCTATCTCCGAATTTTTTCATCATATCTTCACCAAATTTAAATGGGGCCACTTCGAAAGAATACTCTTTCAAACAAAAAAATAATCATTAAAATCGGTTCACAATTAGCAAAGATAAAAATTTTGCAGCAAAATATAATTGCAAATTTGTTAAACAACCTCAAAACCACAAAATTATGAATAAAAAAAACACCATAAAATCCTAGCTAAACAACATGTCATAAAAACTTACAAAGCGCAATGAAACAAAAATTAGGTTCTCTCCTAACTAGTCGCTTAGCTCTGCAATTACAAAGCTTTTCAGACGTCCCGAAAACAAAGGAGAGTACAATAAAAAATAAAAACGTCAGAAACAATGATATTCAGACAACACCAGTTTCTAAAGTGAAACATTTTTTTTTACATACCCTCAAACATCAAAAGAGTCAAAAGCTCGTACAGTCAGCATCAAAAGAATATTAACTTTTTATAATTTCGACATTCATTTTGAATATAGGTATAATATTTTCTGAAATGTAGATACTTATACAACGTGTTAAAAAAATACCCCTAAAACCGAAAGGGGGTGTCCAATGCCTTCCAATGACCGCTTCTACAACGAAAGGTAATTATTATTGCCATCTTTACTACAAATTGTTGATCGCAGTATATCGTTGTTAGTACAAAACAGAACGGTGCTACACATTCTCTTGTCATAATCCCTTAGTCACCTTTAAGGACACCCCCAGGTGGAGAGCTGGTGTCTTATTTTGCCTGTATCTACACAGAGTATAATGTGTTACAAAATAATAATTATTAACATGTTTTCATTTATAAACCAACTTCGAATCCTTGTACAAAAATTACTAACCGAATTTCGATGCTGACTGTACTTACCTTCTTGTTATTTTTCCGAGATATTCATTAATATCCAAACTTTATGCGAAGTCGGTCTTGTTTTAATTTTCATAAATATTTTCGTAGTCGTTATTATTTTTCCATTTTACGTAAATATTTATTTGTGCAATTAAAGTACGTAACTCGGAATTTCGAGTTCCGTAAGATTAATATTAAAAGTACCTACAGCCACTTTTGTAATTTTTCGTTGCTTTTGTTTAATATTATTTAATTAATGTTTCGACGAGTCATTCAGTTGCGTCAGAATTGTCAATTTCAGATTCCGATGTTCATTTTCTGTCAAAAATCAATAAACAAAAATGTATCACTTCTATGATATTCGGATAACGTAAAATCTCGAACATGAGTGTAAAATTAAAAAAAATTCAAAGTCTACTTCCATAACAAAATGGGGCTATACGCTAAATATGATTGATGCAAGTAGCTCTCTATCTGTTTGTTTGCTAGCTACTTCCTCACGGCAAAAGTACCTAACCAATTTTGATGTTTTTTTGCAGTGCGGTACACGTGGTACCTATCAACATGAAAAGTAAGTTGAAAGGTTGAAAGTTTCAAAAATATTTTATTAATGAAAATATGATAATTATTATTTTTATGATGAAAAGAGAACGATTTCAAAATATTCTTAGTCTTGCATGTTAACTGACTGTACATGGAGAAGAATACAGGGAACATGCCATGGGGCACGCCGCGATAGCGGCGGTAAGACCCGTGATGGAGGAGTGGCTGGAGAGGCGTCACGGCGCCCTCAGCTTCCGGCTGACGCAGGTACTCTCGGGACATGGCTGTTTCGGGAAGTACCTGTGTCGTATAGGCCGGGAGCAGACGCCCGGTTGTCACCACTGCGACTGCCCCGAGGACACGGCGCTGCACACTTTTCAGGCGTGTCCAGCATGGGGGTCGCAGCGCCGCGAACTAGTCGCGGCGATCGGCGGTGACCTCTCGCTTCCGGCCGTGGTTCTGAGGGGGTGATGGCGACCAAGGAGGTAGCGAAGAGGGAGAGGGAGGCCGCTTCTTCTCTCCCTTCTCGCGCTAGACGCACCGGACGCCGGTGGGCGCGCGACGATCTCCGGCCACCCTAGTGAGTGGCCTGCGGGTGGCGAGTTGGGAGCCCGTCGCCCAGTAACGGGCCCAGGGAGGATGGCGCGCCGTGTTCCGCGCGCGCCTCTCGGAAGTATGTGGGGCAGGGGAGCAACTACCCCACCACAGGAGAGGTCCACCGGAAGAAGCAGGTGGACCGAGACCTGCCGGGGTGGCGGTGCATGCAATAGCGAATCCCGTGACCCCGGCCTTAGGTCAGAAGAAGGGACACCGTGGGGTGTGGGGTTTTAGCCGGTAAAAGTCCGGCACACCCCCCCGTCTTCCCCAGACGGGGGACAGTCCATGAGGATTTCCCCAGTTAAAAAAAATAAAAGGGAACATGCCATACCGGAAATTAAAAAAAGAAAAATATAGAAGGAACTACGGGCACGAGTAATTAGTTATATAAATACTAAAATTAAACACCGCTGAACAGACTCCACATCATAACAAGACCGTTAAACGATTCCAAATATTTGTTCCATTTCCGAGTTGATTACACAAAAACGTCAATTCATTATACAATGGTCGATCTCCCCAGATTTAATTATTCAACAATAATTTCCCGAAACGTTCGGTGAGTGATCTTTCCTTTTATGTGATGTAATGAGAAAATTAGCGTAACAGCGAAGTTATGAATTTACTATTCTCTCCTTTATTCTTGGATTAAATATCAACCAATTTTCCTGAATGAAAATGATAGCTATTGTTTGAGGATAAACAATGAACAATGGGAGGTTAAGATGAAATATAGTTTGGCTTACAGAGGTCGTTTTGTAGATAATTATATCACGTACATTTGTCTGAAGGGAATGAAAATGCATGAAGCATAATATAAATTTCTTCCTAATACAATGCAGGGGGAATCGATATGGAGATGGGGTGGCCTTTTCACGGCCGGGAACCACACAGATTGATTTTACATAATCATAACCCCAAAGGCTAGAAGGAAGAATCAACCCATTACAACCCCATTGTTCGGCACAGGCCTCTTCTCAAAATCTATATATATACTAATATATAAAGCTGAAGAGTTTGTTTGTTTGATTGTTTGAACGCGCTAATCTCAGGAAATACTGGTTGGAATTGAAAAAATATTTTTGTGTTGGATAGTCCATTTATGGAGGAAAGTTATAGGCTATATAACATCACGCTACAACCAATAGGAGCGGAGCATAAATGAAAAATGTTGCAAAAACGGGAAAAATGTCCACCCGTGCGATGCCGGGACGGGCCGCTATGGTTAAATATGGCTGATCATGTATCCTCTTTTATGTCACCACATTTGTTTGTACCACCCATATTTGCAAAATAAATATATTTTATCTTTTATCTTTATCTTTTATCTCTATCTTTTATCTTTATCTTTTATCTTTATCTCCCTGTGTAAAACTTCGTCCGGGAAAGTACTACCACCACTATTACTGCAGTCAAGCAGCGTTGTTGAGTTTCCAGTTTGAAAGGGTGCCGCTGAGTTACAGGACATGGTGACTTTGCAACTTTGTAATAATGTGTATAGCCTGGCCATTTGAATCTTTACATAGTATAAAACAAAGTCGCTCCCGCTGTCTGTCTGTCCCTATGTATACTTAGATCTTTAAAACTACGCAACGGATTTTGATGCGGTTTTTTTTAATAGATAGAGTGATTCAAGATAAAGGTTTCTAGGCCCCACATTAGTATCTACATTGCACCCGTGCGCAGCCGGGGCGGGTCGCTAGTAAAATAATATAATTAAGGCTACCACGCTGCCCTAGTGCGAACTGGCGGACTACACACTATTGAGAACTTTTTGGAGTATCTCAGGTGTGTAGATTTTCTCACGAAGTTTTCTTTCACCGTTAACGCAAGTGATAATCAAATTCTGATCTGAAACTTCTTTTTATTTTACGCAAATCATATTATAAAGGACATCGTAACTCAGTACAGCATGTGTGGAGGGTTGTACATTGCCAACCAATCACCAATCGCTATTTTGCCAACTTTTAACCAATATCATTTGTGCCAAATCTGTGGTTTCCATTAATATTTTGGCACTAATTATAACTTTGCATATAGTTTCGTCGTTATAGAACACGTTAAAACTTCCCCAATTATTATTATAACCACAACCTATCACACGTAGTGATTAAAATGTAGGATAACCTAAATCTCAGAAGCAGCAAAGGGTTCTTATTAGCAGTGTGATTCTCTAGTATAAATACGTCGCTGCAGCAGCTCTGCGGCGCGGACTCGTCTTTGAATGCAGCGCTGCGGCGCGGACTCGACTACGAAAGCAGCGCTGCGGCGCGTACCCGTCTAAGAAAGCAGCGCTGCGGCGCGTACCCGTCTAAGAAAGCAGTGCTGCGGCGCGTACCCGTCTAAGAAAGCAGCGCTGCGGCGCGTACCCGTCTAAGAAAGCAGCGCTGCGGCGCGTACCCGTCTAAGAAAGCAGCGCTGCGGCGCGTACCCGTCTTAGAAAGCAGCAGAGCGGCGCGGACTTGTCTACGAACACAGCGCCGCGGTGTAAACTTCGCTACAGAATGCTGACCTTATTGATAAATGCCAAGCAAACATCACAGCCTTATATTATTTCTATGGAAAAATCTATAATCTTATATGTTTAGAAAATTAAAACTAAATAAAATAGGCGCAAGATATTTCTTCTCCTCTTGCAAGAGCAAACATTTTAACTGAATATCAGACTTAATTTGGCGACAATCCTGATATTTATACAAATATCATGCAAAATATAATTACAACTATCTGTAGAAGGAAATGCAAATGATTACCTTGGTCTGTCTACTACTCAGCCGGTGTACAGACGAAATTATTCATTCCAAATACATTCTGTTTGCTGGAAGGCGCTGATTAACCGGCGGCTAATTGAGTAACGAACTCCCCTCGACTTGCTAAATAGTCGACGGCGACGAGATGACGGGACGTGGTGTGAAGTTGTGGGGGTAGCGGGACGGATAGTGATAGCTAGTGGATATATAGGGACAGTAAAGCAGTTGAGTAGTTTGTTAGTTTACAAACAAAATATACTAATAATTTTATATAATTACAAATAAGGTATAGAAAGGACACGATTGTTGAAACAATATACAAAATTGATGAAAATATGGAAGATATACACGCTTCTGAAGTTTTTAGAGGGGTGTTTAAAGGTCACAGAGTATACGTCATCGCCTCGTAGTTCTATCTCTGTCTAGGGAACAATGTGCAATCGCTTATAACTTGGGTATTTTATTAAATACTAGCTGTGTCCTCACGGCTCAGCCCGCGTAAGAAGTTTTATTCCAGTAATAAATATAGCCTATGTTACTCAGTGATAATGTAGCTTTCTAACGACAAAATAATTTTTGAAATCAGTCCAGTAGTTTTTAAGTTTATTCGTTACATACAAAAATATTTTTTTTTCCTCTTTATAATATTAGTATAGATATAGATTTCATTGCTTTTTTTACTGTTGCCTCTTGTAAGTTTCGAGATATCTAATGTTTAAAAAATGTTTACTACCCTATATGACTATTGATTGGTCATCGGTAAATCGAGAATCCAAAGCTTGTTTTTCCGAATAGATTCTTGGTGGAAGTGGGTTTGGTATGTTGGATACGTTCGTTAGATCGACATGAGTGATCGATCAAAAAAATCAAGCCAGTCCTAGAGGTAGGTATCATCCTCATTATAAATAGCTGGGTTGGCTACTATAATACAAATAAAATTTTGATGCAGTTTAGTTAAAATATAGTTTTTTTTTTATAAATTGACCCCAAAAAAATTGTTCAATGTTAATGTTAAAAAAAACTGTTAATGTTTTAAAATGGTTAGACCAGTTTCCGTGAATCTATGTATAGTAGAACTCATATAAGAGCCCGTTTACAAAGCGGATCCGATTTAACCGATCCGTCGGTACTGGATGTGTTGTTTACCTCTGTACCGACGGATCAGTTAAACAAATGGCAGCTGCGTCGCATCTGGCAGGCAAGATGCGATAAAAATAACGGATCCAGTATTATTTACTGGATTCCGAATACTGTCGTGTATGTGAACTCGCTCATACAACTACAGGCGCCATCACCAAAATAAAAACGGATCCGCTAAAACGGATCCTGTTAACAGTTTCTGTGTGAACTAGCTGTAACGATCGATAACCTGCGACTAAAATCTGTCGTTGTAAATAAACAGCACAAAATATCTAAAGCCGGGTCGCAATGTATCATGCAATGTAACAGAATTTCCATAGTGTGAACGCCTTGCGCGCACGAACCGTGCACACTACGCGTGCGTACTACGTACCTTTCATGTTACATTGCATGTTACGTTACAGCAGTCTGTACCCGCCTTAACAGACTGGATCAGATAGTTGTTCAGTGTTTGTCAGTTCTCAGAAATACACTGGTTCCAGCAACACTGGTATTTGGATTGGCAGTTCAGTGTTGATTTATATAAATCAACACGGACAGTTCAATCAAATATTGAATTTAGGCGTTAATGTCAACAAAATGATCAATTTGCTACAAAATGGTTATGTTCTAAATGGTAATTAGTTTACTGTTATTGAGTATTTGATTTATCAGCATACCTAGATAAAAATTCTTTATCGGGTGTAAAAATACCCTTAACGAAGCCGAGAGCCAAGTATTCTTCATATCATTACGAAGATTCTTTGGTATTGGGCCTTACCTGGAACCGACTGGTTATGGAGATATTGAAGGTTAAAGTCACCATATTTTTGTACGTTTTTCACGAAAACTAAGTTTAAATGTTATTACTAAACATTCTTCTATACAAACATTATCAACATTTTTGAAATGTAGGCATAGACTACTGCGCACGCTACAGTTAAACGCTGTTTTTAATACCAAAAAATAAAAGTCGTTTCCCAGCAATTATTTTTGCTGTATGTTACTTAGTTTGATGTATAGTATGCGTAGACTTCGGATTCGTTAAGGCTATTTTTACACCCAGTATAGTCTTTTAGGGTAATTAAGAACATGGGAATATTCCGAAAATTACGAATTCCTACTAAACCAGGCAATATTTTTTGCTCTGGCAACGTAATAATGCTAGAATATGTAATGTAACAAGAGCAAAAAATATTGCCTGGTTTAGTAGAAATTCGTAATTTTCGGAATATTCCCATGTTCATAAATACTCTAAATCACTATACTGCTAATTGAAGTCATTATATTAAAATTATTAGCGACACATTTTGTGAACGGAATCTGTTGGTGTTAGAGTGTGGAGCGTTCTTACTACAGAAATCTCGACATCCCGTACCTTGGGACACAAGAAGGCGCCTCACTATTCACGTCTGTGCAAATTCGTTATCGCAGCTATTCTTGTTAAATATATTCAAGTTCTAATTGTGATTATGTTCCACAAACTACGCCGGCGTTTTATTCATTTAATATAATATACTTTGCATATAGTTATGATATGCGCGTTAATTATGTTAACATTTGTTTTGATACCGCTGTAGCCTTTAATTAAGAAGACTTTTGAATGCATCTCTTTTACAAGAAGCGGTACAGCTATAAATATACAATAAAATATTTAGTGTTAATTCCGCGAAAAAACAGTTGATCAAGCCTGAATGCAGTATGCAGCACCGCCCTCCCGCCCGCAAATATATGCAAATGCAGAAGGTGCGATTAATAACATGCAACACACAAGCAAAACAAACCGATACGACACGTGTTTCGCCCCTCCACGGGGCATCCTCAGGTGATGTTGACTCGTCGACCGCTTGGACGCGAATGGCACGATTGCGTAGCGCGCGCCCCTTTATACATCGCCTCGACCTGTTGTTTGTGTCGAACTACCCACACAAATACGTAATAATGGGGATGAAACTAAATTAGTTTGGTCATTCAACAGTGTATATCTATCTGTATTATGTTTTAATATTTCCAACTGTTCCAACACACACAACCGGAAACTTTTATCACATACATGCAAAATACTATAACTATTATTGTCGCTTAAGGAATGGCCGGTGTCAAGTAAATGTTTGGCAAAATGAGATCTTTCTGGATGGCCATTCCTATATGCAGCAATATGTTCCTTATGTCTAACATCGAAATTACGGCCCGTCTGACCTACATAGACTCCGTTACAGTCGTTACAAACTAACTTATATACACCGGATTTTTTTGAATTTTCTAAATGATCTTTAACATTACAAAGATGACGCAAATTTTGATCTGTCCTAAAAGCAACGTTAACGTTGTGTTTTCTAAGGGTATTGGCAATTCTATCTGATAATGGGCCCATGTAAGCCAGACTACCAACATACTTATTAATACGTTCGGGGGGACATGTGTAAAGTAGTGAACGAACCCTTTCATTCTGCTTATTTTTAATTAAACTATCAATTATTTGTTTCGAATAACCGTTTGTAACCGCGATCTGATAAAGGATTTTAAGTTCTTTGACGTAATTTTCCGTGGACAGAGGTAGTGACATTAAACGATGAACATAGCTGCGGAAGGCAGCTAGTTTATGTTGTAAAGGGTGACAAGATGAAGCGGGAATAGTGGTGTCGGTATGTGTGGGCTTACGGTAAATTTGGAAGTCTAGTTTGTTATTTACTTTAGTTATAGTTAAATCTAAAAAATTAAGGGACTGGTTGGACTCTAATTCTAGCTTGAATTTAATTTTAGGGTGGACAGCGTTAAGTTTATTTGTCCACCCTAAAATTAAATTCAAGCTAGAATTAGAGTCCAACCAGTCCCTTAATTTTTTAGATTTAACTATAACTAAAGTAAATAACAAACTAGACTTCCAAATTTACCGTAAGCCCACACATACCGACACCACTATTCCCGCTTCATCTTGTCACCCTTTACAACATAAACTAGCTGCCTTCCGCAGCTATGTTCATCGTTTAATGTCACTACCTCTGTCCACGGAAAATTACGTCAAAGAACTTAAAATCCTTTATCAGATCGCGGTTACAAACGGTTATTCGAAACAAATAATTGATAGTTTAATTAAAAATAAGCAGAATGAAAGGGTTCGTTCACTACTTTACACATGTCCCCCCGAACGTATTAATAAGTATGTTGGTAGTCTGGCTTACATGGGCCCATTATCAGATAGAATTGCCAATACCCTTAGAAAACACAACGTTAACGTTGCTTTTAGGACAGATCAAAATTTGCGTCATCTTTGTAATGTTAAAGATCATTTAGAAAATTCAAAAAAATCCGGTGTATATAAGTTAGTTTGTAACGACTGTAACGGAGTCTATGTAGGTCAGACGGGCCGTAATTTCGATGTTAGACATAAGGAACATATTGCTGCATATAGGAATGGCCATCCAGAAAGATCTCATTTTGCCAAACATTTACTTGACACCGGCCATTCCTTAAGCGACAATAATAGTTATAGTATTTTGCATGTATGTGATAAAAGTTTCCGGTTGTGTGTGTTGGAACAGTTGGAAATATTAAAACATAATACAGATAGATATACACTGTTGAATGACCAAACTAATTTAGTTTCATCCCCATTATTACGTATTTGTGTGGGTAGTTCGACACAAACAACAGGTCGAGGCGATGTATAAAGGGGCGCGCGCTACGCAATCGTGCCATTCGCGTCCAAGCGGTCGACGAGTCAACATCACCTGAGGATGCCCCGTGGAGGGGCGAAACACGTGTCGTATCGGTTTGTTTTGCTTGTGTGTTGCATGTTATTAATCGCACCTTCTGCATTTGCATATATTTGCGGGCGGGAGGGCGGTGCTGCATACTGCATTCAGGCTTGATCAACTGTTTTTTCGCGGAATTAACACTAAATATTTTATTGTATATTTATAGATCATGGATTTCCGCAAAGTAACGCCTGATTCCATCATATATAAGAAGCGGTACAGCTGTCTAACAGTTTCATATATGGGCAGTAATTGGGTGATTCTTAGAAGACAGTTTGCACATGATTTTCACTGAAGAACACAAAATTAATCTCCAATTTAAACATCCATTTCAGGTTTTATGTTAAAGGTCGAGGCTTTATGTAGCTAATTACAACTAATTAATAAAAAACAATTTAACTCTGCAGAAAACAGGTAAAACTAATTAATCTGGCGCTTAATTAATCTGGCCCGGATGGCGCTTTGGTGTTGAATTGTATTATTTTCTGCAATAAATTGGCGCAATATACTAAAATTAGTAAATTGTACCAATATTCCGATATATGTATATACATATATGTATGTCTCTTGATATTTTCAAATTAAATTCCAAAAATACGATTTTTTCTCGGAATTACATTACTTTCAAATTTGTCCGAGACTAAAGTAATGATTCATCTGGCCATTCATTCATTAAAAAATAATGATGATTTATGGAAAGAAAAACAAGAAAAGATAAGACAAAACTACATACGTAAAAAGGAGAAAAAGAAACAATTACCAATAAGCGAAATAAATCCTGGACATCAAAGGTTACAGAGACAGAGATGGAGAAAGAATTACAAGTCATATTACCAAAGAAAGAAACAAGAAAAAAGAACAGTGGCCCTGCTTGTACAAAATACGCCACCTCATAGTCCCAGGGTGATTCTTCGAAAATTTTTAACATTATTTTAACAAATCATTCTTCTCCCGGGTTGTTAACGTTATAGTATTGTCAGATTGTTTTTATTCTTGTCTTATTGCTTGACGGCAGCGGTATAGTTTGAGTTTTCATTATTATAATTATAGTATTAAACATCTGCATTCTTAACTTTGGGTTGATGCTAATGACGTTCTCAATTTTTGTTAAAATTTTTCGAAGAATGCCCCACCAGCATTCAGTCGGATACTGAAATGGTAGCTCTACAAGACAACATTCGTGATATGTCAGCTTTAGAAATCTCATTTTTAAACTGGAAACCGGAATCACCTATACCAGGATCATTTAGGATTTCGCGCAGTATGTCTCAACAGAGCAATGATTTGTCTCACCTAGTAACAAATCCACCGAATATAAAATCTCCTTCTTGATCTTCACCTCTATCCGCTGCCGTAAGACGTATGCGTTACAAAAAAGATAAAGAGATTAATAATCTTAAGCAAATTATAATAAACATAAAGCGTCAAAATTTACGTTTT
The DNA here is from genome assembly GCA_910594945.2 of Amphipyra berbera. Lineage (NCBI taxonomy): Eukaryota > Metazoa > Arthropoda > Insecta > Lepidoptera > Noctuidae > Amphipyra > Amphipyra berbera. Next base: position 19,224,639 of record OU343125.1, on the reverse strand, counting down.
CGGACCCACCCAAATAAACCGCATAGCGAAAAAGTCAAATGCAACACTGAATCAAAGTTTAAAATTTTTGCCTGAACTACTGCAAAAAGAAGTCTTAATATTTTATCAAGACGATGAAAATAGTCGCCTAAGCTCCGAGAAAAGGGAATTTGTAGTAAGGAAACAAGATACACAAGCGGATACAAAAGCGGTACCTCAGCGACAGTCTTCTTAATCTGCATAAAAAGTTTATGAATGCCTCAAATTTTACTATCAGCTATTCAGCATTCTGCAAGCTGGGACCTTTTTGCGTGCTGCTACCTGATTCCCGATCACGAGACACTTGTTTGTGCAAATTGCATACTAATATGGATTTAATCATTCATGGATTGTACCAGAGGAAGATATTACCAGCTAAGACTTCCCAAGATCTCTCATTACTATGTTGCGATGTGTATGATGTGGATTGCTTGCATCGAGCGTGATCAGCGTGTAAGAATAAGGTAGTCTGTTACGTTACGTACTGGCAGTGGGAGACTAAACAAGACTTGATTCAAGGAACTTAAAGAAAAATAATAAATACAGATAAAAAAGAGATGAACCTAAGAAATGTATAGAAAAATTTGAATCAACACTGAATGAGAATTTCATGCATTGTGGTAATACCAACAAAAAGCTTTCAGAAGCTTAAAAGAATGTCTTCAGAAAGACGAGTGTATTATCCACATTGATTATAGCGAAAATTATGCAGTCAAGTGTAATGAAGAAATACAGCCCTACCATTTCGGTGGTAGTCGTAAACAATTAACATTACATACTTTGGTAATATATTTTCTGGATGAGGAGAAGAGACAGCAAGTACAATCTTTTTGTACTGTAAGTGAATGCCTTCGCCATGACATTTCAGCCGTTTGGGCTCATATCGTACCAATCCTTGAATATATAAGTGACACAAACACAGACATTCATACTATACATTTCATTTCTGATTCCCCGTCTAGTCAGTATCGCAATAAAAAGATATTTCATCTAGTTTCTAGCCTACACATATACTTGAGCTCCATCCAAACCATTACGTGGAACTATAGCGAATCTGGTCACGGAAAAGAAGCCCCAGATAGAGTTAGGTACCGTTATGAAGAGAACTACGGATCGTGCTGTTTCAAGACAAGACAAATGATTTTTTAAATATTATGGACCAAAACTTAAAGACAGTAAAATTGAGAACTGTTTCCGAATATGACATAAGTGAAAAAGATCTTCTTTTCCCGCATTTGAAAGGTTTTCCAGGATGCATCAAAATGCACCAGCTAGTCTGGAACTGGGATTCCCTTGTAATTGCCGTGCGAAAACTGAGTTGTACTAACAAAAATTGTCTATATTAAGCTGTCAATTGCAACCACATGAAGCACCTTGGCTTTTATCATTTGATAAACGGATGTCAGAAGAACATATCGGTCACACCCCTAGATGACTCGACAAGACATCTGAGAGAAATTGGTGAATCCTTTAGGGCAACAAGTAATGTAAGCGAAGATACAAATCAAGACCAAACAATTAACAGTCCAATACATAAAGAAAAAGGGACAAGATCGTCATAGAAAGATAAAACCAAAGATTCACTACAAAAGATTGACCAAAAAAATTAATACACAGGACAAAAAAGCTTACAAAGCTAATTCGCAACATAATTCAAGAAGATGAAGATGATGAGCTAAATACGCCAAAGAAAGACAGCACAAAAGACTAAGATAACCAAACAAAGAAAGACGGTAACAGAACAAAGAAGTAACATAAATCAAGATGATGATGATGAGGAACATATGTTCGATATACCAAATAAACTAATAATAGATGGAAAACCTGTTCGTAAATCATTAGGTATAAACAATAGTATTGGAAAAGAAGTTACTATAACAAGAAGAATATGAAGAAAAAGGAAAAAAAGATAAAGCAAAACTAAATGTGGAATCAGTAGAATATGCTGATTTCGATAATATCTCAGAAATAACTTTTTCAAGAGACGGCAATAAGAATGATTTTAGTATCGATTTAGGGAATGTTAATGGACACTGATGATGATGAGGATTTTAATATTTTTTAAGTAGGTAGGTACTTTCCTTTCTGTGATCTCATGATTGAAGTTTCTATACATATGTATATTAAATTAAGTTTGATAGGATTTCATATTATTATATTGTTTTTGTTGTTAAGATTTAGTAAGATTACTTATAAGCGAAGATTTTTTATTTGTGCCATAGCATGTCATTACAATCAAGGTATTAAAGCATTATAGAACGATACAATAAATAATAATATTGTCTTGTTAAAAAGTGTTATTTATTAAGTTTAATCATAGTTTAACTCATTCAAAAGTGTTACCAATTAGATTGATAACATGTACCAACATTGTATGAGTAATTAACCGACTTCCAAAAAGGAGAAGGTTACTATGTTCGTCTGTATGTACGTTTTTTTTTGTGTATGTTCATCGATATTTTCGCCAATTGTGAACCGATTTTAATGATTCTCTTTTTAATGGATAAGGTATACTTCGAAGTTGGTCCCATTTAAATTTGGTGAAGATCTGATGAAGAACTTCGGAGATAGACAATGGAACTCCTCAATGACGAACAGTACGCATATTGTGATGATGTGATTATGTTACGAGCAGCGTCTTTAGTAGTTCCAACCAAGTTTTAATTAAGGCCACTAAAATGAAAAAAATAAAATATTTTTTACATAAAATTTAAACCGACTTCAATAAAGAATAAAATAATTACCATATAAAATTAACAGTTTCAGAAGTCGGTGCCTTCAATTTGGTTCAGCGTGGATCAGCACCGACTTCTGAAACTGTTAATTTTATATGGTAATTATTTTATTCTTTTTTTTGAAGTCGATTTAAATTTTATGTAAAAAAGTTTTTAATATCAGAGTTAAATTTAAGATTTACTTGAGTGAATAAAAAAAAGATGTGGCGCCAATTATTTCTTAATTTGCTATAATAAAGTTGATTGAAATAACATAAAATTCCCATTTATCTGTATGACCCTAATTAATGTGTATGCAAAATCTCATTCTTCTGCCATCGTCATCATTCATCTGGCAGATTACTTCATCAGTACACTCTATATCATAAACTATAAGGAGCAAATCAGTGCGCTTGATATATATTATTACGTTAAATAACCTAGACAAACTAATATTTTAATTTATATCTAATAGTAAACTTAAAAAGCCACACAAATTAGTCATTTACCGTCGTTTTCAAAGAACTACCCATTTACGAAACATATTCGTCAAAATTACCTAAATGTAAGTGTAACATGTCTAGAACACACTATATAAAACTTTTGCAGAAGTCTCAACAACAAAACTTTAATGTGGTGGTAGGTAGTTATACTAAAAATCGGTCTATGGAGTCATCCAACACGATCAGTAGGGTCACTCTTGAAAATAATTCCCATCTCAATCCAATTCTAATTACAAAAAATGCCAATAAGCAATTGTACCGCATCGCTATATGCCAGCCGAGCCGCGACGGAAAGATGCGTTAAACTTATTAACGAGCCTGCAGTTGATTGGTGATGACGTCACAACCGGCTTACCATCGCCATAATTATCGTGTATTGTAATAAATGTTATTATATAATTATTTGTGTCATAATATGTATTTATACTTATTATTTAGTTGATTCCCGATTTTTAGTAGGTTACATATTTGTACGCTGCAAACTGCCCTTTATATTTTTCTTAACAATTATTTCCATCCAATGGTTGTCTGGAAGAAATTGCTTTAAGCGATAAGACCGCCATTTGTACTGTTCCTAATTATGTGTATTCCTTCTGTTTTATTTCTTTTAGTGTGCAATAAAGTATATCGATCTATCTATCGCCTGATTTACGGTGGGGGATTATGATTATATAATCTGGGGAGCTCATTTTATGTTTAATGCTGTCTGCACACTAGCGTATAAGCCAAAACTCTGTCTAATTATTGACATATAAATAAATAGTGTATAATCAACCCCCTGAGTGTTTCAATTCGTTTGTTTCACACTGCATAATATTTATGTGAGAAAAAATAACAATACACAATTTTCTCCGAGGCATGGAGGGGTCTCGGAGCATTCACGGACTAGCCGCAGCTGCTGTTTATTGTCCATGAGCTCTACCAATAAGTCTTCTCAGTATTATTTGATATTCCATCGACTAGACCTTCTGTCCCACCACTGCGTTCCGTTTTCATAATGTATATTAATATGGTAATTGTGTTACGGGACCTATGCCGCTTTTAGTGCGGAAATTGATTTAGTGAATGTACCGGGGACGCAGATGTTCTGCCTGTTGTCGCATAAATATCCTGTTTTCAGCGTTTATTTGCTGATGGAACCGAAGGCTCAATGGAATATTAGTTTGCGCTATAGCAGCCATGGAAAGCAATTCACTGAATAGAGTTATTTAGGTAAGTTTTGGTACCTGCCAAAACTTAAAGGCTCCATTTCTAATATCTTGTTGCACAGAGGCCCATAGAAGACTCTATGAGTACGAAGAGCTATATCTTGACCTATTAATTTAACGAGCCTAAGAGCCAGTAGCCCTTCAACTTTCCTCTGGTTTCCGAAATAAGCTGGCCTCGGTATTTTGAGCCACTCTTTACTGTAGTACACAGCACGGTGGTGAATGGGCACAAAATTAAATGAGATATTTTTATATATTTTTCGTTTCAGTTCTCGTAAACATTTTCAAGCAATATTTTATCAACGGTAAATCGAAAAACGTTTGCAACATTCGTACGAAATCTATTCGTACGAAATCTATTCGTACACAATCTATTCGTACGAAATATATTCGTACAAATGTTCCCTTAGTTTAGAAGAAACCTAACGCCTCCCTTAAAAGGCACAAGCATAACAAAATACAAATCAACTCGTAAATTAAAATTAATCACCAAACAAGTCTACACACGTTCCCAGTATTTGGAGCACCATAATTCGGCTGCGAGGTAAAATTAGTTAGTAGGTACAAATTACCCCACTCACATTACTCAAATAAATACTCGAAAATTGAAAGAGAATTTGTGCAGACTTATTAATTATAATTATATACCTATTTAAGGTTCAGACGTTAGTAATAGTAAATGGCTTGAGTTATTTGATGGTTGAACTCATTTAACGAAACATATACGCCCGCCATGTTTGTCTGCCGGTCTGGCTGGCTGTCTGTGCGCGTTTTGCTCCGAATCTTTGTTCCGATTTTCATTATTAGATAGATTAATTTACGGGAAAGGTTTGTGTGTAATTTATAAACGTGCTGTTTATATAAGGTCCAACCAAAATACCTGGACAAACTTTTACACAGTGTTCAGTAAGTGTAACTGAACATATCTATGAAAAAAAAACCAGATCCAAGTGTTTTTTTTTTCTAACCAAAAATTGTTTTTCAACTTTAATTTTACTTTTATTTATTTTTCTATTATTTTTCATTAACATTTTTCAATTCGCTGTTTAGGTAAAACATGGCACGGAATTAGCGCGCGCCCCAATGGCGGTCAATGCATAAGAAATGGATGAGTTTATTCTTAGAGAGTACAGGCAATTTAAAACGTTATTATTTTTTGGTTAGAAAAATAACACTTGGATCCCGGATTTTTTTACATAGACGTGATTAGTTAAACGTATTGAACAGTGTGTAAAAGTTTGTCCAGGTATTTTGGTTGGACCTTATATTATAGTCCGTGCGCGGAGGCTAGTCACCTCCTGCAGTACGTGAGCGGCGAGAGGAGGGTCCAAAACATTTGGCTCGCTCTGTCAGTTTGCTTTGTCTTATCTACGCGCGCGGACCACCCTCCTGCCGCTCACATACCGCAAGCGGAGACTAACACCCATATTCTAAGACGTTCGTCCAAAACTTACTCGACTTAGAACGGCCTCGAAAACACCTTCAAAATTGTATTCTTCGTCGCAATTTCGAGTGAAATTTGAGATTCCTCAACGGAGTCATTACGTCATAATTTGAATTGTTATCTGCATCGCGCAAACAACGCCGCGATAAAAAATTGTAAGGATTATCGTAAGCATATTCGATAGTCTTCAAAATTATATTTATTACATACTAACTTTGACACTTCCTTCCTTAAGGTAGGTTCCGAGGTACCTTGAGTTTGACAGATGATTCCTTACCTCGACTGAGGAAAAATCTCGAGTCGAAGACGTTTATGTCAAGTCGAGGTGGAGTCGAGTTGAGTAAGTTTTGGAGGCACGTCTTAGAATATGGGTGTAGGCCTCGCGCGCGGATTGTAGCTGAATTATCACGATTTTTTCGATAAAAATCAACAGCTCGGTGGGTATTCTTCGCGTGCGCAACCTAAAACTTGATGTAAGTGAAAACAATCTCAATCAAATAATTTAATGGTACCCGTACGAAGTAGGAGCGGGTCGCTAGTTATGTATTAGGTGCTAACCAATTAGACATAAAAAAGTTAACCGCTGCTTGTAAAAGCAGCATGACTGTAAAGCCGTACTCCACCGAGTGACTAGAACTTGAAGGGTCGTTAAATAAAGTGGGTTAACACTACATGAGGGTACGTGGAGCAGTAACTTGTGAGATCACGAGGATGTGAGCTTTGTCAATAATTCCGGACGTAATGTCGTTGTGAGCCTTAATGATGGAGGCATATAGAGGCTTGCAATACGAGTGAGACTGCTTCCATATGCATGGCATATTCCAGTTTGAGACGCTGTTAGTTGCCTCTGCATGATAACTGACGGAACTAACTGGGTAATTGTAACTCACAATATGCAAATTGTGCAGTGATAGCCTAGTGGTGTGACCTTCAGTCTGCCAAGTCATTGGTCTCGAGCTCGAACCCAAGGCACGCACCTCTGACTTTTCGGATTCATGTGCGTATTGTATAATTATCACTTGCTTAAAAATTGTGGAGGAAAACATCGTGAGGAAGTGAGATATTTCTCGACGGCATATGAAGCCAAGTCAGAGGCCCATGGGCGGCATATACTCTGACACCAGGTTAATCACTAAACACACGAAAAGAAGAAGACAATACTATTATGTAAAGTGGAGTCAACGTAATTACAAATTAAATGTTACCTCGTATAAAATTGATATGATGCGTTCTTCAACCATACACAGAAAAGAACTGTTATATGTTTCTAGTGTGTTTTTACTCCTTTTTCAATTTCGCTCATCATTCCTTTAGGAAAAGGGACATCGAAGTGGAAAGTTACGTCAGTTGTACTTATTCTATCTACAATGTAAATAAAAATCATTTTGGTTTTAACAGGTCACAGACTGACAAATCTTTGCGTTGTGATCTTGATAATGAGTAAAATTATTTAATCGTAAGAAATTTCTTGTGAGTGAATACATATGTTTGAAACAGAATGTTTCAATTAAAATACACCAAAAACAAAACAAACAGCTATAAAGTTTCCTCTTTCAATTGCCTCTAATTTCTATTGTGTCAAACCTAATCATTGACTCCGAAAACCACACGCAAAACGAACCACAAAATAACATCAATTTTAATCAAAATACATTTGCCAATTCAAACATCCAAATAACAAAACACAGCATTCACAGAAATTCATGTCATACGAAACCGTACGCGTGTAATACCGACCTTTATTCTCATTAGTCTTTCCAAATCCCCAATTATTCAATCAGTACAACGACGCGATCGAAATAAATGACAATAAATAAACATTATCCACCAAAAACGTTTGCGTACAAACTGAAAATAAACAGCCAAAGATCGCGAGCGTTCTTTTTTTTGTACAAGTTAATCACTCGTGCCTGTGCCTGAACAAATAAACGTTCGGAACGACGACATAAATCGGTTTCGAAACGAAAAATATGGCGTCGCATGCGGAGGGGGAATCGAGAAAATAGAACGTTAAGTAAAATTTAAACGCTACCTAAAATGCATCGGCAATAATGCTAATATCGTGCTCGACTAATAAAAACAAGTGAAAATAGGTTGAAATATTCTTACTTCTGTTTTGTGTTTATTTATGAAGCGTCCACACCAAGCCAAAAAAGGTGTACGAACATTAATAAACGTTCGTCATGATTGTGTCTTTTTTTTCGTGTCTTAGTGAAAGTGACTGTATATTTAGTGAACTATTCGTCGACTTAGGTCTCATTAGTGGTGGACATTTGGACCACTTTTGATCATAGTCCTTTGACCAAATTTTGTATAGTACGAATCTAGTTTCACGCAAAAGTTATCGAGCCCCGTTCGTTAGCGTTTGTTGGCTTGATAAGTTCCGATATAGTATGTACACACCAAGCCAACGAACGTTCGTCATTTATTGAATATATCCAAACTTTGTATAGAACGAATCAGATTTCATTCGGACGTACCTAAACTGTATGGAACCCTGTTCGTTTGTGTCCGTTGGCTTTGTGTGTATGTACGTACCATTATACGGTACCTACACTTCATTTTTATTAAAACTCTTGCTACACTTATGGCTAAATACCTACTCAAACGCTCGGTTAAAGGTCATAGCTCATTAGAGCCACCCGGCACCCAACCAGCACCACCTCGTCGCTCGTCGTCCACCCGTTGTCGACAGGTGGTCCACGGGTGGACGCCGCGTTGTCAACCAGAAGAAGGCTTATTAGATGTACGAAATGTTAGAAAAATAGAGATGAATATTGGACCGCTCAACGAGTTGACGCCGCGTGGTCCACTTGCCGTCCGCGCGTGGATAGCTTGCGGGCGCGGCCTTCCAGTGACGCTACGGAGTTGATGTAGTGAGCGTTAATCCATAGAAGTCCTTATAAAGAATACTAACCGCACAAGGTGAGGCGGTGCTGGTCGGGTGCCGGGTGGCTCTAATGAGCTATGACCTTTAGTCTCGTGCTGTCGCTGTCACTTAGCACTTAGCTTAGCACTTAGTTTTTGTCATTAGCAGTGATAGCCTTGTGGTGTGACCGTCGGACTGCCAAGTCATAGGTCTCGAGTTCGAACCCAAGGCACGCACCTCTGACTTTTCGGATTTATGTGCGTATTGTATAATTATCACTTGTTTAAAAACGGTGAAGGAAAACATCGTGAGGAAACCGGCCTGCCTGAGAGATATTTCTCGACGGCATGTGAAGCCAAGTCAGAGGCCCATGGGCGGCATAAACTCTGACACCAGGTTAGTCACAAACCGCACGAAAAAGAAAGACTGTCACTTTAAGACGAAGTGACAGTATTAAATTAACGACAAATTAAAATTGGCCATAGTTTAGCATTAGCAAAAGAGCAAAATAAATAGGCTTCTGATGTAGTTTTTGTTAATTCAAACTTCCTCATTAAATACATTTAATTAAACCGAAGTAATCATACCAAGCGCAAATATTATAATTACTACAGAGTTTAATCGCATTGAAGTCTTACAGAATTAAAGGAATTTACTCGAAATAGATTCGTAGGGACATTAAATTATGAATCGAGTTATTAAATGAATAGTACTTACGCGAATGGGAAATGTAATCCATACTAATATTATAAATGCGAAAGTGTGTTTGTTTGTTTGTTTGTTTGTCCTTCCTTCACGCCCTAACTAAGCAACCAATCGACTTGATTTTCGGCATAGAGTTAGTTGAAAGGATGGAAAGTAACATAGGCTACTTTTGGTCCTGGAAAAACATCATGTTCCCAAAGACACACAACATTGTTTACACTAGCGTTCTTAAATAGTGCTCTGTTCTGTATACATGATCGGTGTCTTTTTCCTCCTGGAAAAGATTTTCAAATACCACGCGAGCGAAGCCGCGGATAAAAGCTAGTATTATAATGAATACGCAAATTCTATTGGCGGAACTCATTAATATAGTGCGAGCTTAATTAAACTTACATTATTTTTTTATATTTTGTGTTTAAACATTTTTAGCTTTTTTATAATCAGCTTTTCTGGCAGGATTAAATTTACTTTTAATCATTATCTCCTTCGAAGTGTAGCGAAGGGTACCTAGCAACATTTTTAATAATTTTGACAAACGGTTTTATTTTCATATTTCGCTAAAGATTATCTGTTTAGACGTGTCTATCAAATATACTATTCATGAACTTACACATGATGAGTAATCACAAGGAAGGTTGATGTCAGGCAGGCGGCCGGTCATAAAACAATAAGCCAAAACCTCTAACAACATGGATTTATGAAATACATGTTGTGCCGACCCCACCTATTGTGGGATAAGGGCAGGAAGAAGAAGAAGAAGAACTTACACATGGTGGTAACAGGACAGAGCTAATAAAAAAAAACAAAAGAATTTCAGCCGGAGAGCCATTCTGTTTTTTTTTTGCATTTCTATTTATTTAATCATTGTTACCATAAAAAAAATACTCTTAGAATTCTTCCAAAATTCGCTTTCACCAACGCGTATCTAATCACGATATTCTTTACAATTTTATGATTATTTGCTTATATTTTTTTTTCGTTCAACCTACTTTAAAGAAACTACTACCCAAGTTTTGAAAAATAGTACATTATTAATTGATGTCCTAATTATGATACCTACTGTTCAAATTAAATTTAGAACAAAACCGACACAGAGACAACATTTATTTTCAATCTTTGACTTTCAGTATCAACGTCCTTTGCGTAGGTACTATCGGTGAAAAGGTAAAATACATAATAGGCTAACTTTTAATGGGTACCAAAATTATTACCCGGCTTTAAAATACGAAACCTATTACAGCTATTAATATTAACGCTAAAAGCAAATTACCTAAAAGCTTACATAGGCAGTCATTAGCTCGAAATAACCTCTCGGCTATAGTGACACAATACGAAATTTTTTAAACACATAAATCAATTCTTTCTAAGCAGTGAACACATTAGCATACTGAACCTACGTGAGCCCCAAAAGACCCAACTTTGTACAGAAAGGATGAACTGATTTAATAATGTGACCGTTTTGCTGGTCGGCTAATGGAAAAGAGTGACACTTTTGGACCCTCACATTTGTGTTAAAAACAAAACAAAAAGTTTTGTGAGGCAAACGGACAAATAATTAATGCGGATGTGTATATTATATGACGTGAAATTAATTCTTCCGCTTAAATGCTTTACCGGTTTTTTGTAACGACTCCCCTAGAGGGTACGGAGCAATTATTCCAGTTAATAAAGTCCAGGTCAAGCTTTTCGGTATTGTTATAAAATCTAAATACAACTATACAATAACAATATTTAGTTTTAACTCCGCCAAATAGTTGATTAAGCTTGGATGCAGTATACAGTACCGCCGTCTCGCCTGCAAATATATGCAAATGCAGGTGCGATTAATACAATGCACAAAACAAACGACTCAAACCGATAGTATCGGGAAGTTTATTATTGTATACTAGCTATGTCCTCACGGCTCCGCCCGCGTAAGATGTTTTATTCCAGTAATAAATATAGCATATGTTAATCAGTAATAATGTAGCATTTGAGCGGCAAAAGATTTTTTGAAATCGGTTCTATAGTTTTTAAGTTTATTCGTTACATACAAAAATATAAAAAAACATTATTTACAAAAAATTTAAACCGACTTCAAAAAAGAATAAAATAATTACCATATAAAATTAACAGTTTCAGAAGTCGGTGCTGACCCACGCTGAACCAAATTGAAGGCACCGACTTCTGAAACTGTTAATTTTATATGGTAATTATTTTATTCTTTTTTGAAGTCGGTTTAAATTTTTTGTAAAAAATGTTTTTTTTTTTTTTTGTTTTAGTGGCCTTAATTTAAACTTGGTTGGACCTACTAAAGACGCTGCTCGTAACATAATCACATCATCACAATATGCGTACTGTTCGTCATTGAGGAGTTCCATTGTCTATCTCCGAAGTGCTTCATCAGATCTTCACCAAACTTAAATGGGACCAATTTCAAAGTATACCCTATCCATGAAAAAAAGAATCATCATAATCAGTTCACAATTGGCAAAAATATCGATGAACATACACAAAAAAAAAAAAAAAATACATGCAGACGAACATAGTAACCTCCTCCTTTTTGGAAGTCGGTTAAAAATACAAATCATTCCTCTTTATAATATTCGTTTAGATATACATCTGTACCTCATCGATTTCCAGAAAGTAACGCCTGCTTCCAGCATTTAACATTTCCCCGAAGGGTTGGGTAGAGGTGTATAGTAACACCTTCATTTCGTCGTTTTCAAGTCCCATGTAATAGGAGGCGATCTTATTGCCATCAACTGGGCACAAATTCAAACTCCGGGCTGCTACTGAGAAATTCGACGCGGAAAAACCCAATAACACGAAAGAAAACGGTAAAGCTGTTGTTGAGGTGCAGTTCGATTGCGATTTTAAACACTTTTGTAAGTAGACATTGTTATCCTGATGTGACTTGTAAACACACATAGATAAAGGTGCAATATAAATTGTATAGGTACAACCTTCTCTCTTTTCGCAAACAAAAAGTCTATGAAATAAATAATTTATTAATATATCAATGGCATAAAATTAGGAAATAAAGCCAACAATAATCAATAATATAGCAGCCATATTATTATCATCGGGTTTCTATCAACACGCATTATGATTTAATATGATTTCCTGCATATGGTTAGCAGTAGATTGGATCAGAGACTACCAGCTATTGCACTCTACATGGACATGTCAACGGCTTTTGATCGCGTAGATCACAAAATACTTTTAAATAAACTCAATGCTTACGGAATAAGAGGAAATGTGTTGAACTTAATTGAATCACATCTTCACAACAGAGAGCAAATAACAATAATTTAATTAGTATAATACGTAAAAATAGCGAAATAAAGTATAAGTCTAGCCGGAGAACTGTAACCTATGGAGTACCGCAGGGCAGTGTGCTTGGCCTAACTTTATTTATTATTTACATCAATGATTTCCCAACATCATCAAATTATCCTATGACAATGTCTGCAGACGACAGTACCCTACTTTTTAATAGTGACGATATACATGCACTGGAAGTAGGTATTAATTCAAATATTGAATCGGTTGTGAATTGGTTAAAAAATAATAAATGGTTATAAATTTAGACAAAACAGTAATAATGAAATTTCAACAACGAAAAAATCAAAATTTGAATATTGAATACAACGGCAAAATTATTAATGAGATTAGTGTGACAAAATTCCTAGGATTAAACATAGAAAACACACTAAAATGGAATGTGCATATAGACAAGGTATGCAATAAATTAAATCAATACTCCTATGCTCTGCACATGTTAAATAAAACGGCAAACCGAAAAACAGTGCTAACGGCATATCATGGTCTAGTAGCATCAACGTTGAGGTACGGTATTCTGTTTTGGCGTAAAGAAATGGTATTTAAATGTCAAAAAAGGTGCATTAAAGCTATTTGTAATCTGCAAACTACCGAAAGTTGCTACATGTACTTCAAAAATATGAAAATATTAACGATACCCTCACTATACGAAACAGCTATGTTCGTCAAAAATAATTTAATTAAATTCGACCAAGTAACTAGTCAGCGTCGTTGTGACCAGTTACATGTTATACGATCTAAAACCGCATTATACAAGAACAGTATTTTTGCAATGGCTCCAAAAATTTATAATAAACTATCTAAAACTTTAAGAAATGAACAGGATATCCGTATTATTAAACGCAAATTGATTTTATTTTTAATAGATAATAGTACATTACTGCCGCGGTCTGTAATGAGTGCGTTGCTGGTAGCACTGATGATGGCCGAGAACGCAGTGTAGCGCAGCTCCAGGCCATCACAGCGCGGTCAGCATTGCAACTCTTGATGGACAAGCTGGAATAAAGGCCGAGACCGAAGGTCGAGGCCTTTATATCGCGGACAGCAAGGGCTGCAATGATGACCAAGCTTGAAGGCCGAGAGCGTAGCTAAACTAAGCTCGAGGCCGTCATAGCGCGGCCAGCAGCGCAGTCATTGCGGACCAAGGCTTGTATATTGCTTTACTCAAACAATGCGAGTAATTTAACTAAAACCAGCTTAGTATAGTAAAATTTATTTTAAGTAGCAATTATTGTTAAATATATAGTTACTAAAATTCAGGACCGCCTTTCCAAGATTTATATTTATTTTTAAATTAGGCACTGATGATTGTACTGCCTGTACCTATACAGCCAAATTCTGAATAAAATCTTTTTGCACCTGACTATTTTTGAAACAAAACTCGACAATAATGGATTTCAAAAGGAAATTGCTGGTAGCTAAAACTCACCAGCAATGAAATTCCATACAACTTTCCTGGCGCCTATTCAAGTAGCGCGGAAACGCCGAGTTTGCTAGAAGGTTGTCAAAATAATAACCACATTACAAGCATTTTTGAGTAAAACATATTAATCAGTTGAGATATTTTTAAATGATAAAATTGATAAGCTGTGATTTGTATAATAATATTTCTACTACATTTAATAAATTCATATTTCTTTTGTCTCCATACTTACAATACTAAAACTATTTGTACACCAATTTCCATTGGTAGAACATAGAGATACCTACTACATGTATATTTTTAAGACCTTTTTGTATGACCTATGTTCACAAATAAATATTGATGGATTGATTGACGATAATAATAATTATACATTGAGAAGGATAAAGAAATTGTGGGAGGTTGTCAGTCGTTGTGCCGATAGTTGTAACGGCCAATGGCTTAACAGCCAAGAGCCGCAACCAAAATCTGATGAGGATCTCGTTGGGCGACTGGGTCAAGGGTCTGATAGAGAAAACGGTACTTTTGGACACGGCGCGTATTATTAGGAAGTTCCTCTCTCTGAGGCCCTTACCACCGGTGGCTTGGACCCTGTTCCCGATGCCGGTGGGCTACTATTTTTTATATTTTTAAATGTTTTTTTTTTATAAATATTTAAGAATGTAATTTAAGTATATGTATATATTTAATGAAGATTGAATGAATAAAGGAAATTATAAAAAAATACTGTTAGGCTGACCGCACATGAGACGCTAATAGCCAAATTCTCAAAGCTACTCAATTTTAAGTTGTGATCAAGTCTCGTGCTGTCACTGTCACTTTAGAGAACAGTTACTATTCGGTGTTTGATCTGCAGCTAAAAACAAATGGCGATCAACTGTCTCGAGCAACTTAGGAATTATTCCCACCAAACGACTCGCATCCCATCGGATCGGAAAGGATCCAATCGGATACGACGACAGGCGAACGGAGCCGATCGCGCGTCGCAGCATACTTTCGGCTACGATCGCGTGTCGCGGAAGACGCCCACGGTCAAGTTGCTGTGCGCGGCTTGGTAATATAGACTTTAAATACTGTGTAGGTACACGATTTAATATCGTTTAAAGATTGTAAAATCCGTTCCGATCCGATGCGATGCGAGCCGTTTGATGGAAATCATATTTTAGTGGCCCATGTGAGATATCCTTTCAATGCAAGAGAATTCTGACCTCTGCAGATTGTAAATATATAGATTTCTTTACATAAGTTCGAACAAAAAGGGAAATTACAAAGTCTTACGAAGATACCTTTGAAATATTTGTTTGAACATATTCAATGGATTCATAGCACAACTACTAAATATGTAAATACGTACCCTCTTAATTATGTATAGGCGCTCTCATTTCCTTCTTTCTCTTAGGGCAGGAAATCAAATAGTCTAGTTATTTATTTAAATACTATAACAACAAAGATGGGTTGATCATAGGATTTTCACGCGGATTTCACGGTGTTATTAATTTGAAGAAAACTCTTATATACCTAGAAAGTAAAAAAAAATACATCCTTGCTTAATGTTGTGGTCTTATACCCGGTTCCTATAAACAAAAACGAATCGTTTTGCTTACCAATGGTAGCATTTTTTATTGCCTAACTATATTAATAGACTCGTTAGCTAATTTTACTTGTGATAGCTACTTCTATATGGGAGGGTCTACTATGCAAAGACATGAGGTCAACAGACAGTAAAGATACAACAGTCTCAATTTTAATCAATAACGCTCCGTAAATTATAGGAATCGGCCATTATTGACCCTCAGCAAAGAATATGCAACCTTTATGGAAAACCACGGTACTCATGATACCACGAAACTTAAGGATAACAGGGGAACAACAGATACTCCTGATCTCCGCAATGAGCTGATTTGTCTTTACGCTCCAAGTAACTATCTCCGCGGCCGGAAGCATCGTCTACTAGCCGTGCCTACATGCCGCACAGTGGCTCGCGTATCATCCCCTGTTTCTCGCGTTCTGTCCGCGCTCAATAGCCTTGTGGAAGCCAACCCGAAATGTGATCTATTTGCGGACGATTTTAAAACTGTAAGTAATGTGCGTATGTCTGAGCTTCTGCAAAAGCAAGACGATTTGACATTGTTTAAATTGTTTTATTATATAATATATATTTGTTACATTTTAATTATTGCGTTATTAAGTGTGTTTATTACTTGTTCTAGTCTGTTATGTTAATGTAATTGGCTTATTGAAGCCGTGTAAGCATAAATAAATAAAATAACAGCAAAAAACGCCTAGCAAAACCACACAATAAAATTATAAAACCACAAATCCTTATCAAAAAGCCAACATGACTTCTAAAGAAGAAATCAGATAAGACAATATAAAACTAAATAAGTGCCAAGCCAAACGGTACAATAAAATCGCGGAGCGCTAGACAATTCCCAAACCAATCCAGAGACACGGACACCACTGTCTCACTAGTTTATTACTCGTATACGTTACGAGGAACGGTTATTCGTTTCTTTGCTCGTCTCACGTTATTGTGTCTATAAACTATCTCTGGATATGCCCTCGGAAACCGTCAGGATGCGATTGCATGTTGTTTGTGATAAAAGTTGTGTTATTCGTACAGTTTTATGTGCTGAGGGTTCGTTGGAGGAGTATAGAGTCTGATTTGATATTTTATCATGTAGTTGAAGGCTTGGAAAAAACGCAACGTCATCTATTTCTTTGTGTCGTTGATTATTTAAAAATTTAAATTATATTTTTTCTCGTTGTTTTTTTATCTATAATTTTATAATATTCTATAATAATATTATAACGAGGAAAGGTTTGTATTTTTGAATTTTTGTATGTAACGAATAAACTTAAAAACTACTGGACCGATTTCAAAAATTATTTCGCCGTTAGAAAGCTACATTATCACTGAGTAACATAGGCTAGGACACAGCTAGTTATTTATAATTTATTTATTGACCAACTTATACTGACAGTTTAATACTACACATATAAGTTAAGTTTTCTAGTGGTGGCAAGTGCGACTGCTATCTTGAGGTCCTGGGTTCGATCCCCAGGTCGGGCAAAGTGTTATTGAATTTTTCCGTGTGGAATTCCTGAGTAGCAGTACGGAGTTTAGATTTCTGCCCGGTTGATGGCAATAGGTTCGCCCCGTATTACATGGGACTTAAACATAACTGCGAAATAAGGGTGTTACTATACACCAACCCAGCCCAACCCTTCGGGGAATAAAGGCGTGATGTTATGTCATGTTTATTTCTAAATCTCATACTAGCTACAGGCCTGCGTCACTTTAAGGTTTACGCATGAACGCTTACGCGCAGCCTCACCTCTTCACGTTAAGTTTTGTGCAGTGGCTGAGCAATTGACAGCTGCCTTGCGAGTTGCGAGTTCAATTCCCACACGGAACAAAGATTTGTATGGCCTAGATTTGTTTCGGGTCTATGCGTTTCTGTGTGAATATTTGTGACCGTAAACTCACCCACGGCCCACGATACAGAAGAAACCTAGTGTAAGGCAACGTTTTTATTTTAAATAAGTATGTAAATCATCATAATCATCTTCAAAAGAGGGTCACGGCACACAAAAACTAGTTCCGAATCTATGACGTACGTAGTTTCTGTATAATATTATGTAAGCACCGATTATTCGCTATGACAGCATACAACCATTACCATTCACAACTTTCTCTAAGCCGGTCAGTTTCTACTTCTAATAGTCAAACGTTCCGTAACTAAAACCGCGCGAACACGTTTTGGACTTAATATTTAAGTTATTATTAAAATTTTAAAACAGTTGCAGAATAAATCAATTTCTAATTTGTAAAAAAAAACTATAATCAACGACCGCCAATTTTCAAAATTCGAACTAATCAATTTGTTTTATTTTTATTGCAATTTTTGAAATCAGTGTCCAACCTCTTTTTAGGGAGATAACAGTGATTTGTAATAGAGAAAATAAAAAATATAGTTACATAACTTACGAGTAAATAAATATAACTTTTTCGGTACACATAAAATAAAATTCAGTGATGTGGTGGATCATCGTGTTGTTAGTGACGTGCCTCTTCTATTATTCCCGAAACCGTTTGAGATACTTCTCGTCTAGGGGTGTGTGTACACTGCCTCCGGTCCCGTTTTTGGGAAATCTGACAGCTGTCACTCTCGGGCGGGAAAATTTTGTGGAAGCAATTGCGGCTGGATACGATGCTTTCAAAGATCAAAGGTAATCTAATGATGAGGATTTGAGCGTAGATCATGGATTCTGCGTTCCTCCTCGCGGATATTGTATCTTACGATGGTTTACGTAAACGTGTATAAATTAAATGCCTACCTTACATTTTTGTAAGCATTTTTTGAGTGACGATTTAACAACCACGCAAATCATAAGATTTGCGAGGTTAAGCTGCGCTTGCCGCGGTCAGTACGTGGATGGGTAACCGTTCGTTACACATCGAGCCTACGTGCCTCAGAAAGCACGTTAAACTGTCGGTCCCGGGTGTCATACGAAAACCTATGACAATCGTTACGGGAAGTCAGAAGCCCGAAAATCTGACAACCATTTGGGATATCGGCATTGCCCAATAACTGGGTTGCGCAGGTCTGATGGCAGTCGCTCCTTTTAAAATACTGGTATTCACCCGCATCTGGTTAGATTGGAAGCTGACCCCATACATAGTAGGGAAAAGGCTAAAAGGAACATTTTTTAAAGCATTTTATCAAATTATGTTGTAACCGCGTTTTTAGTGTTAGAAGTTATTTTTTGTCTTGCACTAGTAATTTCTGTTAGGTATAACATTTGTACTTTTAGGATTACCACACACTGTTTGTCTACTAAGTTGCTCCAGATACAGTTGATCGCTATTTGTTTATAGCTGCAGTTACCGTTTAGTGTATGACATACAGCTAAAACAAATGGCGATCAACTGTGTATCACGCAACTAAGGCTCAGTAACTTTAGCCATACCATACCATATTTACGTCAGATTTGTGTTGATTTGACAGAAATTTTGTAACGGTTACGGTTATAGTTAGTTGGTGCATCTGAGCCATAGTGGCTCATGTATGGCCAGCCTTATCGACACAAACCTCACATGCAAAAATACCACATTCAGAAGAAACATTCGTAAGCCACGCGACTCTGTTCCGAGCTAAGATTGAACCTGCATCATGGGCGCAGGAACGCACTGTGCCATTCAGTTTTTTTTTTGTTCTAATGTTGAGCCTGAATAGCACGGAAAATAATGCAGTAAATATTATTATTTCATAAAGTCAAAATCAAAGTCAAAGGATTTATTTCAATTAGGCACATAAAAGGCAGTTTTGAACATTAAAATTTACAAAAAAAAAGAATTGATTCGAGTCGGCTCTTCCAAATGGTAACTTCGTATGGAGAAGAATGGGCAAGAAACTCCACCGTTACTCTTTTAAAATGTCGTACAATATTTTGTATAGGTACCTACATTAATTATAAAATTAGGTATAATTATGTGAAGACGATGCACCTAGAATAAAATTACTATACCACAATAGGTAAAAAGAATTAAAAATGAAGCAATGTCAAATTAATTATGTGACAGATACATGGTGCTCACATATTTACAAACATTACAAAAGTACTTATACATTTTCCCAAAAATTTTAAAGTAATAGGTCAGTGTGTAAGTTAAGGTACCTACTACATAATACATCAATATTATTATACCTCTTTCCAAACCTATATAAAGCTATGTATTCATTTATAAACAGTTGTGTATAAACACTGGATCAGAAACAAGAATCTACGTGTTTCTGAAACATTGACACATGTCGTGACGTGGTAAACACAAGTAACAGTTTTTTATGGCAAAATCTCAATATATTTCTAGAAACATTTACGTGCTGTTTTTAGAAACTACATTGATTACTAGTAAACACGTAGCTTCATTCTAAGAGGTTGTACAACGTCCCAAAAATATCTCGCTTTGAAATAAAACTAGTATACCCAGAGTAAGACAATTTATTACATAGAGTATCGCGAAGGCCATGTTTTGCAGGAAAATCTTAACACCGCGATTTACAAAAGTGACGTCGCGGCACAACGTCATCTGTTACTTAATAGAGGTACTAAACTAATGACAAATAAGTGTTGACTTTTTCGTATATAGAAATAAGGTTTGTATAGAAACTATTTAAACAGATTAGACAGAGGTGGTCGTTTTTTGCATCCTATTACAAGTTTAGGCTTAAATAAATTTATTTATAGAAAAACTTTCTTGTATGTGGCCATATTCCGACATTTAAACAGGTTCCGCCTTTACACCGCTAGCACACAGACGCGAAAGCGGGCCGAAAGCGGACCATAGTGTTCGTACATCATACTAGATAGAATTTCGCTATTCGTCGTTTCGGTTCGCTTCCATTCCGCATTCGTAGCAGTGTGCTAGTGGCGTTAAGCCGGGTACAAACTTACGAAATGTAACACGCAATGAAAGAATTTGCCCTCGACATTGTCGCAATGTATCATGCAATGTAACAGAATTCCCATAGTGCGGACGCCTTGCGCGCACGAACCGTGCCCACTACGCGTGCGTACTACGTACCTTTCATATTACATTGCATGTTACGTTACAGCAGTCTGTACCCGCCTTAAGACTCACACATTCTTCCCCAGTTTACGTATCCTCGAAAATCTGACTGTAGACTATCATTGGAATAACAATAATTTAAACATAACATCACGCCTGTATTCCCCGAAGGGTTTGGCAGAGGTGTATAGTAACACCCTCATTTCGCTGTTATGTTTAAGTCCCATGTAATAGGGGGCGAGACTATTGCCATCAACCGGGCACAAATCCAAACTCCGGGCTGCTATTGAGGAATTCCACACAGAGAAAGCAATAACACTGCCCGACCTGGGGATCGAATCTAGGGCCTCACGATCAGCAGTCGCGCTTGCCACCACTAGACCAACGTGGCAATTATTATAACAATTTCTCATTATGTTTCCAGATACTTCGGCCTCTACCAATATCTAGTACCAACCCTCATACCGCGGGATCCGGAGCTGATCCGACAGATAATGGTGCGGGACTTCAACTCGTTTTCCGATAGAGGAGTGCATATCGGCGCTGACTGCGACCCGCTGTTTGGACGCAATCTAATTATGCTGACGGGTACGTTACGGTAGTTAGGCTTGGCAGGCGGATTGAAGATTGTAGTACCATGTATAGTATCCACTGCTACGCATATCCGTGGGTGACTTGGGCGATCTGGCCTTTGTTTGTGACGTCATAAGCCCACGCATTCGTGCGTAGGTTGGCCCTACACAACACACTCTCTCCTACATCTTTACATAGTATAAAACAAAGTCACTCCCGCTGTCTGTACGCTTAGATCTTTAAAACTACGCAACGGATTTTAATGCAGTTTTCAGCAATAGATAGAGTGATTGAAGAGGAAGGTTTATATGCCCCACATTAGTATCTACACTGCACCCGTGCGAAGCCGGGGCGGGTCGCTAGTTTTCATATAAAGCGAAGTTGAATAACGAGCGTAATGTGGCCGTGCGCAGCAATGGAATCTCGGTTTTGTCATTAGCAGACAAGAGGACGCTGTTGTCCTTCTCTTGGCTAAATACCTTATTCACCTCTTATAGCAGTCACAGATGACCAAACAAGAACAACAAGTTGCCCAAGGCACGCGCCTCTGCTTTTCAAATTCATGTGCGTATTTATCACTTGCTTCAAAACGGTGAAGGAAAACATTTTGAGGAAACCGGCATGCCTGAGAGATATTTCTTGACGGCATGTGAAGCCAAGTCAGAGGCCCATGGGCGACATAAACTCTGACACCAGGTTAGTCACTAACTACACGAAAAGAAGAAGAAGTTGCCCTTTTATAGCATAATCAGCCTATTACTATCCCACTCTTCTCAGAATGAGAAGGGTTTAGACCCTAGTCCACCACGCTGACCTGGTGCGGGCTGGCAAAATACACAGACCATCGACAAATTTTTTGGTGCAGGTTTCCTCACGATGTTTTCCTTCACCGTTAACGCAAGTGATAATTAAATTCCGATCCACACATGAATTCAAAGAGTCAGAAGTACGGGCCGGTATCGAACTTAAACCCTTCTGCATGGATAGCAAGCGTTCAATCGCTAGGCTATCAATACTTTACATAACGTCGCTGTGCAGTGAAAACCTCGTAATTGCAATGAACGTAATTCTACAGGAGAAGATAATAACTGCCTGTTAAAAAAAGTATGAAGTGTAGATGTAAGGTTCTTCTGTTTTATTATCTATTTCATCTTAGAGCTGTGCACGTTCGTTCTAAATATGCATTACAAGGTTTTTTACCCAACAAATGAATAACAAAAAATAAAAATGAATTTGTGCTTTACGAGGTTTTCACTGCCCAGCGACTATAATCGCTTTCAAATCACTTGACATTATTGCTCAGGTCCCGCTATGAGAGGCAGTTCCTTCCGACCTAGTTAGAAAATTAAACGCAACACTTTGCCATACTGCGCACATGACTTCCAGCGGTTAAAGTTGACTTCACGCAAAGATAAGAGTTCAGAGTTCGTATACAGTTAACAAAGTTATAATATGCAAACCTAAGGGCTAAGCCACATCTGACGAAAGATACGTCGCCGATACACGTAATTCCATTCGTCGCTGTGCAATGAAAACCTCGTAATTGCAATGAACGTAATTTTACAGGAGAAGATAAGGCTGTCTGTTCAAAAAAAGTATGAAGTGTAAATGTAAGGTTCTTCTGTTTTATTATCTATTCATCAATCTATTTCATCTTCGAGCTGTGCACGTTCTTTCTAAATATGTATTACGAGGTTTTCTACCCAACAAATGAATAACAAAAAATAAAAATGAATTTGTGCTTTACGAGGTTTTCGCTGCACAGCAACGATTATAAATATGCACCGTACACATTTGACCGAAGATGCGTTACTAAAATTCCTCGAGTAAATTACGCGACGGAAGATCGGTGACGTATCTTCCGTCAGATGTGGATTGGTCCTTAGTTTGCTGAACTGTTTGGGGCCATAGCACACGGCGACTTTTTGCGGCGGTACAATCGAGAAACAGTCGCAAAATGGTCGCGATACTAATACCTGCTTCAATAGTCAACTATATAAAAAAGATTTAAAAAAAAATGCACTAACATAATTGCTTTATTGTAGGAAAAGCATGTCGTATTATAATCTTTACATAGTCTTCTTTACGTAATATAAAACAAAGACGCTCCCACTGTCTGTAGGCTTAGATCTTTTAAACTACGCAACGGATTTTAATGCAGTTTTCAGCAATAGATAGAGTGATTCAAGAGAAAGGTTTATATGGCCCACATTAGTAGATACTAATGTAGATACATTGCACCTGTGCGAAGCCAGGATGGGTCGCTAGTATTTATATAATTTAAAAAACTAAAAAACACGCTTTTGTTAGTGTACTAAAAAGTAAAAACCATGAGCGGTTCCAGTACCCATATTCTGGTTGCATCATGACATCAGCTCAATAGTACCATATTATTGTATCATCAGAAGAAACGGTTTAGAAACGGGTGGAAATAGAATTCCAAGTCTTTTTTACAAACTTATTTACGAGTGAAGCTAATATAAGCGTATTAAAAAGGACTATCTCCATTGAAACAGTTGCAGGAATATTTACAACATCACAACCTGAATTTGAATCTACTGTCAAACACTGCCTCGTTGGTCTAGTGGTGGCAAGCGCGACTGCTGATCATGAAGTCTTGGGTTCGATCCCCAGCTCGGACAAAGTGTTATTGGGTTTTTCAATATGGAATTCCTCAGTAGCAGCCTGGAGTTCAGATTTGTGTCCGGTTGATAGTAATAGGCTCGCCCCCTATTACATGGGATTTAAACATATCGGCAAAATGAGGGTGTTACTATACACCTCTGTCCCTTCGGGGAATACAGGCGTGATGTTATATCAAACAGTGTCTTTTGCATTACAATCTTATTCCATAACCTACAGGTTCAAAATGGCGCTCAATGCGCGTGTCACTATCTCCCGCGTTCTCTGGTGCGCGCTGTCGCAGCATGGCGCCGCTCATGTCAGAGAGCGCAAGCGCCGTAGTCAACTACTTACGCGAGAAGATATCGAGCGAAGAAGTTATGGATATTAACAATGTAATGAACTCTATTACTTAATCTTTAAGGTTAACAATTGAATAGAAGCCAGACTGCGATCTGCCATGGAATATATTTGCCACCTATCAAGTAGCGGCTTTTCAATGATGAACCAGTGGCTTAATTAATGAGGTCTAAAGGCCAATTCCTATGATTCACCAAGCGATATTGTTTAAAATTTAAACTCTTGTATCTATACCGATAATGAAGCAAAGAACCCATAGTTAGTATATAGTATTTACATAGTAGACCCTCCCATATATCAGTAGCTATCATAGCCCAGTTTGGCAATAAAAAATGCTACCATTGGTAAGCAAGACGATTCGTTTTCGGCCATAGGAACCGGGAATTACTGGTAGTTTTTTTAAGATTGATGCACACTATGAATACTCCTGTATGCAGAGTGCGTTTACAGATACAAATCTTCATACAAACACCCAAACCCGGAGCAGTTGACTTAAACATACTTGACAATTACCTGCTTCATGCAAATTGTTCCCGCTACTCGTTGTGCAGCAGCGAAGCACCGAGCCACTTAAGGTTCATTTACTCTCGAAGCGAATACCATACTATCTCTGTTTTCATCGTAGAGAAAGACGAAGACAGAACGAGTCTAGCTTCAAGAAACGGTTTTCGTGTAAACCAGCCTTTAGTCTGAAAATACACAACATTCGACTGGCAATGAGCTGGAAACCTAATGCAGCGTACAATTCTTTCCACCTTCACGATCATTATATCCATTAAAAACAACATTTTTACAGATAACAATGTCATATGTGAATGACGTCATAGCCTCGTGCGCCTTCGGCTTTGCAGTAGATTCTCTCAAAGACCCTGATAACTGCATCTTCAAGTTAGGCAAGAAAGCAGTTGTACAGGACACCACACAAGTCATGAAGTTCTTCGGTTATGAAAATATGAAGAGTATCATGAAGGTATGTTACAGACTGTACACGAAACGACTTTGCAAGAGTTTTACATAAAAATTGTGTTCACTTTTCTCGTTCTTGATCTAATTTCTAACTCATCATCATATCCATGCCTTTATCCCACACTAGATGTGATCGGCACAACATGTATTCCTTTTCCAGTCTCCTCTATCAGTCATCATCCCAGTACTTACTCCTTTCTTACCCATATCATCCTTCACACAATCCATCCATCTTTTCTTTAGCCTGCTATTGATCTAATTTCTAACTACGTTATAAAAAACAGTCTCAAAATTTTCTAGAAATTTTGTGAATATTTGTAATGGCAGTAATTCTAGGTAACGCTTTTTCGTCTACATTTTTTGTATTGCAGCTCCTAAAAGTAAAGATCATCCCCACACAAGACGCAGAACTGTTCTCACAACTATTCAAGTCGGCATTGAAGGCTCGCCGAGAGAACCTGGTCAAGCCTCGACCTGACTTCATACAGATATTGGTCGACGCTGCACAAGGTAAGCCTATAATAATCCTTTAAGTTCATTAGATCTTAGTACTTTCTTGAGCATGGCCAAGCCTCAAACTTCCTTAGAAGCTTGACCCACTCGACTAGTGCTTACTCCTACCACTTTATTAGCTCCTAGTACTTTGTTCAGTGTTTTTTTTAACGGGGGGATATCCTTATGGTTTCCCTCTATCCTGGGGAAGGCTGGAAGGGGGGATATATCGGTCTCTTACCTACTAAGACCACCATGGTGTTTCAACGTGTTGTAGGACCTCATCAGAAATCATAACCTCCACGAGGATATCGTTAGACGACTGGATCAAGGGCCTGCATACAGAAAGCGGTACTTCTGGACACGGCGCGTATTGTTAGGAAGTTCCTCTCTCTGAGGCCCTAACCACCGGTACCTTGGACCCTGTTCCCGATGCCGGTGGGCTACTATTTCTTTAATAAGTTAGACGAATAAATGGCATCATAATATGTTTTACAAATAATGTTATGTACAGGCAAACCGAAGGCGGACAGCGAGGGCGACGCAAACAACAACGAATACGCGAAGACTACTGAGAGTAAGATTAACTTTAATATGTTTACTCTTCACATTATATTGTAAGGGACCAAACAGTAGAACAAGTTTTTTCTTGTTTTCGATATTTGATTTTGATTCTAATTTATAAATCCTCTTTCTGGATACATTGGTGACAGCTACTTCGCTGTTTCTACGAAATTAAATATAAGTATTGGACAGATAGTACAAGGCACAGAATCTGTTTTAAAACCTACCATGTAAACTAATAAGTTACTTTACTGTCTATAACTCGCAATCTACTGCGAATTAAAGCTGTAAGTTCTAAGTTAAAAGTTCTAAGTTAAAATTCTTACAAACTTTTTTAAAAGAAAGCTTATTTTTTTATTTTATTAGGACAACTTCACACGTAACATTGTAATAAGTTACATGATTTACTTGTAAATCAACCAGTTCTATTGCTTCAAATAATATAATGACGTCACAATTGTGGTGACTTCGCCAGTTACCCATCACAAACTTTTTTTATCTCAATAAATTTAATATACAGCCAACCAGATCTTATTCAATACATATTTATTCATCATCACATAATCAGCCCATTACTGTCCCACTGCTGGGCATGGGCCTCTTCTCAGAATAAGAAGAGTTTAGACCTTAGTCCACCACGCTGGCTTGGTGCGGATTGGCGGACTACACACATCATTAAGAACTTTATAGATTCCTCAGGTGTGCAGGTTTTCTCACGATGTTTTTCCTTCACCGTTAACGCAAGTGATAATCAAATTCTGATTCGCGCATGAATTCGAAAAGTCATAGTTACTTTGATATTGAATATTTGATAGTCACCGTAAAATTACGACTTTACCGTTTAATATAAATCATTTTAATTTCGTTATTTCAACCAACTTGTGCTACCGTACAGCCACACACAACACGCAGCAACATGGCCGCTGACTTTGATTGACGAGACGCAAGCCAAATTTAATTATGACGTGTTCTGAGCGTGACGTCACAATTGTGCCGGGATTACGCCATTCCTTAGAACCGGAAAATATTACTGCTGTGCTGAATTGTAATTTACTTGTGTTGATTCTTGTTATATATTTTTATTATATTAAAAAAGCAGACCCCGACCCTCACCTCTTGACTTTTCAAATTCATGTGCGGATCAGAATTTGATTATTACTCGAGCTAACGGTGAAGGAAAAACATTGTGAGGAAACCTGCACACCTGAGAGTGTTCCATAAAGTTCTCGATGGTGTGTATAGTTTGCCAACCCACATCAGGCCAGCGTGGTGGATTAAAGCCTAAACTCTTCTCATTCTGAGAAGATCCCCGTGCCCAGTAGTGGGTCAACAATGGGCTGATTAAGCTTTATATCAAGT
The DNA here is from genome assembly GCA_910594945.2 of Amphipyra berbera. Taxonomy (NCBI): domain Eukaryota; kingdom Metazoa; phylum Arthropoda; class Insecta; order Lepidoptera; family Noctuidae; genus Amphipyra; species Amphipyra berbera. Next base: position 19,196,921 of record OU343125.1, on the reverse strand, counting down.
ATATATTTATAGCAAGTTAAGTGATTAAGTGATAAAACTACACACATGAGAAGGCTTTAAAAAGTTATCAATGGACTCGATGGTGTGTGTAGTCTGCCAACTCACACAAAACCAAATCAACGTGGCGAACAGATGTGTCTTAACCAAATGCATCTAACTCTGTGTGACCATATTACTAACATTGTGATGGAAATGGTTAGCACATGAAGCTGTTAGCAAATATTTGTAGCTTAGAAATTCTACATAGATTCAGTTCGGATAGACACGAAACATCGACGTGTATTCATAATAGTGAAGCGGTCTGTTGTACCTTCAGATAATACCTAATAGTCTACATTGATTTTCAACTGTAGAGATATTTATAGTTTCTAAAAACCAAATCTACAGCAGTTTATTGTTGGAGCATTATTAGGGTAAATACGAACTTGGGAATATTCCGAAAATTACGAATTTCTACTAAACCAGGCAATATTTTTTGCTCTGGCAACGTAATAATGCTAGAATGTGTAATGCAATGTAATGTAATGTTGCCAGAACAAAAAATATTGCCTAATAATTCCCATGTTCATAATTACCCTAAAGCGCTATACTATTTTTTTTTATTTATTGTTTTGGTAGGTATTGTCGTTAAATAAATATTATTTTCTTTGTATTTTTCTATTTAATTTGTATAGGTATAAATAATTTACTTAGTACCTACGTAATGGGCTAGTAGGCTACTATTTGACTATTAACTTTCAGCCTCGATAGTCGACAAAAATGTTCTAATACAAAAATCGCATTAAGTCACAAAAATGTATTTTTTTCATTAAGCAAACATATTTCCCTAGAATAAAAAAGTACAATCAACAGCAAAAATCGATGACTATCTTGAAATTCAAAATAAATTATCTCTGGTGTTAATAGTTTATCTAAATTTGGCATTAGCTTTAAATAATTCTCTTCTCTGTCGTTAAATAGTTATAAAAAATATTTATTGTCCTGGTTCCATTCATAAAACACCTTTGAAATTTTGAGCAATCATCACTTACTTTTTATTTGTTCTGTACAACAAAGAACAAAACATTCACCATCCAATAACGAAATACAATGTCTCCCAGAATTCACTGACGAGGATCTAGTGGCCCAAGCAGTTCTATTCTACGTAGCTGGCTACGACACCACTGCTAACCTGATCTATTACTTCTTGTACGAAATGGCCATCAACCCTCGAGTGCAAGAGAAACTGCTTGAAGAACTGGACACCTTGCCCCCTGATGAAGAGATCAAGGATTTGTATGAGGCCATTCAAGAATTGGAGTATTTGGATATGTGTGTCAATGGTAAGTTTATTGTGAATGATGAAGACACTAAAAAAATAATTGGGAAGCTAATTTATTAAGGGATAGTCAGAATGTAAAGCTGCGGTCCCACGGCCTGTTTTTTTGGCAGGCCAGACCGCGCTTAGCAGGGCCTAGCAGGGCCCCCCCCGGTGGGTTCCCGCATTGTCGTTGCGGGGGGGCTTAGTAGCCGTGGCTTCGAGCCCCACGGTGAAGCGAAGAGGAACCCGAGTCGGGGCTGCTCGTCGGGGCTTGGGCCTGGAAGCCCTCGACGTAGCGGCCAAGTAGGTTGCGGTGTCGCCTGGGCGACATCGCAACTGAGGAGGGCCGCGATGTCTTATGGGAGGCATTGCGGCTGAAGGGTGGAGGCCGCGGCGGGAGAGGAGTGCCGGTATTACGGTGCGCCGTTCTCCCTACCTTCCGCGGCCTGAAGGGGCCGCCACCGTCAGATGGCGGACGCGGTGGGGCCGCAGGGGGAGAGGAGTGTCAGTGTTTAGTTGGCCGCTCTCCCTATCCTCTGCGGCCGAAAAGTGGTAGGCGGCGGGGCCACTAACCTGACCCGTCGCAGGGGGACCAAGGGTGCCCAGACACGGGGTAGTCTGGCGCCCATGTACTTGTTTGGTCCCCGGGGTGGTCACGGCGTACCATGTTTTCTGGTGCGCCGGTGATGTGGGGTGCCCCCCGCGCCTCTCAGGAGGTCGTGGGGTGGGGCCCTACAGTGGAGAGGTCCACCAGCAATTGGTGGACCAAGACCTGCCGGGGTTGCGATGCATGCAATAGCGAATCCCGCGACCCCGGCCTTAGGTCAGAAGGAGGAACACCGTGGTGGTTTTAGCCGGTAAGAGTCCGGCACACCCCCCCGTCTTCCCCAGACGGGGGATAGTCCATGAGGATTTCCCCACGATAACTAGCAGGGCATGCCGTGGGAACGTCGCATCGGATGAGGCCTGCGGTAGTCTGTCATCGCCCGTCCGATCCATTGGAAGTCGGTAGATTCAAAGTTGCTCGACACGGGCCGCAACAGGCCTCGACAGGCGCGGCCTGTCATTTTACGGGCCACGGGACCGCAGTAATGCTGCTTGATATTGCTTTTCAACAAAAACTGTTATGAGTAACGATACAATCACCCACATTGGCTAGTGATTGCAGTAATTGTTGCTAAAGAGTATCCCAAACCAATTTGGTAAAAAGGTAAACAATGTTTTAGTGACTTATTTAAAAAAATAGTTTTTAAATATGGTCACGTGTTTTAACAAAAAAAAACTATAAAAAAGAATACAATTGGAAACAAATGTATTTTGATTTAAGCAATACATTGATTTTTATTAACAGTTTCAGATAAAAAGACTGAAAAAGATTCTTCCTCTTTTTATATCAAATTGGTTTGAGCCAGAGTATACTGCCGATAACATCCATGCTTGAGTTGTTTTTTAAATAGCTTCTCAATACCTATACTTATTGGTAAATAATATTTACGTCATTATTTCAGAGGTCTTAAGGCTATGGCCTCTCGTCGGTTCAGCAGACAGACGTTCCGTCGCCTCATATGACTTTGGTCCTACATACCCAGGCAGCAAGGAACGGCTCATCGTAAGTATCATCATACATTGTGTTTAAAGCATTCACAAAAGATCTCGAGATTTCCCGACTCGTGAAGTCCCGATTAGTGGTCGGTACACAACTCGTGAAGTCCCGATTAGTGATCGGCACCCGACTCGTGAAGCCTCGATTAGTGGTTGGTACCAGGTTCCTGAAATCCCGATTAGTGGTCGGTACCCGATTCGTGAAGTCCCTATTAGTGGTCGGTACCCGGTGCGTGAAGTCCCGATTAGTGGTCGGTACCCGGCGCGTGAAGTCCCGATTAGTGGTCCGTACTCGACTCGTGAAGCCCGATTAGTGGTCGCGGTACCTCACTCATGAAGTCCCTATTAGTGGTCGATACCCAAATCGTGAAGTCCCGATTAGTGGTCGATGCCCGAATCGTGAACCGACCACTAATCACAACTTTCACGCTAACTGCACACGAGCCACTAAGTTGCTCGAGACACAGCTGATGGTACCTGATGACCTACAGCTAAAAACAAATGGCGATGAACTATGTCTCACGCAACTTAGCGGCCCATGTGTAGTCAGCCTTAGCGAAGATTATCAAAAAAAGTAATAAATACAAATGTGAATGACAATGATAATAAGCTCCAGATTCCTGTAACACAGTCTATCTGCTCTCAAATCCTGAACACTTAATTTTAGTATCTCAACAAAGGACGTACGATACCAGCGATACTTTTGGACGTAATAACTTCATTGGCGCGTGATAATAGGTAATTTAGCATCCTAATAGCACCATTGCCCTGGAGGATTCCTTTATTCTGTGTTAATAGCTCGTTTACGACATAATAGGGGGCTGAATCTTTGGTGTATTGTTTACATTTTTCGGTGGCAGCGACTTTGTGTTGATTAAAATATGAAAGACGTTGAAATTTTCTGTCATTTGTTTAGATTGAAATTCAATAATGGTAATTACTTTTATGGCCCCGTTGGTGTAGTGCTGGCAAGCGTGACTGCTGATCGTGAGGTTCTGGATTCGATCTGCAAGTCAGGTAGTGTTATTGGGTTTTTCTGTGTGGAATTCCTCAGTAGCAGTTCGGAGTTTGCATTTGTGCCCGGTTGATGACAATAGGCTCGCCCACTGTTCCATGGGACTTAACGGCGAAATGAGGCTGTTACTATACACCTCTGCCCACCCTTTCGGGGAATACAGGCGTGATGTTATGTTATGTAAATTCCCTTATATCCAACTACGAAATACATCGTGCTAGAAGTGGCATTACAACAATACATAAACGGGTAGGATTGGAACTCGCAAAGCTTAGATTTGCAAATTATGCACATAATTCATATTATTTGCAATGGACGCCGGACGGATTTATTTGCATTGTACAGTCGACATCAAAATTATTATATAAAGTTTAAAAAGATTTTTATGAATGAAAACTCGTTAATTTAATTATTATTTAAGGGCTTATTACATTAACCTTTTTTAAGGACCCTAACTTTTATTCAGTGTAGTATAATAAAAGTTAGGCCGACCGGTCGCTTCGGTTTTCGGTCGGGACTCTTACAACCGAGCCGTAAAAACCGGATAGTGTAGTAAACCCTTTAATACTAGCGACCTGCCCCGACTTTGTCGGTACCATTAAGTAGATACTTGCTTGAGAATTTTTTCATCACTGTTCATTAAACATTTGATTTTTTCTAAATTCTTGACAAGAATCATGATAACTCAGTTGATATAAACAAAACCTTTATAAATCATATATAGGTACAACGTCCTTCACAATCAATCTATATCGTAAAAACCGGAACGAAATCCGTTCAGTAGTTGCGGAGAAAATCGCACACACACAGACAGATGCGGAAGGACATTAAATTTATAATAATGGGCGATACAAAATATATATCTAGTTTATGCGTGGCATCGAAATGTTCTATAACATCAAACTTTTTTGCTTATTTTATTATTAAAACCGTATTAGGTGGTTTAGATACGATCACTTACCTCTACCGCAAGAAGAAAAGTTTTTTTTTTAATCTACAGAAATCCTGTGCTCGGTAAATCTACATATTATAACAGTAATAGATCATGTGGTTTTAAGGAATTACACGAATTCATTTACAGAAATATAGAGTAGCATCGAACATCACAATTCTCTTCCACTATAATATCTCTTTCTTAGCCTTTTCCCAATTATCTTGGGGTCAGCTTCCAGTCTAACCAGATGCGGCTGAATACCAATATTTTACACGGAGCCACTGCCATCAGACCTCCGCAACCCAGTAACTGGGCAATGCCGATATCCTAAGGTTAAACCGTTTGTCAGACTTTCGGGCTTCTGACTACCCGTAACGACTGTCATAGGTATTCGTATGACACCCGGGACCGACGGCTTAACGTGCTCTCCGAGACACGGAGGGGTCTCGATGTGTAACAAATGGTCACGCATCCACGGACTGACCGCGGCAAGCGCAGCTTAACCTCGCAAATCTTACGATCGGCGCGGTTGTTATTTAGCCACGAGCCCCTCTTCCACTATAATATAATGACCCGATTATAAGCTGCTACAAAATGAGTACCCTGGAAGCTCGAAGGGAGCTTTTGGATTTGAGATTTGCACATAAACTGCTCAATAACACCACTGACTGCCCATAATTGGTATGTAAGTTCAATTTTAGAGTACCCAGCAGACCACCTCGCAAACCTATAACACCCTTAGCTCCACTTATTCGCCGTACAGTGTCTGGTGCAAATTCGCCTATACCCCGCATGTGCAAACTCATAAACGAACGCAGCGACCTGGTTGACGTCCACGCAGACTCAATATCGACGTTTGTCAGACGTAATTAGTATTAGTATTTAATATCTAGAACTTAAGAACTCAAGTCTTTAAAACTGTAATTACTAAGAGCATTTTGCATGTGGTGTTTGCCTGTAATTGGTTGTGCAGTTAGATTTAAGAAGACTCAGTCCGTTCTCCAACGTACTGCATCATCACACTCTTTAAAGTTTAGAAACAATTATAAAAAATATCGATTCCGTAGTCGATTGCGATTACACCTCTCTACTATTCCCTGCTGTCGGCGCTCACCTCTATAAACGTCATTTAGTTTGGAGTCATCAGGTACACATTCTGCAATCAAAAGGGTAGACAGAACGCGGCGCATGGCTGCGCTAACGCGGTTTGGCCATTGGGTGGATGGGATGTTAAATCTCTTCGGATGTAACATCTCACATAATTTCGGTTGAAATTCACTTACAGGTAAGTTCAATTAACCATAAATTATATTTCGATGTTACATCCTCGAGATTTAACCAACCATGTAGATGTTTAGCGAGTGTTGCGGAATGGGAAAAGTATTATATTATATTACTACTATTATTATATATATACTATATAATATATATACTACATAATATATTTTATCAAAATACTATAATTTATGGTTTGGTGCTTACAAGGCTTCACAAAATCAACACAGTACTTGTATGTTCCTATCTGTACAATGTCTGTAACAACTGTTGGTGAACCTTAATTAAATAAATAAATAATATCGTACTTCAACAGGCCCCAGCAGGCATCCACGTCTGGCTCCCGATATACTCGATCCACCGTGACGAGAAGTACTGGCCTGAACCGAACGCTTGTGAACCGGAGCGGTTCTCAAAGGAACGGAAAGCTGACATCGTGCCGTACACTTACATGCCCTTTGGAAATGGACCCCGGCATTGCATCGGTAAGGAATGTTGCTCTATCCTTTGACAAGAGTATTCTCAATCGTATATCGTGAACAGCCATAGTAAGAATGTCTGTCGTTCTGTTTTTCTTGTCTCGTAATATTTTGTTTTAAGTATAACTTGCTAGTGCTCGTGGCCAGGGCCGCCGTAAGCGAGCGTGCAAAGCGTGCACCGCACACGGGCGGCACACCCAGGGGGCGGCAAATCGAGCGACTCATCACCAGCGCTGCCAATCGCGGGTTTTATGTCACTCTAGATACAGGAGTAATCGAAAGAGTGAGGGGCACGTATAAAAAAAATGGTTGTCCAAGTATCGCTTGGGAATGAATCAAAAAGAAGCGGGGAATTTCGGGGAATTGACAACAATGACGCGGGGAATAGAGATTTTTTTATAGGCAGCACTGCTCATCACGTAATTCAAGTCATTGTCATTTTTTCATTCGGTATTGCACGCGGGCGACGAAACAGCTAGCGGCGGGCCTGCTCGTGACTAATTACCAACCGCGCGGATCATACGAATTGCGAGGTTAAGCTGTACTTGCCGCGGTCAGTCCGTGGATGGGTGTATCTGCTGCATTAACGCAGTTATAGCCCAGTGGTTGAACATGGATATCTGCTGCATTGATGCAGTTATAGCCCAGTGGTTGAACGTGGATATCTGCTGCATTCATGCAGTTATAGCCCAGTGGTTGAACGTGGATATCTGCTGCATTCATGCAGTTATAGCCCAGTGGTTGAACGTGGATATCTGCTGCATTCATGCAGTTATAGCCCAGTGGTTGAACGTGGATATCTGCTGCATTCATGCAGTTATAGCCCAGTGGTTGAACGTGGATATCTGCTGCATTCATGCAGTTATAGCCCAGTGGTTGAACGTGGATATCTGCTGCATTCATGCAGTTATAGCCCAGTGGTTGAACGTGGATATCTGCTGCATTGATGCAGTTATAGCCCAGTGGTTGAACATGGATATCTGTTGCATTCATGCAGTTATAGCCCAGTGGTTGAACGTGGATATCTGCTGCATTCATGCAGTTATAGCCCAGTGGTTGAACGTGGATATCTGTTGCATTCATGCAGTTATAGCACAGTGGTTGAACGTGGATATCTGCTGCATTCATGCAGTTATAGCCCAGTGGTTGAACGTGGATATCTGCTGCATTCATGCAGTTATAGCCCAGTGGTTGAACGTGGATATCTGCTGCATTCATGCAGTGAAAGCCTACTGGTTGAACGCTTGCCTTCCATGCAGGGAGTTCGAGTACGATCCCAACCGGCAACTCCTAACGTTTCAAATTCATGTGCGAACCAGGATTCGATTATCACTTTCGTTAACAATGAAGGAAACCATCGTGAGGAAGAAGACTTAGTAGTCTTCTACAGAAGGGTCTAAAAAGTTGGGAAGAGGCCCGTGTTCAGCAGTGGGACAGTAAAGCACTTATCATGCTAATGCAATAGGGTTTGCGAAGTTCGTAGGAGTCTTGATGTGTAAACAGTGGATACCCATCAAAGTGTAGACCATACCAACGTTACAGTTGATATTGTAACTTATCGAAACAACTTATGGTCAAATACTCAAACGCTACTCAGTTTTAAGTTACCGTTAATTACGTGCTGTCACTGTCACTTCGCCTTAGAGTGACAGTGACAGCACCAGACTTAACGGCAACTTAAAATTGGGTAGCGTTTGAATATCTTTATCTTTAAATAGTATAAAACAAAGTCGCTCCCGCTGTCTGTACGCTTAGATCTTTTAAACTACGCAACGGATTTTAATGCAGTTTTCAGCAATAAATAGAGTGATTCAAGAGGAAAGTTTATGTGCCCCACATTAGTATCTACATTGCATCCGTGTGAAGCCGGGGCGGGTCGCTAGTTTGGCTATAAATCACGAATCGTTTAATATTAGATTACACTCCTTTGTAACCAACTTCCAAAAAAAGGAGGAGGTTCTCAATTCGACTGTATGTTTTTTTTGTATGTTTGTTCCGCGATATCTTTGCTAATTGTGAACCGATTGTAATTATTCTTCTTGTGTTTGAAAGAGTATTCTTTCGAAGCGGTCCCATTTAAATTTGGTGAAGATCTGATGAAGAACTTCGGAGATAGACAATTTGAAGTCGGTTAAAGTTTTTATTTCCTTTCAGGATCTCGCTTCGCAGTATTAGCAGCCAAAGTGTTCCTGGTGAAATTCCTCAGGATGTACAAGACGAAAGCCAATCGTGCCTCGCCGCGCCTCTCCCCAAGGGCTTTTATACTGAGACCCAAAGATGGATACCAACTTATTGTAGAACCTAGACATAAAGAATTGTGAATATATTTTGTTTTTATTTGAAAACCCAATAAACGGCCAAATCAAATCCACACAGAACAGTTTGATATTTTAGGAGCATAAAATACTGGCCGTCTTGACATAAATTTAAAAGAACTTGACATAGCATAACATAACATCACGTTTGTATTCCCCGAAGGGTTGGGCAGAGGTGTATAGTAACACCCTCATTTCCCCGTTATGTTTAGGTCCCACGTAATAGGGGGCGAGCCTATTCCCATCAACCGGGTACAAATCCAAACTCCGGGCTGCTACTGAGGAATTCCACATGGAAAAACCCAATAAAACTTTGCCCAACATGGGGATCGAACCCAGGACCTCACGATCAGTAGTCGCGCTTACCACCACTGGACCAACTAGGCAGTTCACATAACCACGTAATAATATTAGAACTGAATGATACTGCCACCCAACATGGGGCAAATTGTTTATTATGAACAAAGATATTCAATAATAAGATTATAAATCAAAAATAACTTTGTAGGTACCTACATAAATCTATCCGTACAGATTTAACTAACGAAATACTCTGAAGATTCCCAGAATTAACTTAATACTGGAACATCTAGTTCAATTTGAAATTTAGCCTGATTTAATATTCTATTTTAACTGGGAAAAGTGGTTATTACAAGCTTGTGCTATCGATCGTGTATTATAAAACCGGAACCCATGAGCTTTTCAATAAAGATTATTTATTTATTCATGGTAGCTTCACAGCTGACAGTAAGTGGAGGGTTTTTTTCGCATAACTTTCGTAGTAGACCTGACCTGCGGAGCGGATGCTTTCGAGCCGTTTAAGAGCGGTGTTTACGTACACTAGCTACTTATAAAATTGATGAACAATCGCCGTAGGTGTAGGAAAGGTAATAGGACTCACCTTGGTGAGTCCTTGTTAAGTTAGAAGAACTTGTTCTTCTTCGGCAGCGTACGTAGTTATTAAGTTTGAATAAGCTATTCCAGTGTTGTGGGTGTTCCTGGTGTGTGATGCACTTCACTTATGTCTATAAAAACTGCACTCAATTTGATTATAAGCGAAGAATAATAATTTTGCGGTTTTATAAAAGTTTTGCGGGGGCCAGCTCGACCGCGCGTATAGATTATTGTGTTGTGATTTTCTTCCTCAAGCGTATACAAGATTAGTCGGAAAGGGGAACTAAGCCGAAAGGGTGTTAAAGCACCCACAATAATGGACAACTTTTGTTCTACAACTTTCCCCAAAAGTCCATAGTTCAAGAGAAATAGCTGTTCAAAGATTTCATAAATAAAAAATACGCTAAAATCTATCTATCCTCGGCTATGATCAGACATGTTTACGTTTTACGTCATATTTGGGGTCACGGATTAGAAACTCCACTTTCTGAATTAATAACTAAAGCAGGTATGAAGAATTTTTGAAAAAACTAAATTAAAACTAAAATTTCATGGAAAAAAAATTAAACGAATTTTAACACTTTCTTTAAAACAATCATCTGTGATACATTAAGTGGCCCGCGGCTTAGTACCCCCTTTCCGACTAACCTTGTATAGCGCCACTTGCGATGACTGCCGAAGTTCATTTTCTTCCTCTCCCTGCCATAGGGGTCAGGGAAATGTGAGGGAAAGGGAAGGACACAGGAAATAGACGAAAGCTCATCAAATTAAAGTGCATTTTTGCTTAATAAGTAATCAATTTGACAATAAGAGTCCTAAATAATGAAAACGTGTTGCGGTTAGAAAAATAGTGTTATTTAATAAATTTTTGACCAAAACAGTAATTATAACACGATTATTATTCCAAACATTACGCCAATTACGAATTACACAGTAAAATAAGAAATACAGAGAATAACATAATTATTAATATTAAATTTAATAGTGTGTGCGTGCGAGTATCTATGCGGTGTAAGTCCTGTAAATGTGTGTGATGATGTGTGTATGTCTACTAAACTGGCACTCCTTAGTAAGCTGAGTACCTACCCGGTGTTTGATGGAGGATTTGAATAATCTCCTTTTTAAGTCTGCTTCGTGTGGTATTAAAGGGATCCAGAGACGGGAACTTATCGTTATATAATGCAGGTAGACGCAAGAATGGTGACATCTTTAGATAATTAGTGGAGGCTGATGGTACTGATAGCAACTTGGTATGTCTGGTAGGTCTGAGTGGAACGTTAAAGTATATTTTGCTAAGTAGTTGTGGACAGTCAAATTTATTGTTAAGTATGTCGTACAATAACATCATAGGTATCATTAAACTAATACCTAATAATTGAAACCCTCAATAATTTTCCATAACTATCGAGAATACCAACCCACAATGCAGTGTAATTATAAAATTGACTACAATGTTGCCATTACATCATGGTGTTTTGAACACATTCCACTATCTAAAGCAACGTAATTTATGTTCACATAATAATTGAATTCTATAAATGGCATCTAACAAACAAAATGTTGGTTTTGGACGGCAAACAATGCAAATTGAAACAGATAATCATTTTCATATCGCTATTGTGCATTTTACAATGAAATGTCGGGAACTATTCAACCAAAAATGTACGTAGGTAGGTACTTATTGCAAAGGGTCCTATTAAACGAGCTTGTAAAGAAAATATGTTAAGGATGAACTTTTGCGCTAAATGAAGGGTCTGCAGCAATTACATAAAGAATTTAATAAATAATTAGAATTGACATCGATCTAATAAAAGATTAAATGGCGGGAATCAACAGTAGAAAGGATTATGAAGAAGTTATAATTTTATTGTAATAGTTTTTATTACGTAGAAATTTTTGCTAAAAAGCTTTAGTGTCATGTTACCTACCTAATTAATGTCCAATAAAAAAGAACTTGCTTTTTTAAGTTTGTTAATAAGGGGTATATCTACTTTTATTGCGTAAAAGCCTAACTAATAATCGACAACTTCTCGAACGCAACTCAAAAGTTCATCATCATATGCTGTCTAGTTTTTTGGGGTCAGTTACTAGGTAAATCAGGTGCGAATTAAGATTCATTTTCAACTGTAGCTATTATATTTTCTAGCACCTAATCCAACTACAACTGTAACTAGTTAAACAAATCCGAAAGAGTAAACTGTGTGAGGCATGAAGGCTTTACCAAAACGTGTTCATTAATTGCCATTGCCATAAATCAAAATAGCAACTAAAACAATAACGCAAATAAAAAAAACAGCTTTCATAAACAGTCCAGGGATCCCTACACTCATCCGGGGTGCAACGAAGTATACTGTGAAACAGAGACAATAGACTCGCGTCAAGCCCAGAGGCACGGAACTTGCCTGTTACTGTATACAGTAATGGCACAGACAATGCGTTCATTATTCCATTTAAATAATGAGCTTAGTGCCGTTGTATATGACTTTAGATTATTAATAGGTAAATATTTTTGATGAGCTACGAAAATCTATGTGCACCTTGCCATTATTTATATAATGTCAAGATTGCTAGAAATAGAGAATAGTCTGCCTTGCTTGTTGTCGTGGGATTATTAGAAGCGATTTAGATAAAATTATACCTATCTGTTCATCTATCGCACGATAATATTAGCTACTGATTATAGCGTAACGACTTCACGACCAATCGTGGTAAACTAAATGACATCTACACGAACATAATGAAATGCATCCCAAATTAAAATAAAAACTATCTACATAAAAATTACCTTTCGATCACACCGTGTAAAATTATCAGATCAACGCGAGAATTTCGTTAAAAATCTCTGCCAATTATTATTTACTCCATGTTTGCATCGAAATCGAATCGAGTTTGCAAGTCTAGTGTGCTATTAAATTCACTCGACAGCCTATACAACGCACTGCACCCGCGATCCAGTTTTTAATTAACTGTCAATCTTTATATTTCACGATGATTGCGTGTCAGATTCACGAGTTTCGAGTAAAAAAATTAACTACTTCAACTATCTTTTTGTGTGCAATTTTTTGATATTGTAATTAAGTAGGTACCTACCTATTTTTGCTATATATTGCAGACTTTTTAACACAATAATCTATACTAATATTATAAAGAGGAAAGATTTGTATTTTTGTATGTAACGAATAAACTTAAAAACTACTGGACCGATTTCAAAAATTCTTTTGCCGTTAGAAAGCTACATTATCACTGAGTAACATAGGCTACGGGCGGAACCGTGAGGACACAGTTAATAGATAATAAAAATGTAAGTACTATACATACTAATGTAATACTTACATTAACGTTTACACAGGTTTTTCCCAAAAACCCTATCTGAGGCACCAGTCTCTCACAAAGGTGGAATACAGCTTAGACATTGTTTGTACACATCAACTTTAAGTCCGCTTTGTGAAGAGAGAATAAAATGATAAAAATTTACATTTACTTCAATACCTACTCCAATACAGGTACCTACACACTAGTGTAGTAAGTATCTACCTGTTTCGGAGTACTGAAACCAAGAAGATAATTAGAAGCGGTTCCTTGGCTGTTGAGGTTTAGAGCATTATCCGTGGCAACGATAAGGGTTAGGATTTAAGTAAGGCGCAGCCCAGCGATTGCTCAGGGCGCCAATCTGTAAGAACTACCTGTGCTCCCCTTTCTTCTTCCGCATCGTCACGTGCAATAGATGTACATATTATTAATTGCCCTCTCCATTCATCATGTCTTTCGGCCTATAGCATACACAGCTACCGAATAGGTACGAAATCCTACAAGGGTGATTCCCAAGCGAAAATCGTTTCCCTTCAACAATCGTATACCGCTAAGCTAAGGTAACTTAGTTTAGCTCACGGTGTGGACTGCGCTTAAAGCTTTCTGAGTTGACTCACAGAAACCCCCTTAACGAAAGATTTCAGCAGATGTCAAGCGGTATCGTGAACTTCGAAACCAAACATCGGTGCCAATAAAAAAAAACATTCACGAATCGAATGAAGAAGTGAACGCAAACCGATAGTAAGTGGAACTAGAGTGCGCGCAAGATAAGTCTGCGGGCGGTAAAAATCGGAACTAATCATGGTCCACCACAATGTTGCCGTATTATTAACTTCGTCACTAGATCTACCTGATTTTAGGAATAAAAGAAAAATAAGAATAATGATTATAGTAGACCTCATCAGACGATAATAATCATAATGCATTCTTATTCATTCACGGCACATTTATAAGCTTAGTTATAATACTAATTAGTTTAATTGGTAGGTAGTAAATTTTACGTACATAACTTAGCTCAATTAAAATATAATAAACCGCAAAAGAGGGCTGCCCAATTTGAATAATCACGAATATATTACTTTTCCTTAAAAAGTAGTACTTTGTATTTTTGCGATCATGGCAACATTTAGCACGCCCTCTGTCGCCCGCAGAGTTATCTTGCGCGCACTCTTCTCTACTGTCTTAGGCTGGACATCCATCAGAGCTGTGCGAGGAAAATGTGCGGTGTGAAAATGTGTAGCGAAGATGTGAAACGGTGTGACCCTTTCCACCAGGGCTGTGCGAGGAATGCGTAATGTGTAATGCGTAATGTGTACAAATGAGCGGTGCGAGGATAGATAGTGGACTCTTTTCGAATATGAGGGTGGTGTGGCGGGAGTGGTACACATTCCTCGCAACACATCCCTCGCTCATATTTTTCGCTTGTTTTGTATGAACAAAAACCTCGCTCCGCTAAACCCATATCCACCAGAGCTGCGCAGAGCGAAGCTAGGTAAATGAAGTGATTCTAATGGTGCTTACAAAACACATTCCTCGCTACGCAGCTTAGCACAGCTCTGATGGATGCTCAGCCTTACAATCAGAATGAGTTAAATTGATATTTAGCATTTTCAACACGTTTTAATTAATGAAATTGCTTTGCTACCAATGAATGTGGTATAGGCTCCCCAGTTTGATGCCAATAAGCAAAATAGTCGCAACTTTTTACATGGTTGCTATTTTTCCAAACAATGTTTTATAGCCAAAAGACTGATACCCTATACTAAAAAGGATAAAAATCACCTTGCAAAATGTCACTCTGATCTGACCGGCTGACGGGCTGATGACACTGACAAGTGACTGACTGACGCTGATTTCGGCGCCAAATTTTTGCCCCATTTGACCCATTTCGCTTTCTTTCTATTTCAAGTTGTATCGATCTTTATTATATTACAAGTTTCACGCCAAATTAAATAAAAAGATAGTAATAAATTGATTTGATGCGGTAGATGTTATTCCTTGACGTCGATCTAAACTAAAGATTACATAGATCGATCTGCCAGCGTGTTTATACCTGTCCGTCCCGCAGTTCTTGAAGTAATCAATGCGTTAATTATCGGTTATTCACTAAAATCTATATTAATTTTACCAAAAAGCCTTCAAATATGTCGAACATGAAGACGCTTACCAACGCAGCGCGTGCGGTAAAGAAGAGACCTTTCCGTGTTTCTATTGAAGGTAACATTGGCTCAGGGAAGTCAACCTGCATCAAGTTCTTCGATAAGTATCCTAATGTTGAGAAACATGGGGTAAGTGTGATTAATACTAGTAAAACTTACTTCTAATTAAAAGTAACCTCATTGTTTACCTCTATAGTTTTATTGGATTTATTCTTAGTAAAATATAGTCAGACCAATTTTCTTAGCTGTATTATAACTAACAACACCTTGAAATTACTCGCCTCTGGCTATAAGCCTTCTTTCAATTACCTTCTTTGGTAAAAAGTCAATCTAGTACCTAAGAACAGCGTGTACTATTTTAAATCCCATCTTTAACTAATTACCTACTTTTTTTATACCTACTATAACCCATTAACAACCTTCTTGCAGGAACCCCTACATGAATGGCGCAACGTCAGCGGTCATAACCTACTCAGTCTACTCTACAGTGATATGAACAAATGGACCTTCGCATTCCAACACTATGTTCATCTCAGCCGACTAAAGATTCAGACCAGCCCCCCTAGCACCTCTAATATCACTGTTAAGATGTTTGAAAGGTATAATTTCTATTAGTTTACCTTATCTGTTCAGAAGGAGTAGTAGTAGTCTTTATTGTGTTTTTATGCATCACAAGAGAGCAGCAGTGATAGCCTGTGGTGTGACCGTCGGACTGCTAAGTCATAGGTCTTGTGTTCAAACCCATGGCACGCACCTCCTACTTCGGATTCATGTGCGTATTGTATAATAATCACTTTCTTAAAAACGATGAAGGAAACCAGCATGCCTGAGTGATATTTCTCGATGGTATGTGAAGCCAACTTGGAGGCCCATGGGTGGCTAAACTCTGACTCCAGATTAGTCACTAACGACATGAAAAGAAGAAGAAAATCACAAGAGAGCATGGTTCCGAGTTATTCTTCCTTCAAATGATTTATTAATATGGGCCTTAAATGTTCATTAGAGCTGTAATTCTGATACTTAACTATGTTTTATTACTGCACAGGAAGAATTATAATTGCTTTTACAAATCAAGTAAAATTTGCATCATTGATAAGCAGAGATCGGATAATCGGATGCATATTTACCTAAAGTTAATTTTTCGCTCCGAAAGTATGGAAAAGGCTTCTAAAATAGTTTATTAACAAAAAAAAAACCAGTATCTCGGGATTGCATAACTAATCGAATGCATAATAATATACTCGTAATTACTTAAAAGTTAATTTTTAACCCCCTATTCAAATAGGCGGTCAGCGTCTATGATATTATTCTGAGAGCCCTTGCTGATAAAGTAGACAGCCCATTTATAAAATATTGGTCGGGGCTGCATAACCATAAATTTTCAATTTATGATATTTTATAAGACTAGGTAACTAGGTATGTACTTTTATGGAGTGTTTTCTCTGAAATATGGTTATTATTATTATTAATTATATGTATATGTAGGGTGGTTCTTACGAAAGTGAGGGGTGCATGTCTCTGTTAGTTAAAAAAAGGTACAACTTTAGGTAAGTAAATAAATAAATATGCATCCAATCATAAGTAAATATGATTCCATTCTACAGAACACTAAATTTGACGATCTCGGAATTACGGGATTTTTTCGATACAAAAGTGCATTCCATATTAACCAACGCCTGAACTTTAGGCAAATATGTATCCGATTATCCGATCTCTATTTATAAGGTATTATTAAGTTTTAAACATATTTTTATATTGTACTTTCCTCATTTCAGATCTGTGCAGAACAGTAGACACTGTTTTGTGGAGAATGCCAAAAAACAAAACATCCTTGAAGATCCCGAGTACCAGACACTGATAGCTTGGTTTGATTGCTCAGAGAAATGCCTTGACATTAGTTTAGATCTCATAGGTAAATATTTTTTTTATTTGTAGGTATTTGTTGACATATTCAAAGATTTTACCTTCTTAGTCATCCTCCTGCCTTTATAACAATTAATTTGGGGTTGCCCCGCAGCAGACTTCATCTTAAAGTTACTAGCGACCTGCCCCGGCTTCGCACGGGTGGAATGTAGATACTAATGTGGGGCATATAAACCTTCCTCTTGAATCACTCTATCTATTGCTGAAAACTGCATTAAAATCCGTTGTGTAGTTTAAAAGATCTAAGCGTACAGACAGTGGGAGCGACTTTGTTTTATACTATGTAAAGATGATGCCGTGCTTGTTATTAAGCACAACCTTTCACCATTGGCTGAGAAATGATTGCAGAAATCATAAGAAAGTTCTCAATTAATGTTAATTATGTTTCAGTTTATCTAAAAACAACCCCTGAAACAGTGTGGGAGAGGATGATGAAGCGTGGCAGGGCTGAGGAGTCAGAAGTGCCTTTAGATTATTTAAAACAAGTAAGTACTACCTATGCGTTATTAATACTTACCATTAAGGTACTCATTAACATTGGTAAATGTCCAAGTCATCTTGAGTCGCACACAGTGACGGTTCCAGGGAGCTGGTGCACAAGACCATGAACCGTGCCTCACTCATGAAAAATCTGTTTAATTTGATTGGCTATTATAGTCCCCGGCATGTAACTTGGCAAGAGTAGAGAAGAGAATTCCTCTCATTTCTTTCTTACTTCTAAACAGACATTTTTAAAAATAAATTAAGTATGGCAATAACCATATGGTGCGTCCAGATCTGACGAACGCGCCGCTCGCGAGCTGCGCGCGGACGGCGCGCGAGCTTTTGTACGAACATGAAATGCACGCGCGCACCTCGCGAGCGGCGCATTCGCGGCGCATTCGTCAGGTCTGGACGCACCAATAGAATAATGACAAGCAATAAAGGTGACTATTATTTCTTGCACTAAGTGTACATGCGCAAACTCACTCGCAGTACGACAAAACGTTGCCAAGTTACGTGACTATAACTTCCGAAGTCCAAACTTACAAGTATTCTGTTCTCAGGTCCATGAATCATATGAAAACTGGTTGAGTACACCGGATGTAGGCTGTGAAGTACTGACGGTTGACGCTGACAGAGGGCTGGACTGCGTCATGGAAGATTTAGAGAGATATTCTTACAAGATACTTGGTGGTAACCACACCAATTAATTAAATTAGATTTATTTACAGATAATTAATATATTCGGGTAATTTTATGTTGAGTTAATGTTAGCATAAAGGATTTTTTGTATTCAAAACTGCTATATTGGCGTAAAAGTATTATGTATTTTTAAAATGCACACAAAACAACTAATTTGTTTTGACCAAGCCAAACATGTTAGTTATTTGGTCGTTTAGAGTACTCAGATTTACAAAAGAACCTCGACTAACAGCTATTTTAAATAACCTATCTAACGGCCGACGGTTTATGCTTCTAGAGAGAGAAATTTGACATAAGCTCCATAGAAGTAATTTTAAATTTATTATCTTTAGTTGAACAAATCGCCGATAGAAACTTTTGGATTGAGGATTTTTGGATAAGTCCTTATATTTTCGCTCATAAGAGCAAGATGAGGGCCTACCTAGAACCTAGAAGTATAATATCCTGTAAATTATTATACTAACAGATCAATGCCTCGAGACACCTTGAGAAATATTGGACAGAAAAGTTATAGACATGCAATTTTAATATAAGTTGTTGTAATCTTAGTTGCCATTCCACCAATTCGCACTAAGCGCTTCCAAACATCCTTCATAATGCGCACTGCAAAAGTGTGGAACCCACTACCTGCGTCTGTGTTCCCGAACGCATTCAACCTGAATCTCTTCAAAGTTAGAGTTAACAGGCTTCTTCTGGGTAAGCTCACTCCATCGTAGACTTTGTCTCTTTCTCCTCTGACCTAGACTAGAGTCAAGAGCAAACCCATTTCAATTTTAAAAAAAAACAAAAAAGATTTATTTATAACTATATTAATTTGACTTGAATTTGTTTCATTTTATTTGTGAACTTTGTTCAATTTTGAATTGATCTGTAGGTCAATAAAGTATTTACAATAGGTTGAAAATATTTTGTTTACAGCCATAAAATATGGAAGAAATCATTATTTTATTGAGTATGCTTTACGATTTTTAAAGAAGCTTTAAATAATAAAGATTTATAACAATAAATATTTTATTATTTAATATTTATTTTGTTTTTAGGTAGAAATGACTGATTATAATATATTTAAAGGGTTTATCATTTGTGATGATTCGAAATTATTCTCGACTCTATTAAAATCTAAGACATGCTTTCCAGATTTATAAGTTAGATTATCCTAAATAAAAACACGATGATTAACTAAGATGATGTTTTATTTATAACAAAATCAATATAAGTTAATAATATTCCTAATTCCAAGGCCTATTTTGTGCACCAAGGAGTATTTATATTCAATGTTTTACACAAGACAATGATCTAGATTTTCCTTAATTTCATCATTATGCTTAGCTTCAAAATAGGTCTCAGATAATGCTATTTACACTAACGGAAAGAGCAATATTTGTTTAGCGGTAGAGATGGTCGGCTCTGATGTTGGATGCGATCTCGCTCTCCCATTTGTCGCCGTTTGATAGAAGTTTCTCCTTGTTGTATAACAACTCTTCGTGAGTCTCTGTCGAGAACTCGAAGTTAGGGCCTTCGACGATAGCATCGACTGGGCACGCCTCCTATAAAATATGTAACCAAACATTATTATTACTTATTGCTTGGTGGTAATGGCTACCATCAAATTACAAACTGGTGCCAAGAAGTTTACTGTATTCCGTCGTATGTATGTAAGAGCCAGAGGGGTATAGGGGAATTCGTCTATATCTTTGTTATTTGGATTCGTGTGCTCCATTTTAGACTCTGTCTGGGCTTACCATCAAGCGAGACTAGGGCCAAAGGCAACCAAGTCAGAAAATAAAATAAAAGTACGTAGGTAACGAAATATACTGTTATTTTACTAAAATAAAAATTCTGAAGAGTGATGTTCTCTTTTGATCAGCCCGTAAGATCGCCTGCTGAATATCAGCCTCCCAAGTCTCAATGGTAGGTCAAACGCAAACACAAATATGTTCCTCCATTGTCATTTCCAAAGCAGTGCTACCAACTTCACACAAATTGGTTGAATAATTGGTTGCTGTGTCCTATTACAAAGGCCATAGACCAGATTATAGGTCACTATTGTTTCCTTAAGTTGATATAGACTCTATCGAAGTTTAGTAATAATTGCAAGAAAAACGGACATACCTGACAGAACCCACAGTAGATGCACTTGGTCATATCAATATCATAGCGAGTGGTTCGTCGTGAGCCGTCCTTACGCTCTTCAGCTTCGATTGTGATGGCCTGAAATGAGAACAAGCAAAATAAGTATATCCTGATGTGCCCATTTTTCGACAAGACAAGACATGGACTGGACAGGCAAGGCACAGAGAAAACTGGAAAAGGTTAGAAGAGGCCTTTGCCAAAGGGCACACAGAGACCAAGAACTGATACATACTACAACTATCACTCTGAAAAAAGGCGATAAGTAAATAAATTAATTTTCCAGATTTTGTCTGTCAATAATGTCTCCCCTGTAATGTGTGTACCGGCTTCCCATAAAGGCAGGTTTACTTGATTTTACTGTCAGGTTTTCTAGATTTACATCATCAATTGTAGTCTGAAGTCAAGCAAGAACATGCCCAAGATTTCTCCTGTATCTTGAGTGCATTTACAGACACAAATCTCACGTGTACAAACACCTGACCTAGTACAACTATCTAGAAGCCATACAAATATTTTTGTTCCGTGCAAAGAATCACACCCAATCCGTAGCCAATTGCTCATCCACTGCACCAAATATGTCGTCGTCAACATTCAAGGTCTTAAATTTTTTAACTGCATCAATTTCTACCTTAGAATAGAGAATAGAATATACTTTATTGTACACCAAAATTGTAACACAGCCCTTATTTGTCAATATTTTAAAAGCAAATATTTTTGCTGAACGTACTAATAATAAAACAATTCTTGTGGCTTTAAAATCTCCCATCATTCTCCAGTCCTTATCCCAACTTATTTAAGGTTGGTGCAGTATGTCCTCACATCTCGCTTCCGGCCGTGGTTCTGTCCATGGTCGGGAGCGAGACTGCGTGGGAAGCCATCGCTTCATTTTGTGAGGGGGTGATGGCGACCAAAGAGGAAGAGGAGAGGGAGCGGTGTGCTCTTCGCCCTTCCCGCGCCAGACGCACCGGGCGCCGGAGGGCGTGCGTACGCGATGACCTCCAGCCACCCTAGTGTGGCCTGCGGGCGGCGGGTTTGGGTACTCGCCGCCCGACCAGTAACAGGCCCGAGAAGGCGGCGCGCCGTGTTCCGTGCGCGCTTCTTAGGAGGACGTGGGGCAAGGCCCCAAAGAGGAGAGGTCCGCCATGGATTGGCGGACCGGGACCTGCCGTCCTGCCGGATGCTTTTGCGAATACCCCGACCGTACGGTTAGGAGAAGGAACACCGTTGGTTTTTAGCCAGTAAGAGTCCGGCAGACCCCCTCGCCTTCCCCAGGCGAGGGACATCCATGAGAATTTCCAACGAGAAAAAAAAAACAATATATTATATATGTCTTCACATCTCTATTAGCCGTCATCTCAGTAGTCACCCCCTTTCTAGCTATATCATCTTTCACACTATCCATCCCTCGCTGCTTTGGTTTTCCTCTACTCTTATAACCATATCACATTCATACTCAAAACTTTCCTCACAACACATTCCTCATTCGTCGGCATCACATGCCCATACCGTGACAACTGGTTTTCACACAATTTCTCAGTCACCACCCGGTGCCACTTTCAGACTTTCTCTTCTCTTCCTTGGATTTAAAGTCTTATTAACAAATTACCTGAGCAGGGCAGATTGCCTCGCAGAGTTTGCATGCAATACACCTTTCTTCTCCAGATGGGTAGCGACGGAGGGCATGCTCACCTCTGAAGCGAGGTGAAAGAGGCCCCTTCTCAAATGGATAGTTGATTGTTGCTGGTTCCTGAAAAAATATATTGGCATCATTATTTTTAAAGCATTTGACAATTTTGGTCAATTTCAGCTTACCCAGTTAACTAGAAAGATTGTTTAGTACTAGTTAGAAATGCAAAAAGTCTGTATGTAAAAAATTGTGATGTTACGAATATGATGATTAAGCATCTGGTGGCTTGATTGGTCTAGAACAGCAGTCGGCACCCTATGACCCATGTGGCATCTTGGTGTGACCCGCTAGATTCTCACCACAGTGCATGTGATGGACAATATCATACACAACGGAGTCGAACAGACCGAGAACTACTTTAATGATATGTAGCCCAAGTGCAGCCCACACTAATCCCCACATAAAATATTTGGCTTACAACAACAGTTTGCCGAACCATGGACTAGACTTCTAGGGTCAGTTCTATATTGGAGCAAACCTTGATTCTCTAATCAAACTCCCAAGGCAGACAATAAGTTAAATTGAAATCTTGGATTGGAATTACACTGTTCATAAATGGGGACTGGATTATTATTTACATAATAAAGCTTTTTATTTAAAATGTAGAAAGACGCAATGGATACATAAATAAATTAAGTTTTATTACCTTGAAAATATGAGCCAGGGTTACAGCAAAACCTCTGGCAAGTTCTGTCCAGAATAATGTTTGAGCAGCTCTGTCTGACATAGACTTCATGGACATGTTGGGGTCCTCAGCATTCACATAAGTGTAACCTGGCAGGTTTGGCGGGTATACCTTCTCCACCTTACCCTCCTGTGAGGGCGTACTGTACTGGGCATGCCTGATAACCAAGCTACTGGCCCCGGTAGCCCGAACTACAAATTAAAAATATTATTTGATTATTTTGACATAAAAAGAAGGGTTCTCATGCTGGATTTCGATTGTTATGAACAGAAGGTATCGGTTTAAATATGGGATTATGCGTTTCAACTTCAATATTTATTTAAATAGGTCTCATCAGCTGGTAAATATGTCATAGGTTAGACACAACAATTATTGCGTAACTGCGTAACATATTAAATACTTATTTTGTAAAGGTTGAAGATATAAGAATCAGGACAGGGGAAGGAGCTTTACCTCGAGAGGATAGCGAAAATATTTTAGCTAGCGACATTTTCTAAATAACTAGTATGTAATCGCTATTCGTTTTGCTTATTGATTCAAATTGATTGCGACTTCAGATCAGACTCGAGTGAAAATAGTAATAGATGCGAAACGTCAACGTCAGAAAGGTTAGAAATGTCGCATTTCTGAGTTGTCTGTTTTGACGTTAACATTATTTTGGCAAAGGTAGAAAAATATTCAAAATTAATAAAAAAAATGGTTAAAAGCGTTTGAAAGTTGAAAGCAATGCTGAACTGGTGAAGATCTGAGCTGAGGATATAAAAATATGTAAATGAACTAAAATAGGCTAGTCTAGTTGACACCTTTTTGTTTTATATTTAGGTTTTTATAAACGCACGAACACGCTGTTCGGCCGCATGAAGGATCTTTTTTCGTATGACGACACAAAAATAGTAAACAAAACACGCTATAATTTTGTAGATTAATAACAGTTTTGAATTAATGGGGAAGGCAACGCAAAACTAAAGCAGATGGCAGCACCTCCATACTTAGTTAGTTGATAATAACAATAATGTCAAACACAATATTGCAACCAATAAGATTGCAGTGGAACAATTGAAAGTGGCGCCATTAGTTCCACAGTTGCCTACCCCATTAATTATCATCATCATTGTCAATGCAATAAAAACCTTTTTATTATTATTTAGCATTTAAAAGTTTTAATGCCAGAATAGACGTCCGATACTTGTCTTCAATAGTCGGTTCTGAGGTTCTGTTCTGATAGTATGATCAGACTTTTGGAAGGCCTCAGCGTCATACATTTCGTTGAACAGGAATACACATCCAATCGCTTCCAATCTATCGGATCGAACATCAAACTCGGAAGCACCGCTCAGGCATCGCTACCGATCCGATTGTCTGAAGGCATGCAGTGCGTACTTTTGTCAGTTTTGTACAAAAGTGAAATACTTACACTACGATTTTTCCTTCCGATTTGTCGTCATTTTGCAAATGAGCATCGACACATACGGACGTAGTCTTAATTATTATTGTAATAATTATAAAATGACTACGGTTATTTATCCAACTGCGAGTTGAATAGGGTGATACTGTTTGGACAATTTTTTGAGGTTTAATTCTTATAAAATACGTTTATTAAACTATATCTATGGTCGTTATACACTTTAATCAATCAATTTAAATATATTAAATAAGTTTCTACAGTGCAGCCGCCTAGAGAATGTGTTCCTGACAGATCATATTTCGTATTATAACGTCAACCTATAATAAACTAAAATGGTTTTACGCTAAATTTAATGGTGCGGTAGTGTTTCGCTGGACAGATCCAAACAACTGAGACAAGAAAAAATCGGACACGAGCATCGTACATACTATTTGGTGAATTTAATTCGATAGTCAAGACTATCGGGGATATGTAGTATCAAATGTCTATTCTGGCTCTTATTCGTGTAACATAACTAATGTAAAAATATTTATATTTTAAGCGTTAGCTACACGTTTACAAAAACTTTTTTTGTTCGTAAATGTACTCCCGCCACTACCCCACGTCAAAATTGTCAAAAGTGTCAAAACATTGGATGATTGGAATTGAAGTGACGTTTACACATTTTTATGTCGGTGCTGTAAATTTGCGAAAAAATCGCCACGCAGCATGGGAGATGCATCGGTTTCTGACGCGGAATCCAATAAACCTAGCCCCGGGAGCGAGGTTCTGCCCGAACAGGTAAAACGTCCTCCTTCCTCTTTTTGAAATGGTATTTTTGTTGTAAGTCTTAACGATGCTAACTTTGACGCTTGTGCAGGACCGGCGTCCTTTCGGTGATTTGGAGTTCCAAGTATCTGAAGTAGTAGGCCGCCTGGAGGCGGGTGTCAACGCCCAAGATGCCCATGATGAGGAAAAAAAGCCGGAACCGCGAAAGATCAGTGCTGGTTTCTTTGAGCCGGAAGAAACGTCAATGGATGAGATCCTGAAGGTTTTGGAGGAGCTGGTGTTGAAGACGGACCCTAGTTGTGAGAGTATGGAGCCGCCACTGTTGCCGACGGACGCTGTGACGCGGGCGGCTATATTGTCTCACAGTATATCGGCTTTGTTTGGGCGTTTGGAGAGGAGTCATGCAGCTAGACTTGGTGCTCATATTGCTAGTGAGACGACTAGATGGATGGCACATATGTTCAGGTAAGAAAACATACCTTAAATACTTTAGTAGAAGAGAATGTTTGAAGTACATACTATGTTGTAATATCCCATATAAAAATGTATGCCTTATGTGAAAGGGAATCTAATTGGATGCATCTGGCCAAATATTTGTGTAGTGTGTTTATGAATACTGTCTATTTACCTACTTTGTAGGTACTACCTGGTAAGCACAACAAAACAAACAAATGTATGCAATATCTTACAGAATTCTTTGTTGTAATTTGTTGGATGTTTGTTATTTAGCATTGACACATACAGGGTTAATTGATGATGAAACCTAAGTACCTATGCAAGTACCTTTTATTCATGTCAAGTCATCATGTATGAATGCATTGAGGTTGTGATTAATATTGTTTATTTACAAGGTAAACATGCTTGTGTCATTGTTGTACCTTCTAAGAAAGTTATGGAATATTTATTTCGTCATCTGAATCTCATGGTGGCAAGCCTGACTCTTTAAAAGAGTAACCATGGAGTTTCTTGTCAACTCTTGTCTATAGAAAACAAATTGGAACCATGATTCTAAATTTGACTTTCCATAAGCGCCAATAAATATTAACAAAAAAAAAAGAATAAGTATTTTAAATTACTGGATTCTATTCTGCGATTGAGTATGATGACTTATAAAAAAGAAACTATCCCAGTTTCATTATAATCAAAACGAAACAGTGCTAATTTTATGAATCCATGATATTACGTTTTAAATCAAAGTTAGTTATTGAATATTCAACAGTTATAGGTAAATAAAACCACTTCCTCATTGAAAAAATGTTTGATACCTAAGCGTTAATCCATATCCTGAAATAAATAAATAACAGTTTATATTATTTATCAGTAAAACTACACATCTTTCCAATTTAAAGCACAGATCAAACAATGATAATAAAGTAAATTTGGCAAAAAAATAAAAACAACAGATACTTATGTACACAAAATAAATTAATGAAGTTGATAATATCTTTACCTGACTCTCTTATCAGTCGCCTTGAGAACTAATTGAAAAGTGGATAAGAATAATGGACTCCGCTTTTAAGGGTTGCTATAAACGGTTGTAAATTACATAACTGACTACTTCCTTATCTGAGTTTCTTTAGTCTTAAATAGGATTAGTGTTTATGTATTTTTTGTTACAAAATATGTCGATGTGCATTATTCTTTTAAGATGGATTTGGATAATTACAAAATATGAGAAGCGAAGATTTCAACCTATAGCTTAGGGAACGTACCCATACTACGTGACCTATTTTTTACTATTTTTTATCCCCCTCCCCCCCTCGTTGACCACTTGTAGTATATGCAAATACCCCCCCCCCCCCTCTAGTTTTCACGTAGTAATATATAAATATTGACTTATGTGCGACAGTGTTGCCACCTGTGAGTTTAAAAAGCGCTAAACTCTGCGCGCCATATTTGAATATAGCTCGAAAAAACTTGAGATTTCCCTAGAGGATATTAACTACGTGACGAAAACCTAAGATCCCGCCCCTGTGACCAAGCGTGGTATTTTGAAGACCCCCCCCCCCCCCCTGAACGGGTCACGTAGTATGGGTACAGTCCCTTATCTAGTATCATATTCAAACTACGTTAATGTGTGCAGTTTGAATATTTTTTTATTGCATTTAGCTTGGAAACGTTAATTGACTTTGGCTAGAACTTTGTACATGGCTAGCCTATGTTGAAAGTATCATTGTTGTTATCTTCGTCTCGCTCACGCACATTATCTTTAAGCGAAAGGCAAATAGAAGATCCACCATGTCTAATCCTATTGTTGTTAGTGAAAAGTGATCAGGGGCGTAGACAAAATCCATTTTCCTTAAACATCAATGCCTATGGAAAGATCTAATTGAATGGAAATGACGTGCTTACATCATGCAAATGAGATTTCCATACAATTTTTTTTTCTGCAAGCGTTAACATTTAAGGAAAATGGATTTAGTCTAGGGGGCCTGATTGTTGATTGATAAAGGGAACGTTTTGGGCTGTATTAATAAATAACTCCATTTCTCAGCTTATTAAAGTAGGTGAGTATGTCTCCTAGAACCTAGGACATGCTTATCTTTACAACCGCATCCCATCTTTACATAGTATAAAACAAAGTCGCTCCCGAAGCTTATATCTTTTAAACTACGCAACGGATTTGAATGCAGTTTTCAGCAATAGATAGAGTGATTCAAGAGGAAGGTTTATATGCCCCACATTAGTATCTACATTGCACCCGTGCGAAGCCGGGGCGGGTCGCTAGTTTTAGTATAAACTGAAATACAATTAAACAATTATAATTATTATTAACTTTTGCCCGCAGCTTTGCTTGTGTGATTTTTTTCATCCCCTTAGCGGTGGAATTTTGAAAATTCTTCCTCAATGGATGCCTACGTTATAAAAGGTACCTCCTGTCAAAATTTCTTGTTTCTTATCGTAGCGGTTTAGGCTGTGCGTTGATAGATCACTCAGTCAGTCAGTTGCTCCTTTTATATTATGATACAGAAGATTCATTCATTTCATAATAAGCAAATTCAAATAATCTATACTAATATTATAAAGCTGAAGAGTTTGTTTGTTTGTTTGAACGCGGTAATCTCGGGAACTACTGGTTGGAATTGAAAAAATATTTTTGTGTTGGATAGTCCATTTATCGAGGAAGGTTATAGGCTATATAACATCACGCTACGACAATAGGAGCGGAGCATAAATGAAAAATGTTGCAAAAACGGGAAAATTGTCCACCCGTGTGAAGCCGGGACGGGCCGCTAGTTAAGTATGTTATGGATTTTCGAACAAAGCTAGCTTCAATAAAACTGTTTACTTTGTGTTCTTAACTATTTAAAAATAAATATCTTAATTACGCCTATTGTACTTACATTAATGAAGTAGTTCGAGCTAGTGCAACTGAGTCAACAAAATGCAGTTTTTAAACCTTCCTCAAGGGGTTAAGTCTAGCTGGAAATATTGAATGAGGTCCAAGCTTTCAGAAGATAATGGCCTAAATAGAGAGAATCCTCCTTACTATATAATTTGCCATGTTAATGAGTGATGTTTCCTATACTGCCTCCTGATTCAAAACTTTTCAATAAGTCAGTGGTCGAACGATTCGATTTGTTATCTCTTTTACTCTCTTAAGGGAATCGTAGACAATACGGGATAAATCGTAAGGTATTGAATCTGGGGGCTGGGCCCTCCTCATTAATATTCAGATAATATCATTGTTGTTTAAACTTGTTTGAATTAAAATCTACATTCTTTGTAGACCTTAAAGCCGAACATTGAAATCGCGAAATAAAATCTGCTCTTGCTCTTCCATACATTTTTCGAGTTATGTGAACATAAAATGTATGGAACAGCAGATTTTTTTCGCTATTTCAGGATTGTTTCCATAGTAAAATCTATATCTATACTATCTATACTAATATTATAAAGAGGAAAGATTTGTATTTTTGTATGTAACGAATAAACTTAAAAACTACTGGACCGATTACAAAAAATCTTTTGCCGTTAGAAAGCTACATTATCACTGAGTAACATAGGCTACGGGCGGAGCCGTGAGGACACAGCTAGTTTGTTCATAATGATGAGTACAATAATCATAATTCGGGTTTATGGTCCTTATAAAAAAAATAAGGTTGTATAGTGTACACCCTTCACGTAATTATGTGTGTGGATTCAAGTTTAAGTTAAGTTTTAACTCCCACCCAGTCGGATTGATTGCGCTAAATAATAAGCAAGCAACTTAATGTACTTACTGTTCATACATTTCTATTCCTCATTGGATCTTCAAGGAAGACGAGGCAATAGGAAATCGTGACGATATTTACATTCAATGTATCCACGCTTATGTCATAGCTTACTAGCATCCTAATAAGTATCGTAACCTTGTTTTAATTGGAACCACTCGGAGACTATTGAAAAAATGTGTGAGATCGTCTAGGATTAATAGGAGCGCCAAAAAAACATTGTGCTGTGACAAAAATGTTTGTTAGTCGATGTTTTATTTTTTAACTGCTTCGTTGATCTAGTTGTGGCAAGAGCGATTGCTGGTCGTGAGGTCCTGGATTCGATCCCCAGATCGGGCAAAGTATTATTGAGTTTTTCCGTGTAAAATTCCTCAATAGCAGCCCGGAGTTTGGATATGTGCCCGGTTGATAGCAATAGGCTCGCCCCCTATAACATGGAACTTAAAAATAACGGCTAAATGAGGGTGTAACTATACACCTCTGCCCAACCCGTCGGGGAATATAGGCGTGATGTTATGTTAAGTTTTTTAAAATTATTTTCTTGGTCGTATTTGACCCTAGTCTTACCTGATGGTAAGCGCAGACAGGGTCTAAAATGGAGCACACGAATCCAAGGAACAGAGATATAGAGGGACTCCCCTATACCCCTCTGGCTCTCACATACACACGACGGAACACAGTCAACTGCTTGGCGTCGGACTTTAATGTGAGGGTGGTAGCTAGCCAGTCGGACCGTATAGATCCTACCACCAAGCTTGCTGGGTTTTGTTTAATCTTACAACAGGTGCAGTGAAGAAGTTTTATATTCAACCAAATTGAAGTGACTTAATCGAACCCACGACCCTGACTGAGCGCAGTAGTTTGAGGGCACCGCTGAACCAAATTGCCCCTGCTTGCGTATACACATTACAATCAAGGAGGCAATCTAGGGTCCTCCCCACCTCATCGCCCTAGATTGCACTTGCGGCAGGTGTGTGAGTGGCCGGCTTAAGCCAGCTAATACTTCTTCTTCCTGCCCTTACCCCGCACTAGGTGGGGTCAGCACAACGTGTATTTCATAAATCCATGTCGTTAGAGGTTTTGGCTTATTGTTTTATGACCGGCTGCCTGCCTGACATCAACCCTCCTTGGGAATACTCGTTGAGCGTTCGCGCGAGTGACCCAATGTACACGCTGATATTATGCACTGAGTCCCAAAATGATATGCTTGTCAATCTTATTGCCGACAACTAAGTAGACTATGTTCTTCTTGGTGGGGTATACTTGAAGTTCCTCGACCCTCTTATTCAGTTTTACTAGGGACTTTGGTTCTGACACATGGTAAACTAATATAGCACCGTGAGCGTCTCTGTAAAACTTGAAACTTTTGGTACTCCGTATTCGACATCGTATACAATAGAAATAAAGTCAAATCAAATCAATTTTTTTTATTTCACATAAACAAATACAGGTGCTTATGAAAAGTCAAATTTAGATGCACGGTTCCAATTAGTCGTTTCCTATGAAGAAGAGCCGGCAAGAAACTCCATGGTTACTCTTTTAAAAATAATATCTTTAACAATTACAGGGTACAATGATTTAGGATAGTGAGAGAACAAAAGAGTCCTGACCACAGACCAATGAGTAATGTAGTACAAAAATTAACAAATAAAATAAAAACTGTATGAATTACAGTAATTTACAAACTTATAGATGCAGGTCCACAAAGTTCGCACATTTACAAAAGTGAAAAGGAAGCTAAACTATATAAAACAAAAGCCAGCTATATATGACGTAAATATTCATTATCAACCTTAGGTATTACCAGTTAATTTAGTAGATTAACGAATTCAATATTATCTACGTACATTACAATAATATGTAGGTACGAATATTATTATCATAACACTATAATGAAGTAGAGTTTCCTATAAATTAATGGTATTAACCATTAGGTAGAACTTCACGGAATAAATAATTTTAATGGTAGGTACATTTTACAGCGTTTTTGTATTTACAGATAAGAATTCGTTTTGGTTTCTATATAAAACCTACTATGTACTTTAATACAATAATCTATACTAATATTATAAAGCTCAAGAGTTTGTTTGTTTGAACGCGCTAATCTCAGGAACTACTGGTTGGAATTGAAAAATTATTTTTGTGTTGGATAGTCCTTAGTGCTGTTGTTGCTAGTGGTCATGATGTTAGTAGTAGTATTAGTTAGTTTAGGTTAAGTATTTTACTCTCGTCCCCGTTGGTTGGAGACCCTTCAGGTCTCGCCAATAACTGCCCGGTAAATAAACGGTCCGCAAGACCATCATCAAGCAGTCGAATGAAAAAAAAACAAACTGAACGTATCGACTAAAAACACGGTGAAGTTCTAGGCGTAAATCAGTTTGACATCTCTAAATTAGTTCTTATCTATCACCGTCCTTTTCTCGCGGTGTCTGTTAGTAAAAGATAGCAATTCTTTAATTTTACTTTAGGTGGTCAACAAGAGAATCGCCGCCATTGGCACATTCATTGCATTCGCAAGTCCACAAGCCTTTCTCACATTAACAATGCATAAGTACCTGGAAAACGCAATGCATTGAATGCGTGTAAAATTGTAACAAACTAGTATTACGTGCTTTATGCATATGTTAAAATGTGCATAGCGGTAATACTATGGTATATGTTCCTGATAAAACATGTACCTACATGAATTATTGTATGAATAGCCTTCGTATTAAAATGCATACTACGACTGTGTTTACGATACGCTTGCTTTGAGTAGTAGAATGTACTTTTTTATAGTATGGTACTGGTCCGTGGATGAGTGCAGGGTCGTTTCTAGGTTACCTAGCGCCCCTTAGACATTTCAACATGCCCCCCCCCCCCATAAAGAGCGCAGTGTGTGGCAGCCATTATAATAATATGTGGCCGGTGTGTAGCAGAGCCGACTGCTAAGTAAAATAATTTCTCGGGCTTCGGCCCCTTCAGAAGCTGGTGCGGCGGCCTCGGCGCCCTTTGCACCCCCGGGTAAAGACGGCCCTGGATGAGTGAGCGTTTGTTACACATTAAGACCCCTCCGTGCCTCGGAGAGCACGTTAACGTCGGTCACGGGTGTCATAAGAATACCTATGACAGTTGTTACGGGTAGTCAGAAGCCCGAAAGTCTGACAACCGGTCTAACCTTAAGATATCGCCATTGCCCAGTAATTGGGTTGCGGAGGTCTGTTGGCAGTCGCTCCGTATAAAATACTGGTATTCAGCCGCATCTGGCTAGACTGGAAGCTGACCCAAATATAGTTGGGAAAAGGCTAGGAGGAAGATATATGGTACTAGGCATGTACGATCTCGGCACGTACCTCTGACTTTTCGAATTCATGTGCGGATCTTAATTTGATTATCACTTGCGTTAACGGTGAAGGTAAACACCGTGAGGAAACCTGCACACCTGCGAGGGCTCCAAAAGGTTATCGATGGTGTGTATAGTCCGCCAAACCGCATCAGGCCAGCGTGGTGAACTAAGGCTTTATACTGATGAACCCATTTTCTTCTAATCATCTCCTATGGTAACGGAGACCATGCCATTGTTATGAGTGGCCAACTCCTCGGCTAACGTAGGTTACGAAACATTAACAAATGGTATATATATTGTTGCAGACTAGCAGACTACAATGCGTACTACCACCAGGAGCAACTAGAGGGCCTCGTGAGGGTCACCCGGATGTTGCTACATCACAGATACCCTCGGTATTTGGAAGACGGAGGTAAGTTTCCGTACAGAAAAGATCAATCGTAAATGGATTAAGAAAAATAACAGTGTTGTGTAAGGAGTCTGGATCGTAAATTTTATATGAGAACTAGCTGTGCCCGCGACTTCGTCTGCGTAGAAATCGGAAGGGTTTTCTAAACTAAAAGTAGCCTAAGTTACTCCTTATAACATCAGCTATCTGCCAGTGAAAGTCCCGTCAAAATCGGTCTAGCCGTTTCGGAGATTAGCTGGAACAAACAGTCAGACAGACAAAAAAAAAAAAAAAATGTTTTTTTGTTATAAGTACCGTTTATACTTTGATGTGCATTTAGGAAAAAACTGTTATTTTGACATTACAAATAAACACTTAAATTTTATTTATTTGTATAAGTATGACATAAATAACATATACTTACTACAATGAAATGAAAGTATTTTCTAAAGCGTAAATTAATATGTTTCCTCATTCATTTCATTTCTATAAATAATATATTTTAATATGAATAAATAAAGTAACTACGCGGTCTTTTGGCGTGGTGTTTATGAGTAACTCATGTATGGGTCGGCGCGTGCGCATATTTATTTGTACAATAACGTGTGCGTTCCAAACATGTGTTCGGAGTTCGAGCTCGACTTCCTAGAATTTTAGCTTATCAGTAAATCGTATTATAAAACCAAGCTTCCTATCACGTGACTTTGACTATAATTAGCATGATAGGAGTATTCTCGACTATTGTTCTATAGATTTTTATACAGTTAGCAACATCAATTTGACGACACGTTTGGTGCAGTGGCTGAGCGATTGACTTCTCCGCTACGAGTCGTCGGCTCGATTCCCGAAGGGATCATATATTTGTATGGCCCACAATTAGTTGTTCCGGATCTGGGCGTTTGTTCATATGAAGATTTATTTATTTATACAATCTTACACTATCATTACAGGTTCACACCCAAAGCAATAATGTGATTAAATAATTATCATTTACTAGCTAATAAATCGAGAGTCACCCTCATGAATTCCGCCAATGTGCAGTCAAAAATGTCAAGCCTTTGTGAGACGCTGTTTATTAACCGCATGGCTCTTGCAACCGGTGCGAATTTGCCTACATTAGTGCGGGCCACCTGAACGTCGACAAGCCGTGCCCTCGGCGCCTGCCGCAGTCTTTAAACGCAACTACGATAAAGGAGAAATCCTAGTGTGGGGCAAAGTTTCTTTTTTTTATAAAAAAAACTAAATGTAGCCTTTTAATCCCGTGCGGGGACAGGCTAGAATATAAAACTTCTTCAACAATGAATAGACGCGTTTGTAAGATTCAACAAAACCGAGTACGCCTGGTAGTAGGATCTATACGGTCCGTCTGGCTAGCTACCACCCTCACATTAAAGTCCGGCGCCAAGCAGTTTACTGTGCTCCATCGTGTGTACATGAGATCCAGAGAGGTTTAGGGGAATCCCTCTATATCTGTGTTACTTGGATTCGTGTGCTCCATCTTAGACCCTGTCCGCGTTTGCCGATATATAGCCGATAGGGTCAAGCGCGACCATCTCAGAGTTTAAAAATGTATAAAAGCTGTCATTTCTGGCCAATAAATCCCATTAGAAACATTTTACCACTTTAACTGCATTCTTAATAAATAATTTTGTTTCAGCAATTGCGTTTACGAACCGACTGCCATGCATATACAGCTGTGTAGCCAGTCCCTTGGGCGTTGTACAGCATCTGTGCAGACAACTGGGCCTGCCCCTGGCGTGCGTCAGACCGGTGCCTGTGCATCCATCAGGTAATGAAAATAAGCTAAATGAAACGGGAGGATTCTCCTACCAGGCGGGTCTTATGCCTGGCGGGCCACTGCCCAACGGTTGATGTTAGGAAGTTGTATATATACTATCTGCGTGTCAAATCTTGATATCGCGATGCAGGATTTGTGACGTTTCATTTGACAGCTGTCATTGTTGTCGCTGTAGTCTGCTAAACAATAGTCGTGCTGCGTAGTTCGCATGTGGTGCGATAGATGCCGCCACAAATAAAAAAACAAGGTCCAATGCCTCTTGGAAATTTTAAACTGCTCCAATAGACACATGCATGTATGTGATCGTGAAAAACATAGTTTGGGGAGAGCTTTCAGAACATTAGGCCTAGCACGAACGTTTGACGTATAGTATCGTAAACGTATTGCTAATGTAAGCGAAGTTTGAATCGAAAATATTTTAACAAAAATAAAACCGACTTTCAAAAAACGAAGAAAAGAATAAAATAATTACCATATTATCAAAATTAACAGTTTCAGTAGTCGGTGCTAATTCACGCTGAACCAAATTGAAGGCACCGACTTCTGAAACTGTTATTTTTACAATATGGTAATTATTTTGTTCTTTTCTTCGTTTTTTGAAGTCTGTTTTATTTTTGTTAAAATGTTTTTTATTTTTTTCATTTTAGTGGCCTTAATTAAAACGTGGTTGGACCTACTAAACACGCTGCTCGTAACATAGGCTCCTAATCACATCATCACATTATGCGTACTGTTCGTCATTGAGGAGTTCCACTGTCTATCTCCGAAGTTCTTCATCAGATCTTCACCAAATTTCAATGGGACCATTTCGAAAGACTACTCTTTCAAACAAAAAAGATTTTTTCAAATTGGTTCATAAATGAGGGTGGAGTGAGGTAACAAACATTAAAAAAAAAAGGAAAAAACATACAGCCAAATTGAGAACCTCCTCCTTTTTTTGGAAGTCGGTTAAAAATACAGCTGTCCTATAACAGTTTAGTTTATTTTTTTGCGACATGCACAATTTGTGTCACACATAGATATGTATAAAGTTTTCAATAATTAAATAGTATGTGCAAAACGAGCATTTCCGTTTCAAAATTCACTTACATTAACGTTTTATTATGCAATACAAAGGTACTAGCTACATCATGATATCGATTTTCTTTGCAGTACAACATGATGCATTAAAATGACAAGAAAACGAACGATATAATTATATGCCTTGTTAGTGTTCTCCCACGACCTCTTTTTGCAGCGATACACACGCAAAACGACCGCGATACTAACACAATTCTGTCGCTAGCCGTGTACTTTAGCACACGCAGTCGCGATACTATATCGTTACAATAGCGGTATCTGCCTATCCGCGGCCCGTGGAGAGCTCCCGCACTTACCCTTCCTCCTCCGATTCTAGCGCGTTTGCATCGATGCAGTAGCGATGCAAAATGGATATTATCATACTGTATCACTTCTGCATCGCTTCTGTCGCGCGTTGCAAATGCGAGAAACAACCACATGCAGCGATTAAGTTGTGCGTTCATAAAACACGCTTCTCTATCGCTGCAAAAAGTGATCGCGATCTATTCAACAGACTAAATCAATTCTAAAACAATATCGTGAGTAAATATAGTTATTCATCTTGCAAGGCCATTTAAAATTGGCCAAACAGGGCTAGAACTAAACTAGGTATAACTTAAATACCATAGCGATTGGCTCAAAGCCAAAACAAGGGAGTAGTAATATATGGACTGATAATGTGATGTTATGCAGATTTTTCTTCATAGAAAGAACAAATGGAAACAAACGAATTAGAGTTTGGGCTATTTCAAGGCACTGAGCAGGGTTAGCCTCGCTGTTAAACGCTTGCCTTCCACGCAGGAGGATCTGAGTTCTATCCTGGCACATGAATTCAAATAATCAGAGGCGTGTCTGGTGCCTCTGACTTTTCGAATTCAAGTGCGGATCAGAGTTTGATTATCACTCGCGTTAACGGTGAAGGAAAACATCTGAAAGAAATCTGCACACTCGAGAGGCCTCCAAAAAGTTCTTGATGGTGTGTGTAGTCCACCAACCCATACCAGGGCAGCGTGGTGGACTAAATCCTAAACCCTTCACATTCTGAAATAGGGGTGCACGAAAAGAGAGTCCACGAATGGCGATACTTACGTACATCCAGCGCACCCTGGGCAGTCAGCCTTGCGGTCAACCTTGCTGATTGGCTATTCAGCATGAGCTATTCTCATACAGCTCGTGACGTTTACAGAAGCACCGCGTATGGCGCCGCGATAGTCACAAATCGAATTAACAAGAATCAATAGAACAAATGACGTGGCGGCGATTGTCTACTGACAGATGTTTCTGCTCTTTCGCTCATCTCAACATATGGTCAAAGTTGATTTATAATGAAAAAGAAGTAATTTAATGATTCGCGATATAAATATTTGGTCAGCAAGAACAATATGCTATTAAATCGTCTGAGCACCCCAACTCCCTACTCGATTAGGTTAAGTTAGAAGTGGAAAGTGATTGCAACGCAATACACCCTCCACTTCCACGTCGTGGTTTGTTTTTTTACCAACGCTGAACAGCTTATTGTAGGATATCTGCCACAATTTTCTCCGCTGATCATGCATTTTGGACTTTTA
Source organism: Amphipyra berbera (assembly GCA_910594945.2). NCBI lineage: Eukaryota > Metazoa > Arthropoda > Insecta > Lepidoptera > Noctuidae > Amphipyra > Amphipyra berbera. The sequence continues at coordinate 19,159,501 of OU343125.1, read as the reverse complement.
AGAAACGTGCAACTAAAATCCGTTAAATTGCCTCCAAATCATCATCCTCCTGCCCCTATCCCAACTTATTTGTGGTCGGCGCAGTATGTCTTCTTCTTCCATACATCTCTATTAGCCGTCATCTCAGTAGTCACCCCCTAACTAGCCATATCATCTCCTTCATCCATCCATCGTTTCTTTGGTCTTCCTCTACTCTTATAACCATCCACATTATACTCAAAACTTTCCTTACGACATGTTCCTCATTCCTCCGCATCACATGCCTATACCATGACAACCAGTTTCCACAGAACTTATCAGTCACCGGCGCCACTCTTAGACCTCCTCTTACATACTCATTTCTAATTCTATCTATTCGCGTAATACCACACATCCCTCTTAGCATTTTGATCTCAGCTGCATGCAATTGCCTTTCATTCATCCCTGTAAATGCTTGCTTGAAAAAAAGAACTTAGCTACCAAATCAGGGACTGATGGAGGTACGAAGGGGTAACAGCAGTCTTCCATTTGCTATTATGATTTGCTCTCGGATGTTTGGCGTTCATGAATTTTGTTTGTAAACAATTGAATTGATGGTTACGATTACGGTGTATTAGCAATGGATTACTGTGTGACGTAGGCTGATGACGTAATTGCTGTATTAACTGCGATACATCTAGTTATCGTTGTTTATTATGTTATTCTGTCTTCATTGCACTTTCATTTGCTGTGATCATTATAATTTTTTAGGCCTGTATTCGAAGACGATGCTCAGTCATGAATCTCGTTTTAAGATAAGATCTAAGTAGAAGCATACGTGTATTGAAATCTAAGGCCTGTATTAATAGACAGCTCGCATTACAGAGATGTCCCAAGAGGAGCTACCACAAAGTAGAATTCCATAGACTTGTTTTTTTTAATTCATCCTTAGTCGTCTCATTCTGAGAAGAGGCCCGTGCCCAGCAATGGGACAGTAATGGGCTAATTATGTTATGTCATCCTTATATATCATACGATACTAGCGAAGAGTTGAAGAAAGAGAAGAAAAGTTGAAAGGAAAGCGTTTGTCTTGGTATGGGCATGTGCTGAGGAAGGATGAAACACATGTGACTAAGAGAGTGATGAATATGAATGTTGATGGATGGAGGGGGAGAGGGAGACCTAAGAAAAGATGGATGGATTGTGTGAGGGAGGATATGAAAGATAAGGGAGTAAATGATAATGAGACGGCTGACAGGGAAGAGTGGAAGAGAAAAACATATTGCGCCGACCCCAAGTAACTTGGGACCAGGGCAGGAAGATGATGACTAGCGACCCGCCCCGGCTTCGCATGGGTGCAATGTAGATACTAATATGGTGCCTATAAACCTTCCTCTTGAATCACTCTATCTGTTGCTAAAAACTGCATTAAAATCCGTTGCGTAGTTTAAAAGATCTAAGCGTACAGACAGCGGGAGCGACTTTGTTTTATACTATGTAAAGATATTATATCAAAGACCGATCTTGGAACAAAATATGTAGCATCAAAAATTATCAAACGAATAGTTAATTTAGTCAAACCTTCTTTACAGGGCGAGGCATGGACCTAGTAGCGTTAGAAAAGCTTTGCGAAGAAGATGTCAACGCCAACCGAATCCCCCTCTTAGTATTAGGGGAGGTCGGGGCCCCACCATTGGGCTGGGGAACTCCATTGGCGACGCTGGGAGAGATATGTACTCAGAGGAACTTGCATCTGCATTTGAGGGGACATGCGCTTGCGTTGCCCGGAGCTACAGGGAAAGACGAGGTAATTCGTTGATAGTTATATTTCCCGTGAGTTTGGGTACATAATACTTAGATATACTCACGCCTGTTGTCTCCGAAGGGGTAAGTAGAAGTGTTCTCCTGTTGCATTTTTATGGCACAACTATGGTGCCATGTTCATCGCCTCTTACAATTCGCTTGTCTAGCCACGGAGGGGAATTGTATTCTTAATCTCCCCATGGAGAAGTTTGGATAGTGTCATTAATATGAGAGGTTAAAGCCTAATTAAGTGAAGTAAAATGATATTGTATAGTCTTCTTTTTTTTTTTGCTTAAATGCTAGTCACCGCCCGAAGTATGGGAGCGGCAGGAGGGTGGTGCGCGCGGTAGACAAGACATAGCAAACTGACAGAGCGAGTCTATTGATTTGCGCCCCCCCCCCCCCTGCTGCTCACATAAGTCAGGCGGGAGTCTAGCACTTGCACGCGGACTATACGATATTCTGATTGTGATATTCTAAGGTGTTGTCTAAATCTGTTCAGAAATTGTATTTTTATCTTGTTTGACAGTTTTTTTTTATTCCATTTAGATAGCAGTATTGTTAATTAAGTTTAGCTCAATATAGTCGCTGATATAATCTGTGCAAAGCTTAAATTAGTCTAAGGTTCAGCAGCATGTTCTTCACAAAGGTCAGGTGCGTAGTACTCTCAACCGGCGTGCGTGTATGACAAGATGTATGAATGTGGATGAAGCGAAAGGGGTATGTAGGAGTCGTGGCGTGTGGCGTTCTATAGTTTCTGCCTACCCCCATGGGAAGAAGGCGTGAGTTTATGTATGTATGTATGTTCAGCAGCACTAATTCTCTGGTTAAACAACCGTTTACCTAAAATTCTAGATAATTTTTCAAGTAAACGGTTATTCTACCAGCGAACTAATGTTGATAAAAACCAGTCTAAGTAATTAGGTACATTTATCTAATAATGTTATGATTTTTTTCAGTCGTTCAGTATACCAGATTCAGTCACACTCACTCCTGGACCGTGGTTCGGAGTTCCGGGGCTGCCTACTGTTGTATCCTTTATAATAAATCCCTAGCCTCACCGGGTGACCATGTGGCGGCATCTATCACCCCACATGAGAACTACGCAATACGACGATTGTCTAGCAGACTACAGCGACAACAATGATAGCTGTCAAATGAAATGTCACAAATCCTGCATCGCGATATCAAGATCTGACACGGAGTTAGTATATATACAACTTCCCAACATCAACCGTTGAGCAGTAGCCCGCCAGGTATAAGACTCGCCTGGTTGGAGAATCCTCCCTTTTCGTTGGAGGAACACCATAACCCGTTCCTCCACACTCAGGTATGTCCGCCCGACCCTGGGTAGTCAACCTCGCTACCAACCTTGCTGACCAGCTAATCTTTTCACCACGGCATGAGCTATTCTTGTATAGCTTGTGCCGAAACGAAAGAAAAAGAGGCCCTAGTAACTAACTTTATTACTAGACTATTACCCGCGGTTTCACCCGCATCCTAGGGGAACTACTCGATGTACCCGGATGAAAAGTATCCTATGTGTTAATCCAGGGCATAGTCTATCTGTGTGCCAAATCCGTTCAGCCGTTTTGGCGTGAAAGAGTAACAGATATCCTTACATACAAACTTTCGCGTTTATAATATTAGTAAGGATTGTTTACGGTTTACTCGCGTGCATTCTTCGGGATTGTTCGACTATCTTCGGACCTTCGGAACAGACGTTTCTGTGATCTGAGCTTCTGACCCAAGCGAGGCCTGACGATGAACTTTCGATCGTCTCGCGACTCCGTAAACAAACGTAATTACTTTTATTTATTTCATGTTTTTACTTTCAAAACGTTTCCTTAGTCCTATGCCAGACGTTTTACAAAATACCAGAACCTATCACAGCTATCGACCAATCGAAGGCAGTGAGTACTGTAAGTACAGTTGATTTTATTCTATCTATATTTTTGTTGTGTTTGACACCCATATTCTAAGACGTTCGTCCAAAACTTACTCGACTCATACTCGACTCAGGACGGCCTCGAAAACACCTTCAAAATTGTATTCTTAGTTGCAATTTCGAGTGAACTTCGAGGTTCCTCGAGAAGTCATTACGTCATAATTTGAATTATCTGCATCGCGCAAATAACGCCGCGATAAATAGGTAAGGATTATCGTAAGCATATTCGATGAAGTCCTCAAAACTCATTTTTGTTACATACGAACTTTGACACTTCCTTCCTTAGGGTAGGTTCCGAGGTACCTTCAGTTTGACAAATGATTCCTTACCTCGACTGAGGAAAAATCTCGATTCGAGGACGTCTTAGAATATGGGTGTAATTCTATGGTGTCGCACTGCAGAGCAAAGAGCATCCTAATTGCGATTCTTTCAATACTAGAAATGTGACATTATGAGAATAAGCTATTTGTAGCCTCATGTGCCATTTTAAGTCTAAACCGTTCTGAGATATAACTGAGAAAGCGATTAGTCACCTTCCTTCTAGCTTTTTCTCCAACTACTTAGGGGGCGGCTTCCAGGCGAAAAAGATGCGGCTGAATATCATTATTTTACACGGAGTGACTGCCATCAGACCCCCGCAACTAAGTGGCTGGGCAATACCAACATCCTAAGGTTCAGTTGTCAGACTCATCGGGCTTCTGACTACTCGTAACGACTTTCATAGATATTCATATGACAACTGGGTCTGAGGGTTAAACGTGTACTCTGAAGCATTGAGAGGTCACCCACCCACTATCGCAAATCTTACCATCTGCGCGGTTATTCACTGTCATTTTTAAAAACATTTTTTCAACTCCTTCAAAGATTTATGTGAATATGAAATGATGCAGGTGGGTAGCAGAGAAGGCGCTCTAGCCGCCCTTGCCGGTCTAACGGGTGGCGGGGCGCGCCTGCCCGCGCTCCCGCTGTGGACGTGCGTGCGCTCGGCCGGCGCGCGCGCACTACAACACCGCCTCGCGGCCGCCTTCCGCTCTGCGCGAGCCGTGCACGCTGTGGTCGCCAGTGCGGGGTTGAGGCTACTGGTCAGTATTATGACGTTACTATAAAATGGACATTTCAAATATTCATTTAAAATAATATATATATATACATTTAACTTTAAAGAACCATCTTAAAATGTGTATGTTCTTCTTAAAGAAAAATAATTAATGTTTCACGAATAGTATTCAAATCCCATTTTCATGGAATTATGAACCTTATATGGTACATGATAAATTATATATTCGATTGCTATCTGTAGGAGCTAATTCTTTGCTGCCTATGTTATTTTTATGATTCAAATTGCAATTATTCCGATTTTGAATGACATTTCCCTATTTCAGAGCGAACGACCAGGCGGCGACGAACCACCAAATGTAGGAATTGTGGTAAGTTCCTTCAAACATTGAAACAAAACAATCTCAAAAATGGTTTTTCCATTGTTTTTATCTGATTATACAACGGTTTAATTAAACGGTCGCTTAAGCAGAGTATTAATGTTTGTGCACACCAGCTTAAATCAATTTCAGCAACTTTTAATATCTATGTGTATTTTTTTTGTAAATCGTTCTATCTATCAAAATAAAGAAGATTAAGCTTTATTTCGAGGCAATTAAACTGAATTTAAAATGAAAAAAGCAACACTAATTTCCTATAAAAAAAAAAAAATTGATTAAATATAAATTTTAACTATTTTATTGTGCTTTATATTTATTAATATTATATAATAATAAAAAACCTAATATTTAATCAACAGGACGCAATAAGTCACGCGTCAGCTTGCGTCGCTTTTCAATTCGCCCCGCCCGGCACTGAGAAACCGCCGCCGTACTACGATAAACTGAACTCTTGGCTGGGACAAGTGTTGCAGAGGGAAGCTGAAATGGTGAGTTGACTAATTGATTAATAAAATAAGTAAAATTATGTATTGTTGTTGTAAAAGCTTTTATGTCAGTGGGATTAAATGATTTTAAACGGTTTTAATTAGCTCCACTTCGTACTGCTTAACTGATTCTCTAGTAACTTCGCACACAAATTCAATTCCCATGACAATACAATATTATAATATTGCAAGCTTGTCCACCGCAGCAAATGTCCATTATATTTACGTTTTGTACGCCGTGTGCGAATTATGCACGCCTTAGAGACTGCACACTAAACTATCGCCCTATAGTTGGCCGACTACATTTTTATAAGGAACCATTCAAGTATTACGTAAGCAGAATTTTAGTAATTTTTGACCCACCCCTCCCCCTTGTCAGCAAAAGTAAGCAAAGCTTTTACCCCCCCTCCCCCGCTTACGCTTACGTAAACATTGGTATATATTTTTTTTAAAACTGTTCTGGTTTCTTTATTGTTATTCATGAGCAGTGCAGTTTTTAAGTCTAGAAAAATAAGTAAATAAATAAAAATTGCTGATGTAATCATTATCTAGACACCCCCGTCCCCCATGTCATCAAAAATAAGCTAAGCAAAGACCCCCTCACTCACCTCCCTTTTGTGCTTACGTAATACTTGAATGGCTCCTAAGTAAAACCGAATCGTAATGTGCGCACTTGCATACATCTTCATACTGATTAAGAAATCGACTAAACTATCGGCCGATAGAAAGTCTGTAGTTTGCGGGGGCTCTTAGTAGTATTCGGTATCGTAAAGGAATCTTCTTTTCGTGTGGTTTCGTGTTCTTTTAGTGACTAACCTGGTGTCAGAGTTTATACCGCCCATGAGCGTCTGACTTGGCTTCACATGCCGTCGAGAAATATCTTTCAGGCATGGCGGTTTCCTCGTGATGTTTTTCATCACCGTTTTTAAGCACGTGATAATTATATAATACGCATATGAATCTGAAAAGACAGAGGTACGTGCCTTGGGTTCGAACTCGAGACCTATGACTTGGTAGTCCAACGGTCACAACACTAGGATAGCACTGCGCTAAAAAAAAATAACTCCTGCTTTGAATTCCCAGATAAGCATAGAAGTATGTGAAACAGAAGGGCACGGCGTGGTGCTGCGCTACTGCCCGCTGGAGGGCGCTGCCAGTGCCGCCAGTGCCGCCAGTGCGGCCGCGGACGGGCAGGCGCCCCTGTGGGCCGCGCTGCTGGACGCGCAGCTGCACGTGCTGCACGCCACCGTGGCGCTGCGGGACCCCTTCCGGGCCACGCTCGCGCACCACGCCTGCCTCACGCTGGTGCACGTGCCGGGCTGGGCCGGTCAGTCATATATACACAGATACACAGATACCGAGTGCAACATAATAAACGCAAAACCTGGAACTAGTTAGTTAAGAATAGAGAAAAGAAACGATTTCTTGCTCATTAAAAAAAAATTGTGGTAAAAAAAAAGAGTTTTATGTCAAAGCCATAAGACTGAATTTTAAATGCAGTTAACAACGGATTTTTTTTTATTATTATTAATTATTTAATTATTATGAAAGAAAGAAAGAGAAAGAAAGAAAGAAAATTATTTATTCTGGACTCACACAGGCAGTTACAGAAACAAAAACAATATAAAAAAAAAGAAAGAATAAGAATTTAGACTTCCTGCACGAGGCCATAAAGAGCTCCTATCTCAGCATGATTACAACTGAATATTCTAATTAGGATGTTTGCGTTATTCGTGTTACATTTTGTGTAAATACCAGTTCCCATCAGATGGCTCGTGTCCCTACATGTTGTATCTGCCCCAGGTCTGGGCGGAGTCCGCTACACGCCGGCCGGCTGGGAGGGCGCGTCCCCGGACGAGCTGAACTCTCTCAACAGGCAGCTGGTCGACACGCTGAGGGCTACGGACGGCGCCTTCTCCTGCGGCGATGGAGACGATGGAATGGTTTGCGTTAGGTAAACAACCATCGTCACCTTTGACGCATTCTTCTTCATCTCTCGTTTCGCCCACGCCGTGATGAAAAGATTAGCTAGTCAGTAAGGTTGATTACGGGACTGCTCAGGGTGCGACGGGTGTACTTAATTATTGCCCCTAGTGTAAGCTTTTTTAATGTACAGTCGGGGAACGAAAATGTTATACACCTTAAGGTTTATTTTTGCTTGCACAGTGCAAGTAACAACCTATTTTACCGACTACGTATTGCCAACATTATAGAAATGAAAATATAAGTATTTTTGACAGGATATTAAAAATTATAATGATTACATGATGACAACCACTAATAATGTCAATTTATTTAATCATCGAATTGATTGATGTAATGGCTTTTACAACAAAACTCCTTAAATCAAATCAAAGACATTATATGGCACTACTACGTCACATGGAGGCAAAAGGCGATTTTGATCTTTGCTACCAAATAATTAAACATAATTTTCCATGCATTTGTCTGTTCCGTTCAATAGTTTGAAAAGGTAACAGCTTGGTACTTATCACCCGCCAGTTTCCATTTTTTTTATCTTGAGAAATCCTCATGGATACCTTACGCTTGGAGAAGGCGAAGGGTTATACCGGACTCTTACCGGCTAAAAACCCACGGTGTTCCTCCTTCTGACCTTTGGCCGGGGTGACGAGATTCGCAATAGCATACACCGTAACCCCACACCCGCCAATTTCACTACTGCAACCCACCGCAAGAAAGTTTCCTGACTGCTATGTTCGATAGAGAATTCTCAGTCTATCAATGAAAATATTCAAATGTCTGTATAAAATCTTGATCTAAGTCAGTAATATCTATATAATACTTAAGCTTCGGCTACACGCCCCGTCTTGCCTGCGTGGTTAAAACTTAGCAAGCGAACGATTGTACGAGCCACGCTTTTGGGCTTGCGCGAGCTATCGTCTTGCTGTCCACAAGCACGTACCTGCGCTTACTCATTTGTACAGGTATGAAGGCAGGCAATACGAGCATGTAGCCGGGACTTTAACCTGTTAATAGCTATTAACGACATCCATATATTCTATTTCGAAAACCGAATATTATTGTGGTTCACTCAATATCGATCCAGCCTAAAAAATTATACCAAATTTGTAATACGGCAGGTTTGGCATGGTGACTGAAGACACGGATGTAGATGAACTGTTAGACCTCGTGATATCAGCTGGGAAAGAGGTCGAAGAAAGCAGCCGAGCGCTCACTAATATGACTGAAGTTCTTAAGAAAGGTGAGTGAAACTGTCTTATCGGGATCAATGAATCCGCGTCACCAACATCTATAGTAATATTATAAAGCTGAAGAGTTTGTTTGTTTGAACGCGCTAATCTCGCGAACTGCTGGTTGGAATTGAAAAAATATTTTTGTGTTGGATAGTCCATTTATCGAGGAAGGTTATAGGCTGTATAACATCACGCTACGACCAATAGGAGCGGAGCATAAATGAAAAATGTTGCAAAAACGGGAAAAATGTCCACCCGTGCGAAGCTGAGACGGGCCGCTAGTAAACTATAATATCTCCGTAAACATTGTTTTATGTTGGTGACCCGGATTCATTGCTCCTGAGTGTAGTGCGCGGCTTTGCCTACGGAAACATAAGGTTACTGCTCACCTACACTCAATAGCGTGATAATTTGTACCCTATAACCTGACCCGCTCTTTAACGGATGTGGCTGCCAAATTTTAACTGGATCTGTCCAGTAGTACTGGCGTGAAGTGCAAACACAAACAAACAATGATTCTAAAAACGACATTTCTATCATCAGTATCGGTACTGGGATGCGTTGAACTACAATTTTCGAAAAATATTTCACGTACAGCTCTAGCATCCTTACCATTATTATATACAAGGTGTAAAAATAACCTTCACGAAGCCGTCAACCATGCATTCAGTACATCAAACTAAGTAACCCTACGCAAAAATTGTCGCTGGGAAACGACTTTTTTTTGGGTGAAAAATTTCGTATTACTGTAAAGCTCAATGTAACGCACTCAAAACACTGTGCTGATAGATGCAATGAGTAGTAAACGGGTAATGGAGGTATTTTAAGTACATTTGCAACCTTCAAAACTAGTATTTAAAAAAAAAGTTGTGAAAACGTTGGAACTTTGACCTCCAATATCTCCGTAACTAGAAGGTTCCAGGCATAGTCCAGAACAAAAAAATTATCGCAATGACGTGGAGAATAAATGCCTTTCGGCTTCGTTAAGGGTCTATTTACACCGTTTAGATGATATCTCGTAATATAATTGCCAAATAAAGGCATATTCAAGAGACACCGACAAACAATAAAAGACAGCCCCCAAAAACAACTGCCCTTCACAGTTTCGTCTTGTTTAATCTGAGAAGAAGACGTAACAAACTGCCCAGCACGTAAGCAGCAGACGTAACAAACTCCCCAACACATCTCTGTCTATAAATTATTAAAGTTAATCAAAATTGTATAAAAAAAACTATGATAAAAATATCTGACTCAATTGATATACATGTAGTTTTGGATTAAACAAATGTGTCACTGTGCCAGATTAGAGTGGTCCGTTGCCGATCAAAAAGGAAGAAACGGCGGGTGCGCAGCGTGCGCGTACGAGAGTGGGGTCACACGGGGCATTAACTAGTGATGTACCGGAACAGTTGAAATAACTTTGCAACATCATTACACCTTCAAAAATTATGATAAATTCAACCAATAAGATAGTTGAAAGTCTCCATCTTCCAGCAAATAATTAAGTTCATTGGATTTGCTTAACTGATAATGATGATATATCTTCAGGTATTGAAGAAGCGCAAGCAGATATAGAACGTGAAAACGCAGAACGTCTGTGGCAAGAGGGACTGTTGCGTCGTGTGCCCGTCGTAGGGAGGGTGGTGGAGTGGTGGGCGCCCGCTACTGTGCCGCCACCTATCGGGCGGCGGCTGCACCTCGCGCACGGGACGCTGCAGACCACGGACGACGTGTACAGGTAACACTACTGTTGTGTAGGGAGGGTGGTGGAGTGGTGGGCGCCCGCTACTGTGCCGCCACCTATCGGGCGGCGGCTGCACCTCGCGCACGGGACGCTGCAGACCACGGACGACGTGTACAGGTAACACTACTGTTGTGTAGGGAGGGTGGTGGAGTGGTGGGCGCCCGCTACTGTGCCGCCACCTATCGGGCGGCGGCTGCACCTCGCGCACGGGACGCTGCAGACCACGGACGACGTGTACAGGTAACACTACTGTTGTGTAGGGAGGGTGGTGGAGTGGTGGGCGCCCGCTACTGTGCCGCCACCTATCGGGCGGCGGCTGCACCTCGCGCACGGGACGCTGCAGACCACGGACGACGTGTACAGGTAACACTACTGTTGTGTAGGGAGGGTGGTGGAGTGGTGGGCGCCCGCTACTGTGCCGCCACCTATCGGGCGGCGGCTGCACCTCGCGCACGGGACGCTGCAGACCACGGACGACGTGTACAGGTAACACTACTGTTGTGTAGGGAGGGTGGTGGAGTGGTGGGCGCCCGCTACTGTGCCGCCACCTATCGGGCGGCGGCTGCACCTCGCGCACGGGACGCTGCAGACCACGGACGACGTGTACAGGTAACACTACTGTTGTGTAGGGAGGGTGGTGGAGTGGTGGGCGCCCGCTACTGTGCCGCCACCTATCGGGCGGCGGCTGCACCTCGCGCACGGGACGCTGCAGACCACGGACGACGTGTACAGGTAACACTACTGTTGTGTAGGGAGGGTGGTGGAGTGGTGGGCGCCCGCTACTGTGCCGCCACCTATCGGGCGGCGGCTGCACCTCGCGCACGGGACGCTGCAGACCACGGACGACGTGTACAGGTAACACTACTGTTGTGTAGGGAGGGTGGTGGAGTGGTGGGCGCCCGCTACTGTGCCGCCACCTATCGGGCGGCGGCTGCACCTCGCGCACGGGACGCTGCAGACCACGGACGACGTGTACAGGTAACACTACTGTTGTGTAGGGAGGGTGGTGGAGTGGTGGGCGCCCGCTACTGTGCCGCCACCTATCGGGCGGCGGCTGCACCTCGCGCACGGGACGCTGCAGACCACGGACGACGTGTACAGGTAACACTACTGTTGTGTAGGGAGGGTGGTGGAGTGGTGGGCGCCCGCTACTGTGCCGCCACCTATCGGGCGGCGGCTGCACCTCGCGCACGGGACGCTGCAGACCACGGACGACGTGTACAGGTAACACTACTGTTGTGTAGGGAGGGTGGTGGAGTGGTGGGCGCCCGCTACTGTGCCGCCACCTATCGGGCGGCGGCTGCACCTCGCGCACGGGACGCTGCAGACCACGGACGACGTGTACAGGTAACACTACTGTTGTGTAGGGAGGGTGGTGGAGTGGTGGGCGCCCGCTACTGTGCCGCCACCTATCGGGCGGCGGCTGCACCTCGCGCACGGGACGCTGCAGACCACGGACGACGTGTACAGGTAACACTACTGTTACGAGTGTTACGCTCGATGTATAATTGTGCTTAATATTCCGTCTTGTTACTGACGAGCAAAACTCTGACAAAATACAGTACAGAATTACCTACAGTGGAAAGTTAAGGAAAATTGGAAAAATTGGCAATTTCCTTTGATTTATCACACAACAATTCTTTGCAGGATTTGACCGTTTTCAATAATATTCTCAATTGGTGCAATAAGGATAGCATTTTTTGGCAAAAATATTGGTTTCGATTCCTCGCTTAATCAACTGCTTTGCCATAAATAAATCAAAAAATGCAGTTCAAGTTTTCTCCAAATTCGACCTTACTGCTACTTTGGACCAATTTTCTGTATTCCTAATAATTTCTGATTTGGCAATATTAGGCAATACCTATCTTTTTCGGTATAGCCTATGCAAACTCGTTAAATTATAATTTGTCACATAAACACTGATTAAAATTAATTCCGCCCGCAGATGCGTCCAAAACAAAAGCAAAGATTCAGAGCCGGCGCGTGCGCACTCGCCGACGAGACAAACGCAGAACGCACAGCAATAGCTATCCGAGTAAGTTTGTATATGTATACGCTATGCCAATGTTGGCCCAATGATGTCGACGCATGTCCAACAAAATGGTATTGTGTCCAAGTTTGTATATGAAACCGCTATACCACATGATGGCCCAACGTAGTCGACACAAGTCCAATGTTTGCTGCAAGATTGCTCGACATAACTCTGCAATCAGACGCAATAATGCAGCCTGTTACTAACTCTGCATAGTCAGTTACACTGACTTTTTATACCAAAGATTGCGTATTAGTGTAAACCTAGAAAACAGTAGAAAAACTATGTATTATTTATTTATGTATTTGTAAAATGCTGCAGATCTCAAAATTACACAAAAAGATATATCTGTATTATTATAGAATGTCTAAATTATTTTAATTGATGCATTGCAGAGTTACGTTTGGCAACTCTGCAAAATGAGAAAAAGTATTATTGTAAAAACAATTGGTCGACTATAGCTAAAAGTGTTCAGCCAATGAAATTCAAAATTATCGCATAAAATATTCGAACTTATTAACATAAAATAGTTTCTAGTATTAAGAACCTTATAAGGGAAATATTGCACGCATGTATAAATGCCTTAATTATAGTGATCTGTAAATTAAATAGTTTTCATTAATGATGTCCAATCGATAGATTGTGTCGAATTGATTTAGTGATAATCGAGTTAATCGATTAGTGACCTCATTTTCCGGTCATATGATAACTGATAAACACCTTTATTATTCCATCAGTATTATAAACCTATTATAGCTGATGGACTTTGCACTGCAAAACGATAATATTGATAAAAAATCGTACGTATTTCTGATACGATCCGATCTTTTTTTATTTATTTCATTTAAAATTACAATTGAATATCAAAGTCATCTGTAGGTACACTTGACTTATGCTAGTTAACAAGCCGGGTAGGTGTTGCAACCAGCACCCTTGCTTAGTTATAAAATAACTTGGTATTTAGGGCGGTGGTTCAAACCCAAACATACTTTCTCTCATTTGGTGCAACAATGACGTAGTTGTGCTATTTTTTTAAAACAAGTTTAATATGTCAAAATGTGCGGAAAGACTATGTACATCGGGAGAAACATCTCCTGTAAAAAAATCTAAAAGTGTAAATATGCCATTGTTGCACCAAATGAGCGCTTATTATAAAAAAATCTGTTAGAACAACATCAACCTTCTATGCAAAAATCAAAAATTATAATTTATTCATTCAACAAAGTTTGGATTATTTGTGTTGGGGTATGTGTGACTGGGTATGTGAGAGTGTATTATAATATTAAAGTACTTGTATTATAAAAGCATCAGTCTCCAATGAATTCTGTTAGACCAAGTTCATTTACATCCTTAAGTAAGGACTGAGTTGAGAAGCTTGATAGGGAAAATAAAAAAACATGTTAGAACAGACTAGTTAAATATTTTAGCAAATAATAGTGGTGAAGAAAAAGAACATATCTGCCAGTTGGATTTCGAGAAGTATCAATAGAAGCGCTTCCAACGCCGGATGTTTATAAAGGACATGTTATATTTTTGTATGGAAGCTGGGCTTTGGCTGTGAACAGAGAAGAGATATTTTTTTTATGAAAGTACATAAAATATGGAGCTTTCGTATATATTTTTTATTTTTTTTTAAAGCACCCTTCTATTGTTTTTTTAAATTTAAATAATTAGAATTAAGAAATAAAGTTGCAACCCACAGTTGTTAACCCATAATTATTAATTCTGGCAACACTTCTATTGGATGACATTTATTGTCATTGTCAACGTCAGTCATTGTCAAAAAGTCAAATTCAATTCAACTTATTCAACTGTTGTCTGTTATTGTGACTGTGGTTCCTGTGTTTTTGACTATGTACCATTGTTTTGAGTTTTTTTTATTTGACCTGGCTTTTAACAACAATAGATAGCGATTTTGTGTGACAACTTTGACATAATTAGACATTGATGACATTACTGACAATGACAAGTGACAACCTTGCTGACATACAGTAAATATTTTCTTTTATTCTATTGAGACAAGGGAATCAATGCCATACATCCAAACCATTAAGTTAATTCATTAATTTTATTTTAATTTAAGCCGTTTAATATTATTTTAATATTAGGATAAATATTATGCTTTCAAAAATTATATATATCATTTCTATTTCTAAGTTTTTTATCAGTTTATTAGTTTTTTAACAAAAAAAAAATATCAGGTTTTTAAATGTTTTATAATTAAATAATGGTGCTTTTTAAAAAAAAAATGTTTTTGTAAGCACGTCCTAGACAGTTTTCCCTATCAGAAAAACCGCACATGTAAGCGGTTCAAAAATAAAATTATTTTAAGCTCATTTCATAACATGTCCTTTGGTTAAAGTTTGTGAACACCGGTGTTGGAGCTCCTAAATACACACTGCATGTTTTTGCCAAGGAAAACGTGTTGTTCTGAATAAAGCTCCAGGTACTAAGTTACTCCAAACACAGTTGTTCCCTATTTATTTCCAGCTGCAACAGCTGTTTGATGTACCCAGTCACCGTCTGGATCTCTCGAGCGACTGTCCTATGGTTTGGTATACTGTCTTTATTGCTCAAGCAACTGCTTGTTCCTTCGGGGAAACATCGGTCAATCTGGACACACAGTTTAGTGTCTAGAGTGTCCCGGGCACTCGGTGGCCCGTGTGCCGTTAGCCTAAGAATATTTTTCTTTTCGTGTGGTTAGTGACTAACCTGGTGTCAGGAGTTTATGCCGCCCATGTACCTCTGACTTGGCTTCTCATGCCGTCGAGAAATATATCTCATGCCTGAGATATATTTCTCGACGGCATGTGAAGCCATGCATGCATGCGGCATGCCTGCCGGTTTCCTCACGATGTTTTCCTTGACCGTTTTTAAGCAAGTGATAATTATACAATACGTGCCTTGGGTTCGAAGTCGAGACCTATGACTTGACAGTCCAACGGTCACATCTAGTGGTGCCTAGTGGCTATCACTGCTGTTACAACAAATAACGAACTAAGAATCAAATTCCTGATGTTGTTTTTTTTTAAATAGAACTGTACATTTAGTTTTGAATTTGAAAGCGTTCTGAATTCCAACACAGTGAATAATTGAACATCAAGACGGAAGCAATGGCATCCGCTAAATATTTTGATCATTAAGGTCATAAGCTCATTAGAGCCACCCGGCCATCCGACCAGCACCGCCTCGCCTAGTGTGGTTAGTATTCTTTATATGGACTTTTATGGATTAACGCTCACTACATCAACTCCTTACCGTCACCAGATCGCCTCGCCCGCAAGCTGTCCACGCGAGGACGGCGAATGGACCACGCGGCGTCCACTCATAGAGCGGTCCAAAATTCACCCTATTTTTTTCTAACATTTCGTGCACCTAATAAGCTTTCTTCTGGTTGACAACGCGGCGTCCACCCGTGGACCACCTGTCGACAACAGGTGGACGACGAGCGACGAGAGGGTGCTGGTCGGGTGCCGGGTGGCTCTAATGAGCTATGATCTTTAATCAGCGTATGAGTAATTTCATTTCTACATAGTCAGAAGTCAGAATGATCTAGCAGTTCACAATTTTCAATAATCATACGACATGTTTATTTTTCTTATCAAGTTTCAAGAGCTGTAATTAGTAGCTTTTCTATTAATAATTATTACAATAAATGTACTTGTTAGTGTGTACGTGAACGGTCCATTAGAATGATCCTAGGTTTAAACTTTGGCAATATAAGTTTGGTACAGTCGTGTACAGAAATTATAAAATTTAAAATTAAGGCTCTCTTTGTAATTCTGTTGCGTATCATTTGCGATGGTGAAAGGTTGTAACTCCACAGGAGCTACGTAGTAGCATGTTAGGTTCAAGCAGATTTCAAGCTTGATATACAGAGTGTAAACGAAATCATGTAATTCCTTCAAACCTCGTGATGTACTGCTGACATAAAAAATAATGACAAGAATTAAACATATTATGTTCTTATCGTGAGGCATTTTAGCGCCCCGAGCGAATTGCGCGTCTATCGCTCACCGCGCGGTCATTTAACTCGGAGCGCTAAAATGCCTCACGCTAAAAACAAATGTTTACTTCGTGTAACTTTTTTTTTATTGAATCCAAAAGTGTCCCTTGCAGGGTTAATCTATGTCAGCAGTACATCACGAGGTTTGAAGGAATTACATGATTTCGTTTACACCCTGTATACTCAGAGGGCATGCTATAAATGAGCATTCGACCTATACTCTATTTCATATAACAATAGACGACTGTGTCCCACCAAGAGACGAATATCTTTTGAACCATTTCTTCAGGTAGAGTTTCAGCTCATCTTGACTGACTGTTAAGGTTCATAAAAGTATAACACTGTGTAGAATCCCTTAAAGCAAACATGATGCTTATTTCTATCCATTTCCTTGCTAAAACATAACATCACGCCTGTATTCCCCGGCGGGTTAGGCAGAGGTGTATAGCTCTGGCGTGCAGTGCATATAGGCAATTAAGTAGTGCCTACCTCATAAGATTTAATTAACTACTCCATCTTTAACTATTACTATAAATAAAATAAGCGTGTATGGCTATGATTTCTTTTGGTCAGAATCGTATTGAAATGGGCTTAAGCGTACATTTGAAAGGCGACATCGCTAATGCCTGCCTACCTAGTCCGAAAACCAATGCACGCTACTGAAGTAACACCCTCATTTCGCCGTTTTATTAAAGTCCCATGTAATAGAGAACAAGATTTCCTTACTGAAATGGTTCTTAGTTGTCTATTGTTACATTAAAAAGAGTATATTATCAAACAAGCATGCTGTTTTAATAGTATGTGTCATGCAGACCGTAATGTTGAGAATTTGCGTTTATCGAATGTACACGGAACAAGAGATTTTGGATGAGTATACCTGATAAGTAAGCTGGATTAGGAGATAGCGAACAGGAACAAATCACTGATTAAATTTGCATGAACCTGCCTATAATGATGATGTAGCTTCGACGGTATCTATCCGAAAACACGCTATATCACGCGAATCTAATAATATACAAAGATAAATGTATTTTCCTCCAACACTTAATAATTTAGGTAAACGATAACTCGCAAGGTCAAAACAGATATCATAAAGGCCTACGCAGACCGGGACGGCATGGGAAGGGATTCGCAAACGTATCGATATAGAAATACGACATAAATTGCTATGCTTTAAAATTATGCCGGGGCATCGAAAGGGATTTCATGGCACGGCATTGAACAACGCGCCACGGGCTCCCGCGGGATGCCGTGGCGTACTGCGGGAGGCAACGGCATGCCAGGGACTCCGGCGCTCGTTGTGACATACCGCGGGGTGTGGCGGGGGTAGAGAAGCGGGGAATGCACACCAAAAATGTATCGAGCAGCAGGAGCTGCCGAGGCGTGCTTTGTCGTGCCGCGGCACGCCGTGGCATGCCGTGGCTAGGCGCTGGAATGCCGCGGTATCTAAGCGGCTAGTGTGCGCTGAC
This sequence comes from Amphipyra berbera, assembly GCA_910594945.2. Lineage (NCBI taxonomy): Eukaryota > Metazoa > Arthropoda > Insecta > Lepidoptera > Noctuidae > Amphipyra > Amphipyra berbera. Next base: position 19,141,405 of record OU343125.1, on the reverse strand, counting down.
TGACGGCAAAATCCCTTGCCATGCCGTCCCGGTCTGCCTAGGCCTTAACGTTGACTTTCGATATTCACATATTCCCAAACTCCTGTGGGGTCGCTCTAGCACTGACAGTTACTGAAGGTGTGAGTGAGAAAGTAGATGGTTTACTGAAAGTGAGAGTGAGAGAGTAGATGTAAAAGTTTCGATCTACAGTGAACGGCTAGAGACTTTGTAGTGCGATCTAGATCGTTTGAACTGAGTTTTGTAGTATGTGCTAAAAATATGTCATTGTAAAAATATTATCGTTAAGGTGATCCCGCACTTAGCACTGTAAGGCTGGGCGTATAATCTAAATGAACTATCCATCGGTGCTTGGGGAATATTTTTTGGAATGCAATGGGGTCAAGTGATTATTCACACAGTGGTGCTGATTGTCTTACTCACCAACTAAACTTAATTTACGCTATTGCCATCTCTTTCACTTTAATAAAATAAGAAAGAGACTGACGTAAATCAGAGCGGTCAAATTTGGCTGAACTAAAACTCCCATACAGATTTAGACAATACGTCGGAACGTGTTGATTAAAAACACGGTGAAGTTCAAGGCGTAAACTAGTTTGACATCTCTAACTTAGTTCTTATCTATCGCCTTCCTTTTCTCGCCCTGCCCGTTAGTAAAAGATCAATTCTCTAATTTTAGTTGGTGAACAATAGAATCGGGACCACTGTATATCCTCAAATTAACAATGCGACTGAAGTCTGGGCTACGACAGTGGTATCTTGGGCGCTATGTTGGCAACATTGACTTCTCATTCTAAAAGCGCCGGAAACAATGACAAATCAGTGGTGCCAACCAGTGGCGGTACTTTCATACAAGCCCAAACGCCGGCTTGCCTATAAAAAAACTATAGATACATACCTTGTTTTCCCTATCACATAATTATATATCATATATGTATATATTACAATATTTATATATATACAGCAGTACACCACGGACTACCCCCCCTATCTTATTCATTGACTTCCTGTTCATCCAAAGGTTGTCTGGTAGATATCGCTATCAGCGATAAGACCGCCATTGTACCCTTTAATGTTTGATATTGTATAAGAGCTGTGTTACAATTTTGGTGTACAATAAAGTATATTATGTTCTATACCGAATAAAATAAGTACCTAAAAAATATCGGGCTTGCCCTAATGTTGACCTCTAGGCACGCCACTGGTTATTCGGTACCTATGTATCTATAGTTTTTTTATAAGGCAAGCCGGGCGTTTGGGGTTGTATGAAAGTATCGCCACTGGTGCCAACATAGCGCCCCAGAGACTTCAGTCATGTCGCGGACTCTATTCTCCGGTTTCTAAAACGCTGATCAATTTAATCCGTTGTCAAATCTCATGTCAACGAATGTGATTGGTCGACTAAAATTCTAACAACCAATCCAATAATATTTGACAGCTAATTAGTTAATTTTGACGTTGACACTGGGGGTAAATGTCAAATGAAATTTTAATTCGATAATATGCGCTCAGCTTTTACGGCTATTCCACATCAATGTAATAATGTCAAAAAGGCACATTTAATTTTAAATAGTCATCAGTTATCATTTATGACATAATTATGTCAATTTCAAAACAGCTTATTGCAAAAACAAATCTTAATTATTTCTAACTTCGGTATATTAAAAACCTAAGTTATGCCTTCAAAAAATGTTAGAATAAGATACTTATCTTAGGGAAGGATAAGATAATATTTTAATATCACAATACCCATAGTTAAGTACTTGTAAACTTTCTATATTGTCCAGTGATTATAAGGGGGTTTACACACAACAACCGCCGCGCATCGGCTAAACGCTATAATGAACCGTCTTACGTCATGAACGCGTCTGACGCATCAAAGACTACAAATGTTGTGTATCATGGAACACATGTATTCTAAATGCATATTTAAATCCCAGATCATACGTCACACAAATGCATCATCAGGTACAATATTTAACTAAACCTGTTAATGAAATGTAAAAACACATGTATCTTGCACCACACCCTGTGAGGGGCTCGTGGCTAATTTACAACCGCGCGGATAATAAGATTTGCGAGGTTAAGCTGCGCTTGCCGCGGTCAGTCTGTGGAAAGGTGATTCGTTACACATTGAGACCCCTCCGTGCCTCGGAGAGCATGTTAAGCTGTCAGTCCCGGGTGTCATACGAATACCTTTGACAGTCGTTACAATCAGAAGCCCGAAAATTTGACTACCGGTCTAACCTTCGGATATCGGCATTGCCCAATAACTGGGTTGCGGAGGTCTGATGGCAGTCGCTCCGTGTAAAATACTGGTATTCAGCCGCATCTGGTTAGTCTGGAAGCTGACCCCAAGACAGTTGAGAAAAGGCTAAAAGGAAGATGACTCTGTCCTCAGTCTGTGATGCGCCCTTGGTATAAAATCTAGACATTGAAGTACCTCTCAGGGTACCTGGAAACGCTGCCGTTAGATTCTTTCGTGTGTAAACCCCATAACAATATGGCAATAAGTAGTGATATACCGGTGGTATCTAATTAATTATTTTATTCCTAGATTATGCCAATTTTTATTTTAAGTTCCTGTTATAATTACATTTAGAATGGCCGCAGGTTTATACAGTACTAATGTACATAGTAACATGAAATGCAAATGTACATCTATGTTCACGTGGGAATGTGATTAGAGTGATGTAACATTTATAAATAAATATTAATATTTTCAAATTTGATATATAGTACTTTAGAGTAGGTACGAACATGGAAATATTCCGAAAATTACGAATTACTATTAAACCAGGTAATATTTTTTATCTGGCAACATTACATTACACATTCTGGCAATATTACGTTGCCAGGGCAAAAAGTACCTATTGCCTGGTTTAGTAGAAATTCGTAATTTTCGGAATATTCCCATTTTCGTAATGACCCTAAAGCACTATATTATATATTATTTCTTTCGGTGTGTTAAATCTGCGGCCCATGATTTATTTAGCGTCATAAAACTACAAAAACAATTGTATAATTACAATTTTAATTTAAGACTTTTTATTATTAATATATAATTTCCCAAAACGCACATTAAGTATATTGCCATATTAAAATATAGTAAGAATAAAAACAAACACATATTTGGTGCACACTGAGGATGTAACAATGATTTCCAAATGTACATTCGGAATATCCATATTTCGGTACATTGAATTTTATTTATTTGCCTTTTACATTTAATAAATCTGTCTCTGTGTATTTTAAGTCAAAACTTGTATGTATACAAGATATCATTCCAAACGGAACTGTTTTTTAAATTATTTAATTCATATATTCTTATTTACTTAGAGAATGGTTCATTATTCTTTAAACCTATTATTGTGTTCTGGTTAGCAACTGATGTTTTATGCGACAAAAAAATCATTAAAACAGATCTTTAAACTATGATACACTACAGATATGTAACGTTCATAGAACATGACGTTTAAAATTCAATCCTGCATTATTTTCACTACCTAGTATCTGTAATGAGTAAGACGAAGATAGGGAAGAAGTATTAGAATGACAGAGATAGCTATCTGCAATTACACCGAACTGGTGTAGTTTCGAATCGTAATTTTTGGACGTTTTGTATACAATATCATCACCGTGAGCCTGAGGTACTCGAAAGATTTTAACCACGCCTTTCTGGCGGTATTATGAGTCTATAATGTTATAACAACATAAGTCCAATTTAACATTTATTGTTATTTTCGGAACAAAATAAATCATCTGACTTTAGTACTTCCTTGTAAACAATACCTTAGGTCGAGCTGGCAACGTTTAAATTATCGTGTGAGTGGGTAAAAAAACTTCTCACTTCGAGAAAGAAGAGATGAAAAGGACTTAACTGGCCGGTAAGCTTGTAGTTTACGCTTCCACGTAGAAGTCGCAACGTCGCGTTCATGGGGTTTATTATCCTAGGTATTTTTCGACTTGTGAAAATCCATAAATAATGAATATCCCGAAAATTAAGCTTCAGGGAACTCGCTCACGAGCGATAATCGCTGAGCGATTATTTTGTCGCCGAATATAAAACATTCACGAGTTCAATACTGAAATGCCCACTTCCTACAAAAAGTCGCTCATATTTTATATTCGACGACAAAATAATCGCTCAGCGATTGTCGCTCGTAGGCGAGCTCCCTAATTCGGCAAACTATATTACTATTTTTTCATCTCTTAGGCATCGGAATCGATGGTTAAAATCTTTCAGGTACTTCGGATCCACGGTGTATAAACAACATTATTGCTCGAGCCATCGTAATTTATTACTGGATTACTACGGAATAGGAAGCATTCGTATATATTCTGATTAAGATAATCAGATATAATAATATACCAAGATAACACGTTATAATTGCAAACATATATATATATATTTTCCTGTTTAGATTAAATTTACTGCATCGGGGTAATCAAATGTTGATTACCTTACACACCTCACCTTATTTACATTATACAACGTGTAACAATTAGATTAATGATTGATCTTCGCTGCGCTCCAACAAGATACCACGTACTAGTAAAATGCGGCTACTAATACTACGCCGAAGGCGGCGTACTCGAGTCAGTCTCGATGCAACCGTTGTGTGACGTTGACGTGCCGCGCGTTCTATTAAACTGCTCATAATCCAAACTAAAATCCGGTTTCCGTAGTGAAACTATAAAAACAATACTACAAGAAATAAGATCGGTGCAAATGTCGATATAAAGTAGCCGCATTCAAGGAGCTATTGTTCTTAGGTAGAGCGGTATCTAAAGTGCGGTCGCGGTGCAGGACGAATTTCGTACAATTGCACGTCACTACATATCTCTGTCGCTCGCGCAGAAATATGTTGCCGTCGCGCTCGCACAGATGCGGTGACCGCCGTCAACACAGAATGCAATTGGTTGTACGCACAAAGGTCATTGTACGAAATTCTTCCTGCTCCGCGACTGGACTTTAGTTGATCTAAGGTGTAACAAGAAATCTAATAGTTGGTCTAGAATCGATTACCTAATTCAATTCAGCAATTTTTTAAAGCCTTTTTTATATCATTCCGTCAATCAAAATAAAGAAAATTAAGCTTTGTGTAAAGGTAGTAAGACTAAATTTTAAATGCAATTATCATGAAAAAATTCAATACTTTTTTCTTAAAAATAATAATTATAGTAAAGTTCGTTAAAGTTAAATTTGAAGTAATAAATTATGTTTTTAACTTAATATTCGCGTTGTATACGAAGGCACAATTTATTGCTATTATTACTTATACAAGGTTAGTCGAAAAGTGGGTACTAACCCGAAAGGGTGTTAAAGTACCCATAATAATGGATAACTTTTGTTCTACATCTTTCCCCAAAAGCCATTAGTTTAAGAGAAATAGCTGTTCAAAGATTTCATAAAAAATACGTTAAATTCTATCTATCCTCAGCTATTATCAGCTGTGTTTACATTATAGGTCATATTTGGGGTCACGGATTAGAAAGTCCATTTTCTGAATTCGTAACTAAAGCAGATGAAGATTTTTTTTTTAAAACATATGATACATTAAGTGGCCCGTGGCTTAGTACCCCCTCACCTTATATAATCCAACTTTATCAGACAGAAATGAAAGCTTATGAATTTCTAAAGTAAAAACAAGGAACCTAGTACATACTAGTCTACGATAAACGTTCATACCTAACAGCTAATTCGCGGTTACCTAGCAATATAATAAACGTTGTAAAATATTTTTTAATTAAAATTCGAAAATTGTTTCTTGATAAAATGTTAAGTACCTAGTTAACATCAATTATTATTGGTACATAAAATGATTGGTCATAAAATTGTTCGTGTAATATTTTCCATGGCAACTACTTAGGTTATCTATGACCTCGTAATTGACACTATTGGCCAAATTCTCAAACGCTACCATATAACGGGGTGAATAGGGATGCAGGGGTGAATCGGAACAAAACTTTAAACCTTGAAATAATATAGTTTGTAGCCAACAAAAACACTTAATCGTTAATTATAATACAGTAAACACATTAGAGTACTTTTTAGCAATAAACTATACAAGGTTAGTCGGAAAGGGGGTACTAAGCCGCGGGCCACTTAATGTATCACTGATGATTGTTTTAAAGAAAGTGATAAAATTTCAAAATTCGATGAAAAAATTTTATTTTAGTTTTTTCAAAAATTCTTCATCCCTGTTTTAGTTACTAATTCAGAAAACAGAGTTTCTAATCCGTGACCTTAAATATCACCTAAAATGTAAACACAGCTGATCATAGCTGAGGATAGATAGAATTTAGCATATTTTTTATGAAATCTTTGAAAGGTTATTTCTCTTAAACTAATGACTTTTGGGGAAAGTTGTAGAACAAAAGTTATCCATTATTATGGGTACTTTAACACCCTTTCGGCTTAGTACCCCTTTTCCGACTAACCTTGTATTATTTCAATATTAAATTCCCTTTTAAAGTGTCGTCCCGATTCACCCCTGCATCCCTATTCACCCCATTTTATGGTACTCAATTTTAAGTTACCGTCAAGTCTCGTGCTGTCGTCACTGTCACTTTTAAAATAGAGTGACGTTTGAGAATTTGGCAGTAAATAATGCGAAAATACGTGTCGTGTCTGTATTCTACATTTCCAGGCTAAACTAACACACCTATTATGATAATTTTTAGCAGAGTAATAACTTGGTTCCATGAAAAGGTAATAGGGTACTATTCGCAGCAAAATGTTCAAAACGTTACATCTATAGTCTAGTTATTAAAATGTTGTATAAAAGGCATTGATATAATATGTACTTACGTACTAAATGCACTGCTTAGAAGAACAACATGGTATCAATGAGATGTGGTTCCGGAACCACAGTACCATAGAACTTGACAGCTGTGTAGCGCTAGTTTGAACCTTATTGCACAAAACAGATAGGTACAGAAGTCAATCTACATACAAGTGCGCTCGAGCAACACACACATAGACACTGCTCACGGACACGATATCTCGGACTGTTTGGGACTAGAGTGCGAGTGAGTGCGAGCGCGAGTGCCATGCGCTTGAGAGAGATATATATATAGATAGAGCGACCGCCGAGCGTAGGTGTGAAAAGTGAAATACATACATGTGATTGACTTCTGTACCTATCTGTTTTGTGCTTATTGCGTCAATGCATTTGGCACATGTTGTCTATACGAGATAGCGCATCTATTTATTTCCACGTCGCTGATAAAAGGTTAACAAACCTTAGATCATAAATTATTTATTCTTCATTTAACTTTGTTTTAAAAAAAAGTGTATTTTTAATGGATTCTTTAAGCAAATTTAATGTTTCACAATCCAAGGTTTCTTTACCTTGTATACAAAATTCAAAATGGCCGCACTATAGTGTTCTATATTTTAAATACTCGCATAAAATATCAGTATCGCATTTCATACAAAAATTATACGTATTGCGGTGATAATAATAATTATTTTGGTACAAATATTATGTATGTATATTATTCAATTTTAGTTGTAGTGTGTATAGTATCTTCCAATATTGTTTTTATTGGGACAAGCATTAAAAAAAAACTATGGCCTAGCCGTGTTTCTGATATAATTAGAAATATTTTTTATGTTTAATTTTAATGTTCATTTATTATTGTAAACGTTTGATAAGTATTAATGGGATTTAATCAAGAAATTCTGCTATTTTTAACAAATAATAATTTGTCCCATTATGAACTTATGCAAGCGTTACCTACTGTTATTTAAATGCACTTGGTTTACATGACAGTCGTGTCGATTCTGTAGCACATTTTGACAGTACTAAACTAGACTAAACGCAACTGTCACTTTCTTTTTCTATTGAAACAGAAAGAGACAAACACCCTTAGTTTAGTCCTATCAAAGTGCGCAACAGAATCGACACCAGTGACTACTTAAGCCTTGGTTTCTCTGAGGAAGAATTGGAGCAACATGACGTGGGACATCTACGTGAATGTCCCGGGAACCTGCGCCCGCTCTCGAACCGGCTGTTTGCAACATGTCCCGCGTCATGTAATAATGTCGCACAATGTTCGTGCAACGTTGTGGGGCAGCGGGCAACATTGCAGCGTCACGTAGACACAATGTTGTGCGTCACGTTGGGAACTTTTTGTCCTCTTAAAGGCTCACCGGTTAAAAGTGTCGCTTGCATAACAACTTTCTAAACACTATTATATTATTTTCAGGATAACATGATTTAAATGATAGAAATGAAGTTAAAATGAAATAAAATGTAATGGCGAATGATTATGACAATAAAATCATCCAGAGTATCGTGTAAAAAGCAGAAATACGGCTACATTAAAATCCCTCTTCGCTATTTTAAACTTGCATCATATTGTACCACTGGCTAGAGATGTCCCTGTCGATAAAATAATTTCGCCTCTAGCATACATAATGTCGATTCGTCGTCTCAGAGCACCTCTATAATTGACACTAGTAATGTGATAAGCTAAATTAATGATTAGTTACATTATCTGTTATCTCTTTTGTAAACCATTACTTTTGAAGTGATTTTTTATTGTTATTTTCATTAATTTTAAAGTGCTTTTAAATTCATCCCAAAAAGAACCCACAATTTAACTAATAACAAAATGTATTAATAAATGACATAGGTAGCTCAAAACGCTTTTAGGTACCTCGTGACTTTCTTAGAACTAGAAATATAATTTTCGTTTTCATGTGTGTAATCAATCAGCGATATTTGGAAGAATTATTTATAATTGAAATTATTATCTTAATTTTTTCTACTTATCATAAATAAATCACAACATCCAAAATCCATACTAATATTATAAACGCGAAAGTTTGTTTGTATGGATGTTTGTTACTCGTTCACGCATTAACGGTAGAACGGATTTGGACGAAATTTGGCACACATATAGACAATATCCTGGATTAACACATAGAATACTTTTTATCCGGGTGCATGAAGTAGTTCCCCTAGGATGCGAGTGAAACCGTGGGTAACAGCTAGTACGTTATATTTCTAGTTCTAAGTCCTAAAATCACAAAGTTCCTAAAAAAATAAAAAGTGAAGCTTAAGAGGTACTTATCTATGTCATTTATTAATTATATTAATGTTATTATTAGCTAAATTGTGTGACTTTTATTTAAATATTATCTGGCAAAAATGTATTAAATTCCAGTTTTTTTTTTCTTTACTTATTCATATTTGCTATTGGGGATTCTACTCTTATCGTTATAAATGATTAAATCTATAAATTTTATAATACAAAGCCTGTGCCTGAAAAAAGGTCTTAACACACTGTCCCAATATAAACAGTGATACATTATTATTATAAGATGTGAAGTTATGATTCAATTATCCTGTAAAATTAATTAAATAAGTTATTGAATGATTAAAAAATAAAATTATACAATGTTATTGATTTTTTTTACTTGTTCTACCTTACCAATACTGCATCTGTCAGTCGACAGTCATTTTGTCCTCGTAATAACAAATGCAGTACTTATAAAATGGTTTTGAGAAAAAGGTGGTTAAGTTTTTTTTTTAAATTTCTTGTTTAACTGATATAAAACTTAAATGTTTTGTTATTGAAAGGTAGGTACATAATAACGCGAATTATTGTTAAATTTGGTTCTGATGCCGATTTTTCTGATGTAGTTTATTAGAAAGTTGATTACTGCATTTTAACCTTGCATTTTACGTTGCATTATGTATTTTATTCGTGATAACCCAATAACATTTACAGTCTCCGATATTTTAAACCGTCGCGATCTCAACGTAGATCGAATCGCATTCTCGTAAAGTCAGACGAAAAAATTTGATGAGTTGTTTAGTAAAATTGTCGACCAGCAAAATTATTGTAATTATTATGCTGTCATTTGGTCAATCCTAAAATTTCACTATCATATTTTATATAATCGCCGGCACGTAGCTTAGCAGGAGTAGAGAAGAGAATTCCTCTCCTTTCTTTCATTCTTCTAAACATACATGTTTAAAAATAAATTATGGCAATAACCATAGAATAATGACAAACAATAAAAATTGCCATTTTTGTTGCACTAAGCGTACCTACATGCGCAAAGTTACGCCCACTACGCTAAAACCTTGCCAAGTTTCGTGCCGGCGACTACACCATGTGTTGAAATATTTACATAGTATAAAACAAAGTCGCTCCCGGTGTCTGTACGCTTAGATCTTTTAAACTACGCAACTGATTTTGATGCAGTTTTTTAGCAATAGGTAGATAGTGATTCAAGAGGAAGGTTTATATCTACATATATATACCCACATTAGTATCTACATTGCACCCGTGCGAAGCCGGGGCTAGTCGCTAGTCTAATATAATATAAATAAACACTATCTTACTATACACAATTTTTGTTGAAGTACAGCTTAATTTTCTTACCACGCATCATTTAGGTACTTGTTGAGGGTAGATCATTTTGGGGTAGGGTAGACACTTGTTCAGGGTGTCGGGCAAGCGAAAACTACAGATGTAGTGTATCTATTTAATAGATATGTACATTGTCTCATGCGCACATGTGGTGGGGTGGCTATCAAATGGTAGTCGCTAATGCGAGCTAATGCTAGGCAGACGTGTTGCCCGCACAAGACACTTGGTGTGACAGTGAGCCAGTGAACTATCTTATAAACCCCGAGAGGACGGACACAACAATGTATAAATGCAATGTTGCTTAAAACCACTACTTGGTCAGACCCTACGGGAGGGGGGGGCAGCTGCTCCACCTTGCCTGTACCTTACTACGCCCTTGGTTCCACCAGTGATGTCGAATGTTTGGTCAAATTTCACAACCAATTGATACTAAGTTCAAATATTCCAAGCGAATGACTGGATAACGTAACTCTATCTTAGGGAACCATTGCTGGACAAACAAGCAGATCAAATCATTTATTTATTTGTTAAACATAAGTATTTACATGTGAAGATCTTAAATAATTACGTAGTGCACTATGTTTTGCCATTAATGACATACAAATTTTTAATTTTTATTTCAAAATAAGGATGAGTAGAATTTATAATTTTATTACAATATAATAAGTATTTCAGTAACTATTTGTATTAACGCGTACATGTAAATTAAATTTCATTACAGTTCATAGTCAATTTCATTTCATGTCAGAATTTAATGTCAGAATTTAATTAGTAATAACTTAAAGTATTAAGATTTATGTCAGCATTTTAATTATGATTATAGAGATTCGTCATTAAAAAATCATCTAGAGTATAATAACACCTCTCAAGTAGTAACCCGTTAAGTGTTAGTAGCAGATCCAATGGGTTGTTGGACTAACAGGCGAAGAAAGAAATATTTGTCTATTGTTGCAACGTACTGCACTATTTGCGGTATAGCATGGTGCGAGGGACATTACACGAACTTTACAATCATGACTTAATATTTCAGTTGCACCCTAAATATCAGTCGTAAAATACGGAATCAGTAATAACTGTAGTAAATTCTGCCGTTTTAATTAAAAAATGCACGCAATGAATGTAGAAGAAAAGTCACAATTGGCAGTTACGCCTTTACTATTTACCCTACGTCTTAAAATTTTCTATAAAAAAAGGCACACTGGCGGTTATGCCTTTACTACTAAACATCTCTGAACGGAATTCGACGAACGGATCGAACTCTAATTATAGTGAAAAGGCACAATTGAATAAAAGTGCCTATTCATTGTAACATTTTAAATCTTTACCCAAAATTTTACATTGAAAAGGCACATTTGGTTGTATATGCCTTTTAAACGTATTATTGCTCATTCTATGTCTTTTTTATGTTAAGATGATAAAAATAAGCTGATTATTTATTATACCTATGCATTAAAAATAAAAATAAAATATTGCTATGGTCTTATATGTACTATATAAATGCAACTATTTACATTCACACAATTTCGAAAAACATAGTTTAGTCGTGTTTCTTTTAACAAAATTCAAAAAATATTTTAACATCGATTTTCTCAATATTTACAAAATGTTAGTTGTGCTCTTTTTAATAATGACGGCAGAATTATAGTACCTTACTGCCGCGGTCTGTAATGACTGCGTTGCTGGCAGCACTGATGATGGCCGAAAGCGCAGTGTAGCGCAGCTCCAGGCCATCACAACGCGGTCAGCATTGCAGCTCTTGATGGACAAGCTGGAATAAAGGCCGAGACCGAATGTCGAGGCCTTTATAGTGCGGACAGCAAGGGCTGCAATGATGACCAAGCTTGAAGGCCGAGAGCGTAGCTAACCTAAGCTCGAGGCCATCATAGCGTTGCCAGAAGCGCAGTCATTGCGGACCAAGGCTTGTATAGTGCTTTACTCAAACAATGCGAGTAATTTAAATAAAACCAGCTTAGTATAGTAAGAATTTATTTAAAGTAACGATTTGTTTCTTCCCCGGGCTTTAGCTTTTTTTTAATGAGTCTTTAATGATTGTGCTGCCTGTACCTATACAGCCTCATTATGAATAAAAACTTTGCACCAGACTATTTTTGAAACAAACTTCGACAATAATGGATTTTCAAAGGAAATTGCTGGTGGCTAAAACTCACCAGCAATGAAATTCCATACAACTTTGCTGGCGCCTATTCAAGTAGCGCGGAAACGTCGACTTTGCTCAAAGAAGGTTGTCAAAATAATGACCACATTACAAGCATTTTTGAGTACAATAAATGTACCCTGCCAAAATGTTATTGTCTACAAATAAAATCAAATACTGACAGCTGTCAAACGCACAATACTACACCGCAAATAGTGTGACGTAGGTAGGTAGGTACTACGACTATTACTGCATTCATTTTCTTTATTATTTCACTTAGTTCCACAAATGGTTTTAAGTTTTTTTTTCTATATGTAGTGAAATGTCTTCTGACGTAACGTAACATAACATTACGCCAATATTCCCCGAAGAGTAGGGCAGAGGTGTATAGTAACACCTTCATTTCGCCGTAACGTTTAAGTCCCAAGTAATAGGGGGCGAGCCTATTGCCATCAACCGAGCACAAATCCAAACTCCGAACTGCTACTGAGGAATTCCACACAGAAAAACCCAATAACACTTTACCCGACTTGGGAATCGAACCCAGGACATCACTATCAGCAGTCACGCTTGGCACCACTAGACCAACGAAGCAGTTTTTTCTGGTGTAATTTATGATAAACACAAATTCGTAAAATGTCAATTACTGCATTAAATATTTATTACGAGGGCACCATTGACGATTGAATACGTGTATTAGTGGGGTATTTTAATTGCATAATTACCTACTCGATATTTCTTTTTTGTTGTGTGCCAACCACGTATCCTCGCGCATTGATTACGAAGCCTACGCTATCTTGAAGCATGTCGATTGTTGATTCTAGTCTCGATACGGCGATAGATGTATCCCTTAGCCATCGCTTGGGCCGTTATCGTCACTTATCAGCTTAGTTCAGCTTTTGGCAAGCAAAGAGCATGTGTGCTGCACGTCGAACTCGCTCTGAAAAATGTTGCCACAATATTCAAAAACATTTTTTAAAAGAAGAAAAATTATTTTAGTGATATTTTTATTAATTGTTACGTGTGTTATTACGATATTTCATACACAGTATAAGCCGGATCTGTATTTTTTGACATGGGATCCGTTAGATGACATATCCTGCCACTACTCAGTTGAAGGCGACGCTTTGCCGCAGATAGATGAAAATACGAAGCTCCCGGCGCATTCTATTTTCTTTCATGAGACTTCGTGTCGAGGACGATTGAATTCGCGACAGGCGTGTGCCGTGGAATCCGCGGCGAGGACTCACCCGAAATGGCAGGTCAATGTGATGTTTGCGGGGCCAGTGACAAAGAGGAATCTCAACAATGGGTGCTTGGAAGCTCTGAAGACGTTCGATAATGTGAAATTCTTTAGATTGCATTTAGTGGAGTATGCTCAGGGAACTCCTTTGGAGGATATGGTCAGTGACGGCGCGTTGAATCGGACTCGGTGGCGGATAGCGCATACTTCGGATGTGTTGCGGTATCTGTCGTTGTACAAGTGGGGTGGGGTGTATTTGGACCTGGATATGGTGGTGGCGAAGTCGTTCGAGAGCCTAGTCAACAACTGGTCGGCACGCGAGACTATTTATTCGGTAGCCGCCGGCGCCCTCGCGTTTTCGAGGGACAACCTCGGAAGAAGATTTGCTGATGCTGCTGTCAAGTACGTACTTCATTTGTTATTTACTTACTAAGTTACGGACGACAGATTCCTTATTATAATTTTCTAAAAAAGAGCAGTGAATTTAATAATTTTGCTTTATTATGTCGGTCATATAATCTGCTTACTTTACCTATAGTCTATACCTAAAATGTATTGCATTTAGCTTGCACAAGTCCTCAGCAATGGCTAAAATGCGTCACTTTTTCAAAGATACTAAAACACAAACTCGAGTTAAACAAAGTAGTAAGGTACTACCCGCGAAAATAAAGAATGGCGGATTAACTATCTCCCTTTCTCTCATAGACAATGTGCGTAAGCGAGATGCAAATAACAACAACAATAGAAGCGCCGCCATTTAATTCCATTCTTTATCTGCGCGGGTAGTGCCTAGTATCTTATCAATGGATATTGACGTGTACCTTACAACTATCATATGATAATCGTACAGGATTTAATTATTAAAACCTAGCCCGAAACAATTAGAAAAAAAGATAGGTAGGTACCTAAACAAACAATCTTTTATGCCCGGTTCCCATAAACAAAAACGAATCGTTTTCCTTACCAATGGTAGCATTTTTCATTGTCAAACTGGGCATATAAATAGACTCGTAAGCTAATTTCGCCGTCCCCGGAGAATATAATGGCAGTCGCAAAAACAACTTTTTCAGAACAAAATAAAAACCGATTTTTGACGACTGCTTGCCAAGTACTACTTGTAACTGGCAAGCAGTGCTTGTAACAGTGCCAAGTACTGCTTGTAACTGGCAAGCAGTAGTCATAAATCAGTTTTTATTCAGTTCTGAAAAAGTTGTGTTTTTGCTAATGCCATTATATTCTCCGGGGACGGGGATTTTACCTGTGATAGCTACTTCCATATCGGAGGGTCTACTATGCAAAGCTATGAGGTCTTTGCTTCATTATTGGTAAAGATACGAGAGTCTTCATTTTAACCAATAACGCTCCGTTACTGGAATCTGCCATTAGCGATTCATTTTAAAAAAGCATACTTCAGTAAGTGTTTAAAATTAGTCAAGCGTTTAATCTACAAACGTAGACTGCAATAGGAAATAAATTTGATTTGATTTAAACAGTAAGTAAGTACTTACCTTAGTTTTTAATAACATAACATCATAAACATAACACCACGCCTTATATTCCCTGAAGGGTTCGGCAGAGGTGTTTTTAATACACCCTCGTTTCGCCAGTTATGTTTAAGTCCCATGTAATAGGGGGCGAGCCTATTGCCATTAACCGGGCACAAATCCAGACTCCGGGCACAAAACAGATAGGTACAGAAGTCAATCACATGTATGTACTTCACTTTTCATACCTACGCTCGGCGGTCGCTCTATCTATACAAGGTAAGTCGGAAAGGGGGTACTAAGCCGAAAGGGTGTTAAAGTACCGATAATGAGGGATAACTTTTGTTGTATAACTTTCCCCAAAACTTGATAGGTAGTTTAAGAGAAATAGCTGTTCGAAGATTTCATAAAAAAATCGCTAAATTCTATCTATCCTTAGCTATGATCAGCTGTGTTTACATTTTAGGTCATATTTGGGGCCACGGATTAGAAACCCCATTTTCAGGATTCATAACTAAAGTAGGGATGAAGAATTTTCGAAAAAACTAAAATAAAAAAAAAAATGGAAAAAAATTAATCGAATTTTGAAATTATAACACTTGCTTTAAAATAGTCATCAGTGATACTTTAAGTGGCCCGCGGCTTAGTACCCCCTTTCCGACTAACCTTGTATATTATTATCTATCTCTCTCAAGCGCATGGCACTCGCGCTCGCCCTCTCTCGCACTCTGTTCCCAAACGGTCGGAGATATCGTGTCCGTGAGCAGTGTCTATGTGTGCGTTGCTCGAGCACACTTGTATGCAGATTGAGTTCTGTACCTATCTATTTTGTGCTCCGGGCTACTACTGAGAAATTCCTAATGGAAAAACCCAATAACACTTTGCCGACCTGGGGATCGAACCCAGGACCTCATGCTCAGCAGTCGCGCTAGCGACCACTAGACCAACAAGGCAGTATATATATGTATAGTACCTAGTAATAATAATTTTAGATTAAAGATTCTAAAAAGATTGTTTACCTATTTTCAAACTATTTCGGGCCTGACTACCAAGTTTTCCTGCCGCAAATCCATGTCCACCCTGGTGATCATTCGATCTGCCTAGCCTTTTCCCAACTATGTTGCGGTCAGCTTCCAGTCTAACCAGATGCGGCTGAATACCAGTATATAACACGAAGCGACTGCCATCAGACTTCCTCAACCCAATTACTGGGCAATGCCGATATCCTATGGTTAGACTAGTTGTCAAAGTTTCGGACTTCTGACTACCCGTAACGACTTTCATAGGTATTCGTATGACACCCGGATCCAACGGTTTAACGTGCTCTCCGAGGCATGGAGGTGGCTCGATGTGTAACGAACGGTCACCCATTCAAGGACAGACCGCGGCAAGCGCAGCTTAACCACGCAAATTCTATGATCCGTGCGGTTGATAATTAACCACGAGCCCCACCCTACTATGTTATATGTTACCAGAATTACATTTCTATTTCAATAAATAAATTATGCATTAATGTTAATTCTATTCCGACCTCAATCATAGGTCACTTGCTGTTCACTCTCAACGTGTAACGAACGCTCACCCATCCAAGGCTTTAGGCTATCCCTAAACAAAATACAAAAGTAGCAACCCTACACACAGTGCGAAAGAACGGCTCACTTGAAACCACGTGTGGCATTAATATCGATTGAACATTGATAAACCTACCTACGGTATTTATTACAGGTAGGTACATTTCACGCTACCTATCTACAATAGCGTGGCAACTAAACATAAATAATATCCAATCCTAATGAGCGCGCTGAATTAAAAAATTGCACTTTTTTTTTTCTTTTCGACTGCTTGTCTCTTGCGGACCGTTTCTATGTAACCGGGCAGTTATTGGCGAGACCTGAAGGGTCTCCAACCAATGGAGACGAGAGTAAAATACTTAACCTAACTACTACTAACATCATGACTAGCTAGCAACAACAGCACTAAGAGCGACCCCTAATGGGACTCGAACCTCGGCTTAGGGCGTTGCTTGAGAGGACTGGGTAGTAGACAGCTTGATGAGGGCTGAATAAACGGTGTGATAAAAAAATGCCGCTATGATAGCTTAGCGGTTTAACGCTTGCAGGACGGTCTTTCAAGCCTGTGGCGGTCCGAGGGGGGGGGGGGTCGTAGGGGTCATGACTCCCCCAAAATCGTACACGTCAAATTGACAAACCTCCCAAACCTAGATAATTTACAAAAAAAAAATTTGCAATGAATTCTAATGTGCTCAACTTATTTTACTGTTAATATCTTCTTCTTCTTTCTCCGTTATCCCACATTAGGTGGGGACGGCACAACATGTATTTCATAAATCCAGGCCGCCTACCTGCCCAGGGAGGATGGCGCGTCGTGTCCTGCGCGCGCCTCTCGGAAGGATGTGGGGCAGGGGAGCAAAAAAAAAGGCCGCCTACCTGACATCAACCCTCCTTGGGAATACTCTTTGCGCCGTCGCGCGGGTGACCCAATGTGCTTGCTGATATTATGCACTGGGTCCCAAAATGATATGCTTGTCAATCTCATTGCCGACAACTAAGCAGACTGTGTCCTTCTTGGTGGAATATACTTGAAGTTCCTCGACCATTCAGTTTTGCTAGGGATTTTGGTTCTGACACATCGTAAACTAATATAGCACAGGCAACATAATATTACAATTAATTTTGTTTTAATTTAGAAGTCAACATCTATTTAAAAGCGGAATCTTCCTAATTTAACTTTAAAAATTCAGTTGTCATTAAAAAACATGTCAGTGACGCAGGCGTCACCTAGAGAATGCGTTCCTGACAGATCGTGATTCATATTATAACGTCAACCTACAATAAACTAAAAAATTTATCTGCCTCGATGGTCTAGTGGTAGCAAGCGCGACTGCTGATCGTGAGGTCCTGGTTTCGATCCCCAGGTCGGGCAAAGTGTTATTAGGTTTTTCCACGTGGAATTCCTCAGAAGCAGCCCGTAGTTCGGATTTGTGGCCGCTTGATGACAATAGATGTCTCTCTATCGCACTAAGGTTTGCTGTTAGAAAACTCATTTGTGAGTTAAGCTCGCCTTTGTACATGAATTTACCAACAAAACTGTATTATGTATTATTATTTTGTGTACAATAAAGTATAAGAATAAGAATAGAATCACCCCCCTATTAGATGGGACTTAACATAACGGCGAAATGAGGGTGTTACTACACCTCAGCCCAACCCTTCGGGGAATATAGGCGTGATGTTATGTTATTTAACAGTGTGGCCACTCAGAGAATTTTCCTGACACCATTTAATTTAGCGCTAAACTATTTTACTTTATTGTAAGTTAACATTATAATATGAAACACGTTTGCACGAAAACGAAGCATATCATTTTGGGACCCAGTGTATAATATCAGCAAGCACATTGGTCACCCGCGCGACGGCGTAACGAGTATTCCCAAGGAGGGTTGATGTCAGGCAGGCGGCCGGTCATAAAACAATAAGCCAAAACCTCTAACAACATGGATTTATGAAATATATGTTGTGCCGACCCCACCTACTATGGTATAAGGGCAGGAAGAAGAAGAAGATTATAATATGAAATACGGTCTGTGAAGAACGCACTGATACTACTTACCTACATTTGATGTCGTTTTCTAGTCCTTGAAATAATTAATAATATCGATCAGTTCCAGTTCCTAGTATGTAGGTACTTCCAACAATACTTGGCTCTCATGCATTATATTGATTATCTCATACATTTTTAATGGTCAATGGCATTGCAAACTGCTTGCAGCACTTAATTACCTATATTATTATACTTACAAAGTGTCGTCATCGTTCTACCTAGCCTTTTCCCAACTGTGTTGGGGTCAGCTTCCAGTCTAACCAGATACGGTTGAATACCAGTATTTTACACGGAGCGTCTGCCATCAGACTTCCGCAACCCAGATAAAGGGCAATGCCGATATCCGCGAGAGGAATGTATCACGAACGTTTTGAATTATCTTTTTAGTTATTTTATGTTATAAAAATAATTATAATTGTACGTGCGTAAATAAATACATTTATGACTGAATTGTGATCTGTTTGCGGATGAATGGAAGAATAAATTGTCAGGTGCATTGTGAGGGCTGTGTGAAAGAGGTGTCTCATATTGTTATTTTTTTTTAAAATCATTATTTTTTGTTCCATTGTTTTGTATGTATCTTCTTCCATTCCTGTTCTTTTTTCTATCTTTAATTATTGTAATTGGTCTAAGACCGTTTTAATTAAAGTAAAATAAATAAATAAATAAATCCTTTCGGGCTTCTGACTATCCCTGTAATGACTGTCATAGGTATTCGTATGACACCAGTGACCGACTGTATAACTTGTTCTCTGAGGTATTACGGGGTCTTGATGTGTAAAGAACGACGGTCACCCATCCACAGATTGACCGCGGCAAGCGCAGCTTAACTTCGCAAATATTATGATCCGCACGGTTGGTAAATAGCCACGACTCCTCGCGTTATGTAGGTAGATATACGTACTTACGTAGTAAATTATACTATACTACCATATCAAACATATGTCTGTCGCCAAGCAGCTATGCTGTTCCGATTTGAATGGTATGGGTGCCGGTGAAATTACAGGCACATGAGATTTTCCAACTTTGTCTCTAAGGTTGACAACGCATCAGAATCCTCTTTGTATTGTAGGACAGTAACGCTATTCGCGGTGCATGCAATAGTGAATCCCGCGACCCCGGCCTTAGGTCAGAAGGAGGGACACCGTGGTGGTTTTAGCCGGTAAGAGTCCGGCACACCCCCCCGGTCTTCCCCAGGCGGGGGACAGTCCAAGAGGATTTCCCACGCTAAAAAAAAAAGGACAGTAACGCTATACAGAGTGTAAACGAAATCATGTAATTCCTTCAAACCTCGTGATGTACTGCTGACATAGATTAACCCTGCACGGTATAGTTTTGGATTCACACAAAAAAAATACAAGAAGTTAACACGAATTTTTAACGTGAGGCATTTTAGCGCTCCGAGCGAATTGCGCTACTATCGCTCGCCGCGCGGTCATTTAACTCGAGGCGCTAAAATGTCTCACGTTAAAAACTCATGTTTACTTCTTGTATTTTTTTTTGTGAATCCAAAAGTATACCGTTCAGTGTTAATCTATGTCAGCAGTACATCACGAGGTTTGAAGGAATTACATGATTTCGTTTACACCCTGTATAGTCCCTAGTCTCTGTTCAGGGTCACTGGGTCATGTACTCATTAGCGTAGTCTAAAGTTAGTCTATAATTGTACATTGTACCTATAATAAACTAGCGGCCCGTCCCGGCTTCGCGCGGGTGGACCTTTTTCCCGTTTTTGCAACACTTTTCATTTATGCTCCGCTCCTATTGGTCGTAGCGTGATGTTATATAGCCTTTATTATAACCTTTCTCGATAAATGGACTATCCAACACAAAAATAATTTTTCAATTCCAACCAGTAGTTCCTGAGATTAGCGCGTTCAAACAAACAAACAAACTCTTCAGCTTTATAATATTAGTATAGATAAATATACAACGTGTGTCAGAAATACGTGGTCATATTTAAGGAGATTGTTTGGACTATTATTCAGAGCAACATTTAATAAGTCAAACAAAAATATTCGGACAGTATTTTTTCTTTCCTTATACGAATAGCCTCAGCTGATCGGGTCAAAGTAAACATTCTTTCGCTACATAGAGAAGAGTTTGTTACGTTACATACATTCACACACCATTACGAAAATGTTTTAATTTGGTCTGTTGTGGATTTTGGAACTTGTGGAACAGACGAAACCAGGAGGAAGAGTTTTTTAACCGACTTCCAAAAAAAGGAGGAGGTTCTCAATTCGACTGTATGTTTTTTTTTTGTTTTTTTTTTGTATGTTTGTTCCGCGATATCTTTGCTTATTGTGAACCGATTTTAATGATTATTTTTTGTTTGAAAGAGTATTCTTTCGAAGTGGTCGCATTTAAATTTGGTGAAGATCTGATGAAGAACTTCGGAGATGAGACTATTTGAAGTCGGTTTTATTTTTGTTAAAAAGTTTTTCGGTTTAGAGATAGCTGTTCCATATTGCTATTTTTAAAAAAACTGTTTTTTTAACTATTTCGATAATAACGCCTCACCTAGGGTCAATTCGTATTAAGTCGAAATGAGTGAGTTTTTTGGTCTACCCCTCCTCTAGCAATGTGTGATATATAAGGTCCAACCAAAATACCTGGACAAACTTTTACACAGTGTTCAGTACGTGTAACTGAACATATCTAAGCAAAAAAAAAACGAGATGCAAGTGTTTTTTTTTTCTAACCAAAAATAATTTTTCAAATTTAATTTAACTTTTTTTTTTTTTACATTTTTCACTTCGCTGTTTAGGTAAAACACGGCACGGAATTAGCGCGCGCCCGGATGGCGGTCGATGCATAAAAAATGAATGAGTTTATTCTTAAAGAGTACAGGCAATTTCAAACGTAATTATTTTTTGGTTAGAAAAAAAAAACACTTGCATCTCGTTTTTTTTTTGCTTAGATATGTTTATTTGAACGTATTGAACACTGTGTAAAAGTTTGTCCAGGTATTTTGGTTAGACCTTATATATATCAATAGAAAGGTTATGCTAAGAAGATTCTTTTTTCGTATTACAGCTACTGTCAATTATTAGTATTTATGGAGTTAAAGCTCATTAAATGTAACTATTTAAAAACTATGTTAACATTCAAATATTTCTATTTATTATCTTTTTTATACGTTTTGTCATAGGAGCGTCTGTCATAATAATTATTTAAAATAGTAACACACATAACAGAGGTGTTTAATGCACCCACGTTCGCTAGTTAGGTATAAGTCCCATAACTATTATGTATTAACAAATAATATGATAAGAACGTAGCCATTAGGGTTTGGGAATTCCCGACAATTTCCGAGTCCCGGGACACGAGACAGCCTACAATCAAAGTCCCGGGAATTCCCGGGACTTCGAGAATCATAACAATTTTTTTTAGGCGCGCTTGTTGAAGAATTTTAATTTAGTTAATTTCTAGTGAAACGTATTAAAAAAGGCAATTTTTTGTAAAAATCAAAATTTATTAAACCGAAATTTAAATCTTAATAACTTTACCGTTAATTTCAGTCTTAATAATTGCTTTATTTATTTCTTTTAATCACACACAGATTCACTTTTAAGCAGTTAAAAATCGTATAGTTATAAAACGAACTTAGTTAAAAATCATACTAATTCTTAATAACTTTACTGTTATCTAGTAATCCTAGTATCTAATCATCTATATCTATACTAATATTATAAAGAGGAAAGATTTGTATTTTTGTATGTAACGAATAAACTTAAAAACTACTGGACCGATTTCAAAAATTCTTTTGCCGTTAGTAAGCTACCTACATTATCACTGAGTAACATAGGCTATGGGCGGAGCCGTGAGGACACAGCTAGTTGGTCATAATCACAACATTTTTAATTCTCATAATCACAGATTTCTTTCATAATTACTTAATTAATATTGTGAAATAAATAAACAATAAATATTGTGTTGTGTACTCAGTAGTTACCTACGTAGTAGACCAAATAATTATTCGTTAAACTAACAGATAGCGCTAGGCTCCTTCAATTATTTGAAAATAAAAATGATTACATAACAATTTCGACAATCTTGTCTCGCCTCGAGTCTCGAGCCGAAAGTCCCGGGACTCGAGACACGAGACGTCCCGGGACCCAAACCCTAGTAGCCATACTTTAGTATAAGTAACAAAAAAAGAAGAAATTGTGATAGTATGGATATAAACGATTTTTTACTTTGAAGGTGTTATAACTCCGAAAATACTAACAGTTGACTTTAGTTGTGTAGGTACCAAATATTTCGTTTAATAAGATGTTTCTAATGACATCACTCATTGCTAGAGGAGGATTAGACCAACTAGTAAACATTTCGCCCTTTTGGCCGATTTTTTTATTTGACCTATGTATCAAATACAAGGTTAGTCGGAAAGGGGGTACTAAGCCGAAAGGGTGTTAAAGTATCCATAATAGTAGATAACTTTTGTTCTACAACTTTCCCCAAAAGTCAATATTTCAAGAGAAATAGCTGTTTAAAGATTTCATAAAAAATACGCTAAATTCTATCTATCCTCAGCTATGATCAGACGTGTTTACATTTTACGTCATATTTGGGGTCACGGATTAGAAACCCCATTTTCTGAATTCATAACTAAAGCAGGCATGAAGAATTTTTGAAAAAACTAAAATAAAAATAATTTTTCATGGAAAAAAATAATCGTTTTTTTTATATTAACACTTTCTTTAAAACAATCATCAGTGATATATTAAGTGGCCCGCGGCTTAGTACCCCCTTTCCGACTAACCTTGTATTGTTTTCAATAATGTCAGGTTCCTATGGCCAAACACGAATCATTTTGCTTACCAATAGTAGCATTTTTCATAGCCAAACTAGGCCTACAAATAGACTCATAGGCTAATTTTAAGTGCAATAGGTACTAATGTATGAGAGGGTCTTCTATGCAAAGCTATAAGGTCTTTGCTTCAGAAAGATACAAGAGTCTAACACCCATATTCTAAGACGTTCCTCCAAAACTTACTCGACTCATACTCGACTCAGGACGGCCTCGAAAACACCTTCAAAATTGTATTCTTAGTCGCAATTTCGAGTGAATTTTGAGGTTCCTCGACGGAGTCTTTACGTCATAATTTGAATTATCTGCATCACACAAATAACGCCGCGATAAATACTTGTAAGGATTATCGTAAGCATATTCGATAGTCTTCAAAATTCATTTTTGTTACATACGAACTTTGACACTTCCTTCCTTAAGATAGGTTCCGAGGTACCTTGAGTTTTACAGATGATTCCTTACCTCGACTGAGGAAAAATCTCGAGTCGAGGACGTTTATGTCAACTATAACTACTGATGGTAGTGAGAAAGACTGAGTCGAGGTGGAGTCGAGTCGAGTAAGTTTTGGAGGAACGTCTTAGAATATGGGTGTACATTTTAAACAATAACGCTCGGTAAATCATAGGAATCAGGCATAAGAGTCCAAACTACTCCCTTAAATATAACCACGCATTTCTATTACACGTTGTATAGGCGTAAGTAACCAGTTTCCATTAGTGTTGCCGAACAATCGATAGTTTTACTATCGATAGTTTAAATTGAAAATCAGCTACTCCATCGATAGGACTATCGATAGTATCGACACTTTCGATAGTATCGATAGCATGGTTCACGTCAATACTATTGACAGGCATCAATATCAATCGTATCGACACTATCGATAGTATTGTTTTTTTAAGGTTTAATAGTATCTATATTATCGATAGTATCAATACTATCGATAGTATCGATAGTATTGCATTCTTACAGTACTATTGCCACCTTCTTAGCTATCGATAGTATAATCGATAGTCATACTATCGTTGAACTATCGATAGACTATCGTACTGCTATCGATATTCGCCTATCGATCGGCAACACTAGACTTTCCATCAGGTGAGCCATCATCTTGTTGGCCAGCCTATAACATCAAGTGTTTCGTACACGTACATTGTTCTTTAAATATCGCACCGAAAGCTGGGTTCTTTGCTGGACGCCTGTGGCTGGTCGATGTCTGGCCACGTCATTGCGTTCTAAGCCTATCAGAACGTATTTTGTTTTGAAAATGCAACTGCATGGTCTCGCTCCCACTTTCTGCTTCACATCTTCGCCGGCCATCGTCGCTGTCACTCTCACATCTGTCATTGCTCCCGTTACGTTTGAAGTGACATCAAATCATTACGCTTTTTATTTTTCTTCTACAAAACAAATCTAATAATTCGGCGGCTCCAAGCTGAAGGAATACAGGTTAGTGAGACTACGTATTGTTTTCTGTTGGGTGCAATTACGTTATCGTCTATTGACCAGCTAAAACGGCGACCGGCAATATAGCATAATAATATTAACATCTACCGGATTGAACCATATTATTTTTACGAACATATCAACCTTTAAAACGGGTTCGTAACATCAAGACAGCCCTAAATTCCCTAATTACATACAGTATGATAAGAAGAAACCGGGGTTCTGAGTTGTAGAACCATTTTTGATACCATTTATTATCTAATCGCGACATAGCGACCACGTTTGGTCAAAAGTTCGAATGTTTGCGTTGCTTACCGCATAGCAACAAGTATTAGCTAGGTGTTGTACAAGCGAGATTCGTGTCTGCCTTTAAAAATAAATAAATTATCAATTGTAAAATTCCAATCACCTTATCGTCATGATATTTTAGTAGACAGGTAGGTAAGTGATATCGAGGTCCTATAAAAATAAATATAGGAATAAGGTCACACAGTCCGGACATACTGATTAAATATTTGAATATGGAATTTGATTTTTTGGGTTACGTAGTGAATGAATGAATGATTCAATTTACGAAAATTGTTTTTTTTTTCATTATACAGGGTGTAAAAAACCTCGTGATGTACTGCTGACATAGATAGACTCTGAACAGGAAGTAAACATGTGTTCTTAACATTTTAGCAACATTTTAGCGCCCCGAGTTAAATGACCGCGCAGCGAGCGATAGCTGTGCAATTCGCTAGGGGCGGTAAAATATCTCACGTTAAGAGTACATGCTTACATCTTGTTTTTTTTTTCAAGAGTATCCCGTTCAGTGTTTGTCTAGGTACATCACGAGGTTTGTAGGAATATGATTTCGTTTACACCCTGTATACCTTCCTTCTTTGCAAACGACATAACACAACATCACGCCTGTATTCCTCGAAGGTTAGGCAGAGGCGTATCCATTGCCATCAACCGGGCACAAATCTAAACTCCGAGCTGCTACTGAGGAATTCCTCACGGAAAAAACCCAATAACACTTTGCCCGACCTGGGGATCGAACCTAGGACCTCACGATCAACAGTCGCGGTTGCCACAAGTAGACCAACGAGGCGCTTGTCAAACTAGGTACGTCATATTAACTTTAAGCTCCATTCAAGTTGACGCGTTTCGGCTGTCGCTGAAAACCAGCTCTGTGGCTCCGTTTCGCACGTGAGACGCAGCATTAAGTATGCTGAGCGATGGACGTTTTGCGCGGATGTGACACATATTTTTCCTTTTTTTTAAATGTTTGGAAAAACATATAGGTACTTTTGCAATGTTTGTAAATATTTTTATTATTTTTTTTAAATTTTGCCCCACACTAGGATTTCTCCTGTATCGTGGGCGCGTTTACAGACACAAATCTTCACACGCACAAACATCCAGACCCGGATCTGATCCGGATCTGTAGGCCATACAAATATTTGTTCCGTGCGGGAATCGAACCCACGACCCGTAGCGCAGAAGCCGATCGCTCAGCCACTGCACCAAACGTGTCGTCAAATATGTGAGCACCATGTATCTATCACATAATTAATTTGTCATTGTTTAATTTTTTATTTTTTTTTACCTTTTGTGGTATAGTAATTTTATTCTAGGTGCATCGTCTTCACATATAATTGTACAATTAATGTACCTATACAAAATATTGTAAGACATTTTAAAAGAGTAACGTTGGAGTTTCTTGCCCATTCTTCTCCATACGAAACTACCTTTTGGAAGGGGCAACTAGAATCAATTCTATTTTCTTTGTAAACTTTAACGTTCAAAAGTGCCTTTTATGTGCCTAATTGAAATAAGTACCTACTTTGACTTTGGTTTTGTTTTATACTTATAATTTATTTTTGTGCGTCATGTTGGCGCGAATAAATAATTTTTCTTTCTTTCTTTCTTCTTCTTTACGCTGATTATGCTAGCGTGATAGTAAACTTAGTGATACTCACATAGTTTTCAAATTCACGACAATGATTCGCTTCAGTTTTATCTGTTCTTTAATATTCTAAGTCTAGGAGTGTGAGTTAATGAGTACCTACGGACTTTTGTTCTGCCTAGCTTTTCCCCAATTGTGTTGGAGTCAACACCCAGTCTAACCAGATGCGGCTGAATACCAGACGTCCGCAACCCAGTTACTGAACAATGGTGACATCGTAAAGTTAGACCAATTGTCAGACTTTCGGGCTTCTGAGTACCCGTAACGACTGTCGTAGGTATTAAGTATGATTAATAAACCACAAGCCCCCAAATAGGGATAAAAAGGGGCGACAAAAGTGTAAAAAAACGCGTCTCGTGTCCCGCCGGGATTCGCGTATTATTATTATTATTTATTTTATTTTTTCTATTCGAATTATTGTAGATGGTCTTGCGGACCGTTTCTACGTAACCGGGCAGTTATTGGTGAGACCTGAAGGGTCTCCAACCAATGGGGACGAGAGTAAAATACTTAACCTAAGCTAACTACTACTATTAACATCATGACTACTACCAACAACAGCACAAAGGGCGACCCCTAATGGGACGCGGACCCCGGCTTAGGGCGTTGCTGGCGGCAGGACTGAGAGGGAGACAGCTTGGTGAGGGCTGAATTAACGGTGTGTGGGATTCGCGTCAGTTTGATCAGTGCCTTTATATAAATGCTTGCTATAGTCCGCGCGGAACTAGCTGGCCGCGCCTTAAGTACGTGAGCGGCAGGAGGGGGGTGCGAAACAATAATCGCGTTCTGTCAGTTTGCTTCGTCTTGTCTACCGTGCACCCCCCCCCCCCTTTCCTGCCGCTCACATACCTAAGGCGCGGCCAACTAGCTCCGCGCGGACTATAGTTCTCGCCACAGTTATCTACGCTTATATGTATCTATTATAGTTTCTTATAAAATGTCCGTCAGTCAGTCTATAATACAAATGTGACCCGTAACCCTGGCAGTCATATTCCATTAAGCAGTTGGCATAGGACAAATTGTTTGGTTGTAGGTTTTGTACACATAAACATACATAAACTCGCGCCTTTTTTCCATGGGGGTAGGCAAAAACTATAGAACGCCACATGCTACGACCCTTACATCACCCTTACCCCTTTCGCTTCATCCACATTCATACATCTTGTCATACACGCACGCCGGTTGAGAGTACTACGCACCTGGCCTTTGTGAAGAACATCACCAATAACATCGATGTATGTCCTTCTAGGACGTCCTCTACCGGCGTTTTCATTGACATCCGCCTTATAAATTCCTTTTGTTAATCGCCGTTATAGACCAGGGCTGAAGCCTTTAAAAATGGTAAAAAGTGAAAATAAAAATAATAGAATGAAACCCATTGGAAAATGAAGAGAATATAACAAAAATTAAAGGAAAAATAAATTACGGGCGATCTGAGGTCGGGTAGTGGATGGGGGTGCGTTATTAAGGGTAAAAAACGGTTTATCTCGATTTCTGGCAAAGCTACAAGTCCTATGGAAAAAAGTTAAATGGCAAAGTTGTAGGTAATAAAAAGGGTTTACTAATGTTTGCCATAATTTCATTAGAAATAACGCTTCAGTTGCCGTAATCGTGATATTACATAAAATCATTTTCACTAATTTCATTGGTCATAATCGATCAAGTGTCATAATAATTTTAATCCATAAATTCATTTGCTATATTTTTCATTTTCAATAATGTCGTTTTCCATAACACTTATTCACCATAATAAAAACCTAATCTACCAGGCATGTTTACCGTTGTACCGCTGTTGTACCGCTGCCGCGGCACGCTCGCTTCGGTTTCTCGCCTTCGCGCGTTGTGTGGTCATAGTACTAACCTAACCTAACCTAGCTGTTTCGGTTTAGTCAAACTATTTCTTGTCTAAAGATTGTTTGCTGTAATAATTCATTTGATTACAGACGAAATTTCTTAATGACATTATATTTTGTACGAAACAATAAACGTTTCTAAATTATATTAAATGTTGGTTATGTCAAGTATCGATTATGTAATGTGTTAGTTATAGAAACTAATGATTATAACACATGTTATTATGGAAACTTATTTTATGGCAAATAAAAGTTATGACTAGATACTAAGTTGATATGACAAGCGTTATTAGTATAAATGATAATAGTGCAAGTAAATATTATGAGGGGGGACGATTATGGAAAACAATAATAGTACAAATGATTTTATGGAAAACAAGACAATACCAATAAAAAGATCTATATCTTTTGTATTTACACTTTTTTCACATAACCTCAAAATTTATGTGAAAAATTTAAATAACCAAGTTTTTGGTTTTTTATTTTTATCTTTTACAAAAAAATGTTTTTTTTCCACGAAATTTGGTGAAAACTTACCTTTATATGTTCCAAACACACTGTACTTTTTTTTATTTAAAATATTTATTTTTTCACCTTATTCCTTGTTTCTTATTATTATATTCCTTATTTCTTCGCATTTTCTGAGAACATTTACCATGGTAATGTATATTTCTTTTACACCATCAGAAAGTAGAAATTTCAACGAACAAAAAGACCACTGACTATTTTTTTAAAAGCTGATATTGTGACGCGATAATTTTCGATTGTAAATTAGGATGCTTGGGGTGAAAATTGGGAGGAAAAAATAAATATTTTAAATCAATAAAATTGTGTTTACTCTGTAATTTTTTGATTTAAATTATTTCTTATTTCACCTTATTTTAACTTAAAATCGAAAAAGCACCCTAATTTAGAACGAACGTGCACAGCTCTAAGATGATATAGATTGATGAATAGATAATAAAACAGAAGAACCTTACATCTACACTTCATACTTTTTTTAACAGGCAGTTATTATCTCCTCCTGTAGAATTACGTTCATTGCAATTACGAGTTTTTCACTGCACAGCGACGATATGTTATCTTGATTTGTCGTCGCGTGTACTTAAATAATCTTTAAATCAAAAATAATGTTTAAGTATATTCGAAACCCATATGGATAGTCTCGGGCAAAAACTGCGTGCTACTTAGTTAATTATTCTTATCGCTATGTAGCAGATCAATTGATCTTGTAGTTGAAATACGTGGCATGTCCAGTAGAACTGCTTTCTGTACCCAGGCCTTTGATTCAGCCACCTAGCTAGAACGTCTTGGTGAGATGTTGGTCGAGGCTTCAAACATTGGCCATTACAACTATCGGCACAATTAGGGTTGCCATCACCGGCACCGCACAAAGATTTAAATAACCGGACATTTGGGCGAAATTGGGGGATTTTTACCTAGACGTACCTACTTAAAAATATAAAATTTTCTGAAGAAATTTTCATTTTATATGTATAGCCAAAATATAAAACGAATGAAAATGTCAACGCAACCGGCGTCCGGGTTTCATCCGGTCACTTTTTGGGTACCCCAAACTAGGACACATCCGGGGAAACACAGACGGATGGCAACCCTAGGCACAATGTTTGCCGAATCCACGTAAATTTCCACATATCGACAACCTCGTGTACTGTCTAGAATCTAGATAATTGTTTTTTTTTATCTTTATCGTACTAAAATAAGGTGATTACGTTCCTTGTCAAGTATTTCGTACCTACTATCTTATTAACTAAATCATAAAAATATGCCTATCCTATAAATTTTATATCTGGTGATAAAAGTTATTACAGAAATATGTACCTATCTAGACTATCTACTTATCATAGTAATGGCCAAATATTCAAACGCTAGGTACTTAATTTTAAGGTCCCGTTAAGTCTCGTGCTGTCACTGTCACTTTAAGGTAGGGTTGCCATCTCTAAAATTTGGCAACCACGACAAGACGCGTGAAAACTCCGGATTTTAGAGCCCAGAACCCGGACATGTCAACAGGTTTTTTTAAACATAGTCAGTGTAATAAAAAACAGTTGAAAATGTCATAAATCACCTTTTTATTTTTGAACCCGGATCCCTAATAAAACCCCGCCCGGACGCTCCCCGGATGCCCTTTAAACTAGGACAAATCCGGGGAAACCCGGACGGATGGCAACTCTTTAAGGCGAAGTGACAGTGACAGCACGAAATTAACGGCAACTTAGGGCCAAGCCACATCTGACGGAAGATACGTCGCCGATCTTTCACGCGTACACATAATTCCATATAAACATGTCACACCGTACACATTTGACTGAAGTCACGTTACTAAAATTCCTCGAGTAAATTACGCGACGGAAGAGCGGCGACGTATCTTCCGTCAGATGGAGTTTCTTGCCAGCTCTTCTCCATAGGAAACGACTAATTGGAACCGTGAATCTAAATTCAACTTTTCATAAGCACCTGTATTGGTTTATGTGAAATAAAAAAAAATGATTTTTGATTTTGAGATGTGGCTTGACCCACAGTTGAGTAGCGTTTGAGTATTTGGCTATAAGTCAAGGAGATGGGTACCTAAAATAGGTGCTTTTTGAAATCAGTCATAATTTTAGTTGTTCTGACTGAGGTCGGCTTGCAGTCTAACCAGCCCTCCGAATCAGAATCTTTTCAATGAATCAGTTGTCACTAAATTCGATTTGTTATCTTTTCTCGTACACAAACTACCTCGTTGGTCCATGGTGGCAAGCGCGACAGCTGATCGTGAGGTCCTGGGTTCAATCCCCAGGTCGGGCAGTGTTATTGGGTTTTTCCGTGTGGAATTCCTCAGTTTGGATTTGTGCCCGGTTGATGGTAATAGGCTCGCCCCCTATTACATGGGGCCTAAATATAACGGTGAAATGAGGTGTTACTATACACCTCTGCTAACCCTTTGGGGAATACAGGCGTGATTTTATGTTTATATGTGTTATGTCACCTTTTAATCATTCCCTCTTCCACATTTTTCAGGAACTTCAAGGATTGCTACAGGGGTGACAAGTGGGGCCACAACGGACCCGGGGTCATCACCAGGATACTACAAGAAATGTGCGATACAGACACTCTCACTAATATGTCAGCAGACACGTGCCATGGTAATTATCATTTAAAAATGCACCTTATGACTCTCTTTCTAGGGTACCTTTTTAAAAGTAAGGGTAAACCTAGTATTTTGACGGGTTAAAACATAAAACTTCCTCACCGCACGCTGGGAATAGACGCGTGTTGTAAGATTCAACAAAACCCAGCACGCGACGTGGTAGAATCTATACGGTCCGCCTGGCTAGCTACCACCCTCACATTAAAGTCGAGCAGTTTACCGTGTTCCGTCGTGTGAGAGCTAGAGGGTTATAGGGGATTCCCTCTACATCTCTGTTCCTTCGATTTGCTCCATCTTAGACCCTGCCCGCGCTTACCATCAGGTGAGACTAGGGCCAACACGAACAAGTCAAGAATAAAACTAAAAATCCTTTATATAAACATAATCAGTCTAACCTTAGGATATCAGCACTGCTCAGTAACCGGGTTATGGAGGTCTGATGGCAGTCGCTCCGTGTAAAATACTGGTATTCAGCCGCATCTGGTTAGACTGGAAGGTGACCCCAACATACGTTACGTTTAAGTCTCATGTAATAGGGGGCGAGCCTATTGCCATCCGCCGGGCACAAATCCAAACGTCGGGCTGCTACTGAGGAATTCCACACGAAAAAAACCCAATAACACTTTGCCTGATCTGGGAATCGAACCCAGGACCTCACTATCAGCAGTCGCGCTTGCCACCACTAGACCAACGAGGCATTTACTAACTAAGTTATACTTAATATTATTTCAGGTTTCGGAGTCTACGGCCCAGAACTATTTTACCCTATAAGCTGGATGAACGCCTCGGACTACTTCAAGCCGGGTGACCTTCATTTTGGGGATCCGTATACTTACCACGTGTGGAACAAACTGACCCAAGATTTTAAAGTCAAAAAAGATTCTGTTTACGCCAAATTGGCTCAGAAATATTGTCCCACAATATACGAATTGTACGGAAATCTGTTTGGGATGTGAATGGACATTGTTGTGACGTTGTACAGTCAACGACAGGTCGACATGGCAATCGGGTATGAGGCGAGTTGTGGAGCCGCTCCGCACACCCGCACAGCGCCTACGCCATCTTAAAGCTGCGTATCCATTATGCGCTCCTGGCGCGCGTGCCATGAACAGCCGCGCCGAGAGTGCGTTCCGCGGAACGCGCTCCAAATATTTAAATGATATCAACTAAGCTCACATGGCGCGCGCGCCACAACTGAGCTTCCTTTGATGCGCGGTAAAAAACCGACTCTAGATGGAACGAGCCGCTCTAAGTTCGAGCGTTCCAACAAACAAATTGGCGCGCGTTCCAAAATGGTAACCATTTCGAGCGGCCGGAACGCGCGCCAATGTTCGTCCTCTTGGAGCGAGAAGTCGATACGCAGCTTAAGGGGTATCTTACGTAAGCGACAACAAGCGACGCGGTGCGACGCGAAGCAACACGACGCGGAGCAAGTACGTGTTACGTCGTATCGCGCTACATAAGCCGCCAGTAGGGAATGCCGTTGTCTTGATCGAGTTGGTCGCGTTCGTCGCTTACGCAGGACACCCCCTTAGCGCTGCACGAGTCCGCGTCGACCATGTTTATCGATTTAGATTTACTTGTTGGTTTTAGTTGTGTATTGAAAATGACTAGAAAATTGCCATGTCGACCTGTCGTTGACTATAAGTCTATTTGGTCTATTGTGAAATCAAGAATAGAGATTAAGCTGTATTTCATAAGTTGTCTCAAAGAATGAGTTGTGTCTTTCACAGTTGGTTAAGAATCTAAGTGGAAATAAAGTGATTTGCTATAATATTTAATTTTATGTTTGTGCTGTGTGTACTGGTGTCGATTCTCCTGCGAACCAACTAAACTTAACTAAAAATATTGCTATCTTTTATTAACAGGCAAAATAAGAAAGAGACGGGTAATATTTAGAGCTGTCAAATTAGTTTATTTGTTGATCATCACCGTGTTATTAGCAGTAACTGAATTATCGATAAAATAACGTAGTGTTATTTAACGATATGATACTTGGGTACCTATTTAAAATGGTTTACCGAATATTTCGGTATTCTAAAATTTCAATGTCGCAACATTTTGATACTGAAATTAAATGATACTAAATTATAATTATTAATCGTAATGTATTGGTTAAATAACGGTATCGATATACAGGGTGTAAACGAAATCATGTAATTCCTTCAAACCTCGTGATGTACTGCTGACATAGAATAACTGTACACGGGATAATTTAAGATTCAATAAAAAATAAATAAACATGTGTTCTTAACGTGAGACATTTTAGCGCCTCGAGCGAATTGCGCGGCGATCGCTCGCTGCGCGGTCATTTAACTCGGGGCGCTAAAGTACCTCACGTTAAGAACACATGTTTACTTTTTGTATTTTTTTTATTGTGTCCAAAAGTATCCCATGCAAGTTTAATCTATGTCAGCAGTGCATCACGAGGTTTGAAGGAATTACATGATTTCATTTACACCCTGTATAACCGAAAAAAATCCGATTACGGCAGATACAGTATATTTATCAAGAGCGAAAAATAGTACCATTTATTGATGGTCAGATTGTCGCACCTAATTTATAGTACCTAGGATAGGTACTCTCACATTGTTTATCTTATGCTGCGTCCAGACCTGCCGAATGCGCCGCTCGCGAGCCGCTTGCGAACTGCGCGCGGGCTGCTCGCGTGCAGTTACAGCGTACGTTTGGTGCGCCGCTTTAGTGCAACTCCGACAAGGCTCGCGCGCCGCTCGTGCGCACATAGCTTCTTTCGCGTTTGAACTATGAGCCTCAGTTGTGAATTTGCTTCCGAAGATGTCGGACCATACGACTGCCGTCAGCATAATTGCTTTTATATTTTATGCTTTTATGTTCGTACGAAGCTCGCGCGCAGCTCGCGAGCAGCTCGCGAGCGGCGCATTCGCGGCGCGTTCGTCAGGTCTGGACGCACCATTACAATTTTGCATGCTGTGGCCTCCTATAATTGAAAGAGTACCTACTCTGATATAAAGCTCATTCTATTTACAAATATTTGTGATTTTCTGTGTATGTCCTTAACCTTTTCACCGCCAACGTACACAGAACGCGATGCCTCGCCAGCGCCAAGTTATAAATGTATAACGAAATATATAGTAAACAGTAGTGATGAGCTGATGACCTGTTAAATACAGTAAACTTAATTTTATAACATAGTAAAAAAGAAGAGCTTCTAATGAAGTTGTGGCGCTGGAAGCACGAAAATCTGGAACTTCTATTGAAGTCCGTGGCGGTGAAAAGGTTAATAAATAAATAATTATGTGTTAAATAACGGTAAACACGAAAAGGGTTGAGAAAATGGTATCGTTAACAATTTTAATTCATTATTTTTATTTATTTATGTATTCCCAACAATATCCTTACAGACTAAATCCAATTCGATATTGAGGTTTCTTAATTTCTACAATTTCAGTACTACAGTATTTAACAGTAAGAAATCTTAAAAAGTGCTATCTTTGTGAATTCACTCAGAGTACAATAAAATATATCCACGTCGTCAGCTATGAGGTTGAGCGTGCGCAGTGCGCATTTTAATAAATTTCAACCCTGAAAGATTCGTTTCTTGGGGGGGAGTCAACGGCCTCGTACGTATTTTTCTCGGGCTACATGATATCCACAGTAATATAATTTGCAGTGCTTGGAATAGGTAGGTACTTAATTCTATTTTAAGAAATTGTCATGGAAAAAGTTGATTTGAACATTCTGTGCTACCAACCGATCTTACGACTACGTATTTTTGTAAGAAAATGTATTATCTAAAAGCCCGTTCACACAGCGTATCCGTTTTAACGCATCCGTCGGTACTGGATGTGTTGTTCACATCTGTACCGACGGATCAGTTGAACAAATGGCTGCTACGTCGCATCTGGCAGGCAGAATACGATAAAAATGTAAAAATTCCCGAGTGAATTTGCAAAATAGGTTTAACATTTAGACTGTTCTTCAAAAATAAATCTGTTTCATGGAAAATGTTTATAAATTATAATACCTCTAAATAATTAATAACATAGTATAATTTGCAAAGCAATAAGTACATTAAGATCCGTATTTATAAATAGCTCTCATTTGGGAGATGTTCCAATAGCAGCTACCATAAATGTAGAATTCCATACATTTGACAACATTGCAGGGGAACGAGGTATGGTGTTCCTCCTACGAAAAGGGGGGATCCTCCTACCAGGCAGGTCTTATGCCTGGCGGGCCACTGCCCAACGGTTGATGTTGGGAAGTTGTATATACAAGGTTAGTCGGAAAGGGGGTACTAAGCCGCGGGCCACCTAAAGTATCACTGATGACTATTTTAAAGCAAGTGTTAAAATTAAAAAATTCGACAATTTTTATTTGCATGCAAAAATATTTTTATTATAGTTTTTTCCAAAAAAAATCATACCTGCTTTAGTTATGAATTCAGAAAATTAATTTTCTAATCCGTGACCCCAGATATGCCCTAAATTGTAAAAACAGCTGATCATAGCTATGTCCAGATAGATTTTAGCATATTTTTTACGAAATCTTTGAAAAGCTATTTCTTTTAAACTATCGAGTTTTGGGGAAAGTTGAAGAACAAAATTTATCCATCATTATGAGTACTTTAACATCCTTTCGGCTTAGTACCCCCTTTCCGACTAACCTTGTATACTAACTCTGTGTCAGATCTTGATACCGCGATGCAAGATTTGTGACATTTAATTTTGACAGCTGTCATTGTGGTCGCTGTAGTCTGCTAGACAATCGTCGTGCTGCGTAGTTCTCATGTGGCGTGATAGATGCCGCCACAACATAATTTTATTTTAAATAGGTACCGTTCAAGTCATGTTAAAACTTCTCTCAAATGAGACCTATTTATAAATATGGACCTTAGTAGTTTGATCAACGAAATCAGTTCGACATGGAACCGTGGGCGTAGTCAGAACTTTTTCCAGGATGGGGCAAACTCAGTCAGACAGTAAGATAAGATAAGATACCTAATTTTTATTTGCTCAAACATGAGTGTACATACATACAAAAACAATTGTCAGCATATATGCAAGATGTTAAAGTAACAACAGAGATCATCATGTTTGCCATGATCAATGGCATATAAATATTAATACAAAATAAAATTTAAAAAAAACTATTATTATTATATAATTACATTAAATTATGTAGAATGTTGAAAACCTTCAGCCAAACACTCATTAATATTATAATAGGCTTTATCTGCTAGAAAATTCTTTACTTTATTTATATTTCTTTAGTAAATACCTATTTGTCTTTTCAATAAATCTGGAAGTGTAGAATGGGTTTATGGGGCAATTTTGCCCCATAACCTTATTTTTGCGGTCCAAATAAGCATAGAAGGAGTCAGGCATTGGTCTACCTATTTTGGGTAATTGTTCTGTGGACATGAATGGCAAGTTGACTGAATCTGGACCATTTACCTATTCTTTCCTTTGCCAGTGGGGCAAGCGCCCCCATCTGCCCCATCCTGATTACGTCTATGCGTGGAACTTGTGTAGACTATTGCAGAATGTACAGATATACCCACAGGCTGTACGCTGGTGATTGATATCAATACTGTCACGCCCGCAATCTATGAAAACGCCCATGTCTATATTTACGTGTTGACCTGACCTTCCGGGTCGTTTCTCAGTCAAGATATTTTCTTTTTTTCGATGCCATGCCCCTGAATCTTCGTCTGATCCTCTACTTTAGCAGCAAACTCATCAGGATACGTGTCGTGAATGGTCGGACAAAATTTTTTAGCTATTACCTCGTATACTGTGCCTTTATGAATTTTTGTATTACTTGTCAAATAAGACCACATGTGATACGTGTATGGGCGCTCCAAATCAAAATATTCTGAAGGAGGGTTGAAAATTTCGTCCCATTCTGTGTAATAGTAGGGGTAGAATAATTCGTAGCCGAAGATGAAGACGCCTGAAAAAAGAAGTACAATAATGTATCATTGGTCCGTCCATTATCGAGCTGAATAGGTGTGTACAGTCAACGACAGGTCGACATGGCAATCGGGTATGAGGTGAGTCGTGGAGGGCGGACGGCCCGCACACGCACAGCGCCCGCGCCATCTCGTAGCGTGCGTGTGTTTGGTCGTTCACAAACTTTGCTGCGTAGTTAGAAGACATGGATGACGATTTGATTTTATTAATGGAACATTCGTACTTGAAATGAAAATTGCAATATATGAAGTTTGGTACACACAATTTAAATTAATTCTAAATTAATTCAAAGATATAAATTCTTCCGTATTGATATCCATGACGACGCTTCGGCGGGTGTATCAAAATGATTTAGAACCACACGCGCAGTCACCTAACAGACGCTACATTACTGTGAACGATACGAGCGGATTGAGCCATTAGAAACACCCGCACCACCTGCCTCATGCAGACGCGTGGCTCGCGGGAGCACTGTGAATGCAACTGGCGTCTACATACATTTTGATTTACACGCGCCCGCCTCCACTCTGAAATACGGCATAGTCTTACCGCTGCACGAGTCCGCATCGACCGCGTTTACCGATTTCGTTCTCGCTCTCGTTGTTGCTTATAGTTGTGTATTGAAAATGACTAGAAAATTGCCATGTCGACCTGTCGTTAACTAGTCAACATTAAATAGATACGCGGTGAGATTATCTATGTTGTATCTAATGGTTTGCCTAACCGTTTCCCAACTACGTTGGGGTCAGCTTCCAGTCTAACCAGATGCGGCTGAATACTAGTATTTTACACGGAGCCACTGCCATCAGAACTCCGCAACTCAGTCAGCAATGCCAATATCCTAAGGTTTGACCGGTTGTCAGACATTCAGATTTCTGACTACCCGTAACGACTTTCATAGGTATTCGTATGACACCCGGGACTAGGGTTGCCAGATGTCCTGCTTTTTACAGTCGTGTCCGGCCAAATATATACAAGTCCGGCCTGTCCGGCTTTTGTTAGGCTTTTGGCGGTGGCGTAACTATAGGGTGGCAGGGCTGACAAAATGCCACCTAAGGCCCCCCCCCGGCTAGTGGCGGATCTACCAACAGGCTGAGTAAGCTGGAGCCTAGATACAGGATAAATCGTAGAATGAGGGGAACGAGTAAAAAAAAGGTCGTCCAAGAATCGCTTGGTTACGCAACGTGACGATTTTTTTCTTTTATATACCAATGTGTCAGGCTTTCAGGGCAAAATGTCCGGCTAAATATGAGTCTGTGTCCGGCTTTTCTATTTTTGGGCCTGGCAACCCTACCCGGGACCGACTATTTAACGTGCTCTCTGAGGGACGGAGGTGTATCGATATGTAAAAAACGGTCATCCACGGACTGACCGTGACAAGCGCAGCTTAACCACGCAAATCGTATGATCCGCGCGGTTCATAATAAGCCACGAGCCCCACCATACTATGTTATGTTATATGTATAAAGTTTAAAAATTGAGACTGTCGTGTTAGAAAGCTTCATATACTTTTAAATGTCAGTAGGTAAAGTTTGAAAGGCTATGGTATCGATACTGTAGCACATTTTGACAGTACTAAACTAGACTAAACGCAGCTGTCACTTTCTTTTTTTATACAGGGAGTAAACGAAATCATGTAATTCCTTCAAACCTCGTGATGTACCTACTACTGGCATAGATTAATCCTGCACGGGATACTTTTGGATTTAATTAAAAAAAAAGTAAACAAGTTAGATGACTGCGCGGTGAGCAATAGTAGCACAATTCGCTCGGGGCGCTAAAATGCCTCAAGTTAAGAACACATGTTTACTTCTTGTTTTTTTTTCTACTGAATCCAAAAGTGTACCTTGCAGGATTAATCTATGTATGTCAGCAGTACATCACGAGGTTTGAAGGATTTACATGATTTCATTTACACCCTGTATAGCGTGGCGTTTAAAAGGTTAATACACCTTGTATTTTACTAGGCACATACCTTTACAATTACTGATGGGCTTACTCCTGTAAAAAGCAGACTTTACCACTTTTGGGCACCTATCTTGTATTACTCCATGGATGACTTCTGCACCATTAGCCGACCAAAGTTGTGGGAAGAAAGCATCATGAAGTTCGCTGTTAACAAAAATAAATAAAAAAGTTGGTATCCACGTGGATACTAACCAATGCATTTCATTTGCACCTTAAGGCTGATTTAGGTACACAAGGATGGTTGCTTGAAGCGAGACTCGTTCTGTCCTTGTCTTTCTTTACGATAAAAACAGAGATAACATGAGACTCACTTCGAGAAAGTATCACCGTGTAAATGAGCCTTTACAGCTAGTTCACACAGAAACTCTTTACAGGATCTGTTTTAGCGGATCCGTTTTTATTTTAGTGATGGCGCCTGTAGTTGAATGAGCGAGTTCACATACACGACAGAATTCCGAATCCAGTAAAAAATACTGGATCCGTTATTTTTATCGCATCCTGTCTGCGAGATGCGACGCAGTTGAAATTTGTTTAACTGATTCGTCGGTACAGATGTGAACAACACATCCAGTACGGACGGATCCGCTGTGTGAACGGGCGCTTACAGTGTCATTTACTTAAGAATCCTCTAAAACTCTAAATCTTACTTGATTATTGCATTTGTCACGTTGGTTCCAATTTCGTCTTTTGCAAATGCCAGGATCCCCGATGCTACTTGAATATTATCTTCCTTTGCAACAAAATTTGATGGTAGCTGTTCTAATGATCTAGTAACTATCATATCAGTATCCAAATATATACCGCCCCACTTGTTTAGAGTTAAAATTCTCAATATATCTGCTGAATGTTGTACTGGAAATCTACTTTCCTCCAAATCGTTGAGCAGTATTGACTGTATGACATTCCCTTTTGAATATTCAGCTATATGCACTCTCAAGAATTTCACATTGTGGAATTGAAGTAGCTTCGCGAGGCAGCTTGTTTTCAGCGCGTATTGCGTGACTGGTGAGCTGAATAGCACGTAGATCTGCAACTGTGGATGCGTCCTGGCAGCTGATTCTACTGAACAAGCTTGGCGGGCAGTCAGGCCTCCTCGACACGAAGTTTCGTGGAAGAATATCGACTTCGACTTCGGAGAAAATCTCGGATCTTCTGCAGCCAACAACGCGTCATCCTTATCAGAGTAATGACACACTATATCCCGATTTTTATGATTGTTTAGTCGTTTATAAAATATTAATATTAATAGAAATATTACAATGCCAGTGAAATATTTGCGTGCTCTTGCATGGAATGGATTATGCATTATGTGCACATTAACAGGTACCAGATTTTGGAGATAATTTAAAACTCACAATTGCTGCATTTCGTGCTACTCAACAATATTGTCATAACCACTTTTACGATATTGGACATTGAGTTCTGCCGAAACAACCATTATTACATTTCAAATTTTAATTCACAAGATTTGGTGAGGTGTCCTAACGCACGTCGCGTCTGTCGTAAAACAATGTGTTTACACTTATTGCAATTTTCACGAGTGCCATGTTATTGTCTCGGGTTATAAAAAAAACAAACAATCTGTGATCCGATACAAATATTTTATATTTTCAATATAGGTATCGGATTGCAATTCAGTACAAGATAATAAACACATAACATAACATTACGCCTGCTTTCTCCGAAGGGTTGGGCAGAGGTGTTTAGTAACACTCTCATTTCGCCGTTATGTTTAAGTCCCACGTAATAGGGGGCGAACCTATCGCCATCAACCGTGCATTAATCCAAACTCTGGGCTACTACTGAGGAATTCCACATGGAAAAACCCAATTTCACTTTGCTTGCCACCACTAGACCAACGTGGTAGTTAGGTACAAGATTATGTTTTGGTAACTACTTACTTAGCTTGAAATTTCTTAGAATATGTGTGATTCTTGATTCTTTATTCAGAGTAGCACAATAAAGTAGGTAATACTTGGGTTTTCTTTTGTCTTTTACGACGCTCACTGGTGGAGAATATAACATAACATCACGCCTTGTATTCCCCAAAGGGTTCGGCAGAGGTATTTTTAGTACACCCTCATTTCGCCTATTATGTTTAAGTCCCATGTAGGGGGTGAGCCTATTGCCATTAACCGGGTACAAATCCAGACTCCGGGCTGCTACTGAGAAATTCCTAATGGAAAAACCCAATAACACTTTGCCAGACCTGGGGATCGAACCCAGGACCCCATGCTCAGCAGTCGCGCTTGCGACTACTAAACCAACAAGGCAGTGGAGAAAGTATGCAATATTTGTCTAGTACCACCCGGAACAGCCTATCTATGGATTACCCACCTATAGTATATGACAGTCGTCATAGGCAGTCTGACTACCGGCAGGGCTGTGTTCCTCAGTGAGTATGAAAACATACCTATGCACCGGCGCCGCTTCATCTCTGGACTGAACGAGCGCTCTCTCCAAACACTAAGGCGATTCGCACACTGCACCGCATCACGCAGCGTAGCGCGGGAGTGCGTGTTCTTACGTTGTTTGCAAGTATCTGTGTTTGTATAGAAAACACGCGTAGTGCAACACACAGGAAACGCATTCACGTGCAGTGTTGTGGCTCCGTCGCCACGCACCCCGCAGCGTAGCGCGAGGCAGTGTGTGTTTCGCCTAAAACTCGATTTCGCGTGCACGGAGGACATTTTTCTTTATTTGATGCATCAGCTCGGGAGTGGCGTTCAGTTCGTAGCACCTACTATCCCCCTTACTAATAAACGCTGTATAAAGTTATGTAATGAATAATGTCAGTATAAAGCTGAAAACAAACTATCGGACGCGGATGACGGACGCGGCTGACAGCCGTGACTTATAAGGTGTGCACAGTCGTTTGGGACGTGGCTGGCTTGGTGCCTATGGGACGCCCGAACGCTTAAGGACGGCCCAGGGTTACGTTCACAACTGACGTCCGATAGTTTGCACAGTTACATTAATTATCCAGATACTCGTATTGGTAAACTACTAACAATTTACGAGAACGCCTCATGGCTTTTCTTCCTTG
This sequence comes from Amphipyra berbera, assembly GCA_910594945.2. Lineage (NCBI taxonomy): Eukaryota > Metazoa > Arthropoda > Insecta > Lepidoptera > Noctuidae > Amphipyra > Amphipyra berbera. Next base: position 19,098,322 of record OU343125.1, on the reverse strand, counting down.
CCACAATACATTGTGGTCGTGAAGCATGATAGCCACGGCACGAATTTCGCTACGTGGTCTTTCTCTGATTCCCACTACGCGTCGTGAGCGTTTTCATATGAGCCATAAAACGAATTACGTGATGTGGATGTTTTACAGTGACCACAACGCGTTGTGAGCTGTTTCTTCGCTCAATGAGCGTTTTCGGTCTTTTTGAGGCCCAAATAAGTATAGGCGGGCATTGGTTAGGCTATTTAGTAGACATGGGTGTCGAGTTGCCAGATGTCTGGCTTTTTACAACCGTGTCCGGCCAAATAATACAAGTCCGGCCTGTCCGGCTTTTTTTAGGCTTTTGGCAGTGGCGTGACTATAGCGTGGCAGGGCTGGCAAAATGCCACGGGCCCATGGTCCGAAAGGGCCCTCGACCAGTGGTGGATTTGCCAACAGGCTGAGTAGGCTAGAGCCTAGGGCGGCAGATTAAATTTTAGGGGCGGCAATTTTTTTGTGTTTGTAAATGTACCCAAGATAAAGGACAAATCGAAGAATGAGGGTAACGTGTGAAAAAAAAGGTCGTCCAAGAATCGCTTGGTTACAACGTGACGATTTTTTTTCTTTTATATACCAATGTGTCAGGCTTTCACGGCAGAATGTCCGGCTAAATATGAGTGTGTGTCCGGCTTTTCTATTTTCGGGCCTGGCAACCCTACATGGGTGTCGAGTTGGACTATTTCCCTATTCTTCCTTGTGCCAGGGTGTGGAGCAAGCGCTCCATCCTCCTCACCCTGACTACGCCCATGGAAATTAGGGAGGATTTAGTGTAAAACAATAAAAATGCATTATTTTTCTAACATTTATTAATTCTTTACAATTTTATTCATTTCCCCCTCATGACTTAAGTAGATAAGGGAATCTTCCGCTTTTTGACGTAGCCTTGGCAAAAATTTGTACAGTACACGCGCGAACTGCGTGTAGAGCAGGCTGACGAATGCGTGTGGGAATGCACTAGTGCTAGTAGATGACAAGGATAGCACTACAGTTGCGGGCGTGTGAGGCGAGGCGTGCGGACGGCGGGGGGAGCTTCACCTCAGGCCTCGAATACATTCAGTTCGCGCGCGTACTGTAGTTATTTACCTGATTTGAGCACAGATATTAAATGTATCAATTAAAATTATTACAAAATAGCTCAGTAAAGGTAATTTAACCGTTACCTTACCTATTTATCCTTGCTAAGTTTTCTATTTACAGTATTATGAAGCAGGTGGGACAAATGGGATGGGTAGGAAAGCACTATCACGCACAGCTTTAATCTTTGTTGAGACTGTTCGCCACCTCCTGTTTCACCTTGTGGTTGCCTTAGCTAACCTGGAAGTCTTTTAACAGACTGCGGACCCAGGTTGGTTGAAGCAAGGAAAACCTGCTCAGATGGAGATTCATAAACGATTCCAACCTGAACTGTAAATGTGGTGCTCTTCCACAAACGATTGGACACCTGACATCATGCCCTGCGTGCTCTGATACTTGCACGTTACAGGAACTAATGGACGCTACTGATAAGTTCTGGGCCAACTCAATTTAGATTGCCATCGACACGTTAAGAAGAAGCATTATGAAATAAATGGTGTAAGTATAGGAATTCAAACGCCAAAGTCTTCACTATAAATCTTAAAAATTGAAGGACAGTATTTTTTGGCCAGAATATCATAGGAAATGTGCTCCATATCGCTTCCACTGCTGCTTAAGAAGTTCCACATGTGAAAGGAGTAGAAAGTCTCAATATGAACATGATAATATACCTTCTGTAGGCTGTCATGAACTGGGTAGAACAACTTGTATGGGAAGATCGTGAGACCTGAAAAATATTACAACAGAAAATTAAGCTTTAAACTGGCCCCGAATCTGTTGACCATAGACTAAACTTAACTAAAATTATTGCTATCCTTTACTTGCACATAAAACAAAAAAGAGATGGAAGAATATTAGAGGTGTCAAATTAGGTTTAACTAAAACCTAACAGATTTAGAATACACCTTAGAATATATGCCCCCTAAAAACACGGTGATGTACAACAAATAAACTAGGTAGACGGCTCTAAAAATGTACCGTCTCTTTCTTCTTTTGCCTGTTATTTAAAGATAGCAATACTTTTAATTAAGTTTAGTTGATACGTAACAAAATTGGTACTACTATAAGGTTCTAAACTATTATGTGCGACATCCCGTATGTTGAACAATAAGTTGCTCGAAGTTTGTTTTTAACTGGCCAAACACCAAACGAAACAGCACTGCCGTGCCAATCCAAAAGACTGTAACTCGACTTTCAGTATTTTACCTTAACAACGCCCAATCCGTTTCTTTAAGTCTGCTTAGTACCCCTGACCAACATTTTTTTCAATTCAATGTATATTTTGCAAGATAAGGCAAGCTAGAAAACACTGTATTACGTTCAAATTAAGGTGCTGGAAAAACATATATCGTCAAAAATCTCAAATATGGTTTTCCAAAGTTACAATGTATTGGATTGGCAAGGCAGAGCAGCTACTAACAAAATAGTGATCAACTGCATCTCGAGCAACTAGGTACCTATGTGGCCAATTAGCGTTTAGTATAATGAAATTACTTCGAAAAAGTCCACTACCGATTATAAGCCTCCCAGTGACCCTCAATACATAGTAGTCATAGGGGATATTGGCATAATCACCAGGTTGGATCATAAATGTTAGCCCCTATGTCCAGACGACATCTGATTAAATGATAAATGATTTTTATTTCTGTAAATAAATCTGTTACAGACACTTTTACAAGTCAATGTACTGTTTTTTTAAAGATTAGATGGCGAAGGCATTTTCCGTCTGACTAGCTCTGAGAAGAAAAGCTGAAACAAACTCAGAGAGGTCCAAAAAAGGTCCAGACATTGTGGTATAAAAACTATAGGAGTGTAACAATGTAGGGCAGGGATGGCGAACCTTTACGTATCAACGTGCAATTTTTATAAAGAAATGTTTAATGAAGACGTGCCATCAAATAATTTTGAATTAGGGGTCACTCGCGTTCGCTCGTCAATAATACCTACTTTACATTTTTTTTCGTATGTAGTGCATAATGAATTTTGTGATCAGTGACGTGCCCAAAATATTGTGTCGCGTGCCATTACGGCACACGTGCCATTGGTTCGCCATCCCTGATGTAGAGCAAAGTCTGCCTTTTGAAGAAAGTGCCATAGCAGGTTTGATTACTTAATGGCCTTACCTTTACAGGTATTCGAATCGAAGGTAATAGGACACATGCGTTGAATCACTTTCTGGATAGCCCTCCGACCAATTGCAGACCAGTCGTCAGGGTTGTAAGCTAACAACATTTCTCTGAAAAAAAAAACACAATTTGAATATGCTACAATACTATAAAGATAGGTCCGTTCAAAACAAGGCGTGCAATCTGCGGTCGCAGTGGCGGCCGCGGTGGCGGTGGTATACAAATCAAACTGAACGCGTTTGGTTTGAATTAGTCAACACAAGAAAAATACCTTAGCGTACCTTAATGTCAATACCTATGGTTGAGGCCGTAGCCAGGGATAGGGGTTGGGAGTTCCAACACCCCCCCCCCCGAAACCTCAGACAATTAAATTACTTTTGAAATGTATACACTCGTTATTGTTCATTTTCTTGTTCAGGGTTGAACCCCACCCGAACAAAATTCCTGCCTAAATTGCCTATGGTGGTTTACCCTTAGTCGCGAAAGATTTTTCGGTTATCACGAAAAACTCTAGCAGTTTCGACATAGGTACTGAAGATTCTAACTGTAAAAATATGGTCCTATGGGTCTGTAAATGTGAGGCGGCAGTCAGTCTACACTGGTCTTAGAATCTGCGATATCACAGATTGAAGATCCGTCCACGATCCGGATATTAAGATTGCTGTTTAGCTCCAAAAAACAATGACAGAAATACGTCACTTACTTGAGTATAGAGCTGGTGATATTACTTCCAACATCATCTTTTGCAAACGACAACACGCCTGATACGACAAAGTTTTCATTATTTTTCACTATCCAGTTAGGTGGAAGCAATTTCAGTGATTTGGCAATTACCATATCAGTATCCAAGCATATACCACCCCATTTGTTGAGGGTCAACATTCTTAGTATATCTGTTAAATGCTTCAGTCGAAAACTACTGGTCTTCAAACCGTTCTGCAATATTGACTCTACGATTGTTCCTTTTGAATATTCAGCTAAGTGCACTCTCAAGAGTTTTACATTCGGTAATCGGAGTAGCTCTGCGAGACAGCTCGTTTTCAGCGCGTAGTCAGTGACAGGTGAGCTGAACAGCACGTAGATTGGCCAGTGTGGATGTGCTCTGGCAGCCGCCTCCACTGCACATGCTTGGCGGGCAGTCAGTTTGCCGTGATATGAAGTCTCGTGGAAGAATATCGATCTCGTCTTCGGAGAAAATCTGTGGTCTTCAGCTAACGGCAACGCGTCCTCCTCATCATAGGAGTCTTTAAGGATGTAGTATAGTCCTTCGTCGTTATAGAATAATACTATAGATATTATTATACCAGTGATAACTAACCAAAGTCTTGTTCTTCTTAGATTTTTCATTATTATTTATTTATCGTTTTGTGCTTGCGATTCACTATAAACTCATCGTTTGATTGACAAAAATTCTCAGTGTAATTACCGCAGTAAACATTTATTTATGCACATTTGTTATTAAAAAGGTTTACTTTTGTCGCCAATTTACCGAGTGTTATGTTAGTTTATCTTGTTTCGTAAATAAAAACAAACAAAATGTGAATGGATATTACGAGTAAGATTGTGTTTCATGAAAATATGTGGCATTTTACAGAATATAAAGGTAGGTACTGTAATGTAAGGTAAAGTGATGTTTCAGTTTAAAATCATGGTCGGATCAGGTTATTTTAAGTAATTGATATTGTAAACAAAACAACAAACTCTGAAAACAGCAAATAGGTACCTATTTAGACACGCGGTAGCGTGTCAAGCCAAGTTCAAAGAAAAAGGAACTGGCGACGCAGCAGCCGTGTGTACACGTACACGAACCATTTGAAGCCACTTTTGAGCCCTTAATAACTCCAAATCTATTCAACATAAACACATTAAATTTGGTCTATTTATTAAAACTCCTAAGATCAACTATAACCCCAAACTTTATAAATACAGCTCAAACGGTTATTGAGATATTAACGTCTAAAAATGGGCATTTTTAACATTGACTGACTGACATATAGATCAAAAACCTAACCCACTTCCAGATGACCTAGAAAGTTGAAATTTGCCGTCCAGCTGGGTAATTGTGTGTATACAAAGTACACATACAGAAAACAGTGAATTTTACGATTTGAAATATTTTTCAAACAATCGATTTTTATTACTTAGCGCCTTTCGAAATTATAATAGCAACAAACTTTTTCTTTCGCAGAAGAATAGGTTCCATGATTCCACGATGAAAGGTCGCTTTTATCATTTTGTATACCAGATTATTTGATTCAAGTGGGAAATAAAAATATAACTAACAGGCTAAACTTAAAGGGAGGACTTTCCATATATTTCTAACGTTCAAGAAAATGTAGAAAAAGCTCAAAAAAGAAAACTACAGCGTAAACGTTTTACAGATCACTTTTAAATGATGAATAATAATAATTTCTATACAAAATGTAATGATATCCCATCAAAAACCTAAATGTAAAAATGGGAGCCAAGTTCAATAATAAGAATATGCGTGGTTGTCGACTTCGCCGACAAAAAAATTTAGATCTAAATGGGTGCCAAATTCTGTAGATAATCCTGAAATTTATTTACACAAAACAGATATCTTAGGATAAATTGAAGATCAAGATTTGACTTGATAACGAAACGAAAATTTTGCTATTTTGTTGTTTGGACGCCAAATGGCATAGAAATTGATATAATTAAAAGAGATGATGGTTTTGGAAGCCAGACAAAATGTCTAAATTAGATATCTTTTATCACAAATGTGTTTTGTCGGAGCTGATAGACCCGCGTTACCCTCGAAAATTACAATTTAGAGATCGAATGTAAATCAAATTTACATACAGACATAATTATTAATTAGCTGAACATAAAAAAATAGGAATTTTCTTGAAACTTGTGGGTCTTTGTCTGGTAGTTCATCATCATCATCATATTCCCGGCGTCTCCTCCGCTTGTCTTGTGAAAAAACATACAAAGAAGGTTAAAATTACTTTTTTTCTGTGTATTATGGATAATTTGTTTTGAGCTGTAGTGGCGGTAGTTACAAACCGCAGACGTAAAAGAAACAATGTCAATAATGATGTTATTCATTATATCAATAAATATTTATAAAATACCAGTATGATTTTATTTATTTTATTCGTTAAATAAAAATAAATGATTGTTTATAATAATTGAGTAAGCAACATACTGACAACCCTTTTAGCAATCTATCGTTCATTACTCGCTCTACGTTACGAGTTTATTTTAATGAAATGTTTATTTATGATAAATTTTAATTAACACAGTTTATTTATTTATTCTATTTTTATAATAAAAAGTTTACTATTTATTAGGCGTAAAAACGATATGCTAAAATTAAAAAAGAAATGTAAAGTGAAATTCGTAGACATATTATATCATTAATAGGTGGTACATTTTACCGGACTAGTCCGCAATAAGCTACATTACGAACCTAAAAGCGGTCCAATAAGAGCCACTTTATGAGCAAGTGTGTTGAAAAATAATTTAATAATCAAGTAATTTAGATTTAAAGGTCGAAACAAACTTATTCCGTTTTTGTTTTAAACTTTAAGTTACTTGATACTAGTGTTTGTCTTAGGCAAGCAGACCGAAAAAAAGGGCAAGTTAAAAAAAAATGTCCTGTATCCCCGGAGTAACTGGATTTAATAAAAAGTACAAAGTATTGATGTAAAGTATTCAAGTATCAAATACGTTTATTCCTAGTTACGTAATCCCGTTACGTATCCCGGGATAAACATTTTTTTTTATTTGGCGCCTTTTTCACTCCCATCTTTTATTAGACAGACTCTATATACATATTTTTTTTCTATTGTGGAGAAATGCGCACGCATACTGCACTACCACCACGGGGCGATAGTGCAGTTATGTGGGACTCAAACCCACTAAAACTCAACGGTGTCCTCCTCTGCCGCTTATGGCGGGAACACGGGCACGCGTAAGCACTCATCCGCGGACCCGCCGCGGCTGTCCGTCATGAAAGAAAGAAAGAAAGAAAGAAAAAGTATTTATTTTCCACCCACGCGGACGCATACGGATCCTTAAAATTAAAAATATAATGTTTCTTAAAAATTAACACTTATATTTAAACCTATTCGTCATCGGACCCTCTTCTGGGGAGTACCCCTCATCACTGGCGCACCAGAACACATGGTACGCCGTGACCACCCCGGGGACCAAACGAGCACATGGGCGCCAGACGACCCCGTGTCTGGGCACCCTTGGTCCCCCTGCGACGGGTCAGGTTAGTGGCCCCGCTGCGCCGCCTACCACTTTTCGGCCGCAACTGACGGTGGCGACTCCGTCAAGGCCGCGGAAGGTAGGGAGAGCGGCGCACCGCAATACCGGCACTCCTCTCCCGCCGCGGCCTCCACCCTTCAGCCGCGATGCCTCCCATGAGACATCGCGGCTCGCCTCCGTTGCGATGTCGCCCAGGCGACACCGCTTGGCCGCTACGTCGAGGGCTTCCAGGCCCAAGCCCCGAGGAGGGGCTGCTCGTCGTTCCTCTTCGCTTCACGGTGGGGATCTACGCCACGGCTACTGAGCCCCCCCGCAACGACAATGCGGGAACTCACTGGGGGGGGGAGGGGAGACTCTGTATACCTACAGAATGTAGAAATAGCCTTAACGATACGGAAGTCGCATGCTGAACATTAACTTTAGCGCGCAAAGCAGATTATACCTACATTTCAAAATTTTTGATAAGATTAGTGTAGAAAAATGTTTAGTAATAATGTATTTTTACACCCAATATATATATATATTACCGTAGGTTTACACAAAAAACTAAGTACAAAACTAACTGTTATACTGATGTTTATAACCTTAAGATAAAAATTGTTTAAAGATTTTATCATTAATTTTTAATGTGAGCATAATTTCATGTATCTACATGGAGTGCCACTGTACTTATTTATCATAGTAACAGTTGTGCTCCATCCACTGATAATAAAAAATGTGTCATATATGTCTACCGATATTAATATGGTAGGTATCTATAGTATATGGTCTAAGGAATAAACTTAGAGGCGGTTACACCCATCAGCTAGTACCTAAAGGACCTCTTAATAGCCGTTACGAATCACCACGATCGCAGATAGGAGTACGGATAGTGAAGTTAATAGTACCGCTAGTACGAGTTCGCAAATTACGAAAAAGATAATTTTTGTGAGCTCGCTCGGGAATTCGGGGATTGCTTGTCAAAATTGCTTGTCATTGACTTTAAGGACAGACAAATATCACGTAAGTACCAATATTAATGAAAATGAACATATTTATTTGCGTGAGCAGATAGTTTTTCATTTTCAGTTTTCATGGGTACAATATCCTCTCCATCTTATTGTTATAAAGACTGGCGATCGTTGGACAGTACTCCTTAGCAATCCTCCAATAGAGCGAAGCTTTAGTTATCATATTGTATTTAGTAAAATGGTGCCATACAAAGTAGGTGTATATTCTTTGATCCTTCCAAGCCCCCCATATAGCTATATTGAAATAAGTTTGTCTGTCGTAAAATGATATTGGATAAAAGAGTTCTAGGACATACACAGCTACATCTTTTTTTTCTTTTTTTTTTTTTCTCACGTGGGGAAATCCTCATGGACTATCCCCCGTCTGGGGAAGACGGGGGGGTGTGCCAGACTCTTACTGGCTAAAACCCCACGGTGTCCCTCCTTCTGACCTAAGGCCGGGGTCACGGGATTCGCTGTTGCATGCACCGCGACCCCGACAGATCTCGGTCCACCAGCTTCTTCTGGTGGACCCCTCCTGTGGTGGGGCAGTTGCTCCCCTGCCCCACATCCATCCGAGAGGCGCGCGCAGGACAAGACGCGCCATCCTCCCTGGGCCCGTTACTGGTCGGGCGACGGGTTCCCCAACCCGCCGCCCGCAGGCCACTCACTAGGGTGGCCGGAGATCATCACGCGACACAGCTACATCTGTAATAATGTTAACTTTTAACAGTCCAACCCCCTGTAACCCTAGTACGAGCTTGCAAATTACGAAAAAGGCAATAGTTTTGTGAGCTCGTTAACTAAATAATAATTAATATCCCTATTTGTCTCTTCTTCTTACGAGTGTGTAAGAGGGATAGACTGTAGCGAACTCACAATAATTTGCAAATTCGTACTAGGGATGCTGGTTCAGAACGTTTCGATAAATCAGTTGTAGACGATTCTGGTAACGCGAGAAAACGAGTTAACGAACTGAATCGATCGACAACTGACTTATCGAAAAGTTCTGAATCAGGCGGCTGACACGGTATCCTATTAGTTTTCATAATAGTGATTGTCTTAATAATCACTTCTCATAACTCGCTACCCACTATTGTTACAAATATAACAATTCAAATTCACAAATTACTTAGATGTAGGTAACTATCCTGTCGTTTTTGTCCGGGCATTTGCTGCGGATGAAAAACCTGGCATATTATATCTACAAATACTACCAATGTGACTTTATTAAAGGTCATATTTATGTACTTTCTACGTTAATCTTAAACATAAATGACTTATAAGGAAGGGAAACATCCTGAGGTAACCTGAATTTAATGGTCTGAAACCACCAACACACAGCGCAATGAGGAAGCGTGCCGATCAATTCTTGTTCCTACTCTCAGAAGATGACTTTGCTCTACATTGAAGAATTACAGAATTGTATCATTATTGTCTACTCTACTAGGCCACTGCCTAGTAGAGTAGACAATAATGACACACCCACTGGTTCACGTAGTATAAATAGTAAAATACGAAAGTACCTACTACACTATTTGCGGTGTAGCATGGTGAAGGTACCGGAAAACTTTTTTTAATTTTTTTTAAAACATTACCCCACACTAGGATTTCTCCTGTATCGTGGGTGCGTTTACAGACACAAATATTCACATGCACAACCAGCCAGACCCGGAACAACTATCTGTAGGCCATACAAATATTTGTTCCATGCGGGAATCGAACCCATAACCCGTAGCGCAGAAGCCGATCGTTCAGCCACTGCACCAAACGTGTCGTCAAACTAAACTTAGGGTAGCAAACATGTACGTAGAATTTTAAAACCCTTGTTTTAAATATTTTAAACAAATTGATTACGTGTTTAAAACAAGTACCTAGGTACTTTTAAAGACACCTTTAAACAATTTGTTTACAATGTGTTTTTAGGTGTAAACGAGGGGTTAAATGTTTGATGGTGAAATGGTGTGTGCTATAGACAAGTGTTTCTAATAAAATTAATTAATTTAAAAAAGTAGAGAACCATTACGATTGAAAGACAATAATTTTGTTGCGGAATTGGTTACGCCGCTTTTCTCCCCAGCTAAAGCACTAGAAACTGGCGTATTGGGGGAATATGGAGGAGGTGGATAAGGGGTAGAATATGGGGGTGGTGGGGAAGGGCCGGAATAAGTAGTTTTCCATACTCGCCCGTTTTGATAATATTCTACGCTGCTCCAGTGGCGTAACTAGCAATACAGGGTCATGCGAAAAAAAAATTAGGAGACGAATAGGGATGGCCAAAAGCGCAATGTCTCAACTGCAGAGAATATGGAAAGACCGTAACAACTCACGGAAAACCAAAACCAAATTGGTTAATAGATACACTCGTGTTTTCCATATTTAATTACGGAGCAGAAACGTGGACACTGAGGAAAGCTGACCGTGACCGAATTGACGCATTTGAGATGTGGTGCTGGAGAAAAATGCTTCATATTCCGTGAAATGCCTTTCGCACCAATGCGTCCATCCTACAGGAGTTAAATGTTAAAACCAGGCTGTCTAGCATCTTTCTCCGTAGGATACTGGAGATCTTTGGTCACATTGCCAGGAAAGATTGCAATAACCTCGAACAACTAATGGTAACTGGCAAAATCGACGGCAATCATTCCAGAGGTCGAAGCCCTATCAGATGGTCGGATCAGATCCTCAAAGCTCTAGACACTAAACTCCACGATCCACGAGGCATTCCACATCGCCAAAGACAGGCACAGTTGGCGCAAGGTTGTCAGAGAAAAAATGATTCCATGGAGGAATCACGACCCTCAATAATGAGGAACACGACGTGAGGAGGAGAGGCGTAACTAAATGGTGGCCCCTTGTAAAATACCTGGGGCCCCCGGCCTTAGGGAATCGCCACGCAAGCAGATAAAATTACTAAATCAAAATGTATTATGAAAACCTTCTTATTGTTTCGCGGTGAACTAATTATGAGAATAGATCATGCTGTGGTGAAGGATTAGCCAGTCAGACGTATTTACTGTCATTATGAGACATGACTGTTACAAATAAACTCGATACTTATAAGTAGACATCGGATTATATGCATTTGCATGTTTGCATATGCAAATGCATATACCTAATTCTATTTTTATAGCGTTATTGCATATTTTGGTACTTTTTCATTGACAGTGCTTATTTCAGTAGTTATACGTGTTAGGCGTGTTGTATTATGCCCTCGACGCGTCAACCTCGCACAAATTCAGCAAGCGCACTGAATCCTATCTACTCAGGGTTGCTAGCTAGCCTGGGGTAGGTATATTCCTTAAGTTAGAGTTCGCCAAATGAAAAAAAAAACAGCTAAAAACAAACATATTTTTTTAAATTTTAACATTTTCTTTAAAACAATCATCAGTGATACATTAAGTGGCCCGCGGCTTAGTACCCCCTTTCCGACTAATCTTGTAGATATAATGTGAATATAAACGTAAATTCTAATAATAAATGGTTTTTTGGTTGTGCATATTTCGCCCTTTATTAGTGCATATTTGCATGCATATTTTGGCATTTTGATAGTACATATAATCCGATGTCTACTTATAAGAAACTGGTGGACTATGGACTATTGACCATCCCCGGAGTATCGTCGCGCATGAAGGCTCTTTTCATGCACTAGCACCTATTTGATTTAAAAAACTGTGACAATATCTAGCTGAAGAACCACAGACCCATCGCACTTATTACGCCACTACCTAGCACACCGCGCACCGTCGCGAATGTGGAACGAAAGCGAACCGAATAGCGAAACTCTGATCAAAAGTTTTACTTTGGGCAGCTTCATGACCAGACGGAAAATAGTTGAATAAATTGATAAATGTGTCTGTGTGTTTGTGTGTTACACCGTGCAAGTTACCAGCGATTAGGTCAATCCATAATTTTTCCTGGTAGGTTTATCTAATATCTTTAAACGAGCAATTCTTGATAAGTACCTAGTCTGGCCATAAATACTGTTACAATTAAAAATAAGAAAGATATTACATTTGAATTTGGAATCTGTCATTTTTATACGATTGTTCATTGAGTTTTCTAATTTTGGCGCCAATACATTGTACAATATTTTGCGATATTAAAATGGAGTGGGGTGATAAAGAGAACCGAATCGCTGTGATTGCATTACACAAAGTTGGTATGGAGCCAAATGCAATTTTTAAAACTCTCCATACGCTTGGTATTAGTCAAATGTTTGTGAACCGGGCTATTAATAGGTAGTTACAATGAGACCTCCTCTGTTTGTGACAGAAAAAGCTCTGGCCGTTCACGTAGTGTTCGTACGAAAAAGGTGGTCAAAGCAGTAAGGGAAAGAATTCGAAGAAATCCTGTCCGAAAGCAAGAGATTTTATCTCGGGAGATGAAGATAGCACCCAGAACCATGTCGCGTATTTTAAAAGATGACTTAGGAGTTAGGACTTTCAGCCTATAAGAGACGCACTAGTAATTTTTTAACTGATCATTTAAAAAAGAATAGGGTGGTAAAATCGAAACAACTACTGAAGCGGTACGCAAAGCGAGGTCACAGAAAAAAATTGTTTACGGATGAGAAAATCTTTACAATTGAGCAACATTTTAACAAAAAAAAATGACCGTATTTATGCTCAAAGCTCTAAGGAAGCTTCCCAATTAGTCGACAGAGTGCAACGTGGGCATTATCCGACTTCAGTGATGGTTTGGTGGGATGTTAGCTCTATGAAGGAGTGACAGCCATATTTTTGTGTAAAAGGTATCAAAACATCGGCACAAGTGTATCAAGATACCATTCTTGAGAAAGTAGTTAAGCCCCTTAACAACACCATGTTCAATAACCAAGTATGGTCCTTCTAACAAGACTCGGCGCCGGGTCATAAAGCTCGGTCCACGCAGTCTTGGTTGGAAGTGAACGTTTCGGACTTCATCAGAGCTGAAGACTGGCCGTCGTCTAGTCCCGATCTTAATCCGCTGGATTGTGATTTATGGTCAGTTTTAGAGAGTACGACTTGCTCTAAACGCCATGATAATTTGAAGTCCCTAAAACAATCCATACGATTGGCAGTGAAGAATTTTCCCATGGAAAGAGTGCGTGCTTCTATTGATAACTGGCCTCAACGTTTAAAGGACTGTATTGCAGCCAATGGAGACCACTTCGAATAAGCTTTTATTATTTTAAATTGTTTTATATCCACTCAACCGCCCGGCCCCCGCCGCCGAATTTCAGCCAACCGCCACGGACCGCGCGGTCTTGTTTATGTTATTTGACCCCTTCTGACCTTAGCGATAAAAACACCTGACGTACGCAAACTACAAGTGCTATATCAAAATAAAAAATACAGATATAAAGCTGAATAATTAAGGAACATACTTATCTATAAACCAAGAGATATAATTATAATTTGAAACTCAAAAAAAAAAGATTACCTATGTATTAAACTAACACTGTAAAAGTAATAAATATTATTTGAAATAAAAAAAAAATATTTTTCTTCGTGACAATATTTATGGCAAGACTAGGTATATATATATATATATATATACAAGGTTAGTCGGAAAGGGGGTACTAAGCCGCGGGTCACGTAAAGTATCACTGATGACTATTTTAAATCAAATGTTAAAATTTCAAAATTCGATAATTTTTATTTGCATGTGTGACTGTACGTCGTTACCCCAAGCTGATAAAACTTTCATTTTTCTAATATTTAGGGAAAGGTAGTGATTACAACGGTTTCCCCCCGAAGGGGGAAAGGGCTGTGCCCCGCCAGTTCCGCACAGCTTTGTTATCTTTTTAACAGATTGTTTAGGTTTTAATTCCAAAATATTCAAGAATATTTTAACATTTCGAGTTAGGGATTCTACAAATTACGTACGAAGGTACCATTTTCTACATTGCCATGCTATCGATCTCCATATAAATTTTAAAACTAAGCTTAGTTTTAATTTTTTTAATAATAATAATAATAATGGAGGAGCTTGGAGCTTGCGATTCAAGAGTATCGGTTCACTCTGCCAAACATTAGACCACGCATACCCTGTTTGCCGATGCATAGAAAAAATAGGGCGCTAATGTGTGCTCTAGATTCGCTGTTATCAAGTTATTTTGATAACAGCGAAAACCTCGAAGATACTCATTCAATCCTGTACTGCGCGGCTGTTGCGGCATGTCGTGTAGCTCACGCCAAATTTGATAATAATGACAAAGCTACACGACCAAAACCCGCCGTACCAGCCTGGCAGTGCAGGATTGAACGTCGTATTAACGAGGCTAGAGCACTCATTGGCAAACTAATCTGCTTCAGGGAGGGCAATACTCGCCCTAGAGTGATGCGCTTTGTGAAACGGGCATTCTCGGGGACTGATATTAATCCTCGAGATTACATGTCCCGTGTCACAGAGCGCATCGACTTCCTGAAGCAGAAGGTTTATGCATGGGCAAACCGTATTCGGAGGTATAAGCGGCGAGTGGAGCGATATACCCAGAATCGCATGTTTCATAGCGATGAAAGGTGGGTATACAGAACCTGGGAGCGACCTGATCACGATGTGAGTGACACGCATCTACCGGATAATGATGTCATGAATACATTCTGGCGCAATATCTGGTCGATGCCTGTCACTCACACTGAAGGTGACTGGATGCAGGAGGTCCAGCGAGCGTGTGAACCGATTGAGAAAATGGGGGACATTACTATTGTCCCCCAAGACGTAACCAGTGCAGTCCGTCCAATGGCGAATTGGAAATCCCCTGGCCCAGACGGACTGCACAACTTCTGGATAAAATGGTTACGCAGTTCACATGCTCGTTTGGCCTCACAATTCCAGTCGTCTTTGGAATCCGGGTCGCTTCCAGAGTTCCTTACAACAGGAGTTACCCACCTGCTCCATAAATCAGGTAGTACTGCGGAACCCAAGAATTATAGACCGATTACATGTTTGCCGACGGTCTATAAACTTCTTACGTCTATTTTGAGAGCCAAAATTAATTCTCATATTATAAATAACTCTATAATGTCCGTCTCTCAAAATGGATGTAAGAATGGGTCCCGCGGTACTAAGGAGCTACTCCTCATAGATATGGCCATTAGCCAACAAGTTCGCCGATCTCGAAAGGATCTGTCGACATGTTGGATAGATTATAAGAAGGCCTACGACTCGGTGCCACATACATGGCTCATGAGGGTGCTAGAGTTGTATAAAGTGAATACAACTCTATGCGCCTTCCTGACGTCATGTATGGGGCAATGGAGGACAGTCCTTCACTATCCAGGATGTCGGCAAATTCAAGGGAGAGGAGAACCAATAAGGATTGAGCGAGGTATATTCCAGGGCGATAGTCTGAGCCCACTGTGGTTTTGTCTAGCCTTGAACCCTCTGAGCACATTGTTGGAGGGTTCAGGGTTAGGCTACCGGTTGAGAAGAGGTGGTCAGGTAATATCCCACCTCCTTTACATGGACGATTTGAAACTATTTGCCCCCAACGATTTGCAACTGATGAAGTTACTGAAAGTAACTGAAACTTTCAGTAATTCCATCAGGATGGAATTTGGTGTGGACAAATGTGCAGTCATGCATGTAAAGCGAGGAGGGATTATGGAATCCGTGGGAACACAACTCTCGGATTCCATACACCTCAGATCCCTCTCCTCAACCGAAACCTACAAATACTTGGGCATGTCGGAGGCGTTAGGCATCAATGAGACCGACATGAAGCAATCGTTACGGGAGCGCTTCTATGGCCGCCTGAAAAAAGTACTTAAAAGTCTTTTATCAGGCGGAAATAAGGTGCGCGCCTTTAACGGTTGGGTCATGCCGGTCTTGATGTACTCCTTCGGCATACTCAAGTGGATTCAGACCGAGCTTGACGCCCTGGATAGGAGGGTCCGTACGCTGCTGACTGCATACCGAATGCATCACCCACGTTCATCGGTGATGAGGCTGTACATTCCGAGGAAGTGTGGGGGTCGAGGCTTTCTAAATGCTAAGACCCTCCACAACCGCGAGGTGTGCAGCCTCAGGGAGTACTTCCTCCAAGCCGACGTGGGGATGCATCGAGATGTAGTCACAGTGGACAAAAGATTCACCCCGCTCTCCTTGGCTAAAGAGAACTGGCACAAGCCTGTAGTACTGGATACTAATGGCCGCAGGGAGGTATGGCAGAGCAAGGAGCTTCACGGACGCTTCTACCGGGCCCTTCATGGGCCCGATGTAGATTTCCTAGCGTCCGTAGCCTGGCTACGTTTCGGTGATCTCTTTGGAGAAATCGAAGGTTTTGTCTGTGCAATTATGGACGAAGTTATGATGACGAACAACTACCGGAAATATATTGTGAAGGACGGCACGGTTGACATCTGTCGGGCATGTCACTGTCCCGGTGAATCCATTCGACATATTATTTCTGGTTGTTCTCGTCTTGCTAACGGCGAGTATTTACACAGACACAACCTAGTAGCTAGGATTATCCACCAGCAACTTGCTCTGAAATACAACCTTGTGGACGCAGAAGTACCATACTACAAGTATGTGCCCGACCCAGTTCTCGAGAATGGTCATATCACATTGTACTGGGATCGATCTATTATCACCGACAGGACTATTGTTGCCAATAAGCCTGACATAGTGGTGATAGATCGATCAGAGCGTCTCACAATGATTGTTGATATCACTGTCCCGCATGACGAGAACCTTGTGAAAGCCGAGAAAGATAAAGAAATTAAGTATCAAGATTTGGCACACGAGGTTGTCGACATGTGGGAGATTGACTCAGCAGTCATTGTGCCGATAGTCGTTACGGCCAATGGCTTAATAGCCAAGAGCCTCGACCAACATCTGAAGAGGCTCTCGTTGGGCAGCTGGGTCAAGGGCCTGATACAGAAAGCGGTACTTCTGGACACGGCACGTATTGTCAGGAGGTTCCTCTCTCTGAGGCCCTGACCACCGGTAGCTTGGACCCTGTTCCCGATGCCGGTGGGCTACTATTTTTTATATTTTTAAATGTTTTTATATATTTTTTTATTGAAATATTTAAAAATGTAATAAGATATGTACATATAATGAATAAACGAATATAATAATAATATATATATGTATTGACGAGAACCTCGTGAAAGCCGAGAAAGATAAGGCAATTAAGTATCAAGACTTGGCACACGAGGTTGTCGACATGTGGGAGTTTGACTCAGCAGTCATTGTGCCGATAGTCGTTACGGCCAATGGCTTAATAGCCAAGAGCCTCGACCATCATTTGACGAGGCTCTCGTTGGGCAGCTGGGTCAAAGGCCTGATACAGAAAGCGGTACTTCTGGACACGGCACGTATTGTCAGGAAGTTCCTCTCTCTGAGGCCCTGACCACCGGTAGCTTGGACCCTGTTCCCGATGCCGGTGGGCTACTATTTTTTTATATTTTTAAATGTTTTTTTATATTTTTTATAGAAATATTTAAAAATGTAAATAATATGTACATATAAATGAATAAACGAAATAATATATATGTATATAAATAAATAAAGGAAATAATAATAATAATATATTTTTATTTCAGACCATAGATCCATATAAAATGTTAGTACAAACTTAATAACCTAATGTTGGTAGAAATACATAAATACATAGCAGCACCATTCATTCATTCCATTTTTTTAAACTAGTTTTGCTGTGGGTGTACAAATTGTATGATAATAATATTTTAGGCATTTTTTTATACAAAAAGACATTAGACGCCGCATCAGACCTTCGATGGAGTTAATCCAATACTAAAGCAAACGACCACGTTGAGAAATTACGAATTTAAGTCTTTTGACTTATCATTCTGTGAAAATGTTTGTATTCATTAATTATTTTAATTGATCTTAAGTTGGCATATTGTTAAGTACAGTAAACAAAACAGTAAGAAGAAAAAAAGAAGCTGAACCATTTATAATTTGCGATATTTACATTATCATCGCACGGTAAAACCACCGCCGTCACAGAACCTATAAAACGCTTGTAACTTGGGAAGCAAGAGGAAGTATATAAATTGGGAATTTTATGTCGACCTAACAGATGTGTAACATAATCCTACAATAGTGTATGTATTTTAAAACATAGTAGCAATCTGATTTAAATCTCATGTTCTAATAAAATGTTTGCTGTAGATCGCTATCTAATTTCGATAGTGAGCCGTTAAAATAATTCCGTTATTTCGTTCTCGTGTCAATATCATTTTAAAAAGTACACGATGATAAAGCCAAAAAAAAATTTTTTTATACGCAAAAATGTGATTATTTTTATAACTTTTGTGGTTTTCAGTGGTATTACTATTTATTATATAAATTTGCGCACGGGACCGGCTATTAGTTATATGAATTTGAAAAATGAAACATTCCCAGAACCTTTTATAATGCATCTTGATGCGATAGATAACAATATATCGTGCCATTATATAGATGAGGGTGACGCGCTGCCCTCGTCTGAAGACCCGAGTTTTTCTCCGAGGCCCAACTCAATATTCTTCCACGAAACATCATGCCGTGGAGGGTTAAACTCGCGTCAAGCATGTGCCATCGAGTCCGCGTCTAGAGCTCATCCAAGAAGACAAGTTTACGTCATATTCAGTGCTCCTGTCAGTGAAGTTGTGTATGAAAGGAGTTGTATTGCAAAGCTACGACACTTCCCAAACGTAAGATTCGCTAGGGTGCACATTTCTGACCATGCTAAAAAGACTCCTTTGGAGGAGATGGTGGAATCTCGTCCTTTTAAAGAAAGCAAATGGCGGGTTGAACATACTTCCGACGCGCTGCGATTTCTGACATTGTACAAGTGGGGAGGTGTGTATCTGGACACGGATATTTTGGTCGTCAAGTCGTTGACAACTCTGGGACACAACTGGGCGGGCAAGGAAAATGACCACTTCGTAAATACTGCAGCTCTCGCTATTTCTATGGACCACCTTGGAAGAAGATTCATCGAAGCAGTACTTAAGTATGTATTACAATGCAATTCCTTTTTATTATAACAAGTGAAAACTATGCTTGTGAGGATATTTTCAAACTCGTATGTACCTACCTATAGGTCAAAATTTGCATTAGTACCGTTAAGAGGAAATGCGGTCGGCATTTAGTCCATACTAACGTATTCCTCAGTTTCCTCCTTGGATAATGGCACTAGAGCAAATATTTTTAACCATGTGATATACATATATCTACCACCGCTATGTCCGTATGTTTTATTTTTGTCAATAAATTAATTATTAAAAGAATTAGAAACGTTTAAACTTTACAAAAATCGACCGGTTTTACCACCATTTTCAAACATCTGGCAAACTTTGACGAATATAAAAAATAAAAGAAAAACGTACAGACATAACCAAAGTCTTTCTTAAATTACTACAGAAAAAAATATTAAATTCGGTTCAGATTTGAACAAGGAAACAGGGAAATACGAAAGTACGATTTCGCTAACATTGCTCAAGAGAAATCAGTCCGAGATGCAGGTATCTCTTTTACGCTCAATTGGGAATGTTTGCAGGAGGAGTGGGACGGAAATAGATCGCAAAAACATATTCAAATTATAATATTTTGCAGCCCGCGTTTCCTCTTAACGATAAAGGAAAACTATGCAGCTAAGTAGGATTTAGGTACTAGTTTACGAGTAGATAATACTCGACTAACTTATAACTTAGGTAATGTGTAGAAATGACGTGGATAAACTTAATAGAAACTCCTTAAAAAAATACTTAAATTAACTGTAAAAATAACTTTGTATTCTAAATTGTACACTCGGGAGAAAAGAATCCGCTTCACGAACATAAAAAAAATGTTAAACAATATTTAACAATGTTTTCCGAAATATTAATTATGTTATTATTTATGTTGGTGACCCGGATTCATTGCTCCCGAGTGTAAATTTATCATTGAACCTGAATAGTTTACTGAATTACAAAACATGTGAATGTAGTAGAATAAACTATGTCGCGATTTACACCATGTAAGTACCTGTTTATTTTTGAGACTCCGATATTTCGGCGCAGTTGCATGCGCCATGATCACGGAAGAACTGTCGATTGTTACGTGCGGGTAGATGTTATTGGCAGACGAAACGGTCTACCCTCCGTCTAGTTCGTTTATTACACTCGATACCAGAACCACTGTCTGCAAACTCACTATTCACTCGAATCTGTTCTCGACACACGACACTCACTATATCTGTACGCGAAACGGCACTTTTTTGATTTTTGTTGTTGTTACACAACCGGACTAGGGTTCCAGACACTCGACAATTTAAACCCATCCTCACGATTGAAATTTTTGTATTTGGTAATTTCAATCGCTTCCCTGAACATTCTTGGTATGTAGTGGCGTTCTGTTGAAATAATCTGAGGGTTATGTAACTCGATCAAGTGATTTGTGTCCGAAAGAATTAAATGTTCCGTGATGGCCGATTTTTGCGTATCGTTGTTTTTGACCGCTTTTATGTGTTCCTTTATACGGCCTGCTATTGTATTGTAGTGTATGTGAATGTACACGTGTATTTTGTAAAAATCGTTTGTCAATTGTTAATTTTTCGGAAGATTTGTGCATTTTATACGGTCATATTAATTTTATCGTACAAATCCGAAATGCTAACTAAAAACTTAAAAATAATTATCAAATTAAATGTGTTATTGGTACACAATACAATCAAGTACCTATCTACACAAGAAAAAAAAAATAAGTGTGAAAGGGACCATCAGCTCGGCATAATGTCAGGTGGCAGTACTAGGTACCCAGCTACCCACCTAACGCCGACATGTAAAAAAAACCTTATTTATATTTCCAAATGGCCTTATTGGTACGTCACAAGCGCGCGCGACGCCTTGTAACGAGAGCGAGACCTTGGGTTCGATTCCCCGGTCGACAAAGTGTTAAGTAGTAGCCCAGAGTTTGCAATTTTTGGGTTTTATAAATAGTTAATACAATTGCTCTGATTTAAAGCCTGTAGGTAGTAATAAACTAGAGAGGTACTTCATATATTGTTCTGCTTAGCCTTTTCCCAACTATGTTAGGTTCAGCTTCTAGTCTAATCAGATGCGGCTGAATACCAGTATTTTACACGGAGCGACTGCCATCAGACCTCTGCAACTCAGTTATTAGGCAATGCCGATATCCTAAGGTTAGACCGTTTGTCAGACTTTCGGGCTTCTGAATTCCCATAACGACTGTCATAAGTATTCCTATGACACCCAGGATCGACTGTTCAACGTGCTCTCCGAGGCACGGACGGGTCTCGATGTGTAACGAACAGTCACCCATTCACGGACTGACCGCGGCAAGCGCAGCTCTCACAAATCGTATGATCCGAAACTCGCAAATCGTATGATTCGCGTGGTTGGTAATTAGCCACGAACCCCTACAGGTCCTTTATATATTGTTGTGTTATCTTTTATTTTATTACTTATTAAGTACATTTTTTCTCTACTTTCAGCGAAGTAAAAGCTACTTATAGACCAGATCTTTGGTCACACAATGGTCCTGGCGCATTTACGAGGGTGCTTCATAAAATGTGCGCGCCATCAAATGAGTCAGAATGGTCCGCCAGCACTTGTCAAGGTTAGTATCACCACAACATAATCAGCCCACTACTGTCCCACTGCTGGGCACGGGCCTTTTCTCTCAGAATGAGAAGGGTTTAGACCTTAGTCCACAACCACGCTGGCCTAGTGCGGGTTGGCAGACTGCACACACCATCGAGAACTTTATAGAGCCCTCTCACGTGTCCAGGTTTCCTTACGATGTTTTTCCTTCATCGTTAATGCAAGTGATAATCAAATTCTGATCCGCACGTGAATTCGAAAAGTCAGAAGTACGGGCCGGTATCGAATTCAGACCCTATTGCATGGAAGGCGAGCGTTTAACCGTTAGGCTATCACTGCGGTAGTATTCGTTATAATAGTACATTATGATATTGTGCTATGTTGGTCATTACGGTCGAGGCGGTATTGTGCGCGCGAGCCGCAGGCGAGTGCGATAAGTGAGCCGAGAGTGTAATGATTAATACACTTGCGAGGAAAATAACAGACTTTAGGTCTCTAATACAAAAGAATTTGTGAAATATGGCGCGTGGATCTCTTTGTAAACATATATAATTAATCTGTGGTGTCCGTAGCCGAGTTAGCTATGCGCGCGCAGGTGAACGACCACAGGGCAAACAACATAATAATTATCAAAAAATAATTGATTATTTTTGTGTTTATAACAGAAATTAATTGTAAGTGAGGGATAAGGAAAACAGCGGGATGCAATGAATGGTAGAAAATAGACGAGCGAAAGAAATAATGCGTGCAAAAAAAAACTGAAAAAAGATAACAGTACCAAATGTGACAACAATGCCGCGGGGTGGCGCAACGGTCGCCCATCGTCACACATTAAACAATATAATTTTATGCGTCGCCTACATTAATTAATGTTAATTTGCTGACAAAGATAAATAATTTAACAAAATGAAATGTTTATCTATGATATTTTAACTAACACAGTTTAAAAAGTTTACTATTTATTAGGCGTAAAAAAGATTTGCTAAAATAAAAAAAAAGTAAAGTGAAATCCGTAGACTTTATATCATTAATCTGTAGTATACATTTTACCGGACTAATCCGCAATAAGCTACATTACGTACCTAAAAGCGGTCCAATAAGAACCACTTTATGAGCAAGTGTGTTGAAATAGTAGATTGTATCATAAGGGAGCAAAATAATATTTTTACGGCGAGGGCGCTTTTTTGAAAGTGAGGGATTTTTTAGTAGAATCCTGAACGTAGCGACGGATTCAAAGTACGTCGCCCGAGCCAAAAATATATTTTGCGCCCGAGTGATACACTCTACTTTTCATCACCCACTATGAAAAAATAAAAGGCGCCTCATATTTTATTGTAATATTATTATTTAATAAAACATAGAGTAACAACTAAATTGAAATTAAATAGTATCTAATAATAAAACAACTAAAAACTTATATTTACATTTGAGACATTTTCGCGACTATGGGCCGTCGTACCAGCCAGTCTTTATTCAAACAATATTTCCGTTCGATTTCTTTGGCGCTGAACACTAAGATGTTCCATATTCAAAAAGTGCGCGGCAAGGATAATTGCGGCTAAAAGTTTCTTATAGAAAACACCACCTTTGGGTGCACTTAAAGGCGAACCAAGTCGTCCTTTTCGAATAGATGGGATGAAAATAATATTATAATCTTTGCTTCATTGGTGTGGACTAGGAATAATAAGATTCTTCCTATTAAGAAAGTTCTAACTGCCTCGTTGGTCTAGTGGTGGCAAGCGTGACTGTTGATCGTGAAATCCTGGGTTCGATCCCCAGGTCGGGCAAAGTGTTATTAGGTTTTTCCGTGTGGAATTCATCAGTAGCAGCCTGGAGTTTGGATTTGTGCCTGGTTGATGGCAATAGGCCCGCCCCCATTTACATGGGACTTAAACATAACGGCGAAATGAGGGTGTTACTATACACCTCTGCCAAATCCTTCGGGGAATACAGGCGTGATGTGTTATGTAAGAAAGTTCTCGGTTTGATTATCAGTGTAAGTTATGTACTACGCGTGCCAACTAAGAATAGGATCGCGCTTGCTACAACTTCACATGATAGCTGTCAAATTAGTACGGCCAGCAAAAAAAACTGTGAAAAGATTTTTTTTTATATTTTTTTATTCAAAGATTTTATTATTATTTATACCTATTCATTTACTTATATAAAATGTTATTTCTTAAATTCCATAAATAGATAATTTTGGATAAATTAATAATATTTTAAAACAGTATTCATTAAAGAAATGAACCAAAATATATAGTTAACTTCACGAAATGCTACTGGTCACCCTGATATGTCGCCATAATAATAATATAATTACTGTGTAATTAATTTGGCGTAAATTGATTAGAAATACCAAAAAAGTGAACTAAAAATAATTAAACTGAGTATAATTTCTTCATTTATTTTTTTGCATACCTTACGCTTTGGTTATGAAGTTCCCGCGTATTGCGGAACAAAATGGCGTCTTGACAGTACTTTTTTTATTTCATTTTTTTGGCAGGAGTGGGAAATCCTTATGGACGCCCCGGTCACCTCACGAATGAGGTGGCTGAGGCAGTGTCGGACTTTTACCGACTAAAACCACACTCCTGCCGTACAATGTTTCCTCCGACATGGAGATCGGAGACCTTGCCTGTCTACTATTCTTAGTTGGCACGCATAGTTTTCTGATAGGCGCGCCGTTTTGGAATTAAGGCGTTATAAATAAAATAAAATAATACCGCTTTCTTTCGGGGATTTTATTATCTATACTTAAGTTTGATTGAAGCTAAATTCATCGAACAATTGCACTAAAATCATGGTACGCTCGTTTGGATTATGTGTTATACCAGGTTCACACGATTCGATTCTAGTTGATCAAATGACTCGATCAACAAAATTTTAAACGTTTTTGTTGTTTCAGTTTAATTGAAAGTCTGTGCAGACGGTTCAAATCGCATGCGAATTAGCAGTTGATCAACTATAATAGAATCGAATCGTGTGAACCTGGTGTTAGGGCCAAGCCACATCTAACGGAAGATACGTCGCCGATCTTCCGTCGTGTTAGTAACGTATCTTCGGTCAAATGTGTACGGTGTGAGATGTTTATATGGAATTAACACCCATATTCAAAGACGTTCCTCCAAAACTTACTCGACTCGACTCCACCTCGACTTGACATAAACGTCCTTGACTCGAGATTTTTCCTCAGTCGAAGTAAGGAATCATCTGTCAAACTCAAGGTACCTCGGAACCTACCTCAAGGAAGGAAGTGTCAAAGTTCGTATGTAATAAAAATTAATTTCGAAGACTGTCGAATATGCTTACGATAATCCGTAGGTAGAATTTTTTATCGCGGCGTTATTTGCACGATGCAGATAATTCAAATTATGACGTAATGACTCCGTCGAGGAACCTCAAAGTTTATTCGAAATTGCGACTAAGAATACAATTTTGAAGGTGGTTTCGAGGCCGTTCTGAGTCGAGTAAGTTTTGGAGGAATGTCTTAGAATATGGGTGTATATCTACGGCGGAAGATCGGTGAAGTATCTTCCTTTCGATTAGCCTTTAAAATTAACTTAGGTATAATTTATTCATCAAACATTTATTATTTACAGGATTTGAAGTCTATGGCCAAGAGTATTTCTATCCGATCCATTATTCGAATAAAGACCTATATTTTAAAGCTGGTGACCTAAAGAACGTTGAGAATGCGTACACTCACCATTTATGGAACAAATTGACCTTTGATATGAAAATTGAAAAGGGTTCCCCTTATGAAAAGCTGGCTAAGCAGTTCTGCCCAACGATTTACGAGATGTATGGAGAGGACTTTGGATCTTAATGAAATGGAACACAGACCTTATTCGTTTGAAAATGTGGAGAGCAGATACATAACGTTTACGGACTCAGGATTAATGGCACTGGAACAGGATTTAGTCATTAATTATATGCTTCTTCTTAATTGCAACAACAATGTACTATGCGTGCCAAATAAGAATAGCACTGTCAAGACGCCATTTTGTTCCGCAATACTCGTGAACTTCATTACCAAAGTGTAAGGTGTACAAAAAAGTAAATAAAGAAATTATATTCAGTTTAATTATTTTTGTTCACTTTTTTGGTATTTCTTATCAATTTTACGCCAAATTAATTACACAGTAATTATTTTGTTTATTCATTTATATGTACATATTATTTACATTTTTAAATATTTCTATAAAAAATATAAAAAAACATTTAAAAATATAAAAAATAGTAGCCCACCGGCATCGGGAACAGGGTCCAAGCTACAGTAATTATATTATTATTATGGCGACATATTAGGGTGACCAGTAGTATTTCGTGAAGTTAACTATATATATTGGTTCATTTCTTTAATGAATACTGTTTTCAAATATTATTAAATTATCCAAAATGATCTATTTATGGAATTCAATAAATAACATTTTATAAAAATGAATGTAAATAATAATGAAATCTATGAATAAAAAAATATAACATTTTTTTTTCATAGTAGGTATTTTTTTGCTGGCAGTACCAATTTGACAGCTATCGTGTGAAGTTGTAGCAAGCGCGATCCTATTCTTATTTGGCACGCATAGTAGTAGGTACCTACATAAATATACTTAAGTAATATTTTTTTTTCAGTTCTTGTGTTTTTGTCGTTATCCTAGTCAGAAATGGATTTGGGGTTTTCTAAGAGTCAGTTTCCACCAAAAGGGCAAACCCTCGCACGTTTTTTTGATGTCTCTGAGTAAAGAACTATATCAGTATCGCCTTAAAGTATAAAATCCAATGCAGACATCAAGCGTTGGCGTAGGTACACATGATGACTAATAATAATAAAGGTATACATTTCCAGTTTACCTACAATTTTCGTACAATGAGAGGAACTTGGTGCATATTTTGATATATATATAAGAGGAAATGTCGGCATTTAGTCCATACAAACGTATTCCTCAGTTTCTTCCTTGGATAATATCACTAGAGCCAATATTTTTTACCATAATACCTATGATATATAAGGTCTAACCAAAATACCTGGACAAACTTTTAGACAGTGTTCAGTAAGTGTAACTGAACATATCTATGCAAAAAAAAAACGAGATCCAAGTGTTTTTCTTTTTCTAACCAAAAATATTTTTTCAACTTTAATTTTTCTTTTATTAATGTTTTTAAACATTTTTCACTTCGCTGTTTAGGTAAAACACGGCACGGAATGAGCGCGCGCCCCAATGGCGGTTGATGCACAAGAAATGGATGAGTTTATTCTTAGAGAGTACAGACAATTTAAAACGTTATTATTTTTTAGTTAGAAAAAAATCACTTGGATCTCGTAATTTTTTACATAGATGTGATTAGTTAAACGTATTGAACACTGTGTAAAAGTTTGTCCAGGTATTTTGGTTGGACCTTATATATCTACCACCACTATGTCCCTATGTTTTCTTTTTGTCAATAAATTAATTATTAAAAGAACTACAAACTTTACAAAAATCTACCAGTTTTACCACCGTTTTCAAACATCTGGCAAACAAATTTGATGAATATAAAAAATACAAGAAAAACGTACAGACATAACAAAAGGCTTTCTTAAATTATTATAGAAAAAAATATTAAAATCGGTCCAGATTTGTACAAGGAAACAGGGAAATACGAAAGTACGATTTCGTTAATATTGCACAGGGTAAATCAGTCTGAGATGCGGGTGCCTCTTTCGCGCTCAATTGGGAAGGTTTGCGGGAGGGGTGTGACGGAAATAGATCGGAAAAACCTATTCAAATTATTAATATTTTGCAGCCCGCGTTTCCTCTTAAGATCCACTTAGAAAGAGGTATTTAAAAAAAGTTCTCAAATGTATGGAATTCAACTTTATTGATGTTGGAACATCTCTTAAGATGAGAGCTGCTTTTTAATTAATGCATCCGGGGGCATACCTAAATCCTACAGCCACTATTTTTAAAGATAGCTAATTTTACATAATCTAACATCACGCCTTGTATTCCCCGAAGGGTTAGGCAGAGGTGTTTTAGTAACACCCTCGTTTCGCGTTATGTTTCAGTCGCATGTAATAGGGGGGCGAGCCTATTGCCATTAACCGGGCACAAATCCAGACTCCGGGCTGCCACTGAGAAATTCCTAATAAAAAAACCCAATATCACTTTGCCCGACCCGGGGATCGAACCCAGGACCCTATATGCTCAGCAGTCACGCTTGCGACCACAAGACCAACAAGGCAGGAATAAGAATACAAATAAATTTTGTGCAACAAAACTGCGATGCGACGTCGCCGCGTCGCATCTTAGAAATATAAAGCCGAGTACTGACCGGCGTTACGGGGTGTAATGTAACGTGTTACACAGCGAGCGTTTGTGCAGTCAGTACGGGGAAACAAGGCGCTTGTGACGTACTGACTGCACGAACGCTCGCTGTGTAACACGTTACATTACGCTTCGTAACGCCGGTCAGTACCCAGCTTACAAGCTCGCGCGACGCATCGCAAGAACTTGCGAATTGAATTGTATCTTCTTAACAGTAACAGCAGTGCGCAAATCTTTTTACGCAAATTCTACCTAGTATAAAATACGTTCAATACGGTTGACGATCGTCGAGGGATTGGTCACCCGAACCTTGGAAGGAACACGCCTTGCCGCGCGAAATCGCATCGCAGCATTTTGCGTCGCAGTTTTCTGCGTTGCGAATTCGCATCGCGTCGATTCGCAGTTTTGTGTACAAGCCCTCCATAGTCACTTATTGTTCTTGGATATTTTGGTAGTACATGCGAAATTGCATTCTACGTCGATTGGCATTAGAAAATAAAAATCAACAATAACGAAGTTAGGAGGTATTATATTACATCGTCGATATAGGTACGGGTATAGAGTCATCAGTCTATATCTTCATTTAGCGCCATCTATTGAGCGATGTTCTAATTACAAAATGCAATCGGTAAAATGGGGTGAATAGGGATGCAGGGTGAATCGGGACGAAACTTTAAAATGGATTTTAACGTTGGAATAATATAGTTTGTTACCAACAAAGACACTTAATCGTTTATTATAATACAATAATATAAAGAATTTGGTGTAACATTTCTTAGCAAGTCTTTGCTACTTTGGGGTTTTGAATTTTGAAAACTTCCATTCATTGAGTCAAACAAATTATCCACAAAGATTATTAAGTCAGCTGTATTTTTCGCTTCCTCGGGTAGTATTCCATTCTGTGAAAAAAAAACTTATCATTCAGTGGGATTAGGCAAGCCACAAGCATAATATTATCATGGAGTAAATTGTAATGGTGCGTCCATACCTGACGAACGCGCCGCGAATGCGCCGCTCGCGCGCGAGTCGTTCGCGAGCTGCGCGCGTGCATTTCATGTTCGTACAAAGCTCCGCGCGTCGCTCGCGCGCAGCTCGCGAACGGCTCGCGCGCTGCGCGCGAGCGGCGCATTCGCGGCGCGTTCGTCAGGTCTGGACGCACCATTAGATCTTTGTCTAGCAATGAAACATTGGGAGACATAACATATTAAACAACCAAAGGCGTAGCGTGGGTGTCGGCTGCCCGGGGCGGAAGAAAATTTTGCCACCCTCTTATTTAGGTATTTCAATTTAATGTATACATAATATATTACATACATTAATTATAGAGCACTTTTCGGCCAGAACAGTCATCATTATTTTGCATTGTACAGGTTAGATTTTAAATAAAAAACGGGAAATTCCCACAAGTTTATACGCTAAATGCAATTAAATATATAATTATTAAATACTAGCTGCCCGGACAGATTTCGTTCTTTCAAAAGATATTGGCCTGTAGTGGGAAAAGAAAGGTGTTGTTTTTACTATTTTCCACGCGATTTTTATGTTTTTTCTCTCCATAAGAACCTTCCTTGTGCTTTAAGGAAAATATTTAAAAAAAATAGCCGAATTGGTCAAGCCGTTCTCAAGTTTTGCGCTTAGCAACACATTTAGCGAGTCATTTTTATTTATATAGATCATCATCATCATCATCAGCCTGAAAACGTCCACTGCTGAACAAAGGCCTCCCTCTTAGACCGCCACATCGAACGACAACAGACAATGCGCCATTTGCATTTTATATAGATAGATATAATTATTTATCGTTTTAGTAAGTAAATGTTACTAGCAGTGCCATCTCTTGAGCGAAGTGCGAACCATGTGTCGTGTACGGTGTAACATTTTTGTATTAGAGTTACAATGTACCGAGCGAATGGACCTCAGACGTACTAATAGATACTACGTATGAATGGACCCTGAGTTGGAATATTTCCCTATTCTTTGTGCCAGGGTGGAGCAAGCGCTTAGTGTAAAACAATAAAAATGCATTATTTTTCGAAAATTTATTAATTCTTTACAATTTTATTCATTTCCTCCTCATGACTTAAGTAGATAAGGGAAACTTCCGCTTTGATGACGTAGCCTTGGCAAAAAATTGTACAGTACACGCGCGAACTGCGTGCATAGCTGACGAATGCGTGTGGGAATGCGCTAGTGCTAGTAAATGACAAGGATAGCACTTCAGTTGCGGGCGTGTGAGGCGAGGCATGCGGACGGTGGGGGGAGCTTCACATCTGGCCCCGAATACATTCGGTTCGTGCGCATACTGTAGGTATTTACCTGATTTGAGCACAGATATTAAATTAATCAATTAAAATTATTATAAAATAGCTTAGTAAAGGTAATCTAACCATTAGCTTACCTATATGTATGTACGTCATACATATAGGTAAGGTAATTGTTAAATTGCTTCCAAGATCCATTTTTGTGCTGAGACATTAGCACCATCTTGTAGCATACCCGCGTAAACTTAATAGCATCTAGTACTTAATAGTGACACAAGTAGCGCTTTGGCCAATTTGATTAAATTCAAAAACGTGTGCACAAGTTCTCAATGTAGGTACTTGTTAGGTTCCTGCGCGCGCCTCTCGGATGGATGTGGGGCAGGGGAGCAACTGCCCCACCACAGGAGAGGTCCACCAGAAGAAGCTGGTGGACCGAGACCTGCCGGGGTCGCGGTGCATGCAACAGCGAATCCCGTGACCCCGGCCTTAGGTCAGAAGGAGGGACACCGTGGGGTTTTAGCCAGTAAGAGTCTGGCACACCCCCCCGTCTTCCCCAGACGGGGGATAGTCCATGAGGATTTCCCCACGTGAGAAAAAAAAAAAGGTACTTGTTAGGTACCTTTTTATTTTTTATTAAAAACTAAGTAAAGAGTTTTTTAAAATTAGAATACCTACATTTCAATAGTAATTTTAAATCCGTAACTATTTTCAATTTATTTATTTATATAATCATTAATCATTGAATATTTATAAAGATTTTTTTGGTTAGGCCCGCAGTATTTTCATATAAATCTTAGGTCGGTCCATCAAGAGCCCGAAATAGCTCTCATTTATGAGAGATCTTTCAACAGCAGCTACCTTATAGTAGAATTCCAAACCTTCTGTACATTTGCCATCATATTTTTTTTTAATACGTCTCACGTCATTCTAAAACTACACTTAGATATGAGCTTTATGAGGGATCTCGCAGATGAGAAACAGGCCTTTATCATTCACTTCGTTTACTCTATGTGGATTTGCGGTTGTGTTGAGCTCCAGAAAGTGCGGTTGAGTTGAGCGTATTCCTCTTTTCCACCCGGAAACCATTCATCAACCATTGCATTCCCAATATTCCCACCAGAAAACCCACTCTATAAAATATATGCATAGATAAGTGTATTACGTAGCTGCATACTTACAAGCATACTACGAGTTTATAGATAGATAGATACACCTACCTACGTATAAGTAGGTAGGTACCTATAGCATATTGGGCTAGTTCAACGGATATGTTATCAGGTGGCGACACTGTTCTTTATGTATGGGTGACAAAAAAGATTGTCAGATGGCGTAGACGGAGAATAGAGTCGGAGGGCTTTCTAATGTTACTATAATACTCTTTGCTTCATTTTATTGTTTATGGTCGCTCAAGGCTGTAAATGTCAATGTGATCCTTAGCCAATCACCATCGTTATCTCATAGCCGCGAAATCTCTTTCGAACTTTTATCTTCCACGGTATTTACCACTGTTAGTTTCGCGGAAATTGCACTATCAACGATAATTATGATTAACGTATAATATTTGTTTAATTGTGACGGTATTGATTTATTTTTCCTTGATAGTATTGTACTCTTAGGTCCGTATTACAGAACATTCCTCAAGTCCAGTTTGATCATTAATCATTTGATCACTGTTTAAGTATAGAATCAGTACTTGAGGAATGGTCTTATTCCAGAACGGCAATCAATCTATACTCAGATGAAACGAGACTCAAATCGAGCCGATCGATTGGTTGATTACAGATCAAATCACTGCTGGGGGTCGAATCTACGAACTGAGTAACGATCTAGAATAAAGCCAAACTCAGCTGAACTATGATCAATGAATCTATGCTTGAGGAATGTTCTAAAATTAAAAGTCGACACAAAACTAGTTTTAAACAGAGATTAATGCTTGAGTTTCGTTCTGTAATACGGACCTTAGATTAGAGACCAATCGTTAATCTAAGATTTTACTTATTTAATTTTGCTATTTAAATGATAGTGGGCAAAAAATTATGGACGGCACAACCACGTGCGCTACAGCTTAGACTACTTTTGTTTGGAAGGTATCACAGCCATGTTTCTCTGTGCCAATGTGCATCAAATTCTACCCGAGGGTTTTCTATTTATTTTAAGTCGAATAGGTTTAACTTACTGAGCATTATTGAAACAAGCATTAATTAGCTTAATGGCTCTTTGTTCGCATCAACAAGTTGAACAACTTTTACTAAGGGTCAATTCATACTAGAGCAGAGTCGAAGCGCATCGATGCGTCAATCTGAAACTTAACATAGCATATTCACCCTTATCTCTACAACATAGGTACCTAATACATATATTTCTTCTAAGATAAAAAAGACGCGCGCGATCTTTTTTTTATCTTAGAAGAAATATGTGTATTATGTTGTGGAGATAAAGGTGAATATGCTATGTTAAGTTTCAGATTGACGCTTCGATGCGCTTCGACTCTGCTCTAGTATGAGTTGACCCTAAGGGACCAACCAAGATCTCGCGAAAACAAAATCTGCTGTTCCCTACATTTTGTCGAGTTATGCGAACATAAATGTACGGAGCAGCAGATTTATTTTCGCGATTCCCGTGTTTGTCCCAAATAGAAGTTGTTCATAATGATG
This sequence comes from Amphipyra berbera, assembly GCA_910594945.2. Lineage (NCBI taxonomy): Eukaryota > Metazoa > Arthropoda > Insecta > Lepidoptera > Noctuidae > Amphipyra > Amphipyra berbera. The sequence continues at coordinate 19,065,094 of OU343125.1, read as the reverse complement.
AGTACAATGAGCTCTTAATAGGTTTTCAGTTTTCGCATTTACACTTTGTATAGTTAAGGTCACCGGTCCACATGTTGCAAACAATCAGATGCATCAGTAATGCAAGATATAATAAATAACGAAGACCATCCATTTCATTGGCACTTCAGAGCAGATGATATTTTCATTTTGGATAGAGGATTCAGAAACGTCGTTCCAGACCTCGAAGCATTAAGTTATGAAGTTTATATGCCACGAACCGTTCATAGTAGGGAAACACAGCTGACAACATCGCAAGCAAACGAATCCAGAAAAGTCACGCTTGTTCGTTGAACAGTTCAAGTAGTTAATGGTCATTTTAAGCGTGTCTTCAAGCTGTTTCCCCAAGAACATTTCCACAGTGCAATGCCACACAAATGTTTCATTACTTTAGACTCACGTTATTATCATCTATACCTACTAATATTATAAAGAGGAAAGATTTGTATTTTTGTATGTAACGAATAAACTTAAAAACTACTGGACCGATTTCAAAAATTCTTTTGCCGTTAGAAAGCTACATTATCACTGAGTAACATAGGCTTTATTTATATGTATACTAAAATATTTAAAAAAAATATCCACCCGTGCGAAGCCGACACAGGCCGCTAGTAGTTAATAAATAACGGTACCTAGTTAGTAATAGTTATTTGTTATACAAGAGTGCAAAGTTGCTTTTTAACCGCGTCCTCTATTTTGATGACCGAGCAAGCGAAGGAACCTAAAATTGAATCACGAGCGCAGCTAGTGATTCAAAAATTAGAATCCTGAGCGGTAGCGAGGGAATCAAAAGAGCACGAGGTGAAAAATCTTTGCACTCGAGTGCAACACGTAACTTTTCATCCCACCTCAGCGAGGAAATGACTAAATGCAAAAAAAAACATTTACAATCACAAGATACTTTTATTTCAGTTTAGGTATTAACTACTACATTATGATAGGTAAGTATTACAGAATAATCTTTAAATTATAACAAATAATACTTAGGTATAATTAAGAAAAATTGAAAGTAACGTTGCTACAGTTACTTATGTTGAGTGTAATGTTTTTTTTAGGTACTGTAATGTTGGTGTTAGTGACTTGTGTACTGTTTTTTGGTAACCTATCTGTCATACTTAATAGTTGTACCGATTAAGCGGATTCTTTTGGCGTAAATTATATCCCTATATATTTTGTGGCGTAAATGTTGGCGAAAGAGGGCGATGGTTAGGTGTTTCGTAACGGCTCATTTTTGATGTAGAAGTGCCAGTCCAAGGATCTGACTGAGGGTCTTTCAGTGTAATGGCTCCTACGATGCCTTTACATATTTTAGACTTATTTTGGATGGAATCCTCTATGTATCCCTTGGACCGCATTGGACTTCCAGCCTTTCTGAATCGGCCAAAAGTGTGGCTGGAGTTCGCCGGAAACAATGACCCGTGTACAACGGGGGTTTTGGAAGTTCAAGAAAAGTTGCTATTACTCGTGGGATACTGCCAATTTTATTAGCACCCATAGGCTGTCTGACACACTTTCCGTTGCGATATTGTACAAAAAATCGATTGATTGGAGTGTTAGGCGGGCTAAGGCTTGATATTTCTCAACAATTGTTACGTATTCCTTGCGAATGACGAAGTTGCGGTCTTTTTTTGTGTTTGTATTAGGTAAATTAATTAATAGTAAGTCATCTGAATGTTTCTCAATGTTTTTGACATAAAGTTGTATTAGTTCATTAGTTCGACATGCTCCGTTTATACCAATAATAAGAACAACCTGTAACTTAAAGAGTATTGTAGTAAATAAATTAATAAAATTGATATGAATGTATAATTATGCCTATCAACATCTACTAAGTACGTAGGTATTAGATTATGTTAAGTAGTTGATTAATAAATGTTTTCAAACTTTCGCGATTTGTACACATTATAAAAATAGTAAATCGAGTCTAATCAGTCTACCCGTGACCACGGCCGGTGAAATTCGGTCGAAACGTCGGGATAAATAAGGTATTTTTCTGCCTTATAAATTTTCTACGCGATTAGACCCGAATTAGTATTTTTATAGTTGATTAATATACTTAAGTAGATACTGAATGTGCAATCGACTTACTTTTGCCGCCAAATATACGGAATCAGGAGCTTCGTTAAGAAACTTTTCAATTTCAGATGCTGTGAAAACGTTTGATTTTTTTGGTTGATGACTAGATGAGGTTCTTTTTAAAAATGCCACTAATTTAGGATAGGTGTCGATATGTATGTCTTTTTTCATCTTTATTGTTGCTTTTAGCATTGAATACGTACTCCATAGAGTGCTTGATTTCCTGGTCTCTGATAATTCAATAAAATATACCAGCAAAATTGCAATTGCGCAATTAATATAAAATAACAATTGGAGCAGCCGCTGGACACACAGATACTTTATTTTTTGTTTATTTTGTTTTGTCTCTTATGTTTTTTTTGTCTGTGTGTCTGACTGCTTTCGTACCAAATAAATTTATTTCTTTCTTTCTTTCAAAACGTTTTCTGAGAAAGTTTTAGCTCCTATAGCTAGTCGCCACGTGTTAAACATATCGTACCTACTGTTTCAAATACTTCTCGCGTGATTGTTGAGGGAGAAAGCTCATTTGCGCATTATCAGTCATATTCAGTCAATTCTGTTGGCGTCAAATAAACTTTTTCGTCGCTAGAATCACTCATTTTAGGTTTTTCACTTGTGTTCAAGTTTCTTGTTTTTAACCTAAGGTTTTAACAATATGACGTGAAAAGAAAATTGTGCGCGCAGAGCAAATTGAAAAAAGTACACCAAGCCTCACCAAGGAGGTACCGAGTCTGAGTTTTTAGCAAATTAAAAAAAGTTGTATGATAAATTCGGCACCATGGAGGTAGAAGTAAATTGGTTTAATGATGTTTTGAATTCACAAACTTAGTGCACACGATGATCTAAATTCAAATTTACTTTATCCTATAACGGATAAAAATTGTTATTAATCTGAGGATAAAAACGACTTTTGCACTCAGATATCGAAGAGCAAAAATACTCTTTCCGAGATGGGGGGGATGAAAAAATATTTTACTCAGTTTAGGTACGTACACAGTTTTATATACCTACCTCTGGGATATTTTTTAATGCGTCATAATTAAAAATGCTCTTTTTTGTTAGTTGTTTCGAGTCATATTATTATACTTAATATTATAAAGCTGAAGAATTTGATGTTTTACATTTATTTATTTATTTTATTGGTTCACCTACAATTGTTCACACTGGTTTTATACACAAGACATCATGCAATAAATTACTTTACATTAGTGCAACAATCACTTATAGGTAAACACTACATGCTTATGAAAGTTGTACAACACAAAGAGAATAAAAAAAAAAAAAAACAAGGAATATAATTATTAAATTGAACTAACCCAGCTATATAAATATATCTATCTACAACATGCATTTTATGTACCTATTATGATTTACAGATGTTTTTGACAATACTTAGTAAGTAAATAATATTTGCCTTGCAAAAGAAAAGTTGTTTTTATCATGGTCGACAAAAAGACAATAAAATGTGTTGTTTTATAAGATAAATAAATCGACACACCCAGATCATTGATCTAAGTCCACACGTAAATACAACACAATAGGTATTCGCAATTTATAAAATTACCTACAGTGTATCCAGTATAATTTGACATTTCAGTGATGCGCTGCTTGCGAAGGCAAAACGCGATAATACGTCAAATTCAATACATTTTAATTTAGTTCCTTACTTCGCCGCGTGTCTAGTTATACTGGGCGGAGTATAGATGCTCTAAAAAACAATAATTTCACGGGCTGACTGATCGCGTTCACCTTACTGCTAAAGAATTATAGTAAGTCCAACATAATATCGTTTAATACTTTACTCAAAAATGCTTGTAATGTGGTCATTATTTTGACAACCTTTTTTGAGCAAAGTCGACCTTTCCGCGCTACTTGAATAGGCGCCAGCAAAGTTGTATGGAATTTCATTGCTGGTGAGTTTTAGCCACCAGCAATGTCCTTTGAAAATCCATTATTGTTTCAAAAATAGTCAGATGCAAAAAGTATGATATTCATAATTTGGCTGTATAGGCAGCACAATCATTAAAGACTTCTTAAAAAAAAGCTAAAGCCCGGGGAAGAAACAAATCGTTACTTTAAATAAATTCTTACTATTCTAAGCTGGTTTTATTTAAATTACTCGCATTCTTTAAGTAACGCACTATACAAGCCTTGGTCCGCAATGACTGCGCTGCTGGCCACGGTATGATGGCCTCGAGCTTAGGTTAGCTACGCTCTCGGCTTCCAAGCTTGGTCATCATTGCAGCCCTTGCTGTCCGCGCTATAAAGGCCTTGACCTTCGGTCTCGGCCTTTATTCCAGCGTGTCCATCAAGAGCTGCAATGCTAACCGCGCTGTGATGGCCTGGAGCTGCGCTACACTGCGCTTTCGGCCATCATCAGTGCTGCCATCAACGCAGTCATTACAGACCGCGGCAGTAATGTACTATTATTGAGATTTAGAGTTAAATGGTAAAAAGTATTATGAAACTTTACGATTATTAACCTTTTATAGACTTAGGGACTTTATTTAAAAAAATGAACTATATTTAAAAATAAGTAGTGACTCTAGGACTTATGCCCGGCTGCTCTAAACTCGAAGTTAGTAATAAACAGCTCTCATATTATGGGAAACAAGCTTTTGCCCGCAGCTTCGCTTACGTGGTTTTTTTTCACCCCCTTAGGGGTTGAATTTCGAGAAATCCCTTCTTAGTGGATGTTTACGTCACAAAATGAACCTACTGTCAAAATTTCAAGTTTCTAACCCCAGCCGTTTAGGCTGTGCGTTGATAGATCAGTCAGTCAGTCAGCTTCTCCTTTTATAAATATAGATATACCAACAGCAGCTAGGTACCATTTTCTTTACACATAGTATAAAAAAAGTCGCTCCCGCTGTCTGTACGCTTAGATCTTTTAAACTACGCAACGGATTTTAATGCAGTTTTCAGCAATAGATAGTGATTCAAGAGGAAGGTTTATATGGCCCACATTAGTATCTACATTGCTCACGTGCGAAGCCAGGGCGGGTCGCTAGTAAAGTAGAATTCATTACATTGGACAAACATTTTTTTAAATACCTTTCTGGCGATCACGTCGCAGTCACCAATATAGTGTTCCGCCTACGAAAAGGGAGGATTATCCTCCAATATCTCGTTCCCCTACACCTTCCTCAATTTTAAACTAAGTAAGTAGGTAAATCCTAAATATCAAATTCATCTGCACGGAGTTCCTCTCATTGTACGGAAATCAGCTTATATCTACTGGAAATGTATAGATTTATTTGCCGTCATGTGTGTCTATTGAAGTTTTGGTAGATACCAAATAATACATAGGTGTCCTCCTTCTTAGAAAACCCCAAATCTATTTCTAACTAAGCTAACGACAAAAACGCCTGAACTAAAAAAAAACTTTTATTTATGTATATTGTTGTTACAATTAAGTAGAAACATATAATTAATGACTAAATCCTGTTCCAGTGCCTTTAATCCTGAGTCCGTAAACTGTTTGCATCTGCTCTCCACATTTTCAAACGAATAAGGTCTGTGTTCCATTTCATTAAGATCCAAAGTCCTCTCCATACATCTCGTAAATCGTTGGGCAGAACTGCTTAGCCAGCTTTTCATAAGGGGAATCCTTTTCAATTTTCATATCAAAGGTCAATTTGTTCCATAAATGGTGAGTGTACGCGTTCTCAACGTTCTTTAGGTCACCAGCTTTAAAATATACGTCTTTATTCGAATAATGGATCGGATAGAAATACTCTGGGCCGTAAACTTCGTATCCTGTAAATAATAAATGTTTGATGAATAAATTATAAGCTAATTTTAAAGGTTAATCGATCGTTAATCTTCATATATTCACGTAAATCTTACAGTTCCCCGATTCAAGGGACCTACTTTGAAAATCGAACTACGACGCGGCGAGACGCTTCGACTGACAGATCGCACGTTATCGAAACATATGTTTTGGATCCGACAATCGATTCGATTTTCGCGATTTGACATTTTATCTTTCGTTCACCCTACTCCCAAATGCTAATTGACATCTAGTAGTTCGTTTTATGACAATACTTTAATCGTATATTTATTAAATTCGTTGTTTCGTTCTGAAACATCGACGATCATTTTTCGGAGTAGGCCCACAGAAGCTTTTCTAAAGATCCGGTTTGTTATCTCTTTTTCGAAGCGAGATAACCGAATGTTATCGGTAACTGGTAACACTGGACAATGTTGATAAAGGAGGGTAATCGTCAAGATGAATCAACGCACCCGAAGTTATAAAAACACTGGTCATTCGACGGAGCAGAGGATTCCATTTCGTACAACTGAAGAAGTCTGACCTTTTATATCTGATTAGCTTGTCCTTATTTTCTGATTTTGAGTAAATTATTATATTGTGAACTAGCTTCTGTAACTAATCACTAACCCAATTAAAAGTACTCTCAGTGGTGGAGAGTCTATGTTGGTTTCATTTACTTTATTTACCATGCTCCCAGTCCTGGTATACCGATATTAGCTATAACTGTAATGATAGTTTCACCTCTACAAGATTCTGTTGTATGTTTTTTATACGAATCGCATGGAGAATACCACGAAGTAAGAGAATGACATACAACTGTAAGTTCCAACAATACGCGCGTAAGAACGCGTCTTCACAAACGCTCTAACACGTCGCCATTTTGAATTGTCCGCTTTAAACCCCACATCACGCTCCAAGTAAAGCTCCGTGTCTCCTTAAACAAGATCTAAGAGCCAAGCTGCATCTGACGGAAGATACGTCGCCGATCTTCCGCCGGTACACATAATTCCATATAAACATCTCACACCGTACACATTTGACCGAAGATGCGTTACTAAAATTCTTCGAGTTAATTAAGGATGGAAGGTCGACGACGTAAACTTAATCTTCCGTCAGATGTGGCTTGGTCCTAACACATCATCCAAGCGAGCGTATCACGATTTTAGTGCAAATATTCGAAGAGTTTAGCTTCAACCTAATTTAAGTAAATAAAATCCCCGAAAAAAAAAATGGCACCTATTTTCTTTTATTTATAACACCTTAATTCCAAAACGGAGTGCCTATCAGCAAAACCATACATATAACCTACACTGAAAATCAAACCGAGAAGTTTCTTACATCACGCTTGTATTCCCCGAAGGATTTGGACAGAGGTGTATAGTAACACCCGCATTAAGCCGTTATGTTTGAGTCCCAAGTAATAGGGGGCGGGCCTATTGCCATCAACCAGGCACAAATCCAAACTCCAGGCTGCTACTGAGGAATTCCACTCGGAAAAACCCAATAACACTATGCCCGACCTGAGGATTGAACCCAGGACCTCACGATCAGCAGTCGCGCTTGCCACCACTAGACCAACGAGGCAGTTAGAGCTTTCTTATTAGGAGAAATCTTATTATTCCTAGTCCACACCAATGAAGCAAAGATTATAATATTATTTATGACTAATAACTACCGCAGTGATAGCCTAGCGGTTGAACGCTCTCCTTCCGTGCAGGAGGGTCTGAGTTCGATATCAGCCCATACCTCTGAGTTTTAGAATTCACGTGCGGATCAGAATTTCATTATCACTTGCGTTAACGGTGAAGGAAAAACCTCCTAAGGAAACCTGCACACCTGACAAGGCTCCATAAAGTTCTCGATTGTGTGTGTAGTCTGCCAATTCGCACCAGGCCAGCGTGGTGGCCTAAGGCCTAAACCTTTCTGAGAAGAGGCCTGTGCCCAGCAGTGGCATAGTAATGGGCTGATTATGTTATGGTAATACTAACCCTGACAAGTGCTGGCGGACCAATCTACCAGATTTGATGGCTCGCACATTTTGTGAAGCACTCTCGTGAAGGCGCCAGGACCATTGTGTAACCAAAGATCTGGTCTATAAGTAGTTTTTACTTCGCTGAAAGTAGAGAAAACAATATACTTAATCTTTACATAGTATAAAACAAAGTCGCTCCCGCTGTCTGTACGCTTAGATCTTTTAAACTACGCAACGAATTTTATTGCAGTTTTCAGCAATAGATAGAGGGATTCAAGAGGAAGGTTTATATGCCCCACATTAGTATGTACATTGCACCCGTGCGAAGCCGGGGCGGCTCGCTAGTTAAGTAATAAAATAAAAGATAAACACACAACAATATAAAGTACTTGGGGGGGGGGGGGGGGGCTCATGGCTAATTACCAACCACGCGTATCATACGATCTGTGAAGTTAAGCTGACTAACTACTAAGAAGTTACTGTGAAGTTAAGCTGACTAACTACTGATAACTGAGATGCAGAGGTCTGATGGCAGTCGCACCCATGTAAAATACTGGTATCTGATTAGACTGGACGTTGACACCAACATAGTTGGGAAAAAGCTAAGCAGAACAATATAATTAAGAAGTACCTATCTAGATATTTATTACAGGCTTATTACAGCAATTGTATCTATTTATAAAACCCAAAAATTGCAAGCTCCGGGCTACTACTTAACACTTTGTCGACCGGGGAAAAGAACCCAAGGCCTCGCGCGTAAGCTGCGCTTGTGACGTACCAATGAGGCCATTTGGAAATGTAAATAAGGTATTTTTTTACACGTCGGCGTTAGGTGGGTACCCAGTACTGCCCCCTGACATTATGCCGATGGCCCTTTTCGCACTTATTTTTTGTCTTTTTCTTGTGTAGGTAGGCACTTGATTGTACTGTGTACCAATAATACATTTTTCTTGATCATTATTTTTAAGCTCTTAGGTAGCATTTCGGATTTGTACGATAAAAATAATATGACCGTATAAAATGCGCTAATCTTCCGTAAAATTAACAATGGGCAAATGATTTTTACAAAATACGCGTGTACATTCACGTGTTTTGTAGTTCAGTAAAAAAGATAAATTTACACTCGGGAGCAATGAATCCGGGTCACCAAAAACCTTAATATTTCGGAAAACATTGTTAAATATTGTTTAACATTGTTTTTAGGGTTCCGTACCCAAAGGGTAAAACGGGACCCTATTATTAAAACTCCGCTGTCCGTCCGTCCGTCCGTCTGTCACCAGGCTGTATCTCATGAACCGTGATAGTTAGACAGTTGAAATTTTCACAGATGATGTATTTCTGTTGCCGCTATAACAACAAATACTAAAAAACAGAATAAAATAAATATTTAAGCGGGTCCCCATACAACAAACGTGATTTTTTTGCCGTTTTTATAGATAATGGTGCCGAACCCTTCGTGCGCGAGTCCGACTCGCACTTGGCCGTTTTTATTTTTTAACCCGCCTGCCAAGGAAGGGTTATGTTTTTCGCGCATATCTTGTACCTATGTATGTTTATAAATTTATTTATTACCTCGTATCTTCCAAACGGCTGGATGGATTTCGACAGTTAAGGTATCGTTATATTCGTCTTAAAAACCCAAGTGTCCTCAGATATGTGTATGAAAAAAATGACGGATTTTTGGCTCGAAATAGTAGGTACCTAATACGTTAATAAAAAAATAACCAAACCTATCGAGTAGGGTATCAAAATAAAGGAAATTAAAAGGGGATTACAAAAATATATATAAGTTATATGTTTAAATTTCATTAGGAATAATAAATTGGTTTAAAATGTTTTCGATAGCGTAAACATGGCCATGTTTGTGTCGGACCTCGTGCTATCACGGGACACTAAAAATTCTAAAATAAAAAATAATTTAAAATATCAAAAACCCGAATTCAAAAAATAAATAAATGTAATGCACTAAAAAGACCGAAACAAGATTGAGAATAGAAAATAAAATAAAAATAAACTATAAACGAAGTAAACTCTACTTCAGTTTAACAGACAATATTATCAGCTGAAAGCCGAAGATAAATAAATACCCGCATTAAGTTTAGTAGCAGACGGGACCCAATTGTAAATTATAAACCGAAAGAAAATTATGATTTTTAAATTATTTATTTATGTTGGTGACACAAATTCATTGCTCCCGAGTGTACAATTTAGAATACAAATATATTTTTGGAGTTAATTTTAATATTTTTTTAAGGCTTGATTTTACCAACGTCGGATAGCGTTTATCCAAGGAATAAGACAGACGTGTTGACAGAATTTCTATACGAAAGCTGTCAAAACGTCAAATTTATTCCTCGATTAAAGTTATTCGACGTTGGTAAAATCGAGCCTAAGAAGTTTCTATGATTTTTTTTCAAATCCATTCTACACATTACCTATTTCATAAGTTAGTTTAGTATTATCTATTCGTAAACTAGTGCCTACTCCTAATTAGCTGGCATAGTTTTCCTTTATCGTTACCGCTACTAATGCAAATTTTGACCTATTGGTAGGTACTTAGGTACATACGAGTTTGAAAATATCCTCACAAGCATAGTTTTCACTTGTTATAATAAAAAGGAATTGCATTGTAATACATACTTAAGTACTGCTTCGGCGAGTCTTCTTCCAAGGTGGTCCATAGAAATAGCGAGGGCTGCCGTATTTACCAAGCCGTCATCTTCCTTGCCCGCCCAGTTGTGACCCAGAGGCGTCAACGACTTGACGACCAAAATATCCGTGTCCAGATACACACCTCCCCACTTGTACAAAGTTAGATATCGCAGCGCGTCGGAAGTATGTTCAACCCGCCATCTGCTTTCTTTAAAAGGACCAGATTCCATCATCTCCTCCAAAGGAGTCTTTTTAGCATAGTCAGAAATGTGCACCCTAGCGAATCTTACGTTTGGGAAGTGTCTTAGCTTCGCAATACAACTCCTTTCATACACAACTTCACTGACAGGAGCACTGAACATGACGTAAACTTGTCTTCTTGGATGAGCTCTAGACGCGGACTCGATGGCACATGCTTGACGCGAGTTTAACCCTCCACGGCATGATGTTTCGTGGAAGAATATTGAGTTGGGCCTCGGAGAAAAACTCGGGTCTTCAGACGAGGGCAGCGCGTCACCCTCATCTATATAATGGCACGATATATTGTTATCTATCGCATTAAGATGCATTATAAAAGGTTCTGGGAATGTCACATTTTTCGAATTGATATAATAAATAGTAATACCACTGAAAACCGCAAAAGTTATAAATATAATCACATTTATGCGTATAAAAAAGTTTTTTTTTGCGTGTATCATCGTGTACTTTTTTAAAATAATATTGACACGAGAACGAATTAACGGAATCATTTTAACGGCACATTATCAAAATTAGATAGCGATCTACAGCAAACATTTTATTAGAACATGAGATTTCAATCAGATTGCTACGATGTTTTAAAATACATACACTATTGAAGGATTATGTTACACATCTGTTAGGTCGACATAAAATTACCGATTTATATATTTTCCTCTTGCTTCCCAAGTTACAAGCGTTTTATATGTCTGTGGCGGCGCGTGGCTTTAGCGTGTGATGATAATGAAAACATCGCAAACTATAAATGGTACAACCTCTTTTTTTCATGTTTTGTGTACCGTAATTACCAAAATGCTACCGAAAGATCAATTAAAATAATTAATGAACACAAACATTTTCACATAATGAAAAGTCAAAAGACTAATAACTTCGTAATTTCTCAACGAGGTCGTAGGTTTGCTTCAGTATTGGATTAACTCCTTCGAAGGCCCGATGCGGCGTCTAATGCGGGCCTTTTTTTTATAAAAAAAATGGTAAGGATATTATTATCATACAATTTGTTTCATTGTACTCGCACAGCAAAACTAGTTTAAAAAATTTAAAACCATGCTCAGTTTCACAATTTATATGGAGATCGATAGCATGGTCATGGAGAAAATGGTACCTTTGTATGTACGTAATTTATAGAATCACTAACTCAAAATGTAAAAATATTCTTGGATATTTTGGAATTAAAACCTAAATAATCTGTTAAAAAAATAACAAAAATATTATAATGATGTGAATTGGAACATTGACAATTTAAAACGTGACAACACTACTTATTAAAGAACTTGTTTCAATGCAAAATAATTTTAATATTAGGAATCATAAACCTACCAAGAAAAATGATGGATTGACCTAATCGCTAGTAACTTGCACGACGTAACAGACAAACACAAACACACACACACACATACACACACACACACACACACATACACACATACACACACACACACACATACACACACACACACACACACATACACACACACACATACACACACACACACACACACACACACACACACACACATACACACACACACACACACATACACACACACACACATACACACACACACACACACACACACACACACACACACACACACACATACACACACACACACACATACACACATACACACATACACACACACACACACATACACACACACACACACATACACACACACACACACACATTTATCAATTTATTCAACTATTTTCCGTTTGGTCATGAAGCTGCGTAAAGTATAACTTTTGAACAGTTTCGCTATTCGGTTCGCTTTCGTTCCGCATTCGCGACGGTGCGCGGTGTGCTAGGTAGTGGCGTAATAAGTGCGATGGGTCTGTGGTTCTTCAGCTAGATATTGTCACAGTTTTTTCAATCAAATAGGTGCTAGTGCATGAAAAGAGCCTCCATGCGTGACGATACTCCGGGGATGGTCAAGACTGGCCACCTAGTCTACCTGTTTCTTATAAGTATCACTTTTTTATAACAGTCGTCTCATATGACAGTAAGTACATCTGACTGGCTAATCCTCACCATAGCATGAGCTATTCTCATATAGCTCACCGTGAAACGGTAGGAAGGCATGCGTGGCCATCCCCAAAGGCCGAGGGCCCCAGGTATTTTTCAAGGGACCACCATTTAGTTACGCCACTAGAGCAGCGTAAAACATTATCAAAACGGGCGAGTATGTAAAAGTATTTATTTGGCCCTTCCCCACCTCCCCCATATTCCACCCCTTTCCTACTTCCTCCATATTCCCCCAATACGCTAGTTTCTAGTGCTTTAGCTGGGGAGAAAAGCGGCGTAACCAATTCCGCAACAAAATGATTGTCTGTCAATGTATGTAATGATTTGCATTTTTTTTACATAAATTACCTAATTTTATTATAAATACTTGTCTATAGCACACACCATTTCACCATCAAACAGTTAACCCCTCGTTTACACCTAAAAACAAGTTGTAAACAAATTGTTTAAAGGTGTTTTTAAAAGTACCTAGTTGTTTTAATCAATTTTTTTTTTTTTTTTTTTTTTTTTTTATTAAGTGAAATTTATTACATACCTACATTATACAATTAAATTATTTATCTATACACAAATATCATTTACCTACATTTAAACCTAATATATACAATATAAAACTAAACTAAAAACATACAAATCTAAAGACAAAACTAACTACCTATATACAAAATTATTAAAATACAAATTATTCAAAAATATCACTTAGGCGTCAAAATATTCCTCCTCATCACCATCATCCGGAAGCGTGCCCAGAAGACTGGCAGCGTTACCACGCTGGATGGCAACGCTTATTCTTTGGCCAAAGAATAAGCCAGCCCTCTGGTCACGCGAAGCGTCGACCAGCCTTTGGGCAATTTCTTTAAACAAAAGATGTGTACTCGGACCCCATGGCCCGAGCGTTTCGACCCCAAACGGCTCAAAGTCATAGCAACCAATGAGGTTACTATATTTGCGCCGCTTGAGGGCCTCCGCGGCCGCAGCGGCAGCGCCAGCACAGCCCGCCGAGCTAGGAAGATGGGATGGAGCAAGGGTGTCGACACAAGTTGCGTCCCATACCAAAGGCCTACCCATCTTCCATGGCAATAGCGACATGCCATCTGGTCTCTTCCCGTCGTCGCGTGCCAAACCATTCGGTTCTAGTACAGCTGGCACGCCGGCGGTGGCAAGAGCACGACGGATAATGTCGTTAATATTGGCGTGCCGTGCTATGCGACCTGCACTCCTGCAGCAAGACAGACCATGGTGTCCGAGGCTGTCAACTGCTTCACCACAATGACACCGATGAGGAGCAACACATGGAGCGCCCAAGCGCAGGCAAGTGGCGAAACGGAAACTTACGTCATCCAACATAGTGCCTACGTTGGATGACGGAAGTGCCTGAAGCCAAAGTCCCGACTCCCATTCGCCCACAGCCAAAAGACGAGCACGCTCGGCAGTATTGACAGACGTATTCAAAAGGTTTTTCCGTGTCAAACTGCAAAGCGGCTCGTCCCACTGTCTCTGGGAAGACGGATTGACGGGCAACACCGTATTGGGACAAGCCATTTTCCAGGCGTTCTCAGCATCGGTCAAGCACGGTACTTCAAAATCAACCAGTGAGGATGATAAGATTTTCCTGGTTAATTTCTCCGTACCGTGGACCGAGGACAAGAACGCCGGTAAACTAATACTAGAAATTTTGCGGACGCCGAGACCACCCAAACGAATGGGAAGTGTGGCTTGTAACCAAGCTCGGTCGTCCAGAGCCACGTTAAGGATTGATGTTAATGTGTTACGTATAATTTTGTCTACTTTGTCCAAGAGTAATGTATGTTTCCATAAATGGGAAGAACGGAGGCTATACGTAAATTTTGGTCCAAAACAACAGTATCGGATAATAGTAAAAGCCGAATGTATATTAATTTTGAAAAGCCTTTCCGAAATATCACTAAAATTTTGTATTTTTTCCTCGATGAAATTTGGAAAAGATTCTTCTAGGATTGGGGACCCTAGGAGGCGAAGTGAACTTTTTTCGATAATTTTGATATTTGGGGCTATTGAATTAAATTTTTGGAGAGTCTGTTGTCGGTCGAAAGTGTGGGGTAGGAAAATTTCACATTTAGATGGGCTGAGGTCTAGTCCAATAGAATTGAATTTTTGTTTTCAAAAGGTTAAATCATCTAAAACTGTATCTACGTCGCCGCCTAGGGTTCCATCGTCTAGGTACCATACGTTAAATTTTGAATTTAGTTGTCGAATAATGGGATTAATTGCTAAACTAAAAATGACTGGCCCAAGAGGGTCACCCTGTTGGCATCCAACGGCCGATTCTAAAAGGTTGTCTTTATATATTAATTTAGAGGGTTGCCTATAGCATTGCTAAAGAAAACTGTAAATTTTGGGTACTTCATTTTTAACTTCAGCCAGCAAGGTGTCCCGGTTTACGGAGTTGAAGGCGTTCTTTATGTCAACCTTGAGGATGACCTCTCCTTCATTTCTGTCTAAAAATGTAGTTAGGGCGTGTACGGCAGCCTCACAACCCCCTTTTGAACCGAAACCTAGTTGCAGGGGCTGGAATTTGCTGGCCAGGGTTTCACTATAGAAGGCGCAGCAAATCTTGGCTACCATACGCCGGTAAGTGCACCCTACGGCAATGGGACGAATGCCGCCATCTCTCTTGCGCAGGGCACAAAGATTGGCCCCGTACAGAATCTCGATGACGGATTCGTGCACATTGCCGGAGAGCATCAAATTGGTCAGAGCCGTGAGCTCCCCCAAAAGCGACTCACCAGCTTCCCCGGCGCCGAAACACGTCAAGTCTTTCAGATGTTGAGGTGTCAAGCCGTCGAGGCCACCGGCGGAACCGCTCCTGAAGGAACCCACGGCTGCGACCAATTGGCGGGCTGTAATAGTAAGGTTGTCGGAGTCAGGGTCAGGGGGGTCGGGGAAGGAGAGATCATCCGCAGGAGCAGGGTGCTTACTCTGCAGAGCTGTAAGTGTCTCTGCAGAGTAAGGCGCCAACACATCACTGCTAAAGAGTATCCTGGCTGCACCCCCAATATCACCTTCACCTAATTTGGATTGTACATGTTGACATATACCTCTTGGTGAGGTGTGGATCTGTGGTGGTAATTTTGAGTCGAAATTTTGGGTCGGAAAGTTACAATTATCTTTAATTTGGGTCGTCAAAGACTTTTTGTTTGCCAAATTCTTTTGGACATGTAAAATCCTATAAGGGAAGGTGAGTAGTTGTTCCCAAGCACGTTGCGAGTTTTCCCGGACGGCGAGACGGACACATCCTGCTAAATGGTGCGCAACGGCAGGTCTGGCGCCGCGGGGAACTCGCTTTAAAACAGGAACAGTTTTTTAAAATTTTGAAAGTCTTTGCCAAAACGGATCAAGAGTAGGTGTTGGTGTAGTAGGTATGACGCTGGGGTTTGAGGAGGCATTTTGGAGTTTGTGGACTTTCCCAAAATGCACGTTCAAACCCCGCTTACCTTTAAAAAAACGCGCTTGAGGACAGTGGGGACATCTGACCAGGACATCCAGTGACGTGGAAGGTTGACAAGCACTTATTTCCGCATTGCCACTTAACATTAAATATTACTATTAACACTTAGATTATTATACAAAAACAAAAAAAAAATATTTACAAAAACGTAAAATAATATTACAAAAACTGAAATGTCATGAAGTGGAATTGTTTGTACACGTAACGTAGCGACTAGCGACAGATCTTCGGCCAATGGGGTGTGCGCGTAAACAATATTTTATAATTCAGCACGAATCCGGAGCTTGCAACTAGTATCGCCTACGTTGCCACGGTAACGTCAGACGTGGCGTCTTCACTGTCAGGATGATTATTGGCAAAAATTATTTTAAAATATTTAAAACAAGTGTTTTAAAAATGTACGTACATGTTTGCTATTTTAAGTTTGGATTTGCGGTTTTCTTAAAATTTACTACGTACATCTAGAAAACATGTTTTATTCCTAGGTGTAAACGAGGGGTAAGAATGCAATTAAGTTACTACTTACACGCTATCGGTTAAAGAACCGGCATTAATGCGTATTGTAATTATACCTAAGGTATACTTAAGGTATAATATACATTAATACATATAATATAATATACATTACACTATATATATATATTTATTTCATATTTATTGTATAATTATAATATTTATTTATTTGTGTTTTTAGGTTTATTTTACGTACATAATTTAATGTCTCCTAATTAATTGTTACACTGTGAACTACCTCTCTCTTTTTTTCTTGCACTTCATGTCCATCCAAAGGTTGTCTGGAAGAAATCGCCTAGTGCGATAAGACCGCCCATTGTACATCTCTATTTTTATAGTAATGTTTCTTGTTTGTTTTGTGTACAATAAAGAGTATTGTATTGTATTGTATAAATTTTCTTCTTGATAAAATCAATTAGAGCCTGTTTGTGATAGGAACTTGTAATTATTTTTACCAGTGTTTTGGAATTGTAATCATACGACCAAATGACGTAAATTTTAATAATAATGTTATATCCTAGTTAAAATTAATTAGCCTATTTGTGTTGTGAAGTCCTAATATTTTTCTTGAAACCATATTATTTTACTGTTATTATTGTCGATATTTAAAAAAATGTATTTTATCATAAAAATACTGCTGCGACATCAAAGATTGTACATTTACTACGTCTGTGGGTTCACTTTAATTCTTGTTATGTATTGTATCATGACTCTGCATTGTTATACCACACTCGAAAATTGGATGCCAAAAAGTAAAGAAGTATCATGCCATGTCTCAAGAAAGAATGATGCGCTGCCATTACTTCGTAACGACGCCACTTTGCCTGAGAAGTCTTTTTTTTTCCATGAGACGTCGTGTAAGGGTGGTTTAACTTCTCGTCAAGCGTGTGCAGTTGAATCAGCTGCTAGGACACATCCTGGACACCAAATCAACTTGTTATTCACCTCACCAGTCTCACAAGAGACCTTAGACGATAGTCGTCTTAAAACCCTAACTGACAATTTTAAGAACGTGAAACTTGCAAGGGTTCATATTGAAGACTATGTAGATGAAACACCTCTAGAATTACCGGTAAAAAACTTGCTTCGTGATAACAATTACGTGCATATTTCAATTATTATGAAGTACTTGACTATGTACAAGTACAGTGGGATCTATTTGGGTTTTGACGCGATTGTAGCTCGGTCTTTCTTTCAGTTTTTTTTTGGATGCATTATTTCTTTCGCTCGTCTATTTTCTACCATTCATGGCATCCCGCTGTTTTCCTTATCCCTCACTTACAATTAATTTCTGTTATAAACAAAAATAATCAATTATTTTTTTGATAATTATTATGTTGTTTGCCCTGTGGTCGTTCACCTGCGCGCGCATAGCTAACTCGGCTACGGACACCACAGATTAATTATATATGTTTACAAAGAGATCAACGCGCCATTTTTCACAAATTCTTTTGTATTAGAGACCTAAAGTCTGTTATTTTCCTCGCAAGTGTGTTGGAAAACGTCGTATGAAACGCGTGTGTATTAATCATTACACTCTCGGCTCACTTATCGCACTCGCCTGCGGCTCGCGCGCACAATACTGCCTCGACCGTAATGACCAACATAGCACAATATCATAATGTACTATTATAACGAATACTACCGCAGTGATAGCCTAACGGTTAAACGCTCGCCTTCCATGCAATAGGGTCTGAATTCGATACCGGCCCGTACTTCTGACTTTTCGAATTCACGTGCGGATCAGAATTTGATTATCACTTGCATTAACGATGAAGGAAAAACATCGTAAGGAAACCTGGACACCTGAGAGGGCTCTATAAAGTTCTCGATGGTGTGTGCAGTCTGCCAACCCGCACTAGGCCAGCGTGGTTGTGGACTAAGGTCTAAACCCTTCTCATTCTGAGAGAAAAGGCCCGTGCCCAGCAGTGGGACAGTAGTGGGCTGATTATGTTGTGGTGATACTAACCTTGACAAGTGCTGGCGGACCATTCTGACTCATTTGATGGCGCGCACATTTTATGAAGCACCCTCGTAAATGCGCCAGGACTATTGTGTGACCAAAGATCTGGTCTATAAGTAGCTTTTACTTCGCTGAAAGTAGAGAAAAAATGTACTTAATAAGTAATAAAATAAAAGATAACACAACAATATATAAAGGACCTGTAGGGGTTCGTGGCTAATTACCAACCACGCGAATCATACGATTTGCGAGTTTCGGATCATACGATTTGTGAGAGCTGCGCTTGCCGCGGTCAGTCCGTGAATGGGTGACTGTTCGTTACACATCGAGACCCGTCCGTGCCTCGGAGAGCACGTTGAACAGTCGATCCTGGGTGTCATAGGAATACTTATGACAGTCGTTATGGGAATTCAGAAGCCCGAAAGTCTGACAAACGGTCTAACCTTAGGATATCGGCATTGCCTAATAAGCTAATAACTTAGTTGCAGAGGTCTGATGGCAGTCGCTCCGTGTAAAATACTGGTATTCAGCCGCATCTGATTAGACTAGAAGCTGAACCCAACATAGTTGGGAAAAGGCTAAGCAGAACAATATATGAAGTACCTCTCTAGTTTATTACTACCTACAGGCTTTAAATCAGAGCAATTGTATTAACTATTTATAAAACCCAAAAATTGCAAACTCTGGGCTACTACTTAACACTTTGTCGACCGGGGAATCGAACCCAAGGTCTCGCTCTCGTTACAAGGCGTCGCGCGCGCTTGTGACGTACCAATAAGGCCATTTGGAAATATAAATAAGGTTTTTTTTACATGTCGGCGTTAGGTGGGTAGCTGGGTACCTAGTACTGCCACCTGACATTATGCCGAGCTGATGGTCCCTTTCACACTTATTTTTTTTTTCTTGTGTAGTTAGGTACTTGATTGTATTGTGTACCAATAACACATTTAATTTGATAATTATTTTTAAGTTTTTAGTTAGCATTTCGGATTTGTACGATAAAATTAATATGACCGTATAAAATGCACAAATCTTCCGAAAAATTAACAATTGACAAACGATTTTTACAAAATACACGTGTACATTCACATACACTACAATACAATAGCATGCCGTATAAAGGAACACATAAAAGCGGTCAAAAACAACGATACGCAAAAATCGGCCATCACGGAACATTTAATTCTTTCGGACACAAATCACTTGATCGAGTTACATAACCCTCAGATTATTTCAACAGA
Source organism: Amphipyra berbera (assembly GCA_910594945.2). Lineage (NCBI taxonomy): Eukaryota > Metazoa > Arthropoda > Insecta > Lepidoptera > Noctuidae > Amphipyra > Amphipyra berbera. The sequence goes on along the minus strand of OU343125.1, from coordinate 19,045,110 downwards.
ACGCCACTACATACCAAGAATGTTCAGGGAAGCGATTGAAATTACCAAATACAAAAATTTCAATCGTGAGGATGGGTTTAAATTGTCGAGTGTCTGGAACCCTAGTCCGGTTGTGTAACAACAACAAAAATCAAAAAAGTGCCGTTTCGCGTACAGATATAGTGAGTGTCGTGTGTCGAGAACAGATTCGAGTGAATAGTGAGTTTGCAGACAGTGGTTCTGGTATCGAGTGTAATAAACGAACTAGACGGAGGGTAGACCGTTTCGTCTGCCAATAACATCTACCCGCACGTAACAATCGACAGTTCTTCCGTGATCATGGCGCATGCAACTGCGCCGAAATATCGGAGTCTCAAAAATAAACAGGTACTTACATGGTGTAAATCGCGACATAGTTTATTCTACTACATTCACATGTTTTGTAATTCAGTAAACTATTCAGGTTCAATGATAAATTTACACTCGGGAGCAATGAATCCGGGTCACCAACATAAATAATAACATAATTAATATTTCGGAAAACATTGTTAAATATTGTTTAACATTTTTTTATGTTCGTGAAGCGGATTCTTTTCTCCCGAGTGTACAATTTAGAATACAAAGTTATTTTTACAGTTAATTTAAGTATTTTTTTAAGGAGTTTCTATTAAGTTTATCCACGTCATTTCTACACATTACCTAAGTTATAAGTTAGTCGAGTATTATCTACTCGTAAACTAGTACCTAAATCCTACTTAGCTGCATAGTTTTCCTTTATCGTTAAGAGGAAACGCGGGCTGCAAAATATTAATAATTTGAATATGTTTTTGCGATCTATTTCCGTCCCACTCCTCCTGCAAACATTCCCAATTGAGCGTAAAAGAGATACCTGCATCTCGGACTGATTTCTCTTGAGCAATGTTAGCGAAATCGTACTTTCGTATTTCCCTGTTTCCTTGTTCAAATCTGAACCGAATTTAATATTTTTTTCTGTAGTAATTTAAGAAAGACTTTGGTTATGTCTGTACGTTTTTCTTTTTTATATTCGTCAAAGTTTGCCATATGTTTGAAAATGGTGGTAAAACCGGTCGATTTTTGTAAAGTTTAAACGTTTCTAATTCTTTCAATAATTAATTTATTGACAAAAATAAAACATACGGACATAGCGGTGGTAGATATATGTATATCACATGGTTAAAAATATTTGCTCTAGTGCCATTATGCAAGGAGGAAACTGAGGAATACGTTAGTATGGACTAAATGCCGACCGCATTTCCTCTTAACGGTACTAATGCAAATTTTGACCTATAGGTAGGTACATACGAGTTTGAAAATATCCTCACAAGCATAGTTTTCACTTGTTATAATAAAAAGGAATTGCATTGTAATACATACTTAAGTACTGCTTCGATGAATCTTCTTCCAAGGTGGTCCATAGAAATAGCGAGAGCTGCAGTATTTACGAAGTGGTCATTTTCCTTGCCCGCCCAGTTGTGTCCCAGAGTTGTCAACGACTTGACGACCAAAATATCCGTGTCCAAATACACACCTCCCCACTTGTATACTTATTTATCATAGTAACAGTTGTGCACATATCCATTGATAATGAACAATGTGTCATATATGTATACCAATATTAATATTGTAGGTATCTATAGTATTACTAGTGTATGGTCTAAGGCATAAACTTAGAGGCGGTTACACCCATCAGCTAGTAAAGGGCTTCCTAATAGCCGTTACGAATCACCACGATCGCAGATAGGAGTACGGATAGTGAAGTTAATAGTACCGCTAGTACGAGTTCGCAAATTACGAAAACGATAATTTTTGTGAGCTCGCTCGGGAATTCGGGGATTGCTTGTCAAAATTGCTTGTCATTGACTTTAAGGACAGACAAATATCACGTAAGTACCAATATTAATGAAATATAAACATATTTATTTGCGTGAGCAGATAGTTTTTCATTTTCAGTTTTCATGGGTACAATATCCTCTCCATCTTATTGTTATAAAGACTGGCGATCGTTGGACAGTACTCCTTAGCAATCCTCCAATAGAGCGAAGCTTTAGTTATCATATTGTATTTAGTAAAATGGTGCCATACAAAGTAGGTGTATATTCTTTGATTTTTCCAAGCCCCCCATACAGCTGTATTGAAATAAGCTTGTCTGTCGTAAAATGATATTGGATAGAAGAGTTCTGGGCCGTACACAGCTACATCTGCAATAATGTTAACCATTAATAGCCCAACCCCCTATTACCCTAGTACGAGCTTGCAAATTACGAAAAGGGCAATAGTTTTGTGAGCTCGTTAACTAAATAATAATTAATATCCCTATTTGTCTCTTCTTCTTGCGAGTGTGTAAGAGGGATAGACTGTAGCGAGCTCACAATAATTTGCAAATTCGTACTGGGGGTACTGGTTGAACGTTTCGATAAATCAATTGTAGACGATTCTGGTAACGCGAGAAAACGAGTTAACGAACCGAATCATTCGACAACTGACTTGTCGAAAAGTTCTGAATCAGGCGGCTGACACGGTATCCTATTAGTTTTCATAATAGTGATTGTATTAATAATCACTTCTCATAACTCGCTACCCACTATTGTTACAAATATAACAATTCAAATTCATAAATTACTTAGATGTAGGTAACTATCCTGTCGTTTTTGTCCGGGGATTTGCTGCGGATGAAAAAACTGACATAAACCTACAAATATTACCAATGTGACTTTATTAAAGGTCATATTTATGTACTTTCTACGCGCTAATCTTAAACATAAATGACTTATAAGGAAGGAAAACATCCTGAGGTCACCTGAATTTAATGGTCTGAAACCACCAACACACAGCGCAGTAAGGAAGCGTGCCGATCAATGCTCGTTCCTACTCTCAGAACATGACTTTGGTCTACGTTTAATTACAGAATTGTGTCATTATTGTCTACTCTACTAGGCAGTGGGTTCGCGTAGTATAAATAGTAAAATACGGAAGTACCTACTACACTATTTTTGGTGTAGCATGGTGAGGGTGACATAAGACGAACTTGACAATCATGACTTAGTTGCACCCTAAATACGAAAACGGTAAGTCGTAAAATACGGAATAAGTAATAACTGTAGTACATTAAATAAATATACTCTGCCAAAAAGTTATTGTGTACAAATTAAATCAAATACTGACAGCTGTCACCCGCACCATGCTACACTGCAAATAGTATAATTCTACTACAAAATATAATAATTTACGTACCATCACAATTGGCCAACGACATGACCTTGATGTTAGAGGTGGTGCACCAAGATTGCAACACGTTAGCCAAAATCAATTTCCATTGGAGTTCGTTGTAGCTCCATGTATCATTTTCCTTGATTGCCGACAACTCATTTCTAAGATAGCTATGAAAAAGATAACATACTATCAATAAAATAAACGGTTTGTCATAATAAACACGAGATTGCCATTTTAGTTTTAATCTTAAATTATTATGAAAAGAATACTTGCATCTCTGGCATAATGTTATGAGACCAATACCTAATTATTAGAAATAAAAGCATTCGGAAATCACAGTAGTGATGTTAACAAACCAGTAAGGCTAATCTGGTAAATATCAATGTTAGGTATACTAGGTTAGCCGGAAAGGGGGTACGAAGCCGCGGGCCACTTAAAGTATAACTGATGACTGTTTTAAAGCAAGTGTTAAAATTTCAAAATTCGTAAATTTTTATTTGCATGAAAAAATGTTTTTATTTTAGTTTTTTCAAAAAAAGACATACCTGCTTTCGATGATATTATAAGTAAAAAGGTGTAGATAGGTTACCTACACAACATTCGATTTTCAAAAACGGCACACTAACGCACACATAAATAACTAAATATTGCAATAGCACACTACATTACGATTAGACGTCAAAATAGGATGGCATGATTCGATTATCGCGAACGAAAAAGAGACAAATGTAATTTGCGACAGTGGGTCGTCTAACGTAGTAGAAACGCAACACTGAGATCAAGTCTGGCTAAATAGCCACATTTTGATGTGTCGCTTGCTGAGCGCTTATAACCTATCTAATCTACACCTTTTTACTTATAATATCATTGCCTGCTTTAGTTATGAATTCAGTAAATTAAGTTTCTTATCCGTGACCCCAAATATGACCTAAATTGTAAACACGGCTGATCATAGCTATGGACACATAGATTTTAGTATATTTTTTTACGAAATCTTTGAAAAGCTATTTCTCTTAAACTATTGATTTTTTGGGAAATTTGTTGAAAAAAGTTATCCCTTATTATAGGTACTTTAACACCCTTTCGGCTTAGTACCCCCTTTCCGACTAACCTTGTATAGTTGAATATTGACCCGCTTGGACAATGCTCTCAAAAAAACCTTTAAACATTAGTGCACCAGATGGTACTCGTATGTTAGACATTCTTTCACAATTATTCATCATTCGAGTTAGTCTATCGCAGTCGTCAGCTGCTGTATCGCTAGTACGAGTTTGCAAGTAACGAAAACAGCAATGGTTTTAGTGTTATCGCTAAAATTTATATAAAATAACGCCTGTATTCCCCAAAGGCTTGGACAGAGGTGTTGTTTTTAGTACACCCTCGTTTTCTTAATTTGCAAATTCGTACTGGAGGTACTTACTGGCCATACCATGCGCCATAACATTCGACTCGTACATACCCTACAGCAAGTTGAGCTAGCTTCCTTCCAACTTTGTTTTTCGAAAACGAAAACATTTCAGAAGACAGAGCAGCAGGGGTCTCTCTTATTGCCCAATTCCTCCACAGCTCATCAAAAGACCGAGCTACAATCGCGTCAAAACCCAAATAGATCCCACTGTACTTGTACATAGTCAAGTACTTCATAATAATTGAAATATGCACGTAATTGTTATCACGAAGCAAGTTTTTTACCGGTAATTCTAGAGGTGTTTCATCTACATAGTCTTCAATATGAACCCTTGCAAGTTTCACGTTCTTAAAATTGTCAGTTAGGGTCACACTTCTAGAAGAAAGTATCCAATACTTCTGGCGCAACAAAGAACTTAAAAGGTTGGCACCAGTATGACAATGAGCGCGGTGAAAATAATCAATTAAAACATGAGTAACATTGTCATGTTTTGGTAAAAGAGCGGGATGCTGAACTTCAAATGGAAGGTTAGCATTAGATAGTCTACCTCCGATTCTAATAATATTATTGTCGTCTATAAAAAGATCGAGTCGTTTAAGCGGTGAGCGTAAGTTTCCCTTTTGTATATCGTCGTAAATCGTATGAAAATGAAATTTTTGAACAGCGCGGATTAAGTAAGTTTCAGCTATAGTTAACTGAGAAAGAGGAATAATATCGTGGCATTTATCACGCGGAATTATACGAGAAACTCTTAGTATGTGAACTATTATACGTAAAATCTTATTCCAAGATGAGAATTTTTGAGCAAGATTATAAATTATATTAGGCTCTATAGAAGTGGATGCGGTATAAGTCAATGTTTTATTATTATATTCGGGTAATTCTTCGCAACATGTTGGAACAAATGGAATGATAGGCCACTCGGATGTTGAATCTTGAAGCCATTTAGGGCCATGCCACCATTAATTATGTGACAGTAATTGTTCAGGTAGAAGACCTCTAGATAAACAATCACTAGGGTTTTCTTTTCCACTAACATGATAAAAATGTTTAGGTGCGAGGTTTTCTTGACATTTAGCGACGCGGTTACTAACAAATATATTCCACCTATGGGGAGAAGAATTAATCCATGAAAGCGTGATTTTAGAATCGGAGAAAGCATATATGTTATTAATAGCGGTACGAGAGCGGTAAGTGTCATTAATTAATTTGATAAGTTTTGACATAAGGACAGCGGCACATAACTCTAATCGAGCCAAAGAAACGACCTTAACAGGCGCAACCTTTGATTTAGCACACACCAAACGTACGTGTGTGTTACCATATGTATCAGTAACATGTAAATATATGACGCAGCCATACGCTTTCAGGCTGGCGTCAGCGAAACCAACAATATTTGTTATACAGCCTATAAAAACGGCTAAATGACGCGGTATTTTTAATGAAGAAAGAAGAGGCAATTGCTCTTTAAACTTTTGAAAAAGTGATACAATATCACTCGGTGGAGTATCATCCCAATCTATATGAAGATTCCATAATTCTTTTATGAGTAATTTGGCAAATAATACCACTGGAGCGGCAAAACCGAGAACATCCCACAAACGGGCAATAGCGGAGAGTATGGATCTTTTGGTGCAACTCTTATCAATATCTGACGTAGTAAAAGTGAAGCTATCGTCTGATGGAATAGATTTAAGGCCTAGAATTTTTAAATTATCCTTATCAGAGAAATCTATGGAAGCGCGGTTGGATTGCGGTACAGAGGCTAACAACTCCGGGGAATTACTCGCCCATTTGGTGAGGTCAAATCCACCGGATTTAAATAAAGCAATGAGTTCGTTGGACAAAACTTTTGCTTCTTCTAATGAGGGGATGGATGTGGCTAAGTCATCCATGTATAGTTCGCGCGAAGCTATAACAGCAGCGAGAGGAAAACGATCTTTTTCATCCGTTGATAACTGGCGCACAGTGCGCATCGCTAAAAACGGACTTGATTTGAGGCCAAGGGCAACCCTGTTAAATTGAAACTCTCGAATAGGTTCAGCGGTATTAAAGCGGAATAATATTTTTTGATATTTTCTATGTTCATATTTAAGATTAATTTGAAGATACATTTGCTTTATATCGGCTGTTATTGCGATTGGAAATAAGCGGAAATTTAATAATAAAAGAAATATATCAGCCTGCAAGTTCGGCCCTGGATGCAAAATGTCATTGAGTGACACTCCGTTGTGACAATTGGCACTTGCATCAAGGACGATACGAACCTTAGTGGTTTCTTTATCATGCCTAACAACGGGATGATGCGGTATGTAATACCCTTGATCGCGGTTTTCAGTACCATTTGAAATAATTTCCGTAAGGTAATTTTTATCCATATATTCCTGAATAACTTTGTTATAACTAGCGCGGAGCTCAGGATCTCGTAATTTGGAATATTCTAAAGCAAGTAAACGTCGGTAAGCGACAGAGCGGGAATTACCCAGCGCAACTGGATCTTTACAAAAAGGTAACGCGGTGGTATATCTGCCGGTGGAGTCACGTGACACAGTAGCAGAATACTGCTGTTCACACTCCGTTTCGGACGGACTCAAAAAGGTTTGCGCGGGAATTTCTTCGAGATTCCAGAATTTATGAAGAGAATCATCTAGGGAAACAAAACAGTTATTCAAACTCGCTGTGAAAAAAGTCGCGGTATTTAATGTAGCGGATGCAGGGTTATTACAGTATGGAATAGCGGGAACATCACCCATAAGAATATAACCAAATACGGTTTCAATCGCGGATGGAGCGGGAGGTGCGATAATTTTTCCACCTAACAACAAAAATGGGAACAATTGTGCCCCAAGAAGTAATTCTACCTCTCCAGGTTTATGCCATAGAGGGTCAGCAAGCGGTAAGTTAACTAAATGCTGCACTATAGAAGTGTCAACAATGTCTGTCGGCAGCCTGTCTGTAATACAGTCTACGACAAGAGCGGTTATATTATAAGAATTATTTTTATCTTTCGCGGTAACTTTAATTTGAACATAGCCTAAAATAGGTCGTGATGCAGATCCGACACCTTTAATAAAAGAGTTGGTAAGCGGTATAATATTTAATTGAAGCTGGTTGCAGCAAGCAGTAGTGATAATGTTATTCTGTGATGCGTTATCTATTAAACACCGAACTGAAATATATTGATTGTCGTTATTATTTACGTAAACTTGAGCAGTCGATAAAAGAACCGTAGAGCGGGATGAATTATTAGCAATAGGCGAAATTATATTTTTATTTTTCGTCTCAACTCGAGATCGTGCACATAGCGACACCTGTGGAGTAAGCGTGGTACTACTAGTAGGCGCGGTCGAAGCGGTCGCGGCGATCGCGGTCGCAGAGTTTGCAAGCGGAGTATTTAGTGCATCGTTCGCAGGTGCGTGTGAGCGAGACACTGCTATATGGTTATCAGAAGGCAATGAGTGAGACGGTTGCGAGTTAGAAACTACTTGTTGCGAATTATTACTACTGTTATCCAAATGTAAAAGCGAATGGTGATGTTTATTACATGTTTTACAAAGGTAGGTAGATTTACATTGGGATGCGCTATGTGTAAGACTAAGGCAGTTTACACACCCTCGTTTGCTTTTAACGAAATCCAAACGTGATTTAGCGTTAATTGCTTTGAAAGATTGACAATAGTAAATTTGAGAATGATCCGATTTATTACAATATAAACAAGCGGATTTAATATTATTATCGCGGGTTACGAAAGAGTGGTGGACTGTATTTCGCGGTTGAGTACGTGAAGAAGTATTATTTTTATTAGGGTTATTTCCCATTGATGCGGTTCGTGATAATCCGGAAACCGGTAAAGCGGTGCGGTCTAATATTTTTACTTGAGACTTAATAAAGTCAACAAATTCCTTATAGGAAGGAATTTCCTCATCTCTCATATGCATTTCAAATAAATGCGCTGTTGCGGGATCTAATTTTCTCATAGCTAAGTTTAATAAAATAAAATCTTTTAGGTCTTTAATTTGTAATTGTTATAAAGCAGAAACGGAAGCGTGAAAACTTTCAATAAAAGTGTTTAAAGATGCGGAATTATTAATAGCGGGTTTCATATTAAGAATGTTCGACATGTAATGAGAACCTACCTAGTGCCCTAATGTCCTGATATTTCTTGACTAAACTGTCCCAAATAGCGTGATAATTATCTCCTGACGGTATAATCCCTGCGTTTATTTGTAAAGCATTACCTGTTAATTTACCTATCAGGTACTGAACCCTTTGTGAATCTGTAAGGTTAGTATTAAGATGGATATTGGACTTGAAAGACTCATAGAAAACTGGCCAATTATCAATATTTCCGTCGAATGATGGTATTTGAATTGGTGGTAGTTTGACGCAACCTTTAAATTGGGAATTATTATCCTGCAATTTAGAGTTGGTCGGCGATTTTAGCGTACTTGCAGCGACAAGAGACCGAAGCCTTTCGATACGTGTGTAAACACAATCGAAAGAAATAAGGCTATTATAATCGATCTTATAATCGGGATTTAGTTGTAGATTTATGGCGTTAATGTCATCTAAATTAGCACTAAATTCCTGTCGACTGGTAGACAATATTTCGGTGTCTGCCATGAATGCTTCCGTGGACCGAAGTTCAACAGTTGTGGAAACATTCTTATAAGTTTCATATAAGAACGATAAGCGTTCAAATATCGCCTGGTTTTTGGCTTGAAGTAATTTTAATTTATTTTTACTAACTTCCATTTTAGAAAGATGGCAGGTAAAACTTTGCTAAAGAATGCAAAATTATATAAAGTAATCCTACTAATAGGTAAGTAAGACAGACGCGGCTCACTAAATAGATACCTATTGTATGCGGGATAATATTACGTTAGACTAACGCGGTATAAATTCGTATAGTACGAAGCGGTAAAGTTATCAATATAAAATTGGCGGGTGGGTATGTACTTAGCACGATTAGCGTCCTAAGATGGCGGTTTTACGAAATATCGTATTTTAGGTATAAGACCTAATTCTAAGGTATAAGACCTATACAATACGCGGGAAATTAAGGTTTACTAGAAAATTGTGTATGTATACAAGGTTAGTCGGAAAGGGGGTACTAAGCCGCGGGACACGTAAAGTATCACTGATGACTATTTTAAAGCAAGTGTTAAAATTTCAAAATTCGATAATTTTTATTTGCATAAAAAAAGATTTTTAATTTAGTTTTTTTTTTTTAAATCGTACCTGTTTTAGTTATGAATTCAGAAAATTTATTTTCTAATCCGTGATCTCAAATATGACCTAAATTGTAAAAACAGCTGATCATAGCTATGGACTGATAGATTTTAGCATATTTTTTACGAAATCTTTGAAAAGCTATTTCTCTTAAACTATCGAGTTTTGGGAAAAGTTGTAGAACAAAATTTATCCCTTAATATGGGTACTTTAACACCCTTTCGGCTTAGTACCCCCTTTCCGACCAACCTTGTATATAGCGGTTAAATATTCACTGATTCATATGGAATCCGGTCGAAGGCGTACCAAACAAAATGGAGGATTTTACATAACTTTCGTAGTAGACCTGACCTGCGGAGCGGATGGTTTCGAGCCGTTTATGAGCGGTGTTTATGTTACACTACCTACTTACAAAATTGATGAGCAATCGCCGTAGGTGTAGGAAAAGGTAATAGGACTCACCAAGTTCTTCTTCGGCAGCGTAAGTACGTAGATAGTTACTAAGTTTGGATAAGCTAGTTCAGCGTTGTGGGTTTTCCTGGTGTGTGATGCACTTCACTAATGTTTATAAAAACTGCACTCAAGTTTGTTATAAGCGGGGAATAATAATTTTGCGGTTTTATAAAAGTTTTGCGGGAGCCGGCTCGAACGCGCGTAAAGATTATTAAGTTGTGTTGTAATTTTCTTCCGCAACCGTACATGGCGCCACTTGATGACAGCCGAAGTCCATTTTCTTTCTCTCTCTGCCATAGGGTTCAGGGAAATGTGAGGGAAAGGGAAGGACACAGGAAATAGACGAAAGCTCATCATATTATAGTGCATTTTTGCATAAAAAGTAATCAATTTGACTATAAGAGTCCTAAGTAATAAAAAGGTGTTGCGGTTAGAAAAAATAATGTTATTTAATTAATTTTAATTAATTTGGCCAAAACACTACTTTTCATCACCCACTATGAAAAATAAAAGGCGCCTCATATTTTATTGTAATATTATTATTTAATAAAACATAGAGTAACAACTAAATTGAAATTAAATAGTATCTAATAATAAAACAACTAAAAACTTATATTTACATTTGAGACATTTTCGCGACTATGGGCCGTCGTACCAGCCAGTCTTTATTCAAACAATATTTCCGTTCGATTTCTTTGGCGCTGAACACTAAGATGTTCCATATTCAAAAAGTGCGCGGCAAGGATAATTGCGGCTAAAAGTTTCTTATAGAAAACACCACCTTTGGGTGCACTTAAAGGCGAACCAAGTCGTCCTTTTCGAATAGATGGGATGAAAATAATATTATAATCTTTGCTTCATTGGTGTGGACTAGGAATAATAAGATTCTTCCTAATAAGAAAGTTCTAACTGCCTCGTTGGTCTAGTGGTGGCAAGCGTGACTGTTGATCGTGAAATCCTGGGTTCGATCCCCAGGTCGGGCAAAGTGTTATTAGGTTTTTCCGTGTGGAATTCATCAGTAGCAGCCTGGAGTTTGGATTTGTGCCTGGTTGATGGCAATAGGCCCGCCCCCTATTACATGGGACTTAAACATAACGGCGAAATGAGGGTGTTACTATAAACCTCTGCCAAATCCTTCGGGGAATACAGGCGTGATGTGTTATGTAAGAAAGTTCTCGGTTTGATTATCAGTGTAAGTTATGTACTATGCGTGCCAACTAAGAATAGGATCGCGCTTGCTACAACTTCACACGATAGCTGTCAAATTAGTACGGCCAGCAAAAAAAATACTGTGAAAAGATTTTTTTATATTTTTTCATTCAAAGATTTTATTATTATTTATACCTATTCATTTATATAAAATGTTATTTCTTGAATTCCATAAATAGATAATTTTGGATAAATTAATATAATATTTGAAAACAGTATTCATTAAAGAAATGAACCAAAATATATAGTTAACTTCACGAAATGCTACTGGTCACCCTAATATGTCGCCATAATAATAATATAATTACTGTGTAATTAATTTGGCGTAAATTGATTAGAAATACCAAAAAAGTGAACTAAAAATAATTAAACTGAATATAATTTCTTCATTTATTTTTTTGCATACCTTACGCTTTGGTTATGAAGTTCACGCGTATTGCGGAACAAAATGGCGTCTTGACAGTACTTTTTTTATTTTATTTTTTTGGCAGGAGTGGGAAATCCTCATGGACGCACTGGTCACCTCACGAATGAGGTGGCTGAGGCAGTGTCGGACTTTTACCGACTAAAACCACACTCCTGCCGTACAATGTTTCCTCCGACATGGAGATCGGAGACCTTGCCTGTCTACTATTCTTAGTTGGCACGCATAGTTTTCTGATAGGCGCGCCGTTTTGGAATTAAGGCGTTATAAATAAAATAAAATAATACCGCTTTCTTTCGGGGATTTTATTATCTATACTTAAGTTTGATTGAAGCTAAATTCATCGAACAATTGCACTAAAATCATGGTACGCTCGTTTGGATTATGTGTTATACCAGGTTCACACGATTCGATTCTAGTTGATCAAATGACTCGATCAACAAAATTTTAAACGTTTTTGTTGTTTCAGTTTAATTGAAAGTTGTCCAGACGGTTCAAATCGCATGCGAATTAGCAGTTGATCAACTATAATATAATCGAATCGTGTGAACCTGGTGTTAGGGCCAAGCCACATCTAACGGAAGATACGTCGTGTTAGTACCTAACGTATCTTCGGTCAAATGTGTACGGTGTGAGATGTTTATATGGAATTAACACCCATATTCAAAGACGTTCCTCCAAAACTTACTCGACTCGACTCCACCTCGACTTGACATAAACGTCCTTGACTCGAGATTTTTCCTCAGTCGAAGTAAGGAATCATCTGTCAAACTCAAGGTGCCTCGAAACCTACCTCAAGGAAGGAAGTGTCAAAGTTCGTATGTAATAAAAATTAATTTTGAAGACTGTCGAATATGCTTACGATAATCCGTAGGTACAATTTTTTATCGCGGCGTTATTTGCACGATGCAGATAATTCAAATTATGACGTAATGACTCCGTCGAGGAACCTCAAAGTTTATTCGAAATTGCGACTAAGAATACAATTTTGAAGGTGGTTTTGAGGCCGTTCTGAGTCGAGTAAGTTTTGGAGGAATGTCTTAGAATATGGGTGTATATGTACGGCGGAAGATCGGTGAAGTATCTTCCTTTCGATTAGCCCTTAAAATTAGCTTAGGTATAATTTATTCATCAAACATTTATTATTTACAGGATTTGAAGTCTATGGCCAAGAGTATTTCTATCCGATCCATTATTCGAATAAAGACGTATATTTTAAAGCTGGTGACCTAAAGCACGTTGGGAACGCGTACACTCACCATTTATGGAACAAATTGACCTTTGATATGAAAATTGAAAAGGGTTCCCCTTATGAAAAGCTGGCTAAGCAGTTCTGCCCAACGATTTACGAGATGTATGGAGAGGACTTTGGATCTTAATGAAATGGAACACAGACCTTATTCGTTTGAAAATGTGGAGAGCAGATACAAAACGTTTACGGACTCAGGATTAATGGCACTGGAACAGGATTTAGTCATTAATTATATGCTTCTTCTTAATTGCAACAACAATGTAGTACCTACATAAATATACTTAAGTAATTTATTTTTTTCAGTTCTTGTGTTTTGTCGTTATCCTAGTCAGAAATGGATTTGGAGTTTTCTAAGAGTCAGTTTCCACGAAAAGGGCAAACCCTCGCACGTTTTTTTGATGTCTCTGAGTAAAGAACTATATCAGTATCGCCTTAAAGTATAAAATCCAATGCAGACATCAAGCGTTAGCGTAGGTACACATGATGGCTAATAATAATAAAGGTATACATTTCCAGTTTACCTACAATTTTCGTACAATGAGAGGAACTTGGTGCATATTTTGATATATATATAAGAGGAAATGTCGGCATTTAGTCCATACAAACGTATTCCTCAGTTTCTTCCTTGGATAATATCACTAGAGCCAATATTTTTTACCATAATACCTATGATATATAAGGTCTAACCAAAATACCTGGACAAACTTTTAGACAGTGTTCAGTAAGTGTAACTGAACATATCTATGCAAAAAAAAACGAGATCCAAGTGTTTTTCTTTTTCTAACCAAAAATATTTTTTCAACTTTAATTTTTCTTTTATTAATGTTTTTAAACATTTTTCACTTCGCTGTTTAGGTAAAACACGGCACGGAATGAGCGCGCGCCCCAATGGCGGTCGATGCACAAGAAATGGATGAGTTTATTCTTAGAGAGTACAGACAATTTAAAACGTTATTATTTTTTAGTTAGAAAAAAATCACTTGGATCTCGTAATTTTTTACATAGATGTGATTAGTTAAACGTATTGAACACTATGTAAAAGTTTGTCCAGGTATTTTGGTTGGACCTTATATATCTACCACCACTATGTCCCTATGTTTTCTTTTTGTCAATAAATTAATTATTAAAAGAACTACAAACTTTACAAAAATCTACCAGTTTTACCACCGTTTTCAAACATCTGGCAAACAAATTTGATGAATATAAAAAATACAAGAAAAACGTACAGACATAACAAAAGGCTTTCTTAAATTATTATAGAAAAAAATATTAAAATCGGTCCAGATTTGTACAAGGAAACAGGGAAATACGAAAGTACGATTTCGTTAATATTGCACAGGGTAAATCAGTCTGAGATGCGGGTGCCTCTTTCGCGCTCAATTGGGAAGGTTTGCGGGAGGGGTGTGACGGAAATAGATCGGAAAAACCTATTCAAATTATTAATATTTTGCAGCCCGCGTTTCCTCTTAAGATCCACTTAGAAAGAGGTATTTAAAAAAAGTTCTCAAATGTATGGAATTCAACTTTATTGATGTTGGAACATCTCTTAAGATGAGAGCTGCTTATTAATTAATGCATCCGGGGGCATACCTAAATCCTACAGCCACTATTTTTAAAGATAGCTAATTTTACATAATCTAACATCACGCCTTGTATTCCCCGAAGGGTTAGGCAGAGGTGTTTTAGTAACACCCTCGTTTCGCGTTATGTTTCAGTCGCATGTAATAGGGGGGCGAGCCTATTGCCATTAACCGGGCACAAATCCAGACTCCGGGCTGCCACTGAGAAATTCCTAATAAAAAAACCCAATATCACTTTGCCCGACCCGGGGATCGAACCCAGGACCCTATATGCTCAGCAGTCACGCTTGCGACCACAAGACCAACACGGCAGGAATAAGAATACAAATAAATTTTGTGCAACAAAACTGCGATGCGACGTCGCCGCGTCGCATCTTAGAAATATAAAGCCGAGTACTGACCGGCGTTACGGGGTGTAATGTAACGTGTTACACAGCGAGCGTTTGTGCAGTCAGTACAGGGAAACAAGGCGCTTGTGACGTACTGACTGCACGAACGCTCGCTGTGTAACACGTTACATTACGCTTCGTAACGCCGCACTATGGAAAATGATAGAACAAGCGCATATCAAAAATGCTTTTTACGAATGTCATAATTTGGCTAATATGGCTATTTTATTAGGTTTTCTAATAGTCAAATTATAATATTCATTAGGATCTTTTCACATAATGCGCGAAATTATTATTATTTTCATAGGTAGAAATACATAGAAGACAGAAGTGCCAAACTCAAGTCTTTACGTATACATGTTTCAATACCATATTGTGAAAAAAATACTTGGTACAGATATGCAGTATTATACATTTTTAGAAAGGTTATTTTATGCTTTTTGCGATACAGCTTAATGATTTTCAAAGTAAAGAAAAGTATTTCAGTAATTACTTAAAAAGGGACATGCCTTATTTTTCACTTTTATTTTTTTTCGTCGTAGGTTTTCAATGTTGCCCAAGTCTGCCCAAGCGCTACTTTTTGTATTAACCAGTAGTCTAACTATTCATAAATAGAATGCAAAAAAAAATTGCTGCGGATATTTGCGGTTTTAGAAGATATGAGAAAAAAACTGATAAAGGTCAGAACGCGAAAATTGGTATCTTTTGCCGTTTACCACTGACACCATTCACGTGAACAATATGGGACTTTTTGGATATTTTCTTCATTATTTCGTGATAACAAAGGGACCTTATCAAATTTGCACTCAGCTTGCGTGGGAAATTACAAGGTAATAATGATGTAGGTACCAATTCGATATTGTAAATGAGTATATAAAGGGAAACAAAAACTATTCGAACCATCTACATCAGTGTAACTTCAAGTAAAGCAAAGCCCATCTACGCCTGTCATTTCTCCAGATTGTGAAGTGTTAAAATGTCTTCATTCAGCTGTACCAAACGAGACTTCATAATCCCCTATATCGAGGGCGGCAAGACCATGGAATCATTATCCAAAGTTTTAGTGGAAAAACTCAATGTTTCTGAAAACAACTTGTGTTTTATAATTAGTGACATACAAAGGCACATTCTTCCTATATTCAACAAGCGCTGGGCCCTGGCATCTCGGAAAAAAGAAACATTTTTACAGAAGTATTGTACTTGGTTGGACTCAAGGTATTCGTTAAATTTACCGGGTTCTGAACAATATTCTACGCCATCAACATCTGGCCAACGACGAAGAGCATGCGTAGCTTATGGAGACTCCTCAGAATCTACCAAGAAGAGGAAAAATACTCTTCTACTCCAAGAATATGGCATCGAGCATATAAAAAACGCCTATGTGCAGGGACTACGGGCTTTACGTGAGCATACAGAAGCTCATCTTGTCGAAGAATTAAGAAACGCTGACACTCAAAAGAAATTAGATATCTCAAGTAAGTGGAACGACTCAGACCAGATGAAGATTCTTTCCGATACGGAAGCATTAAGAGTGCTTTTATAGATTTGGATCTAACAAAAGCACAATATAGGTATGTACCTGAAAAACTTAACCAACGAACGAAAGTGTTGTATATTCCCGCCTTACTACAAAATACAAGAAATAAAAAGATCCTGTTATCCACCATCTTCTACAATCGAAATCACGAATACTTATGCTAAAGTGATTAATATCCAAGATTTATTGGATCATACTGTTGCTAGAATTTTAAAAATCGATTCTGTTTTCCAAAAACAATATACAACATTGATCCTCTATTGTAAATGGGGATGTGATGGTTCATCTGGTCAAAGCCAATACAAGCAAATACTTGCAGAAGAGTCGGAAACAATTTCAGATGCCAATTTGTTCATCACTTCATTAGTCCCCATCAGATTAGTTGATGTGCAGTCGGGATCCGTTGTTTGGCAAAATCCGGTACCTTCATCTGTCCATTTTTGCAGACCCATTTCTATTGAGTTTTGTAAGGAAACTCCAGAAAAAACCAAGGCAGTTGTCGATGATATTAACAAACAAATTAGGGCTGCACAAGCATCACTGATAAACAAAGATGGTGTTGTAGTAAATGTGAAGCATGAACTATTTCTTACGATGATCGATGGAAAGGTGGCTCAGGTCCTTACAGATACTCCATCTGGTTCCACGTGCACGATATGTGGGGCTACTCCACGGCTAATGAATGACCTATCGAAAGTAACTGCCAGAACTGAAAACGAAAACGCCTACCAGTACGGATTGTCCACCTTACACGCCTGGATTCGCTGCATGGAAATGATATTGCATATTTCCTATAATCTTTCGTTTAAGACTTGGTCTGCTTCAACTGAAGAAAATAAGAAATTAAAAAAGAAAAGAAAGAACTTGTTCATAAACGTTTCAGGGAGGAGTTGGGATTAATCGTCGACAAACCTCGGCAAGTTAGTAAGTAGATGGCAATACCGCACGAAGATTCTTCTATAATAGCACTTGCTCATCCGAAATAACAGGTGTAGATGAAGCATTGATTAAACGCCTATACATTATCTTGCAAGTTCTTTCTTCTGGAATGATGATCGACCCTGAAAAATTTGGGGAATATGCAATAGAAACTGCAAGAATCTATGTAAGTAATTACGATTGGTATTATATGCCATCCTCCGTTCATAAAATACTCATACACGGAAAAAACGTTATCAAACATTTTGCGGTGCTTCCTATTGGACAGCTATCGGAAGACGCACAAGAGTCTCGCAACAAAGACTACAGAAACATACGACTTCATCATGCCAGAAAATGTTCCCGATCTGCTACAAATGAAGATGTCTTTAAAACGCTTTTATACACGTCAGATCCATATATAACAAGTTTGAGAAAACCGTACGTAAGAAATGTGAAAGATCTCGAAGAAGAGGCACTAAGTCTTATAAACGTGGCACCTGAAAGTGAACCCACATTTACTGACCCTGATCCTAAAGTGGTATAAGTTAAAAATAATATTTATATTTAGTTATTACATATATTTGTACCTAGTTACATCATTCCCTGAAGCCAGAGTATAGGATATATCTATTAGTAATATGATTTTAATTTATTAAATTGTTTTCATATATATTTTTTTGTTTACTTTGCTTGTTGTAATTAACCATAGTTTAATCTTTTTAGTCATTATAAACTTGTATTCCACTTGAAATAAATTTTTAACTATTTTTTTTCGTGACTTTTTCCCTTTTCTTTCATTCTATGCCAAAAAACATGTATAGATATACCAGAAAACACTATAAACTACACATTATTTGAATCTCCAAACCGTACTGCATATTTGTGCCAAATTTCATCACGATACGACAAAAATTCATGAAGTTACAGATTTTTGATCCGATACCGACCTATATTTTCCATCGCGCCGGTCAGTACCCAGCTTACAAGCTCGCGCGACGCATCGCAAGAACTTGCGAATTGAATTGTATCTTCTTAACAGTAACAGCAGTGCGCAAATCTTTTTACGCAAATTCTACCTAGTATAAAATACGTTCAATACGGTTGACGATCGTCGAGGGATTGGTCACCCGAACCTTGGAAGGAACACGCCTTGCCGCGCGAAATCGCATCGCAGCATTTTGCGTCGCAGTTTTTTGCGTTGCGAATTCGCATCGCGTCGATTCGCAGTTTTGTGTACAAGCCCTCCATAGTCAATTATTGTTCTTGGATATTTTGGTAGTACATGCGAAATTGCATTCTACGTCGATTGGCATTAGAAAATAAAAATCAACAATAACGAAGTTAGGAGGTATTATATTACATCGTCGATATAGGTACGGGTATAGAGTCATCAGTCTATATCTTCATTTAGCGCCATCTATTGAGCGATGTTCTAATTACAAAATGCAATCGGTAAAATGGGGTGAATAGGGATGCAGGGTGAATCGGGACGAAACTTTAAAATGGATTTTAACGTTGGAATAATATAGTTTGTTGCCAACAAAGACACTTAATCGTTTATTATAATACAATAATATAAAGAATTTGGTGTAACATTTCTTAGCAAGTCTTTGCTACTTTGGGGTTTTGAATTTTGAAAACTTCCATTCATTGAGTCAAACAAATTATCCACAAAGATTATTAAGTCAGCTGTATTTTTCGCTTCCTCGGGTAGTATTCCATTCTGTGAAAAAAAAACTTATCATTCAGTGGGATTAGGCAAGCCACAAGCATAATATTATCATGGAGTAAATTGTAATGGTGCGTCCAGACCTGACGAACGCGCCGCGAATGCGCCGCTCGCGCGCGAGCCGTTCGCGAGCTGCGCGCGTGCATTTCATGTTCGTACAAAGCTCCGCGCGTCGCTCGCGCGCAGCTCGCGAACGGCTCGCGCGCTACGCGCGAGCGGCGCATTCGCGGCGCGTTCGTCAGGTCTGGACGCACCATTAGATCTTTGTCTAGCAATGAAACATTGGGAGACATAACATATTAAACAACCAAAGGCGTAGCGTGGGTGTCGGCTGCCCGGGGCGGAAGAAAATTTTGCCGCCCTCTTATTTAGGTATTTCAATTTAATGTATACATAATATATTACATACATTAATTATAGAGCACTTTTCGGCCAGAACAGTCATCATTATTTTGCATTGTACAGGTTAGATTTTAAATAAAAAACGGGAAATTCCCACAAGTATAGACGCTAAATGCAATTAAATATATAATTATTAAATAGGTACTAGCTGCCCGGACAGACTTCGTTCTTTCAAAAGATATTGGCCTGTAGTGGGAAAAGAAAAGTGTTGTTTTTACTATTTTCCACGCGATTTTTATGTTTTTTCTCTCCATAAGAACCTTCCTTGTGCTTTAAGGAAAATATTTAAAAAAAATAGCCGAATTGGTCAAGCCGTTCTCAAGTTTTGCGCTTAGCAACACATTTAGCGAGTCATTTTTATTTATATAGATCATCATCATCATCATCAGCCTGAAAACGTCCACTGCTGAACATAGGCCTCCCTCTTAGACCGCTACATCGAACGACAACAGACAATGCGCCATTTGCATTTTATATAGTTAGATATAATTATTTATCGCGTTAGTAAGTAAATGTTACTAGCAGTGCCATCTCTTGAGCGAAGTGCGAACCATGTGTCGTGTACGGTGTAACATTTTTGTATTAGAGTTAAAATGTACCGAGCGAATGGACCTCAGACGTACTAATAGATACTACGTATGAATGGACCCTGAGTTGGACTATTTCCCTATTCTTTGTGCCAGGGTGGAGCAAGCGCTTAGTGTAAAACAATAAAAATGCATTATTTTTCGAACATTTATTAATTCTTTACAATTTTATTCATTTCCTCCTCATGACAAGTAGATAAGGGAAACTTCCACTTTGATGACGTAGCCTTGGCAAAAAATTGTACAGTACACGCGCGAACTGCGTGCATAGCTGACGAATGCGTGTGGGAATGCGCTAGTGCTAGTAAATGACAAGGATAGCACTTCAGTTGCGGGCGTGTGAGGCGAGGCATGCGGACGGTGGGGGGAGCTTCACATCTGGCCCCGAATACATTCAGTTCGTGCGCATATTGTAGGTATTTACCTGATTTGAGCACAGATATTAAATTAATCAATTAAAATTATTATAAAATAGCTTAGTAAAGGTAATCTAACCATTAGCTTACCTATATGTATGTACGTCATACATATAGGTAAGGTAATGGTTAAATTGCTTCCAAGTTCCATTTTTGTGCTGAGACATTAGCACCATCTTGTAGCATACCCGCGTAAACTTAATAGCATCTAGTACTTAATAGTGACACAAGTAGCGCTTTGGCCAATTTGATTAAATTCAAAAACGTGTGCACAAGTTCTCAATGTAGGTACTTGTTAGGTTCCTGCGCGCGCCTCTCGGATGGATGTGGGGCAGGGGAGCAACTGCCCCACCACAGGAGAGGTCCACCAGAAGAAGCTGGTGGACCGAGACCTGCCGGGGTCGCGGTGCATGCAACAGCGAATCCCGTGACCCCGGCCTTAGGTCAGAAGGAGGGACACCGTGGGGTTTTAGCCAGTAAGAGTCTGGCACACCCCCCCGTTTTCCCCAGACGGGGGATAGTCCATGAGGATTTCCCCACGTGAGAAAAAAAAAAAAGGTACTTGTTAGGTACCTTTTTAATTTGTATTAAAAACTAATTATAGAGTTTTTTTAAATTAGAATACCTACATTTCAATAGTAATTTTAAATCCGTAACTATTTTCAATTTATATAATCATTAATCATTGAATATTTATAAAGATTTTTTTGGTTAGGCCCGCAGTATTTTCATATAAATCTTAGGTCGGTCCATCAAGAGCCCGAAATAGCTCTCATTTATGAGAGATCTTTCAACAGCAGCTACCATAAAGTAGAATTCCAAACCTTCTGTACATTTGCCATCATATATTTTTTTAATACGTCTCACGTCATTCTAAAACTACACTTAGATATGAGCTTTATGAGGGATCTCGCAGATGAGAAACAGGCCTTTATCATTCACTTCGTTTACTCTATGTGGATTTGCGGTTGTGTTGAGCTCCAGAAAGTGCGGTTGAGTTGAGCGTATTCCTCTTTTCCACCCGGAAACCATTCATCAACCATTGCATTCCCAATATTCCCACCAGAAAACCCACTCTATAAAATATATGCAGTTATATATGTAGCTGCAATAATAATGTAATATACAATAATATATGTAGCTGCATACTTACAAGCATACTACGAGTTTATAGATAGATAGATACACCTACCTACGTATAAGTAGGTAGGTACCTATAGCATATTGGGCTAGTTCAACGGATATGTTATCAGGTGGCGACACTGTTCTTTATGTATGGGTGACAAAAAAGATTGTCAGATGGCGTAGACGGAGAATAGAGTCGGAGGGCTTTCTAATGTTACTATACTCTTTGCTTCATTTTATTGTTTATGGTCGCTCAAGGCAATGTCAATGTGATCCTTAGCCAATCACCATCGTTATCTCATAGCCGCGAAATCTCTTTCGAACTTTTATCTTCCACGGTATTTACCACTGTTAGTTTCGCGGAAATTGCACTATCAACGATAATTATGATTAACGTATAATATTTGTTTAATTGTGACGGTATTGATTTATTTTTCCTTGATAGTATTGTACTCTTAGGTCCGTATTACAGAACATTCCTCAAGTCCAGTTTGATCATTAATCATTTGATCACTGTTTAAGTATAGAATCAGTACTTGAGGAATGGTCTTATTCCAGAACGGCAATCAATCTATACTCAGATGAAACGAGACTCAAATCGAGCCGATCGATTGGTTGATTAAAGATCAAATCACTGCTGGGGGTCGAATCTACGAACTGAGTAACGATCTAGAATAAAGCCAAACTCAGCTGAACTATGATCAATGAATCTATGCTTGAGGAATGTTCTAAAATTAAAAGTCGACACAAAACTAGTTTTAAACAGAGATTAATGCTTGAGTTTCGTTCTGTAATACGGACCTTAGATTGGAGACCAATCGTTAATCTAAGATTTTACTTATGTAATTTTGCTATTTAAATGATAGTGGGCAAAAAATTATGGACGGCACAACCACGTGCGCTACAGCTTAGACTACTTTTGTTTGGAAGGTATCACAGCCATGTTTCTCTGTGCCAATGTGCATCAAATTCTGCCCGAGGGTTTTCTATTTATTTTAAGTCGAATAGGTTTAACTTACTGAGCATTATTGAAACAAGCATTAATTAGCTTAATGGCTCTTTGTTCGCATCAACAAGTTGAACAACTTTTACTAAGGGTCAATTCATACTAGAGCAGAGTCGAAGCGCATCGATGCGTCAATCTGAAACTTAACATAGCATATTCACCCTTATCTCTACAACATAGGTACCTAATACATATATTTCTTCTAAGATAAAAAAAGACGCGCGCGATCTTTTTTTATCTTAGAAGAAATATGTGTATTATGTTGTGGAGATAAAGGTGAATATGCTATGTTAAGTTTCAGATTGACGCTTCGATGCGCTTCGACTCTGCTCTAGTATGAGTTGACCCTAAGGGACCAACCAAGATCTCGCGAAAACAAAATCTGCTGTTCCCTACATTTTGTCGAGTTATGCGAACATAAATATACGGAGCAGCAGATTTTTTTTTCGCGATTCCCGTGTTTGTCCCAAATAGAAGTTGTTCATAATGATGAGTACAATGAGCTCTTAATAGGTTTTCAGTTTTCGCATTTACACTTTGTATAGTTAAGGTCACCGGTCCACATGTTGCAAAAAATCAGATGCATCAGTAATGCAAGATATAATAAATAACGAAGACCATCCATTTCATTGGCACTTCAGACCAGATGATATTTTCATTTTGGATAGAGGATTCAGAAACGTCGTTCCAGACCTCGAAGCATTAAGTTATGAAGTTTATATGCCACGAACCGTTCATAGTAGGGAAACACAGCTGACAACATCGCAAGCAAACGAATCCAGAAAAGTCACGCTTATTCGCTGAACAGTTCAAGTAGTTAATGGTCATTTTAAGCGTGTCTTCAAGCTGTTTCCCCAAGAACATTTCCACAGTGCAATGCCACACAAATGTTTCATTACTTTAGACTCACGTTATTATCATCTATACCTACTAATATTATAAAGAGGAAAGATTTGTATTTTTGTATGTAACGAATAAACTTAAAAACTACTGGACCGATTTCAAAAATTCTTTTGCCGTTAGAAAGCTACATTATCACTGAGTAACATAGGCTTTATTTATATACTAAAATATTAAAAAAAAATATCCACCCGTGCGAAGCTGACACAGGCCGCTAGTAGTTAATAAATAACGGTACCTAGTTAGTAATAGTTATTTGTTATACAAGAGTGCAAAGTTGCTTTTTAACCGCGTGCTCTATTTTGATGACCGAGCAAGCGAACGAACCTAAAATTGAATCACGAGCGCAGCTAGTGATTCAAAAATTAGAATCCTGAGCGGTAGCGAGGGAATCAAAAGAGCACGAGGTGAAAAATCTTTGCACTCGGGTGCAACACGTAACTTTTCATCCCACCTCAGCGAGGAAATGACTAAATGCAAAAAAAAACATTTACAATCACAAGATACTTTTATTTCAGTTTAGGTATTAACTACTACATTATGATAGGTAAGTATTACAGAATAATCTTTAAATTATAACAAATAATACTTAGGTATAATTAAGAAAAATTGAAAGTAACGTTGCTACAGTTACTTATGTTGAGTGTAATGTTTTTTTTAGGTACTGTAATGTTGGTGTTAGTGACTTGTGTACTGTTTTTTGGTAACCTATCTGTCATACTTAATAGTTGTACCGATTAAGCGGATTCTTTTGGCGTAAATTATATCCCTATATAGTTTGTGGCGTAAATGTTGGCGAAAGAGGGCGATGGTTAGGTGTTTCGTAACGGCTCATTTTTGATGTAGAAGTGCCAGTCCAAGGATCTGACTGAGGGTCTTTCAGTGTAATGGCTCCTACGATGCCTTTACATATTTTAGACTTATTTTGGATGGAATCCTCTATGTATCCCTTGGACCGCATTGGACTTCCAGCCTTCCTGAATCGGCCAAAAGTGTGGCTGGAGTTCGCCGGAAACAATGACCCGTGTACAACGGGGGTTTTGGAAGTTCAAGAAAAGTTGCTATTACTCGTGGGATACTGCCAATTTTATTAGCACCCATAGGCTGTCTGACACACTTTCCGTTGCGATATTGTACAAAAAATCGATTGATTGGAGTGTTAGGCGGGCTAAGGCTTGATATTTCTCAACAATTGTTACGTATTCCTTGCGAATGACGAAGTTGTAGTCTTTTTTTGTGTTTGTATTAGGTAAATTAATTAATAGTAAGTCATCTGAATGTTTCACAATGTTTTTGACATAAAGTTGTATTAGTTCATTAGTTCATTAGTTCGACATGCTCCGTTTATACCAATAATAAGAACAACCTGTAACTTAAAGAGTATTGTAGTACCTAAATAAATTAATAAAATTGATATGAATGTATAATTATGCCTATCAACATCTACTAAGTACGTAGGTATTAAATTATGTTAAGTAGTTGATTAATAAATGTTTTCAAACTTTCGCGATTTGTACACATTATAAAAATAGTAAATCGAGTCTAATCAGTCTACCCGTGACCACGGCCGGTGAAATTCGGTCGAAACGTCGGGATAAATAAGGTATTTTTCTGCCTTATAAATTTTCTACGCGATTAGACCCGAATTAGTATTTTTATAGTTGATTAATATACTTAAGTAGATACTGAATGTGCAATCGACTTACTTTTGCCGCCAAATATACGGAATCAGGAGCTTCGTTAAGAAACTTTTCAATTTCAGATGCTGTGAAAACGTTTGATTTTTTTGGTTGATGACTAGATGAGGTTCTTTTTAAAAATGCCACTAATTTAGGATAGGTGTCGATATGTATGTCTTTTTTCATCTTTATTGTTGCTTTTAGCATTGAATACGTACTCCATAGAGTGCTTGATTTCCTGGTCTCTGATAATTCAATAAAATATACCAGCAAAATTGCAATTGCGCAATTAATATAAAATAACAATTGGAGCAGCCGCTGGACACACAGATACTTTATTTTTTGTTTATTTTGTTTTGTCTCTTATGTTTTTTTTGTCTGTGTGTCTGACTGCTTTCGTACCAAATAAATTTATTTCTTTCTTTCTTTCAAAACGTTTTCTGAGAAAGTTTTAGCTCCTATAGCTAGTCGCCACGTGTTAAACATATCGTACCTACTGTTTCAAATACTTCTCGCGTGATTGTTGAGGGAGAAAGCTCATTTGCGCATTATTAACAGTTTCAGTCAATTCTGTTGGCGTCAAATAAACTTTTTCGTCGCTAGAATCACTCATTTTAGGTTTTTCACTTGTGTTCAAGTTTCTTGTTTTTAACCTAAGGTTTTAACAATATGACGTGAAAAGAAAATTGTGCGCGCAGAGCAAATTGAAAAAAGTACACCAAGCCTCACCAAGGAGGTACCGAGTCTGAGTTTTTAGCAAATTAAAAAAAGTTGTATGATAAATTCGGCACCATGGAGGTAGAAGTAAATTGGTTTAATGATGTTTTGAATTCACAAACTTAGTGCACACGATGATCTAAATTCAAATTTACTTTATCCTATAACGGATAAAAATTGTTATTAATCTGAGGATAAAAACGACTTTTGCACTCAGATATCGAAGAGCAAAAATACTCTTTCCGAGATGGGGGGGATGAAAAAATATTTTACTCAGTTTAGGTACGTACACAGTTTTATATACCTCTGGGATATTTTTTAATGCGTCATAATTAAAAATGCTCTTTTTTGTTAGTTGTTTCGAGTCATATTATTATACTTAATATTATAAAGCTGAAGAATTTGATGTTTTACATTTATTTATTTATTTTATTGGTTCACCTACAATTTTTCACACTGGTTTTATACACAAGACATCATGCAATAAATTACTTTACATTAGTGCAACAATCACTTATAGGTAAACACTACATGCTTATGAAAGTTGTACAACACAAAGAGAATAAAAAATAAAAAAAAAACAAAGAATATAATTATTAAATTGAACTAACCCAGCTATATAAATATATCTATCTACAACATGCATTTTATGTACCTATTATGATTTACAGATGTTTTTGACAATACTTAGTAAGTAAATAATATTTGCCTTGCAAAAGAAAAGTTGTTTTTATCATGGTCGACAAAAAGACAATAAAATGTGTTGTTTTATAAGATAAATAAATCGACACACCCAGATCATTGATCTAAGTCCACACGTAAATACAACACAATAGGTATTCGCAATTTATAAAATTACCTACATGTATCCAGTATAATTTGACATTTCAGTGATGCGCTGCTTGCGAAGGCAAAACGCGATAATACGTCAAATTCAATACATTTTAATTTAGTTCCTTACTTCGCCGCGTGTCTAGTTATACTGGGCGGAGTATAGATGCTCTAAAAAACAATAATTTCACGGGCTGACTGATCGCGTTCACCTTACTGCTAAAGAATTATAGTAAGTCCAACATAATATCGTTTAATACTTTACTCAAAAATGCTTGTAATGTGGTCATTATTTTGACAACCTTTTTTGAGCAAAGTCGACCTTTCCGCGCTACTTGAATAGGCGCCAGCAAAGTTGTATGGAATTTCATTGCTGGTGAGTTTTAGCCACCAGCAATGTCCTTTGAAAATCCATTATTGTTTCAAAAATAGTCAGATGCAAAAAGTTTGATATTCATAATTTGGCTGTATAGGCAGCACAATCATTAAAGACTTCTTAAAAAAAAGCTAAAGCCCGGGGAAGAAACAAATCGTTACTTTAAATAAATTCTTACTATTCTAAGCTGGTTTTATTTAA
This sequence comes from Amphipyra berbera, assembly GCA_910594945.2. Lineage (NCBI taxonomy): Eukaryota > Metazoa > Arthropoda > Insecta > Lepidoptera > Noctuidae > Amphipyra > Amphipyra berbera. The sequence goes on along the minus strand of OU343125.1, from coordinate 19,017,526 downwards.
ATTACTCGCATTCTTTAAGTAACGCACTATACAAGCCTTGGTCCGCAATGACTGCGCTGCTGGCCACGGTATGATGGCCTCGAGCTTAGGTTAGCTACGCTCTCGGCTTCCAAGCTTGGTCATCATTGCAGCCCTTGCTGTCCGCGCTATAAAGGCCTTGACCTTCGGTCTCGGCCTTTATTCCAGCGTGTCCATCAAGAGCTGCAATGCTAACCGCGCTGTGATGGCCTGGAGCTGCGCTACACTGCGCTTTCGGCCATCATCAGTGCTGCCATCAACGCAGTCATTACAGACCGCGGCAGTAATGTACTATTATTGAGATTTAGAGTTAAATGGTAAAAAGTATTATGAAACTTTACGATTATTAACCTTTTATAGACTTAGGGACTTTATTTAAAAAAATGAACTATATTTAAAAATAAGTAGTGACTCTAGGACTTATGCCCGGCTGCTCTAAACTCGAAGTCAGTAATAAACAGCTCTCATATTATGGGAAACAAGCTTTTGCCCGCAGCTTCGCTTACGTGGTTTTTTTTCACCCCCTTAGGGGTTGAATTTCGAGAAATCCCTTCTTAGTGGATGTTTACGTCACAAAATGAACCTACTGTCAAAATTTCAAGTTTCTAACCCCAGCCGTTTAGGCTGTGCGTTGATAGATCAGTCAGTCAGTCAGCTTCTCCTTTTATAAATATAGATATACCAACAGCAGCTAGGTACCATTTTCTTTACACATACTATAAAAAAAGTCGCTCCCGCTGTCTGTACGCTTAGATCTTTTAAACTACGCAACGGATTTTAATGCAGTTTTCAGCAATAGATAGTGATTCAAGAGGAAGGTTTATATGGCCCACATTAGTATCTACATTGCTCACGTGCGAAGCCAGGGCGGGTCGCTAGTAAAGTAGAATTCATTACATTGGACAAACATTTTTTTAAATACCTTTCTGGCGATCACGTCGCAGTCACCAATATAGTGTTCCGCCTACGAAAAGGGAGGATTATCCTCCAATATCTCGTTCCCCTACACCTTCCTCAATTTTAAACTAAGTAAGTAGGTAAATCCTAAATATCAAATTCATCTGCACGGAGTTCCTCTCATTGTACGGAAATCAGCTTATATCTACTGGAAATGTATAGATTTATTTGCCGTCATGTGTGTCTATTGAAGTTTTGGTAGATACCAAATAATACATAGGTGTCCTCCTTCTTAGAAAACCCCAAATCTATTTCTAACTAAGCTAACGACAAAAACGCCTGAACTAAAAAAAAACTTTTATTTATGTATATTGTTGTTACAATTAAGTAGAAACATATAATTAATGACTAAATCCTGTTCCAGTGCCATTAATCCTGAGTCCGCAACTGTTTGCATCTGCTCTCCACATTTTCAAACGAATAAGGTCTGTGTTCCATTTCATTAAGATCCAAAGTCCTCTCCATACATCTCGTAAATCGTTGGGCAGAACTGCTTAGCCAGCTTTTCATAAGGGGAATCCTTTTCAATTTTCATATCAAAGGTCAATTTGTTCCATAAATGGTGAGTGTACGCGTTCTCAACGTTCTTTAGGTCACCAGCTTTAAAATATACGTCTTTATTCGAATAATGGATCGGATAGAAATACTCTGGGCCGTAAACTTCGTATCCTGTAAATAATAAATGTTTGATGAATAAATTATAAGCTAATTTTAAAGGTTAATCGATCGTTAATCTTCATATATTCACGTAAATCTTACAGTTCCCCGATTCAAGGGACCTACTTTGAAAATCGAACTACGACGCGGCGAGACGCTTCGACTGACAGATCGCACGTTATCGAAACATATGTTTTGGATCCGACAATCGATTCGATTTTCGCGATTTGACATTTTATCTTTCGTTCACCCTACTCCCAAATGCTAATTGACATCTAGTAGTTCGTTTTATGACAATACTTTAATCGTATATTTATTAAATTCGTTGTTTCGTTCTGAAACATCGACGATCATTTTTCGGAGTAGGCCCACAGAAGCTTTTCTAAAGATCCGGTTTGTTATCTCTTTTTCGAAGCGAGATAACCGAATGTTATCGGTAACTGGTAACACTGGACAATGTTGATAAAGGAGGGTAATCGTCAAGATGAATCAACGCACCCGAAGTTATAAAAACACTGGTCATTCGACGGAGCAGAGGATTCCATTTCGTACAACTGAAGAAGTCTGACCTTTTATATCTGATTAGCTTGTCCTTATTTTCTGATTTTGAGTAAATTATTATATTGTGAACTAGCTTCTGTAACTAATCACTAACCCAATTAAAAGTACTCTCAGTGGTGGAGAGTCTATGTTGGTTTCATTTACTTTATTTACCATGCTCCCAGTCCTGGTATACCGATATTAGCTATAACTGTAATGATAGTTTCACCTCTACAAGATTCTGTTGTATGTTTTTTATACGAATCGCATGGAGAATACCACGAAGTAAGAGAATGACATACAACTGTAAGTTCCAACAATACGCGCGTAAGAACGCGTCTTCACAAACGCTCTAACACGTCGCCATTTTGAATTGTCCGCTTTAAACCCCACATCACGCTCCAAGTAAAGCTCCGTGTCTCCTTAAACAAGATCTAAGAGCCAAGCTGCATCTGACGGAAGATACGTCGCCGATCTTCCGCCGGTACACATAATTCCATATAAACATCTCACACCGTACACATTTGACCGAAGATGCGTTACTAAAATTCTTCGAGTTAATTAAGGATGGAAGGTCGACGACGTAAACTTAATCTTCCGTCAGATGTGGCTTGGCCCTAACACATCATCCAAGCGAGCGTATCACGATTTTAGTGCAAATATTCGAAGAGTTTAGCTTCAACCTAATTTAAGTAAATAAAATCCCCGAAAAAAAAATGGCACCTATTTTCTTTTATTTATAACACCTTAATTCCAAAACGGAGTGCCTATCAGCAAAACCATACATATAACCTACACTGAAAATCAAACCGAGAAGTTTCTTACATCACGCTTGTATTCCCCGAAGGATTTGGACAGAGGTGTATAGTGACACCCGCATTAAGCCGTTATGTTTGAGTCCCAAGTAATAGGGGGCGGGCCTATTGCCATCAACCAGGCACAAATCCAAACTCCAGGCTGCTACTGAGGAATTCCACTCGGAAAAACCCAATAACACTATGCCCGACCTGAGGATTGAACCCAGGACCTCACGATCAGCAGTCGCGCTTGCCACCACTAGACCAACGAGGCAGTTAGAGCTTTCTTATTAGGAGAAATCTTATTATTCCTAGTCCACACCAATGAAGCAAAGATTATAATATTATTTATGACTAATAACTACCGCAGTGATAGCCTAGCGGTTGAACGCTCTCCTTCCGTGCAGGAGGGTCTGAGTTCGATATCGGCCCATACCTCTGAGTTTTAGAATTCACGTGCGGATCAGAATTTCATTATCACTTGCGTTAACGGTGAAGGAAAAACATCCTAAGGAAACCTGCACACCTGACAAGGCTCCATAAAGTTCTCGATTGTGTGTGTAGTCTCCCAATTCGCACCAGGCCAGCGTGGTGGCCTAAGGCCTAAACCTTTCTGAGAAGAGGCCTGTGCCCAGCAGTGGGATAGTAATGGGCTGATTATGTTATGGTAATACTAACCCTGACAAGTGCTGGCGGACCAATCTACCAGATTTGATGGCTCGCACATTTTGTGAAGCACTCTCGTGAAGGCGCCAGGACCATTGTGTAACCAAAGATCTGGTCTATAAGTAGTTTTTACTTCGCTGAAAGTAGAGAAAACAATATACTTAATCTTTACATAGTATAAAACAAAGTCGCTCCCGCTGTCTGTACGCTTAGATCTTTTAAACTACGCAACGAATTTTATTGCAGTTTTCAGCAATAGATAGAGGGATTCAAGAGGAAGGTTTATATGCCCCACATTAGTATGTACATTGCACCCGTGCGAAGCCGGGGCGGCTCGCTAGTTAAGTAATAAAATAAAAGATAAACACACAACAATATAAAGTACTTGGGGGGGGGGGGGGGCTCATGGCTAATTACCAACCACGCGTATCATACGATCTGTGAAGTTAAGCTACGCTTACCGCGGTCAGTCCGTGAATGGCTGACTGTTCGTTACACAGAAAAACACTTTAAACGGTCGGTCCCGGGTGTCATACCGAATACCTGTGACAGTCGTTACGGGAAGCCTGAAAGCCCGAAAGTCTGACAAACGGTCTAACCTTAGATATTGGCATTGCCCAATAACTGAGATGCAGAGGTCTGATGGCAGTCGCACCCATGTAAAATACTGGTATCTGATTAGACTGGACGTTGACACCAACATAGTTGGGAAAAAGCTAAGCAGAACAATATAATTAAGAAGTACCTATCTAGATATTTATTACAGGCTTATTACAGCAATTGTATCTATTTATAAAACCCAAAAATTGCAAGCTCCGGGCTACTACTTAACACTTTGTCGACCGGGGAATAGAACCCAAGGCCTCGCGCGTAAGCTGCGCTTGTGACGTACCAATGAGGCCATTTGGAAATGTAAATAAGGTATTTTTTTACACGTCGGCGTTAGGTGGGTACCCAGTACTGCCCCCTGACATTATGCCGATGGCCCTTTTCGCACTTATTTTTTGTCTTTTTCTTGTGTAGGTAGGCACTTGATTGTACTGTGTACCAATAATACATTTTTCTTGATCATTATTTTTAAGCTCTTAGGTAGCATTTCGGATTTGTACGATAAAAATAATATGACCGTATAAAATGCGCTAATCTTCCGTAAAATTAACAATGGGCAAATGATTTTTACAAAATACGCGTGTACATTCACGTGTTTTGTAGTTCAGTAAAAAAGATAAATTTACACTCGGGAGCAATGAATCCGGGTCACCAAAAACCTTAATATTTCGGAAAACATTGTTAAATATTGTTTAACATTGTTTTTAGGGTTCCGTACCCAAAGGGTAAAACGGGACCCTATTATTAAAACTCCGCTGTCCGTCCGTCCGTCCGTCTGTCACCAGGCTGTATCTCATGAACCGTGATAGTTAGACAGTTGAAATTTTCACAGATGATGTATTTCTGTTGCCGCTATAACAACAAATACTAAAAAACAGAATAAAATAAATATTTAAGCGGGTCCCCATACAACAAACGTGATTTTTTTGCCGTTTTTATAGATAATGGTGCCGAACCCTTCGTGCGCGAGTCCGACTCGCACTTGGCCGTTTTTATTTTTTAACCCGCCTGCCAAGGAAGGGTTATGTTTTTCGCGCATATCTTGTACCTATGTATGTTTATAAATTTATTTATTACCTCGTATCTTCCAAACGGCTGGATGGATTTCGACAGTTAAGGTATCGTTATATTCGTCTTAAAAACCCAAGTGTCCTCAGATATGTGTATGAAAAAAATGACGGATTTTTGGCTCGAAATAGTAGGTACCTAATACGTTAATAAAAAAATAACCAAACCTATCGAGTAGGGTATCAAAATAAAGGAAATTAAAAGGGGATTACAAAAATATATATAAGTTATATGTTTAAATTTCATTAGGAATAATAAATTGGTTTAAAATGTTTTCGATAGCGTAAACATGGCCATGTTTGTGTCGGACCTCGTGCTATCACGGGACACTAAAAATTCTAAAATAAAAAATAATTTAAAATATCAAAAACCCGAATTCAAAAAATAAATAAATGTAATGCACTAAAAAGACCGAAACAAGATTGAGAATAGAAAATAAAATAAAAATAAACTATAAACGAAGTAAACTCTACTTCAGTTTAACAGACAATATTATCAGCTGAAAGCCGAAGATAAATAAATACCCGCATTAAGTTTAGTAGCAGACGGGACCCAATTGTAAATTATAAACCGAAAGAAAATTATGATTTTTAAATTATTTATTTATGTTGGTGACACAAATTCATTGCTCCCGAGTGTACAATTTAGAATACAAATATATTTTTGGAGTTAATTTTAATATTTTTTTAAGGCTTGATTTTACCAACGTCGGATAGCGTTTATCCAAGGAATAAGACAGACGTGTTGACAGAATTTCTATAGGAAAGCTGTCAAAACGTCAAATTTATTCCTCGATTAAAGTTATTCGACGTTGGTAAAATCGAGCCTAAGAAGTTTCTATGATTTTTTTTCAAATCCATTCTACACATTACCTATTTCATAAGTTAGTTTAGTATTATCTATTCGTAAACTAGTACCTACTCCTAATTAGCTGGCATAGTTTTCCTTTATCGTTACCGCCACTAATGCAAATTTTGACCTATTGGTAGGTACTTAGGTACATACGAGTTTGAAAATATCCTCACAAGCATAGTTTTCACTTGTTATAATAAAAAGGAATTGCATTGTAATACATACTTAAGTACTGCTTCGGCGAGTCTTCTTCCAAGGTGGTCCATAGAAATAGCGAGGGCTGCCGTATTTACCAAGCCGTCATCTTCCTTGCCCGCCCAGTTGTGACCCAGAGGCGTCAACGACTTGACGACCAAAATATCCGTGTCCAGATACACACCTCCCCACTTGTACAAAGTTAGATATCGCAGCGCGTCGGAAGTATGTTCAACCCGCCATCTGCTTTCTTTAAAAGGACCAGATTCCATCATCTCCTCCAAAGGAGTCTTTTTAGCATAGTCAGAAATGTGCACCCTAGCGAATCTCACGTTTGGGAAGTGTCTTAGCTTCGCAATACAACTCCTTTCATACACAACTTCACTGACAGGAGCACTGAACATGACGTAAACTTGTCTTCTTGGATGAGCTCTAGACGCGGACTCGATGGCACATGCTTGACGCGAGTTTAACCCTCCACGGCATGATGTTTCGTGGAAGAATATTGAGTTGGGCCTCGGAGAAAAACTCGGATCTTCAGACGAGGGCAGCGCGTCACCCTCATCTATATAATGGCACGATATATTGTTATCTATCGCATTAAGATGCATTATAAAAGGTTCTGGGAATGTCACATTTTTCGAATTGATATAATAAATAGTAATACCACTGAAAACCACAAAAGTTATAAATATAATCACATTTTTGCGTATAAAAAAGTTTTTTTTTGCGTGTATCATCGTGTACTTTTTTAAAATAATATTGACACGAGAACGAATTAACGGAATCATTTTAACGGCACATTATCAAAATTAGATAGCGATCTACAGCAAACATTTTATTAGAACATGAGATTTCAATCAGATTGCTACGATGTTTTAAAATACATACACTATTGAAGGATTATGTTACACATCTGTTAGGTCGACATAAAATTACCGATTTATATATTTTCCTCTTGCTTCCCAAGTTACAAGCGTTTTATATGTCTGTGGCGGCGCGTGGCTTTAGCGTGTGATGATAATGAAAACATCGCAAACTATAAATGGTACAACCTCTTTTTTTCATGTTTTGTGTACCGTAATTACCAAAATGCTACCGAAAGATCAATTAAAATAATTAATGAACACAAACATTTTCACATAATGAAAAGTCAAAAGACTAATAACTTCGTAATTTCTCAACGAGGTCGTAGGTTTGCTTCAGTATTGGATTAACTCCTTCGAAGGCCCGATGCGGCGTCTATTGCGGGCCTTTTTTGTATAAAAAAAATGGTAAGGATATTATTATCATACAATTTGTTTCATTGTACTCGCACAGCAAAACTAGTTTAAAAAATTTAAAACCATGCTCAGTTTTACAATTTATATGGAGATCGATAGCATGGTCATGGAGAAAATGGTACCTTTGTATGTAGGTACGTAATTTATAGAATCACTAACTCAAAATGTAAAAATATTCTTGGATATTTTGGAATTAAAACCTAAATAATCTGTTAAAAAAATAACAAAAATATTATAATGATGTGAATTGGAACATTGACAATTTAAAACGTGACAACACTACTTATTAAAGAACTTGTTTCAATGCAAAATAATTTTAATATTAGGAATCATAAACCTACCAGGAAAAATGATGGATTGACCTAATCGCTAGTAACTTGCACGACGTAACAGACAAACACACACACACACACACACACATTTATCAATTTATTCAACTATTTTCCGTTTGGTCATGAAGCTGCGTAAAGTATAACTTTTGAACAGAGTTTCGCTATTCGGTTCGCTTTCGTTCCGCATTCGCGACGGTGCGCGGTGTGCTAGGTAGTGGCGTAATAAGTGCGATGGGTCTGTGGTTCTTCAGCTAGATATTGTCACAGTTTTTTCAATCAAATAAGTGCTAGTGCATGAAAAGAGCCTCCATGCGTGACGATACTCCGGGGATGGTCAAGACTGGCCACCTAGTCTACCTGTTTCTTATAAGTATCGCTTTTTTATAACAGTCGTCTCATATGACAGTAAGTACATCTGACTGGCTAATCCTCACCACAGCATGAGCTATTCTCATACAGCTCACCGTGAAACGGTAGGAAGGCATGCGTGGCCATCCCCAAAGGCCGAGGGCCCCAGGTATTTTTCAAGGGACCACCATTTAGTTACGCCACTGGAGCAGCGTAAAACATTATCAAAACGGGCGAGTATGTAAAAGTATTTATTTGGCCCTTCCCCACCTCCCCCATATTCCACCCCTTTCCTACTTCCTCCATATTCCCCCAATACGCTAGTTTCTAGTGCTTTAGCTGGGGAGAAAAGCGGCGTAACCAATTCCGCAACAAAATGATTGTCTGTCAATGTATGTAATGATTTGCATTTTTTTTACATAAATTAATTTTATTATAAATACTTGTCTATAGCACACACCATTTCACCATCAAACATTTAACCCCTCGTTTACACCTAAAAACAAGTTGTAAACAAATTGTTTAAAGGTGTTTTTAAAAGTACCTAGTTGTTTTAATCAATTTATTTAAAATATTTAAAACAAGTGTTTTAAAAATGTACGTACATGTTTGCTATTTTAAGTTTGGATTTGCGGTTTTCTTAAAATTTACTACGTAGGTACATCTAGAAAACATGTTTTATTCCTAGGTGTAAACGAGGGGTAAGAATGCAATTAAGTTACTACTTACACGCTATCGGTTAAAGAACCGGCATTAATGCGTATTGTAATTATACTTAAGGTATAAATTTTCTTCTTGATAAAATCAATTAGAGCCTGTTTGTGATACGAACTTGTAATTATGTTTACCAGTGTTTTGGAATTGTAATCATACGACCAAATGACGTAAATTTTAATAATAATGTTATATCCTAGTTAAAATTAATTGCCTATTTGTGTTGTGAAGTCCTAATATTTTTTCTTGAAACCATATTATTTTACTGTTATTATTGTCGATATTTAAAAAAATGTATTTTATCATAAAAATACTGCTGCGACATCAAAGATTGTACATTTACTACGTCTGTGGGTTCACTTTAATTCTTGTTATGTATTGTATCATGACTCTGCATTGTTATACCACACTCGAAAATTGGATGCCAAAAAGTAAAGAAGTATCATGCCATGTCTCAAGAAAGAATGATGCGCTGCCATTACTTCGTAACGACGCCACTTTGCCTGAGAAGTCTTTTTTTTTCCATGAGACTTCGTGTAAGGGTGGTTTAACTTCTCGTCAAGCGTGTGCAGTTGAATCAGCTGCTAGGACACATCCTGGACACCAAATCAACGTGTTATTCACCTCACCAGTCTCACAAGAGACCTTAGACGATAGTCGTCTTAAAACCCTAACTGACAATTATAAGAACGTGAAACTTGCAAGGGTTCATATTGAAGACTATGTAGATGAAACACCTCTAGAATTACCGGTAAAAAACTTGCTTCTTGATAACAATTACGTGCATATTTCAATTATTATGAAGTACTTGACTATGTACAAGTACAGTGGGATCTATTTGGGTTTTGACGCGATTGTAGCTCGGTCTTTTGATGAGTTGTGGAGGAATTGGGCAATAAGAGAGACCCCTGCTGCTCTGTCTTCTGAAATGTTTTCGTTTTCGAAAAACAAAGTTGGAAGGAAGCTAGCTCAACTTGCTGTAGGGTATGTACGAGTCGAATGTTATGGCGCATGGTGTGGCCAGTAAGTACCTCCAGTACGAATTTGCAAATTAAGAAAACGAGGGTGTACTAAAAACAACACCTCTGTCCAAGCCTTTGGGGAATACAGGCGTTATGTTATATAAATTTTAGCGATAACTCGAAAACCATTGCTGTTTTCGTTACTTGCAAACTCGTACTAGCGATACAGCAGCTGACGACTGCGATAGACTAACTCGAATGATGAATAATTGTGAAAGAATGTCTAACATACGAGTACCATCTGGTGCACTAATGTTTAAAGGTTTTTTTGAGAGCATTGTCCAAGCGGGTCAATATTCAACTATACAAGGTTAGTCGGAAAGGGGGTACTAAGCCGAAAGGGTGTTAAAGTACCTATAATAAGGGATAACTTTTTTCAACAAATTTCCCAAAAATTCAATAGTTTAAGAGAAATAGCTTTTCAAAGATTTCGTAAAAAAATATGCTAAAATCTATGTGTCCATAGCTATGATCAGCCGTGTTTACAATTTAGGTCATATTTGGGGTCACGGATTAGAAACTTAATTTACTGAATTCATAACTAAAGCAGGCAATGATATTATAAATAAAAAGGTATAGATTAGATAGGTTATAAGCGCTCAGCAAGCGACACATCAAAATGTGGCTAATTAGCCAGACTTGATCTCAGTGTTGCGTTTCTACTACGTTAGACGACCCACTGTCGCAAATTACATTTGTCTCTTTTTCGTTCGCGATAATCGAATCATGGCATCCTATTTTGACGTCTAATTGTAATGTAGTGCTATTGCAATATTTAGTTATTTATGTGTGCGTTAGTGTGCCGTTTTTGAAAATCGAATGTTGTGTAGGTAACCTATCTACACCTTTTTACTTATAATATCATCGAAAGCAGGTATGTCTTTTTTTGAAAAAACTAAAATAAAAACATTTTTTCATGCAAATAAAAATTTACGAATTTTGAAATTTTAACACTTGCTTTAAAACAGTCATCAGTTATACTTTAAGTGGCCCGCGGCTTCGTACCCCCTTTCCGGCTAACCTAGTATACCTAACATTGATATTTACCAGATTAGCCTTACTGGTTTGTTAACATCACTACTGTGATTTCCGAATGCTTTTATTTCTAATAATTAGGTATTGGTCTCATAACATTATGCCAGAGATGCAAGTATTCTTTTCATAATAATTTAAGATCAAAACTAAAATGGCAATCTCGTGTTTATTATGACAAACCGTTTATTTTATTGATAGTATGTTATCTTTTTCATAGCTATCTTAGAAATGAGTTGTCGGCAATCAAGGAAAATGATACATGGAGCTACAACGAACTCCAATGGAAATTGATTTTGGCTAACGTGTTGCAATCTTGGTGCACCACCTCTAACATCAAGGTCATGTCGTTGGCCAATTGTGATGGTACGTAAATTATTATATTTTGTAGTAGAATTATACTATTTGCAGTGTAGCATGGTGCGGGTGACAGCTGTCAGTATTTGATTTAATTTGTACACAATAACTTTTTGGCAGAGTATATTTATTTAATGTACTACAGTTATTACTTATTCCGTATTTTACGACTTACCGTTTTCGTATTTAGGGTGCAACTAAGTCATGATTGTCAAGTTCGTCTTATGTCACCCTCACCATGCTACACCAAAAATAGTGTAGTAGGTACTTCCGTATTTTACTATTTATACTACGCGAACCCACAGCCTAGTAGAGTAGACAATAATGACACAATTCCGTAATTAAACGTAGACCAAAGTCATGTTCTGAGAGTAGGAACGAGCATTGATCGGCACGCTTCCTTACTGCGCTGTGTGTTGGTGGTTTCAGACCATTAAATTCAGGTGACCTCAGGATGTTTTCCTTCCTTATAAGTCATTTATGTTTAAGATTAGCGCGTAGAAAGTACATAAATATGACCTTTAATAAAGTCACATTGGTAATATTTGTAGGTTTATGTCAGGTTTTTCATCCGCAGCAAATCCCCGGACAAAAACGACAGGATAGTTACCTACATCTAAGTAATTTATGAATTTGAATTGTTATATTTGTAACAATAGTGGGTAGCGAGTTATGAGAAGTGATTATTAATACAATCACTATTATGAAAACTAATAGGATACCGTGTCAGCCGCCTGATTCAGAACTTTTCGACAAGTCAGTTGTCGAATGATTCGGTTCGTTAACTCGTTTTCTCGCGTTACCAGAATCGTCTACAACTGATTTATCGAAACGTTCAACCAGTACCCCTAATACGAATTTGCAAATTGTTGTGAGCTCGCTACAGTCTATCCCTCTTACACACTCGCAAGAAGAAGAGACAAATAGGGATATTAATTATTATTTAGTTAACGAGCTCACAAAACTATTGCCCTTTTCGTAATTTGCAAGCTCGTACTAGGGTAATAGGGGGTTGGGCTATTAATGGTTAACATTATTGCAGATGTAGCTGTGTACGGCCCAGAACTCTTCTACCCAATATCATTTTACGACAGACAAGCTTATTTCAATACAGCTGTATGGGGGGCTTGGAAAAATCAAAGAATATACACCTACTTTGTATGGCACCATTTTACTAAATACAATATGATAACTAAAGCTTCGCTCTATTGGAGGATTGCTAAGGAGTACTGTCCAACGATCGCCAGTCTTTATAACAATAAGATGGAGAGGATATTGTACCCATGAAAACTGAAAATGAAAAACTATCTGCTCATGCAAATAAATATGTTCATTTTCATTAATATTGGTACTTACGTGATATTTGTTTGTCCTTAAAGTCAATGACAAGCAATTTTGACAAGCAATCCCCGAATTCCCGAGCGAGCTCACAAAAATTATCGTTTTCGTAATTTGCGAACTCGTACTAGCGGTACTATTAACTTCACTATCCGTACTCCTATCTGCGATCGTGGTGATTCGTAACGGCTATTAAGAGGTCCTTTAGGTACTAGCTGATGGGTGTAACCGCCTCTAAGTTTATACCTTAGACCATACACTAGTAATACTATAGATACCTACAATATTAATATTGGTATACATATATGACACATTGTTCATTATCAATGGATAAGTGCACAACTGTTACTATGATAAATAAATACAATGGCATTCGATGTACATGAAACACTTCAAAATGGCCATGTTCTGCTCACATTAAAAATGTATGATAAAATCTTTAAACTATTTTTATCTTAAGGTTATACATCAGTAAAACAGTTAGTATTGTACTTAGTTTTTTATGTAAACTTACGGTAATATAACACTATACCGGGAATAAAAATGCCCTTAACTAAGTTAAGACCCACGTATTCTTCCCATCATTACGTTAATTTTTTTGTATTGGGCCATATCTGGGAACCGCCTGGTTATGGAGATATTGAAGGTCGAAATCACAATATTTTTTAGGTTTTTTTACTAAAACTACCATTTTGATTATTATTACTAAACATTTTTCTAAACTAAGCTTATCAAAATTTTTGAAATGTATGCATAATCTGCTTTGCGTGCTAAAGTTAATGTTCAGCATGCGACTTCCGTATCGTTAAGGCTATTTCTATATCCTGTAGGTATATAGAGTCTGTCTAATGAAAGTTGGGAGTGAAAAAGGCGCCAAATTAAAAAAAAAGTAGTATCCCTGATAAGGTAACTAGGAATAAATGTTTTTGATACTTGAATATTTTATATCAATACTTCATACTTTTTATTAAATCCAGTTACTCCGGGTATACAGGACTTTTTTTTTTTTTAATTAGCCGTTATTTTCGGCATCTGCTTTCCTAAGACAAACACTAGTATCAATTAACTTAAAGTTTAGGTCGGATCAAAATACTTTTGCGGTTACGACAAAAGCGGAATACGTTTGTTTCGACCTGTAAATCTAAATTACTTAAGTATTTTAAATTATTTTTGAACACGCTTGCTCATAAAGTGGCTCTTATTGGACCGCTTTTAGATATTAAAAAGTACTCTGTGGCTTTTAGGTTCGAAATGTAGCTTATTGCGGACTAGTCCGGTAAAATGTACTACAGATTAATGATATATGTCTACGAATTTCACTTTACATTTACTTTTTTAATTTTAGCAAATCGTTTTTACGCCAAAAAAATAGTATTTCTTTTTTTTATAAAAATAGAATGTAAAGTGAAATTCGTAGACATATATCATTAATCTGTGGTACATTTTACCGGACTAATCCGCAATAAGCTACATTTCGAACCTAAAAGCGGTGCAATAAGAGCCACTTTACGTGCAAGTGTGTTGAAAAATGTTTATAATACGCGCTGTATTAACCATTTCGTATTGTTTGAATCTCCTATGTACTACGCTTTATATTATAATATATTTACACGATAATGACGAGTACATAAAGGATTACATAATAAGGAAGCCGTTGGATTTACATTTACATATAAATAAATTGAAGGGAGTCTTCTCGTGTCGGCACGAACTATGTGAGAATAGCTCATGCCGAGGTAAATAGATTAGTCAGTCATAGGGCTGCCATCCGTCGTGGTTTCCTCGGATAAGTCCAAGTTTGGGACGGGTCCGGGGGCGTTCGGGGGAGGTCCTCAAAAACTTCTTCTTCTTCTTCTTCTTCCTGCCCTTATCCCACACTAGGTGGGGTCGGCACAACATGTATTTCTATAAATCCATGTCGTTAGAGGTTTTGGCTTATTGTTTTATGACCGGCCGCCTGCCTGACATCAACCATCCTTGGGAATACTCGTTGCGCTGTCGCGCGGGTGACCCAATGTGCTTGCTGATATTATGCACTGGGTCCCAAAATTATATTCTTGTAGACTATGTTCTTTTTGGTGGGGTATACTTGAAGTTCCTCGACCCACTCATTCAGTTTTGCTAGGGGCTTTGGTTTTATAGCACCGTGAGCGTCTCTGTAAAAACTTGAAACTTCTCGTACTCGACACTACACACTACTATTCGAGGCCCTCAAAAACTGTCCGGGTGAAACAAAGCAACTAGTTCCACACAGCACATACACGTATGACTAGAGTACGAAAATTTATATTTTGGCTATTTTAATACCTACACTCAGAGTCACCCAGCGGGCAATGTAGAGAGCTATGCTCGGAGTTTCTTTGCGCGATAAAATCCGGAACGAGGATATTCGCTGAAGAACTAAAGTCACCGACATAGCTGTCAGGGTTTGCAAGCTGAAGTGGCAATGGGCAGGCCACATCGCTCGAGGGACCGATAACCGATGGGGAAGAAAGGTTCTTGAGTGGCGACCACGAATCGGAAAGCGCAGCGTTGGTAGGCCTCCCACTAGGTGGAACGACGACATTGTGAAAGTCGCGGGCAACCGATGGATGCAAATTACGGATTGTCGTTCGATGTGGCGGTCTAAGGGGGAGGCCTTTGTTCAGTAGTGGACGTCTTCAGGCTGATGATGATGATGATGATGATGAATACCTACACAAAAAATTCAAATTTCATATTTTTTAATATTTTCAAGGTCGTCAGGGGAAATATCCCGATTTCGACCAAATGTCCTGTGATGAGTTTAGGTGATGGTAGTCCTAGTCAGTCAGCAAGCATGGTAGCAGGGCTAAAGTACTGTCACCGTCAATCGTGGAGGCTCAAAGGGATTGGTGACTGGCGACTTATTCACACTAGACTTACGTGTGGTGTCGTGATGCATCAGTAGGTGCATCTGATACTATCGGATTCATACAATTTGTATGAAGGCGTTATGGTTGCCAGCTCTCGAAAAGAGCAACCCGGGAGACTTTAAGAAAGCTAGGGGGGGGGGTCCTAGCTGGCGGTTTAGTGCGCGAGCGGTACGGCGAGCGAATAGCGACCTGTAGTAAATGTATTCTGTGGTAGCGACTTGCGAGCGACGACGAATGCGCATAATTTTTTACAAACCGGAGAAATCATTGTACCCCGGGAGGTCGGGAGATCAACCATTATTGCCGGAGTCTCCCGGGCAATCCGGGAGGGTTGGCAACCCTAGAAGGCGTGCACATTAATCTGACATGACGACGTAAGTCTAGTGTGAATCCGGCATTATAGGCGTTTTCAATAACCTATCAACCAATATTCCTTAACTGACTTAAATTAATACACATAAAATCATCATAAACATCACGCCTTATATTCCCCATAGGGTTCGGCAGAGGTGTTTTAGTATACCCTCATTTTCCAGTTATGTTTAAGTCCCATTTAATAGGGGGCGAGCCTATTGCTATTACCTGGGCACAAATCCAGACTCCGGGCTGCTACTGAGAAATTCCTAAATTAAATAATTAAATAAAAAAAAACTTAAATTAATATTGTGTGTAAATTTAAATACATAAATAATTACAGCTAGTTGTTTACATGTTTATAAATAGGTGGAATCTACATCGCGCGACGACCTCCGGGCACCTAGTGTGTGGCCTGCGGGGCGGTGGGATAGGGGATCCACCGCTCGACTAGTAACAGACCCGAGAAGGCGGTGCGCAGTGTTCCGTGCGTGCCTCTTAGAAGGACGTGGGGCAAGGCCCCACAGAGGAGAGGTCCACCAGCCCCTGGCGGACCTCTCCTCTGTGGGGCCTCAGACTCTCGACAACCGCTCTAACCTTAGAATATCGGCATTGCCCAGTAACTGGGTTGCGGAGGTCTGATGGCAGTCGATCCATGTCAAATACTGGTATTCAGCCGCATCTGGTTAGACTGGAAGCTGACCCCAACATAGCTGGGAAAAGGCTAGGCAGATCGCATCGCGAATACCTGGCACAGCACTAACAGCATTCTCAAATCTTGTAACGTTGGCAGCACATTGTGGGCCCTCGGCTTGTTTACCAACCTAACACATAAAAACAAACATTGAGATAAGCCGTCCACTTGTCGGACTGGTTTTTCTTATCATTAGCGACTCAGTATCAGTAACAATAGTAATGACTTATTTTTAATCAGCCACTTTAAGTGCAGGGTAAACTTGCTTTAGTAACGTTAATTTCATTACATTATAGTTCAGTTTTCACTGTATTTTTATTTTTTTTATAACTTTTTCAATCCATTCTTCAAAACACGTTGTTTATCGTGGAAATACATTTATTAATTAAAAATATAAAGATTAGACGTTTTGTGTGTAGATAGCAAATGTTTAAAAATAAAAAAATATCCTTATTTAATGTTATGCCATTCTATCACTAAATACCAATGATCACTATACCTAGGAAGTATTTCAGGAGGCCACTTTTATTTTTATTAAATTACACTTTTATTATCGAATCTGTTTTCATTTTGATCGATGATTTTGCCCAAATAGTTATTCCGCTATTTAATTTGCTCATACAAAGTGAAATTTGAACTGAAAATCGCAGCTCGAAGTAAACGGAGCTGGCAGCAAACTCCATCAAACTCGGTAAACAATCAGTACGACTTTGCAAGTGAAAGTACGAATTTCATTATACAGTTGGCAACCCCTTTTATTTTCTTTCTCGTTGGAAAATCCTCATGGATGTCCCTCGCCCGGGGAAGGCGAGTGGGTCTGCCGGACTCTTACCGGCTAAAAACCAACGGTGTTCCTCCTCCTGACCATTCGGCCGAGGTCGCGAGATTCGCAAAAGCATGCACCGCAACCCCGGCAGGTCCCGGTCCGCCAATCCTCAGCGGACCTCTCCTCTGTGGGCCTTGCCCCACGTCCTCCTGACAAGCGCGCAAGGAACACTGCGCGCTGCCTTCTCGGGCCTGTTACTGGTCGGCCGGCGGGTCCCCTAACTCGCCGCCCGCAGGCCACACTAGGGTGGCTGGAGGTCATCGCGTAACAGTTGGCAACCCTAAGACGCGAGATAATGATGACTGACAGATGGCACATCAACCATTTAACGGCGCTTACGCACATCGCGCGTGATAGTCGTCAAGGACGCATGCTGGCGCTGGATGGTAGTCTCCACAAGTCCACACGGTCGTGCTAGCATCCAGTACTGGTCATGCACGGTGGTA
This sequence comes from Amphipyra berbera, assembly GCA_910594945.2. Classification (NCBI taxonomy): domain Eukaryota; kingdom Metazoa; phylum Arthropoda; class Insecta; order Lepidoptera; family Noctuidae; genus Amphipyra; species Amphipyra berbera. The sequence goes on along the minus strand of OU343125.1, from coordinate 18,999,527 downwards.
CGTAAGCCACATTATATTCAACAGTACAAGGCATCTAACTAAGCTTTCTATGGTCTCCGATTCGCTTTCTCAGCAGATTTAGAAGATAAAGGAGGGTGGTCGACAATAAGAATCAAAGCACCCGACGTTATGAAAACAGTCTTTGTCATTTGACGCAGCGGGTATTCTATGTCGAACCGCCGTAGAAGTGTGACCGTTATTATCTGACTAGCTTGTCCTTCTTATATTCTGATCTTGTGTAAATTATAATTATGGTGACTAACCCAAATACAAGTACTCTGGTTTTATTTTCCAAATACCCGTTTTGCTCCTGATAAGCAGACACTGATCTTAACTGTAATACAATACTCGCTTCTATCCAATTCTATAACCGTGTCTGCGACAGACTCCTCCGTGCCTCGGAGAGTCGGTCGGTTAAACAGTCGGTCCCGGTTATCATAATTATGAATACCTATGACAGTCTTTATGGAAGTCAGAAGCCTGAAAAGTCTGACAACTGATGTAACCTTAGGATATTGGCACTTCCCAGTAACTGGGTTGCGGAGGTCTGATGACAGACGCTCCGTGTAAAATACTGGTATTCAGCCGCATCTGGTTAGACTGGAAGCTGACCCCAACATAGTTGGGAAAAGGCTAGGCAGAACTACTAATACATTTATATTTTATTTTCAAATTAGATCTTAATACCTAGGTACATAACTAACTCTAGAACCATTTTCTAAACCCCGAATGAATTACCATACATTTCATAGATCATCGGGCAGTATTTCTGAGCTAAAGTAATATATGGTGACGTTTTATGAACATCATAGATTTTCGTCAGTGCGCTCCAAAGATGGATTGTGTACGGTTTTTCTAATGAGCCAATGCTGAAATGGTTGGGCTTGAAGTATAAGTGGACCCAGGAATAGTTTATTGGATAAAACATTTCTTTACCGAAGATTGAGACTCCTGTGGAAAAATATAGAATACAATTTTGCTTTATTATAAGTATACACATAATAAAATATTCAAAATTTATATGTTTTGGGGTAGGGCTGCCATCATCTAAACTGCCGACACCGGACAAAGATTTCAGAAACCCCAGACATTTGGTCGAAATTGGGACGCCCTAGAAAATATAAGAAAATATGAAATTCATTTTTTGGATTCAAATAGACAAAATATTATCGTACCCAAGTCAAATTACGTATCTGTGAGATGCTTGAAAATAATTAAGTACCGGGATAGGAAACGAACGAAACTGCCAATGCGGCTGGCGTCCGGGTTTCACACGGACGCTTTTTGAGAACCCCTCGGACCTCCCCGGACGCCTTCCCATACTAGGACAAATCCGGGGAAACCCGGATGGATGGCAACCCTATTTTGGGGCGCAATACTACTAATACAAACATTGATCAATCACAACCGTACCGAACGCTATTTTGACAGTATTCGTAATCTACTAACGAATAACGTTCCACCGTTTCCGTACAACTTCGATTCAGCTTCGACTCTACTGCGTATGTGGGTTCAATCTGATAGATATCATTCTGATAACTCGACCGTACTTGAACCGAACCGTGATCTCACATTAATCGTATCTTACTAAAATTTTACACACGGTTGAGTGGAAACCAAAACGATTTTATAACCGTTAAACTGTAAAAATAATTATGTGTGTCAAAATAGCGGTTATGCATTGGTTGATCAATTTGTACGTTTTTAGATCTTATATTTCTTTGTTCAAATTTATTTCGAGGCATTAGTTCGCTTTACCGCGACTATGCAAGCCTCATTATGTACGTCCTATTTTATTAGGTAGGTACTTAAAAATAACATAAAACATAGGTACATAAAAAAGAATTAAAAAATTTTGACATCAGGGGACCACTACACATTTGCACCGGCACGGATTCCCACAACAGAGGAATCAGTGACACTCCCTTTTTAGATCTTAAAAAGCTTGTTGCCGATTCGTTTCTTGATTGGCGCCGATTCTCTTATTCACCAAGTAAACTAAAATGTTACCAAAGAATTGCTATCTTTTACTAACAGACAGCGTGAGAAAAGGACGGTAAACAGATAAGAACTAAGTTAGAGATGTCAAACTAGTTTACGCCTTGAACTTCACCGTGTTTTTAGTTAACACGTTCCGAGACGTGTCGTCTATACAAGATTAGTCGGAAAGGGGGTACTAAGCCGCGGGCCACTTAAAGTATCACTGATGACTATTTTAAAGCTAGTGTAAAAATTTCAAAATTCGATAATTTTCATTTGCATGCAAAAATATTGTTATTTTGGTTTTTTCAAAAAAAACATGCCCGCTTTAGTTATTAATTCAGAAAATTAGGTTTCTAATCCGTGACCCCATATATGACCTAAACAGTAAACACAGCTGATCATAGCTATGGACAGATAGATTTTAGCATATTTTTTACGAAATCTTTGAAAAGCTATTTCTCTTAAACTATCGAGTTTTGGGGAAAGCTGTAGAACAAAAGTTATCCCTTATTATAGGTACTTTAACACCCTTTCGGCTTAGTACCCCCTTTACGACTAACCTTGTATTTGTATGGAAATTTTAGTTCAACTAAATTTGACAGCTCTTATTTATGTCCATCTCTTTCTTATTTGATGAGAGTGAAAAAGACGGCAATAGCCTTAATTAAGTTTAGTTTGTCCACAATAGAATCGGCACTATAGTCTTATTATTTAGATTTCTGTGGTTGAGCTCATTAAGTTGACATCAAAGTAGTCAGTGGTGGCGATTCTGTGGCACATTTTGACAGTACTAAACTAGACTAAACGCAACTGTCACTTTCTTTTTCTATTGAAACAGAAAGAGACAAACACCCTTAGTTTAGTTTAGTACTGTCAAAATGTGCTACAGAATCGACATCATTATAAGATTTTCGTAAAGAATAAGCGTCTTTGCTTTCGACTTGACGAATACTTAATATAATATTGAGGACGTCCTAGAAGGACATACGTCGATGTTATTGGTGATGTTCTTCACAAAGGTCAGGTGCGTAGTACTCTCAACCGGCGTGCGTGTATGACAAGATGTGTGAATGTGAATGAAGCGAAAGGGGTATGTACGGGTCGTAGCATGTGGCGTTCTATAGTTTCTGCCTACCCCCATGGGAAAAAGGCGACAATTTTCTTAGTAGAATTGGCCACCTGGAGTATTATTTTGCAATAAAATATGGCCTTACCGTTACAATATTTTTTATTCTTGATAATATCCTCACATTTTCTGTGAAGCACTCTTTGGATTGCCAAGGCGCCGTTATAAGACCATTGTGTTGGCTCATATGACATAAATATTTCTCTGTAAACAGTAAATTACAAAAGTTAAACACCTTAAAAAGCTTATAACTTTCTTTGCTGTAATCCTGCCTAGAAAGTAATGTTATGTAATTCTGTAATTTTCTATGTTGTTTATTTTTATTATGCCGCGTGGAGAGGGAAGAAACACAAATGTCGTATCCATTTGGATTGTATATTGTGTTATATTCATCGCACCTTTCTGCATTTGCATATATCTACAAGGTTAGTCGGAAAGGGGGTACTAAGCCGAAAAGGTGTTAAAGTATCCATAATAAGGGATAACTTTTGTTCTACAACTTTTCCCAAAACTCGATAGTTTAAGAGAAATAGCTTTTCAAAGATTTCGTTAAGAATATGCTAAAATTAGCTGTGTTTACAATTTAGGTCATATTAGGGGTCACGGATTAGAAAATTAATTTTCTGAATTCATAACTAAAGCAGGTATGATTTTTTTTGAAAAAACTATAATAAATAAATAATAATAAATAATATATCGAATTTTGAAATTTTATCACTTGCTTTAAAATAGTCAGTGATACTTTAAGTGGCCCGCGGCTTAGTACCCCCTTTCCGACTAACCTTGTATGTGCAGGCGGGAGGGCGGAGCTGCATACTTGCATCCAAGCTTAAAACTAAATATTGTAATTTTATATTTGTAAATACCTATTGTAATGGTAAGCAAAATCCACTACTTGTACAAGGAGAACGTAAATCTCGATCAATCATTATAGCCGAAGAGAGTGGTTGTGTGTAAGTGACAAAACTAATGTACCTACGCAGTAAGCTCCGCTACCAAACTTGCTGACTGGCTAATCTTTTTACCATTGCATGGATCATTCTCATTTAGCTCGTGATACAAAAGAAGAAGAATTGACCAGTGTCTTTGACTTTGCAGTAGGTAAGATATACAAGGTGTAAAAAGACCCTTCACCAAGCCGTCAACCATGCATTCAGTCCATCAAACTAAGTAACCCTACGCAAAAATTGTCGCTGGGAAACGACTTTTTTTTTGGGTGAAAAATTTAGTTTTACTGTTAAGCTCAATGTAACGCACTCAAAACACTGTGCTGATAGATGCAATGAGTAGTAAACGGGTAATGGAGGTATTTCAAGTACATTTGCAACCTTCAAAACTAGTTTTTTTTTTTAAGTTGTGAAAAAGTTGGAACTTTGACCTCCAATATCTCCGTAACTAGAAGGTTCCCAGGCATAGCCCAGAACAAAAAAAATATCGCAATGACGTGGAGAATAAGTGCCTTTCGGTTTCGTTAAGGGTCTATTTACACCGTTTATTATTATGCGAAGTTTGAAAAGAAAATAAAAGCTTACTCTATAACAGCATTGGTTATATTTTTTCCGACCTGGTCGTTCGAAAACGCCATAGCTCCCGAAGATAATTCATCGTCAGTTTCTTTCGCAATCCAATTAGGTGGTAGGGGGTAGAATGGATTTATTACTAGTACATCTAGATCCAAGTACACTCCACCCCACTTGTTCAGACTCACCATCTTCATAACATCTGCAGTATGCTCTACTGGATGCAGACTATATTTCATAATTTTCTTCGCAACCGAACGTACTATCCTCCTTTTTGAAAAATTGTATGCTAGCACTCTAGCAACTTTCACGTTAGGATACTGAAGGAGAATCGTGAGGCAGCTTCGGTACAGAATAGTTTTGGAAACTGGAGAGTTGAACAGTAAACGTACATCCCAGTCAGGATGTGCTCTGGCAGCGGACTCTACTGCACACGCCTGTCGAGAGTCTATCCCGCCCCTACAGGATGTCTCGTGAAAGAATATTGATTTAGATTTTGGCGAAAAACTGGGGTCTTCCACGGATGGTAAGGCATCATCCGTTAGTGAATAATGACATGTTATGTTGTTATTCACCGGCGGCCAGTTTATGATTATTAGATTCTGTGGTCGATTCTGTTGCCGTTTCTGATCGCCAAGATCGGTACTGTATATTTTGATAATTATGAATATCCAACACGCTACGGCAGTATAACGCAGACAGTTTGTCACGCCCGCGCCGCGCATTGATCTTCTTCATTAACTAAAATTGTTTAAAGTGGAAGTGTAAGCTGAACACGCGGCACGATTCTGTTGTGTAGATATATTTTACTTGCTGATAAAACTAGAAAGAGAGGGAAGATTAATAAAGCTATCCAATTAGGTTGAACGAAAAGAGATCAACCATTCAGGGATGAAAATATAATTTTGGCGGCCAAATAAAAAAATGAATCGCCAAATGTGTTGCTAAGCGCAAAACTTGAGAACGGATCGAACAAAACGGCTATTTTTTTTAAATATATTTCTAAAGGCACAAGGAAGGTCCTTAAGGAGAGAAAAAACATAAAAATTGCGTGGAAAATAGCAAAAACAACACTTTTCTTTTCCCACTACAGGCCAATAACTTTTGACAGAACGAAGTCTGTCCGGGCAGCTAGTTTGAAATAAAACTAAGTCATATACAGAGAATTATTTTGAGAATACAAATTAGTTTTCGTTGTTTTAAACAATACACGCGTGCATATTTTAATTAGAGGAGCTCGTGGCTCGTACCAGCTGCTTGGATCATACAACTTGTGAGGAGGCTGCGCTTACCGCGGTCTGTCTGTGGGTGGGTGACCGTTCGTTACACATCAAGATTCTTTCGTGCCTCGGAGAGCACGTAAAACAGTCGGTCCCGATTGTCATACGAATACCTATGATAGTTGTTACGAATAGTCAGAAACCGAAAAGTCTGACAACCGGTCTAAATTTAAGATATCGGCATTGCCCAGTAACTGGGTTGTGGAGGTCTGATGGCAGTCGCTAAAGTAACGTAGGTACTGATATTAAGTAACAGTACGCTTACATATTTAACTACGTCCATCAACGTGGCACAGACATACCATACTCCAGCAGCTTTGATGACGTAGAGGCTGTCTGACCACCAACTACTAGATACTAACTTACCAACAAGTCGGGCCTCTAAGTACAGGATGTCCGCGCGTACTATCCCATTAGTAATATAACAAAGCTGTTTACTGATAAAATACGTTGCTAAAGTTTTTTTTTCTTAATTTTATGCAGTCTAAAGGTTTGATTATTGCAGTTTTATCGTTCGTTTATAATTATAAATCTTTATCGTGTGGTGATAAATTAAAGTACATACCTGTGTACATAAGTGCTTAATTTTTGACCCAAAGGTTGACTGGTAGAGAATGCCATTGGCATTAAGTCCGCCTTATGTACCACCAATTGTTCATGAAGTTTAAATAAATAAATACCTGGACGAATATTCGAAAAATATTAACAAAAATTGAGAACGTCATTAGCATCATCCCAAAGTTAAGAATGCAGATGTTTAATACTATAATTATGATAATGAAAACTCAAACTATACCGCTGTCGTCAAGCAATAAGACAAGAATAAAAACAATCTGACAATACTATAACGTTAACAACCCGGGAGAAGAATGATTTGTTAAAATAATGTTAAAAAATTTCGAATATTCACCCACCTACCTAACACGCTGTTAGCGGTTTCTGAATTAAATATTGGTCGATCATCGAAAATATACAGGATGTAAACGAAATCATGTAACTGCTTCAAACCTCGTGATGTACTGCTGACATAGATTAACCCTGAACGGGATAATTTTGGATTCAATTTTTTTTTAAATATTAGACGTTGCCCCTCACTAGGATTTCTCCTGTATCGTGGGTGCGTTTACAGACACAAATCTTCACATGCACAAACGCCCAGACCCGGAACAACTATCTGTAGGCCATACAAATATTTGTTCCGTGCGGGAATCGAACCCACGACCCGTAGCGTAGAAGCCGATCGCTCAGCCACTCACCAAATGTGTCGCCAAAATTACAAGTAGTAAACATGGCTTCTTTATGCCAGGCATTTTAGCGCCCCGAACGAATTGCGCAGCTATCGCTCGCCGCGCAGTCATTTAACTCGGGAGGGTTTTCAGATCAAAATATTAATCGCAACACTTAAAAGCTCAATTTTCTGACTGTATTTTTAATCTATTAAAAATTAGGGGTGATTTTGAGTAGGTATCTATTCTTCAAGGGGGCGAGTATGTACACTTAGGCAATCAGGGGCGAATGTTGCGGGGCGAGTGGTACGTACACCTAACGAACATGTTTAAAATATTTAAAACAAGTATTTTAATAAAAACTTTTTTACAAAAAATTTAAACCGATTTCAAAAAAAAAAAAAAAAAAATTACCATATAAAATTAACAGTTTCAGAAGTCGGTGCTGATCCACGCTGAACCAAATTGAAGGCACCGACTGCTGAAACTGTTAATTTTATATGGTAGGTAATTATTTTATTCTTTTTTTTGAAGTCGGTTTAAATTTTTTGTAAAAAAGTTTTTATTTTTTTCATTTTAGTGGCCTTAATTAAAACTTGGTTGGACCTACTAAAGACGCTGCTCGTAACATAATCACATCATCCCAATATGCGTACTGTTCGTCATTGAGGAGTTCCATTGTCTATCACCGAAGTTCTTCATCAGATCTTCACCAAATTTAAATGGGACCAACTTCGAAGTATACCCTATCCATTAAAAAAAGAATCATTAAAATCGGTTCACAATTGGCGAAAATATCGATGAACAAACACAAAAAAAAAAAAGACATACAGACGAACATAGCAACGTCCTTCTTTTTAGAAGTCGGTTAAAATCTACGTACATGTTCGCTACCTTAAGTACGGATTTGCGTTTTTTTTTTACCTGCTACCTACAGGTAGAATACATTTTTTATACCTAGGTGTGAAAGAGGTAAGTATGCAATTCCGTTACTACTTACACGCTATCGGTCCGGTTCGCTGCCAACTCCGCATAAAACAATTAAAAATCTATTGTTTTATGCGGAATTGGCAGCGAATGTGTTAAGAACCAGCATTAATGGGAATTGTAATGATACGACGTAACTAAGTTATAAATTTTCTTCTTGATAAATTTAATTAGAGCCTGTTTGTGTTGCGAACCTGTAATTATTTTTTACCAGCAGTAATGGAATTGTAATCATATGACCAAATGACGTAAATTTTAATAATAATTTTATATTCTTGTTAAAATTAATTAGTCTATTTCTGTGTGAACTTATCGTAGGTATTGCATACTGTTATTATTGTCGATATTTTGAAAAATGAATTTAATCATAACAAAAGTATTGATACACCAAAGATTGTATAGAGTTTACTATTTCTGTGGGCTAACTTTAATTATTGGTATATGTTTTATGATAACTCTGCATTTTAATAATACACATAAGAGTAAAATAGTCCGAGTATCATGCCATATCTCAAGATCGAATGATGCGCTGCCATTACTTCGTAACGACGCCACTTTGCCTGAGAAGTCTATATTTTTCCACGAGACTTCGTGTAAGGGTGGTTTAACTTCTCGTCAAGCGTGTGCAGTTGAATCAGCTGCTAGGACACATCCTGGACACCAAATCAACGTGTTATTCACCTCACCAGTCTCACAAGAGAGATTAGACGATAGTCGTCTTAAAACCCTAACTGACCATTATAAGAACGTGAAACTTGCAAGGGTTCATATTGAAGACTATGCAGATGGAACGCCTCTAGAAAATCCGGTACACAAATTGCTTCGTAATGCCAATTACGTGCATATTTCAATTATCATGAAACACTTGACTATGTACAAGTACAGTGGGATCTATTTGGGTTTTGACGCGATTGTAGCTCGGCCTTTTAATGAATTGTGGAAGAATTGGGCAATAAGAGAGACCCCTGCTGCTCTGTCTTCTGAAATATTTTCGTTTTCGAAAAACAAAGTTGGAAGGAAGCTAGCTCAACTTGCTGTTGGGTATGTACGAGTATCTGAGTATAATGTTCATTTTGCGGCAGAAATGTGCCGCTGTCGAGTCACATGGTGCATGCTCGCCTATGGCCAGTAAGTATCCCTAGTACGAATTTGCAAATAAATAATATGGTTGTGTCTTTTTCTTGCGGATGTGTAAGAGAGATAAACTTTAGCGATCTCACGAAAACCATTGCTGTTTTCGTTACTTGCAAACTCGTAGGTACTAGCGATACTATAAAAGGCATACAACAGAATCTTGTAGGGGTGAATCTATCATTACAGTTATAGCTAATATCAGTATGGCAAGATTGGGAGCATGGTAAATAAAGTAAATTAAACCAACATAGAGTCTCTACCATTGAGAGTACTTTTAATTAGGTTAGTGATTAGTTGCAGAAGCTAGTTCACAATATAATAATTAACATAAGATCAGAAAATGAGGACAAGCAAACCAGTTATAAAAAGTCAGAATTCTTCGTCTGTTCGACATGGAATCCTCTGCTCCGTCGAATGACCACTGTTTTTATAACTTCGGGTACGTTGATTAATCTTGACGGTTACCCTCCTATGTCAACATTGTCCAGTGTTACCAGCTACCGATAACAATACACCAGCTGAGGACTGATCGCAGTCCTCAGCTGGTGTATTGTTATGTTAGTCTATCGAGACTAACTCGAATGATGAATAATTGTGAAAGAATGTCTAACATAAGAGTACCATCTTGTGCACTAATGTTTAGAGGTTTTTTGGGAGCATTGTCCAAGCGGCTGAATATTGAAATATATATATCTAACATTGATATTTTTTTTACCAGATTATCTTTCCTGGTTTGTTAACATCACTACTGTGATTTCTGAATGTTTTTATTTCTAACTAGCTGTGTCCCCACGGGGAGCCGTGAGGACACAGCTAGTTAGAAATAAAATCTCATTCATATGTTACTAAATTCATATGTTACTCAGTGATAATGTAGCTTTCTAACGGCAAAAGAATTTTTGAACTCGGTTCAGTAGTTTTTAAGTTTATTCGTTACATACAAAAATACAAATCTTTCCTCTTTATAATATTAGTATATAGTATAGATAAGTTTTGGTCTCGTAATATTATACCAGAGATGCAAGTATGCTTTTCATAATTTAAGGTTCGGGTAAGACTAAAATGGCAACCTCGTATTTATTATGACAAACCGTTTATTTTATTGATAGTAGGTATGTTATCTTTTTCATAGCTTTCTTATCAGTGAATTGTCGGAAATCAAGGAACGTTTATGGAGCTACAACGGACCGAATATTCTGCCAAGCGTGTTTGAATCTTGGTGCACCACCCCTGAAATCCAGCGCATGTCGCTGTCCAAATGTGAAGGTACGTAAAGTCTTCTAGTTTGTAGTAGCCTGGCAGAGTAGACAATGATGACTAAATCCTGTAATTCCTACAATGTAGACCAAAGTCATCTTCTGATCTGAGAGTAGGAACGAGCATTGATCGGCACGCTTCCTCATTGCGCTGCGTGTTAGTGATTTCAGACCATTAATTTCAGGTTACCTTACGATGTTTCCATTCCTTGTAAGTCATTTATTGTGATAAGATCAACGTAGAAAGTATATAAAATATGACACTGAAAAAGTCACATTTTTAGTATTTGTAAGTAGGTATACATGCTAGGTTTTGCATCTGCAGCAAATTCCCGGACAAAAACGACAGGATAGTTACCTACACCTAAGGGAACGTACCCGTACTACGTGACCCGTTCAGGGGGGGGGGGGTCTTCAAAATACCACGCTTAGTCACAGGGGTGGGGGGGTCTTAGGTTTTCGTCACGTAGTCAATATCCTCTAGGGAAATCTCGAGTTTTTTCGAGCTATATTCAAATATGGCGCGCAGAATTTAGCGCTTTTTGAACTCACAGGTCACACTGTCGCACATAAGAGTTCCAATATTTTTTTTTAAATTTTCTGTTTACAAAAAATGATTTAAAACCATATTTATACCTATATTACTACGTGAAAACTAGAGGTGGAGGGGGGGGGGGGGGTATTGGCATATACTACGGGTGGTCACCGAGGGGGGGAGGGGAGTAAAAAATAGTAAAAAATGCGTCACGTAGTAAGGGTACGTTCCCTAAGTAATTTTATGAATTTGATTGTTATATTTGTAACGATAGTGAATAGCGAGTTATGAGAAGTGATTATTAATACAATCACTATTATGAAAACTAATAGGATACCGTGTCAGCCGCCTGATTCAGAACTTTTCAATTAGTCAGTTGTCGAACGATTCGGATCGTTCTCGTTTTCTCGTGGGCTTGAGGCTAAATAACACCTAAACGGATCATATGATTTGCGAAGTTAAGCTACGCTTGCCGCGGTCAGTCCGTGGATAGGTGACAGTTCGTTACACATCGTGACCCCCCCATGCCTCGGAGAGCACATTAAACAGTCAGTCCCGGGTGTCATACGAATACCTATGAAAGTCGTTACGGGATAGTCAGAAATCTGAATGTCTGACAACCGGTCAAACCTTAGGATATCGGCGTTCCCCAGTAACTGGGTTGCAGAGGTCTGACGGCAGTCGCTGCGCGTAAAATACTGGTATTTAGCCGCATCTGGTTGGGCTGGAACCTGACCCCAACACACTTGGGAAAAGGCTAGGTAGAACATAAACATCTCTTTTACTCGCATTACGAGAATCGTAGACAAAACGAAATAATGAACAGAATCGTCGACAACTGACTTATCGAAACGTTCTGAACCAGTACCCGTAGTACGAGTTTGCAAATTATTGTGAGCTCGCTACAGTCCATCCCTCTTACACACTCGCAAGAAGAAGAGACAAATAGGGATATTAATTATTATTTAGTTAACGAGCTCACAAAAACTATTGCCCTTTTCGTAATTTGCAAGCTCGTACTAGGGTTACAGGTGGTCGGGCTATTAATGGTTGGGTTGCGGTGCATGCTTCACGCAGGGGGACCAAGCGCGCCCAGACATGGGATTTTCTGGCGCCCATATGCTTGTTTGCTCCCCGGGGTGGTCACGGTGTGCCATGTGTTCTGGTGCGCCGGTGATGTGGGGTGCTCCCCGCGCCTCTCAGGTCATGGGGTGGGGCCCCACAGTGGAGAGGTCCACCAGCAGTTGGTGGACCAAGACCTGCAGGGGTTGCGGTGCATGCTTAGGCGAATCCCGCGACCACGGCCGACGGTCACAAGGAGGAACACCGTGGGTTTTTAACCGGTAAGAATCCGGCAGACCCCCTTGCCTTTCCCAGGCGAGGGACATCCATGAGGATTTTCCAAAGACAAAAAAAAAAGTTTGGGTAGCGGTGCATGCTTACGTCAATCCCGCGACCCCGGCTGACGGTCAGAAAGAGGAACACCGCGGGTTTTTAGCTGGTAAGTGTTCGGCAGAACCCCTCGTCTTGCCCGGGCGAGGGACATCCATGAGGATTTTCTCCAAAAAAAAAATGGTTAACATTATTACAGATGTAGCTGTGTACGGCCCAGAACTCTTCTATCCAATATCGTTTTACGACAGACAAAATTATTTCAGAACAGCTTTACCGGATTGGAAAGATCAGAGAATATACACCTACTTTGTATGGCATCGTTTTACTCAATACAATATGATAAGTAAAGCCTCGCTCTATTGGAAGATTGCTAACGAGCACTGTCCAATGATTGCTAGTCTTTATAAAAATAAGGTGGTGGGGTTAATTTTCCCATGAGAATTTAAAATAAGCAACTATCTGTTCATGCAAATAAATATTATATATATTTTTATTTTCTTTTCTTTGAAATGTGTAAAATTTGCGTATACCTACTTGGGCTGTCTCAGTTACAATATGCAAACTACAAAGTATTATCATTTTTTTTCGTATTATAGATTGCTTAGGACGAACGTTATTCAAGGTCATAATATTATAAAGTTAGTGTTAAGACATTTTGGTTTTTTTTCAATTACCCTGTATAATTTATGTAAAATTACAATAAAATAAAACTATAGAAATCAATAACTTTAGCTCAATGACCACGAACTAGCACGAGTCAGAGTCCACCTTGTGGTAATCGGGATTACGTAACCCCTCTAAATTAAAACAAGTAAAACAAAAAAAGAATCCTCTTTATTCATTCATACATTAGAGATTAAATATAAAAAAAAATGTAGCCCACCGGCATTGGGAACAGGGTCCAAGCTACCGGTGGTCAGGGCCACAGAGAGAGGAACCTCCTAACAATACACGCCGTGTCCAAAAGTATCGCTTCTGCATCAGACCCTTGATCCAGCCGCCCAACGAGAGCCTCATCACATGTTGGTCGAGGCTCTGGGCTATAAACGTCTATGAATCTCCACCTGAGCAGGTTTTCCTTGCATCGACCAACCTGAGTCCGGAGTCAGTTTAAAGACTTCCAGGTTAGCCAAGGCAACCACAAGGTGAAACAGGAGGTGGCGAACAGTCTGAACCAGATTTAAGCTGATTTAAGAGATTCAAGATTAAAGCTGTGCGTGATAGTGCTTTCCTACCCATCCCATTTGTCCCACCTGCTTCATAATACTGTAAATAGATAACTTTACACTTCTATGGCCTACACTTGTACTTAAAGTGTACGCAGTGCATATTGGCATTACAGAGATGCGCTGCTTGTAAAAGCAAAACGCGGTAATTACGTCAAATTCAATACATTTTAATTTAGTTCCATACTTCGCCGCGTGCCAAGTTATTCTGGGCAGACTATACTTATTATAGTAGCTTAGAATTAAGATTTTTCGCTACGCTCTCTCATGTTAATAGCGATGGGCGAGTCCGAGATGTTTAAACAATCGAAAAAATCGCAGTCGTTGTAAAATTACAATCGGGTCCACGATTATCTCGGTGTCCGTTTTAACAATCGAGATGTTTTTCGATTGTTCCGAGTCGACTGACTTGTTACTCGTTGCAGCTGACTCGCGCACTCGCGTGATTGCGATTTGCGTGCTCAGTTTATACGTCTTTCATTACGCAAATTTACGTATTTATTTCTATGATACTTTAGTTATGACTTGTGAGTGTTATTGCCTATAAAATGCCTCGGGTTTAAAAAAAACTATAGTTTGGGAGATTTTTAATAAACTGACAGAGGGTGGCAAAATAACGACAAGCAATTGAGCCTAGTTAAACAGAAAGCGACCATCGATGAAAAACGAGTTTTGAGATACGGCCGTTTTAAGGTATTATCGCTGCAAATTTTATACAAAACGAAAATGATTTAAAAGCCATATTTATGTCAAAGCATACAACAACGGCTACAAAATAAGCTATTTGAAACTACCAAAATACTTCGTTTTGCTAGTAAATTATCGAGTTAAACTTGTAGTCGCTTTCTGCTTTATCAAACAATTTAAGAAAAGTATTTTTGCAGAACCCGTCTATCGGGATGGTCTTATACTGCTTTTCGAGGTATGGCCCAAAAATAAATAAAATTGAAAGCCAAAATAATGGTTTTATTCTACAAAATTCTTTCTTAAACAAACTCAAAACCACTTTCACAAACTCTTAATTTTTAGTATACTTAATAACATTCAGTGGTATTATATAATCTGCTTCAGTTATGTTATTGTCAGTTGGGTCTAATGGTTCTTGAGTTATACCTACTGTATAAAAAAACTAAACTAAACTGTAAACTAGCTTGCTCATCTGCTTCTAAACCGTGAAACAACTGAGCCATGATAAGAGGGTCACTAGCCTTAATTTATGGACATGTACTTGGTGCACTAAATGGTGTTTACTTCATAAATCCGCAACAGTAATAATGGAATGGTCTGTTTCTGCAAATAAGACATTACAGATAGATAAGTGGCATTTCGTATGACAAAAGTAGACCATTATGAGTGGCTTATAGTCGTATCGTGCAAAAATATCATTAATCACTGAAAATAATTTTGCAGAACTCGACCATTGCGATGGTCGGCTTCTGCAAATAAAACAATCAAACAATTATATTGCAAACGAAATTTGCTGAAACCAGCCAACTTTGATGGTCGGATTCTGCTTACCTACCATTAATGACATGTTTTTAACCCCCGACGCAAAAAGAGGGGTGTTATAAGTTTGACCGCTATGTGTGTCTGTCTGTCTGTCTCTCTGTGTGTGTCTGTCTGTGGCACCGTAGCTCTTAAATGGGTGAATCGATTTGAGTGCGGTTTTTTTTATTTGAAAGCTGGTTTTCTAGCGAGTGATCTTAGACATGTTTTATTAAAATCGGTTCAGCCATTTCAAGGTTATCAGCTGTTTTGTTAGCTGCGGTAGGGTTCTTAGACGCATAATGTGTATTACTTTACTTTCAAACATACGTGTGAAATAAAATTTGAAACACTCATGTATGCTATATAACTATGCAAGATTATGAAATTCTTGGTCTGATACTGCAGCCAGGATAACCAGTGCACTAGTACACTGTTGAAAAAATAATAGCAGATATGTCGTGTTTGGATTCGTTTTGATCAGTATTTAATTCTACATGCAATTCAATGGTGATATCCAACCCCTCAGCAACTTATAGCAGATATAGCATCTTTGGGCTCATAAAATGGTCTCAAAGAGTAGATGTTAGATAGATGATGGTGTCTACTAGTAATTTAAAAAGTATTAAATAAAAATTAAATTTAAAATTATAAAACCCCCGACTCAAAAAAGAACCCCTAAAAAGTTTAAAATAAAATGTGTTTATTGGCCATTTAACTTTATTAAAAGTACCTAGTAATATTATGATTCAAGCGTCGTCACGTCGGGGGACCGCTAACTAAATAAATAAAATAAAAAACAGAATTGTTGAAAAACAGAATTGTTGAGAAAAACAGAAAAGTTGATGTAGATTAAGTAGTTAATTAGTTTTACTAGTACTTGATATTATGAGCAGGCTAATAAAATATTTTTATGAAACTGTTTTTTTTCCTACCTATACCTACTATTATACCCATTTGTGGGTCGTGGCCATCTGCTCACACCCATCGGCTCAACGACTCACGGCGCAAGTTTGAAATGTTGCATTCATAACTCGTGACCGTCTTCAAGTCGACTCAAGTTGACTTCGAGAGAAAATAATCGAGACCCATGGAGATGTTTTGACAATCGAAACAATCGACTTGAACATCTCGGACTCGCCATCACTAATACTATCACAGATTATTACTATACTCTTTGAGACAGACCATAGAATATTATATTTCAAAATTGTCAAATGTCAATTTTTTAAATTATTGTTGTTTATCGAAAGTCGATTGTATTGTTTTCTAAAATTAGAAGAATAATTGAGCTGAGGTGTGTTAAGAAACCAATAAATATGACCTCTACTGTATTAGTCCAAAAGATTGTGTCAGTAAAGTTAAGCAAAGGCGAGTTTGAGAAAATAAAGTGGCTAAGAGCAAATAACACTGAAGAAACGTATAAAGCAATCTCGTAAGTTATCTAACTCTTATAATTTTGTTTGAATAATCCAAAGACCATTTTGGTTAAGTATTTAGGTACCTATTAGTATTAGTTTACGATGTGTCAGAACCAAAATCCCTAGCAAAACTGAATGAGTGGGTCGAGGAACTTCAAGTATACTCCACCAAGAAGAACACAGTCTACTTAGTTGCCGGCAATAAGATTGACAAGCATATCATTTTGGGACCCAGTGTATGATATCAGCAAGCACATTGGGTTACCCGCGCGAACGCGCAACTTGTATTCCCAAGGACGGTTGATGTCAGGCAGGCGGCTGGTCTTAAAACAATAAGTTTGCTCTAACAACATGGATTTATGAAATACATGTTGTGCCGACCCAACCTAGTGTGGGATAAGGGCAGGAAGAAGAAGAAGACTTAGGTACTTATTGAAACGGTTTTCAATTAGGGATTTTATAAGCAGCTAGCAAAAATGCCATACGATATCTGTTACACTATTAAACTGCTTTATTTAAACCGTTCCAAACGGGTTACTTACCCATTCCAAAAACTGCTTCGTTGGTCTAGTGGTGGCAAGTGTGACTGCTGATCGTGAGGTCCTGGGTTCGATCCCCAGGTCAAGCAAAGTGTGAGTTTTTCTGTGTGGAATTCCTCAGTAGCAGCCCAGGGTTTGGATTTGTGCCCAGATGATGGCAATAAACTCACCCTCTATTAAGTTGGACTTAAACGTAACAGCAAAATGAGGGTGTTACTGTACACCTCTGCCTAACCCTTCGGGGAACAGAGGTGTGATGTTATGTTATGGTATGTTCAACAACAGAGAAACCCATTCATATTTTTCTAAAAATATGTGTAGGTACTTAGTACTAATAGGGAAGCACAAAAAAATCAGCACATCCAAACTTTCCCATTAACCTTTTCACCACCACGTACACCGAATGCGATGCCTCGCCAGCACCGAGCTATAAATGTATAACGAAATATATAGTAAACAGTAGTGATGAGCTAATCACCTGTTAAATACAGTAAACTTATTTTTATAACATAGTTAAAATGAAGAGCTTCTAATGAAGTTGTGGCGCTGGAAGCACGAAAATCTGGAACTGCTATTGAAGTACGTGGTGGTGAAAAGGTGAATGTATAGAGATCAAATTGACTGTTCAAAACTATTACTTTTTACAGTTCTCTTAGAAAAATAATAGAAAATCAAGTGCATAATAAAACATGCAGGCTGTGCCTCAAGTCAGGCTACAAGAGGATATTCAGTGATCATGAGTTTGATGTTGTTGCCAGTATAAAACATATTTTGCACGTAGAGGTATTATTTTTGTTTACTGTATTTACCTAAATATAAATCGTCGGTCGGCAGTGAAAACCATGTATGTGTAAAATACAATTTTTTAAAAGAGATAGAAATAACTGTCTACTGAAAGAAAAATGGCTGATCAAATGTTAATACAACTTTGTCATCGTACGTCATAGATAGCTTATAAGTATTTGAATTTAAAGTTTGTTGAACTAATATGTGTATGATGAATTTATCAATCTAAAGAACAAATAAAACTCTTGAAGAAAATTTTATTTACGAGGTTTTCACTGTCGAGTGTCGAAATGTTCCTATAGTAGTGTAGAAGGGCTGGTGGTTTATTACCAACCGTACGGATCATACCATTAGTGAAGTTAAACTGCACTTGCTGCAGTTAGTCAGTGGATGGGTGACTGTTTGATACCATTGAGAAACCTCAGTATCACGGAGAGCATGTTAAACAGTCTTTACCTGTTGTCATATGAATACCTATGATAAGGAATATGTGGCAGGAAGTCAGAAGCCCGAAAGTGACAATGGGTCTAACCTTAGGATATCAGCATTGCCCTGTAACTGGGTTGCGGAGGTCTAATGGCAGGCACTCTGTGTAAAATACTTTTATTCAGCCGCAACTGATGGATTGGAAGCTGACCCCAACATAGTTGGGAAAGGCTAAGCAGAACTATAGCTATGTAGCCTGATGCTGTTCTAAAGGATTTATTACACTACCCAATATTTAGGATCCCTAGTGCTCATTCAGTGTAAAGTGTGGTTGCAGTGCAGGACGAATTTCGTACAATGACACGTCACTACTTATCTCTGTCGCCCGCGCAGAAATATCTTGCCGTCGCGCTCGCACAGATGCGGTGACCGCCGTCAACACAGATTGCAATTGGTTGTAGGCAGAAAGGTCATTGTACGTAATTCTTCCTGGTCCACGATCACACTTTAGTATAATAACAGTTACGACGCCCAGTCTCTTCGGTACTAAAAATCGGTTAGTGCAATAAACACTTAAATTTAGACCACTATCTAACCTACCCCTATGGGCTGTCACAATGAGATTCTTATTCAGCAAAGCCTTTATTGCAATTAAGCATTTATTGGCTGATATGTAAACCTTAATTTGTAATTGAATTTCAAGGTAACTGAAAATGATGGTAAACCACAGTACATATGCAGAGCATGTGAAGTGACGCTGAGAAATGCTGAGCAGTTGAGGCAAACCGCCGAAGTCACCCAATGGAGATTACAGCAGGAACTTGAGATGGGTATGAGGAATAAAGAAACATACTAACCCGACCCTCAGTTTCTGAAAGACTGATCAATGCTTTGACTGCCTTCACTGATAAATCAATAGATGTTTACTTGTTTCATGCAGACTTGGGCAGTGTACCCGTTAATGCAAGAATTTACTAATCAGAAATCTCACATGTCAAGTGATGCCGACATGAGACCACAGATTAAATTGATCTAGACACGCGGTAGTGTGTCAAGTCTAGTCCTAAAAGGAAAAGAGTGATGCACTGCACCATCCGTGTATTCGAGCTACTTTCGACCTCCCCCCCCCTGCATAACCGGTTCCCGCGGTTAAGGGCCCCGATGTGAATGTCTGGTTATTTTTTCAATTAACTGAACAGAATGTTTCTTTGGAGTATTGCTAACTTCAATATTTACGGTACGTACGTACTTTCCACCCTAATAATTGTTTTTTTTTATAATTTTTAATATCCTTTCCAGTGACAAGTATATCGTCGGATTGTGAAATGAAAGAGAGCAGACATCACGGCGGTTATTTTGTGAAGCGAGGCACGAAGGTCGCACGGGAATGGGCATGCAGCAAATGCCGACAGGAGTTTCATAGCCAGGTATGTCAGTCTCTTAATTACCACGAAATCTGAATCCTGAATGTTCGATGTCTATCACCCTGCTCCCAGTCTAGGCGCACCTTTAAGCTTACACACTAATTAGTTTGCGCTAGCAATTTTTGTCGTCTTTAAGTGCCTAAGTACCGTAAAGTAACATTGATCCCTGATCCACCGTGCTCACTCGCCGCAGCCGCGGAGCCGATCGTCTTTTCTAACTCTGCAGTCACACCGTTAATTCAGCCCTCATCAAGCTGTCTCCCTCCCAGTCCTCTCGCAAGCAACGCCCTAAGCCGAGGTCCGAGTCCCATTAGGGGTCGCCCTTAGTGCTGTTATTGCTAGCTGGTCATGATGTTAGTAGTAGTAGTTGGCTTAGGTTAAGTATTTTACTCTCGTCCCCATTGGTTGGAGACCCTTCAGGTCTCCCCAATAACTGCCCGGTTACGTAGAAACGGTCCGCAAGACCATCTACAAGCTGTTGAATAGAAAAAAAAGTAACATTGAGTCATTCAATAGCCACGGGGCTGATAGGAATTCAGTAAAGGTATGTGCTTCTTAAACCATTATGGCCACAAATGCTGTGTATCTACGATTTTAACATTATTGTATATTTTAATAATCAATAGAAACTTTAGACTTTAAAAAAAACGAAGTCACCTATACCTACCATATTAGCCCTGTGGTTCCCAAATGACCCATTTACACCCGGTACTTAATAAATTATAAAACAGCTGATCGATATACGCCCAAAGCGTTCTTGGGTGTCAGTTTACCTACAGTTGTTGTGATCTGGTTCTGTACACTCATACCTACCTGACAGGTATTGTGAAACCCTTATTAATAGACGTCATCAAGGATACACTTCGGTCAGTCTAGCCATTCCACCCGAGGCCGTCGCCAGGAATTTTGATCGGGTGCGTTCAAAGAAAATCAATTACAATAAAAGTCTATTTTAAAAGTAATTTGAAGAGGTTTCGAGGGGGGTCTGAGCCCCCAACCCCCCCTTATTAAGGTCTTGTGATCACCGCGGGGATGTAGTCACCCGAGGCGCCTCCAAAACTGTCACATCATCTCCCGAACTGCCTTTATAAACTGTCAATGGTGTAGATTCTGTTGCGTACTTTCACAGGACTAAACTAGACTAAGGGTGTTTGTCTCTTTCTGTTCCAATAGAAAAAGAAAGTGACAGTGGCGTTTAGTCTAGTTTAGTACTATCAAAATGTGCGACAGAATCGACACCACTGTCATACTCTCGATGAACCACTATAGGGAGTAGGTTAGTTACACTGTGCTACGGTTAAGGGATTGAAAATAAATAAAGTTAAAAACACCCAATATACGCAAAAATAACATAAACCTAAATAAATAAAACATACAATTAATAATACACCTATACCTACTCGATAACATATCACTCGATATACTATGTTGTTTTGGTGCTAGTATCCTTAAGTAAAAATATTGTGTATTAAGAATAACAATAGTCAAGAATTAGGCACTATGTACCAAGTAGACACATAAGTAAATTTATAAATATACTTTTATGTAATTAGAGCCCTCAAATATTGCAACACCTGGAAAAGGTTGCTAAGCTGTACCTACTCTATATAATAAGATCTGTATTATTTTACCTTAGTGTGCAAATAAATATTTTGAGTTTTGCGCAGACGAGGGACAGTGGCAGACAAAATGTCCGCGGCGCGCTCTTACTAGTACTGCAATAAGTTTGCACTTTGTCCGCGCAATACCTCTTGTCGCCTGGCGGTATACGCGGACAAAGTGCAACCTTATTGCAGTACTAATAAGAGCGCGCCTCGGACATTTTGTTCGCCATTGTCCCTCGTCTGCGCAATCCCTAAGGCAACATCAAACTGCCCTTTGCTCAAAAAGTATCCTATGCATAGCTCCAAAAGTGTACCTACAGTAAATGTTATATGAAATTACAAGTTGTTTTCAGGAGGCGTTCACAGAACACGAGAAACTGCCGACGTGTCGCGGCAATAATACGTGTTTTGTTTGTGAAACATGTGGCCTAGAACTAAAGTCTATGACCAGACTGAAGAGACATCGGTACGTATTCCTGTCCTGGGTAAACAATACGCAGGTACTTTACCTCCAGATGGCTTTACTTTTTTTCCATCCTGTATATCGTTGCTGGGCAGTGAAAACCTCGTAAAGCACAAATTCATTTTTATTTTTTGTTATTCATTTGTTGGGTAAAAAACCTTGTAATGCATATTTAGAACGAACGTGCACAGCTCTAAGATGAAAAAGACTGATGAATAGATAATAAAACAGAAGAACCTTACATCTACACATCATACTTCTTTTTTAACAGGCAGTTATTATCTCCCCCTATAATAACGGTTAACTCCATTGGAATAACGAGGTTTTCACTGCATAGTGAAAACCTCGTTTTCACTCGATAATTTTTCGATACAGAGGTCTCTACCCACTAAAATGTGATTTCAGAAGGTAGAACAGACTGCGAACACGTGTTCCAAGAGGTTCCCAAGCATAGTGAATTTGGGAATATTCTCTAAGGCCTCGTTGAGAGACGCGGTATTATCCGCTGCGCACTGTCATACCTACATAGAACTACTTACATCTCAAATACAGGATGTAAACAAAATCATGTAATTCCTTCAAATCTCGTGATGTACTGCTGACATAGATTAACCCTGCACGGGAATACTTTTGGATTCAATAAGAAAAAAAAAATACAAAAATAAACATGTGTTCTTAACGTGAGGCATTATAGCGCCCCGAGTTAAATGACCGCGTGGCGAGCGATGCCGCGCAATTCGCTCGTGGCGCTAAAATGTCTCACGTTAAGAACACATCATGTTTACTTCTTGTAATATTTTTTTTATTAAATCTTATAGTATTCTGTGCAGGTTTAATCTATATCTGCTGTACATCACGAGGTTTGAAGGAATTAGATGATTTCGTTTACATCCTGTATACACGTCTCCATAAATGCTCTAATACATCGTTATATGTTTGAATTGTGAGGGGCTCGTGGCTAATTACCAACCGCGTGGGATTTGAGAGGTTAAGCTGCGCTTGCCGCGGTCAGTCCGTGGATGAGTGACCGTTCGTTACACATAGACCCCACCGTGCCCGGAGAGCACGTTAAAATGGCGGTCCCGGTTGTCATATGAATATCTATGACAGTTGTTACGGGTAGTTAGAAGCCCGAAAGTCTGACAACCAGTCTAACCTTGAGATATCGGCATTGCCTAGTAACTGGGTTGCGGAGGTCTGATGTCAGTCGCTCCGTGTCAAATACTAGTAGTCAGCCGCATCTGGTTAGACTGGAAGCTGATCCCAACATAGTTGGGAAAAGGCTAGGCAGAACATGTTTGGATTGTTTTGTGCAGAGATCCACATCTCCATTAATGAGGCCTTACACTGTTCATTGGGAGGCATATACAAGGTTAGTCGGAAAGGGGGTACAAAGCTGAAAGGGTGTTTAATTACCCATAATAATGGATAACTTTTGTTCTACAACTTTCCCCAAAAGTTGTAGAACAAAAGTTTAAGAGAAATAGCTGTTCGAAGATTTCATAAAAAATACGCCAAATTCTATCTATCCTCAGCTATGATCAGCAGTGTTTACATTTGTGTTTACAAAGCAGAGATAAAGATTTTTTTTAAAACTAATAAAAATCATGTTTCATAGTAATTTTTTGTGGAATTTTCAAATTTTAACACTTTCTCTAAAACAATCATCAGTGATACATTAAGTGGCCCGCGGCTTAGTAACTCCTTTCCGACTAACCTTGTATAAGTTGATAATAATTGCTATTAAAATCTGTATGATCACGACTAAAATACTTACTTTAAGGCTAATCCACACCGGCGAGTTGCACTACCCGTGCGCTCACTGCCCATACCGCGCGCGCACCAAGTACGCGTTGCTGGTGCACGAGCGTGCACACACCGGCGTGCGCCCGCTGGCCTGCCCCCACTGCGCGGCCACGTTCCTCAACTCTTCGAACCTCGCGTCACACAAGCGCAGGCACATGCCGCCAGCTTACCACTGCCAGTTGTGTGACAAGAGCTTTAGGTTTAAGGAGGTAAGTTGTAACTTACTCCCCCTTATTCAGAGATATTTTAAACCAAGACGAAGGTAAACACAGGTTTAAAATATATCCAACACTTTCTATCGTCATATGAAAGAAAAAGACGGGGCTATTTGAAAACCTGGGGTTTACTTGGACCATATCGCGTAAAAAAAGGGTATAAAGTTTGTATTTTCTGTCGAGAAGTATGTAACTTTATTTTTTTGGTATAGCACGTAACTTGGCAAGGTTTTGGCGCAGTGGGAGTAAGTTTGCGCATGTACACTTAATGCAACAAAAACATTGACTTTTATTGCTTGTCATTATTCTATCGTTATTGCCATAATTTATTTTTATACATGTCTGTTTAGAGGAAAGAAAGAAAGGATATCTTTTCTTTACTCTTGCCAAGTTATGTGCCGGTGACAATATCTGCAATTTTGCTAGATTTAAACGATCAAAAACTAAGCAAAGTTGGCTTTTGTAGCTCAGTTGTAGAAACCAGGTAGAAATATCTAAGCAACAAATAGTTGCATAACTAGCAATCTGGAAAACCAGATATTTCTCTATATTTGATTTATATTAATAAATTATTTGATTCTCAAACATGCTATTGCTAACGGCAATTCACTGATCAGCAAATACCCCTTGATTTAGTAACTAATTCTTTATTACCTATTATTATGTGCTTTGGTGCCATGTGGGAGGTATATTGTTCTTTTTTTTTCTGCAGGCCCTACAGAATCATTTGGCAACTCAGCACAGCTCTGCAAAGCCCCATATTTGTAATTCTTGTGGAAAAGCATTCTCCACCAGGTGAGCATTAAAATAACGAATCAGCCTATGTATTGACAAAAGTCAACTATAAAGGTTAACTTCCCCCTTACTAATAAATGCAGAATAAAGTTATCACAAATAACATCAGTATAACCATACATTTATTGATGTATAAGCTTGTCATAAGTTTATTCAACATTTATTAGTAAGGCCTTTAGTTGTCCGATTCTAAGATACAAACTAATTATTTCACACATCTTGACATGAATATCATTAGAATGTATGCAACACAATATCGTCGCTGCGCAGTGAAAACCTCGTAATTGCAATGATCGTAATATTACAAGAGGAGATTATAACTGCCTGTTAAAAAAGAAGTATGATGTGTAGATGTAAGGTTCTTCTGTTTTATTATCTATTCATCAAATGAGCTGTGCACGTTCGTTCTTAATATGCATAATAAGGTTTTATACCCAACAAATGAATAACAAAAAATAAAAATGAATTGTGCTTTATGAAGTTTTAACTGCCCAGCGACGATATAATTGAAGATACCATAGCAAAACTAGTGTCTATTTCTCTGTTTTTTATAGAACTAATAAAATAAATGTAGTTGAGTATGTAACAGCGAGGGGCTCGTGGTACAACAACCGCGCCGATCGTAAGATTTGCGAGGTTAAGCTGCGCTTGCCGCGGTCAGTCCGTGGATGGGTGACCATTTGTTACACATCGAGACCCCTCCGTGCCTCGGAGAGCACGTTAAGCCGTCGGTCCCGGGTGTCATACGAATACCTATGACAGTCGTTACGGGTAGTCAGAAGCCCGAAAGTCGGACAAACGGTTTAACCTTAGGATATCGGCATTGCCCAGTTACTGGGTTGCGGAGGTCTGATGGCAGTCGCTCCGTGTAAAATACTGGTATTCAGCCGCATCTGGTTAGACTGGAAGCTGACCCCAAGATAATTGGGAAAAGGCTAAGAGGAAGTTGAGTATGTAACAAAAATAAACTAAGTATCCTTATCCTTTTCAGAAAAATGATATGTCGACATGAGCGAAGAGTTCACAATCGGCCGAAGCTGCGATCTGGAATAGTGCCTACTTATCTACGACAGCAAGAAGATTTGACATGAAACTTACACCAGAAATATGCATTTCTTTGCATTGTTATCATCCTCAAAATCAAATTATCCTTTGTTTTGTGTATAGACTCAATTATTTACTTGACACTTTGTCAGACAGAGCTGTGATGCTGTGGAGTCTGTTGCGTCGTTTTTTCTTCACAGGAGGCAGGCGAATGAGGAGCTGTCTTTCAAAAAGAACTGAGTAACTCTTCAAGTCTAGTTTGAATAAATGAGTTTTGGAAATTAAAGTTGACTTTACATACACTTATGTCATTAATTTTCCTCTGCAAGTTAAAGACACTTTCACAGTGTAACTCTGCTGCTCTATTCCAAAAGAAAGTAAGCGGCAATTTATTGACTACGTAAAATTAACGTAACTTCATAATTCAATAAGTCATATATTTCAATTTCACAGTAAAGTCGTTTAATTTCTTTTTGCTTAGAGCAGCCGAACTAACCTAGTCTATACAGTGGTTCAAAAAGTTAGACGGTGTCGATTCTGTTGCATGTTTTGACACTACTAAACTAGACTAAAGACAACTGTCATTTTCTTTTTCTATTGAAACAGAAAGAGACAAACACCCTAGGTTTAGTCCTATCAAAGTGTGCAACGGAATCAACACCATTGACAGTTTTGAAGGCACCTCAGGAGATGACATCCCCGCGATGGATGACCGTATGGAAGGGCTAGACTGTGACACTATTGTACATTGTAAAGATGTAAACCAGTTGGTTTATTTACATCTTTAGGATGTAACTTTGTATCAAACATTACTTCTCGACCTGAGACGCATAAGGTCGGATATGGAATTTCACGAGTTTAGAGGAGAGCCAAATGAAAGTTCTTGATAAAATCGTCTGTTGTTTATTTTCGATTACTAAAGACTTATCTAAAACATGATACTCTTTTTGTTAGCCTTATCGAAAATAAACAATAGTTTAGACACGATTTTATCAAGAACTTTCATTTGGCTCTCCTCTAAACTTGTGAAATTCCATATCCGACCTTATGCATCTCAGGCCGAGACTTGATCAGGTTAATGTTGAGAAAGGCAAAATATTTGCTTCCAACTGCTTATTACAGGCATCTATGTTTGCAGAGTCCACATCTGGTATGCGGACAGTGCAGCTTCTAGACACATTAACTGAAGCATCACTGTCATCTCAGCAGCAAGGATATCTGTAAGGGCCTATTTGCACTGTCAAGTTTAAAAAAGAAGCAGTGGTATACTATATAGGCTGTGACTGCATTGCGTTTTCAACTCGTCGTGGTTATGTCAATGCACATAGAAAATATGTCATGTGCATAAGGCCCAAGATGTCAATATTTACTAGTTATTTTAGTATGTAAATCTCAAATTAATAAACTCTAAAACTTGTTTTCTTTCATTGAACCCAAGTTACGGCAAACTAACACTGATATGAGTAACTTATTTCCAACTTAAAATTACAATAGCAGCTACAGCATGATGCTAATATGCAAATAAATTGGCAACTTTTGCAAACTTGTTGGTCATTATGAGATGTTTACTACATTGAACCCTAACTTGAATCATTATCACAAAAGCTAACCTCACAATGCAAATGTCATATCAGTCTACACTATTGGTAAAGAGTATTCAAGAAATATAACAACAAAATTAGTTTTTTTGGATGTTTATTATTAACTTACAGTCCTAACCGTCACATCACTTCTTGGCGGCCGCGCCTACTTTAGATTTCTTGGTACCACGCACCTTCTTCATCCTGTTCTTGCGTTCCTTACGCTGTTTGCGTGTGGGCCGCTTCTTTTCATACAGGCCGTGGCGGGCCAGTCTGTGCTTAGGCTCGAACTTCTTTGCCAAGTCCAACGTGTCGTAGATCAGGGCGAAGCCAGTGGACTTGCCGCCACCGAAGTTCGTCTTGAAACCGAACACGAACACAACGTCAGGCGTCACCTTGTACATCTTCGCCAGCTTTTCGCGGATCTCAGTTTTGCTGACAGTCGGCTTGCCCGGGTGGAGGACATCGCAAACCATCTGCTTGCGCGCCAACAATCTACAAAATATTAAAAACGTTGTCACACATAACCTGTCATGGCGAGGCATCAACTTTTCGCGACGATTTTAACTCTCACAAGTTTGAAACTTAACGATTTGCACATTTACCTGTTGGTCATGAATTTGCGCGTGCGAATTGTTGCTGTTCCTTCAGTCATTTTGAATTATTTTAGAGATTTCGTCGTAAACGACGCACGTGTCTCCAACACTCACAGAGAAAAAGAACGGCGCAAATGTTGCCAGTGCTAAAAGAGGGGTTTCCTTAATTCAAGTTCAAGGCATTTTTTAAGCATCCATCAAAATGAGGTGTATTGTAATTTTATAAAACTAAACTTGATAAAATTAAAGCTTATAATTTACAGACCACAATACTTTACAAAATATATTTCTTAAAATATTATTCGAAATGTTTTTGTTATTATTTGTTTATATTATTATAATCTGGTAACATTTACCAAAATAACACGTTCACTAAACATTTATTTAAGTGCGTTCAAAATAAATTGGTAATTCCAATTAAAACATTAAATATAATAGTTATTTAAAATATAGTTTAATATAAAAATATTAATGTATTAGGTACCTACATAATAGAATTGTGACGACATAAAAAAATACCATGTTTTTTTCTTAGTGTTAAATAATTGTTCTCTTTCGTCGCTTTGCCTTGCTTTGCCTTAATGAAAGCTTTTATGTCAATGCTGTTAACCTTGACCTATGAGGCCGGAAACTCTTATATAGAAAAACCATTTTCTTTTCATTTATTAGACAACAAACAAATGCCAAGGGAATTCGGGGTCAAAGATAATGTCAATGTAGAAAATAAATGAGGTTATCACCGTAATGGATGTTAGCAGATTAATAAAACAGAATGGTATTGCAAAATAAACATGCATTATATATATCGATGCTGGAAGTAACTGGTTTTGTAACATAGCATAGCTACATTAATAAAATGTATAATAGGTTGTTTTGCTATAAAAAATCCTTTTAAAACGCCTTATCATATTTTTATAGCAAATATTATACAATAATATGTTTTGCTTTCTACTTTTGTTCAGGCACGTTTTTATTAAACCTACTTATAACCGCCTGCCGGTTTGTTTTAGTAAGTTATGTTGTGTCGAATGGAAATTTTCAATAAGGCGTCGAATAGTGTCGCGTATGTTGACAGACAATTACGCAAATTGCACTCGAGGGACCCGACTTCTTTTGCGTCAAATGTTTTTGTGTCTAGGCGTTTGCCATTACGAGGGGCAAAGAATATAACATTATTTTGTGAATCTAGGTTTTATATTATACAGGGTGTAAATTAAATCATGTAATTCCTTCAAACATCGTGATGTACTGCTGACGTAGATTAACACTGCACGGGGTACTTTTGGATTCAATAAACAAAAAAATACAAGAAAATAACATGTGTTCTCAACGAGAGGCATTTTAGCGACCCGAGTTAAATGACCGTGCGGCCAGCGATAGCCGCGCAATTCGCACGGGGCGCTAAAATGCCTCACGTTAAAAACACATGTTTACTTCTTGTATTTTTTTTATTGAAATCCAATTCAATTGAATCCATAATTATCCCATGCAGGGTTAATCTATGTCAGCAGTACATCACGAGGTTTGAAGGAATTACATGATTTCGTTTAAATCCTGTATAATGCGTAAAGAGTCTGAAAATAGGAAAAGGATAATATTACTTTAAGCATACCCATTTTAGCACAAATGTGGAACGGCAAAGTTAATTAAAATTAAACTATCAATCCAATGCTTTCTATTCTTTAAAAAAAGAACAACGATATAGATGCACATGGCTGTTCCACCAATGACGACTTACTTTACTAATAATTTAACTACCTAATTACTTTTAAAAATAGAACAGCACATTAATAAGTTCTAAGAAATAGCATTCTACCTACTTGCACATTAACGCAATATTTTCTACGTGACGTCAGGGGTACGTAACGAGGCTTCAGCCAGACATGTCTAGTTTAACCAGACCTCTGACCTACTAAACAAAATCCCTTCATGATTGTGAGTTTATTTGCGTAGACAGGGGTGTGGGAGATCAAGGTTGCTGGTGGTGCCTATGGAGGCGCCACCCTGTCCACCCCATATTGATCGCAGTCTCATGCCGGTCGTACACAGCCCTGGGATACCGTTATGACCACTCGTCTGTCTTAGAACTATATTTCTTGAAGGTTATATGCAGGTTAGTGGTGAAGATTATTTTTTAAATTATTTCTTTGTGCTCTTTCTATGCGGATTTGAATTTTGATTTTGACAGGAGGGAGATAGGTAGGTAGAATAATATGTCAGATGGTTTGTTTCCCGCGCATGTAGCTTTGTATTGCATTTATTTGTCCTCCTCTTTGCCTGAAAATGTAATCCTGTTCATCTTATTGCTGTGAAAAATAAACCGCCAGTGATTTATGAGACCCCAAAAAATTGCCTACATGTTCGTTTTATTTCATGAAACGCACACAACACTTTGAAATGTAAGACCTGACAGTTTAAAAATAAAATCGCATTAGAACGTAGATCAGAACTGTGATAGAATTACCATCCATACGTCGTTTGTGGTGAATTGAGGAGTTCTTTTTTAAATTGGGTTTTATTTAGGACGAATATCTGTTTTTTTTTGTATAAGAACTATACTTACAGGATATCGAAGATCGTTTCTCTCGTAACTTGATTGCTGCCAATAATAACTCATTTAGTTTTTACCAGATTTTCAATTGCAGTCAGCCTCCTTACAATGACCTTGCTGACTGGCAAATATTTTCAATCACGGCATGGGCTATTTTCTTACAGTTCGTACAGACACGAGAGAGAAACTTTCACATACGAATCACGCTCTATGTCTATTATTTAAAATACAATTGATGTATTTCCCTTCACAGGTACAAATAACTCAACCGCGAGGTTCGCGTTAACGAGTTGTCAAATTGTGGCGCAACATCGCGCCACTCGCCGTCAACACGCGTGTATGGGTGACGTCACTGAGCACGCGATCCTACCCCGGTTCTTAATGGTGCCTGGTCAAAACAAACCAAATACATTGAAACTGAACAGTGTGGCCCGGCAGGCCAGTCGATATTCAGCCAGGGATCCTAGATTAAGAACCTAAGAAACCATTTTGAAACTATAAACTGCCAGTATTTTTTCCAAGGTATTATTTGTAGTACAAAATTTAAAAATGGAACAAGATTGGGAACCAGTTATTTTCAGATCTAGCAGGACTCCGAAGAGTAAAGAGTTGGTAAGGGAAAACGCTGTAAGAGAATCCCTACTGTCTGAATCCACATCAGGAATATGTAAAGGCGAGGAAGATGACACTTCAAGTGTTGGTACTACTTCGTTTTCAAGCCCTGACTTGGAATTTAGCACGCGAGGACGGCTTCCAACAATTCAGACAAAGAATAACCCAAACAATCTTAATGAGGAAGTTATTTCTTTGCTAAACAAGCCGAAAGTCAATCAGGTTAAAATCACGGAGAATCCAGCTGATCGAGACATTGATATTAAAAAACCTGATAATCATAAGTCCAATAAAGATAAACTTAGAATCCCTGACGGTGGGTGGGGATGGGTGGTTGTTCTATCCTCTTTCATAATATCTATGATAGCAGATGGAATCAGCTTCTCTTTTGGCTTACTCTACATTGAGTTTTTAGAAGAGTTTGAAGCCAGCAAATCTACTACAGCCTGGATTGGCAGTCTATTCATTGCTGTCCCACTTCTTGCTGGACCGGTAATGAGTGCTTTAGTAGACAGATATGGATGTCGAAGCATGACGATTCTTGGAGGGATCATTTCGACATTGGGTTTCGTCCTAGCATCGATATCCACAACCCTAGAAATGATGATGATTACTTTTGGAGTTATTGCTGGTTTGGGTCTTGGGCTTGTGTATGTTACTGCTGTTGTATCGATAGCCTACTGGTTTGAAAAGAAAAGGAATTTGGCTGTAGGACTGGGAGCTTGTGGGACAGGTGTCGGCACGTTCGTGTATGCACCGATGACGCAATACTTCATTGAAGAATATGGATGGAGAGGTACAATCCTCTTGCTATCCGGAACACTTTTGAATCTATGTGTTTGTGGTTGCGTCATGAGAGACCCTGAATGGTGGATAGAGGAACAGAAGAGGCAAAGAAGTAGCAGAGATGAGGGGAAACTGAAGAAAGAAGAAGACAAATCGAGACATTCAAGTTCAGCATCTATATCTAACCCTTATGTCTTCGATTTCGATGCTCCAACGCGGGGCAAGAGTATGGGAGGTTTGATCAAAAGGGGCGTGTCTCCTGAAAAAGTGATCAGCCAAGAGGTGGAGAGTATCAAACGTTACCAGGATATCATGAAGCTTAAGAAGTATCAACGACTCCAGAAGTCTCAATCTGTGGAAAATCTACCTACTTACCTCACTTATAGCGACAAGGTATGTATTTCATAGGTAGGTACTTTGTTGGTGATGAGGGGCCATTCAAGTATTACGTAAGCAGAATTTTAGTAATTTTTGATCCACCCCTCCCCCTTGTCAGCAAAAGTAAGCAAAGCTTTTACCCCCTCCCTCCTATGCTTACGTACCTAAACACTAGTATTTTATTTTTAAACAGATCAGGTTTCTTTGTTGTTATTCATGAGCAGCAGTTTTTAAGTCTAGAAAAATAAGTAAATAAATAAAAATTGCTGACGTAATCATCATCTAGACACCCCCGTCCCCCATGTCATCAAAAATAAGCTAAGCAAAGACCCCCTCACCCCCCCTTTCGTGCTTACGTAATACTTGAATGGCCCCTGTTAGAACGCAGCAATTTGTTCATATTTATTGGGCTTCTGTTATCCTCTAGTAAGTTAAATTGTGGACACATTCACAGCAAGTCAACTTCTGAAAGTTTTACGAGCCAAGGGAGCACTAGAAACAATGTCCTGCCTAATTTGACTTCTAAGTGGATTTGGTGCTAAGGTTCAGTGCGTTGTTGTTGCCCATCCACTTAACCCAATCCCTAAAGCCACGTACTTACTAGTAAACATTTGTTCACTAAAAGTTTTCAGAAATAAGAGTACGTGTTTCTTAAACATTAATGTTGCGTTAAACACTACTGAGTTTGACAGTATTTAATGGCAAAAGCTTTGATACAATTATTATCCGTCACGTTTAATAATTAGGCCATATAAAAAATACTGTATTGGGGCACTAAGTATAGAAATCGTTTGTCAAATGTTTCACGGCATCATCATCATCTCCCTGCTCTTTTTCCATACTAGGTGGGGTCGGCATAACACGTATTTCTCTTCTATTCTCCTCTATCAGCTGTCATCTCAGTACTCACTCCTTTCTTAGCCATATCATCCTTCACACAATCCATCCATCTTTTCTTTGGCCTACCTCTACTTATATATGCATCTACATTCATATTTAACACTCTTCTAACGACGTGACTTTCTTCCCTCCGCATAATCACGCTAAATGTTTCACGGCATAAATATCCAAAATTTTCTTTTTCCAGATATCCATGAGAACATTAGACCTGCTAGTGAAGAAGACGAGCAGAGAATACGGGATTGAGGTGAAATATCCACCATTCGCCATAAACAGAACTAGAAAAACACTCCCGAAGGAACCGAGTACTGAATCAAACGACCCTCCCATTGTTAAATACACGAAACACTTAATACAACGAACCAATTCTGAAAAATATGAGCATGCTGATAAAACTTCAGACAAGTATGAACTCAAGAATCCTCATAGAAGAGTTATTAAGGTTAAATCGGAAGCTAGGGATGACAAGGAATCGATGAAACAAGATAATAAAGAAAACAGAAAAGATTGGCTTAAGAAACAGTTGTCAGTGAATCACCATTACTTGAAGGATTTGAAGATGCCTTTGAACTCTATTAGTCATAGAAACGCGATGCTAAATATAAAGAGATACAGGCTGAAAGCGTCGTCATGTCCTGATATATTTAAGAATTCTATGATCACTATTAATGAGAAAGAAGAGGTAAGGATCGCTTTTTATGTTGTGATGTTTTTAACTTCCTTGTTGGTCTAGTGGTCGCAAGCACGACTGCTGGGCATGAGGTCCTGGGTTCGATCCCCAGGTCGGGCTGTGTTATTGGGTTTTCCCATTAGAAATTTCTCAGTAGCAGCCCGGTGTCTGGTTTTGTGCCCGGTTAGTGGCAATATGCTCGTCCCCTATTACATGGAACTTAAACATAACTGGCGAACCGAGGGTGTACTAAAAAACCTCTGCCGAACCCTTCGGGGAATACAGTTGTTATGTTATGTTTTTTTATGTTGGTTGGTAAAGAAGCCGACGGCCCACTTGATGGAAAGTGGTTATCGCCATCTATATAGTTACTAGGTATAATTAATAGAACACTTCCATATAGCAAAATACCTACATTTTAATCTTCTTCTTTTCATGTGGTTAGTGACTAACCTGGTGTCAGAGTTTATGCCGCCTATGGGCCTCTGACTTGACTTCACATACCGTCGAGAAATATCTCTCAGACATGCCGGTTTCCTCACGATGATTTCCTTCACCGTTTTTAAGCAAGTGATAATTATACAATACACACATGAATCCGAAGAGTCAGAGGTGCGTGCCTTGGGTTCGAACTCGAGACCTTTGACTTGGCAGTCCGACGGTCACACCACTAGGCTATCACTGATATTACATTTTAATTATTTAGATAACAAGTAAAATACATACGTAAACATATCGGAAATAATCGCTTCGCACTTACCTACTGTTTAAATTAAATTGAAAACTTTATTCATAATATCTATACGTGATACAAATTGTGCATGTCGCAAAAAAATTAACCAAAATGTTATAGGAAAGTTGTATTTTTAACCGACTTCCAAAAAGGAGGAGGTTACTATGTTCGTCTGTATGTATGTTATTTTTTATTTTTTGTGTTGTTTCATCGATATTTTCGCCAATTGTGAACCGATTTTAATGATTCTTTTTTTAATTGATTCAAAATTCGCTTCCATTAGCGAGACTTTTACGATACTATACGTCAAACGTTCGTGCTTATTCTTCGTAGGCGCACTTAGATCTTGCTATAATAATGAACTTAGTTTTCCTAATGATACCAAGTAATACTGTAAAGTTTCGCCAGTTAATTTAAAGTAACCATTAACTACATTTGACGACACGTTTGCTGCAGGGACTGAGCGGTCGGCTTCTGCGCTACGGGTCATGGGTTCGATTCCCGCACGGAACAAATATTTGTAGGCCTACAGATAGTTGTTCCGGGTATGTTTGTGCGTGTGAAGATTTGTGTTTATAAACGCACCCACGGTACAGGAGAAATCCTAGTGTGGGGCAACGAATTTAAAAAAAAAATACGCAAAACAAAAAACGCAAACCTACAAAACCAAGAGGATTGCTGATGCGTTGCCATCCTTAAAGATAAAGATGGAAACTCTCATGAGTCTGTAATTTCATCAGTGCCCATACTTTTCAAACCGGAACACACCAATGCTGCATGGCGACAGAATTAGGAATACTGGTAGTACCCCGGATGAACTCTGTCACAAGGCGCTCTACTGTTACTTTATAATTGTACTAGCGACCCGCCCCGGCTTCGCATGGGTGCAATGTAGATACTAATGCGGAGCATAAAAACCTTCCTCTTGAATCACTCTATCTATTGCTGAAAACTGCATTAAAATCCGTTGCGTAGTTTAAAAGATCTAAGCGTACAGACAGCGGGAGCGACTTTGTTTTAGACTATGTAAAGAAGACGAAGACAATGTATTAATATCTAGGTCAATAAAGTGATCGATGGTGATTTATAGTTCGATCCAATAAGCTCTTAATACGACGGGTCACCTCAAGTGACCTCGATCGACGATGATCGATGATCTCTAAACGAAGTTCAATAGATACTATATTTACTTTTTTAATAATACTTCCCCTGGTAACTACCTCGTTGGTCTAGTGGTGGCAATTGCTGATCGTGCGGTTCTGGGTTCGATCCCCAGGTCGGGCAAAGTGTTATTAGGTTATGCCTTGTGGAATTCGTCAGTAGCAGCCAGGGGTTTAGATTTATGCCCGGTTGATGGCAATAGTTAAACATAACGGCGAAATGAGGGTGTTACTATACACCTCTGCCCAACCCTTCGAGGAATACAGGCCTCATGTTATGCTATGTAAGTATAACATTGCCCATTTTTGTCCGTTCAAACAACAGTAGAGATACGATCCCCAACAGCCTATGACGACATCGTGATGTTCGTTTAATCTTCTACCTTTCTTCCAGAACTGGTACGACGACTGCGTCAGCTGCCTTGCCGATATGTTTAACGTGAACCTCTTCAAGCAGATGACCTTCAACCTCTTGTGTTTAGGCACCATTTTCTTGTTTATCTGGTTCATTGTGCCATACTTCTACCTTGCTGAGCACATGATACACAAGGGGTACACTGAGGACGATGGCGCTGGTATGCTGAGCTTGATTGGAATTACCAACACTATTGGAATGGTGAGTATCGAGCCCGATTCCTATATTTTGCCGATCGCTATCGCTATTAAAGGAACTTCCAGGAGTGATATTAACACCCATATTCTAAGACGTTCCTCCAAAACTTACTCAACTCGACTCCACCTCTACTCAGCCTTTAGTTGACATAATCGTCCTCGACTCGAAATTTTTCCTCAGTCGAGGTAAAGAATCATCTGTCAAAGTCAAGGTACCTCGGAACCTACCTCAAGGAAGGAAGTGTAACAAAAATGTGTTTTGAAGACTTTTTCGACTATGCTTACAATAATCCTTACAGGTATTTATCGCGGCGTTATTTGGGCGAGGCAGATAATTCAAATTTAGACGTAATGACTTCGTCGAGGAACCTCAAAGTTCACTCGAAATTGCGACTAAGAATACATTTTTGAAGGTGTTTTCGAGGCCGTCCTGAGTCGAGTAAGTTTTGGAGGAACGTCTAAGAATATGAGTATAAGGCCTAGTCAGACAGAGAGCGTGGGTGGGTGTGATATTCAAGTCACGTGTTGATCGCGTGCTCTTGGCGTGCGAATTACTATGACAATGTATGGAAGACGACACACAGAGACTGCCACGCGAAGCTTGGCGTGGTGTGGCAGTGTCTGTTTAGCGTCTTCCATACATTGTCATAGTAATTCGCACGCCAAGAGCACGCGATCAACACGAGCAACGCCTACACGCGCGGTGTCATCGCCCAACATCAAAGGCGTTGCCCAACTTTGTGGATCGTAAGACTGTGGCTGAACTGTTGTTTACGCGGCCTGTGCCCCGGATACGTCTAGGCTAATAGTCGTCCTCGCCACAGGTGTACTATTTGTTAACGTCCTCGATGTCTATCGCTTCTAGAACCACATGTTTCATCGATTTGGCTGTCCTAAAGGGTATCCCACGTCTGACAATGAATCTCTTCTAGCTGATATTGTTTACGTCTACCTTCCTACGCATTTGGGTCACGAGACTGCAATCTTAGTCTGGTTTCACTCCAAGATATTTGAGAACTCGAACTGATGGACTTTGACATAACTGCAGTGGCTAGAAATAGATAATATCCAGTTTCCAAATGTCTGGGGAACTGGGGACTTCGTCTGTGCCAAATTCTGGTCGACGCGGGATTCTAAATGTATTTTATTATTTAAGTGAATTATGTTGACGTTTACGTTATTTTAGTTTGCCATCCGTTGATAAAGAAGGTCAAAGATTTTCCTGATTTTAAAAGCTGAAATGCCTGCACTATTTTTTAGTATGCAACATCGTTGCTAAAATATTAACCAAGTAGATTTATTGCGTTAAATTGACGGTTAAAGTGTAAGTATGTAAAAGATGGTGAATAATCGTCGGAAATATAGACATAATAGATAAAAATTAGAGGGAGTTTGAAAGTGGCACCAGTGACAGAAAAGTTGGAAGGAAATCGTTTGTCTTGGTATGGGCATGTGGTGAGGAGGGATGAAATGCATGTGACCAAGAGAATGATGAATATGAATGTTGATGGATGGATGGGGAGAGGGAGACCAAAGAAAAGATGGATGGATTGTGTGAGGGAGGATATGAAAGATATGGGAGTAATTAATAATATGACGGCTAACACGGAAGAATGGAAGACAAAAACATATTGCGCCGACCCCAAGCAACTTGGGACCAGGGCAGGAAGATGATGAAGATGATGAGATAAACAATGGAATGTGGCCCAATATTCAGTCACCTGGTTAGATACGAACTGTGGGTGATGATGATACACTTGACAAATAGAATGCTTCGGTTGGCCGATTTGGTAGGGTATCTGCAAATAAGAATAAACTATAAAGGCTGGTTGGAATTTTAGTCGACCATGGGCACCAGGTCAAAACCCAAAATATCTAAAATGTCCTATAGATAAATAGAAACGGATGTGATAGGAAGATGAACAGGATCTGCTCACTCGCCACGCCTCTAGCTTGCACAATGGCATGCAAGGAGTTTGCAGTTACCAGATACTAGCACTAGTATACATCAAAAGGCATGCTTCTAGAAGGCATGCAAGTAATTTCACAGGATTTGATTTTTTGACCAACCAATCAAAAAATTAGGTATTCCTTATATTTTGTAGAGTTATATGAACATAAATGTATGGAACAGCTGATTTTGTTTTCGCGATTTCAGTGTTGGTCCCATAGTAAAAGTTATTCATAATGATGAGTACAATGACCTCTTTTCGAGTTTATGGTGTACAAATAATAATATAATTGTATGTTACTTACCGATAGAACCGGAATTCAGTTAAATTGCGTTGAAACTACTGAAACCTTATTCTGACTTAATGACGAAACAAGTCATTTTATTGTTAGCATAATTTAGCTCTATATCCATTCCAATTAGCTACTTAGGTAGGTACCTACATATGCTGTGGAAAAAAAAACCAGTTTGTTTCCTAAATACAGGTCCTTTATTTTGAATACAAAAACTGGTACCTAATATCATCATCATCATCCTCCTGCCCTTATCCTAACTTATTTGTAGTCGGCGCAGTATGTCTTCTTCTTACATATCTCTATTAACCGTCATCTCAGTAGTCACCCCTTTTCTATCCATATCATATTTCACACAATTCTTTTATCGTTTCTTTGGTCTTCCTCTACTCTTATAACCATCCACGTTCATACTCAAAATATTCCTCACGACATGTTCCTCATTCCTCCGCATTACATTAAATAGTACCTAATATATTTTTTCAATTATATGCCATGTCACAATTCACTAACTTTCTTTTTCAGGTCGGGCTTGGCTGGATTGGAGACTTCCCTCAAGTCTCTATAGGAGGCTTGTACGCCGTATGTCTAGTTCTCTGCGGGGCTTCCGTAGCGGCCATACCTCCTGCTGCTGCAACCAATTATTGGATTTTAGCCTCTGCATCCGCGGCATTTGGGTTGTTTTTCGCAGCATCATATACTTTCACACCGAGTTTATTGGTGAAGCTGGTTTCGTTAGATGATTTTACTTCGGCATATGGACTGGTGTTGCTCGCTCAAGGCATTGGGCATCTGATTGGACCACCGCTCTCAGGTGAGAATTTACTTACTTTTAGACTATTTTTTTAAACGTAACTAAAGTTTAATTAGTCATAATCATAACTGTCCCCTTATATGGTCATTGCACTGAAATGAAATTGTTCATTCTGTAAATAGGTCTTTAAAAATCTTTTTACATGTAAATTTTTGTACTAGTTGGCGCCGGTGTTTCTTATCTAATCTATCTAACAAACTCAAGGGTCAAGGTCTCTTTTAAAGTCCAGATAATTTATAGATAAATAAAATTATGTGAGAACAAGGTAAGGCGTCGTCTGATGATGAGATTGTTTCTGCAACCGAGAGAAGGCTGTGTGTCTGCCTACATTAATGGTTGTTCATCTATATACCTATATATAAAAAAATAATTGCCGTGCGTTAGTCTCGCAAAAACTCGAAAATGGCTCGACCCATTTGAGTTTTGATTTTGTTTCGTTCGTTTCAAGACTGGGGTGGTTAAGAAAAAAGAATAATAGGAAAAAAAAATTAGGGTGTACCAAATTCACCGGGCATCTGTGAAAGTAACTCTGTCTGTCTGTTACCTCATAACGACTAAACTACAGAACCGATTTTGATGAAACTCGGTACAGAAATAGTCTGAAACCCGGAAAAGGACATAGGCTACTTTTATTCCGAAAAATACGGAATACGCGATAATCGACACCTACGCGAGTGAAGACGCGGGCGATCTCTAGTTAAACATAATGTGCCGTTTAATTTACTAATTATCATGTTCTAATGGAGAAGGCCTACACTTGGCTTAGGCTGAACTTGAGATGAGATTGGAGACCGAAAAAGTACTACTATTGTAACAGATAGATAACATACATAATTGTCCCATTACTGTCCCACTGCAAGGCACCGGCCTCTTCTCAGAATGAGAAGGGTTTAGGCCTTAGTCCACCACGCTGGTTTAGTGCGGGTTGGCGGACTACACACACCATTGAGAACTTTATGGAGCCCTCTCAGGTGTGTACGTTTCCTCACAATGGTTTTCCTTCACCGTTAACGCAAGTGATAATCAAATTCATCTGCACATGAATTCGAAAAGTCAGAGGTACGTGCCGGGTTCAACCTCAGACCCTCCTGCATGGAAGGCAAGCGTTCAACCGCTAACCGCTGCCTTCTAACATCGTGATCTTCTAATGTAATTTTTAATTGCAAATTGGTTTTTTTTTCTATATTACTTTGGACAATTTCAGGCTTCATATACGACGTAACATTCTCCTGGGAGCTGTCATTCTACTTAGCCGGTGGTTGGATCGTAGTGGCAGGATTGTTGATCTCTCTCATACAGCCAGTCAGGACCTACCAGGAGCGGCGTGCAGCCAATGATGAGATCAGCATGGCTTAATATGTGTGGAGACGAGATCGATCTTCGAATTTGGTGGAAAATACAGGGTGTAAACGAAATCATGTAATTCCTTCAAACCTCGTGATGTACTGCTGACATAGAATAACCATGCACAGGACACCTTTGGATTAAATAAAAAAAAATACAATAAGTAAACATGTGTTCTTAACGTGAGGCATTTTAGAGCCCCGACACGGCTATCGCTCGCCGCGTGGTCATTTAACTTGAGGCGCTAAAATGCCTCACGTTAAGGACACATGTTTACTTCTTGTAATATTTTTGTTTAATGAATCCAAAAGTATCAAATCAAGTCATTTATTTTGTGAACATAAGTAAAAAATAGGTGGAAAAATATGTAAAATTCAGAGACTGTCTATGTTCCGCCAAATGATAACAAAAAATTAAATTACATTAAAATCAACAATTTATTAAATTACATAACATCAAAATGTCAGAAGAATAAAATGTCAGTACAAGTAAATTAAATCAAATATGCGAATAGAAATAATTACCTAATAAAAAATAAATGTCAACATTATAATTTGTCACTTAAAAAATCGCTAACAGAATAATACACTTTGTCAGTCAATAATTGTTTAAGTCTGCTTTTAAATTCATTGAGGTTGTTACAGTCTTTAATTTTATTAGGCATTTTATTGTACAACCTGGGTGCCATTGCAAATACACTTTTATACATAAACTCTGTTTTAGTAGGCAATGCAGGGTTAATCTATGTCAGCAGTACATCACGAGGTTTGAAGGAATTACATGATTTCGTATACACCCTATATAGACAGTAGAGTACCTAATAGCCAAATACTTAAACGCTACTTAATTTTAACTTGCCGTTAACTTCGTGCTGACTTAACTGCACTTCGTCTAATACTCAGTTAATTACCAACCGTGCGAATCATACGATTTGCGCTAGTCGCGTTCAGTCTGTGGATTGACCATTCGTTACATATCGAGACCCCTCTGTGCCTCGGAGAGCATGTTAAATAGTCAGGTCCGGGTAGGGTAACCAGATAAAAAATCAAATGTCCAAAGAAAAGGCTTGATTTCCATTGAAAAATCCTGAGATTTTTTACAGTTTATGAATTTTCCCTAAAACGTACTTAATAATTTAAAAAAGTCGTAATATTATCGTTTTTATACACTGCGGATATTTACGTATATTTAGTCAGCTGTGTTTTATTGAAAATTCAAAAAATCCTGAGAAGAGTCCAATAATCCTGAAATCTCAGGACAAATCCTGAGATATGGTAATCCTAGATCCAGTTGTCATACGAATACCTTTGATAGTCGGTATGGGAAGTCGGAAGCCCGAAAGTCTGATAACCGGTCTAACCGTAGGATATTAGCATTGCCCTATAACTGGGTTGCGGAGGTCTGGCAGCAGTCGCTTCGTGTAAAATACTGGTAGTCAGCCGCATCTGGTTAGACTGGAAGCTGACCCTAACATAGATAGTAAAAGGTTAGGAAGAATTGTCACTTTTTCTTAAAGTGAAAGTGACAGCATGAGACTTAACGGCAACTTAAAATTGAGTAGCGTTTGAGTACTTGGCCATTAATATGTTAAATAACCTTAATGAGACAGATTATCTAAAGAATGGTTCCCAATTTGTATAAGTTTAAATATTTTGGAACTTAGTATTATTGTATAATAAAATAAACCCACTGAGTTATGTATGTATACATATAATTTCATTTGTGATAAGGTACCTCATTGTTCTTCCTAAACGAAGTTGTTATATTTTTAGTGCGAATTAATTAATAATTTAGTACAGATTATTATTAAAAAAAAACACTTTTTTCAAACACACAATTGTATTCAATTAGATTAGTATTTTGTAGTAGGTATCACATATTGTTATGATAAAAAAATTAGAGCACGGAACCGTATTACAAAAAATTCCCAAAAAACATGTTTGACTGCGTTCTTGTCAAAAGTTAACCACGTTAATATACTAATTAACTGCCTAAAATTGGTCTAAACAATAACTATAGTTTGTGAACCTTATTGGCCAAATACTCAAACGCTACTCAATTTTAAGTTGCCACTAACACCCATATTCTAAGACGTTCCCAAAACTTACTCGACTCGACTCCACCTCGACTCAGCCTTTTTCACTACCATCGGTAGTTATAGTTGACATAAACGTCCTCGACTTGAGATTTTTCCTCAGTCGAGGTAAGGAATCATCGGTCAAACTCAAGGTACCACGGAACCTACCTTAAGGAAGGAAGTGTCAAAGTTCGTATGTAACAAAAATTAATTATGATGACTTTATTTTTATTTAGATTTACCAACGTTTGTTTACACTATAGCATAACAAGAAAAACATAACATTTATAGAACTTAATGTAACAAACAGTTATAGGTAAATACAACATTAGCTAAAATATAACTAGGTGTACAGTCTTAGTGCAGTTAAAGCTTAAATAACAAAAAGAGATCTGCAGCCATCTTATAATTATAATTCGACTTTATCGAATATGCTTACGATAATTCTTACAACTATTTATCACGGCGTTAATTGCGTGATGCTGATAATTCAAATTATGACGTACCCCTCAGTCGCGGAACCTCAAAGTTCACTCGAAATTGCGACTATGAATACAATTTTGAAGGTGTTTTCGAGGCCATCCTGAGTCGAGTAAGTTTTGGAGGAACGTCTTAGAATATGGGTAAGTCTCGTGGTGTCACTGTCACTTTACGGCGAAGTAACAGTGACAGCACGAAATTAACGGCTACCTTATTTAGTACCTAGCGTTTGAGTATTTGGCCATACGTAGTTATATCATTTACGATATATTGTTGTTATTTTAATTTATGTAGTAATTAAATCATTTTAATTTGTTAGTCAATTGAAGTCGTGACTGTCAATTGCTCCGTTTACTTTAATTAAACACCAATTTAAAGCAATTTAGATAATCCGCCTTGTAATGGGGCACGT
This sequence comes from Amphipyra berbera, assembly GCA_910594945.2. Lineage (NCBI taxonomy): Eukaryota > Metazoa > Arthropoda > Insecta > Lepidoptera > Noctuidae > Amphipyra > Amphipyra berbera. The sequence continues at coordinate 18,955,902 of OU343125.1, read as the reverse complement.
GTTTAGGCAATGAGTCATCTATACTGTATACAGGATGTGTTTTTTAAAAGCGTATTTGATTATGAAAAATAAATGATTAAATGATTTGAGTACGATAATTTATCGAACAACAAATTCGAAATTAGGGCCTGGTCTTACTGGCGTCTGTCGAGCGTGCGCGATCTTCTAAAATCTAACAAGCGCCGACGTTGCGCGCACGCGGTGCTCGCGTTGCGAGCTTGCTGAACGCCGCGCTCGCGTCACGGAGACGCGACGTGACCGCGGCCTTTTTTGTCTACAGGTAGGGCCCGATCTAGTTATTTAGCGACGTGAGCGCGGTGATCAGCAGGCACGCGATGCAAGCGTCGCGTGCGCACAACGTCGGCGCTGGTTAAATGTTAGAGGAATGCGCACGCCCGACAGACGCCACTGGGATCGGGCCCTTATCAGTTTATATTCACAAAAACACGAGATTGAATTTTAGTGTCAATGATTGCTAGTGATTTACCAATATACCGGAAACGTAGTGCCATTTTGTGTCAAAACTTTATAATTGTTGCACTTTTTGGTGGAATTTAATTACTTAATTCATGAATTCCAGAAACAATTAGGCCCTGCGCTCACAAGCGGCACGACATGACAAAGGATTTTTTAAGCTCAAATGATTTTTAACCTTAATACCTATCTTTTAGGACTCGTATTTACTGTATCGCGGAATGCTTCGGCATGCCGCGGGATGCTTCGTCGTGTCGCAGGATACTTCGTTGCATGCCAAGCATCCCGCAGTACGGTAAATACGAGTCCTAAAGGGTATTACAATAAGGTTTAAAATTATTTGAGCATAAACAATCCTGCCATGCCGTGCCGCCTGTGGGCGCAGTGTTTAACTTAATAATACATTTTTAACATTTAATCTTGAAGATGAAAATTATTAGTAAATTAGTCGATCACTAATTGCGAGACTATAGAGTTATTAAAATATAGATGCTGCACAATATAGCGAAAAAAGTCTAATTTTAAATGAATTATACTATACCTATTTCTATAACACATTTATATGCACAAAATGTTTAATTAAGACATGATAATATTGAATATTAATGTCTTTATACTTATTAATTATAAGATCTTACTTGGACTTATGTACCTATAATGAAACATAAATACGAGTTTTGAATATGTTACTTATTATATTAAGTATCTACCCTGTATAATCGAATGTTATTAAAATTATAATTACCAATAGATTTGTTTATTGTTGAAGTATTCCTTCGTTCCACACAAGATAAAAATATGATGGTAATCTACATAATATTATGTCCAGCGGTGGGTGGGCTGATTTGGATCGCGTGACCATCTCCGGTCACCGTAGTGAGTGGCCTGCGGGCGGCAGGTTCGGGGACCCGTCGCCCGACCAGTAACAGGCCCGGGAGTATGGCGCGTTTAGTTCCGTGCGCGCCTTTCAGAAGGAAGTGGGGCAGGGCAGAAATTGCCCCACCACTGGAGAGGTTCGCCAGAAGAAACTGGTGGACCAAGACCTTCGGGGGTTGCGGTGCATGCAATAGCGAATCCCCTGACCCCGGCCTTAGGTTAGTAGGACGGCAGAACCCCTCGCCTTCCCCGGGCGAGGGTTATCCATGCGGATTTTCCAACGATAAAAAGAAAAAAGTGGCTGAGGCTGATTTGGATAAGGGACTAAATAATTCCTTAGGCCTATTACACTTGACTGCCTTATGTTGGTCTAGTGGTCGCAAGCGCGACTCCTGAGCATGGGATCCGGGGTTCGATCCCCAGGTCGGGCAGTGTTGTTGGGTTTTTCCATTAGGAATTTCTCAGTAGCAGCTTGGAGTCTGAATTTGTGCCCGGTTAATGGCAACAGGCTCGCCCCCTATTACATGGGACTCAACATAACTGGGTGTACTAAACGAAACGAGGGTGTACTAAAAACACCTCTGCAGAACCCTTTGGGAAATACAACGCGTAATGCTATGATATGTTATGCTATTATATCCTACTAGCGACCCGCCACGGCTTCGCACGGGTGCAATGTAGATACTAATGTGGGGCATATAAATCTTCCTCTTGAATCACTCTATTGCTGAAAACTGCATTAAAATCCGTTGCATAGTTTAAAAGATGTAAACGTACAGACAGCGGGAGCCACTTTGTTTTATAATATGTAAAGATGAAGCCTGAAGAAGAGGTGATCCTACTTAAGCAGTTATAGCGGAGCAGTTGAATGCTTGCCTTCCATGCAGGAGGGTCTGAATTCGATCCCGGCCCGTACCTATAACTTTTCGAATTCATGTGCGGATTGAACTTTGATTATCAGTTGCGTTAATGGTGAAGGAAATCACCGTCAGGAAATATGCACAATTGAGGGGTCCAAAAAAGTTCTCAATGGTGTGTGTAGTCCGCCAATCCACACCAGCCCACCGTGGTGGACTAAGGTCTCAACCTTTCTCATTCGCAGAAGAGGCCCGTGCCCAGCAGTGGGACAATAATGGGCTGTTTATGCTACACTATGCCAAAATCAATGTGTTGCATTGCTACCTATCCTATATTCTGCCTGACTATTTCCAAACAATGTTTTTTTTTGACGACACGTTTGGTACAGTGACTGAGCAATTGGCTTCTGCGCTACGGGTCGTGGATTCGATTCCCGCACGGAACAAATATTTGTATGGCCTACAGATGGATGTTGCAGGTCTGGGCGTTTGTGCATGTGTAAATTTGTGTCTGTAAACGCACCCACAATGCAGGAGAAATCCTAGTGTGGGGCACTTGATTTTTATTAAAAAAAACAAACTATATTGGGGTCAGCCTCCAGTCTAACCAGATGCGGCTGAATACCAGTGTTTTACACAAAGCGACTGCCATCAGACCTTCGCAACCCAGTTACTGGGCAATACTACCTATCCTATCCTACTAATATTATAAACGTGAATGTTTGGATGTTTGTGAGTTTATGAATTTGGATGTTTGTTAATCAATCATGCCTTAACGGCTGAACAGATTTGGATGAAATTTGGCACACAGGTAGACCATGACCTGGATTAGGACATACACCCATATTCTACGACGTTCCTCCAAAATTTACTCGACTCGACTCCACTTCGACTCAGCCTTTCTCACTATCATCGGTAGTTATAGTTGATATAAACGTCCTCGACTCGAGATTTTTCCTCAGTCGAGGTAAGGAATCATCTGTCAAACTCAAGGTATCGGAACCTACCTTAAGGAAGGAAGTGTCAAAGTTCGTATGTAATAAAAATGAATTTTGAAGACTTTATCGAATATTCTTACGATAATCCTAAGTGTTTGGCCAGACTGGCAGCGCGGTGCGGGGAGTGGCGCGGATGCGGGAACTCGCGCGATTTACCTGTCCGCAGTCGAGCGCGGCTTCGTTCTGAGCGTTGTCGTGTCCAGTGTTTGTCAAAATATCATATGGATGAAGAAGACTTATTTTTACTGGAAAATTCTTACTGAAAAACGATGTTTCGACATCCACAGTGCAGATCGTGCTTGAATAGCACTTATTAATTCTTCAACATTTAAAGTTGAAGACGCCATCACAACAACGCGCGTGGTCAGCTCGAACTAGTTTGAGATCTCCCGCTCCCGCGCGAGTTGTCGCTTGCCGCCCGCGCTCTCACTGCGGCCACTTGTGTGAAAGAGCTATGGCGTGAGCTACCCGCGCGCTCCCCGCGCCAAGTAGCCCGCGCCGCTTTCCGTGCCCGCGTGCCCACTATGGACACTCAAATGAAGTTCTTCTGTTTGAACTCGCCGCACCGCGCCCGCCCCGCGCCCGCGTTCGCAGTCTGGCCAAAGGCTTACAATTATTTATTGCGGCGTTATTTGAGCGATGCAGATAAACAAATATCCTCGAAATTATGTCGTAATAACCCCACTCTACCTCGACTCATCTGAGGATCCCTCGGTTGAGGAACCTCAAAGTTCACTCGAAATTACGACTAAGAATACAATTTTTAAGACGTTTTCGAGCCCATCATCAAGGCATCATGAGTCGAGTATGAGTCGAGTAAGTTTTGAAGGAACGTCTTAGAATATGGGTGATAGGATACTTTATATCCGGGTTCAAGAAGTAGTTTCCTTAGGATGCGAGTGAAACCGGGCAACAGCTATAAATAAAATAACAATGTAACTTTAAATTTCACAACAAAACATTACGGTGAAAACCATGTCAATTAACCAAACAGTTCAGATTCATGTTACCTACAAACTGTTCGTGGAAGCGGACATCGCATTATGAATAACAATATCGGTGACAGGTCGGTCCGTTAGTGTTGCAATGATAAACAATGTTACTGAAGCTATTGCACATATGCAATGAGGAGTTTTTGGAAATAAGGAATGTGCTGCGTGGACCCTGTGCATTGGCCGTAAGTACCTACGCAAGCAAGCCGGCGCGGCGTCCCATCCTGATGGACAGTCTTACTAGTGGCGTCCATTGCAAATAGGCAATTAAGCAGTGCCTACCTCATAAGATTTAATTAACAACTCCACCTCTAACTAACTATAAATAAAATAAGCGTGTATGGCTATGATTTCTTTTGGTCAGAATCGTATTCAAATGGGCTTAAGCGTACAATTGTAAGGCGACATCGCTAGTGCCTGCCTATCTAGTCCGAAAACCAATGCACGCCACTGCGTCTCACACTAACAATAACCGCCTTACTACATCGGGAGCAAATGAATCCGGTTCACTAACACAAACAAAACAATGTTTAACGCTCTTTTCCGAGATAAGGTTTATGTTGGTGATCCGGATTCATTGCTCCCGATTGTAATAATCGCTGTGTAAAGTTAATCATACATTTTTTTATGTATGAGCTTGTCATAACTTTATTCAGCGTTCATTAGTAAAGGGATAAGAAGATTGCTGATACTTTGCCAACCTTAGAAACAAAGTGGGCAAGTCTCACGTGCCTGTAATTTCACCGGCGCTCATACCCTTCAAGTCTGAACACAGCATAGCAATATCTACTGCTTGGCGGCAGAAATTATATGGTGGTAATAAAGAAAGAGTTTGTCTGGGGAAGTAGGTACCCACGTATTTCCCCGGACGAACTCTTTCTTAATTACCTAAAAGCCCCTCATTTTGAGGCTGACTCACAGTTAAGTAAAGATAACATAACATCAAGCTTTACATTCCGCGAAGGATTGGGCAGAGGTGTATAGTAACATCCTCATTTCGCCGTTATGTTTAAGTCCCATGTAATAGGGGGCGAGCCTATTGCCATCAACCGGGTACAAATCCAAACTCCGGGCAGCTACTGAGAAATTCCTAATGGAAAAATACAATACCACTTTGCCCGACCTGGGGATCGAACCCAGGACCTCACGATCAGCAGTCGCGCTTGCCACCACTAGACCAACGAGGCAGTTTAGTATATTTTTTAAAAACGTTGATTCAAGCATACCTATATTTATTTATAGTAGTTTATTTCCACAAAACGGCACGGAGTGTACTTCGAAGACAAAAACATCGAAGGCGTCGGTGCGCCACACTTCAACGCAGACACCATGGCTTGTCTGCGTGAATTGGCGCCACTCTGTGGCACTAGCAAATCTTCGTGCAGCAGGTGTAGATAGTGATACAAGGGCAACAGCATCCACCGCAGCAACCGCCGTCGCAGCAGCCCCCGCAAGGCCCGCAACACATTTTTCTATGGAGTGTATAAAGTACTATAACGAGGCCTAAAAATAGGTCAGTATAGAGACCAAGATTGTGGAAAGTCATATTATTTATCCCTAATTAACTTGTTTAAAATAAACACGTGTGATTGTAGAAATTGTAAGTAGGTGTTACTAGTAAACTAGTAACGTATTATCACGGGAGTGTTTAATTAAAACAATACGCTATTGTCAGTGCAAACACGAAAGGAACGTGTTTTGACGAACGTGACCCCTGCTTGTGCACTTTGTGACACAATATATAATAATACGATGATTACATACGATATTACAGTTAGTTATAAGAATAATGTATACTATGTACAGGTTTATTGATAAGAAGGCCCGCGGTAACGTTGATATTTTGAATATTTGAGGAACAGATTCGAATTTCAATTTCATTTTTTAAATCTATGTACAAAGACCCTTCACCAAGCCGTCAACCATGCATTCGGTACATCAAACTAAGTAACCCTACGCAAAAATTATCGCTGGGAAACGACTTCTTTTTTGGGTGTAAACTTTCGTTTTACTGTAAAGCTAATTGTAACGCACTCAAAACATTGCATTTACAGACACAAATCTTCGCATGCACAAACGCCCAGACCTGGTACAACTATTTAGGTAGTCATACAAATATTTTTTCCTTGCGTGAATCGAACATACGACCTGTAGCGCAGGAGCCAATCGCTTAGCCACTGCGCCAAACGTGTCAAAATTTAATTTGCAATTTAGTCATAAAGCGTCAAATCCACTTGCAAGTTTGCCCCTCACTATTATTTTTTCTGTATCGTGGGTGCGTTTACAGACACAAATCTTCACATGCACAAACGCCCAGACCCGGTACAACTATTTGTAAGTCATACAAATATTTGATCCGTGCGACGACCCGTAACGCAGGAGCCAATAGCTCAGGCACTGCTCCAAACGTGTCAAAATTTAATTTGCAACTTAGTCATAAAGCGTCGAATCCACTTGCAAGTTTGACTGCTCAAGTTGACGTGTACAACTGATTTTTAAAATGTGGTCACTGCACATACACAGTAAGTCGATTTCTGCAAGTTTTGGGAACTAAGAGACGAAGTAAGGGAGCACTAAAGTGCAATGACTTGAGCAGTAAGTAAATCTTACTAGTGGTGTTGATGCATAAAGAAAAAATACAATATCTTAGATACATATAAACTGCCTCGTTGGTCTAGTGATGGCACGCGCGACTGCTGATCGTGAGGACCTAGGTTTGATCCCCTGGTCGGGCAGTGTTTTTGCGTTTTTCCGTATAGAATTCCTCAGGAGCAGCCCGGAATTTGGATTTATGCTCGGTTGATGGCAATAGGCTCGCCCCCTATTACATGAGATTCAAACATAACGGCGAAGTTAGGGTGTTACTATACATCTCTGCCCAACCCTTCGGGGTATACAGGCGTGATGATATGTTATCTTAGACATTCTATTTGTTCTTTTTGCAGTTTTTGAAACCGCTTTACAATGAATTAAAGGAAATCGTTGAATTATTCGGTAACTACAGATTTTGAACAAAAAATTTCTTCTGGAAGAAATCCACTGAAATTGCGAATTGTTCATGAAAGAATCCTGTATAAATCAGTTCTATCCTGGTAAAAGTATGGTATAGAATTATTTATGATTTAATTCATCTTGTTCTACCTAGCCTTTTCCCAACTATGTTGGGGTCAGCTTCCAGTCTAACCAGATGCGGCTGAATACCAGTATTTTATACGGAGCGACTGCCATCAGACCTCCACAACACAACCCAGTTACAGGGCAATGCCAATTAGATCGCTTGTCAGAATTTCGGGCTTCTGACTTCCCGTAACGACTGTCATAGGCATTCGTATGACACCCAGGACCAACTGTTTAGTGTGCTCTCCGAGGCCCAGAGGTCTCGATGTGTAACGAACGGTCACCCATCCAAAGACTGACCGTGTCAGGTACAGCTTAACCTCGCAAATCGTATGATCCGCGCGGTTAGCAATTAAGCACGAAAAACTCATGTTTTCTTTTTTTTTCTATGTTTTATTTCATCTCGCAGTGTCTACTTTGCCAAGTATCTTGACCTCTACAACGAGCAAATCAGTGCAGATAAATAGCTCGCTTCACAGTGGTTTGTAATCACATCTGGGTGCGTTTGCAGACTGCTAATTACCGAAAAAATTATAGGAATAATTTAGTTACGAAAGATAAATACGTCCTTCAAATTATGTAGGTATATGAATGATACCTATAATAAAAAAATATGGTGGAAATTTATATTAAAACCTACATCAGTTAACCTCGACGTACTGTCAATGTCATTGACAGTCGCACACTGAAGTTTTTAGAAAAAATATTTACTATCTACGAACAAATATAATATTATGTAAAATTCCACTCTTATCTCTGAGGATTGTTAAAGTTAAATAAGCATTAATATCTGTAGCTGTGTAAACAATATAATTAACGTAAATGATAGCATTCGAAGTGGGAACACCGAAGTGAGAGGGCGCAGTTTGAGAGTGTAAAGTTTTTTTTTGGGAGCGAATTTCTTTTTGTGTTTACAAAAATGCGGTGTTGTGGCTAGAGGCGCGGCGTACCGCGTCTCGACTCGAACGGCGACCCAAACTAACTGTCCGTCCGTCAGCCGGCCAGATGTGTATTGCCTGCGAAGCCGGCCGCACGTGCTTGCCGTAATTAACAAAATATTGTGTGAATTTTTCGCTTTGTGAACAGCTGATTGTGTGAACTTTGTGTAACATCGTATAAAGAGGTGAGTACAGTTATTTTATAACTTATTATAAGTGTAATAGGTGCTAAATCGTTTGTTTCATTTATGTTTTTGAACTGAACGCTCTTGCGTCATGGAATTCATGAATGAACGTCTGCTGTGTACGTTTGCACATTTTAGCATAATTTGATAATCAGTAGGTAACTGTTGTGGAATTTTTCATGTATTTTTTGTGTGCGTTACTGCTTTTGTGTCTTTATCGATGTGTTGTATTTTTGCACTGACTTGTACGGGAGCATTTATCTGTTTCATAAGGTCAATGTCCTCTATCAATTTAAAAATATAAGTCAATGAGTCAGGGCCTCTTTAACCTGTAATTTGAGTGTTTAGTTGATCGGAATAAAGTTCTGTAAACAATATAGGTTTATGTAGAGCTTCATAGCCATATGAAGGTGTATCTACCTATTTCACATTTGCAGAAAAACCGGTCATTAACTTTATAGTTATTCTTAATTAAACCGAAGCCTTGATAAGCATAATTAGTTGCCTACATTATCATCTTATGAGTATTTACACAGCAATGACATGTATGTAAAAACTAGTTCCTATCTCGGTCTGAAACTGCACTATGCAGTTTATAGGCTTCGTTGCAAGAAATCATAAAACAACCGTGACTCATAAAATATTCCGCACAATCAATAGTATTTTTTCTCATAAACTTGCTATGGAAAATTAACAGCATATAGGTACGAGAGGATGTTACATAGTACGAGATGTTACGACTCCGTTTCGTTACAAAATTGATGATAGTACGATTCGGTTTGGTCACCACTTTTACTTATCTTGCGAATTTGCCGTCGACTCTGTGAATGAGATTTTACACTCTTTACTCTGCTCGACCCCTTATTCAATGGCTTCTGAGCTGACGGCACTGGAAGTTCAGCCTAGTATACTTAATGGTTAGATTACAATTCATTAGAATATGAGTATAATAACTAATAAGTATATATTTGGGTTGTGGAAGTCAAATGCCAGTCTCTCCTTATGAAATACTGATACTAAACAACATCTGGTTACACTGAAAGCAGCTTTGGCTGATGATGGTGTTAAAGATGATGATTTACAAAAGATAAATGATGAAGAAGATGCATTATTCAAAATATGTGATGAATTTTATCTCGCTAAAATTCTTGTTCCTCGTTTAAATCCATTGCTTCTCGTAAAGTCGTGACGTAAAGCGGTACATACATTCCTAGTCATCCTAAGATGCACACATGATAAAAGCAACCAGCCCTATAAACTCATAAAGAGATATCTTAAAAACAATACAAGATTAGATAGTGTTATCATTGATAACGGGAAATCCAGAGATGTATGCACACAGATCGTTTGCTCTTCAGATAAAGCGTGAACTTGCAGCTAATTGTTCAAGCCTTCTTCTGGGATCAGCAGAACTCTTTTAAGTTGCATGTACAAACTAATATGCAATCTTATACTCAATTAGGTACACGCACGAGGTTTCCTGCGTTAAACAACTTAACGTAACCCCATGGTTAGGGTTGCTAGGTCCAAAAATAGAAAAGCCGGACACAGATTCATATTTAGCCGGACATTTTACCCTGAAAGCTTGACAAATTGGTTTTTAAACATGTACATGTACAGGTTTTGGTACATGTACGGATACTCGAGCTTACGTCTCTTTTGAATTAAACACTGGGCAACTCGAGTATGTGTGCAGTTAGACGTGGTGTGATGCGTATGTCTGTGTAATTAAACTATGTGCTCCCTTACCTTTTATAATGATGTACCTATTATATATTATTGTTAGGAAACTAAGAGCTGTGTCCACGAGAACACTGCCGACAAACTGTCCTACAGTTTGGCAGAGGATATGTGAAATACTCTTATGTAATTTTTGTTGAAATAAATAAAAAAAAAGAGACAAAAAATTCGCTCGCTCGCTTTCGTTCGGCATCTTTAGGCGAGGCGGGGTTGACCAAAAGCCTGACAAGAGCCGGACAGGCCGGACTTGTATATATTTGGCCGGACATGACTGTAAAAAGCCGGACATCTGGGAACCCTACCCATGGTTGATGGGTGATTTGAGGAAAGAGGTAGCGTTCTTGGAGGAAGCCTCTTGGTCACTGCGACCTGTAAAGAGCTGAATCCCAAGAGGTGGAGGAATTAATCTTATGAGGTGAGATTATATGGCCTCCGAGGTAGATAGCTTGTGTAATGCACTGCTTCACATTCGCATAGGATATGTAGATAACATACCTACCCTATGTGATTAATGTCAAATACTTGAGAAAAACAAAACGCAGAAGGATAACTATTTCACCTTTTTCGATATTGGGGTTAATGTTATTATGATTACAGAAGCCTAACGACTTATCATTTACCTATCCTAAGATTGATCCTGTTTGGTATAGAGTATATAGGTACTTATACAGTAATTGCATGCCAAGTTGCTCATGGTGCTTTGTACAAAAGATTGTAAAAGATAATTTTGATCTTAAGGGAAGATAATAGAAATTAAAGATGCTTATACAAGGTCAGTCGGAAAGGGGGTACTAAGCCGCAAGGTTGTTAAAGTACCGATAATAATGGATAACTTTTCTTCTACAACTTTACCAAAAAGTCATTAGTTTAAGACTAATAGCTGTTCAAAGATTTCATAAAAAATACGCTAAATTCTATCTATCCTGAGCTATGATCAGCTGCGTTTACATTTTAGGTCATATCTGGGGTCACGGATTAGAAGCTCCATTTTCTGGATTCGTAACTAAAGCAGGGATGAAGAATTTTTGAAAAACCTAAATTACAAAATCATTTTGTATGTTTTTTTTAACGAATTTTGAATTTTTAACACTTTTTTAGAACAACCATCAGTGATACATTAAGTGGCCCGCGGCTTAGTACCCCCTTTCCGACTAACCTTGTATAATTATTGACTCTTCTTAAATGCACAGCATCACTTCGAGAGTTTGGCGTTTTAAATAAGATACTATAGATAGATATTTAAATTTTGAAGATTATCATCGTTTCCAACAACAACTTTTTTTGTCTTTTTCCCCGCTCAAGGTGAATTTCGAATCAAACTCGTACAGTACAACCAGACTGCCGAAGGAGCCGAGATCTCTTGAAGGTTAGACAAAGGGAATGAAGCGCATACAATAACATTCTGGAAGTTTCCATAGCTACCTGCACGCTCGGTCCCTCAGTTTATTCAACTGCGTACGCGTCGGTTTAGTATACAGATTCCACTTTCGAAAATGTTTAATATTATGGAGTTAATCTTGTTGAAATACGACTTGATAGTTGATACACGATTTATGGCTAAATGGTTATAGAGATTTGAAATTGACGATGTAAATACCAAGGTGACTTGTCTTGTCTTTTCTCCATAGATACTTTTACTAGTGAATGTTTCTCAAATTATGATGTAATTCACTTTTTAGAAACATACAAATTCAATTGTCCAATTATGAATGATCGTTGCAACATATTGCTATTATTATAGTGATAAAGTTTTCATTAAAAAATATGTACATATTGAGTTTGGAATATTGTTTTGGTATGGAAATAGATGCATTGCCCCAACCGGTTTCGTACGATTCGATATTTTAAAAGACTGATGTTATCATGTCTAATATTGCATGATTAGTTACCATGTTTGTTATTTTTCACTTCGTATATTTATTCGTTTGTTTGATTCAAATCTTGCGACAGATTTTTCAACTACCTCTGCTTAACCGAGTCTCGTGAACTTCGCACACAAATTTAATTCACATGACAATACAACTTTTTAATTATTTCAACCTTGAATCTTCAAATTTTGATGCTGCAGGTGTACTGCAAGATAAAATTGATTAACTTAAAAGTTTTTTAAAGAGGTAATCTATCGCTATGAACTATTTTTATTATACCATGTTAGTATCTAACTGCCTCGTTATTCTATTGGTAACAAGCGCGACTGCTGATCGTGAGGTCCTGGGTTCGATCCCCAGGTCGGGCAGTGTTGTTGGGTTTTTCCGCGTGGAATTCCACAGTAGCAGCCCGGAGTTTGGATTTGTGCCCGGATGATGGCAATTGGCTCGCCCCCTATTACATGGGATTTAAACATAACACATCATTTCGCCGATTTAAACATAACGGCGAAATGAGGGTGTTACTATACACCTCTGCCCAATCCTTCGGGAAATACAGGCGTGATGTTATGTTAGTATCACTAATTAATGTTTTATTATGTTTCTTATAGCATTTTTAGATACACGTAGTTCTTTGAAGGCCAAACAAGTTGTCTCCTTTCCTTACATTAATATTCATGTTTTTTTCCTCTTGCTCAGCAAGGAGTTGGCTTTTATTATTAAACCCATGCTAAAAGGCTTATTATAAGTCAGTAGTATGGTGTAAAAAGACAGCTATGTACCCAGTTTCGTTAAAAGGGATAAGGCCGCCCGGCCGGTTTGACCATAAAAACTCTTTGTTCAAAGAATTCATAGGGAGACTTATGTCGTCGCGGTGCATGCAATAGCGAATCCCGTGACCCCGGCCTTAGGTCAGAAGGAGGGACACCGTTGGATTTTAGTCGGTAAGAGTCCGGCAGACCTCCTTGCCTTCCCCGGGCGAGGGACATCCAGGATTTTCCAACTCAAAAAAAAGGAGACCTCCTATAATATATGGAGCGTTATTGGTTAAAATTGAGACTCTTTTATCTTTAACAATATTGAAGGAAAGACCTCATGGCTTTGTATAGTAGACGCTTCCAATGGAAGTAGCTATTACAGGTAAAATTAGCTTACGAGTATGTTTATATGCTCAGTTTGGCAATAAAAAATGATACCATTCATTGGTATGCAAAACGGTTCGTTTTTGTTTATAGGAATCCGGCGTAATGAGTTAGGAAGCTTACTTGTAGATGTGGAATATTCAAAGTTAAATGACCTTGATGCTAAAATTCTTTATCCATCTTTTGATATGTACATAATAAAGAGATTTGTAAAAAGTATAGTAAATTCAAAACGTATATTATTACCCCGTGTGGGGACCGGTTGGAATATAAAACTTCTTCACCGCACGCTGGGAATACGTGTTGTAAGATTCAGCAAAACCCAGCGCGCTTGGTGGTAGGATCTACACGGTCCGCCTGGCTAGCTACCTCCCTCACATTAAAGTCCGGCGCCAAGCAGTTTACTGTGTTCCGTCGTGTGTATATAAGAGCTAGAGAGGTATAGAAGAATCCCTCTATATCTCTGTTCCTTGGATTCGTGTGCTCAATCTTAGATGCTGTCTGCGCTTACCATCAGATGAGACTAGGGCCGAACGCGACCAAAAGTATATTTGGTTAGGGGGCTCATTTGTCATTTGTAGCGCGCTCTGGGAATTTAAAGTTCTTAGTTTCCATAGAAACAATCTTTCATAAGCGACGAAATCTTACAGTAATTTTTCATCTGTTACAAAATAATCTATACCTACTTAGTGAAGTCGTTTTAAATTGTATCCATTACTTATTATTAAATGAATGAGGTACTCGTGATTAATTAACAACCGCGCGGATCATATGATTTTCAAGGTTAAGCTGCGCATGCCGCCGTTAGTCTGTGGATGGGTGACCGTTCGTTAAGCCCTATTCAGACTACGTTATAATATAATAGCATATAGCATACTAGCTGTGTCCTCACGGCTCCGCCCGTAGCCTATGTTACTCAGTGATAATGTAGCTTTCTAACGCCAAAAGAATTTTTGAAATCGGTCCAGTAGTTTTTAAGTTTATTCGTTATATACAAAAATACAAATCTTTCGTCTTTATAATATTAGTATGGAAGTATAGATAGTTCATAGCACAACAAAAATATCGCGCACCATACATTAATAATAATTATGGACACGTTCTCACTTAACTGTACTATAGAATAGAATAGAATAGAATATACTTTATTGTACACCAAAATTGTAACACAGCTCTAATACAATAACAAACATTAAAGGGTACAATGGCGGTCTTATCGCTGATAGCGATATCTACCAGACAACCTTTGGATGAACAGGAAGTCAAAGAATAAGATAGAGGGGGTAGTCCATGGTGTACTGCTGCAAAATATATACTACACACCATACATAGACATAATACTTACATATATATACATAAATGTTGTAATATATATATATAATATACTATATATTATTAGTTTATCCTTATTTATCCTTAATTGCACTATATAGCACAATAGTATAGCGTAGTCTGAATGTCACCCATCAAGACCCGTCCGTGCCTCGGAGAGCATGTTAAACCGTCGGTCCTGGGTGTCATACGAATACCTATGACAGTCATAACGGGTAGTCAAAGCCCGAAACTCAGACAACCGGTCTAACTAAAGGATATCGACATTGCCCAGTTACTGGGTTGCGGTAGTCTGATGGCAGTCGCTCCGTGTAAAATACTGGTATTCAGCCGCATCTGGTTAGACTGGAAGCTGACTCCAACATAGCTGGGAAAAGGTTAGGAGGAAGAAACTTATTAAATTAATATTTTTAAGCACCACATGGTTATTGCACTACATTGCTTGCTTAGTTCGTAGAACTTGCTGAAGTCACCTTGCTGCGCACACAGTTTGAAAGTCGGTTGCGCAAGTCAACTTACGCAGTGGGGTTGACCCACATCTGTCAACACGTTTTTTCATGCTCTATCCTTTTCTGTCGTTCAGGAACGTCATTTAATAGAGCGAGAAAGACAGCGTGAGTGCTACCGCGTGCGGTCTCGTACGGTTAACCCTAAAACAGATGTGGGTCAACCCTAAAACTTGCTAGATGATTTGCGCTTTAAACTAGTAGAAGTACGTAAAACGCAAGTATTTAGTAGATTTAATTATATTTATCTCTGAGTATCTTGGCAAGGTACCAGGATTTTATGAAGGCCTGTGGTTTAATGTTTCCAGGGCCTTGTACATGGGAACCTCGTCGGGGAATGGAGATACCAGACCAGACACGGTCATCTGTAACGTTAATTTTGGTGTTGGTAGCTAATTAATACTAAATAATAGGTATATATTCATCAAGACACTGACTCATGTGGTGCAGGAGAACACCGTGAGGAAACCTGGACTTAATAGTAGGTTACCAAATTAATCCGTTTAAAACTTGGATGTCTTTACCCTTCAAGCACTGCCACAAGACGAGTTGTTGTTCTGCCTACCCTCTTCCCGACTATGTTGAGGTCCGCTTCCAGTCTAACCAGATGCGGCCGATATCTTAAGGTTAGACCGGTTGTCAGAATTTCGAGCTTCGTATGTCACCCGGACCAACGGCTTAACGTGCTCTCCGAGGCAAGGAGGGGTCTCGATGTGTAACGAACGGTTACCCATCCACGGACTGACCGCGGCAAGCGCAGCTTAACCTCGCAAATCGTATAATCCGTGCGGTTATTATCACAAGACGAGTTGTATAAACTTTTAAAAATAAAGTCTAAAATATTTAGCCCCCGACGCAAAAATGGGGTGTTATAAGTTTGAACCTTTTGTCTGTCTGCGACAACGTAGCTCCTAAACAGATGAAGGCGATTTTTTGTTTGAAAACTCTTTTCATCGCTTACAGCTATGTTTGATGATAATCACTACAGCGTCTCAATGTCAGAGGTTTTATTAAATTTTTAAGTTCTATTTCTCATTGTTACTATGACGTCAATTTTTGTCCTTAACCTTAGTATTATAAATGCGAAAGTAACTCTGTCTGTCTGTCTGTTTGAACGTTCAATACGACTAAACTATTGAACTGATTTTGATGAAACTTGGTACAGAGATAGTCTGGAACCTGGAGGACATAGGCTACTTTTATGTTGAAAAACGCGGAATTCGCGATAAACAACATCCACGCGGATGAAGCCGCGGGCGACCTCTAGTCTGTAATAAAATGCACTAGTAATTTCATTAGGAGAAGCAGTTTTTTCAGACGTTTTTGTTGTAAGAAGGATTACACCAACCAATGACCATTAAACGTCAGAACCGCATTTAACGCGATGCAGATGCTTATTCTGTAATTAATTGGCATTCTGTTTCTGGAACGTTATTGAGAGAATTAAGGTTAATAAACCTTTCATCTTCCTCATTTATACTATCTTTGATTTGGTACATTCAAATGTTTCCATTGGAAATCTTGGAGGAAATCGCGTACAAAAAGATCTTTACACACATTATTTTATAATACGTCCCATTTTCTGCCATTTTACAGATGACTTGGTAGCTCTGATAGGTCTTTCCGTATACTGCACTTGCAAGTCGTAACAAAATTTTGACAAGACATGCATTGATAATGCCGATTACCATTGCAGCAATTTTTTTTTCCGATTGTTGAGATTATATTATTATAATTTTTGAGCATTATTTTAAAGGCACAAATTCTCTATCAAATATTTAATAAATGCATGGAAAAGAATTTTTGTCATCCTGCCAACTGAATTAAACTGTCAATGCCACAAGTTTGCCATTTCACAGAAGGTTTGGTACAACAGTATGCAATTTAGGGCTACTGGACATCTACTGTAGAACATGGGTCACAGTAAGAAATACGTTTTCTGTTCAAACCACGATTGTACTATCCAACCGAACAAAAATAACTAAAATAGAGAGCCTCATTTTTTGGGTAGACGGGTAGACAGATCTTTCAGTTATTGTCTCGTTACTTGAAACGAGTTTCTCGTATTCCACGTTTATTTTCGAGCCAGTGACGTCAGCGTAGACGCGTTCGGGGCGTTTAGATAGTATATTTAGACTAAGCAGGAGGTTGGTAGTAGTATTATTTATGATTTGTTCTGCAGTTCAGCGTTGGTTTTACGGGACTTTGAAGTTTGTATGTGTATGTAGGCCAGGGATTTTGTCTGTAGTAAATCTATATTTGGATTTTTGTGATGATGTAGCAAATAGAATTGTTTTATCCGTCGCGTATGGCGTAGAAGCGCCAAGCAAAGTCTACTATACAGGTAGAATAAAAGTGCTTCCAAAGCTTTCACAATTGACGATGCTTACTTATGTAGGTACGTCCGACGCACTCTGGGCAGTCAGCCCCACTACCAAACTTGCTGATTCGCTAATCTTTTCACCACAGCATGAGGGTGTTCTCATGTAGCTCGTGCCGAAAAGATAGAAAAAGACGAAGACAAACGATGTGTAAATAGATTATTTATCCAGTATTTGCCATGTGATTAGGCGAAGGTTGGGAGCCCTACCTTTAATGGCTAATCCATGCGTGCCGTCAGTTGGGACAGGTCAACTTAAACCTGCTATGGCTTTCTCTCAAAAGGCCATTCCAGATCGTTACACTCACATAGTTTTTATACCACAGTGTCTGGAATTTAAAAGAGACCTTGATCTTTGAGTTTGTTTCGGCTTTTCTTCTCAGAGTTAGTCAGATAGGAAATTTAGGCGTCATCTAGTCTTAAAATAACATTATGTTGACTTTTAAAAAGTGTTTGTAACAGATTTATGTACAGAAATAAAAATCATTTATTATTTAACCTCATAATTTATTTGGGCTCAGTTGTCTTTCTCTTCCATACATCTCTATCAGCCGTCATCTCGGCATTCACCTCCTTCCTAGTCATATCATCTTTCACACATTCCATCTGTCTTTTCTTATAGCCGTCCATATTCACACACAACTTTACTCGTAACATGCCCCTCACTCCTCCGCATCACATCTCCATACCATGACAACCGATTGCTACTCAGCCTTTCTGTTAACAGCGCTATTTTCAAACTCCTTCTTACGTACTCATTCCTTGTCTGGTCCATTCTCGTCACACCGCACATCCTTCTTAACATTCTCAGCTGTATGCAATTGCCTTTCATCCATCCTTTATCTTCCTACACCTCTAGATACATTATGCCTACCGGAATACAGACAATAAAATTGGGAAGTATGTAGACAAGATAATAAAGGTAGCATTCATCTTTGATGACACGATTGGTGCAGAAGCTGAGCATTTGGCTGCTGCTACACATACAAACAAAAAAAAAATGCTTTGGTTGCAATTTGTCACCAATTTCGATAGAAGAATTGACCCCTGATAATTGTTCCGTGAATAGCAGTGATAGCCTAGTCGTGTGACCGACGGACTGCTAAGTTATAGGTCTCGAGCTCGAACCCAAGGCACGCACCCGTGACTTACGGATTCATGTGCGTATTGTATAATTATCATTTGCTCAAAAACGGCGAAGGAAAACATCGTGAGGAAACCGGCATGCCTGAGTGATATTTCTCGATGGCATGTGAAACCAAGTCAGAGGACCATGGGCGGCATAAACTCTGACACCAGGTTAGTCACTAACCACACGAAAAGAAGAAGATTATTCCGTATTTTAGTAGTAGTAGAACTTTTTGTGAAATAGCTCGTCCAAGCAAGCATTGCTGTGTTCCGGTTCGAACGGTATGGGTGCCGGTGAAATTACAGGCACATGACACTTTCCAAATTTTTTTATATCTAGATTGACAACGTAACAGCAATCCTCTTGGGGTTGTATGTGTATAGGCAGTAACCACTTACCATCAAGTGGGCCAACGGCTTTTATGCCAATCTGTAACATACAAAATTCGAGGATAGCTGCTGCCGTAGTCAAGAGATTAGCCAGTCAGCATGTTTGGTAGCGGGTCTGACTGTCAATAAATGTGCCTATGAAGGTTGTATTACCAGTTCCATCCAATCATACATTGCCACCACGAGCCGCCTTAGCTAATTCTCGTAACAAGTATTAACGATACACTTGAAGTGCTTCATCGGTTACTGTTTCAAGAACAACTGCTTTGTACTCATTGTTAAGTATATTCTTGGTTATAAACAAATGGGGAGTAGGTACGGATGTTTAGTCTTCGTCGTACCGTTGAGTAGTTCTTACTAAATCTATGTTAACATTCACACATAAGTATACCTACGCCAGGAGGAAAATTCTAGTAAAAATTTTTTTGGCAAAACGCAATCGAAACACAACCGTTAGCTAAAAATTTTTTGTCTTGTTCTTGTTGTCAAATAATTTGACAGTCTTGTAAGTCTTACAACGCAAGAACTCCCATTGTAATACGAAATTTTGAAGTTGAGATATCGATGAACGTTATATTGTTCTAGTACGAGTTCTACGCAAGGTTCTACGTTAGTTCGAAAGCACCTACGTAAGTATTCTTATTCTTATTCTTTATTGTACACAAAGTAATAATATATAATACAGTTCCGTTGGTAAATTCATGTACAAAGGTATTAAGTACTTATTTATCCTTTTATCATCAAACGATTACTTAATTTAAAATGATTATTTTCCACCCTGAAGTTCGTTATTTTGACAGGTTTTTGCGATATACTTAATTTCGAATGTTATCATTTCTAACCTAACCAAAGTCGGGGTGCTAATCTTAATTTCTTACATCGCAGTCCTGTAGTTTCGAACTAACGTTTTCGTAACCTGTCATCAGATTCTACAAAAAAAAGTTTTCGTTCACAAACACTGTCATAATGTTTGGTCTTGTTTTTGTTGTCAAACAATTTGACAGTTTTTGTAAACGATTTGGTTGCGGTTGATGGACGTTTCTGTTAGTAGAATTAGCCCTTTGTACTATAGTAATAACGTACATCGGTATTTCAAACTTCAGAATACCGCATTACAGTCGGCAAGATCCCATTAACAAAATATTATTTACAAATGTAATAATTTAACATGTGGCGTACTAAACTGTTAAGAAATACGAACATCGCCAGGAAACCCACATCTCCGGCGATAATAATAATTGCCGTCGTGTTTTAATAAACAAACTGTTCGGATCCGAATTCGCGCCATGATATCGCAATATGGTTGGTGACGTCATCGCTTCTGGCGAATCTCGCGTAAACATTTTCAAGAAAGAAATTGGAAATAATTGTGTTATTTATACAACAGAACAAAGGTAAAGCTTTCTAATGTTGATAACCTGATATTAGGATTTATTGATGCAGTAGACGCTAATGACAGAGGTAGAGATAACGCCTCCTTGTTAAAAGCCAGAGATTAAATATTTTCTACTACTATTGTATACCTTTGTCGAAAGCTTTTGATAAATCTAAGACTAGGACCAAGTTGTCTCTGAATTGAAGAGCGTCGCTCTGTTCGCTCCTGTATTGCCATTCTATGAATAATGATACATTACGAGGGATATCTAATCTGACATGACATTAATATTTTATAATTATGTCCTATTTTCTGCCACTTTACAGATGACTTGGTAGCTCTGATAGCTCTTTCCTTACACTGCATGCGCAGGTAGTAACAAAATCATCGTTTGTTGCCAGATACGGGGTGTTTTGACAAGACAGGCATTGATAAGGCCGACTACACACTTTAGAGCCAAATTTTTACCCGATTGTTGAGATATAATTTTCAAGCATTCTAGTTAATGCACAAATTCCCTATTAAATATTTAATAAATGCATGGAAAAGATTTTTGTCATCCTGGTAACTGAAATAAACTGTCAATGTCACAATTTTCGTCAATTTTCCATTTCACAGAAGAGTTAATCGAACTTTACCTGCTAAATGAATTGTATTTTTTTTGTTAAATAGGTCTGACTCATTCAACGATAGATTCTCTAAGGTCTGTATTAATAAAAAGCTCTTATTTGAGAGATCCCTCCCATAAATGTCGTTTTGACTTATCAATCTATCTAGACGTGTTTTGACAACACGTTTGGTGCAGTGGCTGAGCGATTGGCTTCTGCGCTACGGATCGTGGGTTCGATTTCCACACGGATCATATATTTGTATGGCCTACAGATAGTTGTTCCGGGTCTGGGTGTTTGTGCATGTGAAGATTTGTGTTTGTAAACGCGTCCGCGATACAGGAGAAATCCTAGTGTAGGGCAAGGTATTTTTCAAAAAAAAAACTGATGATAAAAAAAATGTCATATTGTTGTCAGGCAACAGACCTGGTGACACAGATAAAATAAAAGACACTATTATATCAATATGTAGTTGTCTAAATGAATAGGTGACGTAAGCTTAAGCTAACATTGTTAAGAAGTATCGCTAACTACCGCTGCGAATCAATATAATTATGTTTAGTTCAGCTTTATAGATAACTAGCGACCCGCCCCGGCTTCGCACGAGTGCAATGTAGATACTAATGTGGGCGTATAAACCTTCCTCTTGAATCACTATCTATTGCTGAAAACTGCATTAAAATCCGTCGCGTAGTTTAAAAGATCTAAGCGTACAGACAACGGGAGCGACTTTGTTTTATACACTTTAGCTTAACAAAGTAATTCACAGCATAAACATTCGTTTTTATTATCGTCATTGGTAACATTAACGTGTCGTAGTTTTAACCGATACCGGTCGGTTAGATATACAGGGTGAAAACGGAACCTGGAGGGAAAGCATCTCAAATATTAGATTGTAGATTACAAAAATATTACTTGCTCAAAGAAGATTTTATTAAATTTTTTAAAGTAAATAAAATATGCTATTATTAATTTCTGTTGACACTTAACTTTACCACCCTGTATAGGAAGGAAGCAGACATAGTTTTTTAATATTAAATTGTACCGTAAGCATGGTAAATAATAATTACCCTCATCGTTAAACTCTACTCTAGTAGGTAGTAGATTCGACTTTTCATAAGCGCCTGTATTGGTCTATGTGAAATATTTTTTTTTGATTTTGATTTGATTTGATTTGGTACCTAAGTAGTTAACCTAACATGATACTATTCATATGAACGTGATTAATACTATAGGTACCTACATACACACGTGCTGCCTTATCTGGTTAAGCTATAATGCCTATCTTGCTCTATGGTCGGAAGTAGAGCACGTAATTGGCAATCAATTATAAACCTTATAAATTAACAGTAAAGTTCAAAGTCAAATCTCGCTCTAACTTGCTGCTTTTTTCAATGATCCCAGTACTTTTCTTTCTATTCATATTTGAATTCTGCTGTGGTATGTTTAAGGTTGAATATTGTATGTTGAGAAACACAGACGTTTACTCAGTAGCTATAGGTGTCGTGAGACTAATCAATCTGCTAATTGATCTATTGTGGCGTTTGAAGACACGAATGTTTGTCTGTTCACAAATGATGCAAATTAATATTTTTTATTTTAATCCGGAACTTTAGTAGCGGTCGCCACCGCTTTATGGTAAGACATTAGACATATTATTCTGTGTAGACTCCTTTTCCTGGGATCCTACGTGGCAATTTTCCAATAAATTGTTAATGAGACCTTACCCAGGCCACGTTAAAAAAAGAACTCATCTTACTTACAAAATGTTCTGCCATGCCTTTTCCCAACTGTGTTGGAGTCAGTTTCCAGTCTAACCAGATACGGTATACCAGTATTGTACACGGAGCGACTGCCATCAGACCTCCGCAACCCAGTCACTGAGCAATGCCGATATCCTAAGGTTAGACCGGTTGTTAGACTTTCCATTGTCTGACTACCAAAAACGACTGTCATAGGTATTCGTATGACACCCGAACCGACGATTTTTATTAACGTGCTCTTCAAGGCACGGAGCGGTCTCGATGTGTAACGAACCGTCACCCATCCACAGACTGACCGCGGCAAGCGCAGCTTAACGTATGGTCTGTGCGGTTTTATTTATAGCCCCTCTTGTCCTACTTATAACGTATTATAGAAAATTTGTTACAAGTAAAGTCCCATAAAAAAACACTTTCTTTCGACCTCGAGCAAATCATATGCACGCTTGACGACTTTGGAGCTAGGCGGTCAGACTGGCTCAGGTTATTGACCCAGCAGGTATCTGTGATGTAATGCAACAGAGTGGAAAAGTACTGAGGGTAGTCCTTGACGCACTGGTATTCTACACACGTATAATGTACGGGTACAGGTTTTTGCACGGTTAGGTACATACAGTTTCTTTGTGTGGTTTATTTTCGTACTAAGATGGCAGATTGTGATCCAAAGACAAAATTCTTGACAAATCGGATAAAATGGACAAAAGACACTTTAGATGTAGTTTGTTTGCGATTTAACATAACATGACATCACGCCTTTTATTCCCCGAAGGGTTAGGCAGAGGTGTTTTTAGTACAACCCATTAAAGTTCCATGTAACCTATTGCTATTAACCGGGCACAAATCCAGACTCCAGGTTGCTACTGAGAAATTCCTAATGGAAAAACCCATTAACACAGCCCGACCTGGGGATCTAACCCAGGACCCCATGCTCAATGGTTGCGCTTGCGACCACTAAACCAACGAGGCTGGTAGTTTGCGATTTGTCAACAATTTTTTGGTAGAATTATTCTACTTTGGTCTTAAGTGCTCAAACAGATCGTACGATCTGTGTCGTTGTTAAGTAACCATGAGCCCCTCCACAAAGTTTAATTACACTTTTCACCAACCTCTCTATTAACTTACAATACACCTTGTCAAACGAGATGCCTTATAAACTTCAAAGTTTAAACAAAATCTATTTGGGACGCCATATTTCATTCAATGCAACTTCCATTTATGTTTTTTTAATTTCCATTTATATTATTTATTTAGGTTGGTTAGGTAGGAAAGTTCGTTGTTAATATATGACACATCTCTCGATACCTTGAGGTACTGCTCACTGCGCAAGCGCATAAAGTATAATGATAAGGGTACAATTAGTTATTGTAGTCGTTAATGTTATCGCCTTCTCGTTATACATGATAATAAATAAACGCGTGTCACTATATATGGTGAAGCTAAAAGTACATAAAAGTATGTGTTAATGCAAGTTGATTTGTGCAATCAACTTTCATACTGTTGACACATCCGCTGCAAGTTGACGTCTGCAAGTTTTACGAACGAAGCGAGCAATGGAGTGTAATAACTTGTGCAGTAACATAACATCACGCCTGTATTCCCCGAAGGGTTGGGCAGAGGTGTATAGTAACACCCACATTTCGCCGTTATGTTTAAGTCCCATGTAATAGAGGGCGAGCCTATTGCCATCAACCGGGCACGAATTCAAACTCCAGGGTGCTACTGAGGAATTCCACATTGAAAAACCCAATAACACTTTGCCCGACCTGGGGATCGAACCCAGGACCTTAAGGTCAGCAGTTGCGCTTGCCACCACTAGACCAACGAGGCAGTTTATAGAACCGGGCATAAAATCATTTACTTTCATCGAAAATGTTTGTATTGTCAGTTTTCCAAATGATTACAATGCATCGTATATGTTGCATACGTGGGGATCAGTTTGTTCCTACCTTTACCTTATGTCAATAACAATTATTTTATA
This sequence comes from Amphipyra berbera, assembly GCA_910594945.2. Lineage (NCBI taxonomy): Eukaryota > Metazoa > Arthropoda > Insecta > Lepidoptera > Noctuidae > Amphipyra > Amphipyra berbera. The sequence continues at coordinate 18,931,258 of OU343125.1, read as the reverse complement.
ATTGTTGCTTATTAAAGAAAGTAACTCTAACTCTTGTTTAAATGTTGGAAAATATGTAACAAATATGCTAATTCTTCCTTTTTTTTTCAGGGCCAATCTGGTAGATTTCCTGAGAGCTGGGACGTCTGAAGGTAAGTTAAAACGTCTTCGATCATAGATAGTAAACTACGACGAGAAAAGAATGGCCCCAAAAGCGCCCATTTATTTTGTTAACTTCAGTACACCAATTTAATTGAGCGCTGTCACTAATTGCCTTCACATTACTCATTAAGAGTCTAACTTGGCATAACGTAAATGGCATTTTGGTCTGTCTTGTGAGTTAATTAATCGACCCGTCTGTCGTCCGGTTTTCTTAGGGCCTCTTACTCTCGGAAACTTTTTACATATCTCGCGACACTAATCACTAGGTCAGTAAAATGGCTGCTGCATCGCGACTGCATCAACGGCACAGAGTCGGTGCACGTGCGTAAAGTGACTGCCATCTTATGAACCGCGACTGTATCGCGAATTGCGACTGCATCGCGTTTGCATTGATACACAGAATCGCTGTATGTATGGGCTCTTAAACCTGTTAAGAGTAGGTAATATTAAAACGATTGTTGACGCTTAAAATTATTAATGAATAAGGAAAATCTAAAAATATAAACTGGCGTGGTAAAACACATAAACATTACAAATACTATGAATCATTAAAATTTTTCCCTTGTGGAATAAATTGCATTGTTAACATTCCAACAAGTATGTACCACATTCCAGTAAGCTTCACAAAATAAAATCTAGAATCCCGAATCTCTACAAACGCAGTTCGTCAGAAATGCCATTCGTCACACACGCAGTTCGTCACAAATGGCATTCGTCAGACACGTACTTCGTCACATACCATCGCTGTTCTTGCAATATCCGCTATGTATTTTTTTTTTTAAATCAGTCTTTGATGCTATTTTATACTTCTCAACCCACGTGCACCTGTAAAATCCGTTTTCTAATAATTTATTTGGTTAAGAAGATAGCAAAATAAATGATTAGATAACGAACTTTACAGGTGCACGTGGTTTGAGAAGTTTTATAAAATAGCATACAAGACGGATTTTCCAAAAAAGAAACTGCGGTTTTACAGGCGCAGCGACGCCGACGATTCGTTAAAAACGCAGTTCGTCACAAACGCAGTTGGTGTTCATATGTTGGCTTTAATATTATGAAACGGTCACGAAGAAAAGGAAGTCTCCTAAACAATCCTTAATAATTATCTTTTTTCTTAGGCTCCGGAAGAATCTAGTATAAGCTGACCTCTCATATTGCGGAAATTCCGTAAAATCGTCAGCATAGATTAGCAAAGGTCAGCATAAATTGGAAATGTATAACTTGATATTAGTCGTCGTATGTACCTATATATTTCTTACTAGCGGCCCGTCCCGGCTTCGCACGGGTGGACATTTTCCCGTTTTTGCAGCATTTTTCATTTATGCTCCTCTCCTTTTGGTTGTAGCGTGATGTTATATAGCTTATAACCTTCCACGATAAATGGACTATCGAACACAAAAATATTTTTTTAATTCCAACCAGTAGTTCCTGAGAGTAGCGCGTTCAAACAAATAAACTCTTCAGCTTTATAATATTAGTATAGATGATTCGATATCTTTCGTCTCTCGTCTTTGATATTGATTTAAATTTTGTCATGATCTCTATTACCTTGTAACAGTGTTTATTTTTATTTTTATTCTTGACTTTGGTCGCGTTTTTCGCTAGTCTCACCGATGGTAAGCGCAGATAGGGTCTAAGATGGAGCACACGAATCCAAGGAACAGAGATATAGAGGGATTCACCTATACCCCTCTGGCTCTCACATACACACGACGGAACACAGTAAACTGCTTGGTGCCGGACTTTAATGTGTGGGTGGTAGCTAGCCAGGTGGACTGTATAGATTCCACCACCCAGTGTGCTAGGTTTTGTTGAATCTTACAACACGCGTCAATTCCCAGTGTGCGGTGAGGTAGTTTTATATTCCCACCCGTCCCCACAAGGGGTAAAATAAATTAAGTAAATTATTATTAAAAATTTTAGTATGATTGCATATTGATGGCTGATAGTATAATAAAATCGTTCATTTTATGGCGATAGATTATGGGCTATAAAATTCTCATCCATCAGCACCTAATCGGTATTTATAGGAGTGGCTATGGGAAGGTGGTTATCGGAAGTTATGGTCTTAGGAAGTAGAATTGATATTTAATTGGTTGAGGTCGCAGAAGTCATTGAGTGGTAAGCAGTACTGGGTGGAGAGGTAGGTCAGTTTTTTTTTTAAATATGTAATACAGTTATCTTTCTGTCTTGTTGGTCTAGTGGTCGTAAGCGCGACTGCTGGTCAGGAAGTCCTCGGTTCGCTCCCCAGGTCGGGCAAAGTGTTATTGGGTTTTTATATTAGGAATTTCTCAGTAGCAGCTCGGAGTCTGGATTTGTCCCCGGTTAGTGGCAATAGGCTCGCCCTCTATTACATGTGAATTTAACATAACGAAACGAGGGTGTACGAAAAACATCTCTGCTGAACCCTTTTGCGATAAGGCGTGGTGTTATGTTATGTATCTATCTACAACGTTATTAAACAATACTCGCAGAGTAAGATTAGACACAGTTTTATATGACAAGCGAGTGAGGAACGATTTCACGCCTTCAGTCAAGATTGAAATGGTTTTAGGGCTTGTACACAAAACTGCGAATCGGCGCGATGCGAATTCGCAACGCAGAAAACAGCGACGCAAATTGCTGCGATGCGATTTCGTGCGGCAAGGCGTCTTCCTTCCAAGGTTCGGATGACCAATCCCTCGACGATCGTCAACCGTATTGAACATATTTTATACTAGGTAGAATAAGTTTGCGTAAAAATATTTGCGCACTGCTGTTACTGATAAGAAGATATAGGAAAAATCTATTACGCGAATCAATTCGTAAGTTCTTGCGATGCGTCGTGTGAGTTCGTATATTTCTACGATGCGACGCGACGTCGCATCGCAGTTTTGTGTACAAGCCCTTACGCAGTCGGCCGTAATTCTTAACAGAGTTATGACACTAATGTACTGTTGGAGAAACATTATTGTCAATTTTATTTCCTGCTGTCAACTCTGGGTTAACGGGGAGATGTACGACTGGTCTTTATTTACTTATCTGTTTATATTTGTACTGCTTTTCCTGACAATGGAAAGGTCAATAGGTTATCTCACCTCGGGATTACGTGTTGTTTCTTTGGGTCGTGCCAAAGGTGTGGCGCAAGAGAGACGCCCGTGTCTGTGCGTTCTACAGGATCTCGTAGCCCCTTTGTGCGCAGACCGACCACCGGGTGGTTTTAGTGGAGTCTGACATACCCCTCTGCCTTCCCTAGGCGGAATGAATCCATGAGGATTTTTACAAAAACAAAAGTTACCTCCCCTCATCCTGCGCGACATACATACATAAACTCATGTCTATTCCCCATGGGGGTAGGCAGAAACTATAGAACATCACACGCTACAATCCTTATAATACTCCTTTCGCTTCGTCCACATTCATACATCTTGTCATACACGCACTAGAGGCGACTACCTTGTGGTATCGGCTAGATTATCAAGTACAAAGCTTAGGGCATCATACACCATTACTTTTATAATGAAGTACTCATATTGCGTAAACATGGTATACACAGAAGCTGAAACTCCGGAGATCGTTGTTCTGCGTAGGAACAGACGCTGAAATGGTTCTGGAATTCAATAATAGACGTAAGAACTGATCGTGACCTTCTCAATGGGCCCGCGGTTTGAAAAAAGAGGAAAGCATAACTTCACGCATTTATTCCTTGAAGGGTTGGGTAGAGTAACACCCTCATTTCGCCGTTATGTTAAGTCCCATGTAATAGGGAGCGAGCCTATTGCCATCAACCGGGCACAAATCCAATCTACGGGCTGCTACTGAGGAATTCCACACGGAAAACCCAAATAACACTTTGCCCGACCTGGGGCGAAAAAGAAAAACAGAAAAAGTAACTGTTTCATCTCATCATGAAGATTTTCTAGAAAGATCTCCATTTAGACGAGTATGGAAATATACGTATTTCCACGTAGATACATGTGATGTAGACAGAAAGTTCTGGAAAGTAACTGTACACGTTAATTGAATGGAGTTGGATCAATTCAGTCGGGATCACTTTGCGCACCAACAAACGTTTATTGTTACCATTACAATGTAGGGATGGCACTCTGGTGTTCTGTTATTTTTACGATGCGATTAATTTTGATTACTTTGTCTTTCTGGACAAGCGAACACCAGGATTGACGACTCTGGATATCTGTGCTCGCGTTTGGTGAGGTTATTGTGTTACTTTATTTTTTTAGTTAGTGTCAACGAAATTGGATGTCGGGTGTATTTATTGGCTATTAAGGAGTTATGTCAAAATCATTCCCAACGTCTGCACTAATAATGAAAAAAAAATGAGGACGTCGCGGCTGTCTGCCAGATGTGAAACATCGAACTCATTTTGTAAAAAAAATCTGAAGAGAGCCGACGAAGATACGAAGGTCTGCCGTCGTGTGTCTGACATCGCGAGCGTCGCTACGCAATAACCGCTCTTACACCCGTACCGCCGGTTTAAATGTTTCACATCAAAATCCTCATTGTACTTCAACTTCAAAGTTCTGTTACTAGAGTAGCAGCTAAAATATGCACGTAGGTACATAAAATAAAAAAAAATGTACCAAATTAAAAAAATTGTATCCGATAAACATTTAAACACAACCCTATTCGTGTATTCTAATGGGACAATTGGTAGCGGCAGTCAAATGGATGCCTTTGCCTCATAAAATAAAATAACATCTGATTGTCTATACAATTTGATTGTATCTATGATACATGCACGGCCTTCAGTTCCTCAGAACTGACATTCTATGGTTTTACCTCTTATTTATGTTTCATGGAAGTGAATTGTACCGGTGTTACTGCTTAATCTTGTGTTGATAATATCCTGTTAGTACCGAGTATGTATCGAATAATCGCACTCGATTCGATTGTCGATTCAATTCCCAGGTAGACACATGTCATGATCTGTTATGCTTGACAGCTTGCGTCTGACGTGACAGAACAATGTGTCACGGAATTTGTCGTATCCATCCATTGAGATAGTATGTACATTATATCTCAATGTCCATCCTTCGATCAATAATAGTACTAGATTAAGGATCGAGGAACAAAAATAAGTCGCTCAAGTGGCCACGTTTGCACACATTTATACATTTAAATTTCTTACTACGAAATATAGAAAAACGTTTAATAATATTAACAATTTCAATTTATTATAAACTTATTATAGATGTACAACAAATACAAATTGTCATGTTCCAAATAATAAACCAAACTGTTATAGGATAGTTGTATTTTCGATTCAAAATTCACTCACATAGTGTAGGCCTACATAGCACGAACGTTTGACGTATAGTACCGTAAACGTATCATCTAAGCGAATTTTGAATCGAAAATACAACAGTCCTATAACATTTTGGTTAATTTTTCTGCGACATGCACGATTTGTATCATTAGTTATGAATAAACTTTTCAATTTAATTGAATAGTAGGTATGTGCGAAACGAGTATTTCCGATTCAAAATTCACTTACATAGTTACATTAGCGTTACGTTTACGTTAATAAATAGACAGCATTGGCGCTAGGCCTCAGGTCTCGCAAAAAGTGTAAGTTACTAAATTTCTTGTACTAATTGGATTTATTCTCCAAAAGTGATAGGTTCACCCTCATCAAATGGCATTGGCACATAATCTCTCTACGTTTGCCAAGATCGTCTGGCCTCCAGAATCCATAATTTATGTTTTTGCATGAGATGGCCAATGTCTACCGTAAATAAGTACAATTGAAAAGAAAAACACATTTGAATAATTCTCAACTACAGCAACACTCAGGCCGAGACGTATTGCTTAGGCGACGGCGACGCGACGGCGATTTGACTAAGACAAACTTCTTTAATCGTATAGTGGTGGTCGCATTACGGCGACGAGACGGGTGACAATATTTTCTTCGTGTCGTCGCCGTCACGTCGCCGTCGCCTTGCCAGTGGGTCTCGGACTAAGCATGTAAAGAGGTATACCAATCAAGTACATATGACTGGCTTTTGGATTGATAACTTTATCTTTAACTAGCTGTTACCCGCGGTTTCACTCGCATCCTATGGAAACTACTACATGTACCCGGATAAAAAGTATCCTTTGTGCTAATTCAGGACATGGTCTATCTGTGCGCAAAATTTCATCTAAATCTGTTTAGCGGTTTTTGCGTGAAAGAGTAACAAACATCCATACATACAAACTTTGGCGTTTATAATATTAAGTACTAATACTAATATTAGTAAGGATAGTAAGGATTCCGGTAGAAATAATCGGAACTAGCAGTGATAGCCTAGTAGTGTGACCGTCTGATTGCCAAGTCATACCTCTGACTTTTCGTGTACGTATTGTATAATTATCACTTGCTTAAAAACGGTGAAGGAAAACATCGTGAGGAAACCGGCATGCCTGAGAGATATTTCTCGACGGCATGTGAAGTCAAGTCAGAAGCCCATGGGCGGCATAAACTCTAACACCAGATTAGTCACTAACCACACGAAAAAGAAGAAGATCGGAACTGCTCACAACTATCTACAACTTATGCCAAAAGAGGATGAAAACAATTCTCTTGAGGCAGACACGCTAAGTGTCAGAGACCCTTGTTAATTAGTGAATGGAACAATTGCTGTTAAGTTACAGATGGCGATTGCTAATTGGATGGGTTTCCGACTCAATTAGTAGTCTGTTTCGAGCTTTAATAAGTCCCGAGTTTTGCTTTACCGGCCCAAAGTGAATACTGGATAACTTAGGGCGATGTCTCTTTAGTGCGTTGCGTTGCGTCGTCGCGTCGGATCAACGCGTTGTATGCTACACCTGCGTTGCGACGACGCACGACGTCGCAACACAAGAGGACGACGCACGCACCAAACGAATTAATGTTGGTGAATAATAGTCTAAGAAGATATAGGGTGGTTTAAAAAAGATCGAAACCAGCACCTCACGATCAGCAGTTGCGCTTGGCGACTTCGCGAGGCAGGTACTCGAAAAATGTATCTTCTAAAATTTAAGGTTAACGGTTGCTTAATCAGAGAATTAATGTTGATCAACAACAGCCTAAGAAGACATAGGATCTTTAAAAAAAAAACTCGATAGAAATTTAAAAAATAAACTTCATACATACTTCTCAAACCTGTATGAGTCTCTTCATAAAAATGTAAGAGTACATACACCGCTATAGTTGCTGTACTCGTAGATGGACACCCTCTGTTCAGCGAACAATGCACGTTTGACAGGAATAGTCTATGCATTTATAAAAACATCGTGTACCTAGTACGTACAACGACGCATTGTTCTTATAAATTGTAAACAGAGGGACAGTATGCAATAGATACGAGTGTTTACGTCTCTAGGCGGACGAACTTGCATTTTTGAAAAATAAATTATGGTGTTACTATAAACCTCTGCCCAACCCAACCCTTTGGAGAATATGCGCGTGATTATTATGTTGTGTTATGTTATGTTTTAGATTAAACGATTGTTTAATCAGAGAATAACTGTTGATGGTGAAACCAGCGTTAGTCGAACACTCTTGGCAGAATGGCCGTGGTTAGTCTCGATTCTTAAGTAGCGACTCTTGTGCTCCATTCGGCTGTATGGTATTGTGAGAACATTCGGTCATGGTGGGGTGTGATGGTCTTGATGAGGTCCGACCATCGTGTCGGAGAGCGACCTCGGAATCTCTTGCCCTCCCTCCCTTGCACAACCAGTCGTCCCATTGAGTCCCCCTTCTGGACGTGCCTGAAGAACTTAAATTCGTATTTGAACAGGGAATAGGATATGTTCCTAACCACGGCATATTTTTGGTTTTGCGTGCAGTGAATGCTTCTGGCCTCGTTAAACCGTCGGTCCAGGGTGTCATAAGAATACCTATGACAGTCTTTACGGAGAGTCAGAAGGACGAAAGTCAGACAACCGGTCTAACCTTAGGATATCAGCATTATCCAGGTACTGGGTTGCGGAGGTCTGATGGCAGTCGCTCCGTGTCAAATACTGGTATACAGCCGCATCTGGTTAGACTGGAAGCTGACCTCAACATAGTTGGGAAAGGTTAGGAGGACGATTAATGCTTCTGGCCTCTGTAAATCGTAAATAAACTAGGTACAGTTTTATACGGCGATGGTTAGTGGTTTTTTACGACTCAAGAAAAGGTTGGTTGACCTGTTTCATATCGGAGACGGCGGCGGCGGGTCGTAACGTTCAGCAGACGTGAAACATAATCGTTTGTATAATTGTATCATTTCTTTCTCTGAAAATGTGACACGTCATTAGCATAGCTTGACATAGTTTTATCATGAATATAGTTCCAGGATTATGAAGATGAATAAACATTGTGAGATATAAACTCAGAATAGTTTACAGAGTCTTATTCACAGTATGCAAGCAGATCTTTAAGAAGAAATTCTATTGATTTATGCCCGATTCCTATAAAGAAAAACGAATCGTTTTGCTTACCAGCGGTGGAAATTCTACCCCTAATGGCCGATTCCTATCATTAATGGAGCGTTATTGGTTGAAATTAAGACTCTGACAAACACCCCCATAGCTTTGAATAGTAGATCCTCCCATACGTTAGTAGATATTGTAGGGAAAATAAGGTTACAAGCCTAAGGTTATATACGCCCAGTTTGACAACAAAAAATACTACCATCGGTAAGCAAAACGATTCGTTTTTGGCCGTAGGAACCGGGCATAAGAGGGTAAAACAGGGAGTGGAAGTTTCTTACGAAATTCATGCGGGCGACGTCGCGGGCAAAGTGCTAGTGAAGTATAAAAGGTTATTCATTAGTCTATTTTATTTAGATTTTTTTTCAACGTCTTCTGGACAGTAATCTTCTTATTTTCTTTGACTTAGTTGTTGAATAGGTCAAATCAGCGACTCTACATACGGAAATGAGAGAAAAGTAGAGCTGATTATCATTATGCGCAATTCAACTAAGCGTATAAGAAAGATCTTCATTATCTTTCATATTATGTTGGAAGAGCTCTTTGAAAAATAATTCTTCAAAAAAACTTAAGTTAAACGGTTTTATCTTACAGTACCCCTGCAGAATCAGGATTTGAGGACTGAAACTTGAAATTACTATTGTCATGGGAATTGAATTTGTGTGCGAAGTTTCAGGAGAATCGGTTAAGCAAAAGCTGTTGAAAAATCTGTCGCAAGATTTGAATCAAACAAAGTTTAATTATGATAAAAATAAGCTTCTTTATAAACAAAAAGGAAATAGAATTTAAACAGTATTTCAGTTGAAAACCATTTATGAATTTGGAGAATTCGTTAAAAATAACAATATTATTTTAACTTCATTTCGCAAGAAGGCATCACCGTACTCTGACGTCATAACTGGACACTTAATACGTCAACCATCTCAATTTTCTTCACAAGAAATACAAACTAAAGCTCATAATGATATGTTGCGTAAATTATCGGATCTACGTAAAGCCATGCAGAGACCGTCCACATTTCTGGAACATCTGACGGGCACGAGCCGTCTCAAGGCGAATTCGGAAATAGCTGGGAGACGCGACAAATGACGTCATTTGGCACTGCCTGACTCCAGTAAACCGAGTAGATACTGCACGTGAGAGGAAACATGCGATGCCAATTTGTAATGGTCAGACTGAAACTTTTATGTTCCAAAGTCGGTTGAAGTCAGTTTGTTCGAAGAAAACGCGTATATTGTATGTAAAACAGTGCAATTTGCCAATATGAGTTGCATTGTTTGTTTGAGGTTAAGAATGAAGATGAATCCGGGGTACTAAAGGTAGCACAGACACGACAATTTGACCGCCTTCCTTGTAGAATGAATATTTTGGAACGAAATTAAGTTATTTATTTATTACAATACAATAAGTTTCTTATACAATGAATTGTGTTTGGAGCCTCCTTTTAGGCAAACAGTGCCTGTGTTAGGAGACTCCGCTCTTCTATATCATATTATTATACTACTAGCGGCCCGTCCCGGCTTCGCACGTGTGGACATTTATCCCATTTTTGCAACATTTTTCATTTATGCTCCGCTCCTATTGGTCGTAGCGTTATATAGCCTATAACCTTCCTCGATAAATGGGCTATCCAACACAAAAAGGTTTTTTCAATTCCAACCAGCAGTTCCTGAGATTAGCGCCTTCAAACAAACATACAAACAAACAAACTCTTCAGCTTTATAACATTAGTATAGATATACTAGTAGGTATAACGAAGTTGCTATTTGTAGGTACATGTGTATATAATGTATGTAGATATTGTATTATAAAATATGAGATATGAGAACATGCATATACCTATATGTTTAATATAATTATAGGTGTGGTGTGTATGATTTAGTTTGGTATGATGTTGTGTGTGTGATGTGATGTGGTGTGGTGTTTGGTGGTGTAGTATGCTGAGGGGTGATTCTTCGAAATTTTTTAACATTATTTTAACAAATCATTCTTCTCCCGGGTTGTTAACGTTATAGTATTGTCAGATTGTTTTTATTCTTGTCTTATTGCTTGACGGCAGCGGTATAGTTTGAGTTTTCATTATCATAATTATAGTATTAAACATCTGCATTCTTAACTTTGGGATGATGCTAATGACGTTCTCAATTTTTGTTAATATTTTTCGAAGAATGCCCCTGAGGTGTGGTGTGGTTTGGCGTGAACCTACCTCAACAAATTTCAATTTACCCAGAGTGATTGATGATTATGGAAAGAGGTTTTGATTGTAAGTTCATCATACATCAACGCTGAACTCCAGCTTTGCTATTAAAGCCGACATTGACTCCGATTCTATTGAGCAAAGCCTAAATTACTTTACTAAAAATATTGCTGTCCTTTACTTGCAAATAAAACAAGAAAGAGATGGAAGTATATTAGAGCTGTCTTTAGTTGAACTAAAATTTCCATACAGATTTAGACGACACGTCAGCATACTAGTTTGACAGAGCTAAAAATGTCCCGTCTCTTTCTTCATTTGCCTGTTAAAAAAAGATAGCAATAATTATGTTGGTTCGCAACAGAATAATCTCCTTAATACAGGCTATTTCATGCACCCATATACTAAGACGTTCCTTCAAAACTCGACTGAGGAAAAATCTCGAGTCGAGTAGACTCGGGATTTTTCCTCAGTCGAGGTAAGGAATCATCTGTCAAACTCAAGGTACCTCGGAACCTACCTTAAGGAAGGAAGTGTCAAAGTTGGTATGTAATAAAAATGAATTTTGAAGACTTCATCTAATATGCTTACAATAATCCTTACAATTATTTATCGCAGCTTTTTTTGCACGATGCAGATAATTCAAATTATGAAGTAATGACTCCGTCGGGGAACCTCAAAGTTCACTCGAAATTGCGACTAAAAATACAATTTTGAAGGTGTTTTCGAGGCGGTTCTGAGTCAAGTATGAGTCGAGTAAGTTTTGGAGGAACGTCTTAGAATATGGGTGATAGCCTAGCAAGGAGAGCAGCACGTCACCCACTTGATTGCCAGAGATTTAATACTACCCACTTCGTAAAAAAATGTTACATGTGCTACAATCTGTTATAAATAAATAAGGAATGTACTTACATATTTTAGTCCATCGATTCATCAAATAGTTTTGACAATTTACGTAAATGATTTATTTTTATCTATGTATCTTATCATAATTTTATCTTAATCCCAAAGTGAAAACAACAGTAATATACCTATCACTTTCGACGGGGTTATTGATCGTGTAATATTAGATCGATTGTTTTGTTTTTATGATGAAGAAAAACAAAAAATAAAACATAATATTTTAGTTGGTTGTGAGTGTTAGTCGTCTTGGTGGTAGATACATTTATTTTCGTAGCTAACAATATATTTTGCTTTTTTTCTAACATCAACTCTGTCGCAGATTTTTTTCATTAAGTATTATATTTTTTGGGAATATTTAGTTTGAAACATTATTTTTCAAAATTCACGTTTGTTCCTACGTTTGCTGTATCTATAACGGCTTCAAGAGTATAGAGGAAGGGTTTCCAAAGAATATCATCTGCCACATTCAAAGAGGTAAGACATCAAAAAAAACTTTTTATTTTTTTATTTTATAGTCGAATCCAGTTTTACTTTTCTGCGCAATTATGGAATTGTGAATGTGAGTACCATGTAGGCTAGCTTTATACACGAATTTTGTAACTGTTTGGCGGTTTTGAGTATTTTTTTGTGACCTACCCAAATGTCCGGCTGATTGGTAGCGTCGTGCGTCGGGTTGTTGAGCTCCCTAAAATAAGGTTTGAGCTACACGATGGCTGATGCACGCGTGCTGTCAGTTAGTACAGGTCAACTTAAACCTGCTATGGCACTTTACTCAAAAGGCCATTCCAAACGTTGCCCTACATTGTTGCACTCGCATAGTTTTTATACTACAATATCTGGACTTGATCTCTGAGTTTGTTTCGGCTTTTCTTCTTGGAGCTAATCAGATAGGAAACGCCGGCGCTATCTAGTCCTAAAAAAAATATTACATTGACTTGTAAAAGTGTCAGTAACAGATTTATTTACAGAAATAAAAATATTTTTTCATTCTATTATTATAAGTATACAAGGTTAGTCGGAAAGGGGGTACTAAGCCGAAAGGGTGTTAAAGTACCCATAATAAGGGATAACTTTTGTTCTATAACTTTCCCCAAAACTCGATAGTTTAAGAGAAATAGCTGTTCAAAGATTTCATAAAAAATACGCAAAATTCTATCTATCCTCAGCTATGATCAGCTGTGTTTACATTTTAGGTCATATTTGGGGTCACGGATTAGAAACTCCGTTTTCTAAATTCGTAACTAAAGCAGGGATGAAGAATTTTTGAAAAAAAAAAACAAAATATAATTTAACACTTTCTTTAAAACAATCATCAGTGATACATTAAGTGGACCATGGCTTAGGAACCCCTTTCCGACTAACCTTGTATATTATGTATATGTATTGTATTATTTTGTTTTTAATAATTTTTATTTACCTATTCAATATTTGTTTTAAATTCTTTTTTTGTATGTACCTTTTTCGAAGTGCTTAATTTTTGACCCAAAGGTTGACTGGTAGAGAATGCCATTGGCATTAAGTCCGCCTTATGTACCACCAATTGTACATGAAGTTTAAATAAATAAATAAGTATATTTCTCCTTGATGAGTAGGTACTGCTAAAATAAACTATGAGTACTTACCTACCTTACCTTCGCTCGCGGTTATTTTAGTGGTAGTTGAGAGATTTATATTACGTGACCAACATAAAACTGTCTACGCCTATAAATTGACCACACCACAGATAGAATGACAGGACGAGCTCCGAGTCCCATTAGGGGTCGCCCTTAGTGCTGTTGTTGCTAGTAGTCATGATGTCAGTAGTAGTAGTTAGCTTAGGTTAAGTATTTTACTCGTCCCCATTGGTTGGAGACCCTTCAGGTCTCGCCATCCGCAAGACCATCTAAAAGCAGTCGAATAGAAAGAAAAAATGTAGTAGACAGTGGCTTCTTAGAGCACAAAAATACCTTACCTTATCATGGAGCAACTGGTTACTTTCTAATGGGTGCATGACCATTTTCTTAAATGAAAGTTAACCATCGCCAATAGTCTGGGAAAATGCTAGAATAGATTAATACCTAGTTATTGTGAGAAATATTTTATTTCAAGATTCGCAAAAGATGCTCTACGTTTACATACTAAAACATTACATCACGCCTGTATTTCCCGAAGGGTTGGGCAGAGGTGTATAGTGACACCCTCATTTCACCGTTATGTTCGGGTCCCATGTAATAGGGTACCCAACCGGGTACAAATCCGAACCGGCCGGCCTGCTACTGAGGAATTCCGCACGGATAAACCCTATAACACTGCCCGACCTAGGATCGGATCCAGGACTTCAAGATCAGCAGTCGCGCTTGCCATCACTAGACCGATGAAACTCTCTACGTTTATTTAAAATAAATATTGTAATTCTACGTAATTTGGAGAGTTTCTTACGTCAAATAGCAACAAAACATTTAAATTCTGACGTCATAAGTAAAACTTCTTTTTACAAAAGCTTTTTCCTTGACGCCGCGTTTCAAAATAAATATTTCGTAGCGTTTCATTTGTTTAATTTTATTTTTTATGAATCTGTTCATGTGGGTGTTGACGTTGACATTCTGTTTGTCTGATCCAATTTTATTTCAGTGATATTGTTTTTGCAGACGTGAAAATAAGCTGCGTACTGTGCTTTTCGGAGCTATAAGAATAGGCCATTCGCAATGTGTGTCTAATTTATTATCTTACTAGCGACCCGCCCCGGCTTCGCACGGGTGCAATGTAGATACTAATGTGGGGCATATAAACCTTCCTCTTGAATCACTCTATCTATTAAACCGCATCAAAATCTGTTGTGTAGTTTTAAAGATCTAAGCATACATAGGGACAGACAGACAGCGGGAGCGACTTTGTTTTGTGCTATGTAAAGAAGTACATGTTTACACCCGTGGGGAGACGGGCTAGTATATAAAAGTTCCTCACCGCACGCTGGGAATAGACGCGTGTTGTAAGATTCAACAAAACCCAGCGCGCTTAGTGGTAGGATCTATACGGTCCGCCTATCTAGCTACCACCCTCACACTAAAGTCGCAGTTTACTGTATTCCGTCGTGTGTATGTGAGAGCCAGAGGGGTATAGGGGAATCCCTCTATATATCTGTTCTTTGAATTCGTGTGCTCCATCTGAGACCCTGTCTGCGCTTGCCATTAGGTGAGACTAGGGTGTAAGAATAAAAAAAAACAATAAGGATAGGTGGATTCTAGATAACGATGTTATAATGAGTTCGGTTAAATCAGGCACTTGTCATAAATAAAACAAATCTTTAAAGTAACTGGGGCTAATTATAGGTATACTATCAAAATTGTGGACAAATCGCAACTAAACTACATTTAAACCAAATATTTTAACACTTAGACTGCCTTGATGGTCTGGTGGTCGCAAGCACGACTGCTGAGCATGGGGTCCTAGGTTCGATTCCCAGGTCGGGTAAAATGTTATTGGGTTTTTCCATTAGGAATTTCTCAGTAGCAGCCCGGAGTCTGGATTTGTGCCCAGTTATTGGCAACAGGCTCGCCCCCTATTACATGGGACTTAAACATAACTGGCGAAACGAGGGTGTACTAAAAACACCTCTGCCGAACTCTTCGAGGAATGCAAAGCGTGATGTTATGTTATGTTTTATTTTAACAGTTTTCGTATATCTGTGTCTTTCTAAATACTCCACTTAGAAAAAAAAAAGAATATTAGATTGGAAATATATTTCTTTCTAAGTAAGAAAGAGACAGAATTCCAAAGTAAATATCCAACGCCAAATGTTTTGACTTCCATTACCTGTTCGTATTGTGTTTTCCATTTTATTGTTTTTATGAGTACTTACTCGACCTCGAGAATGTATCGAAGTTAAAACCCATCTCTAGTTCTGTGCAAGCAAAACCAGCACAAAACCGTAATTTATTCTTTACTCTACCTTACCCTGGTATACGTTGGGAAAACCCATTATATACTAAATCCGTAACGGCCTTTTATCTCACAATCGCAAGACATAAGTCACCGACAATGCAGACGTGATAGTGTCGACGAAAATATGCAAAAAGTGTGCAAAAAAACTGTATTTTTTGTTTGTCTAGCTGTCGGCGCGACGCTTAGTAAATTCTTTACGTTTTAAATAGACACATGTACGTAGACGAGTACATAGATATACAGTAGTGCAAAACAATTTATTATTTATTTTCTTAATTGTTTTAATGTTACAATTTAATCGATGTTTTTTCAACTCGTAATTTTTACCTTCAGAAGAGAGATGTGTATGTTGAAATTCAGAGAAACTTAATTTTCCCATTGCTTAAGGGTCCGTACACAAAACTGCGATGCGACGTCGCATCGTAGAAATATACGAGCTCGCACGACGCATCGCAAGATCTTACAAATTGATTCCCGTAATTGATTTTTCCTATATCTTCTTATCAGTAACAGCAGTGCGCAAATCTTTTTACGCATTCTACTTAGTATAAAATACGTTCAATGCGGTTGACGATCGTCGAGGGATTGGTCATCCAACCTTGGAAGGAAGGCGCCTGGCCGCACGAAATCACATCGCAGCAATTTGCGTCGCAGTTTTCTGCGTTGCGAATTCACATCGCGCCGATTCGCAGTTTTGTGCACATGCTCTAACGTTGAATACAGCGTGCGCTGCATTCAATTAATTAAATATATACTTATAACAAATAACAATTATTAGTTATGTTACCGATTGTCGATAAAAAAATATTATGTTAATAATATTAACTATTATGCCGATAAACGGCACGTAATTTCTAAACGACGAAGAAATTTCAAACATGATTTTTGACATTCCGAAAAAGGGTAGGATCAGATTGTCTTTTGGTGGTAGATCTGAGCGCAGCATAAGCTTATTGTGAACTGATAATTGAAAGGATAATAAAGAGCATAATAAGGAAAATGGCATAATAGCCAAGAGCCTCGACCAACATCTGATGAAACTCTTGTTGGGCGGCTGGGTCAAGGGTCTGATACAGAAAACGGTACTTCTGGACACGGCGTGTATTGTTAGGAAGTTCCTCTCTCTGAGACCCTGACCACCGGTAGCTAGGACCCTGTTCCCGATGCCGGTGGGCTACTATTTTTTATATTTTTAAATGATTTTTATAGTAGGTAATGTTTAAAAATGTAATGGAATTATACATATATACAAGGTTAGTCGGAAAGGGGGTACTAAGCCGAAAGTGTGTTAAAGTAACCATAATAAGGGATAACTTTTGTTCTACAACTTTCCCCAAAACTCGATAGTTTAAAAGAAATAGGTTTTCAAAGATTTCGTAAATAATATGCTAAAATCGATCTGTTCACAGCTATGATCAGCTGTGTTTGCGATTTAGGTCATATTTGGGGTCACGGATTAGAAAGTTAATATTCTGAATTCATAACTAAAGCAGGTATGATATTTTTTTGAAAAATCTAAAATAAAAATCTTTATGCATGCAAATAAAAATTATCGAATTTAGAAATTTTAACACTTGCTTTCAAATAGTCATCAGTGATACTTTAAGTGGCCCGCGGCTTAGTACCCCCTTTCCGACTAACCTTGTATAAAATGAATAAAGGAAGAATAATTATAAGTGTAACCAAACTAATTGATTTTATCAGTCATGCAAACATAACAAAAAGCCTAGCAGTAATAAGAAGGTAATATAACATATGGTGGCTTTTCAGGGTGCAAATAATAGTACCATATAAAGGCTTTAATATCGTTTACCCTGTTACACAATAAATAAGTACTGACATTGAACTTAAAATAACTGATCAAACATTTTTCCGAGTCGTCACAGACTTGCGTTACTGTTATTTGACTTCATTGTCAGGGGCGCGGCACCATCGCGCCATTGTTTGTCTTTAGAAGTAAACAGTAATATGTCGTAAACATTTTTTATTTTTGTATTTGTACGCCAACTTGAATGTTGCTAAGATGTTTTTAATTTACAAGCAGTTTCTTAAGCTTCGATTATGAATCAATTAACAATGGTAAAAAAATCTCGATATGCAATAGTCGTTTGCAAATATCCTAATTTTGTCTGCGATACCTACATATTTGTAAGGTAGATATATTTTATACTAGCGGCCCGTCCCGGCTTCGCAGGGGTGGACATTTTTCCCGTTGTTGCAACATTTTTCATTTATGCTCCGCTCGTATTGGTCGTAGCGTGATGTTATATGCCTTATATGACCTTCCTCGATAAATGGACTATCCAACACAAAAATAGTTTTTCAGTTCCAACTAGTAGTTTCTGAGATTAGCGCGTTCAAACAAACAAACAAACAAACGAACTCTTCAGCTTTATAATAATTAATTTTATTAGTATAGATTATACGCTTTTTTCCAATGACGGAGGTTAGGTTTGGACTGGCTTAATAAATAGCTCTTGGTTAAATACTCGAATGCTGCTCCATTTTAAGTTGCCGTTAAGTCTCGTGCTGTCTCTGTCACTTTAAGGCGAACTGACAGTGACGACATGAGACTTAAAATTGAGCGTAGTGTTTGAGTATTTTGCCATCTGACTGACAGATTTGTTGTGGAATCTAAGCAGATATTCTGATTATTTTATGTTTAGCCATAGAGTACAACGTAAGTACATAAACGTAAACGTATGTGATAATAAAATATATGCTCTTTTTCATATTGATTAGTTACAAAGATTAGTAAGTTGCTAAGCCAAACTATTAATTAGGTCTTGTTGAAGGTTAAAAAAGGAATTACATTGCAAGGAACTTCAAGGAAGTATTGATAGCAAAACAAGTCGTTTATGGTTCGTTAAACAATTCAAGTATTTCTAGCTAAGATAAATTGTAAAACATTAATGATCTACAACTATGTGGTGGTAATATAAAAATGGAGCGGATTTTTTGTCGACGATTTTTTCTGGGTAGTGGGTACGTATTTTTGGGAAAATGATTCAGTTAACTTCATAATGGTTCGGGAGTAGAGTATTTATGATTTATCTGAACTTACCCGAGACTGGGTAGTAACACAATTTCGTGGCTTGAGTACTAGTTATAAAAGTAATTGTTACTAAGCTATCATACATGTTATCTGATATTATCTTAATTACTCACTAAGATGGCGCAGCGACCCCGAAATCGGTCTTGGCCTCAACAGCAAATGATGTCATTGCTTCCTGCATTGCGCGGCCTCATGCCAATCTGGTAACTGGAACTCGCGCAAATTCTTCTCCATTTCTTCTGACGAATGGTAACTGAGAGTTTCAGACGGGGGCCGCGGGGTCGCAGCAAGCTATTGGTAGACCTAGCCCACCGATTTTGTACCGAATCGGTCGTCAACAGACTCAAAATTCGGATCCTAAAACACCTGTTCAGCAATTTGGACGTTAGTATTTTATGCAGACGTTGGGTGTTTTGAATGCATATTTATATTTTAGCCCCTTCAAACTCTCGCTGAGAAAGCCCGAGACGTTATATCTATCCATACATCACATAGCAAAGGACAGTGTCTACTGACCAATAAACTATAATATTTGATATTTCTCGAAATCTATTGTCTTTCGGCCACGGGGTGCTAATTTGTTGCATATAGGATACACTATATAACATAACATCACGCCTGTATTCCCCGAAAGGTTGGGCAGAGGTGTATAGTAACACCCTCATTTCGCCGTTATATTTAAGTCCCATGTAATAGGGGGCGAGCACATTGGGTCACCCGCGCGACGGCGCAACGAGTATTCCCAAGGAGGGTTGATGTCAGGCAGGCGGCCGGTCATAAAACTATAAGTCAAAACCTTTAACAACATGGATTTATGAATTACATGTTGTGCCGACTCCACCTAGTGTGGGATAAGGGCAGGAAGAAGAAGAAGAAGTGACTGTTGGCCACAAACTCAAACATTACTCAATTTTGTTGCATTAATTTCGTGCTGTCACTGTCACTTCGCCTTAAAGTGACAGTGACGGCACGAGACTTAACGGCAACTTTAAATTGAGTAGCGTTTGAGTATTTGACCCAAATTCTCAGGCTTTCTGCAAGTCTGCAGGGGCTATTTTACCCCCTCTGGTATTAGTGTCTGTTACAGCAGGCAACGTATCGGAATTTGGCCACGCCTTTTTAGGTAGTATTCCCCACAGCAAGATCGCGCTTGTGGACCGTGTTTTTGTAGTGGTATGTGGAGATGCTTCGTTTTTTCGTGGTTTATACTGAGACCAACTTTAACTGCCTCGTCCTGGAGCCAGCTTACGGCGTCATATCGGGAAGATTAATAACTAATCTCTGATTGCTATGTTGCAGGTTGTGATAATATTTATCATTCATATCACACCGTTATCAACCTTTTATAAAGTGGTTGGAAAGTAGTAATCAGCTGTGTAAACACTAATAAAGCTGTACTGTTAGAGTCACAGTGCGGCCGCTGAGAGAATGCGTTCCTGACAGGTCGTGTTTCATTTATTATAAAGTGAAACCGTTCTTTTCTTGTGCTGTCTGTTAGGCCCTAATTACACTATCATATATTTATCATAAAAATATGATTACATATCTGTCAAATTCTATGATCGTAGTTAAATGATAATGTTCTTTATTTGTACATATTACACTTATGATCATATATGAGAGGGGCTCATGGCTAATTGCCAACCGCGTGGATCATATGATTTGCGAGGTTAAGCTGCGCTTGCCGCGGTCAGTCTGGGGATGGGTGACCGTTCGTTACACATCGAGACCCCTCCGTGCCTCGGAGAGCACGTTAAATAGTAGGTCCCGGGTGTCATACGAATACCTATGACAGTCGTTTATACGGGAAGTCAGAAGCCCGAAAGTCTGACGGCCGGTCTAACCTTAGGATATCGGCATTTTCCCAGTAACTAGGTTGCGGAGGTCTGATGGCAGTCGCTCCGCGTAAAATACTGGTATTCAGCCGCATCTGGTTAGACTGGAAGCTGACCCCAATATAGTTGGGAAAAGGCTAAGCAGAACACTTATGATCATATAAAAGTCATACTTAATCAAGATGGATAACGATTTAGCCGTGTTTTCCGTTGCATTTTGACGTTTTTCTTTTTGAAGTTAGACGGATATGATCATATTTGTACGCTTGCTGTCAAATATAATCTCTTAAGTATGATCATAAACCGTTTGAATCATATGTAGTTATTATACCGTCATAGGTTCTTCATATAAAAATGACTCATACATCTCTGATCATATCTCTATGATAGTCGAAGATGGCTCTTAGTATAAGATAGGAGTTCTCTAATTTTATTTTAGTTGGTGTACAAGAGAATCTGCACTGAATATTTAAGCTGTTGTTCACCACAATTCTTTAGCGCTGAATTTAATGGTGTCAGGAACATATTCTCTTGGCGGCGCACTGTAAACTATTTTATTTAATTTATTGTAGGTTGACATTAAAATATGAAACACGATCTGTCAGAAACGCATTCTCTCGGCGGCCGCACTGACTGCTAATGTTTCTGAAGGAACTCGACTTCTTATTGGATATCAGCAATATCATAAAAAGTAGTGACAATCAAAAATCAAAATCATTTTTTTTTTATTTCACATAAACCAATACAGGTGCTTATGAAAAGTCGAATTTAGATGTGCGGTTCCAATTAGTCGTTTCCTATGGAGAAGAGCCGGCAAGAAACTCCATAGTTACTCTTTTAAAAATAATATCTTTAACAATTTCAGTGGATACAGTACAATGATTTAGGATAGTGAGAGAACAATGAAGTCCTGAGCACAGACCAATGAGTAATGTAGTGCTAAAGGACTTGAGTACAAAAAATAACAAACAAAAATAAATATTAAAAATAAACAATATGAATAATAGTAATTTACTAATTTATAGATGCAGGTCCACAAAGTTCTACACAAATACATGTAATAATGTTTTACACAAATTAAATGACATAATTTTTTCTCATCAAACGACATAATTCGTATGACGCCGTCGTCACATTACTAATAGCTCAGCAGGAAATGATGTCCAGTTAGCAATTCGTGTCAATAGTCAATAATGATTGCGTATTGCCATCAAAGTGGTTACTGGTCGGTTACGGCGAAAACTGGACTGTATCGAATAGGTTCACTTCGGGTCGGATCTGTTACGGATCATTACTTACTTCCTATTTAGGGTAATTGGGATTATCAAACAACCCAGTCAGGATATGTTGAACAGCGTGTACCTTTGAGATTTTAAGGTAACCGCCGCAGATGGAACACTAACTGCCGCACTCATAAAGGTTAATGGGTCATTAACTAACGATTACTTAAGAGTCGCCAGTATAATATCTATACTGGGAACTGTTAAGCAAAAATTAGTTAATGTTTCATTAACGTCTTTGAGTGCGGAGGTAAGTTAGTTGCTCCAGACACAGTTGATTGCTGTTTGTTTTTCAAGCTGCAGCAACTATTGGGTGTATGGAGATACCGTCCTGTGGCTTTGTATGTACACTATCTTGCGATCGTCCTTCGGTTTCGGCTTGGTATACAAAGAGACCCGGCCAATTAGGCTGCAAATTCGGAGCGGCGCGGCGGGAGATGCAGCGGGACATTCGGGTGTTGTAAACGCTTTTACGAAGACACTTCAATACTAGTTTGTGTGTTAAATAACGCTTGAGAAAAAGCCCCGCTGCACGCCACGCCGCACCGCCGCACCGCTCCAAATTTGCGGCCTTAGTAGCCCGTGTGAGGTTAGTCTAAGCTTTTGAAGAACGTACAAAATACTTACATATCTATACTAATATTATAAAGAGGAAAGATTTATATTTTTGTATGTAACAAATAAAATTAAAAACTACTGGAGTGATTTCAAAAATTCTTTTGCCGTTAGAAAGCTACATTATTACTGAGTAATATAGGCTATATGTATTACTGGAATAAAACTTCTTTCGCGGCGGAGCTAGTAAAGTATAAAATGAGCATTGAAAACTTTTCGAAATCATATCGGATAACTATTAAAATGTGTTAGCAGTTCTAGTAGGGCTGGATACACGACATATTAGAAAGGCGCTCCGTAGATAGATAGTCACAGAAAACAAGATAGTTACTCTCTCTTGCGTTCCATGGCTTAAGTCATAACTTGTGAATAGACACAAAGTAATAAAAAATCTTGTCACAGTTTCTACTGTATCGTGACTTTGATTTATTTTAATTGCTGTTTTAATACAAGTACAGACCTTTGTGAAGAACATCAAAGGTCAGGTGCGTAGTACTCTCAACCGGCGTGCGTGTATGACAAGATGTATGAATGTGGATGAAGCGAAAGGGGTATGTAAGAGTCGTAGCATGTGGCGTTCTATAGTTTCTATAGTTTTAGAAAAAGGCGTGAGTTTATGTATGTATGTAGACAAGTACAGTTCCTTTCAAAAGCTTACTGAATATTTTTCTGGCAACATCCGGCTTGGTCGACAAACCTGACCTAACACAACACAGCATTAAGTGTGTCAGGTAAGGCTTGGTGTAACAGTACATGGTAGTTTCTTGTCGTCACAGCTACTGTTGAATCAGTAAGCTTTGGCTTCTGTTATTAGTGGGATGTGACGTAACTGAGGTCATCGCGGGAAGAGAATAAAGGCTGATATACACGATGACAGTTTTTTGAAGCGAGATTCTTTCTGTCTTTGCCAGTGGCCGGTCTGGGGGGGGGGGAGGTTCATGACCCCCCTCCCCCAAATCGTACACGTTGTTTTTCGTGCATTTAATTCTAATGTGCTCAACTTCCCCCGAAGTCTTTGGCGGCGATTGCGCCTGGTCTTTGTCTTTTTTTACGATGAAAACAGAGATACATTGAGAGTCGCTTCGAGAACCTGTCTCCGTGTAAATGAGTCTTAACAGACGGAGTTGTATTATTATCATGCCATGTTAGGTTAGGGAAATCGATACGACACACAGCTGTTTTTCGTCTTCGTGAATTAATAGAGTAGAGCATTGATTTGTGTGTGGAATATTTTAAAAAGGCAGGACACATTTATTTGTAATGCATATTGCATACTTAGGTACTTAGCAAGAGAGACAAATAAAAATGGTCATGCACCGACTCTGCTTTTTGTCTCTGTCTTTCTTTATAGTAAAAAAACGAGTTTTGTTGGATTTTGGTTCAGATATTTTTAATGCACCAGCATTCCCTACTTCTGAAATAAAGTTTTCATTTGCTTTTTCTGCCTAGCTTTTGCTCAACTATGTTGCGGGCAGCTTCCAGTCTAACCAAAAGCGGCTGAATTCCAGTATTTTGCACGGAGTGACTGACATCAGACCTCCGCAACCCAGTCAATACCGATATCCTAAAGTTAGACCAGTTACGGTTGACCAACTTTCGGGCTTCAGACTTCCCATAACGACTGTCATAGGTATTCGCATTACACCCATGACCGACTATTTAACGTGCTGTCCGAGGAACGGAGGGGTCTTGATGTGTAACGAAAGGTCGTTCATCCACGGACTAACCGCGGCAAGCACAGCTTAACATCGCAAAACGTATAATATGCGCAGTTGGTAGCCATGAGCCCCTAACCATTTCTATTAAGATTTCTGCAGTTTGTAACCCATTGATCGGTTCTCGCGGTTTCGGTGCATAAAACTCAGTGCGGTGGCCGCCACATTAGAATAGAAATCACGTTTCGCTCATAACACTAACCATGTAAGTACAAGACATTGCACATACCTATAACCGGTGATACAGTCATCCTATTGTCCTTCCGTGTCCGGACGTCAGTGGAGTGTGTTGACCATGTCATTGATTACCATAATATTGACGACGGAGACTTATTTCCATATTGCGGGCCAATTCTGTTAATAAAAACGTAGATCAAACGCAACCGAACCGACATTCAGACAGTTTTCGTTTACAAAAACAGTTAAAATGTTTGCCAGCAAACACAAAATCAAATATTTTGACAGTTTTCTTAAACAAAAACTGATTGATGGTTATGGTTCGTTTGCAATTTGGCAACAATTTTGTTAGCAGAATTGGCCCGTGGAACAATATTATGGAATTTCAAAAATAATTATCTCCTATTTCTTCTAAAGAATTTTTTACTATCATTATAAGTTACAAAATAAAACTGGCTTGCTTTCATTTATAAAACACTTTGTAACTTTAAGCAATCATCACTTTTGTTGTTGAATGTACTTGCAAATAATTATAAATAAATTTAGAGGACACTGTGATTCACTAGGTGGTGATTCGTCTCGAATAACAAGTCCGTAAACCCTTGGTAGCAACGTCTTTGCTATATTCATACAAATGTATGTCCTGAGATGAGATAAGAATCTATGATCAGGGGTAAATCCCAAAGCAGTTTCCCGTGAGAAAACATCGAAGGCGACGATGAGACGCGACGGTCTGGACGCAGGGCGCATGTAATCGGTGCATCATGCATAATACAAGATTACTTCAAATTAACTAGCAAAACCTCACAGTTCTAACCTCCGCACTCAAAGGCGTTAATGAAACAATAACTAACGTTTGCTTAAGAGTTCCCAGTATAGATATTATACTGGCCACTCTTAAGTAAATCGTTAGTTAATAACCCATTAACCTTCACGAGTGCGGCTGTTAATAATCAGTGTTATCTATGGATATAAATTCCAATGCTAAAAATAATTATTATAATGTTGCAAACACATTTTTAATTGGAACTGCTTTTGATAGACTGATGTGAGTTGTGAAAAGTTGCACTAATGGAAATGGTCGATTTTTTTATGTAACTAGTATTTTCAAAGTTATATCATTATGGTATGGGCATGTGATGCGGAGGAACGAGGAACATGTCGTGAGGAAAGTTTTGAGTATGAATGTGGATGGTTATAAGAGTAGAGGAAGACCAAAGAAACGGTGGATGGATAATGTGAAAGATGATATGGCTAGAAAGGGGGTGACTACTGAAATGACGGCTAATAGAGATATATGGAAGAAGAAGACATACTGCGCCGACCCCAAATAATTTGGGATAAGGGCAGGAGGATGATGATGATGATATCAACTATCTGGCGTAGAATGCTCGTCTAGAAATTATTTTCGTATGGGGTGCATTAAATGAGCCTCCATGAGTGTCGAGTTAAGTACATCCGTCGGACCCTGGACAGTCAGCCCCACTACCAACCTTGTTGACTGGCTTATCTTTTCACCACGGCACGAGCTATTCTCGTATACCTCGTGCCAACACGTGAGAAGATTTCGTAAAACTATTGAAAACACAAATTGGGCGGCGTTCTCTCTGTGACAGTATAAGTAGTCACGAGTTACCAGTCAAATGTTATTTTTTTCAACATTCTGGATCTGGGCCAATCATTTGCTATTATTTTGTATTTATTTTTACTCTACTAATATTTTTTTACATTACGAGATGTGTGGTTGAGTAACCTATGAATGCGTTGGACGGATGTTGTGTATTTAAAATCACAATTTTTTTCTATGATTTAGCTCAATAAAGTATCCCAGAAAAATATATTATCGTAGCGGTGCGTGCCAGTTGTTTGTCATAATACAAGTTTGTGGTGTGTTTTATAATAGAATCTAATAAAAATATTATGCATGTACAAGCATAGTGTGTTATTGTGCACTGCTTGTAAAAATGTAATTCAGTGAACGATAACACAATATAGTGCAGTTGGTTCTTCTGAGACATCCACAACGAATTTATTTTTGATAAAGGGTATGTTTCTCCTCTAGCTACTTTTATTATTACTCCATTTCATATAACATTAGACAAAAGTGGCCCACCGCAAGGCATGAGTATATTTGGAACCCTTTCTTCGAGTAGAATTTCAGCTCAGCTTGACTGACTATTAAGGTTCATAAAAGTATAATACTGTGTTGAATCTCAGCTGGAAGCAAACATGTTGCTTATTTCTAGTTATACATTTCCTTGGTAAAATGGGTCTAGGGTTATAATTCGGTAGAGTATAAATAATATTAATGCCTCGACCAACATCTGATGAGCTCTCGTTAGGCGGCTGGATCAAGGGTGATACAGAAAGCGGTACTTCTGGACACGGCGCGTATTCTTAAGAAGTTCCTTTCTCTGAGGCCCTCACCACCGGTAGCTTGTACCCTGTTCCCGATGCCGGGTTGGCTACATTTTTTTATATTTTTCAATGTTTTTTTGATTCAGGATATAAAAATATTTAAAAATGTCATTTATCTGATATTTAATGGCTAAAGAAAATATTATTGTGACTATTATCTTTTGGCTATACGGAATTACGGATGTATGGGAGTTAATTCGCATGATTTGTATTTAATTCATGGAATCAGTTTGAATGAAAACTACTTATTGCCGTGCGTTCCATTCCGATGGAAAACGCGCAGTAAACTAATCTATCGTTAGTTATCAAGATGTACCAGTACTAATCTCATTATAGTCATTGCATTTGAGTTGTTGTGTCTGTATCGGATGCGTAGGTAATTCTTGTGTGTGGAATGTGCATCATTTTGTTGGAATTATGTTGAAGTTAAAGTTATGTTGTTATTTGTGTAAACATGTGATGGAAATTTGTGAATTGACAGGACTTTTCACTTGGATTGAAATGTATGGATTATTTTATGTTCCTTAGCGGCCCGTCCCGGCTTCGCACGGGTGGACATTTTCTCCGTTTTTGCAACATTTTTCATTTATGCTCCGCTCCTATTGGTCGTAGCGTGATGTTATATAGCCTATAACCTTCCTCGATAAATGGACTATCCAACACAAAAATAGTTTTTCAATTCTAACTAGTAGTTCCTGAGATTAGCGCGTTCAAACAAACAAACTCTTCAGCTTTATAATATTAAGTATAGATGGAGGAGAGACGAGGATTTTTTAATTTGTGAATGTTTACGGAAATGCATTTGACCTTGAAACAATGGTAGCCATGCAATTGAATGCTTGCTTTGCTTGTAGGAAGGTCTGATATCGATTTTAGCCCACACCTCAGGCTTTTCGAATTCATGTGCGGATCAGAATTTAATTATCATTTGTGTTAACGGTGAGGGAAAATATCGTGAGTAAATACTCAAACGCTATTACTCAATTTTAAGTTTTTTTTTCTCTTCCCTTGGCAACTTAGTCGATGTTGTTGACTATTCTGTCAGCGTACTGTTAAAACAAGTGCTGTCGCAGTCACTTTAAGGCGAAGTGACTGTGACAGCACGAAATTAACGGGAACTTAAAATTGAGTAGTGTTAGAGTACTTGGCCATAAAAGTACAGTCAGTAACGAAAGTTTGATAACACTTCAGTTTTTCAAATCAAAACTGAACACAATAATATTCAGATTTAATCGGAACACATGTAACAGTAAAATAACACAAACTTTTGACTATTATATGAAATTCTGAAAAGCAGTGAATCGAATAATTTTGTGTCTTTTAGATGTTATGTAACAGTGTTAACCAACTTTCGTTGTTGACCGTTCAAATCTAAAAAGGCTTAAAAAAAAGAATACCTACCAACTTGATAAATTCGCGATAAATTCTCTATTTCCCATACCCCATAAAAAGCGCGATGCAAAGCACTATATCACTTTCCGTGACTTCTCCTCATAATGTGGACGTTCAGTAACCTCGGTTGGCACCATCAATCTGTTCAACTGTCCTCATTAGAACACGTCCCCAAGGTCAAGCTCGCGTGACCGAGTTTGAGAGTTCTCACAACGAATTAATTAATTTGTATTGTTTATTGCTGTTATTAGTGTTGTTTTTTTTATAAATAGGATAACCCCGGTGCAAAAAGAGAGATAATAAAGTTTGAACCCTTTTGTCTGATGTCTGTGATACTGTAGCTCCAAACGGATGAACCGATTTTAATGCGGTTTTATTTGTTCTGCCGCATACTGTCGGAAAATTTCTGGCGCATACCTACGCAAAGGCACTTTGTGTCAGATCCGGTAGATTTTTGACAGTGTCTAGACAGGGGTCTAGTACAAAATGTATGCAAAGAGTGTCTTTCAGAAAAAAAATGGACAGACATTTTCTCATAATCGGTGTGCTTCTTATCTATGTTTAATGATAATCACTTCAGCCATTTCAAGATCATCAGTTCAGATCTCAGTTAGTCTAGGAATCTTAACGGATAATATTACGAAGCTGTCAGGTTTCCTTGTAGTTACAGTTACCAAGTAGTGTATGGCTTGGAGCTAAAAATAAATGGCTGGCGGCAAAACCCGGCTAAGGATTTTTATGCGACGAATAAGAATATAGCTTAGTATGGCAATAAAATTGTAATGTTTTTGTACTTACGATGATTACTATGTGCGATCAGACCAAGTAGAGCAAAGCGATTTCAAACTTAGTTTTTTTTATTAATTACAAGTGCTAACGATTGTATACATTGTCTTATCTAACTCTGTCCTATTGTACCTGCTTATGTAAATACTTATGACTTACTAGGTCAAGTGCCTTTGTAACTCGCTACGGAAACTATACTAAGTACGATGACGTCACATTATGCCTAGATATAATGACTTCATTTATTAATTATTATGTGTGCAAGCATGATTATTTTATTATTATTTATCTAGTTTTACTGTTTCTGTGAGACTTTACACATACCTAATATAAAGATGTTCATAGGTCAAGAAGGTCAGTGAATACCTAACTCAGTACTTACCTATTCTACTACTACTAACAACCGGCGGTAATGTAAGAAAAGGTGCATAATTATTCAGCTCATTAACGAGCGTGGCAACGCCTTTAATGTCGGGCGATGTATGGATTGTAAAACTTTGGCTGAACTGATTTGCCTAGCCCCGTAGGTGTAAGCACCACTCGCCCCGCAACATTCGCCCCTGATTACCTAAGTGTATACTCGCCCCCTTGAAGATTGGATACTCAAATCGCCCCTGATTGTTAATATATTAAAAGTACAGTCAGAAACGTTAAGCTTTTAAATTAATATTTTGGTCTGAAAACCTCAATGAATCCTTATCTATATGTATTAAAAATAAAATAGAACGGGGAAGAGTTAAATAAAACTGCTCTTGGAACTAAAAAGTGTAGGTAATTTGGAATCTAAACAGGTACACGGATATTTTCAATGTTTGTCCACCACGCTGGCCTAATGCGGTATAAGGAAAACGGCCAGATTGCAATGAATTGTAGAAAAAGACTAAAATAGAATTAATTAATTAAAATACCCGACTGCAATAAATTATTTAAAAGTAATGCACTAAAAAAATGTGCCTGCAATTTATGACAGTGCAAAAAAGTGACAGTACATAAAGGTGACTAGTGACAAGTTGACAACAATGCCGCAAGGTGGCGCGACTGTCGCCCTAAGCGACCTCCTTGGTCGTCCATCGTCACACGTTAGGTAATTCCGATCGCCCGGTCCAAATTTAAGGTACACAACAAACAATGCACAATACAAACAATATAATTGTATGTGTCGCCAACATGCGGGTTGGCGGACTACACGTATCATCGAGAACTTTTTGGAGGCCTCTCAAGTGTGCAGGCTTCACCGTTAACGCAAGTGACAATGAAATACTGATCCGCACTTGATTTTGAAAAGTCCATACACGGGCTGCTCGATAAGTTAGTCAGTGATCAAAATATACGGACCGCTCGTGCAGTCAACGTCAACTGCTTGAAGCTGCGACTGCATAGTGAACTACAGTCTTCTATTTACATACATACACAGAACCGCCTTGAGAGTTGAGCTGCAGCAGTCGGTCTCAACTGCTCGACAAGTCACAATTTCAAATCAGTAGCAACATGGTTTTTGGGGAAGAAGCAAGAGCGAGAGCAGTCAAGTTTGTTGTATAGTCAAGTAGTCGCTGCTTGACCGCACGATGAAATTTCACCGTGCTGCTGACCGCCCGGAGCTGTCGCAACTGGTCGAGCGGTTCCGTGTATGTATGTAAATAGAAGACTGTAGTTCACTATGCAGTCGCAGCTTGAAGCAGTTGATCCTAATTGCTTCAAGCTGTCCGTGTATGGCTAGCCTATCTCAATACTTACCATACAATGGTGTCAATTCTGTTGCAGATTTAGACAGTACTAAACTAGACTAAACGCAACTGTCACTTTCTTTTTCTATTGAAACAGAAAGAGACAAACACCCTTTGTTTAGTTTAGTCCTGTCAAAGTGCGCTATAGAATCTACACCAATATCATCGTGACTGAGAATTTCAGCTTTTGGTCTGACTACAGCCAGACTGGCTGACATTCGTTATCATCTGACTCATGCGTCACTGGTGTGTGCAGTTCATAAAACTATCATTATCATACAAGATAACGTTTGTTCTCAACTCAACGGAGAGTACATTTTGTTGTATGCTCACTCAGTAGGTATTAGTTCTTTGTATGTATATTATTGCTGTTTGCATTTCGACATGTATGCCGATAAGCTGAATGAGGGTATTGCTACGTTTTGACAAATTTTGGCGTGAAATTTTGTAGCTGCATTCATAAATATACTCCTGAAATCCCCGAAGGGGGAAAGCATAGGTGTTCTCCTGTTTTAGAAGTCTGTAGGTACATCCACGTTTCTCCTATAGTATTAAGTCTTAAGTAGAGAGCTTATTGCCATTTTCCGGGCACTATTATGGTGCCAGATTCGTCGCCTCTTACGACTCGCTTGCCCGGTGATACTGAGGGGAATTATATTCTTAATCAGTCCACCCACGGACTAAATATATTTTGTATCTCTATCAATCTCTATGACACTTATTTTCGGCCGCCATGGACCTCAACGCTGTAGACTTATGAACTGTTATGGGTAATCAATTAGTAGTAACTGCATTTAATTAACTGTTACAAGTACAAGCTAATAAGCCTACACAACATACCGAAATTACGCGATCGAACTTCGGCAGCCATATTTTTTACGTCGGCAAGACGCGATATATTTCAGCCTAGTTGTGTCACGGGTAATTTAAAAAAGCATTGCTGCCGTAATCAGTAATCGTGCCGAAATTGCGTTGCGTAATTTCGACATTTGCGTAATTTTATCCAGGTGTATCCAGGTTTTGACGTGTCAATTGCCTCTATTAACTCAAATTAGGTCAGTTTCGCCTTGCCTGCGTTTACCTGAATGTGATGATTAGGTACCTTTGCCGCTCTGTCTAATGACTACTTGTTAAGTAGGCCAATATAATAATAAATTACGCGAAAAAATACCGATTCGGCATTTCCTCTTAACATTCCTGTTTATCGAGTGTTATGGCTATTATAGAAATACCATTTTGAGTCATTGTTATTTCATCGATGTCAGTAGGTAAATAATATCTTAAATGGTGGCGAAAAGAAGAATGAAAATATTTTTTTCCGAGTTTGATATAGTACAGTGTACAACCCGATTACCTATACAAGGTTAGTCGGAAAGGGGGTACTAAGCTGAAAGGGTGTTAAAATACCCATAATAACGGATAACTTTTGTTCTACAACTTTCGCCAAAACTCGATAGTTTAAGAGAAATAGCTTTACAAAGATTTCGTAAAAAATATGCTAAAATCTATCTGTCCATAGCTATGATCAGCTGTTTTTACAATTTAGGTCATATTTGGGGTCACGGATAAGGAAATTAATTTTCTGAATTCATAACTAAAGCAGGTATGTCTTTTTTTTGAAAAAACTAAAATAAAAATCTTTTTGCATGCAAATAAAAATTATCGAATTTTGAAATTTTAACACTTGCTTTAAAATAGTCATCAGTGATACTTTAGGTGGCCCGCGGCTTAGTACCCCCTTTCCGACTAACCTTGTATAAGGAATGGGATTGAAAATGGCGCCGCTATTATTGTTGTTGTTTGCTTCTCGCTCATGCGCGTTCTCTATAAGTGAAAGTCAGATAGTCGTAGTAGCGCCATCTGCGCATCCACTTTCAATCCCATTCTTTATGTAACTGGATTGTACATTTTACATTTGGCTTTGCAAACAGTGCATAATATTAGTGCTCTATGTATAGTCGCCGGCACGTAACTTGGCAAGAGTAGAGAAGAGAATTCCTCTCCTTTTTTCTAACTTCTAAACAGACATGTTTGAAAGTAAACTATGGCAATAACCATAGACAAATGACAAGCAATAAAAGTGAACATTTTTTTGTTGTACTGAGTGTACACGCGCAAACTTACTCCCACTTTGTGAAAACATTGCCAAGTTAGTCCATAGTATATCCCTATATAGTTTGTGGTTAGTCCTAATAAAAAAAGTTAAGTGACTACACATAATAAACACACGTTTTATATTATTTTTTTCTGTCGGCAAATGTCTTTGGCTGAATGGTTTTCCATACATACTGTTTATTTAAATTCGTTATTCTTTTGAATAATAATTGTAGTTATTCAACAATCGTACCTACATAGTTTTATCGTACCTAAGTAGGTACAATTTTTTTATTCGATGTTTTTTGCGCGATTAATGTGGACAGCGCACTTTATGATCGACAATTTTATTTTCTCAAAGTACCTATTACTTACCTACTTCGCTATGCCTATAGGTAAAAAGGTATGGAATTTGCACATGAATTTTCATGTGACCTCCATTTTAAATGAAGCCAGACATTTTATTTCACATCATTAATCTTCTTTTAAGGTTAATGTTTAATGAAACATATGCTTGGGTGCGGTTATATTATTTTATGTGTAAAACGGTAGACAGTCGAGATTCGAGAATATGATAAATAAAATAGCCTGCCTGTATTATAGTGACAATAAAAGCCTCTATAGTCTGGCCCAATCGAATTTGATAAAAAAGGATAATAATCATTTTGAGTTTTATAGCCGCACTTATGATGGATAATGGGTCATTAACTAACTATTACCTACTTAAGAGTGGCCATTATAATATTGAGTACATTTTAATTGAGTTTATTATTTCATCACCTGTCACGATATACCGGCAACTCTTAAGCAAACATTAGTTAATGTTTCATTAATGTCCTTGAGTGTGGAGGACACTCTTCTAAACTGCTATTAAAAATGAAGGTAGGTATTGTCAAAAATATAATAAGTATTACTTAGGTATTTACTTATTATATTTTTTACAATACCTTCAATTTAATAACCGTTCAAATCAAATTAAAATGTATTGATGCAAACAGTTTTTACGAATTATATTATCGTGTTCTCTTTCTTTATTATGAATACCTACGTGCAACGTCCTAAATTGCAATAAAACACAAGTGCGTGCAATCCGTGGTAATATACGTATAGGTACCTACGTAACGCGATATAAATAGTCGTAAAGTTGTTTGCATCAATAGGTAGGTATCTACAGTCTTTTTAATTTCAACGAGGATAAAGGCACAGTGACTTTCCTCATTCAAAAACTAATTTGTATGAAAATTATTTAAGTACATACATATATCAAACTAAGCCTATTATAAACACTATTCTCTTACTCAGTGCAATAAAAATAAATCAGACGGTTTTTAAGCTTCAGTGTAAAATAAAATTATATGCAATAATAATCTTTATTGTCTTGTAAATAAAGATTAAAACGATGTATGTATGGTAGGTCTTTGAACAACTTGTGAGATGTTTTCCTGTTTACTCTGTGACATTGATGAATAGAATAAAATATAATTGTACATAACCTACCATCCAACCAAATGTACTTATACCTACCTTAACTTATGTATATAATGCAAGGATATTGCAAACCTATTCCAGTATTGTTAAACTTTACACGAGGTAAAATGCCTATTTAAAACATAATTATTATTTTATTGAATATGTAGCAGCTAAAATACAATAAAAATTAATTACGGCCACGCATCACGTTTATAAAATTGAACATTGGCGCCAAATTTTTGACATGAAAGAAAAAAGTTGCCAATTAATTTATAATGTACCCCGTTTCTTGAAAATTACTATGTTTTGCCATAGTGTTTCCCAATTACGTACGATTATAGTCCCAATTATTATGATTCTTATAAACATTCTAACATATTTTTTCCTTTGTTACAGATTTCACCCTGTCATCGACGAATTTGAAATGTTGCAAATATTTCAAGTTATAAAACTTTAATTAATGTCAAGAAAGTACACGACGTTCACGGGACGAACGTGTGACAATATAGAAAGTGAATTTTTCAAAAGTGTGAGATCGAGGACTAGCCGGTCCTTGATGTACTCGACAAGCTACAACCCTTGCGCCCTAACACTTTGTATATCGAAGAGACTTTGTCGCTATTCAGCTAGAGACCCAAGATTAAGACACTGGTCGAGAGAACTAACGATTTCTTCGACGTAGAAGAATTTTCACTGATTGGGTTAATAATCCAATTCTGGTAGTGTTCACGACGTCCGTTAGAGGACTGAATTAGCGACACCAAAGTACGTACTTAGCACCGTACTTAAGAAGAGATCGTCTTATAGACTAATGGAATCGCAAAGAGTTTATACAAATGGAATTCCAGGCAAAGATCCTTCTATCAAGTTTGAACATAAAGTACCTTCTGAAGAGGAGAAGACTACTTCTCCACTCCTTCAGAAGACTAATGATTTCAAGTATATAGATGGAGTGCATGATGATAAAAATGAAATGAGAGATATGACAAAGCCTAAAGATGATTTAGATACTGTAAATTCTATGAAAACGGAGTCGGATTATGATAAAGATAACCATCTTTCTGTAGGTTATCATAAAGATTCAAAGAGTGATGATGATGCTGTTTCAACGAATGAGGGCGTTAAGTTTTTCGGTCTCGCTGATTCTGACAGTATTTGTTCTAGTAAGCCACCACTAGATTCGGTACCTCCGATACCTGATGGAGGGTGGGGATGGGTAGTCGTAGCCGCATCATTCCTCATCGCTACCGTAGCTGACGGGTTAGCTTTTTCCTATGGCTTGATGCATGACAAATTCGTCGTGTTCTTTGAAACCAGTGAAGCCAAGACTTCTTTGATCGGAAGTTTGTTTATCTCTGTACCGTTGATAGCTGGACCTATTATGAGTGCTTTGGTTGATCGTTACGGATGCAGAAGTATGACAATAGTTGGTGGTGTAGCGTCAACTATAGGATTTGTAGCTGCTTCATATAGCAATTCTGTTGAAGTTTTATATGTAACGTATGGTATTATGGCTGGTCTCGGGACGGGCTTGCTGTACGTCACTGCTGTTGTATCCATTGCTTATTGGTTTGAGAAACGTCGCAATTTAGCTGTTGGATTGGGTTCTTGTGGAGTTGGTTTCGGTACTTTTATATACTCTCCTTTAACGACATACTTACTAGAAGAATTTGGTTGGAGAGGTACATTATTACTGTTAGCCGGTACTGTACTTAATGTATGCGTGTGTGGAGCTGTAATGAGAGATCCTGAATGGTTGATCATGGAGCAGAAAAAACAAAGAAAGTTAAATAAGACAAAGAGAGCATCAAGTACTATGTCTATATCAGCGAAATCTGGTGGTGGAGAATCGGTTTATCCTGGAGCAGAAGAGTTAAAGATCTTGATGAAGAGTGGTGAAACGCCTGAATATATACTTACAGCATTAGTAGCTTCTATTGCCGAAGCTGAGGATTTGGAAGCAGCAACTAAAAGAAATGCTGATAAGTCGTCATATCATAAAGTTAGTTCTGTAATAAATCTGCCTACATTTCTGAGACAAAGTGAAAGGGTAATATAAATTTTCGTTTACAACTTATATTATTTTTTACTTTATGAATAAATAATCTAATAACATAATGTTTTCTGTTTTCAGGTGCCTGCTGAAGTATTAGACCAACTCATAACAAACAAGAAACTCTACAACATTATTTTACAAAATTATCCATCTATGCTAGCATTAAGAAGTACTTCAGAGCAGAACTTAAATGCAGAACAGTCAGAAGGTTCAAAAACTAAACCGATAAAAATGTCAGTGAAGCTAAAACTCAACAAGAAAAAGAAGAAGGATTTTGAAAAAAAACTGGATCTTGTTAGAGAGCAATTCTTGCAGCCGATACCGGAGAATAAACCTGCAGTGATCGTACAGAGAGAGCGTCCGGACTGGTGGACCAGACAGTTCGTTACTGATCATCATTACTTGAGAGGTATCCGAGTACATCGTAACTCCATTATGCATCGTGGCGCTATGATGAATATTGCCAAGTACAAACTGCGAGCCTCTTCATGTCCTGATATTTATAGGAATTCGATGTGGTCCGTAGAGGAAGAAAAGGTAATTTTATTTTATAATTATCCTTGTATGTCATAACTCGTCTCTTATTACCATGTAATTTAGAATATCATTAAGGTGGTGTTTACCTGTAATTTCAAAATAAATTAGGTATCAGGTAGACGTGAATTAGGATATTCGAATGACAACCAGGACCATCGATTTAACGTGTTCTCCGAGGCACGGAGGCGTCTCAATATGTAACGAATGGACTGACCGCCGCAAGCGTAGCTTAACCTCGCAGATCATACGATCGGCGCGGTTGTTATTCAGCCACGAGCCGTTCACATCAATCCGTATAATGACCTTATATTTCCTGTATTTCAGACTTGGGGCCAACGCTTACTGGACACTATAAACAAAACCTTCGACTTCAATATGTTCACCGAATTCCATTTCCTGATGATGAACCTGTCGACCTTAGTGCTGTTCATCTGGTTCATTGTACCGTTTTTCTACATCTCAAACTTCATGCACATGAACGGATACTCAGAGACTCATGGATCTTTGATGTTGAGTGTGTTTGGTGTTGCGACTATTATTGGTATTGTAAGTATTAAGTAAACTCTGTTCTAATAGCATATAACAAAGGAATCCATAACAAAGAAGTGCGATAAATGCAATTTTATTTGAAAATCTTTTAGATATCAGTTAAGTGTATAGCAATCAATTACGCTATTTGGTACAATTACAAGTCCACAATTGAAATGGTAAAAAGTTATTACCTAACCCTTCTCATTCTGAGGAAAAGCCCAGCCATGGGACTGTAATGGGTGATTATGTTATAACAAAATTTAGTCCTATAAATCAAATTACTCTTGTTTTTCAGGTTGGGCTTGGTTGGATGGGCGATCTTCCTTGGGTGAATGTAACAAAGACATACGCAGTATGCCTAATATTTTGCGGCATTACTATCGTCTTATTCCCTGTGTTAATTCGGGTGATGGATCCAGAAGCCCCATACAGTTTCTACATATTGGCCTTAAATGCTGTCATGTTTGGACTGATGTTTTCGAGCTCATATTCTTATACACCGAGCATCTTGGTCGAGTTGATAGCTTTGGAAAGATTCACAATGGCTTATGGATTGGTGCTGTTGAGTCAGGGCATCGGGCATCTCATTGGACCACCAATGGCTGGTCAGTATATATTTTTTTAAATATTTCTTCTTGTATATTTCAAATCTGAAACAAAAACAGAGCAATGATTTATTTCTTTAGACAGTGACGTTTTTCTTCAGAGCTCGGAAGTTTTGAAATCAGATATCTCATTATGCAGCTATTCACAGAAATCAGTGCATAACATAATCGCAATAACAGTGAACAAGATTTAACAAACCGTTACTTAGCCCATTGTTTTTTAAACACTAGGTATTGAGTTACCCCAGTTGACTCTCGCAAATGGTGCGAAATTATAAACAATTGATGCTTCATTTGTTTTTCTTTCATCTGTAGTAATAGAATATGGGACATAATTTTCCAGTACTTAGGTCTTTGCTAATAGATATTATCTAGTAAGCATTAAGCTTGTAAAGAGTTACCTTTCAATAAGGAACAAAACTGAGGATAAAATATTGTAGCTCTTATCGCATCACTTGCGTTAACTAAAATCGTAAAATTAAGTGTGAGCAGTCGTAAATCTAGCTATAATCTGCACTGTTTACGAATACAAAGATTGCTTGTATAACTTTTGCGATTTGCATGTCAATGGCTGACAAGGTTTTCTTTGATCCTTTACGAAATGTCTTTAGTTTTATTGTTTGGTTCTGAATATGAAAGGGCACTTATTATAGCCTAAGATTGTCTCAACTTGTACTTGTATCGGTAATACTGCAAGAATAATAGTCACTTAGTCATTGGCCTCATTCATAAATGTTTTGTTATTGGCAATAGATTCCAATCATGAGGTATTTAAATCTCAAGAAACAGTATCTCTATTAGAAATATACCTAGGTATTATTGTGTCGCATTTATGTCTATTTTGCGATAGTGTTTAAAAGCCAATCCAGTAAGGTCTTTATCGTACTTTTTTTAAAGTACCTATTCATTGTTTATTTCAGGTGCTCTCAGAGACGTAACTGGGCATTGGGACGCAGCATTCTATGTGGCCGGCTTGTGGGTCACAATATCTGGCTTATTGGTTGGAGTCATACCTTACACTGAGAACTTCCGCATCTGCGGGAATGCACCTCTTGCTAAAGACGTGGCTGGCGAACCTGACCCAGGAGTGAAGATCATTATTGCCCATTAAAAATGTATACTTACAAGAGGCAACCGAGGCAGTTGGATGATTTTAATTTCGAAAAAAATTATGCGTTTTGCAAATGCTTTCTTATATGCTTTGGATGGTTTTTCAGGAATAAGATAATGAATTGGGTGATTCACGAGGTATTTGAAGTCATTTATATTTTACTACAATTATATTGAAATCAATAAACATATAGTTTTAAACAATATTGTAGGATTATTACCAATATCATTTTTCTGAATGCTATTATTATTTGCTAATAATCATTATGTTTTAATATTAACAATTATATGTATCTTAAACCAGAGAGTGTTTATTAATCTTTTTATATATTCTTGCTTAGTAAAAGCGTAGCATTATCAATGAAACCGTACCTTGATTATTTAACAAGTGTGTATGTGTGTGGCGAGTTTTAATTAGCAAATGTAATCACACTCTTTTTATTTATTTATTTGCTTTAAAAAGTCTCCTAAGGAGATATAGTATTTCTTTAGAGGTTAAATACTGTGTGTGCCTATATGTAGGTCGTTTTCATAATATAATTATTTTAAGCGGGCATTATAAAATGCCCTATCAATTTTGTATCCCAGACAAGAAATCGTATGATAGTTATTTGTAAAAGACCCTAGTTGCTTTGAGTTTTTTGTAAGAAATCGTATGTTTATAGAGATTTGTGAAAGTTATATATTAGAAATACGTTATATACCAAGTGCCTGATACTTTCGTCTGAAATATACTTGCCATTTTAGAACACCGATCAAGGTAAACAATGAATTTATTTTTTACATGAAATTTTGAAAGTATTTTAGGTGATAAGTTTGTCTACTTACTTAGAATTTAAACTCCCTACGTATATTACATGATATCTACTATTAAAATTTGCTATTTCATAATGTGTTTTTTTTCCTTTGATAAATTACTCACACCTTCCTCAACTCCCTACACTAAATTTAAACGAAACCGGTATATTTGGTAAGGTTTGTGTTTGAATTTGCAGTCCTTTTACGTGAAAACGAGCGTGCTGACATGAATAAGTAGATAGCGTACTAGACAAACCAATCAAGGCCAGTAGCCAGGTTGCTGTAGCCATACAAATAGTATGTTTACATTGGTCAGCGTAAATAACCCAGCGTTAGTGTGAGAAATGGCTATGGCTCAATTTGTGGTTACGAATTTACTAGCCGTCGTGTTCATCAGTACCATATCCAACTTTGTTGGAAAATTCTGTTTCTTTAGGAAAAAAGAGTCAGTTTGTTGGTTTGGATTAGGATCTAGAGCACGCTCTGAACAGAAGAGTACCTACGAAAACGCGGGCGCCACTAGTCATACACTATAAAATTTAAATTTTAAAATCAACTTCTACGGTAGAAATTTGAATAGTCTTATTAGTTTTAAACCAATTTTAGTGTCTTAAGATCATATTTATCGCCTGTTATACAAACTGACTGACAGTGCACTGGCAAAGATTAAATTAATTCCGTTTATAGATTTTTTGTCAAGCTGTAATACCTATGCGTTATTGCGATGGATTATTAAATTCAGCAAAATTTCAAAGCTTTGACCTTTATAATAAGTATGAATAAAAACAAGCACTAAATACGTCAACAATTATTTTAATACATAATTATAAAACTTTTAGAAAGAATACATTTTTAAAATTAAATATACATATATCATTTCTAAAAAAAGTATGTTCCCCGTTTTCTTGGTAGTTAAGGTATTTGTAAATTGGCAACATTCACATCAAAAATGTCAGATAGATTTGGATAGTTCATTTCTGTCTTGTAAATTGAAATTTTGATTAAAAGTCAATAGTGTATTGCAATGAAAGTCTAAAATTGATCTAAATTAAATACTAACGAGATATGTCATTATATCTTTATTAAATTACC
The DNA here is from genome assembly GCA_910594945.2 of Amphipyra berbera. Classification (NCBI taxonomy): domain Eukaryota; kingdom Metazoa; phylum Arthropoda; class Insecta; order Lepidoptera; family Noctuidae; genus Amphipyra; species Amphipyra berbera. Next base: position 18,890,373 of record OU343125.1, on the reverse strand, counting down.
ACGGACTATTCATGAACTTGGATGATAGTCAGATAATGAAATAAAACAAATGAATGTTAAAAAATCAAAACAAATAATGTAAACAAACGTTTCTCAAAATTGTAAACAAGTGAAAGATAGTATTTAAATAGAAGGAGAATTCCTAGTGTGAAGCAACGTTGTATAGAGAAAGAGAAGAGAAATTTTCTAAAATCAAAATGCATAGGTAGAAACACAGTTTCTTTTTTGTATTTTATTCGTAATAGTTTATAGCACGAAGATGCCGAATTCCCTCGTGTTTTATAAGAAGCGGCTATGGAGTTAATTCAAGTGGATGTGTAGCCGTATGCTGTAGCAAAAAAAACTTACATTACACAGACTGTTTTGATATTATTTAATCATTGTTTTATCAGAATCACTTCATATTATTAGATGTGGGAACTGGAATCAACTGTCGTTAGCACCACAGAATATGCCAAAAAAATAAAACATAACATAATAAGCAGTGATAACCTAGCGGTTGAACGCTTGCCTACCATGCAGGAGGGTCTGAGTTCAATCCTGGCCCGCACCTCGTGACTTCTCGAATTAATGTGCGGATCAAAATCTGATTATCACTTGCGTTAACTGTGAAGGAATAACATTGTGAGGAAACCTGCACACCTGAGAGAGCTCCATAAAGTTCTCAATGGTGTGTGTAGTCTGCCAACCTGCACCAGGCCAGTGTGGTGGACTAAAGCCTAAACCCTTCTCATTCTGAAGAGGCCCGTGCCCAGCAGTGGGACAGTAATGGGCTAGTTATGTTATGTAACATAAAATGACACCTTGTATTCCTCGAAGGGATTGGCAGAGGTGTTTTTAGCACACCCTCACTTTGCCAGTTATGTTTTTAGCACACCCTCACTTCGCCAGTTATATTTAAGTTCCATGTAATACGGGGCGGGCCTATTGTCATTAACCAGGCACAAATCCTGACACCGGGCTGCTACTGAGAAATTCCTAATGGATAAATCCAATAACACTGGCCGTTCTGGGGATCGAACTCTGGGCCCCCATGAGCAGCAGTTGCGCTTGCACCCACTACACCAATACTGCTGCGTGATTCATAAACGCAGTAAGTAACATGTTGGTCAAAAATTTGTTGATAACATATTCGTAATCACAATCCTATGGTGATTACGTAATACAACTCATTTTTGACCAAAATATTACTTACTGCGTTTATGAATCGCACGGCAGAATAAGACAGTCTAAAAAAACCTAAGATATTAAAAAAAAGATTGTAACAAAGAGTTGCATACTACAGGAATCAATGTCTGATATAAAATGAATATTAAATATTTTTTTTAGAATAGTACATTTGGATTTGAAAGGTGCTCCACTAAAAATTCCCTATTTGGAAAAGGTAAGCATGTTTTTATAAGTAAACTATAATTATTAATGATATAAGCTGTGCTAATAATCAATGGATACATGAATGACTTCTACTTATGAGTTGCACAGTGTGTATAGCAAAATAATAATAAAAAGGAACATTTTCCCAATTAGGTTTGGATTTGTATTCAGTATAACTCACTGATATTATATGTACTTACGTATTAGATGCGCTGTTTAGAAGAACAACGTTGTAATAGCGAGTTGTGGTTCCAGGACCACAGTGCCATTGAAATCGACAGCTGTGTAGCGGTAGTTTGAATCTTATTGCATCAATGCATTTAGCACATACATGTTGCATTACATGTCTATTTATTTCAACGTTGTTGGTATAACTAGACTAAAATACATGTGTAAATAATACTAGAGGTCGCCCCCGGTTTCGCCTGACTGGATGTCTTATTGCGTGCCTATTTCCTTCTCCGGGTTCCAGACTATCTCTGTACCAAGTTTCATCAAAATTGGTTCAGTAGTTTAGTCATAATGAGGTATCAAACACAGACAGTTACTTTCACATTTATAATAGTAAGGATATGGCTAGATATTTCTAATTTACTTAGAGCAAATGCTGTCTTACCTTTCTACTCCAATAACTATCCTACCTATTTTGATAATGATATCTTGAAGTTAGACTGGTTGTAAGAATTTTGAGGTTTTAGACTGCCCATAATTTTACTTGCGGTAAACTCCTGTTTGTTTGATGTCTTTCTTGATTTATTCCTTGACAAATAAATTTTCGTTTTAGGTGCTCCTAGTAATTAAGTTATGGGGAGCAACAGGTGTACTCTTAGAATGGGAGGATACATTCCCATACTCTGGAAATCTTGTGGACATTGGCAGTCAGAGTAACAGCGGTGGTGATAACCTCTACAGTTTGGCCGAAGTGAAGCATATTCTGCAGTTTGCCAAGAACAGTGGCTTGGTGCCAGTAAGATATTAACTGACTCCTTTTTTAGGGTTCCATACCCAAAGAGTGCCAACAAGACCCTATTACCGTCTGTCTGTCGGTCACAGGGCTGTATTTTTATAATCATAACAGGTGGCTAATTGAAATTTTTAGAGAATATGTGTTACTATGGCTGCTATCATAGCAAATATAAAAATAATAAAAGTTAATAAAGTTATAATCCCAAAGGTGGTACGGAACCCGCGATCCGACTCGTACTTGGCCGGTTTTTGAGTTTACTGTCACTCCTTTAAAAAAAAAGAGTAACAAGAGAACCCTATGTCCAGCTGTGAACTGCAATTTTGTAGGACAAAAAATAATCAATTATTTATTTATTACATAACAAACTTACATCTATCATTACAGGTACAGACCTAATGCGATAGAGCAGTTAATTTACAAGCCTAAATAGTTTTTTATTTCAAATAATTATTTCGTACATAATAACCAATAAGTAGCCCTTGTGAATTCGCTCAATGTACACGAAAATATATCAGTCCGTTCAGCTACCGCGACGAGCGTGCGCAAGGCACGCGTCAGCGGCGCCCGCTGCAGCTAGTTGGTTCGCCCACTCGGCACCACCAGCAACTGCGGCCGCCGCCGTCGCCCCGCGTTATCGTCCGGCACGCATAGCTAAAGTTCCTGCAGAATGGCTGGGTTATTTGTTTTTCCCCGAAGTACTTTAAACAAATATGTTGCCAGTGCTACTTCTCTCCATATTTCCAATTTGTAGTATCCTACCATGCATAATATGTTTGTATCCTTCTGGAAAAATTCTGAATTAAATTTTTCGATTGAAACTACAAACAATTCAAACGTATAACGTTACTACAGACTTATTTTCTACAAAAAAACCTTCCTGGCTGTCAGCATTACTGGGTTAGGCAGAACTGTGTTTTTATTACCATATTGTGTGGGCGGGACTCCGGGACTAGGCGACCTGGTCAGGGTATATTTATGATAAATGTACGGCAAATATACACAGTATATTATATTTAAACTCAAGCAAGCCTGACTTAGTTTCTCATTTATTCTTATTCTTTATTGTACACAAAATAATAATATATAGGTAATACAGTTTTGTTGGTAAATTCATGTACAAAGGCGAGCTTAACTCACAAATGAGTTTTCTAACAGCAAACCTTAGAGCAATAGAGAGATTTGATTTAATTTTAAACCTCTTTCGACTTGTAATTATACATAATTTTTTCCAGATTCAACTAATCCAAACCATTGGTCACATGGAGTTTGCTCTCAAGCACCCAGCGTTCCGTGGACTGCGTGAGATTGACCGGTCACCAGCTGTACTGTGTCCTTCGAAGCCCCAGTCTCAAATATTAGTGAGAGCTATGATAGAGCAAGCGATGGATGCACAGCCAGACGCTGAGTACTTGCACATTGGGGCAGATGAGGTAAGATGAAGTATATTGTATCATTATTTATTTCGGATTTTTATTGTTTATTTATTTACTTGAAGTATACACAGAAACACAATAAGATTACATAGGAATGAAGCTATAAAGGCACTCCTAATTTCTTTAAGAACTCTTTTCCCGCAGACCTGCGAGAGAAAATATTGAACGTAAGAAATATAGAGACAGTGTCGTTCTGCTTAGCCTTTTCCCAAATATGTTTGGGTCAGCTTCCTGTCTAACCAGAGTATTTTACACGGCGCGACTGTCATCAGACCTCCGCAACCCAGTTACTGGGTAATGCCGATATCCTAAGGTTAGATCAGTTGTTCAGAAATTCAGGCTTCTGACTACGCGTAACGATTGTCGTAGATATTCGTTTCATACCCGGGACCGACGGTTTAATGTGCTGTCCGAGGCAAAAAAGATTACACATATCTATGCTGTTTATTTCTTTAAGAATCTCATCCTGCAGACCTGCGAGAGGAAGTTTTGCAGGCAAGAAATGTAGAGACAGTGTAAAAGAGTAATCTTCTGTATAAATAAAAGGAGAAACTGACTGACTGACTGATCTATCAACGCACAGCCAACTGCTGGTGTTAGAAACTTGAAATTTTGACTGTAGGCACCTTTTATAACGTAGGCATCCACTAAGCATGGGATTATTCAAAATTCTTCCCCTAACGGGTGAAAAAAAATCACGCAAGCGAAGCTGCGGGTAAAGGCTATTACTAAATATACAGGGTGTAAACGACACCGCGTGTATGACAAGATGTATGAATGTGGATGAAGCGAAAGGGGTATGTAAGAGTCGTAGCATGTGGCGTTCTGTAGTTTCTGCCTACCCCTATGGGAAAAAGGCGTGAGTTTATGTATGTATGTATGTATGTAAACGACACCATGTAATTTCTTCAAACCTCGTGATGTACTGCTGACATAGATTAATCCCGCAGGGGATAATTTTAGACGCAATAAAAAAAACAATAAGTAAACATGTGTTCTTAACGTGAGGTATGATAGCGCCCCGAGTTAAATGACCGCGCGGCAAGCGATAGCCGCGCAATTCGCTCGGGCCGCTAAAATGCCTCACATTAATAACACATGTTTACTTTTCGTATAATTTATTTTATTGAATCTAAACGTTTCTGGTGCGGTGTTAATCTATGTCAGCAGTACATCGTAACGTTTGAAGGAATTACATGATTTCGTTTACACCCTGTATAGTAGTCATACTAGCTTTTGCTCGCAGCTTCGCTTGCGTGATTTTTGTTCACCCCCTTAGGGGTTGAATTTCGAGAAATCCCTTCTTAGTGGATGTTTACGTCACAAAATGAACCTACTGTCAAAATTTCAAGTTTCTAACCCCAGCCGTTTAGGCTGTGCGTTGATAGATCAGTCAGTCAGTCAGCTTCTCCTTTTATATATATAGATTATTTACGTAGGACTTTAAAAAAGTAACCACTTCTTTAAAATTTTCAGGTATGGCACACGGCCGTATGCGCAGACTGCCAAACGAATGCTATGAACAACAAACACAAAGCTGCCTCATTATATTTGAACCACATTCGAAATCTAACCTTATTTATAAAGGAAAAGAGACCAGATTTAAATGTGCTGATGTGGGATGACATGCTTCGGGCAATCGATGTCGGGACTTTGTCAGGTAAGCAATCATTATCTATACTAATATTATAAAGCTGAAGAGTTTGTTTGTTTGAACGCGCTAATCTCAGGAACTACTGGTTGGAATTGAAAAAATATTTTTGTGTTGGATAGTCCATTTATCGAGGAAGGTTATAGGCTATATAACATCACGCTATGACCAATAGGAGCGGAGCATAAATGAAATATGTTGCAAAAACGGGAAAAAAGTCCACCCGCAACAACGCATCAGAAATAACTAAAATATCAACTTTAGAGGACAATACAAAAGTTATTTAACTTTCATATACTTGACTGCCTCGTTGGTCTAGTGGTGGCAAACGCGACTGCTGATCGTAAGGTCCTGGGTTCGATCCCCAGGCTGTGCAAAGTGTTATTGGGTTTTCCGTGTGCAATTCCGTTTATATTAAAAGTTTTTTTAAGGGATTGTTTTTACTTTCAGAATACGCTCTAGGTGATCTGATTGAGCCTGTTCTATGGCACTATAATCCCAGTGAATGCTTCGCCATCGATACAAATCTGTGGACAAACTACGCGCAACTGTTCCCAAAAGTGTGGGCTGCATCAGCGTTCAAAGGAGCCAATGGGAGTTGCCAGGTAAATAAACAATAGTTTAGTCATTATTCCAATTCTAATTAAATTTTTACGGTTCCATTGTTATTCAATGATTTTGTCAACTTCAAGGTTCAAAAAGACACTGTGATGAGTACTAAATATTTACAATGATTAAAAACAAGACATTACAATTAGACGTAGTTAAGCAGAAAAGACTCAACCCACACAGAGTCACTTTTGAGTTATTGACGTTTTGAGTTCAGAGTGGTTTTCTTCAGTGATGCTGTATTCAGATTTTGTAACGTAGTTACACATCCTTGGTAAACTCGATCGTATTTTTATATATAAAAGGTGGTAGATGGTTATATTGTGTATTTCTGGACTTATATAGGAAAATATAGGGTTGGATGATTTAAGCAGGTTGGGTCTTTATAGGTATTAAAAAGAAAATACCTGCCTAATATGTGGTTTGGTTCCCTTTCACAAAAAACGTATTTCCTTTGTTTATTTCTTGGATATTTTTTGCTGAATGAAAGGCCTTATAGACCATTTTGGTAAGTACCAATAATTCAATTATGACAATTTTGTGGATTGAGTCCTTTCTGCTAAACTATGTCCAATTATGTTAATTACAGGATTCATATTGATAGTACTGAATTTGACGTAAATTATTGTTTAGGAATCAGTACCCTGTGTAGGTACATATTATCCTTAATGGAAACAATGTTCTGCCTATCCTTTTCCCAACTATGTTGGTGTCGGATTCTAGTCTAACCAGATGCTGCTAAATACCAGCATTTTACACTAAGTGACTGCCATCAGCCCTCCACCACCCAGTTTCTGGGCAATGCGGATAACCTTAGGTGAGTCCGATTGTCAGACTTTCTGACGTCTGACCCGCAACGACTCATAGGTATCCGTATGACACCCGGGATCGACGGTTTAACGTGCTTTCCGAGGCATGGAGGGGAAATCGGTGTATAATGAACAGTCACCCATCCATGGACTGAACGCGGAAAGCGCAGCTTAACCTCGCGCGGTTGTTAATTAGCAATAATAAGTGAAATTATTTCCAGGTATTATCACCAGTACGCCGCTACGTGAGCAACCACGAGGCGTGGGTGGCGCTGATGAAGACTCAGTCTGAACGTGTGCACTTTGCTGGCATCATCCTTACTGGCTGGTCGAGGTATGTACAGTTCATCACCATTATCCCCCTCCACACCACACACACACGTACGCACATGCACACACGCAATCGCACACGCGCACGCACACGCAAACCTTGACGCACACGCGCACGCACACGTACACGCACACGCCCATGTACATGTACACACAGACGCTCTTGCTCACGCAAATACACATGCGCAAAACACCAAGTCTTTCATAAGGAGATCTACTAATACTAAACCCATTAGCTATAAACGTTAGAAACTTGTTGCTATTTATGTTAACCTAGTTTCACTCCATTCTAGGGAAACAACTTCATGTACCCGGATAAAAAGTATTCTGTCCTAATCCAGGTCATAGTCTACCTTTGTGCTAAATTACATCCAAATCCGTTTAGCCGTTAAGTCGTGATTGATAAACACTGTGGCGGCATCTATCACGCCACATGAAAACTACGCAGCATGATGATTGTCTAGCAGACTACAGCGACAACAATGACAGCTGTCAAAGGAAATGTCACAAATCCTGCATCGCGATATCAAGATCTGACACGGAGTTAGTATATATATATACAGGGCGTCCCACGGATATGCCACATGGAGGGAAAGTACCTTAAATACAGTAGATGGAACATTTTACTGAAAGAAGACATTATTTGAATTTAAAAAACAATTTAAACTGCATTCATAGATATTTAAATAATTACATGGTTGAACCGGGAATCGAACCCGGTACATGAGAAATATAATCAGCCTGTAGCTTTATCATACCGATCGAAAGGCTTCATCGTATTGTTTTTTTCGAAATAACAGTGTCACAACACAAATAAAAGGAAGACCATGAATTTCAACATTTGATTGCCCGCCAGGCATAAGACCCGCCTGGTAGGAGGATCCTCCCTTTTCGTTGGAGGAACACTATACCTCGTTCCTCCACAAAACATCCAAATTCACAAACTAATAAACATCCAAACTTACACGTTTATAATAAACGTACAATTATTTGTTGTGTGTTTGTCCACAGATATGACCACTACGCCACTCTATGTGAACTACTACCAGTATCTCTGCCGAGCCTGGCCAGTTGCTTGCGTGTCTTAACCAAAGCAGAGGGGATACCGCGAGGTAATACTCTTTTTTCATTATAAACGTATTCTGATTTTTCTTCTTTGCATGTCAATAGCTTCAACTATAAATGGTTTTTGAACAGTAAGTGGCTACTTCGATAATCTTTATTTGTAGCTTGCTATAACTTGGTTCAATAAGAATGGATATAAATGGCGGATGACAAGTCCTGCCTTCTCACTTATGTTGTATTGCTATCTTAGTTTCGCCCCGTGCGGTGTGGACAATTTTTCTTTTGCAAATCATAATTCAAATTAATTCGAATCTAAACATTCAAATTTAGAAGCCTTTTTCAATTATTTTATCAAATTAAAACTTGATATTAATTAATTACGAAATACTTTAATGATATTAGCCAATAAATTATTCAGCAAGTCGATATTTTTACAACGTACAAATAATTAAGATGTAAAAAATAAATTAATATTTTTAATTATTGTTTTGCTTACCATACCGTGCATTTCAAAAGTACAAGCCGCCAATCCTATCCATTTTTCATTGACACGGCTACTTTGAGATTTAAACATAGTTGAACTGAAGGCCATGCTCAGCCTATCGCAGCCCACTGTTGGACATAAGCCTCTCCTTTGGCCTATTCGCCGCCGCGAACCACATGGTATTTTTGTTTTGGTGTGACAGGGGGTCGTCGATCCAAAAGGTGGCACCACTGCGGGGCGTGGCCCGTCACACTACTTACGACGTACTTTAACCCAGGTGCACATCTCATAAGTTTATAAGTTATTTATTACATAAATAATTTCAATAGCTCTTTTTGTTATATGACATTAGAAAAAGTGCCTGCAGAAACTAATTTGCTATAGTTCGCGCGGTAGATAAGACACGGCAAACTATACTCGGGCCATTACAAACGTGCGAACTGAGTCATAAATCATTTTTATCGGACCTCTCGCTCGCACTTATAGGCCTTATGAAACTGCCCTAGTGTTGTGTGTAACAGTAAAAAAGGCTTTGTCGATAGTCGATAAAAGGTAATAAGGGAGAGGTTAAGGAAATAATGCAAATATTGTTTAGGATGTGTTTTTTTATTTCTGCTTCTAAAAACATACTATATTAAATGCTATAAAACTTAAATTAATACCTACCTTTCACCTAATTGCATTAATTAGTCATCGAAATACCGCGTCGCCCACCTGCGACCGAGCGGCATCCCTTTATCGATAACGACTTGCGCAGCATTGTCACATTCCTTTAACGTAATGATTTATGACTCAGTTCGCACGTTTGTAATGGCCCGAGTATAACAGAGCCAACCTATTGTTTTGCACCCCCCTCTCGCCGCTCACATACCGAAGGCGGTGACTAGCCGTCACGTGCGGACTATAGTGGATTTATCGCTTTTGGTATATCGTCATGAGTATTTATTACAGAAACGCTGATAAACGAAATCTTGCCATCACCGGAGTGGCCTGGCGAGGAGTTGGCGAGATGTATTCACTCTTTTGTCATCATCAGGGAGCGATGCCTATCTTTAATGAATAGCGATTTGTGAGTACTCATTTTTATGATGTCTCACATTCCTTAGGGTGTTACTATACCAATCGATCGATCGTCGATCGATGCCATCGTTCGACATCGATCGATGCCATCGTTCGACATCGATCGATGTTGATCGATTGGTGTGATAGCTTTAGCTGATCGACGGATACCGTTCGTCTAACCAATCGGTCGACGTTGATCGATTAACCCCGGCTATAATCCATCAGTTTCTTTCGAAATGTATTCACAAGAGGATGCGTTGTCCATCGATCGATCGACAATCGATCGATTGGTCTGGTAGAAACTATCGATCGACGTCGAGTAATCCATTCTACCATCGAGCGATGAATTGGCCTGGTAACACCCTTAGAATTCTGCCGTAGTGTGGGTAGACCAGGAACAATTAGCTTGCTTTTGGCTTTGGTGCTGGAACAATTGCGTGGGGAAATCTTTGCGGATACCAGCGGGACACGCCCACTCGAGCGGGCTTTGAATGCGACCGTAGGTACTACATCAGTCACCGCAGATTGGGAGACGGACTGCCACCAGGGGGCATATGACTATTTTCGTGTACATTGAGCGAGTTCACAAGGACTACTTAAGAATAAGAATAAGAATTATTTATTGCGTAACTGTGTACAATTAGATCTTATAATATAGCAGATTTTAGGATCAACAGTCTACCCATGTCGGATATGCAATACTTAACAAAGTAAAGCAAATTGATTATTTATTTCCAAGTGTTAATTACAGACCTACCTACTACATCATTTTTTGCCAAAGAACTCGTGCAAATTATAATAAACATTATTAAGTAACATTCTTTTTAGTTTGGTTTTAAACTTGTTTCCATTTAATTGTCTTATAGCTGGTGGTAAATTATTGTATACACGAATAGCAGTTATGTTATTGGGTGCTATGTTACGGAGTAATTTAGTTGTAAATATATTTATATTTTGGCTTGTTCAGTTTAACTTCTTTATCGCATTAGGTTTGCTACATGTACCTAATGATAGTTTTACAACTATCATTTTTTTTATTTTTTTATAAAAACATTTGCCCCACACTAGGATTTCTCCTGTATCGTGGGTGCGTTTACAGACACAAATCTTCACATGCACAAACATCCAGACCCAGACCAAGCGTGTCGTCAATACATGTAGCCACTTACGTTTGTGATGTAAATAAATAAATAAATGATTATTTTTTCAAAAAAACTATAGAAAGGACACGATTGTTGAACATATAAATACATACAATAAAAATTAAGGAGATACACGCTTTTAAAGTTATTTGATAGGCGTATTCTGTCCTTGTTGCGCGAAACCGACATTGTACGGAGTATTGTGAAATTGCTATGAAGTTTTAGAGGCATGACGTCATCGCTCGGTAGTGCTGTCTCTACCTAATCGAACAACAAATGAAAATGTTGTGTTATTATGTTCCAGGGTAACAACATGGTTGAATCCATGGCAGATTGAACGAAGGTACACAGTTCCAGTACATGTCGAAGGAATCGCAGTTGCGGGACAGCAGTGAGTGTTAATTAAATAACACTCTCTTAATCGACATAATATTTGAAAAATTTAGAGACTGCAAAATCTCTTTTATTGTTAGAACTTAGAATTTCAGCAATACTATAATTATTTGTTCACAATAATATTCAAAAACACGTATAGAGCACATATGTAACGCAAGTTGATCTACTTTGCATGCTATTTAGTAGGAGCAATGCTCCTACTTATTAGGCCTTTGACGTGAAAGGAAACCGTAATAGGTAGCCAATTCATTTTTTTTACAGAATATGTGTTACTATGGCCGCTATCATGGCAAATATTAAAAATAATAAAAATTCTAAACTCAAAGGTGGTAGGTACAGAACCCTTAGTGCGCGAATCCCACTCGGACATCGCCGGTTTTTAGGGTTCCGTACCCAAAGGGTAAAACGGGACCCTATTACTAAGACTCCGCTGTCCGTCCGTCTGTCACCAGGCTGTATCTCATGAACCGTGATAGTTAGACAGTTAAAATGTTCACAGATGTTGCCGCTATAACAACAAATACTAAAAAACAGAATAAAATAAATATTTAAGGGGGCTCCCATACTACAGACGTGATTTTTTTTGCTGTTTTTATAGATAATGGTATGGTACCCTTCGTACGCGAGTCCTACTCGCACTTGGCCGGTTTTGTTAAACTGCAGATCCTTTTAATCGTGGATGCGTTTACACAGACACAAATCTTATGCACAAACACGTTGACCCAGTTTAATTATTTGTAGGCTTTATAAATATTTGGTCCGTGCGGGTATCGGAGTCGCGACCTATAGTTCAGTCAAGCGCGAAGCCATTGTGCCAATTCAATCGTCTAAAATGGCAACCACTTAACAATATCTTGATCTTGTTATCTTTGCCTTGCATTTTTTGTATTTAACCCTCATTTTATTCCCCAGCTTGCTGTCAGAACTAACGATACTCCAAGCTGACCTATCGACCTACCTTCACGAGATAACCGGCGAGAGGAGTGCGGACGAATGGCTGAAAACATACCTGGAGCCGATGATGAGTAAACTGACTGTACTCTGCGAGATATCTCATGATAGATCCACTTGTGTTGCCAGTGTACGACCTTTGATCTAAAGTGTTGTTTATTAAAATCACGTAGGGTAACTCTTGTAGAGCAGTCTATGACGTGTACAGTTGGGGAACGAAAATGTTGTACACCTTAAGGTTTATTTTTGCTTGCACAGTGCAAGAAACAACCTATTTTAACGACTACGTATTGCCAACATTATATAAATAAATATACAAGTATTTTTTGACTGGATATTAAAAATTATAATGGTGACATGATGAAAACCACTGGTAATGTCAATTTATTTAATCATCGAATTGATTGATGAATTGGTTTTTACATTAAATCAGAGACTTATACGGCATATGGAGGCAAAAGGCAATTTTGATCTTCGCTACCAAATAATTAAACATAATTTTCCATGCATTGGTCTGTTCCGTTCAACAGTTTGAAAAGGTAACATGTGCCCGCGATGTGGGAAAGGAATGAATTGCAAACTGATGAACCCATTTATTCCCCTACTGTACATAGTAGCGAGATTATTCTAGGTCCCTAGTAGTTACATCACTACGGTCTATCTAGTCTATATTAGACACGGTCTCGGCTCTACATGTACGTAAAAATGCGAGAAAATTATATTAGACTAATCTCCAAGCCCCCCTTTTCGAATTCATGTGCGGGTCAGAATTTGATTATCACTAGCGTTAACGGGGAAGGAAAAACATCGTGAGGAAACTTGCACACCTGTCAGGGCTCCGTAAAGTTCTCGATGGTGTGTGTAGTCTGCCAACCTGCACCAGGCCAGCGTGGTGGACTAAGGCCTTAACCCTTCTCATTCGGAGAAGAGGCCCGTGTCCAGCAGTGGGACAGTAATGGGCTTATTATGAATCTCCAAACCCCCCTTGCTCTATAGCGGACGAGGCAGTTTAGTAGAATGTGAAATAAATGTAAGATAATACGGTGATATCTACTTTATATTATGTACCTACTCCATGTGTCACATAAACAGTTAACGGATAATTATATTGCAACGATCCTGAAAATAGCTCTGATGATTACGAAAATATGTCTTAGATTCCAATTATCCGGTCCTTTGCAATCGTCCTAGGATTATCGCAAAGATCTGACTTTCACGATTATTCTACGATGTATGAGTCTTTAGTTACAGATCTGTAGTGACTCGAGGAGATTACTATACGTGCCAAATAAGAATAGTACTGTCAAGACGCCATTTTGTTCCGCATTACTCGTGAACTTCATTACCAAAGCGTAAGGTGTGCAAAAAAATAAATAAAGAAATTATACTCAGTTTGATTATTTTTAGTTTACTTTTTTGGTATTTTAGTCAATTTACGCCAAATTAATTATACAATAATTATATTATTATTATGGCGACTTATTAGGGTGACCAGTAGCATTTCGTGAAGTTAACTATATTATTGGTTCATCTCTTTAATGAATACTGTTTTCAACCATTATTAACTTATCCAAAATTATCTATTTATGGAATTCAAGAAATAACATTTTATAAAAATGAATATAAATAATAATGAAATCTATGAATATAAAAATATAACATTTTTCTTTTCACAGTTTTTTTGCTGTCCGTAATAATTTGACAGCTATCGTGTGAAGTTGTAGCAAGCGCGATCCTATTCTTATTTGGCACGCATAGTAGACAACTTATTCGGTCTTCTCTCGTTTCGCGGGAATAGCTCATGTCGTCTGGTAAATATTACCCAGTCAGCAAGGTTGGTAGACAGGTTGACTGCCCAGGGTGCGCCGGACGTACTTAGATATCGTCACTTGTGGAGGAAGAACCTCCAAATTACTTGTTTAGTAAAGAGGAATATAACTAATCAATTGGTAGCATTAGTCAAGTTGTTGTTTGAAAACTAAGGACATACTTGTGTGTATGTTAACGACTGAAGACGTCAAAATTGGGCGTAAGAGTATGTTAGGTAAATATTGGTGTCAATTCTGTTGTGCACAAACCAAGCTCAATTTAGGCTACTGCCATCTTTTTCTGGTATAATAAGAAAGAGACGGACGTAAATAAGAGCTGTCAAAGGAGAATGGGCGAAATGTTTAGAAGTTGGTCTACTCCTCCTCTAGCAATTAATGATAGGTCATTAGAAAGGTCTTTTTAAGTGAAACATTTGGTACTAACACAACTAAATTCAATTGTTAGTATTTTCCGAGTTATAACACCTTTAAAATGAAAAATAGTTTATACAAGGTTAGTCGGAAAGGGGGTACTAAGCCGCGGGCCACCTAAAGTATCACTGATGACTATTTTAAAGCAAGTGTTAAAATTTCAAAATTCGATAATTTTTATTTGCATACAAAAAAGATTTATATTTTAGTTTTTTCAAAAAAAAATCTTACCTGCTTTAGTTATGAATTCAGAAAATTAATTTTCTAATCCATGACCTCAAGTATGACCTAAATTGTAAAAACAGCTGATCATAGCTATGGACAGATAGATTTTAGCATATTCTTTACGAAATGTTTGAAAAGCTATTTCTCTTACACTATCGAGTTTTGGGGAAAGTTGTAGAACAAAAGTTATCCCTTATGGGTACTTTAACACCCTTTCGGCTTAGTACCCCCTTTCCGACTAACCTTGTATATCCATACTATCACAATTTCTTCTCTACTCATCTTCTAGCAATGAGTGGTATATCATTAGAAAGGTGTTTTTAAATAAAACATTTGGTACTATCACAACTAAAGTCAATTGTTAGTATTTTCCGAGTTATAACACCTTTAAAGTGAAAAAACTATACTAATATTATAAAGAGGAAAGACTTGTATTTTTGTATGTAACGAATAAACTTAAAAACTACTGGACTGATTTCAAAAATTCTTTTGCCGTTAGAAAGCTACATTATCAGTGAGTAACATAGGCTACGGGCGGAGCCGTGAGGACACAGCTAGTCGTTTATATGCATAATATCACAGTTTTTATTGTTCCTTATATGTACTAAAGTATCGCTACGTTCTTATCATATTATTTGCAAATAATAGTTATAGTGTGAAGAAAATGAAAGTGACTTAAACATAACTGGCGAAACGTGGGAGCATTATACACCTCTGCCTACCCCTTCGGGAAATTCAGGCGTCATATTACGTTGTGTTACTTAGGTAGGTATCTTAAATAATTATTATGACCAAGCTCCTATGGCAAAACGTGTAAAAAGTAATAAATAGCAATATTTGAGCGTATCATCGTTTTTAAATGGTTACATTTAATGAGCTTAAACTCCATAAATACTAATAATTGACAGTAGCTGTAATAGGGTATGTGACTATAATTTTTTTATTAGAAATCTCGTAACTATTACAAAAATGATAGGCAACAGTGAAAAAACTACTGAAATATTTAATAAAATGCCCAAGATATAAACAATTGAAAATTGCTCACTAGACAGAGACAACATGACGCCACAATGACGTCATACCTTGCAAACTTCATAATTATTTGACACCACTCTGTACAATATCCGTTTCGCGCGACAAGGACAGAAAATGCCCCCTCCACAAACTTCGCAAGCGTGTAGCTCCTCTATTTCTTCGTCGATTTTATTTATTTTTTCACATATCAATTTGTATCTATACTTTCTTTAAAATAATACTAAATTGTTGTACATTTTTAATAGTAGTCAACTACCCTATACAAAAAATATTCTAGTTCAAATAACCTTTCTATTGACATACCACTCATTGCTAGAGGAGGGGTAGACCAAAACATCCATTCTCCTTTAGTTGAACTAAAATTGCCATAAAAATTTAGACGCCATGTTATAATGTGTCGAGCAAAAACACGGTGAAGTTCAAGGCGTGAACTAGTTTGACATCTCTAACTTAGTTCTTATCTATCACCGTCCTATTCTCGTGCTGTCTGTTAGTAAAAGATAGCAATTCTCCCATTTTGGTTTGGTTGGTGAATAAGATAATTGGCACCACTGTCATGATTAACCACAGAATGGAGGGATAGCGTAAACAGTTTGGCTAGGTTGGTATCAGTTCTTATATTTATAGAAGTTTATGGAGAATGTTGGTCAAGACTGATTTTTGAAGGGTAAGGTAGAGATATCTTATTCAGTTTGGCTAGGACGGTATTGGGTGTCAAGACTGATTACTAAAGGGATGGTTGCCTTTTTATGGGTAGGAAGAGGCTGGTAAGCAAGAAGAAAGCCTCTATTTGAAAGTGGTGATAATTGTTGTGTAAGTCTTGTAAGGCTAAGAAGAAAAGAGGTTTTTTAAAGCCACTAGGGGTAGTGATAGCTTCGAGTCGCGCTGCGAGATACAATGAGCACGTCACGTAAATTTTGGTTTTTATGAAAACCAATCGCGTTTAAATGTTAATAACAGTAATAAAATAAAGATATCTCAAAAATTTACGAAGTTATAGGCACTCAAAGTGAGCAATTTTTAAAATGTCTACTGCCTACACTTTATTAGCACATGACGTCATCTGACATAAGTATTATTGGAGGTGTTGTATCGCGTGACGTATGCGCTAGATACGGCGCATTCAAAATATATTTGCTCAATTTCAGTAACTACAGGAATTAAAAAAAAATTGTTTACCAAAAGTAAACTGATCTTTGAGTAGGTATAGGAGACGAGCTCATTGACAACAATATTTAATGGGATTTCATAAATAAAACTAACCTGTCAATAGAAAAGTAATGTATCTTAGTCATAATAGACCAAATTTAAAAATCACTTACGTATTTTATTTAGTTAATCAATAACGAATTTATGTAATGTAGAATTTTATATAGTCATTCGTTTTTTAAACCTTGTAAATAGTTTAGCGCTCAATTTAATGGTGTCAGAAACGTATACTCTCGGCGGCCGCACTAAACTATTATAGTTTAATGTAGGTTGACGTTATAATATAAAACACGATCTGTTAAGACTAATTTACACAACAATAGTTTCTAGAAGCAAGTCTCGTTTTGTCTTTGTCTTCCTCTTCAATGAAAACAGAGATAGCATGAGACTCCCTTCGAAAAACTATCTACGTGTAAATGAGCCTTTAGAACGCATTCTCTAGGCGGCCATACTGTAATTGAATATACTCTTCTTCACGACCATGTGAATAAAGTACCCATAATAATGAATGACTGTTGTTCAACAACTTTCCCTAGATCAAATATACATAGAAATAGTGGTAAAGTTTCATAAAAAATACGCAAAAAATCTATCTATTGTCATCTGAGTGTACATTTTAGGACATATTTGGGGTCATGGATTATATCTCCGTTTTCTGAATTTGTAACTAAATCAAGGTTATCGATATTTTAGAATTAAAATTTTTGTATAGCATGTAATAAAATAAACGAATTTTGAAATTGTGATGACTGTTTACAGCAAGTGTTATGCTGTAAACCAGGGATGCACAGAACTATTAGGACTAGGGGCCACTCGGGTAGACTATGAGCTAAAAGCGGGCCAACATAATTAAAAGACAAAAATGTTAAAATAAAGATTAATAAAAAGAAAATTGTTCGGTGGTCTTAAGTTGGCCCTTATTGTTAAAATATTGCAGTATTTTCATACGAATGCATCAGAGTTTAATTCGCGGGCGGGCCGCACTACATTAACGAAGGGCCGCGGTCTGTGCATGCCTGTTGTGAACAGTTCTCACTCTCCGACTAACCATGTACAGTACGCGCGCGAACTGAATGCAGAGCTGAGGAATGCGTGTGGGAATGCGCTAGTGCTGTTAGATGACAAGGACAGCACTACATATGCGGGCGTGTGAGGCGAGGCGTGCGGACGGCGGGGGGAGCTACACCTTAGGTCTCGAATGCATTCAGTTCGCGCGCGTACTGTATATCTTTATATTATAATTCGACTGTACGTGTGTATGTCACTGAACTCCTCCTAAACGGCTGGACCGATTTGAATGATTTTTTTGTATGCGTTTGGGTGGCGCCCTGGATGGTTTAGATTCACAATTGGACCCGGCAGGTGGCGCTGCTGTCGGTATGTTACCAAATTTTCCGGACAGGACGTCGTCTGTTGGGTCCGCTAGTTCAATATAAAAAAATGTATTAAGGAGAAGTTGCAGTTCTCCAAGTACCACCGAACCTCTAAATAGCATCAGAATCGGAATGGTGAATTCTTATAGTTACATTTGAACTATTCAGACATACACCTTTTTGCATTTATAATATTAAGTGTGGATTTAATTATTTATTATATGCATTTATTTGTAATAATATATTTCATTTTAAGAAAAATGAGTACCTAATCATTATTTCCTACGGTAAAATCATTCTAAGGGCCGATTTTACCTAATTACCTACCTGGTATTTTTTATCTAAGGAATAAATAAATTCAAAGATATTTATTTTGAGTACCTAAGTGTATAATGGTGTTACAAAATAAAAATAAAGTTCACTTAAACTTAGTTACCTACTTTTTTCACGCGTTGCAAAAATATAGGACTCTTAATTAAAAAATTATATAAACTTTAATTAAGAGTACAATTTTCAATAAGTAGATCGCCCTATTAACTTTTGTTATTTATTCATTAAATTAAACGTTTTGTCAGATTTTCTATTCAAAAGCTGTGAAATCTTCAAACCTCCTTCAAATGATTTTTATTGTCAGATACTAGTCTCTTGTATCTGACAATAAAAATCGGCCTTTAGAAATATTAATTTAAGCCAATTTTTGTTAATTAAATATATTGGTGTTTAACATTTCTGCTGATAAATTGACGCAGAAGCGCGTGAGTCGATACAAAAATATTTTTTTTACTAAGTTGATAAAGGTCCCAATATCATTATGCCGTGAAACCACAATTTTAATAACATTTTAATAGATTTTCAATAACTGTTATCTCTATAGTCAATGTAAGCAATATGCCTAAGAATAGAAAATAAATAATTAATGAAATCAAATAGTTTCTTATTTATAAATACCTAGTCCTTTACAAAATTACCCCAATACAACTTGTCGAACAGATGAAGAACATTACAATGACTCGTCTTATATGTAGGAAAAGCGGATATATTTAAGTACTTGCAAGCTCATGGATGATCTATAACATAAAGATATCATCTATACCCAATAGGCAGTCGTCATTATCTTCCTGCCCTGGTCCAAATTAACTTGGGGTCGGCGCAATAAATGTTTTCCTCTTCCATTCTTCCCTGTCAGCCGTCTCGTCACTTACTCCCTTATCTTTCATATCCTCCCTCACACAATCCATCCATCTTTTCTTTGGTTTCCCTCTCCCCCTTCATCCATCGGTATTCATATTGATCACTCTTAGTCACATGTGTTTCATCCCTCCTCATCACATGCCCATATCAAGACACGATTTTCTTTCAACTTTTCTGTCACTGGTGCCACTTTAAAACCCTCTAATATAGGTACTTATTTCTTACTTTATCCATTCGCGTCACTCCACACATGCATCTCATCATTCTCAAACGTAATAGGCAGTCGTAAAAATATATTTATTTGGCAATGACCGACATAAATGGTCTCTTTTCAAATGTTATGGTGGTAGCTGATGGGGGACACGCATACAGAGGTCCAGAGCCTTTGGTATTGGCAGTCCCAATCTTAATTACACTCAAAATCTGTCCCGAGGTCACGGGACATACCACTACCGTTGACCGTCTGTAAGGAGTTAGACCTCGGAACAGACTTGGATAATAATTACATACAATTATTACTTAGGTACTATTACAGTAATTAAAAAAGCAGTGATAGCCTAGTGATGTGACCGTCGGACTGCCAAGTCATAGATCTCGAGTTCGACCCCAAGGTTCGACCTCTGACTACGTATTTAATTAATTATCACTGTAATTAATTATCACTTGCTTAAAAACGGTAAAGGAAAACATCGTAAGGAAACCGGCATGCCTGAGAGATATTTCTCGAAGCCAAGTCAGAGGCCCATGGGCGGCATAAACTGTCACCAGGTTAGTCTCTAACCACACGAAAAGAAGAAGAGTTAACGTGTTACGAGTTACTTAGATTGTGCTGTCACTTCTTCACCAATAGGTCCAATAGATATCCCCTACCCAACGCTAAAACTTTTTTATTTATTAACCCTGCTTATCCCACAATCCGAAAAAACTTACGGAGGGTACACTTAAAAATCCGGCTTTGTTCCGGAAAAAATCTAAGGCCATTATGACATTCATAAAGGAAAACGGAATGTTAAAAAACTAGAGGAAAGCGACGGTCGTTACGTCAGAATGCCGACTTTGCAGGAAATGAAGCGTCTGACACAATCCTCGCGAAATATTACGTCACGGATCTTGTGGGCAATTAGCGTGGACCATCAGATATGTGGAGATGTAACACAGATTTGGACAGTGGGAATTATGTTTAAGCTTTCGAGATCTTTTGTATACAAGGTTAGTCGGAAAGGGGGTACTAAGCCGCGGGCCACTTAATGTATCACTGATGATTGTTTTAAAGAAAGTGTTAAAATTACAATATTCGATAAAAGAAATAACCATGCCAAATGATTTTTATTTTAGTGTTTTCAAAAATTCTTCATCTCTGCTTTAGTTACGAATTTAGGAAATGGAGCTTCTAATCCGTGACCCCAAACATGACCTAAAATGTGAAGACAGCTGATAATAGCCGAGGATGGGTAGAATATAGCGTATTTTTTTTGAAATTTTTGAACAGCTATTTCTCTTTAACTAATGACTTTTGGTGAAAGTTGTAGAACAAAAGTTGTCTATTATTATGGGTACTTTAACACCCTTTCGGCTTAGTACTCCCTTTCCGACTAACCTTGTATAAGTTTTGTGGGAAATAAACTTGGTTTTAAGAGAGGGGCTCGTGGTTAATTACCAACCGCGCGGGTCATACGATTTGCGAGGTTAAGCTGCGTTTGCCGCGGTCAGTCTGTGGATGGGTGATCCTTCGTTAAAAATAGAGACCCTTCCGTGCCTCGGAGATTACGTTAAACAGTTGGTCCCGGGTATCATGCGAATACCTATGACAGTCGTTATGGGAAGTCATAAGCCCGAAAGTCTGACAAACGGTCTCATTTTAGGATATCGGTATCGCCCTGTAAGTGAGTTGTGGAGATCTGATGGCAGTCACTCCGTTAAAATACTGGTATTAAGCCGCATCTGGTTAGACTGGAAGCCGACTCCAATATAATTGGGAAAAGGCTAGGCAGAACAATAATACCTATATCTTGGTGTTAAGAGTGTTTTTGTGAGGCTTCAAAATCAAAATAGCATTTATTAAAAATGGGCTATTTAAAGCCAATCAACAATTTCTGAACGTGAACCATAGAGAAAGTGCCCAAAAATGCCCGCCAAATGCTCAAATAACCTGTTATGTAAACAATAGTAGCCCAAAACTAAAGAATGAGAATAAAGTGTAGCCTGTTTTCAGGGAACTAAAAATACTTGGCAGTTGGTTGAAATGCAATAATAACAATAGGTACTGGCCCCCATCTTTACATAGTATAAAACAACTTCGCTCCACTGTCTGTACGTGTATCTTTTAAACTACGCAACGGATTTTAATGCAGTTTTCAGCAATAGATAGAGTGATTCAAGAGGAAGGTTTATATGCCCCACATTAGTATCTACATTGCACCCGTGCGAAGCCGGGGCGGGTCGCTAGTAAGGTATAAAATAATATACCTAAGCTTTTTTAAATAAATATACTTTTTATTTTTTTTATGCTTGACCTGGTCGCGTTTGACCTTAGTCTCACCTGATAGTAAGCGCAGGCAGGGTCAAAGATGAAGCAATCGAATCTAAGGAACAGAGATATAGAGGGAATCCCCTATACCCCTCTGGCTCTCACATGCTACGGAACATAGTAAACTGATTAGGACTGGACTTTAATGTGTAGCTAGCCAGGCGGACCGTATAGATACCACCAAGCAAAATTGAAAATGCATACATACATACATAAACTCACGCCTTTTTCCCATGGGGGTAGGCAGAAACTATAGAACGCCACATGCTACGACTCTTACATACCCCTTTCGCTTCATCCACATTCATACATCTTGTCATACACGCACGCCGGTTGAGAGTACTACGCACCTGACCTTTGTGAAGAACATCACCAATAACATCGATGTATGTCCTTCTAGGACGTCCTCTACCGGCGTTCCCATTAACATCCGCCTTATACATTTCTTTTGTTAATCGCCGTTCACTCATTCTCTCAACATGGCCAAACCACCTAAGCATACTCCTTTCAATTTTTGTCACTACATCATCTTTTAAACCGCAACTTTGTCTAATCTCTTCATTTCTCAATCTATCATTCAAAGTTACACCGCACATACTTCGCAAGGAACGCATTTCCACGGCATTTATTCTACTTTCATGCCTCTTCTGCCACGACCAACATTCACTTCCATACATAAGCGTAGGTACCAACACACCATTATGGACAGCCAGTCGTGCCTTTTTGGACATCAACCGGCTAGCCACAACCGCATGCAAAGCACCATTTACTTTATTTCCCGCATTTGCTCTCCTTTCCACATCTTCGTCAATCAAAAGAAAATACATTTTATTAAATTGACGATATTACCATAATATTACTTTGTTTAATTATTTTTGCAAATTTGGCTATTTAGGTACCTATATAGCTCCATGTTTAAAGGGACCTAATTTTAAAAAATGCGAGGTGCCCCACACTTTTTTTT
Source organism: Amphipyra berbera (assembly GCA_910594945.2). Taxonomy (NCBI): domain Eukaryota; kingdom Metazoa; phylum Arthropoda; class Insecta; order Lepidoptera; family Noctuidae; genus Amphipyra; species Amphipyra berbera. Next base: position 18,867,336 of record OU343125.1, on the reverse strand, counting down.
CACCAATAAAATCTACTTAGGTACATTCTAACATAACATCACGCCAATGTATTTCCCGAAGGGTTCGGCAGAGGTGTTTTTAACCGAATTCCAAAAAAGGAGGAGGTTCTCAATTCGTCTGTTTTTTTTTTAATGTTTGTTACCTCATAACTCTGCCATTTATAAACCGATTTAGATAAAAAGAAAAATTTGAAAGGATATACTTCCAGATTGGTCCCATTTAAATTTGGTGAAGATCTGATGAAGAACTTCGGAGATAACCAATAGAACTCCTCAATGACGAACAGTACGCATAATGTGATGATGTTAGGAGCAGCGTCTTTACTAGGTCCAACCATATTTTAATTAAGGCCACTAAAACGAAAAAAATAAAAAACATTTTAACAAAAATAAAACGGACTTCAAAAAAACGATGAAAAGAATAAAATAATTACCATATTATAAAATTAACAGTTTCAGAAGTCGGTGCCTTCAATTTGGTTCAGCGTGGATTAGCACCGACTTCTAAAACTGTTAATTTTATAATATGGTAATTATTTTATACTTTTCATCGTTTTTTTGAAGTCGGTTTTATTTTTGTTAAATTTTTTTTAGTACACTATCATTTCGCCAGTTATGTTTAAGGCCCATGTAACAGGGGGCGAGTCTATTGCCATTAACCGGGCACAAATACAGACTTCTGGCTGCTACTGAGACATTCCTAATGGAAAAACTCAATAACACTTTGTCCGACCTGGGGATTGAACCCTGGACACCATGCTCAGCAGTCGCGCTTGCGACCACTAGACCAACAAGGCAGTCAATGTACCTACATTCTATTAATCCATAACAAAGTAACTATATCAAAATTTGCGAAAGTTATCTACTACGCTTACCATTTGAAACTTCATAAGGTAGGTACTCCGATATTCAGATTCGGTGCACTAAAACTTATCAGAGGGCGCGGAGTTGAATCGGCAATTATCAGTTCTCTAGCATCCCGATAAACGGCTTAAGGCTATGTCATATTGAGAGGTGCTTCATTTTATGCTGAATTTGTAAGAGGGAAATGGTATTATTTATATTATCTAGTGTAACGCCTCGCCATATGCCAGCCGAGCCACGACAGGAAGATGCGTCAAACTTATTACGTCAAGCCTGCAGTTGATTGGTGGTGACGTAACAACCGACTTACCATCGCCATATCGCCTGATTTAGGGTGGTGGATTATGATTATATAGTCTGGGGAGCTCATTTTATGGGTAATTCTGTCTGTACATTAGAGCAGTGTTCCGCAAAGTGTGTGCCGCGGCACACTGGTGTAGGTACCGTGGTCATTAATTGGTGTGCCGCGGGAAAAATCTATCTATATGTACTTCTATACTAATATTATAAAGAGGAAAGATTTGTATTTTTGGATTTTTGTATGTAACGAATAAACATAAAAACTACTGGACCAATTTCAAAAAATCTTTTGCCGTTAGAAAGCTACATTATCACTGAGTAACATAGGCTACGGGCGGATCGGTGAGGACACAGCTAGTTTCTTATAAAATTATAAAGGCGGACGGAAATAATGTATTCTTTGCTATCTTTATATGATTAAAATATGTTTTTTTATTTATGGTGTACCTCTGAAATTCCCCGATTTCGTAGGTGTACCTAGAACACAAAAAGTTTGCGGAACACTGCATTAGAGTATAAGCCAAAACTCTGTCCAATTATTGACATAAATAAATAGTGTATAATCAACCCTGAGTGTTTCAATTCGTTTGTTTCACTAGTTAAGTCTGATGGCAGTAGTTATAAAAATGTTCTACACAGCCTTTTCCCAACTAGGTATGTCGGGGTCAGCTCCCAGTCGAAACAGATGCGGCTGAATACCAGTATTTTATACGGAGCGACTGCCATCAGACCTTCGCAACCCAGTTACTGGGTAATGCTGATATCCTAAGGTTAGACCAGTTGCTAGACTTTCGGGCACGGATTTCCCGTGACGACTGTCATAGGTATTCGTTCGACACCCGGGACTGACTGGTTAACGTGCTCTCTGAGGCACAGCGGTCTCGATGTGTAACGACCGCGTCAACTATCCACGAACTGACAGCGTCAAGCGCAGCTTAACCTCGCAAATCGTATGATTCGTGCGGTTGGTAATTAGCCATGAGCTCATTAGTGAAGCCTGATGGCAGTATTTTAAAAATGTGACCTTTGTTTTCTTAGCCACAGAGCTGGACAACAATGTGAGACTTACATGGAAAAATATATAAAGAATAGCAGTGATAGCCTAGTGGTGTGACTGTCGGACTGCTAAGTCATAGGTCTTGAGTTCGAATACAAGGCATGCACCTCTGACTTTTCTGATGCATGTGCGTATTGTATATTATCACTTGCTTAAGAACGGTGAAGGAAAACATCGTGAGGAAACCGGCATACCTGAGTGATATTTCTCGTCGGCAGGTGAAGCCAAGTCAGAGGCCCATGGGCGGCGTGAACTCTGACACCAGGTTAGTCACTAACCACACGAAAAGAAGAAGATGGAAAGAGAAAAGGGTTTTCTCAATATAATGCCCTTATTTAGCTACGCTACCAAGATACATACACCCATATTTTAAGCCGTTCCTCCAAAATTTAGTCGACTTGTCGACTCAGGATACCTTGAGGACGGCCTCGAAAACACCTTCAAAATTGTATTTAGTCGCAATTTCGAGTGAACTTTGAGGTTCCTCGACCGAGGGATACTCACATGACTTGAAGTAGAGTGGAGTCATAACATCATAATTTCGACGATTTTTGTTTATCTGCATCGCGCAAATAACGCCGTAATAAATAGTTGTAAAAATTATCGTAAGCATATTCGATAAAGTCTTCAAAATTCGTGTTTGTTACATACGAACTTTGACACTTCCTTCCTTAAGGACGCCTTAAGGTAGGTTCCGAGGTACCTTGAGTTTGACAGATGATTCCTTATCTCGAATGAGGAAAAATCTCGAGTCGAGGACGTTTATGTCAACTGTAACTACTGATGGTAGTGAGAAAGACTGAGTCGAGGTGTAGTCGAGTCGAGTAAGTTTTGGAGGAACGTCTTGGAATATGGGTGGTAGACTCCTGTAGTTGTAATTTTTGGTCCTTTGGTCCAAAGATTACAAAGTTGGTTGCCCATTTGGCTACCAGGATGACACTACTAATAACTATTTAAATCTCTTTTTTTTTAATTCTTATTAATAAATGAATCCAAAAGAATATTATCTACACGATTTTAAGTTTGCCAATCCATAATGTCACACGATGAAACTGAAATATTTCTTCGTGATTTGACTTCACATAATAAAACAATTCCTTATTTCAACAACTCCGTTCCAGTTTGTCTTCCTCCTTACCCACTTTGAGGATCAACTAGACTCAATTAAAAACTTCCCTGTCTAACCAAGGTGAGTTAATTACCACTTCAGAGGGATTGTTTCGCCTCTTTCTTCCGTCAAGATCACGCTTAATAGAATTCACTTCGCTTGAAAACTTTTTTCTAACGAATTTGTCTTAGACGCGATGTTAATAAGTCTATATACGTTTTTATTATTCATTGGTGGGCAAAGTTTGGTCTTTTTTTGGTCCTTTGTCGCTTTGGTTAGGGTGACAGTATAATTAAAGTTGGGGAGATACCTATATATTGGGTTGATTTTTGTACAGCTTTACTAGCTAACTACATAACATAACATCACTCCTGTATTCCCCGAAGGGTTGGGCAGAGGTGCATAGTAACACCCTCATTTTACCGTTATGTTTAAGTCCCATTGTAATAGGGGGCGAGCCTATTGCCATCGACCGGGCACAAATCCAAAGTCCGGGCTGCTACTGAGGAATTCTACACGGAAAAACCCAATAACACTTTGCCCGACCTGGGGATCGCACCCAGGACCTCACGATCAGCAGTCGCGCTTGCCACCACTAGACCGACGAGGCAGTTATTTAACTAACTAGTAAGCTAACTAGTTTGTTATAATAACAAACTTGTTTTACTATAATTTTCTTCGAAACGTTACGAAGATGTTGATGTTTTGTTGTACGCTTATGGTTCACGTGTGACCAGTTAACTTGATTCAGATCTGTTAAATATCGCAAAAAATAAGCAATTTAGTATGGATTTCTACTGGAAAATAAATTTGAAGGTGTTCCCATAGATAAAAAAAGCTTAGTAGGGCCTTATATGTCTGCTTGGCAGCGTTTTTAATTTATGCTGTTTTGTTTTATTATCAAGTGTGTGTGAGAGTTGCATTTTGAGAATAAAATCAATATTTGTTAGTAATCTTGCTCAATTTATTTTATTTTGATAATCAAATCTAATAATTTCAACATCATCATCATAGATGCAGACAACTTTACGGATTATACCGCGTTCCCATTCTTTAATATGCGTCGCATCCTAACTAACGTTTCAGAAAATAATATTATCACAATAGCCTAGCAGATATCGTATTCAGCAGTACAAATACACGTAAAAATATTGCTCTATTTTGATTCTGTATACCTTCACACACCTTTATTAGAGGTGTGAATGATATAACACTATTACTCTGATTACTCATATTGAATTGACTCATCTCACATCGATAACAGCTCTAAATTCTTTATCAAACACGATAACTTGTTAGACAATAAGACGTGTTTTTCCCCATAGTTCTACCTAACTGATGAAAAAGATCAATGAGATCAATTGTTATTGTTTTCCCGCTCCAAGTGGCGCGCGCGCATTATTTATGAAGCTTGATGAGGCACGTGTGTCATTTGACGTCTGGCCGTCCACAGCGACGGACGTAAAGGTTATCAACAATGAATTATTTATTTTGTTTTGTTTTAAGTGCAGTGTTGGCATGTGGGTGTGCTGGACCATTTCGAGCACTGTTGTATTCTGACTGGATCACATGTAAGTGACGTCATCTATTAGATTTATTACTTAAGGTAAAGTTTGTCAATGCCTACTTCCAATTAGAGGTCGATTACCTTCGTTTTAATCTGATTAACTGTGTTATTGGTTTCTTTATTTGGTTTGGTATGAATCAGCTGACTAAGACTAACATGGTCTGATTGGTAGTTGTTAGTATTGCTTGTTCTTTCATTGACGTTGCTAAGAACTATCTCAGTAAACAAGAGCGTGAATGTTGTAATTTCTAAATGTCATTGATTGCAGTTTAACCTTGTATAGATTTGCAAACAACATTGCATATTTTAGAAAAAATCACTTAAAAGTAAACCTACCTAATCGTCACGTCTAAAAGCGCTTGTGCATTGCGTATTGAGTGAATACAATCGAAGGAAATTCGGCTGCAAATGTATGAAATTCGGATCGGATGTACTGCAACTTTATACAAATAGTGCTGCAGCGTATTCGGATCGTATTTTCTCGGACTGGACGCAGTGCACATCGTTCTGAAATGACGGAGGATTAGGCAGATGTGATCTGAGTAAACCCACAGAACGCTAATGGCGGTAATAGGTCCAATCAATATATTGCGAGTGAGCCTATATCCATTCATCGGGCACAATCAATTATTCCAGGCTGAGAATTGATAATTAAGTTTACCATGAAAATCGAACCTGTGAACTCGTTTCACTAACGACTATTCGACACGTCTGGTGCAGTGGTTGAGCAATTGGCGTCTGCGCTACAGGTCGTGGGTTCGATTCCCGCACGGAACAAATAGTTGTATAGCCTACAAATAGTTGTTCCGGTTCTGGGCGTTTGTGCATGTGAAGATTTGTGTCTGTAAACGCACCCACGATATAGAAAAAATCCTAGTGTGGAGCAACGGTTTTTAAAAGATCTATTATACCTGCCATAGAGGCCGTTCCAAATGTGTTTAATTAAAGTATATTGTCGTTCTTAAATATTTGTATAGCGAAGTTTGTCATTACTCTGCGGTATTTTATTAAAGGTGGACGCACACTTCTCAGAGCCGAAAGAAGCGAAGGAGCCGAAAGAATCGAATTTTAGAATTACTTGTATGAAATCCTATGAAACCTCGCACACTTATCCGCGTCGAATCATCCGAATCGGGAAGAACCCCAGAAATCCTAGAAGAATTCGGATGACGTCATCAGATTCGGCGCGGCTGATGCGGTCGACTCGTCAGAAGCGCTCGCATTCTATCAGTTGCGTTAGAGGTGGGTTATAACAGGTCAAATAAGATAGGTATCTGTTATCTCTGTTACTGTTACTACTTACTGTTACTCTGTGATGTAATAACAGTGCGACAGGTGTAATGGAACTAGGTATAAACGATTTCTTCGGCGCGTTGCATTCTTTCGGCGCGGTCGATTCTTTCGGCGCGGTCGATTCTTTCGATGCGGATAGGTGTGCGAGGCCTCCTCTGATAAGTGTGCGTCCACCTTAAAACAGAATGTTTACTCAACAGACTATATTAATGTTAGGTACTGATAAGAAATATGGCACGATTAATCTGGACACAACATTTTTGTATCAATTACGTTGATATTATAAAGTAAATAAGAAATGTTAAGAAATTATTTTTAAAGATGAGGAAGTGGTGTGTGTTAGTTTTGTTTTATATGCCTGGTGGCGTATGACGTGTAAAGATCATCTTTATATCTCTCTCTTAGCCTTTTCCCAATTATCTTGGGATCAGCTTCCAGTCTAACCAGATGCGGCTGAATACCAGTATTTTACACGGAGCGACTGCCATCAGACCTCCGCAACCCAGTAACTGGGCAATGCCGATATCCTAAGGTTAAACCGTTTGTCAGACTTTCAGGCTTCTGACTACCCGTAACGACTGTCATAGGTATTCGTATGACACCCGGGACCGACGGCTTAACGTGCTCTCCGAGGCACGGAGGGGTCTCGATGTGTAACAAATGGTCACCCATCCACGGACTGACCGCGGCAAGCGCAGCTTAACCTCGCAAATCGTACGATCGGCGCGGTTGTTATTTAGCTACGAGCCCCTCCATATCCAATCATCTTTATATCTATACTAATATTATAAAGAGGAAAGATTTGTATTTTTGTATGTAACGAATAAACTTAAAAACTACTGGACGATTTCAAAGATTCTTTTGCCGTTAGAAAGCTACATTATCACTGAGTAACATAGGCTATATTTATTACTGGAATAAAACTTATTTTGCGGGTGGAGCCGTGAGGACACAGCTAGTATAGTATAAAACAAAGTCGCTCCCGTTGTCTGTACTATGCTTGCCAAATAAGAATAGGATCGCGCTTGCTACAACTTCACACGATAGCTGTCAAATTAGTACTGATAGGAAAAAAAATCGTGAAAAAATATACTTAGGTATGTTATATTTTTTTATTCATAGATTTCATTATTATTTAAATTTATTTTTATAAAATGTTATTTCTTGAATTCCATAAATAGATAATTTTGGATAAATTAATAATATTTGGAAGCAATGTTCATTAAAAAAATTAACCAATATATATAGTTAACTTCACGAAATGCTACTGGTCACCCTACTATATCGCCATAATAATAATATAATTACTGTGTAATTAATTTGGCGTAAAATTGATTAGAAATACCAAAAAAGTGAACAAAAAATAATTAAACTGATTATAATTTCTTTATTTACTTTTTTGCACACCTTACGCTTTGGTAATGAAGTTCACGAGTATTGCGGAACAAAATGGCGTCTTGACAGTACTATTCTTAGTTGGCACGCATAATACGCTTAGATCTTTTAAACTACGCAACGGATTTTAATGCAGTTTTCAGCAATAGATAGAGTGATTCAAGAGGAAGGTTTATATGCTCCACATTAGTATCTACATTGCACTCGTGCGAAGCCGGGGCGGGTCGCTAGTAATAGATAGATAGTTTGAGGAATGATGAGATTAGACGAAGTTACGGTTTAAAAGATGATGTAGTGACAAAAATTGAAAGGAGTATGCTTAGGTGGTTTGGTCATGTTGTGAGAATGAGTGAACGGCGATTAACAAAAGGAATTTATAAGGCGGATGTCAATGGAAACGCCGGTAGAGGACGTCCTAGAAGAACTTACACCGATGTTATTGGTGACGTTCTTCACGATGGACAGGTGCGTGGTACTCTCAACCGGCGTGCGTGTATGACAAGATGTATGAATGTGGATGAAGCGAAAGGAGTATGTAAGGATTGTAGCATGTGGCTTTCTATAGTTTCTGCCTACCCCTATGAGAAAAAGGCGTGAGTTTATGTATGTAAAATCATAATAATAATTGTTCCATTGTGAGAAAGTGACGGCGCTTTACGGCCTGCATAGCCGCGTCACTTTCTCTCACTGGAACAGTGATGGTTTTAAGAGGAAATGCGGGCTGCAAAATATTAATAAATTGCATAGGTTTTTGCGATCTTTTTCCTCCCACCCCTCCCGTAAACCTTCCCAATTGAGCGCGAAAGAGAAACCTGCATCTCGGAATGATTTCTCCTGTGCAATCTTAGCGAAATCGTACTTTTGTATTTCCCTGTTTCCTTCTTCAAATTTGGACCGAATTTAATATGTTTTTCTGTAATAATTTAAGAAAGACTGGTTATGTCTGTATGTTTTTCTTTTATTTTTTATATTCGTCAAATTTGTTTGCTAGACGTTTGAAAACGGTGGTAAAACCGGTCGAGTTTTGTAAAGTTTAAACGTTTCTTGTTCTTTTAATAATTAATTTATTAACAAAAACAAAACATAAGGACATAGTGGTGGTAGATTTATATCATATGGTAAATAATATTTGCTAGTGACTCTATCCAAGGAGGAAACTAAGGAATACGTTTGTATGGACTAAATGCCGACCGCATTTCCCCTTAACACGTCATAATACGATCCCTGCAATGAATTACATGTGTGTGTCATGGGTTTAATCAAAACTTGTATCTGATATTCGACTTGACTGCCTTGTTGGTTTAGTAGTCGCAAGCACGACTGCTGAGCTTGGGGGCCTGGATTCGATCCCCAGTTAGGACAAAGTGTTATTGAGTTTTTCCATTAGCAATTTCTCAGTAGCAGCCCGGAGTCTGGATTTGTGCCCGGTTAATGGCAATAGGCTCGCCCCCTGTTACATGGGACTTAAACATAACTGGCGAAAGGAGGGTGTACTAAAAACACCTTTCGGGAATACATGGCGTGATCTTATGTTATATTCGACAAAGTGACGTGTCTCTTCTTGTCACGGTATAGTGCGTGCTAGGCTAGGTTAATGATAATTTATTTGCATGTCAGATATACTACTTTGGGTATAATTAAGATAATTTAATAATGAAAGAAAATCATAGGGCCACATTGTTGATGTCATCGCATTGTTGATGTCATACATAGTCATATATGATGAATGGGTTATCAACCTATCATAATATGACAGCGATTGCATGTTTTGGGTAAACAATGAAATTGAATCATTACATAGTATAAAACAAAGTCGTTTCCGCTGTCTGTCTGTCCCTATGTGTGCTTATATCTTTAAAACTACGCAACGGATTTTGATGCGGTTTTTTTAATAGATAGAGTGATTCAAAATTTTGTTTTCTTGTTTGTAAATTTTTGTTCTACATTACTCATTGGTCTGTGGTCAGGACTCCATTGTTCTCTCACTATCCTTAATCATTGTACTCTAAAATTGTTAAAGATATTATTTTTAAAAGAGTAACCATGGAGTTTCTTGCCGGCTCTTCTCCATAGGAAACGACTGATTGGAACCGTGCATCTAAATTCGACTTTTCATAAGCACCTGTATTGGTTTATGTGAAATAAAAACTTTTGATTTGATTTGATTGATTTGATTTGAAGAGGATGGTTTATATGCCCCACATTAGTATCTACATTGCACTCGTGCGAAGCCGGGGCGGGTCGCTAATTCATGATAAAATAATTGAAGTTAAAAATATCAAGATTCTTATACATAATGAACACTTTTAATTAAAATTGTTTTGAACCAGATTTGTTAAAAAGTTACTGAAATATCCACAATTTTCAGTTAAATGCTATTTTAAGTTTATAAACACAACATCGCGCCAGTATTCCCCGAAGGGTTGAGCAGACTTGTATAACGCCCTCATTTCGCTGTTATGTTTTAAGTCCCATGTAATAGGGGGGAGCCTATAGCTATCAACCGAGCACAAATCCAAACTCCGGGCCGCTACTGAAGAATTCCACACGGAGAAACCCAATAACACTTTGTCCGATCTGGGGAGCGAACCCAGGACCTCACGATCAGCAGTCGCGCTTGCCACCACTAGACCAACGAGGCAGTTTTAAGTTTATTAACCACAAAAATAACATTGTATTTCACAATAATATTATTATGAAATAATATAAAAGTACTCCTTGTTACTTAGTTCATGCAACTGAATCCCACATTGTGAGCGACCCGACACGCACTTGGTCGGTTTTTTCTAATTGGTTCGGCCCACAGTAGAAACATACTATGAAAATTAAACAGGAAAAATTGCAATTTATATTTCATTTCAATTTATAAGGCGGATGTCAGTGGAAACGCCGGTAGAGGACGCCCTAGAAGGACATACATCGATGTTATAGATGATGTTCGTCACAAAGGACAGGTGCGGAGTACCTACTCTCAACCGGCGTGCATGTATGACAAGATGTATGAATGTGGATGAAGCGAAAGGAGTATGTAACGATCTAGCATGTGGCGTTCTATAGTTTCTGCCTACCCTCATGGGAAAAAGGCGTGATTGTATGTATGTATGTTACATTTCATAAACATCTTTGATTGTTGCTAAGTTTTGTTCATCAAATTTCTTACTAAATTAGCGAATTTTAACTTCCAGGTGACCACGACAAAACCCAAGACTACGGCGTCAGTGAGACGCAAATATTCTTCTATGATTTCCAGAACAATTTCAATTTGACCTTCCCCATCGACAGCGCCGTCGAAGGAATCACCAGCAGTTACAATTTAGACGTCACACGAAAACTGGTGTTCTTCGTACCTGGTTACAAGTCACATATCAGTAAAAACACTGAAGATCTGGTCAGACAGGCTTTCGCTACCATCCCAAATGTATACCTGATCATTGTAGATCATTCTATCTATACATCAGCCAAAGGGGGAAAGATTGCCAGCTATGAGCGTTCGGTCAAATATGCATACTACATAGGAACTGCTTTAGGAAACTTCTTGGCTGGTCTCCGTGCAAAAGGCTTCCCTTCAAACAAAATTCATTGTATAGGCCACAGTTTGGGCAGTCAAATGCTAGGTTACACTGGAACAAGATACAATGTAGTCACAGGAGAGAAGGTTTGGCGAGTCACAGGCTTAGATCCGGCTGGTCCTTGCTTCTCCAACAGTTTAATCGAAGACCAGATCCGATCTGGAGTTGGGCAATACGTGGAAGTGTACCATTGTAACGCTGGAGGTTTAGGAACGACATCAGTACTGGCTGACATTGACTTTTTCTTCAACAAAAAAGGTAACAAACAGCCATCTTGCCATGAAGGTATAATACCAGCTAAAGGGGAGAGTGATGCTGCTAAATGCAGTCACAAAGCTTGTATCAGATATTACACTATGTCAGTACATTTGCAAAATGGTTTCTTGGCTTGGGCTTGTGATACATATGACCATTATTCTGGTGGTAAATGTGCAGCGAATGAAGTGACGATAGCCGGTTATAATAACCCTGGGAATGCTACAGGTGTGTTTTATGTGTCCACAGAAATGTATGGAATTGAATAATTTAATGTTTGAGTAACAGTAGAATTGTTGTTTTTTTTATTTTTATTAATTAAAACGTTTTGTATGTTTTAAAGATTGATTGGAATTGAATACGATTTGCATCGTTATTTGTACACTCGTAATCATCAAATGCTTTGTTTTAAAATATGATACATTTTTCCATTAATGTTAAAAATGACGTGTAATCACGTATCGAATTACTGGATAGTGAAGTCAAATTAAACGGATACCTCAAAAAAGGCGAACAAAAAAGAATACTACAAGTAATTTAATATTAAAATCATAAGTTTAATCGATAAGGAAACTTTTTCATAAATAAAAGCCATATAATACATTTAACTGGTTTGTATAATTAAGATAGTTAAGTTATTAATGTCGTTACCTTAGATTATACAACATGTAACGTAATTAACGCACACCCTCAAACACCCCAATTAGAATATTATGTTATAATCATAATACATACCCTGAAATTTTATTTTTATGTGCTTAAATATTGTTTATTTAAGAAAATAGTATTACTTTTTCATTGTTAACTTTATTTAAAATTCAGTCTTATGCCCTTGACATAAGGCTCAATTTTCGTTAAGCCAACTAGAAAACTAATCAGTAAAAAACACGTTTATAAAAAAAAGATACACAACAAAAATGGCTGAAGTCGATTCAGTAAACGATTCTGAACAAACTACTTTCAGGATGTGCATTAATTATGTTACATATTGATGTTACCATGACTACAGTACGAAGTGTGGACGTGAAAAGCATATATTCAAAATAAAAAAGAAAACTGAGACAAAGCATCGTATCTTCTGTCTCATATGACGTGCCATGTTTTCGCTTCATGGCGAACTTTTTAATGTTAGCCAATTAGCCAACTCACTGTCACAAAAAGTCGGTTTCCCCGTAATATCGTATTTATGAGAAATAGACTCCATTAGTTAAGTGTTTAGTGTATACAGGGTGTAAACGAAATCATGTAATTCCTTCAAACCTCGTGATGTACTGCTGACATAGATTAACCCTGAAAGGGTGAGTTTTGGATTCAATAAAAAAAATACAAGAAGTAAACATTCATGTGTTTTTAACGTGAGGCATTTTAGCGCCCCGTGCGTATTGCGCGGCTATGGCTCGCTGCGCGGTCATTTAACTGGAGGCGCTAAAATGCCTCACGTTAAGAGCACATGTTTACTCCTTGTAATTTTTTTGTTTATTGAATCCAATCACGTGCAGTGTTAATCAATGTCAGCAGTACATCACGAGGTTTGAAGGAATTACATGATTTCGTTTACACCCTGTATTGTATGCTCCACGATGGGAGGATGCAGTAATTTAGCCTTATATTGCTGTCTCATGAGCGGCCACGCGGTGGTTTTATCTAGAGGTATACATAATTCTAATCTACGACCGTTACAGTACGCGTCATGTAAAAAAGAACGCTGGAAGAAAGTGGAGAGGGTGTGTTTGCGCATGGGGTACACTCGCGCACGAAAGTACTAGGCCTATTGTTTTATTTTCGAACTAGCCTAATGCTAAATACAATTAGAAATATAATACAATATAATATTATATTATACAATTAGAATGGTTACAATTAAATCGCCTAATGCGCAGATTGACTCCCAACGTTCTTTTTATATGACGCGACCTGTACCATATTGTAACCTATACTAATACTGCACCCAACAATTTAGTACAACTTTTATTTATTTATTGCTATGGTAGGTACTTCAATGACTTATTCACTAATATGTATATAGGCACATAGAATTAAATAACATAGAAGACAAAGTGAATTTGTCAGTTACAGAAGCACACAGCAAATACAATAGATTTACAAGTTAATTAAGTACGTGCAATGAAAACCTATACAATCCAATTAAAAAATAACTAAAAATAGATGATAAAAACATATTGGAATAATTGATTTTGGTGAATAATAGTTATTAAATTGATGAATTATTTAAATTAAATAGATTATATATTTTATCTCAATATAGTATTAGAATGATTATAAAAAATAAATAGGAATGGAATGGTAGAGAACGTAATTACACATTTCAATTTCAAGATACTATGGAAGAGGGACTTGTTGATTTGTTGTTTGACTCCAGATTGGTGGTGAGTTTAACCTTTTGGACGCCATTATCACATATACGTGACAAACGAAAGTTTACTCTGTCGCCAGCGTCACAAATATGTGACAAAAACGATGGAATTACAGTTAACTTGGCGTGGGGGGTACGCCGATGCATTTATGCTCAAAAGGTTAGAGAAGAAGAAAGGTTAGAGAGGCGAGTTAGAGAAGATGTCGATGCTATTGGTTCGTGTAGCTATTGAATTATAGTGTCTCATTAAACGGTTTATAGGTGCGGTGCTGCCAAGATTTGTACGATATGCTGTTGTAGGTGTTGTAGTAAAGGTTCAGAGCGCTTGTGCGAATTGGATCCGAATCCGAAAAAAATACGATCCGAATAAGCTGCAGTACTATTTTTATGAACGGTTATGCAGTACATCCCATCCTTTCATAGATTTGCAGCAGAGTTTCCCCGGATCGTATATTCTCGGATTCGGATCGCTCGCAGTGCACAAGCGCTCTTAGATGTCATGTTAATACCACATACTAATACCTATATAGCAATTAAGAATGTGTTAAAAAACCACAGATTGACTAACTACAATAATCATAATTATACAAGGTAGATAAGTCGAAAATTAGATAATAATTAATTGACGGACGGCTTACAGTCATGAATGATCACTCATGATTGTTTTATAGAAAGTGAATTTCAAAATACGTTTAATATTGGTTACCTATCATAAGTTCGAAAAATATTTGACTTCTCCGCGTCTACGCGGGCTTAAATTACATTCTAGGGGTAGGGCGGACAAGACTGCGTGAAGTCGGTTTTGTAGCGATTCGTTTCTGCCACTAAATTTGTAGCACAACATATTGAATTTTTATGACACTATTTTAATTTAATATTGAAAATGCTACCAAGTAACTGGCTATATATTTGTGACCAAATAATATTTCGTAAAATGTTGTTTCGGTGTGGTGAAAATATGGCACATAAATCATTTGGCAAATGAAAAAAGTTATTTTGTAAATCGGCGAAACATAATTCGGTAAACTGATACCTATGACAAAATGATACTTCGATGATCTAAAAATATGTTAAATAATGCATATAGCAAAGAAGACGTCGGTCAATAGTTTTAAATAGGTAAAATGAAGTTCGAACAAAAAAAAAAACGGAAAGTGATCGGTTCTCTTTATGTACTTTTAATACAATATTTTTTTCTTAGGCTGCCCGCCCACGTCAGACTTTTTGTAGGACCGATAATCGGGCCGATTATTGTACTATCTGTTAGTTCTGTTATTTCTGACCGACTTTTTGTAAGACGTGTACGTAGCACTGTTGCAATCAGTACGTTCTATTTTTCTCCTACAAAAATTGGTCACCGATTATCGGACGTGGGTATGCCATAAATATGTTCGTCTCTTGTTCTGCCTAGCCTTTTCCCAACTATATTGGAGTCAGCTTCCAGTCTAACCTGATGCGGTTGAATACCTACCAGTATTTTACACGGAGCGACTGCCATCAGAACTTCGCAATCCAGTTACCGGGCAATGCCGATATGCTAAGGTAAGACCGGTTGTCAGACATTACGGGCTTCAGACTTCCTGTAACGACTGTCATAGGTATTCATATAACACCCGGGACCGAAAGTTTAATATGCTCTCCGAGGCACGGAGGAGTCTCTATGTGTAACGAACGGTCACCAATCCACGGCCTGACCGCGTCAAGCGCAGCTTAACCTCGCAAATCGTACGATCCGCGCGGTTGGTATTTAGCCACGAGGCCCTCCTATTCCTGTTATTATAATCCGAGTATTTTTTTCTCAAATATGTGTGACTCAGATTTATTCACATTCAGAATATGTAGCGTCTAATCCGTGATCCCAAATATGACCTAAAAGTAAACACAGCTTAGGCTTACCACTAATGCTGTCGAGTTACTAACGTAACTGGATTTTGGATTTGACTGCCTTGTCGGTCTAGTGGTCGCAACCGCGACTGCTGAGCATGGGGTCCTGGGTTCGATCCCCAGGTCGGGTAAAGTGTTATTGGGTTTTTCCATTAGGAATTTCTCAGTAGCAGCCTGGAGTCTGGATTTGTGCCCGGTTAATGGCAATAGGCTCGCCCTCTATTAGGTACGTAGACTTAAACATAACTGGCGACACGGGGATGTACTAAAACACCTCTGCCGAACCCTTTGGGGAATGTAAAGCGTGATGTTATGTTTATGTATGTATGTGAATTTTTAATCGGAAATACTCGTTTCGCACTTACTATTTAATTAAATTGAAAACTTTATTCATATCTATGTATGACACAAATTGTACGTCAAACGTTCGTTTTTTGTTTTATGAAATGTTTGAACAACTATTTGGGAAAGTTGTAGAACAGAAGTTATTCATTATTATGGTTACTTTAATACCTATTCCACCTAATATTGTATGTATAATAATAATTATGCAGTTTTTTTTTTATTCTTAACTTCGTCGCCTTTGGCCCTAGTCTCGCCTGATGGTAAACGCAGACAGGGTCTAAGATGGAGCACACAAGTCCAAGGAACAGAGATATAGAGGGATTCCTCTACACCCCTCTGGCTCTCACATACACACGACGGAAAACAGTAAACTGCTTGGCGCTGGACTTTAATGTGAGGGTGGTAGCTAGCCAGGCGGACCGTATAGATCCTACCACCAAGCGTGCTGGGTATTTTTGAATCACAACACGCGTCTATTCTCAGTGTGCGGTGAGGAAGTCTTATTATAACCCGTCCCCACACGGGGTAATTAAATTAAATATTATCTACCTATGCTAGTACTAAACTCGTTGATACAACTTTACGCGTACCTACTGATTCTGGAGCCGCCATTGTGATCGTTATAGCAAAAAAATCATATCCGTTGCTATTGTTTTGGCACAATGGTGTATATTAGGTACCTAGCTATGTTGTAAGGTGCACATTTGATTCATACTTATTTCTTTATGAATGTTCTGCGTAGCGTTTTCCCAACGGTGTTGGGGTCAGCTTCCAATCTAACCAGATGCGGTTGAATACCAGTATTTTACACAGAGCGACTGCACTCAGACCTCGCAACCCAGTTACTGAGCAATATCCTAATGGTGCGTCCAGACCTGACTAACGCGCCGCGAATGCGCCGCTCGCGCGCAGCGGGCGAGCCGTCCGCGAGCCGCTCGCGAGCTGCGCGCGAGCGGCGCATTCGCGGCGTGTTCGTCAGGTCTGGACGCACCATTAGGTAAGACCGGTTGTCAGGCTTTCGGGCTTCTGACTTCCCGTAACGACTGTCATAGGTATTCATATGACACCCGGGACTGACTGTTTAACGTGCTCTCCGAGGCACAGAGGGGTCTCATGTGTAACGAATGGTCACCCATCCACAGACTGACCGCGGCATGTACAGCGCAGTTGGTAATTAGACACACCCCCCCCCCCGTCTTTGTGAATTATACGTAACTTAAAGTTAAGCGATTTTATTGCTCCTTGAGAAATAATTCGTCGGGGAAGTACTTCTTCTTCTTTTCGTGTGATTAGTGAGTAACCTGGTGTTAGAGTTTATGTCGCCCATGGGAGTCTGACTAGGCTTCACGTGCCGTCGAGAAATATCTCTCAGGTATGCTGGTTTCCTCACGATGTTTTCCTTCACCGTTTTTAAGCAAGTGATAATTATACAATACGCTCATGAATCCGAAATGTCAGAGGTGCGTGCCTTGGGTTGTAACTCGAGCCCTATGACTTGGCAGTCCGACGGTCACACCAGTAGGCTATCACTGCTGAATTACTAAAACCACCATAACTATTTCTACCATCAAGCAGTTTATTGTATTCCGTCGTGTTTATGTAAGAGTCAGAGGGGTATAGGGGAGTCCCTCTATATCTTTGTTACTTGGATTCGTGTGCTCCATCTTAGATCCTATCTGTGCTTACCATCCGGTGCGACTAGGGGCAACACGACCAAGCCAAAGAATAACATATACATAATATCACGCCTGTATTCCCCGAAGGGTTGTGCAGAGGTATATAGTAACACCCTTATTTAGCCGTTATGTTTAAGACCCATATGCTAGGGGGCGAGCTTATTGCTATCAATCGGGCACAAATCTAAATTCAGGGCTGCTACTGAAGAATTTCATACGGAAAAACCCAATACCACATTGCCCGACCTGGGAGTCGAACCCTCACGATCAGCAGTAGGTAGCGCTTGCTTTATTTATTTACTTCAACATAAAAAACAAAATTGTATGAATCCTATATACTTAGCTATTTTGTCGTATATAGACAAGGTACTTGAGTTAAAACAGTAACGTCTTATTTGTGGACCATTTTCCTCGAAGATTTTTTCCTTATGATTTGCACCATTCTTGCAATACAGGAAAACTTGGTTTATCTTACCGTTTCTATAGTGACCGGGGGTTTACACAAAAATAATGAGAATTAATACACATAATAACGGTATAATTGTAAAACCCAGTTTCTCTTATTGCTGTGGTGATTGACAGTTGAGTCACTGGCCTTTCAGAGCCCCCGCAGACTACAGACTAAATTATCGCCCGATAGTTGGCCGATTACCTCTTTAAGGTCATAGCTCATTAGAGCCACCCGGCACCCGATCAGCACCGCCTCGCCTTGTGCGGTTAGTATTCTTTATATGGACTTCTATGGATTAACGCTCACTACATCAACTCCGTAGCGTCACCGGATCGCCTCGCCCGCAAGCTGTCCACGCGCAGACGACGAGTGGACCACGCGGCGTCAACTCGTTGAGCGGCCCAATATTCATCTTCGTTTTTTCTAACTTTTCGTGCACCCAATAAGCTTTCTTCTGATTGACAACGCGGCGTCCACCTGTGGACCACCGGTCGACAATGGGCGGACGCCGAGCGACGAGGGGGTGCTGGTCGGGTGCCGGGTGGCTCTAATGAGCTATGACCTTTATAAGGGAAACCTCTTCATGTATACATCTTCATACTGATTAAAAAATCGAGTATAAGTACTATCGGCCGATGGAAAGTTTGTAGTTTGCGGGGGCTCTTACTGGCGTCGTGTATGAATACATTAGTAGATTGCACACCTGTCATTGGAAGACCGCCAAAAAACAGTATTTTTCGTATACTTTAATGAGTAATTTATGTTTAGCTCATGTCTGCATTTACCATTTTAAACAATTCGTACCTTAACTTTACTTTACGGCCTTGTTGGTCGAGTGGTGGCAAGCGCGACTGTTGATCGTGAGGTCCCCAGGCCGAGCAGTGTTATTAGGTTTTTCCGTGTGGAATTCCCCAGTAGCAGCCCGGTGTTTGGATTTGTGCCCGTTTGACAGCAATAGACTCGCCTCCTATTACATGGGACTTTAACATAACGGCGAAATGAGGGTGTTATTGTATACTCCTGCCAAACCCTTCAGGGAATACAGGCGTGATGTTATGTTATGGTATGTATGTCCTACCTTAATTATAGTTTGAAAAACTGTTAAGAAGACGAAGTAACTATGTCAAACTAACTCAACTAAATAGTAATTGCAAAAAAATAGACTTATAATCAGAGTTCGGATAATCGGACGCATATTTACCTAAAGTTAATTTTAGCTATGAAAATATGGAAATGGCTTTTGAAATTCATTTATTAGAAAAAAAAACCGGTTTCAAGGGATTGTGTAACTAATCGAATTCATATAATTGCTTAAAGTTCATTTTAACCCCCGATGCATATATGCATATATGTATGTATGTAGACTGTAAGAAAGTGGGGGTGCATGTGAGTTAGTTAAAAAAAGGTACAACTTTAGGTATGTAAATAAACAAATATGCACCCAATTCTAGGTAAATATCATTATATTCTACAGAATACTAAATTTGACAATCCTGGAACCGCGGGATATTTTTGATACAAAAGTGCATTCCATATTAGTCAACACCTGAACTTTAGGTAAATATGCATCCGATTATTTATCCGATCTCTGCTTATAATTTAATTTCATGACTGCATGCTTCATTGCTTGGGGGCGTGACTGTAAGGACCAAAGTAGTTTTTTTGTTATTTTTCCCTTGTTGCATTTGACCCTAGACTTACCTAATGGTTAGCGTAGACAGGGCCTAGTCAAATTTTTTTATTCTTGACTTGTCGCGTTTCACACTTTTTTTTTTTTTATTTAGCGTGGGGAATTCCTCATGGACTATCCCCCGTCTGGGGAAGACGGGGGGGTGTGCCAGACTCTTACTGGCTAAAACCACCACGGTGTCCCTCCTTCTGACCTAAGGCCGGGGTCACGGGATTCGCTGTTGCATGCACCGCGACCCCGGCAGGTCTCGGTCCACCAGCTTCTTCTGGTGGACCTCTCCTGTGGTGGGGCAGTTGCTCCCCTGCCCCACATCCTTCCGAGAGGCACGCGCAGGACACGACGCACCATCCTCCCTGGGCCCGTTACTGGTCGGGCGACGGGTTCCCCAACCCGCCGCCCGCAGGCCACTCACTAGCCGGAGATCGTCACGCGCCCTCCGGCGCCCGGTGCGTCTAGCGCGAGAAGAGAGAGAAGAAGCGGCCTCCCTCTCCCTCTCCGCTACCTTCTTGGTCGCCATCACCTCCTCGCAAAAAGAGGCGATGGCTTCCCACGCAGTCTCGCCCCCGACCATGGACAGAACCACGGCCGGAAGCGAGAGGTCACCACCGATCGCCGCGACTAGTTCGCGGCGCTGCGACCCCCATGCTGGACACGCCTGCAAAGTGTGCAGCGCCGTGTCCTCGGGGCAGTCGCAGTGGTGACAACCGGGCGTCTGCTCCCGGCCTATACGACACAGGTACTTCCCGAAACAGCCGTGTCCCGAGAGTACCTGCATCAGCCAGAAGCTGAGGGCGCCGTGACGCCTCTCCAGCCACTCCTCCATCACGGGTCTTACCGCCGCTATCGCGGCGTGCCCGTCGCGTTTCACCCTAGTCTCGCTGATGGTAAGCGCAGGCAACCTCTAAGAACACACGAATCCAAGAAACAGAGATATAGAGGGATTCCCCTATACCCCTCTGGTTCTCACAAACATACGACGGAACACAGATAACTGCAAAAGAAAAGTTAAGTAATGTAAAGTTGTTGGTAGTTTCTATAAAAAATGTCTCATAAGACACAAAAAATAATTTAAAAAATGTCACAAAATACCACGTAAGTTCGTCTTCACCACTCCCCTCTCTACGCCCAAGTTTGACATACAACATTCAATTTATAAACATCCATAAAGACGTTTGGAATAAGAAGAAATGATGAGCAACATAACTCACATGGTTCTCATGGTGTGAGCGAGATATATCTCTATGGGGCGCGTAATGTTCCCCGTGAATAATGTTCAACGGCCCTTATTTTTTTTTTCGAAGACATTTGCGAAAGAATTGGATTGTTCTAGAAGAGTTATGTGTTGAAAGGCGTGATGGCTTACCTGTTCTATTGTTGTCAGCCTTTGGTCCAGAAAGGACCACGCCGGTTTCCTCACAATGTTTTCCTTCACCGTTTTTAAGCAAGTGATAATTATACAATACGCACATGAATCCGAAAAGTCAGAGGTGCGTGCCTTGGGTTCGGACTCGAGACCTATCACTTGGCAGTCCAACGGTCACACCACTAGGCTATCATTGCTGTAAAAGATGACATTAAGTTCGAAGAACCACGAAACGCCTTACACTTCTTGTTCTCAATAAATAACAGTAATGTGAATTGCTGCCTCAAAAATTCTACTGAAAGGTAAACTTTTATTACCTACACGAAGGACAATTCCGTCGAACACAATTTTTGCTGACTTACCCAAAAATAGAGCAAACATTTTTGATCTACTTTTCAGCGAATTCCTTTTAAAAATAAACATTTAGTCGTTGAATTACGTGAGCCGGTGAGTTGGCGAGCTCACTTGACCTACGGCGTGAAGTTATCGTACTGCTGTGTCTCATTGGATAATCGCTTCCTTTGATTAAACTGGAACAATTTATATTAACTGGAATGATATGAATAAAGTCTTTGATTCACTAAGAAACAAGTAAGTACTAAGTGGGGCTCGTGGCTAATTACCAACAGCGCGGATCATAAGATTTGCAAGGTTAAGCTGCGGTCAGTCTGTGGATGGGTAACCGTTTCGTTACACATCGAGACCCCTCCGTGCCTCAGGAAGCACGTTAAACAGCCGGTTCTGGGTGTCATACGAATACCTATGACAGTCGTTACGGGAAGTCAGAAGCCTGAAAAGTCTGACAACCGGTCTTACCTTAGGACATCGGCATTGCCCGGTAACTGGATTGCGGAGTTCTGATGACAGTCACTCTGTGTAAAATACTGGTATTCAGCCGCATTTGGTTAGACTGGAAGCTGACCCCAACATAGTTGGGAAAAGACTAGGCACAATATTCACTAAGGACAAATGGAGCAACATGACGCGGGACTTGACGCGGGACATCTATATAAATGTCCCGGGGACAACGTCGCGGTACAATTCGCTCGCACACACCTGCGCCCGCTCTCGGAGCGGCGGCTTGCAACATGTCCCGCGTCACGTAGAAATGCCGCACAATGTTGCGTGCAACGTTGTCCTCTAGTGAATCCAAGGCTTACATGACACGTGTTTATCTTGAAGCCATATTTGCGCTAATTGTTGTATAGAGTACTCAATACTCAATCATTTATTGTATTACACAATGTGTACTTAGGTGGCAACTTAAAGAAAATAAGATCATTATGGACCCTGTCGGGCACAGCAAAATAGCGAAAATATTAAGAGAGAGGAAGCTTCAACTTATCAGTCTATACCTATGACTGCCTTGTTGGTCTAGTGGTCGTGGCGACTGCTGAGCATAGGATCCTGGGTTCGATCCCCGGGTCGGGCAAAGTAATATTGGGTTTTTCCATTAGGAATTTCTCAGTAGCAGCCCTGAGCCTTGATTTGTGCCCGGTGGTAATAGGCTCGCCCCCTATCACATGGGAGTAAAACATAACTGGCGAAACGAGGGTGTTACTAAAACACCTCTGCTGAATCCTTTGGGGAATACAAGGTGTGATGTTATGTTATGTCTATACCTATGTTTCTGGTGTTATTAAACGTAATTTTCTAATTTATTTGGCATCGTAGAGAGACGTTTAAAGATCAATATAATGTCTTACATGGTCGATAGATGATGCAATTACCATTCGGTTTTCTAGTCGAAATATTCCAAACCGGCTTCGGGCAGTAGCAGTGTCATTGGGGTATTAAAATAACCTCCACTCCTGACGATACTCAAGTACGTCTGGCGCACCTTGGGCAGTCAGTCCCGCTACCAACCTTGATGACTGGGTAATCTTTCCACCACGGCATGAACTATTCCCATGCAGCTCCAACACGAGAGAAGATGATGAAGAACTGTCATTGGTGCGAAAGGAACGGTTATAAGACAAGCCTATTGTGTCTGATGAAAGGTTAACAAACACCCAATCAGCTTTCGGCAGAACGTGGTAGGGAACTGAGGAATTTATGGCGCCGCCATCTTTGTACCAAAGAAATTTTCTTTTTTAAAATGTGATGACGTAAATGATATGACGTCATCGATAGTGTCAATTTAACTTTTACTGTTGGCCTAGTAAGAACATTTGACGAATAGTATCGTAAACGTATCGCTAATGTAAGCGAATTTTGAATCGAAAATACAACTGTCCTACAATATTTTAGTTTTTTTTTTTTGCGACATGCACAATTTGTATCATACATAGATGTTCCTCCTAGCCTTTTCCCAACTATGTTGGGGTCAGCTTCCAGTGTAATCAGATGCGGCTGCATACCAGTATTTTACGCGGGGTGACTGCCATCAGACCTCCGCAACCCAGTTACTGGGCAATGCCGATATCTTAAGGTTAGACCGGTTGTCAGACTTTAGGGCTTCTGACTTCCCGTAACGACAGTTATAGGTATTCGTATAACACCCGGGACCGACAAATTGACGTACTCTCCGAAGCACGGAGGGGTCTCGATGCGTAACGATCAGTCACCCATCCACAGACTGACCGCGGCGAGCGCTGCTGAGGGGTTCATGGCTAATTATGATATAATAAGTTATGTATAATATACACATATATGAATAAAGTATTCAATTTAATGAAATAGTACGAGTATGTGCGAAACGAGTATTTCTAAATCAAAATTCACTCACATTAAGATTAAGATTACGTTTAAATTTGCACGCCGCATAATATGGCAGAATATGTCGGAATCTATAACACTGCAAGATCACTGTACATACCATGTTCTAGCAAATAAACGATTTGAATTTGAATTTACTAACATGACGTCATTCGTGATAGGACTACTGATTGATTGTGATGAGGACTTACGATGGTACTGCGATTTGCTTTCGTCTTGCGTCAGCCTGTATTCCCCGAAGGATTGGCCAGAGGTGTATAGTAACACCCTCATTTTGCCGTTATGTTCAAGTCCCATGTAATAGTCTGCGAGCCTATTGCCATCGACCGGGCACAAATCCAAACTCCAGGCTGCTACTGAGGAATTCCACATGGAAAAACCCAATAACATTGCGCGACCTGGGAATCGAACTCAGGACTTTACGACCAGCAGTCGCGCTAGCCACCACTAGACTAACGAGGCAGTTATTCGCATTGGGTGCCTACTTTTTAATTTTAGATATTTGACAGTGTAGTGGTCGCTTATACCTGTCATCCGGACACAAGCCCTTTGTCTCACCAGAGGAGTAGTAATATTGTTCTAACTTCTTCTTCTTTTCGTGTGGTTAGTGACTAACCTGGTGTCAGAGTTTATGCTGCCCATAGGCCTCTAACTTGGCTTTACATGCCGTCGAGAAATATCTCTCAGGCATGCCGGTTTCCTCACGATGTTTTCCTTCACCGTTTTTAAGCACGTGATAATTATACAATACGCACATGCATCCGAAAAGACAGAGGTGCGTGCCTTGGGTTTACTCGCGACCTATGACTTGGCAGTCCGACGGTCATACCACTAGGCTAAAGTCCAGTCGCGGAGCAGGGAGAATTTCGTACAATGACCTTTGTGCCTACAACCAATTGCATTCTGTGTTGACGGCGGTCACCGCATCTGTGCGAACGCGACGGCAAGATATTTCTGCGCGAGCGACAGAGATAAGTAGTGACGGGTCATTGTACGAATTTCTTCCTGCACCGCGACCGCACTTTATCACTGCTTACAACTGAACTGATAGTTCTAACTGAAACCAACGGTAGGGGTCCCAGCCCGACCGCAAACCGCGGAGTGAGCTCGTACGAGTTGATACAATTCCACTGCTCGGTTACGAGTGTCGAAACTTCGTGAAAAAACTATTTCCCCTTTAAACTGCGACGAAAGTTTCGATTTAGCTGCGATTGTTTGTTTTTTTAGTTCACAATTTGTTTTTTTAAACCTTTTTGGTTAAAGTGGAGCGCTTTGTCTGTTAAAGTTGCTGTGGTTCTGTTTATACTGAATAACATAACATCACGGCTTGTATTCCCCGAAGGATTCGGCAGAGGTGTTTTAGTACACCCTCGTTTCGCCAGCTATGTTTGTCTCATGTAATAGGGAGCGAGTCTATTTCCATTAACTAGGCACAAGTCCAGACTCCGAGCTGCTACTGTAAAATTCCTAATGGAAAAACCCAATAACACTTTGCTCTACTTGGGGATCGAACCCTGGACCCCATGCTCAGCAGTCGCGCTTGAGACCACTAGACTAACGAGGCAGTCAATATTTTTTTTATGATTTCTAACAAAGTGATAACCTAAAAATTCTCGGAGAAACACCGTGGTGGGTTTCAGTCGATAAGAGTCCTACATAACGCTTCGTCATCGCCAGGGTGGAGGGTATCCATAAGAATTTCCAAATGTTAAAAAAAGTCATGTCCCTGGTATATTGTTAACATGATTTACGAATTTTAGTCCTGATTTTAAAATCCAGTACAAGTCAAAACAACTTAAATCAAGCATTGCGTAGAAACAATAGTTATAGCAGTAGTTGAACGTTGTCACATGGGACCTGATTCTACTAAAATTAACGAACTATAAATCTTCTAAACAACTAGGTACTTAAGCGTTTTCTGCGAGTTTTTGAAAATTCAGTATGTACATTGTTTATAAAGTACGTTCATTATCCTGGACTAATATGAGATGTCATATTGCGCCTTTCTTCTTTTTCAAAGCAGTGCAACGCAGTCCATGGATATAACAGCCTAAAAGTTTTTCACAAAGGAAATCACAAACTCACATAAAATCGAAATTGAACAGCAATACGTCACGACTCCCCGTTATTTAAGCTGCATTCCTTCTACCAACATAACAACGAAGTCGATGCAAGGCTACACTCAATTATTTTCTAGAACACATTAGCAGTAATGCATGTGCGCTACAATTTATGTGCTGTCTTCCTTAACGGGCGAGGTTGCAAGTAAGGCTGTGAGCTCACTTGTTAGTAGATGAAAAGAACAAACTGAATAAACTGTAAGGACCAAACGATAAAAGTTTTGAGGACAGAAAGACCAAAATGTGGAGCCTAAAAATGCATTCGCGTGTTACATATTTAGGTCATTTTATGTACAGATGAACGAGAAATTATCATTAGGCCATGAATCTGCTTAAAAATTGAGAAGAAATATAAAGACTTGATGCTTTTTTTTCAATTCGACTGTGCGTAGATATTTAATATGGTAGATGGTAGATCGTTTCTACGTCCCCGGGCAGTTATTGGCGAGACCTGAGGGGTCTCCAACCAATGGGGGCGAAGTAAAATACTTAACTTAAGCTAACTACTAATACTCTAACATTATGACTGCTAGCAACAACAGCATTAAGGGCGACCGCTAATGGGACTCGGACCTAGGCTTAGGGCGTTGCTGGCGGGAGGACTGGGAGAGAGACAGCTTAATGAGGGCTGAGTTATCAGTGTAAAGACTTGATGCTGTGAACTTGGGGTGCTTCATCAATTCTAATATCAAGATCTAGCTAGGCACCTGAGTCTACGTGTGTACTACGATTATACTACGATTTAATTATGGTAATGGCGTAATGATCATGACAGCTGCTCTGCATAAAACAAGAACCAGATATGTCATGATAACTATTATTATAGTTGAACAATTAATTTGGTACTTGTGAACTTTAAAATGATATACATTTCAAATATCAGAAACAATTCATCGCTGAAAGAATTAGTCGTGTGTCGATCTCTCTTAAGACTGATTTTACCAACGATAAATAACTTTTATCTGAGGTAAAAAGATATTTTGACAGCTTTTATATAGAAATTCTGTCAAATTATCTTCTTCTTCTTCTTTTCGTATCGACGGTACTTCATGATGTATAAATTATAATGCTTGCGCCCAGTAGGCCACATTAACTGCAGCTTCGGTGGCGCTCTTCAGATC
The DNA here is from genome assembly GCA_910594945.2 of Amphipyra berbera. Lineage (NCBI taxonomy): Eukaryota > Metazoa > Arthropoda > Insecta > Lepidoptera > Noctuidae > Amphipyra > Amphipyra berbera. The sequence continues at coordinate 18,840,186 of OU343125.1, read as the reverse complement.
ATCTAAGGTGCAGGTGGACGGACATTTGGGACACTCCAGCAAGTGGGGCATAGTCTGGACAGGAGCACCGCACTGGCACCTCAAATTGTCTTAATAATTCCTCAGATAAAAGTTATCCGATGTTGGTAAAATCGGTCCTTACGAAGAAAGTTCCAAGGTACCATTCCTATATGCTTTCGCCCTTACCCAAATGCATTTCTATATCAGTAGTTTCGTGTAGACTAGTGTTACATAATGAGTCTGTGTGGTAATGATGGAAACTGGTAATGAGCACTTTGTCAAATGTCGCTTTTCTTACTCTTGCGGACTAATGATGTTTTCTTGCTAATTAATGTGTTATTAATGAGTGAAAAAGTAGTGATAACCTAGCGGTTGAACTCATGCTTTCTATACAAAAGGGACTTTTTAGATTCATGTGCGGATCAGAATTTGATTATCACTTGCTTTAACGGTGAAGGAAAACATCGTGAGGAAACATGCACATCTAAGAGGGCTACAAAAATATTCTCGATGTGTGTGTAGTCCGCCAAGCCGCAGTAGGCCAGTGGTGGACGAAGGCCTATACCCTCCTTTTTCTGAATAGAGACCCGTGCCCAGCAGTGGGACAGAAATGGGCTGATTATGGATGTATGTAATGAATGTGTGTCTCATAAATGTAGATTTTGTATTTTCCATTCTGACTTTCCGGTGGGCTACGTCAAAGACCGCGTAGGGTTTATGTGAGAGGAGTGGGCAGCACCACCCTACTGTGTGCTTTTATTTTTTTTTGTTTTCTTTTTGTTCTTGACTTGGTCGAGTTTGGCCCTAGTGTCAACTGATGGTAAGCGCAGACAGAGTCTAAGATGGAGCACACGAATCCAAGGAAGAGAGATACAGAGGGATTCCTCTATACTCCTCTGGACTCACATATACACAGCGCCGGATTTTAATGTGAAGGTGGTAGGTAGCCAGGCGGACCGTACAGATCCTACCACCAAGCGTGCTGGGTTATGTTGAATTTTACAACACGCGTCTATTCCCAGCGAGCGGTGAGGAAGTTTTATATTCTAACCCGTTGCCACAGGGGGAGAATGACATACGACATGCCTGTATTGGCTACAACATTCAATTCTCCGCCTTCCATATCCAGTCCACACAGCTTTTAACATTCCACATAACTTAAATATAACATAACATCACGCCTTACATTCGGGGTTAAGGGTTCGGCAGAGATGTTTTAGTACACCTTCGTTTCGCCAGTTATGTTTAAATCCCATGTAATAGGGGGCGAGCCTATTGCCATTACCCGGGCACAAATCCAGACTCCAGGCTGCTACTGACAAATTCCTAATGGTAAAACCAATAAAACTTTACCCGACCTAGGGATCGAACCCAGGGCCCCATGCTCAGCAGTCACGCTTGCGACCACTAGACCAACAAGGCAGTCCAAGTTTAACATTCCAGTTTAACAATATTCATTCTTCATCTCTCAATTATATTTATGAAAATAATTATTAATGATCCATTACACGCAATGAAATTTAATTCCATTCCAATTAACGTCATTACCAGTATCAACAATTTTATTTTGGCTTGTATCTACTAGTAATTTTGATGAAGGTTTATATTTACGAATATAATAGACAATGTAAATCTTTTGTTCAACTAATAATGAGCATATAAATTGATACCACACATTGTTGGAATATTGTACATAAATCATTACCGTCCTAATTACCAACCGCGCGGATCATTCGATTTGCGAGGTTAAACTGCGCTTGCCGCGGTCAGTTTGTGGGTGGGTGACCGTTCGTTACACATAGAGACTCCTCGGTGCCTCGGAGAGCACGGTAGGTAAACAGTCGGTCCTGGGTGTCATACGAATACCTATGACAGTCGTTACGGGAAGTCAGAAGCCCGAATGTATGACAACTTTCAACCTTAGGATATCGGCATTGCCCAGTGACTGGGTTGCGGAGGTCTGATCGCAGTCACTCCGTGTAAAATATTGGTATTCAGCCGCATCTGGTTAGACTTGAAGCTGACCCCTATATAGTGGGGAAGAGCTAGGCAGAAAAAAATATTACCGTCCTATTTAATTTTGTACAGTCAACAGTAAAAGTCGATACATATTTTGGTTAATTGTTTATCTAAACTCATAATACAATTTTTATAGAGTACTTTGCTCATTGTTTGTTAAAATAAAAATAATAATTGGCATCTCTTCGTAAAAAAAACATATTTAAACTTTGGCAATTATCACTTTGATGTTGGTTGTACCCGTATCAGTAACAAATTGTGTTTGTAAGTAATGTATAGACGAATTGAAAACCTCCTTTTTGAAGGAGTCGGTAAAAAGAAAATAATACTTTTTTGTAAAGATTCTGGTTTTTATGCTGGTAAGAATTTATTTAAAACAAAAGAATAGATGACCTCCTTTGTATAACAATATCGCGTCGTTAGTAAAAATGTTATTACAAAGAAAGTTTTAATAAAAACTTCTTGATATTTTCTTTTTAATATAAAGGAGTTGACAATGGCTTCGTAGAAGTCTTTCAGAACATTTATGAATTTTATGTTTTTTTTTGTGTTATTGAGAATAGTATTGTTTTGAATAAAGCCTTCACTAGAGGCCTTGATTCACTAGAAGACAAAACATTACCTAAAGCTGGGTACTGACCAGCGTTACGGGGCGTAATGTAACGTGTTACACAGCGAGCGTTCGTGCCTTCAGTACGTCATAAGCGCCTTGTTTCCCCGTACTGACTGCACGAACGCTCGCTGTGTAACACGTTACATTACGCCCCGTAACGCTGGTCAGTACCCAGCTTTAATGACGCGCAACATTGAGTCTACGTGACGCTGCAACATTACACACTGCCCTGCAAAGTTGCGCCCAACAGCGTGCGGCATTTCTACGTGACGCGCGACATGTTGCAAGCCGCCGCTTCCGGATGCAGGAGTGTGCGAGCGAATTGTTCCGCGACATTGTCCCCGGGACATTCACGCAGATGTCCCGCGTCAAGTCCCACGGCATATTGCTCCATTTGTCCCATAATGAATCAAGGCTTAAGGGTTTTATTATACTTATTTTGAAAATTTTGAGATTATATTTTTTTAGGGAATTAATGTCACTATCATTTAAAGCATTTCCTATCCTGTTATGACCTTCTTTTCGTGTGGTTAGTGACTAACCTGGTGTCAGAGTTTATGCCGCCCATGGGCCTCTGACTTGGCTTCACATGCCGTCGAGAAATATCTCTCAGGTATCATCAGGTTTCCTCACGATGTTTTCCTTCACCGTTTTTAAGTAAGTGATAATTATACAATACGCACTTGAATCCGAAAAGTCAGAGGTGCGTGCCTTGGGTTCGAACTCGAGACCTATGACTTGGCAGTCTGACGGTCACACTTCATAGGCTTATGAAGGTAATGACACCATCATACAAAGAGCTAATTAATGATAATAATGGGATAAAACACGTACAATTTAATGAAATAAATATCACTTTGATAGAGATTGTCAATGATAAATTAAAACCACTGAAATAGGTACTTTAATAATTATACGTTTGTGGCAAAACAATCGTAACATAATATCCATTACACAAATTAATTTGATTGCTATAATTTGGAGAGAAAATGGGCAATTTGAAGGCTTACAACATTAATGTTTGCAATAATAACCTTTGAAATCAATACTTTTATAATTAATGGTACTAAATTAGGATTTATATTCATTGAACCTGAATATAATCCCAGCGATTGGAGTTAATTTATTTTAGACGATGTTTGGCTGTGTATTTCGGCATGGTGTATCACTGCATTAATTCATTTCATGTTCATTTTTTTTTAAACTTCGCCCCTCGCTGTTTTCTCCTTTATCGTGGGTGCGTTTAGAGACACAATTCTTCACATACACAAACGCGTAAACCTGGAACAACTATTTGTAGGTCATACAAATATTTGATCCGTGCGAAAATCGAACCCACATCCCGTAACGCAGAAGCCAATTGCTTAACCACGGCAGCAAAAATGTCGTGAAATCATGTCAATCGTGTTTTATTACGTGTGGCTCCTGAAAGAATAGGTCACTTCATCTTCGCCTGTGGATGCTGTAATGCGATTAAGGAGTTATCTAAAGAGGATAGGGAGTAGAGTTCTTCAGCTCACTAGTAACGACATAGGTACTATGGTATGGTACGATACAACTTAAACTTGATTGATTGAATTTTATACAGTTTACTGGTGTGAGTGGAGTGAGTACTGAGATGACGGCTGATAGGGGAGAATGGAAGAGGAATACGTGTTGTGCTGACCACACCTAGTATGGGATAAGGGCATGGAGATGATGATCCCCCCCGGTTGGGTTCCCACATTGTCGTTGCGGGGGGGCTTAGTAGCCGTGGTTTGGAGCCCCACGGTGAAGCGAAGTGGAACACGAAGAGGGGCTGCTCATCGGGGCTTGAGCCTGAAAGCCCTCGACGTAGCGGCCAAGTAGGTTGCGGTGTCGCCTGGGCGACGTCGCAACTGAGGTGGGCCGCGATGTCTTATGGGAGGCATTGCGGCTCAAGGGTGGAGGCCGCGGCGGGAGAGGAGTGCTGGTATTACGGTGCGCCGTTCTCTTTACCTTCCGCGGCCTTGACGGGGCCGCCACCGTCAGATGGCGGTCGCGGTGGGGCCGCAGGGGGAGAGGAGTATCGGTGTTTAGTTGGCCGCTCTCCCTATCCTATGCGGCTGTAAAGTGGTAGGCGGCGGGGCCACTAACCTGACCCGCCGCAGGGGACCAAGGGTGCCCAGACGCGGGGTCGTCTGGCGCCCATGTTCCTGTTTGGTTCCCGGGGTGGTCACAGCGTGCCATGTGTTCTGGTGCGCCGGTGATGTGGAGTGCTTCCCGCGCCTCTCAGGAGGTCGTGGGGCGGGGCCCCACTGGGGAGAGGTCCACCAGCAGTTGGTGGGCCAAGACCTGCCGGGGTTGCGGTGTATGCTTAGGCGAATCCCGCGACCCCGGCCGACGGTCAGAAGGCGGAACACCGTGGGTTTTTAGCCGGTAAGAGTCCGGCAGACCCCCTCGCCTACCCCGGGCGAGGGACATCCACGAGGATTTTCCCAGGATAAAAAAAAAGGATGATGATGATGATGAATTTTATACAGTTTACTTTTTTAACTAAATAGATGAATAACACGAAATAGCAAATAGTAAGGCTAGTTATCAATTTATTTTAAATTCGTTATGAATTAAAAATCTCCTTATTTGTATTGAAGATCAAGAATCAATGGCAACTCTGACCGTGACGTAATCTTGGACTATCCTGGGAAGAGTATACCTGGCGTAGCATATTATTATACCATGTGACATACTGCTAACACGAATCTGTCTTCCAAGCGTGGTGATTATCGATTATTTGATATCGTTGATAGAGGTGGAAAGTTGAAGAGTAATAGCGTGGTATGGGCACGTTAAGTGGAGGGAAGAATGTCGTCTTGTTAGAAGAGTGTTAAATATGAATGTGGATGGATATATAAGTAGAGGTAGGCCAAAGAAAAGATGGATGGATTGTGTGAAGGATGATATGGCTAAGAAAGGAGTGAGTACTGAGATGACGGCTAATAGAGGAGAATGGAAGAGAAATACATGTTGTGCCGACCCCACCTAGTGTGGGATAAGGGCAGAGAGACGATGATGATGATGATCATTGACAGTGGTGGCCAGTGGGAGGAATATTTTTGGTAAACGCACCATCTTACTTCGGAAGTAATAGGATCTTATTAAGCCAAAAACACCGCTTAGATCCCCTTCACTTTGTTACCCAAAAAACCGAATACACAAGTTAATGTACATCGTTTAAAGGGTTGTTCGCTACAGAACTAAATATAGTTTCATTAACACCATTAGACAAATGAGAGAGTTCGTTACTGTTCATGTAATTAACTTAATTTGATCGCTACCTTTTTTAAGGATAGTCGGACAGATACTGGAGCAAGTAATTGTTTTGTTAAGTGGAATAGTTGATAGGGTGGTCTAACCTTAGGATATCGGCATTGCCCAGTAACTGGGTTGCGGAGGTCTGATGTGCGGTCTGATATCGCTCCGTGTAAAATACTGGTATCCAGCCACATCTGGTTAGGCTGGAAGCTGATCCCAACATAGTTTGGAAAAGGCTAGGCAGAACAATAGTTGATGGGCTATCTTGAAGAGCGAGAGTCCTAACATAAATGACAGCTATGAGCAAACTGTATTTTTTGTATATCTCGGGTTCGTCGGGTTAGGGCCCTTTTGAGGGCTCCTGTCGTTTTTCCAGTCTTGCTACCCTAGAAAGACGTCGTTACTGCAGCGCTGCGTTCGTAGACGAGTTCGCGCCACAGCGCTGGCGCAGCAACGTGTTTCTTCTAGAGAATCACACTGCTGAACTGTCATAGTGGCAGTGGCTTACCAATAGTGTGGGAAGAATGGCAAAATTCCAGGAGCCCCCGGTGTTAGAGGGCCCCAACCTGAAGGATCCAGGATACACAAAAAAAAGCGTGTGCAAACTTTACGCGCGTCTTCACAGTGAAAGATCGCACACACATACCGCAACCATTCGTGCTTGCAGACATGGAAACGGTTGAGGATGTACTGATTAGACAGCGTAAATGTTGGAGGATTGCTCCTATCGAATGGCTCACAGAATATGTCAACTTCTATATCAGTGAAGGAGAACATCCTAAAAAAAATATTTTCTTTATGTTGTTTTGTTTATGTCAGATATAGAGGACATTTGTGTTTTTAAACGGTTTTAATTGGCGTCACTTCGTATATTTGTTTCTTTGTTTGATACAAATCTTGCTACAATTTTTTCAACTACTTCTGCTTAACTGATTCTCCTGAAACTTTTTACACAAATTCAATTCCCATGAGAATACAACATTATAATAATTTCAACCTTCAATCCAAAATTCCGGTGCTGCAGGGATACTGCAAGCTAAAACCGTTTAACTTAAAATTATTTCTAAGGTATTATTCATCTTTTGTCTACTATTATATGCTGCTAATTACTGTTTAGAATTTTGCCACAGAGAAAACAGTTTCAACATAATTAAACTACTGGCCCTATGCATATTTGCTCAAACGAACCCCTGGGATAAACTTACCTACACAAGCAACCAGCAATTACCGGTTACGCAAAATAAATACCCGAAACCCGGTTTAAAATCAAACACAAAGATAAACTACATACGGCCAGTCATTACCGGAGCTCATTACCGGACCGGCCCGTAATGATACCCGGGCCGGACCGCGAAACGATTAGAGGTTTCGACCTCTTGTTTATGGCTAAACAGACTGGCCGGATAATTAGATTTTTATTTATTTTGTGTTCGATTTTTAAATTTTAATTAAGTTGTCATTATTGTTTTTGTTTTGTGGTAAGTATTTTCAGAATTGATATTAATGTATTTGGTTGGGTTGATTCTTGGTTTTCCGAAGGTTTTAGCTGGAGTAAGGGAATACTGCGATAGCCTTACGCTTAGCAGCGATAGCTTAGCGGTTGAACGCTTGCCTTCCATGCAGGAGGGTTTGAGTTCGATCCCGGTCCGCACTTCTGACTTTTCGAATTCATGTGCGGATCATAATTTGATTACCTATCACTTGCGTTAACGGTGACGGAAAATATCGTGAGGAAACCTGCACACCTGAGAGGGCTCCATAAAATTCTCGATGGTGTGTGCAGTCCGCCAACCCGCACCAGGCCAGAGTGATGGACTAAGGCCTAAACTCTTCTCATTTTGAGAAGAGGCCTGTGCGCAGCTGTGTTGTATTATGTGGGAATACTGTGCGAAAAGAGAAGTAGGTACCTAATCTGTTTGACATTACCTTGCACGAATCTGACGAAACGTAAGAAAAGGGATACATATGATATGTGATTTGATAACACAACTTTTATATATGAATCATATAATTGCTTTTAAGTAAGTAAATACCTTACAAATACTTACCTCAACTTTTGCAAGAAGAAATCGCAATTTGCATTCACAGATTTTGAAAAATACCTACAGTAAGCCAAAAAATGCCAATCGATCATTTGTTTATAACAATCAAAATAGCCTTATGGACCGCGAGGTTTGTACCTAGTGTGTTAAAAAAATAACCCTAAGAATTTTGTAGGGTTACTCGGTACGTATCGGAAATTGAACAACTTATCGAAATTCACGTATTTTTTTATTACTTGCAAATCGAAAATTAATTTTATTTGATTTGTATGAAAAGTAATACATAAAATACGTGAATTTCGAAAAGTTGTTCTACGACAGTTGTTCAATTTTCGATACCGGGTAAGTAACCCCTCAAAATTCTTAGAGTAATTTTTTTAACAGTCTGTATACACAATACGCAAAACTGCTTTACCTATGTTAGCTTTAAGTCTTAACTAAATGCGGCTGAATATCTTTTCTATTCTATTTCTTTCTTATATCTTTAAAAAAAAAAAACGTTGCCCCACACTAGGATTACTCCTGTATCGTGGGTGTGTTTACAGACACAAATCTTCACACGCACAAACATCCAGACCCGGAACAACTATCTGTAGGCCATACAAATATTTGTTCCGTGAGGGAATCGAACCCACGACCTGTAGCGCAGAAGCCGATCGCTCAGCCACTGCACCAAACGTGTCGTCAAATTATCATCAGTATTCTACACGAAGCTAGCATCCGTTTATCGTATCCCATTCTACCGGTTAGCAACTGAAGCCCAATCAGTTCAAGCCAGGAGTGTATTAGATTAACTTGTTAGCTCAGCCTACGTACTCCTAGGCTTAATAAAGGATAAACTGATCCGATCTGTTGACTGGTAACAATTAGATCAGCTGATGAATTGTTGATAGGCAGGTATAGTACGACAAAACTAAGAAGTCGTATCAGGCAGTCGCTCATTTTCGCGCCACTCACACTTATAGCGTCAGCGCAGCGTAAATATATTTTTAACAGACTTCCAAAAAGGAGAGAACCTCCTCCTTTTTGGAAGTCTGTTAAAAATGTTCGTCTGTATGTATTTTTTGTGTATGTTCATCGATATCTTCGCCAATTGTGAACCGATTTAAAAAAAAAAATAGTTCGAAAGAGTGCGATACTCCCGAGGTGGTCCCATTATCATCAAGTCAGGATCTGATGATGGAATCAGAAGCTGGATAGTGGAACTCCTTAATGGCGAACAGCAAAGACACGAAATTTTGTAAATGGATTTAACTATAATATAACCTATTCTAAACTCCATCATGTCATGGCTGCTGTACCCAGGGTTGACTTCCGGCGAGGGAACTCCTCAACGGTGAATAGTACAGACATGATTTTTTTTTGTACATGCATTTAATTGTGATTTTAATTAAAACTTGTTTTGCACTAAAAAGGGTAAAATAAATCATTAAAAAAAAAGACTTCAAAACCACAAATAGTCACTCAAAAGCGAAAAATAAATTAATATAATTATTATAAGCGCTACCCACTCATTTATTTGAAGTCAGTGCCAGCCAAACCAAGTAGGTAGTAGATAGATAGGTAACTACTATGTATGTAGTAACTAGGTAGATACTTGTAGGTAGTATCTATCTACTACCTATTAGACTTGGCTGGCACCGACTTCAAACAGATGAGTGGGTAGCGCTTTTAATAATTATATTAATTTATTTTTCGCTTTTGAGTGCCTATTTGTGTTTTGAAGTCGGTATTTTTTTTTAAATAATTAATTTTACTGCAGTACTAATAAACATTCGTGGACTTGAAGTCGCACTTAGTTCGGAAGTGATCGGTTTTACGAAGTTTGCCGATGTGACTTCTTAGTTGGACGTATTGTTGACATTTCTTTGTACAGTTAATAACAATAATATCTATCTACCGACTGTTTTAAAATATAATAGAGTCACCGGCACGTAACTTGGCAAGAGTAAAGAAGAGAATTCCTCTCCTTTCTTTCTTTCTTCTAAACAGACATACCTAGGTAGAATAATCACAAATCACATAAAAACATAAAAAGCTAGTAAATATTGTAATTTCAGAAATGTTGTTCATAAGAAAAATCACAAGAAACTTACTTTTTTCGTTAAGCTGCACATCTGTTACAATAAAATCAGACAAAACACTTTAAAAAAATTAAATGTTGCCAGTAATATGCATTTTAAATGCTACCACATTTCTAAAAGTGACATCTATCGCATTTAATTTGAACTACTTCCTTTAGAAGTTGCAAAAACTTTGTTATTAGTTAATGTTGGCAATCACTGTATGCTGGGCAATGACTATAGTGGTTACCCTATTTAAAAATAAATTATGGCAATAACCATAGAATAATGACAAGCAATAAATGCGACCATTTTTTTGTTGCACTAAGTGTACATGTGCAAACTTAAAACCACTACGACAAAACCTTGCCAAGTTACGTGCCGGCGACTATACCTAGGTACTTTACACTGTGTTCCCATTTTGACAAACCAATAAAACACAAGTTACGTTGTTAAAAAACCTACAGTTCACGGTGGATTAAATTCAGTCAGCGTTGTGTGATATACGCGCGTCGCGTGGATGCAGAAAAATATCGGAGGGATAAAGGCACTAGATAGAAAGATACAGAAGGGCGACGCCTAATAACGTACTGTTAACCACAAACTGCCTCGTTGGTCTAGTGGTGGCAAGTGCGACTGCGGATCGTGAGGTACTGGGTTCGATCTCCAGGTCAAAATAAAAAATGCTAGTTTTGCCCGCATTTTCGCTTGCGTGATATTTTTCATACAAACTTTCATCCCTCATTTTACCCCTTTAGGGGTGACATTTTCAAAAATCCTTCCTGTGCATGTCTAGTTTATAAAAGGTAAGTACCTACTGTTAAAATTTCAAGTTCCTAACCCCAGCGGTTTAGGCTGTGCGTTGATAGATCAGTCAGTCAGTCAGTATCTCCTTTTATATACACAGAAAATAACATAACATCATAATATCACGCCTGTATTCTCCGAAGGGTTGGGCAGAGGTGTAGGTATAGTAACACCCTCATTTCATCGTTATGTTTAAGTCCCATGTAATAGAGACGAGCCTATTGCCAACCGGGCACGAATCCAAACTCCGGGCTGCTACTGAGGAATTCCACACGGAAAAACCCAATAACACTTTGCCCGACAGCGAACCCAAGACACAAGCGTTTCTTAGACTCAGCCGTAACTCACCCCAACCCCCTCGTAGTATCGGCCGCCCGTTACACACCCTCTAGAATCTCTAAGATTAGGCGCCCTAGGCATACCCTCCTCCAACCCGATGACCCCATCACCCTTCTTCAAGAGAGTAGTAGGGAAACCAGTACACGTCGTAAGTACAAAAACAGATACAAACCGCGTTTCCGGCCTCGCCTCCGAGGCCCTCCGCGACTCCCCAGTAACATCATCGACCGACCCTTGCTCGCCACGCCAGCCCGCGAAGCTGAGCCTGTAACGGTAATAAACCAGTCCCCAAATAATCTAACCCAGCCCGATATTGATTGCCCACCCCTCAGTGACCCACTAAGCCGAGGCCCGTACCCCACAGGGGGTGCCCTTAGTGCCGCGTCACTTAATTTATATTCATAGTTCGTAAGCCCTGGCTGGGGGCCTTAAAGTAATTTTTGGCCACCACAGGATAGTCCGGTTAAGTAGTAACAAAGCCCTCGCGTGCTTTAAACTACGAGTGGTCCTACCTAAAAAAAAAAAAAAAAAGAAAAAAATAACCCAAGACATTACTATCAGCAGTCGCGCTTGCCACTACTAGACCAACGAGGCAGATGATTGTTATTATTATTGCAGATTAAGGTACAATTTGAATGAAACAGACCTTCTATCTTCTTTGAAATAGGTGTTAAAACATGCAGTAAATTGAGCGCGCTAGCTCAGTCGCTGAGCAGCGTTCGCGCCTGGCTGAGCGTGAGCCGACGCACTAATAAAATAATTCTGTGATCTACGTATGAAAATTAAATGGGCTGGGAACAAGCTGCTAATTAAAAGTTAGAATGACAATTGTTGGATGATGCTCGGGTTATTTTACACCTGTACGCACAAACATACTAGAAGGCCTCACAGTGTGCTTGAACGCACGCGTTGAAGACGACTCTGTGATTGGTTGCCTTTAAGAGGAAACACGGGTAATTTGAATAGGTATTTGGGATCTATTTCCGTCCCACCCCTCCCGCAAACCTTTCCAATTAAGCGCGAAAGGGACACCTGCATCTCGGACTGATTTCTCACGTACCTTCGTACCTACTTCCCTGTTTCCTTCTTCAAATCTGGACCGATTTTAATATATTTTTTTGTAATAATTTAAGAAAGACTTTGGTTATGTCTGGATGCTTTTCTTTTATTTTTTATATGCGTCGAATTTGTTTGCCAGATGTTTGAAAACGGTGGTAAAAACGGTCGATTTTTGTAAAGTTTTAACGTTTCTAGTTCTTTTAATAATTAATTTACTGACATAAATAAAACATAGGGACATAGTGGTGGTAGATATATATCATATGGTAAAAAATATTTGCTCTAGTGACATTGTCCAAGGAGGAAACTTAGGAATATGTTTGTATGGACTAAATGCCGACCGCATTTCCTCTTAATTTCACAACATAAAGGCGACCAATCCCATATCCGTATTCAACGCAGTGCGTTCAAGCACATAGGTTCGAGCTGGTGTTAATTAGCTTCACTACGTATATTTGTTTGATTCAAATCTTGCGACAGATTTTTCAACTAGGTACTTCTGCGTAATCGATTCTCCTGAAACTTCGCAAGCAAATTCAATTCCCATGACAATAGAACATTATAATAATTTCAACCTTCAATCTTCACCTGATGTGGTAGAAGTACTGCAAGATAAAACCATTTAACTTAAAAGTTTTTAAGGAATTATTTTTGTGTGATAGTTGTATTTATGTGGTTAGTTTCTGAGAAAACCCCATTTATAGTGCAGCCATTAAAATGTTGATTAAAAGGTAAACAAAGTTTTGATTGTAAAACATTCATTTTGCTGTAAGAATCGATTCTTACTATTGTAATGGATAAAACATACATATTTTTAGAAAACATCAACACTTAAGTAAGAAGTCTTTTAAAAAACAAAGTGTATTTTCATTGGATTCTTAAAGCACAATAACGGTTCACAATGAAAGGTTTGTTTACCTTTTGTACTACATTTTAATGGTTGGTTTATAATGTAACTACACCACGAACTAATCACTTTCCACTCTGCTTATAACAAACAAATCTAAATCAAATAAAAGTAGGTGCACCGTTCCAATTTGTCGTTTCATTTTTAGAAAGAAGCCGGCAAGGAACTCAATGGTGCTCTTTTAAAATTAATAACTGCAACGATTTTTCTATATTGTTTTGTTACGACAGTCTTGTTGGTCTTGTGGTCATAAGTGCGACTGCTGAGTGATACCTGGGTTCGATCCCCAGGTCGGGTAAAGGGTTATTCGGTTTTCCATTAGGCATTTCTCAGTAGCAGCCCGGAGTCTGGATTTGTGCTCGGTTGATGGCATAAGCTCGCCCCTTGTTACATGAAACTTAAACATAACGGCGAAATGAGGGTGTTACTATACACCTCTGCCCAACCCTTCGGGAATACAGCCGTGATGTTATGGTATGTTAGCATAGATAAGTTCATATATCACTTAATATTTTGACAGTTTTTAAAACATAAGCTGTCACGTTGTCACTCTTTCGAAGAATTACCATCACGTTTTCCCAGAAATCTCTAAGTTAGTGTATAAAGAGCTTTATGACGGCATTATACCTAGCTCATATTTCTTTTAAGTGGTATAAGGAAAAAGCGAATGGTGCTGAAAATGTGAGATTCATCATTAACCTTGTGGAACACATGCGAACTACGCAGCACGACGAATGTCTAGCAGACTACAGCGACAACAAATGAAAACTCAATATATTATGTCGTCACAAATCCTGCATCGCGATATCAAGATTTGACACGCATATAGTATATACAAGGTTAGTTGGAAAGGGGGTACTAAGCCGCGGGCCACTTAGAGAAATTTTAAAGCAAGTGTTAAAATTTCTAAATTCGATAATTTTTATTTGCATGCAAAAAGATTTTTATTTTTTTTTTTCAAAAAATACACCTGATTTAGTTATGAATTCAGAAAATTAAATTTCTAATCCGTGACCTCAAATATGATCTAAATTGTAAACACAGCTGATCATAGCTATGGACAGATAGATTTAAGCATATTTTTTACGAAATCATTGAATGGCTATTTCTCTTAAACTAATAACTTTTGAGGAAAGTTGTAGAACAAAAGTTATCCCTTATTATAGGTACTTTAATACCCTTTTGGCTTAGTACCCCCTTTTCGACTAACCTTGTATACAACTTCCCAACCTCAACCTTTGGGCAGTAGCCCGCCAGGAATAAGACCGTCCTGGTAGGAGGATCCTCCCTTTTCGTTGCAGGAACACCATACCTCGTTACTCCACAACCTCAATCTTCACCCTTAGGAACCTTTCAACCATCAATCTATATGACCCATAGCATAAGCATAATCTAGTACCATTGTTTTGTATGGAACATTTCGCAAAGTAAAAGAGGCTAGGCCTTAGTCCGCCACGCTGGCCTGGTGCGGTTTCGCGGACTACACACATCATCGAGAACTTTTTGGAGCCCTCTCAGATGTGCAGTTTCCTAACGATGGTTTCCTTCACCGTTTACGCAAGTGATAATGAAACTTTTATTTTGATCCGCATATGAATTTGAAAAGTCAGTGGTGCGGACCTCAGATCTTTCTACTTGGTAGGGAAGCGTTCATCCTCTAGCCTTACCTGAGAGAAGGGGTCTTGACTGACAGACAGAAGAACTGACCCTATAAGGGATGCGTTTTTCATTTTTGCAGTGATAACCTAGCCTAGAGGTGTGACCGTCGGACTGCCAAGTCATAGGTCTCGAATTCGAACCCAAGGCATGCACCACTAACTTTTCGGATTCATGTGCGTATTGTATAATTACCACTTGCTTAAAAACTGCGAAGGAAAACATCGTGAGAAAACCGGCATGCTTGAGAGATATTTCTTGACGGCATGTGAAGCCAAGTCAGAGGCCAATGAGCGGCATAAACTCTGACTCCAGGTTAGTCACTAATCACACGAAAAGAAACAGAAGCTTGCGATCATTTAGGCAATAGACACAAACCGCTACACTCTTGTGGTTTCCACCATAACCTAAGACAGCAAACACATAATATCTGTTCGAGCAACAGAGTGGCGTGATCACGTAATGCAGCTTAAAACGGAACGTGGCCTGATTTGAACCTGTGTTCACAGAATTTAGCTTCGAAGGCTTGACTGTGCTCCCTCGTGTACCATGGCAAGGAAAGAATACTTTCAGCAAGTAGGTAGGTAGCTTATTGATGAGCTTTCAGCGAGTAACTTATAACATAAAATAGCTTTTAGAGATGAAAAATAAGAACTGCCTTGTTGGTCTTGTGGTGGCAAGCGCGACTGCTGATCGTGAGGTCCTGGGTTCGATCCCCATGTCGGGTAAAGTGTTATTGGGTTTTTCCGTGTCGAATTCCTGAGTAGCAGCCCGAAGTTTGGATTTGTGTGGTGGATGGCAATAGGCTCGCGCCCTATTACATGGGACTTAAACATAACGGCGAAATGAGGGTGTTACTATACACCTCTGCCCAGCCCTTCGGGAAATACAGGCGTTATGTTATGTTATAATATTGCTTTTCGAGATGATAAAAAAAAATTCAGCAGTTTTGAGATTAGCTTGTAAAATTGGTCAGAAACAGAAATGATGAATTGATATAAAGGAAGAAACTACCTGCAGAAAGATGGCTGGACTGCATGCGGAAAATGAAAAGCCTGCAGCAGTATTGTTTAATACATTTATAATTAAACATGTAACTCAGTATTTGATATTGCAAAATTATGCTTAAAAGTGGCAACATTTTCTTTTAGGACTATTTTTTATGTACTCGCTCTCTCTTCTTGAACTTCCTAACTAAATGTCTACTCCTAAATACGAAATGTAGCTAAGTGTTCGTTCCTAAAAATAAATATTTCCTAAGCTAGTGGCTAGGATTATCCACCAGCAACTTGCTCTGAAATACAACCTTGTGTGCGCAGAAGTACCATACTACAAGTATTAATATGCCCGACCCAGTTCTCGAGAATCAAATCAAATCAAATTTATTTCCAAAACAGGTATTTGTACATTATTAATCTATAATATGAACATGTAGTATGTTATAACAAATCTGTGGGTGTGGTTCTGTTCTCCTAGGTAAGTTGCAACGCAACCTGTGTTTAGGAGAAACAGTGCCTGCCCCATAATTGGATATGGAACAATTGAATAACATGTTACAAAGTAAAGTTTATAGAGGTTAAGTAATTTCAAGATTTTTTTACAATTTAGAATAATTAAGACTAAATCTAAATTTGAGTATGTGTGTTTAAATGTAGGTATGTGTGTGTTATGTATTTGTGTCTGTTTGTTTGTGTAGTGCATGTTTATGTATGTGTTATGTAATGGATGTATTGTGTAAAGTTGCACTGTATATATCTTTGTGAATTGACTGATTAGCAACAATAGTAATCATTAAGGGACTAAATAGGGCGTAACTTTTTAAACGAATTTGAGAAAAAATCTTCTGTCTCATCATAGGATTTCCCTAGGAGGCAAGAACGAATAACTGATTAAAATTTAGAAGAAGCCTGTTTATAGACCGGTGAAGATGAGTTTTTTTTTTGTAGAGAGAAGGACCAAGGTAATAAAAGATTCTCTTTTTGTGGGTGAAGTTAATCGGAGGAATAGTGCAAATGTTGTCTTTACGTCGCTTTGTGATGGGGATAAAAGGGGTTTCTTGATGTTGCTTGAGCAAAGTTTTCATTATAAATAATTACCTTACATTAAGCTCATTACAATCTAGATATAATTGAGTTGTTGGGAAACGTATAGGCCGAAAAATTGCTATTTTCAAGATTGCTCTGTGAGCCACTTCCAATGGCTTGAGGGTAGTTTTAGCAATTCCGCCCCAACAGGAAATGCAATAACTGATAATAGAATTGCACAAAGCATAATATACAGTTCGTATGACTTTACTATTCGCGATTTAACGTAGATTTAAAAAAATGTAAATAAGTTTTCTAATTCTGCCAGTGATATGATTAATATGTTCTTTATATGAGAGATATTTGTCCATTGTTATGCCTAAGTATTTAATGGAGTCTGAAGAAGAGATCAAAGGACACTGGCAAATTGTTTGAAGATGGGCAATCCCATCTTCAAACAATTTGCCAGTGTCCTTTCCCCTTCTTCTAAAGGCTCATACTTGTCAATACAAGTATGAGCCTTTAGAAGAAGGGGAATTTTTGGTTGAGACGCTGAAGAAATCGAGAATGTCATGAATTTAGTTTTTGATGTATTGCGTATCAAGGAGTGAGACTGGAGCCAGTCAAAAGCCGATTTAAATCCAAGTTGTGCTGTACTTTGGAGGGTTGACCATGAGTCGGCTACAAAATTGAGTGCAGTGTCATCGGCAAAAGATATAATTTTGTCCGTTTGTGATGCTAAGATTGCAAAGGTTATTAATGAATATCAGAAACATGGTTGGCCCCAATATACTTCCTTGAGGCACACCATAACGAATAAAGAATGGTCATATCACATTGTACTGGGATCGATCTATCATCACACCGACAGGACTATTGTTGCCAATAAGCCTGACATAGGGGTAATAGATCGATCAAAGCGTCTCACAATGATTGTTGATATCACTGTCCCACATGACGAGAACCTAGTGAAAGCCGAGAAAGACAAAGAAATTAAGTATCAAAACTTGGCACAGGAATTTTTCGACATGTGGGAGGTTGACTCAGCAGTCGTTGTGTTGATAGTCGTTACGGCCAATGGCTTAATAACCAAGAGCCTTACCAACATCTGATGAGGCTCTCGTTGGGCAGCTGTGTCAAGGGCCTGATACAGAAAGCGGTACTTCTGGACACGGCACGTATTGTTACGAAGTTCCTCTCTCTGAGGACCTGACCATCTGTAGCTTGAACCCTGTCCTCGATGCCAGTGAGCTACTATCTATACTAATATTATAAAGAGGAAAGATATTTTTGTATGTAACGAATAAACTTAAAAACTAGTGGACCGATTTCAAAAATTATTTTGCCGTTAGAAAGCTACCTAAATTATCACTGAGTAACATAGGCTACGGGCGGAGCCGTGAGGACACAGCAAGTTTTTTATATTTTTTAATGTTTTTTTATATTTTTTATAGAAATATTTAAAAACATAATTTATATGTATATTCAATGAATAAAGGAACATAAATATTCCCTATAGAAGTCACTCGCACAAGGTCACCTGAACCGTATGACCCGCGTGGTTGTGAGCCACGAGCCTCATAATGTATCGTAATACATTACTCAATGAAGCATAGCACGTTACAGCTGCAGCTGCTGTATTTATTGTTATGACCGTATGTAATTTAGTACCAATATATTGTGTAGTTTAATGTCTATTTAGGCGTGCGTAATTTATTAATAAATATTGTTTTTCATAAGTTTGTTAATGTTGTGTACATCTTTAATCTATCTATCTAACTCCTTTAAACGAGCAATTCTTGTATCTTCTTTAGTACATAGTATAAAACAAAGTCGCTCCCCCGCTGTCTGTCTGTCCCTATGTATGCATCTCATCTGTATGTATCGTTAAAACTACGCGACGGATTTTGATGCGGTTTTTTTTAATAGATAGAGTGATTCAAGAGGAAGGTTTATATACCCCACATTAGTATCTACATTGTACCCGTGCAAAGCTGGGGCGGGTCGCTAGTGTACGTATATATATAATCTGGGTCTCGGAAATGGCTCCAACGATTTTCATGATATTTAGTATGCGGGGGTTTCGGGGGTGATAAATCGATCTAACTAAATTTCATTTTTAGTAAACGTCGATTTACCAAAAACAACCGAGCAAAGTTCGGTCATCCAGGTACTAGGTATAATATAAGAATATTATCTCCTTTACGAATCTTTATTCATTTAAATTACATTAGGGGCTCGTGGCTAATTAATAACCGCGCGGATCATGCGGTCAGTCCGTGGATGGGTGACCATTCGTTACACATCGAGATCCCTCCATGCCTCGGAAAGCAAGTTAAACCGTCGCGTCGGTCCCGGATGTCATACGAATACCTATAAAAGTCATTACGGGTAGTCAGAACCCCGAAAGTCTGACAACTGGTCTAATAAGCGAGACCGACTGTTTAACGTGCTCTCCGAGGGACGGATGTGTGAAGAACGGTCACCAATCCACGGAGTGACCGCGGCAAACACAGCTTAAGCTCGCAAACCATATTTCTACTGTTGGTGTGCCTTATTCAATAAATAAAATAACTCAAACTCAAAATATTTATTTGCACACTAAGGTAAAATAATACAGATCTTATTATATAGAGTAGGTACAGTACATATAGAGTAAATACTGAAATAGTAGTTTGATAGAGCGATATGCGTGGCGGCCATTTTAAAAATACAACACCTATTTCGTAGACATAGTGCCACCAAAGAAGTTCCCAACCAATGCACTCATAAAATGGCCCATCACCAGCCATTGTGTATAAACCCATTAGTACGCTAGCCTCCACTCATAAAGAAGCTTCACTTACATACTAAATCTTGCGCTAATATTTTATGAAACAAGTTGAATAATAAAACGTTAGTAAAACAGCCCGTACGTGTACCTGGCTACCTGCCAACAGCGGTAATAGTAGATGGTAAGGGGTTATGACGACGCTGCATCGTTTTTCAAAGGCTTCTGGGGCACAGGTAAATGTCTTCTAAATATACCTGTAGGAACTGTGTAATAACTTGCAAGTTGGGCTGCGTTTACATTATGCAAGTAGCGTGCTCATAAGGTGTTAATTTGTTGGCGATGGGAGTAAAGAATAAAACACGTATTTGTTTATAACATAGGGAAAAATTATGATGGCAACACAAGCAAAAAGTCGAAATAACGCGCGAAGGAATGACAGTAGCTGTCAAAAACTGACAGTACCTGTCAAAACTGACAGCTAAAGGTGGGAGTCTTTGACGTTAGCGAATGACAGAATAGTTTATATGCAAGTTGCTATTACACTCCGGCAAGTATAACTTGGCACGCGACGAACGACGTGTATTTAAGTGTATTGAATTTGATGTATTGTCGCGTTTTGCCTTCGCTAGCAGCGCTCCTCTGAAATATCAAGTTATACTGGGTACTTTATACATAACATAACATCACGCCTGTATTTCCCTAAGGGTTCGGCAGAGGTGTTTTTAGTATACCTTCGTTTCGCCAGTTATGTTTAAGTCCCGACTCCGGGCTGCTACTGAGAAATTCCTGATGGAAAAAGCCAATAATATTTTGTCCGACCTGGGGATCGAACCCAGGACCTCACGATCAACAATCGCGCTTGGCACCACTAGACCAACGAGGCAGTTACAATCAAGCCAATATACATACTATTTAAGTGCTAGTTAGAATATATGACTGTAATAACCATTACTAACATTAGACCCTCGTTGTTTCAATACCCAAACTAACACCTATATTTCTTCATACACTGTAAACTTGGTACGGGTCAATTTGCAAGTATATACCCTTAGGTACATAATTACAACGAAGCACCTCGGAGCTACGTAAAGACATTAAACGATATTTATTATGAAACACCCTTAAAATGGCGAGTATAATTCAAATTTAACAGACTATTAAGCATAAATATTATTTTCATAACAACGTTCCTTAGTAATTAAGAACAACCTGTTATTAGAATTGGGAATTTCTGTTTGTCTTTAGACATATTTTTCTTGAAATTCATTAAGCTTTATTATTGTGTTGATTAATTTAGTTGTCGTATACAGATATGACTATAAATTGCCCAGCCTACTGCTTCATATATTAAAAAGGTAAGTGAGTAAAAACTAAGCCGCACTCATGAAGGTTAATGCATCATTAACTAACGATTACTTAAGAGTGGACTGGAAACGTTAGTTAATGTTTCATTAAAGTCTTTGAGTGCGGACGTTAGTCTATGGAAGATAATCAGTAGCACTACTTGTGTATTAATAAAGTTATATTTGTACCAATAATCATCACGTTCGCTGTGTGTTGGAGCTAAGGAGTTGGGTCTGTGGTTTCAGATAGCTATAACCTTGGAGTTTTCAAATCTCGAGTGAATAGGCTACTTCAAAGCAAGCGTGTACCATCGTCAACTGCATCTTCACTTACTATCAAGTGAAATAGTGGTGAAACGTGAGTCAATCAATAAAAAGAAACCATCGACCCACACCATAATGCAAATATTATTACTCTTTGATGCAGTGGTCTAATGCGTTATTCGTATAATCAAAAACGAATCGTTTTGCTTACATAGTAGCATTTTATTACAGTTAGTACAGTTTGAACTGGATGAGAACGAGTTATTACGTATAAAATTAAAAGCCTATTGAAAAATAGAAGGCAATATAGTTAATGAAAAAAATAGAAAGTTAAAATAAATAAAACACACCTTAATTACGAGCAAAACAACGGGGCGCGAGTATCTGCCATAAAAATATATTTTCCTCTCCGCTAATGAAAGAAATGCCTATTAAAACAGCAAATAGAGTGCTCTTAGAGAAAAAAAGTAATTAAACAACCTTTATATTATGCTTTAACCATTAAACGTTTTTGCGGCGATGCTGCTGTAAACGGCGGAATAGAAAATTGTGGTAGCTTTAATACAAATAAATATAGAATTTTGTATAAAAGGTAAAGAAATCTTTGACTGCCTTGTTGGTCTAGTGGTCGCAAGCGCGACTGCTGAGCATGGGGTCCTGCGTTCGATCCCCAGGTCGGGTAAAATGTTATTGGGTTTTTCCATTAGGAGTTTCTCAGTACCAGCCTGGAGTTTGGATTTGTGCTCGGTTAATGGCAATAGGCTCGCCCCCTATTACATGGGACTTAAACATAACTGGCGAAACGAGGGTGTACTAAAACACCTCTGCCGAATCGGGGAATGTAAGGCGTGGTGATGTAAATCTTTGTTTTAAGTTGCCGTTAATCTCGTGCTGTCTCTGTCATTTCGCCTTAGAGTGACAGTGACAGAACGAGACTTAACGGCCATTTAAAATTGAATAGCGTTTGAGTAGGTATTTGGCCATTAGAGTTCTATATGAATCTATTTAACTCGGGGGGCGCGTGGCTAATTACCAACCGCGCGGATCATACGATTGGAGAGGTTAAGCTGCGCTTGCCGCGGTCTGTCCATGGATGGGTGACTGTTCGTTGCACATTAAGAGTCCTTCGTTCCTCCGAGAGCACGTTAAACAGTCGGTGCCAGGTGTCATACGAATACCTATGATAGTCGTTACAGGTAGTTAGAAGCCCGAAAGTCTGACAACCGGTTTAACTTTAGGATATCGGCATTACCCAGTTACTGGGTTGCGGAGGTTTGTTGGCAGTTGCTCCGTGTAAATTACTAGTATTCAGTGGCATCTGGTTAGACTGGAAGCTGACCCCAACATAGTTGGGAAAAGGCTAGGCAAAACAAATATAAGAGTTTGTGTTGTTTTATTGTCAAATCTGTTCTGATGTCTTTTTTGTATTACTGTGTTTAGTTATGATTTAAAAAACAAAACCGTTCATCCAAAATTTTGACGTATGGTATCGTAAACGTATCACTAATATGAATCGAAAATACAACTGTCCTATAACATTTTGGTATTTTTTTTTGCGACATGCACAATTTGAATCATACATAGATATGGATAAAGTTTTCAATTTAATTAAATAGTATGTGCGGATCGAGTGTTTCCGATTCAAAATTCACTCACGTTAACGTGACGTTTACGTTACTATCATTCGTGCTAGGCCCACTATACCTACACTACGCATTACCCCGCTTCGCTTAAACACTTCCACATTCCCCTATCACTCCCCGGCTTCGTCCATAAACTTACCCCTCAAGAACCAAACTAACTGAACCAACGGGTTCCAGTTATTCCATTAAATTGTGCAGATAGTTGTACTTTAATGTATACTCTGATATTGGATAAACTTGAATATTTGTGGCCGGCATTGTATATGGAGTTCAGTCAATTGAAATTGTTGGGAATCAAGTTGGTATTTTGGTATGTCTTTCTTGTTACAATACTGTTGGTATAGTTTAACCAATAAATTGCACATGTCTGTGATAACATTTGTTTAAGAAAATGCGATCTTATAATCAAATCAAATCATTTTATTTGTGTCAACATGGGTGATAATACAATGTTGCATAGTATTTTTGATTTTTAATAAATAATTACCTATTTTACCTATAAAGGTGTACAAATGAGTAATCTCCATTGAAAAAGAAAATAATAAAATCAATCAAAATTAAAGAAATAATTAAATAATGAATAATAATTAAAATGTCAAGAATAAAAATATAACATGCATAAGGTCATAATTCTAAAGAGAGTCATCCATAATCTTTTAAATTATAATAACATTTATTAATTAGAATCTTTTTTAATCTTTTTTTTTAACAACATTATATTTAAAGTTTTGAGTTCTGTTAGTAATTTATTAAATATTTTAGGACCCATGCAAAAAATACTCTTTCTCACAATCTGTTCTCGCCGCATGTATTCTCAACCGATTGTTATCTCGGCGGTTCCTAACTACTGTCAGATAGTCGTGGGAATAATTGAGGATTATTTCTAACAAATAGTGCGATCTCTAGTATGTATATTGACGGAAGAGTTAGGATTCTATGTTGTAAGAAATATGGTTTGCAGCTGTCTGTTGTATAATGTTTTTGATCTTCTTATTTTCGTGTGGTTAGTGACTAACCTGATGTCAGAATGTCAGAGTTTATTCCGCCCTTTGGCCTCTGACTTGACTTCACATGCCGCCGGCCCGAGAAGGCGGCGCGCAGTGTTCCGTGGGCGCTACTCAGAAGGATGTGGGGTAAGGAGAGGAGGGCCCCACAGAGGAGAGGTCCGCCAGGGGCTGGCGGATTGAGAGCTGCCGAGGTTGCGGTGCATACTTACGCGAATCCCGCAACGCCGGCCGAACGGTCAAGAGGAGGAACACCGTTGGTTTTCAGCCGGTAAGAGTCTGGCAGACCCGCTCGCCTTCTCCAAAAGAAAACAAAAAAAAAGGTCCAATGTTAGATTAGGTTAGGTTTAGGTTCAGGACTGGGAGGAGGAGGGATCCTGCCGGAGTTGTGGTTTAAGTTCGTGATGAAACCGGCATGCCTGAGAGATATTTCTCGACAGCATGTGAAGCCAAGTCAGAGGCCCATGGGCGGCATAAACTCTGACAGCAGGCTAGTCACTAACCACACGAAAAGAAGAAGACCGATCTGCACCGTCAAGTTGCGATCGGAAAACCTGTTTCTTTATACAAGCAGTCGTTACGTCTAAATAAACATTAGCTGCTTACCTCATAAAGGTCTGGTCAGACAGAGAGCGTCGCTGGGTGTGATATTCACGTCGCATGTTGCTCGTGTGCTCTTGGCGTGCGAATTAGTATGACAATGTATGGAAGACGCTACACAGAGACTGCCACGTGAAGCTTGGCGTGATGTGGCAGTCTCTGTGTGGCGTCTTCTTAGAAATATGGCACTGAGAGTCTTAACTATCTTCTTCTTTTCGTGTGGTTAGTGACTAACCTGGTGTCAGAGTTTATGCCGCCCATGGGCCTCTGACTTGGCTTCACATGCCATCGAAAAATATCTCTCAGGCATGCCAGTTTCCTCACGATGTTTTCCTTCGCCGTTTTTAAGCAAGTGATAATTATACAATACGCACATGAATCCGAAGTCAGAGGTGCATGCCTTGGGTTGAAAATCGAGACCTATGACTTGGCAGTCCAACGGTCACACCATTAGGCTATCACTGCTATAAATGGCGTTAACGATGGTTAAATAAAAATAAGCGTTGTTTCACTCTTTGTCGTTCTTGACATACGTCAAAAGACATACAACGCTCTTAAACATCCTACGTAATACATAGTTAATACTTGACTAACGTAACATACTTTTACTGATCGTTTGAAACTGTTGAAATCAAGAGGCTATTTTGGTTAGAACACGTTTATTTATACACAAAAGCAATAATAACATACACCGACTTTCTGAGTTGAAGGAACAGATTTTGAGTGACAGATTCTTATTTTGAATATTAAAACACTGTCACACTTTCTATGTTGGTATTCCACCTCCATCACGCACCCTTAATCTGTAGTATCATGCATGCGCAAGATTATATTATATACTCTCTCATTACAAGTACCTACCTAACATATTACCTACATGTGCACGCACCCTCTCGCACTTGGCCAGTTTATTTATTACTTTTTTTTATTTAGCCTAAACAGACCGCAAAAATATGTGTATTTATGTTTTCATAATGTATAAAAATTCCACAACCATTTTTATAACAACATAAAATATTCTCGTTGTCGTCACACGGAGTGCAATCTGTCCATTCTCCGGCGCGAAAGAGAAATATTGTCATTTTTTAAAACAAAAGCATTTCCTTCAAGAAAAGTGTAGTGTGTAGCTGTCGACGCTAGGCGCTAAGTGCATATTAGAGCCGTCCACACGAACATTGCGCTGCGTTTTAATTTATTGTATGGCGTTTTGAAAGCGTTGGCGTAGTAACTATTATTTTAATCTGTGGCCTTGGTCGGTTAGTACAAAGTTTCAAAAGTGGTTTACGAATAATAACTTGTCAGTTATATTTTTTTTGACTAGAGACTGCTGTGAAGCCTCTAGCAGCCTCTAGACTGCTGTAAAGCCTTGAGGTATAATGATTATTTTTTAACAATAGTTAGCTCATTTGATAATTAATAGGTAATTGAAGGGTCCACTGCAATAATGATGATTGTCCTATGTTTTGAGATAGGTGACTGGGTTTTAAGTTAATAAACGGTGTTAAATAAATTGCTTAAATGTCGTGAATACCTGTGACACTAAGCGTTCTAGACGTGTAGTTAAATATTAGAAACATATTTATCTCAGGACTGGAAGCGATTTTGCAGAGTTTGTAAACGAGATTAGTAATTGCATCTATCAAGTGACCGAATGACGTTACTCACGTAAATTTAAATATTTTTGGACATTCATCATTATTGCAGTGGATCCTTCAATTAATTTCGTATCAAGTATTTTTTATGGCAGTTTTCCGTAAAATGAGTAAAAGTTACTAGTTGTTTTTTGGGAAGACGTTTAGGTTGCTAAGGAGTTTGTTGCGCCGCCACTTTTAATAAATACGTTTTTGATTCGATTTGAAATAAGTTTTTCATATGATGCGTGCTGTAATGGTTTCACTGACGAATGGTGGGTGAATTGAAATTACAGAAATTCTCAAAATATAAGTGCTGGCAACACTCAACTCGAAACTGACGTCAGTTTGTGCGTACCTATGTAATTATAACGGTAGGTACTCTGTGAGTCAATAACTTTTGGCAGGAGACCCTTCAGGTCCCGCCAATAACTGCCCGGTTACGTAGAAACGGTCCGAAAGGCCAACGTACAAGTAGCCGACAAGAAATCAAAAATCGTACCCACCGCCGTGCACAACGTTTATATTATCACGGCGCAATTTAACTCGATATTGTTTGAGTATTTGAGTACAACTTGTGGCCATGTTCATTGAGTGTCCGATGGGTAATGTTTTTACGGCAAAAGTCAATATCAAAAGTATTTATTTCAATTAGGCACATAAAAGGCACTTATGAACGTTAAAATTTACAAAAAAAAAACAAATAGAATTGATTCTAGTCGCCCCTTCCAAAAGGTAGTTTCGTATGGAGAAGAATGGGCAAGAAAGTCCACCGTTACTCTTTTAAAATGTCTTACAATATTTTGTATAGGTACATTAATTATACAATTGTATGTGAAGACGATGCACCTAGAAAAAATTACTATACCACAATAGGTAAAAATAATTAAAAATGAAGCAATGACAAATTAATTATGTGATAGATACATGGTGCTCACATATTTACAAACATTGTAAAAGTATACGTTTTCCCAAACATTTTAAAGTAATATGTCAGTGTGTGAGTTAAGGTACTCACAGAATATAAAATAAAAAGCATTAAAATAAAAAAAATGTTGTACGAGAACGAGTGTTATTCCTGAACGGCTTGCTACTCTTCCAACAATAAGCTATTTCCCTTATCCACGTTACACCAGTTACCTTCATTGATACTGCTGTGAGTGTCTTCACCTCGAAGGTAAAGGCGTGGCATAGGCAAGGCACAGGTAAGTAGTAGAACTACATTTAGGAATACCCGGAGCGTTCAATAAATAAACAATGAGTCTTTCTGATGGTACATAGCTCCGGGTTGTACAGTCAACAGCAAGAGTCGATGACCATTTTGAAATTTTAAAACTAATTATTTGTTCATTTTAATTTGTCGTTATACTATTCTTTAAAGAATTCTCTACTCTATCGTTATTAGTAACAAAAAAGTATAATTGGCAAGTTTTCTTTAAAGCAAAACTTGCCTATCGTCGCTGAAGTTCTTACACCGCGTAAATCAAAATAGTTAACTTATGAGGAGAGCAAAAAATAGAAAATGTTCTACTTATCATATAAATGTTTTTAATCTACAATAATCTATTTTATTTTGGTTTTTTCGACGGAGTACTTTCGCGACACGATCCAGTATGGAACTTACCTGACTTACACGCTGTTTTAGCTGTTTACATAGCTTGATGGAAAAAAAAACATACGCGGTGGATTTTGTTTTTGAAATAACGCGTTGCTATTTGATCTAACCATTGATGGTGATTGGTCAAACGATGCGTTTTTCGATTCCCTATCGAATGACGTGCATAACTCAAAACTACTATTTTTCGAGTTACGCGGTGTTAGAACTTAAGCGACGCTATGTAACTTTGAGAAACCATTACTTTTTTGATGTTGACTGTACCTATGTCACTGTTACAAAATAAACGATAAGCCTGAAGAGTTTGTTTCGCAAGATGCTCTTTCCGCGTGATGGGCCGTGGGTTTGATTGCCGCACTGACCATGTATTTGTGTGACCTACAGATAATGTGTTACCAGTCTAGGTATCTGTGCATGTGAAGCAATGGTGCTGATTCTGTTGTGCACCAACTAAACCTAACTAAACTACCTCGTTAGTCTAGTGGTGGCAAGCGCGACTGCTGATCGTGAAGCCCTGGTTTCGATCCCCAGATCAGGCAAAGTGTTCTTGGGACTCCGTGTGGACTCCGTGTGGACTCCCTCAGTAGCAGCCCGGAGTTCGGATTTGTGCTCGGTTGATGGCAATAGGCTCGCCAAACGATGAAATGAGGGTGTTACTATACACCTCTGCCCAACCCTTCGGGGAATACAGGCGTGATGTTAAATGTTACCTATGTTAGAATATTTTATAGCATAATACAATTTTATATACCTAAGAACAACATAATGCAAGAAAGTAGGCTGTTAAAACTATACTGGCCTGCAAAAATAAGTATCACACTTTTAAAATTGCAATAACTTTTTAGGTACACAAGATATATTTTCGAAACAAAAAGGACTCAAAAAAGAGTTTAACTTTGTTACTATAGTTTCAAAGAAAGCTGATAAAAATTGCTATAAAACGTTTTTTATTTTAAATCTCTAACTTCTATAGTTTAGAAAAAATTGAAATTTTAAAAGTGTGATACTTATTTTTGCAGGCCAGTGTATATTATGGACTCTTGACTTCCAAACTGGGTAGGAACACCTACCTACGTTAGATCGTTAGGCGAAATGATGAACGACTGGCTTGCTGCTATTGACACCATGCTTGGCAGATGGGTTAGTAATCGCAGTTTATTGTTATGAGCTAATAGGAAGGCGATGTTACTCATCCTCTTAGCATTATTTTTTAACGCAGCGGTTTGTATGAGTCCGTGTGAAAGAGCTTTTACCATCAGATGTACGACGTCGCGGTCTCCCGTGACTGCTGCAACTTCTTTGTGAAACAAATGTTATAATACTCAACATTATAAATAAAACGCAGCGTTTTGCTGCAGTGTGAAAGAGCTTTACCGTCAGATGTACGCCGTCGCGGTCTCCCGTGACTGCTGCAATGTCTTTGTGAAACAGATGTTATACTGAACATAACATAACATCACGCCTTGTATTCCGTGAAGGGTCCGGCAGACGTGTTTTAGTACACCCTCGTTTCGGCAGTTATGTTTAAGTCTCATGTAATAGAGAGCGAGCCTATTGCCATTAACCGGGCAAAAATTTAGACACCGAGCTGCTACTGAGAAATTCCTAATGCAAAAAACCTAATAATACTTTGCCCGATTTGGGGATCGAACCCAGGACCCCATGCTCGGCGGTCGCGTTTGAAACCTCTAGACCAACAAGGGAGTTAATATTATAAATGTTATACTTATCAACATTTTTACATAGTATAAAACAAAGTCGCTCCCGCTGTCTGTAGGCTTAGATCTTTTAAACTACGCAACAGATTTTAATGCAGTTTTCAGCAATAGATAGAGTGATTCAAGAGGAAGGTTTATACGTCCCACATTAGTATCTACATTGTACCCGTGCGAAGCCGGGGCGGGTCGCTAGTTGTAAATAAAACGCAGCGTTTTGAAGTAGTATGAAAGGGCTTTACCGTCGGATGTAAGTCGTGGCGGTCTCCTGTGACTGCTGCAATGTCTTTGTGAAACAGATGTTACGTCGTGAAACAGATTTCTATTGTAAGTACTTATTTGTATTTCAAAATATTTTATGAATCGAATGGATAGTGTTATTTTACACATAGGAACGTAAGACTTAAATTGCGATTATTCACCCGATGGAAGAAAGAGGAGAGACTTTCCTTAAGAACTCTTCCCTAGCCTTTTCCCCAAATATTTTTGGGGTCAGCTTCCAGTCTAGCAAAATGCGACTGAATACCAGTATTTTACACGGAGGGACTGCCATCAGACCTCCACAACCCAGTTACTGGGCAATGCCGATATCCTAAGGTTAGACTGGTTGTCAGACTTTCGGGCTTCTGACTACCTATAACGATTGTCGTAGGTATTCTTGTGACACTCGGGACCGATTTAGATGGGTCTCGAGTGTAAGGAACGGTCACCCATCCACGGACTGACCGTGGCAACTATAATTTACAATAATTTTATAATATGGTAATTATCTGATTCTTTTTTTAGTTTTTTTTGAAGTCGGTTTTATTTTTGTTAAAATGTTTTGAATTTTTTTCATTTTAGTGGACTTAATTAAAATATGGTTGGACCTACTAAAGACGCTGCTCGTAAGATAATCACATCATCACACTTATTGTACATATTATATGCGTACTGTTCGTCATTGAGGAGTTCCATTGTCTATCTCCGAAGTTCTTCTTCAGATCTTCACCAAAGAAGAATGGTGAGGTTGGACCCACATAATTTAAAAATCAACGGAGCGCCGTTCACGGTCTAGTTTATATTAATTATAGTAACGAGTTTGACAGAGTTCTATATAAAAAATATTGAGTTACTAGGAGATGGGAATAAAAAGTTATGAATTATTTTAATTTAGATAAAAATAAGTCATCGTGCAGTTTCCGAACGCAACGTTTGACATTGATACATTTCATACATTCCAATCTACTTTAATGATTTACCTTGTTACACTTATGTACTTTTTTACTTGGCGGTTTCCCTTCTTTTGTGCTTACATCTTGATAAATAAACTAAAAACGTTTAATACAGAACACGAAAAGTAAACAATGTAAACAGATCGTAAAAATATATAAATTATTTTGTGCTGTAAACGGTATTAAAAACATTGAACGGAGAAATGGAACGTCAATGTCAAATTCATCTGTGCCAATCTGCGGAAATGTTTAGGTTATAATCTTCTACCTTTCATATCTTTTTTCTCCCAACTTCTATAACCTACTTCTCATTTGATTTTTTGTTAGTCTTAAGTCGTTCTTTAACTATTCATAAGTTTCCGCGATATACGCTACCCCTATCAATGGGTCCCAAATTACATGCATTTCGCCATTCTTCTTTAAATGGGACCACTTCAAAAAAACATTATTTCATACAAAAAAAGAATTTTCCAAATTGGTTACTAAATGACGGTGCCGTGAGGTAACAAACATTAAAAAAGTAATAAAAAAATACAGCCGAATTGATAACCTCCTCCTTTTTTGGAAGTCGTTTAAAAAGTCTACATTCGCAGTGGCGCCAACTGGGGTCGATTTTAGAACTACTCAAAAAATGTTGCCTTTACTAGTGATTCCAGATTTTTTTTACCGACTGTTCGTAGGTGGTCTTGCGGACCGTTTCTACGTAACCGGGCAATTATTGGTGAGATCTGAAGGGTCTCCAACCAATGGGGACAAGAGTAAAATACTTAACCTAAGCTAACTACTATTACTACTAACATCATGACTAGCTAGCAACAACAGCACTAATGGCGACCCCTAATAGGACTCGGACCTCCTTAGGGCGTTGCTGGCGAGAGGACTGGAAGGGAGACAGCTTGATGAGGGCT
Source organism: Amphipyra berbera (assembly GCA_910594945.2). Taxonomy (NCBI): domain Eukaryota; kingdom Metazoa; phylum Arthropoda; class Insecta; order Lepidoptera; family Noctuidae; genus Amphipyra; species Amphipyra berbera. Next base: position 18,808,674 of record OU343125.1, on the reverse strand, counting down.
GAGTTAACGGTGTGACTTCAGGGTCAGAAATGACGATCGGCTGGATGATTCCAGACTCCGCTATACAACTATAATTATACCTATCTTCTTCTTCTTCCTGCCCTTATCCCACACTAGGTGGGGCCGGCACAACATGTATTTCATAAATCATCACATCACATTCACATTGTTAGAGGTTTTGGCTTATTGTTTTATGACCGGCCGCCTGCCTGACACCAACTCTCCTTGGGAATACTCGTTGCGCCCGTCGCGCGGTTGACCCAATGTGCTTGCTGATATTATGCACTGGGTCCCAAAATGATATGCGTGTCAATCTTATTGCTAATAACTAAACAGACTATGTTCTTCTTGGTGGAGCATACTTGCAGTTCCTTGACCCACTCATTCAGTTTTGTTATTCAGTTATACCTATCATATTACACTAATATTATACATTTGAAAATTGAGAGTTTAATTGTTTGTTAGTTAAACACGCATAAACGGCTAAACTGATTTGGATGAAATAGACTGTCACCTATATTCTAAGACGTTCCTCCAAAACTTACTCGACTTATACTCGACTTAGGATGTCTTGAGGACGGCCTCGAAAACATCTTCAAGTTGTATTCTTAGTCGCAATTTCGACTGAACTTTGAGGTTCCTCGACCAAGGGATCCTCAGATGAGTCGAGGTAGAGTGAAGTTATTACGTATAATATAATGTCGAGGATTTTTGTTTATCTGCATCGCACAAATAACGCCGCAATAAATAGTTGTAAAGATATTCGATAAAGTCTTCAAAATTCATTTTTGTTACATACGAACTTTGACACTTCCTTCCTTAAGGTAGGTTCCGAGGTACCTTGAGTTTGACAGATGATTCCTTACCTCGACTGAGGAAAAATCTCGAGTCGAGGACGTTTATGCCAACTATAACTACCGATGGTAGTGAGAACGACTGAGTCGAGGTGGAGTCAAGTCGAGTAAGTTTTGGAGGAACGTCTTAGAATATGGGTATATGTCCTGGATTACATTGTCATTTATAGAATAGCGTCATTAACGATAGCGTCATCGTTTATAAAGAACTATTATTAAATCGATTTATTTGTATGTAATAATAATAGTCGTACAGCTAACCACAATAGACCTATATTATTATTAATGTAAACCAATTTATTATTCTATACCACGGGTCGGCAACCTGCGGCTCGCGAGCCGCATGTGTCTCTTTCGATGTAAAGTTGCGGCTCTCCAGTTCCATACGTTTATTATCAAAACCCTTAAAATCGTACAATCGATCCATAATTGAGTACTATAATATAGTATGACTGAGAGATAGATATAGCAACTATATCTAATTGTATGTTCGTTTTGTATTTTTTTTAAAGGTAATTATTTTTGTTAAACGCCTTTTCAAGGTTATCCATTAATTACAGCACACCCTGTATAAACAAATACTCTTTAAAAACTGTGAAATTTCGTAAATTGCAACTTTCGGCTCTTCCATCTCAAAAGGTTGCCGACCCCTGTTCTATACCTATCAATATTACAGTATTGGTTTTGAGGAGTGAGGTTAAATGTTGCCTACAGGAAAGTAAGCAAAATATATGGAACAGTAACAATTAAAATCAATTGTTATTCCATATTAAGATTAATAAAATAAAAAAAGTATATTTATTTTATAGTAGATACGTACTATTCTGTTATTTTCTTACTTTCCCTCAACTGTTTTGGTATTCCTCTATTTCATAAAAGTGTATAAAATTGTCACATAACTAAGTGTCACATGATATTATTATATAATAATATGAGTGCGCTAATAGCAGCATTATTATTCAGGTATGTAAATTATTCTAAAAATTACTATTTATTATAGCATTTTAATAATATTCTACTTATAGAAACTGATCTAATTTAACCTGTAATATAACGATTAAAATTCTTCTATTTTACTAGTTAGTATACTCACATAACCTTAATAGGGTACATTAAAAGAGACTTCGCGAGTGCGCGTCCTGGCCCTGCAGTTTCGATATAGAATAGCGACCAGTTTACGACCGAGTTTGGTCGTTAAGTCATAACGATTAACTTTTAACATCGTACTACATTATTTTATAATTAAGAAATTTTTTTGCCATAATTATCTATTTTAGATTATTTATGTAGGAAGTAAACTCTATATCGACGGTCGGCAGTGAAAACCACGTATGTGTAAAATACAAATTATTAAAAGAGATATAAAGAACTACACGGAAAAATAAATAAAAATAATATATAATAATAATACACGTCGGGATAAATAAGGTATTTTTCAGCCTTATAAATTTTCTACGCGAATAAATACTGGACTTGAGGAATGTTCTGTAATACGGACCTAAGTGCAACAAAAAAATGGTCAGTTTTATCGCTTGTCATTATTCTATGGTTATTGCCGTAATTTATTTTTAACCGACTTCCAAAAAGGAGGAGGTTACTATGTTCGTCTGTATGTATTTTTTTTTTTTTTTTTTTTAGTGTATGTTCATCGATATTTTCGCCAATTGTGAACCGATTTTGATGATTATTTTTTTAATGGATAGGGTATACTTTGAAGTTAGTCCCATTTAAATTTGGTGAAGATCTGATGAAGAACTTCGGAGATAGACAATGGAACTCCTCAATGACGAACAGTACGCATATTGTGATGATGTGATTATGTTACGAGCAGCGTCTTTAGTAGGTCCAACCAAGTTTTAATTAAGGCCACTAAAAAGAAAAAAATAAAAACTTTTTTACAAAAAATTTAAACCGACTTCAAAAAGAATAAAATAATTACCATATAAAATTAACAGTTTCAGAAGTCGGTGCCTTCAATTTGGTTCAGCGTGGATCAGCACCGACTTCTGAAACTGTTAATTTTATATGGTAATTATTTTATTATTTTTGAAGTCGGTTTAAATTTTTTGTAAAAAAGTTTTTATTAAACATAGAAGAAGTATAGCATTTACGTATAGAAGAAAGAAAGAAAAGAGAGGAATTCCCGTCTCTACTCTTGCCAAGTTACGTGCCGACGACTATACCAAACATATTTCTTCACGTACCGCTAATAATTATAAAAGATCACTCGTACATGACCTATCATTCTGCGGCTAAAACCCACATACTTCCAACTAAACTATAGACTATTAGCGCTGTTGCATGGTCGTCATAATCTTCAGGAATCACATAAATTTTTTGTAACCAAGCTTCCACTGTCTTCCTCCTTTTTATTTTTTTATTTGGAAAATCCTCATGGATGTTCTTCGCCCGGGGAGGGCGAGGGGGTCTGCCGGACTCTTACCGGCTAAAAACCCACGGTGTTCCTCCTCCTGACCGTTCGGCCGAGGTCACAGGATTTGCAAAAGCTTGCACCGCAACCCCGGCAGGACTGTCTTCCGCCTAGCCTTTTCCCAACTATGTTGGGGTTAGCTTAAAGTCTAACCAGATGCGGCTGAATGGCAGTTATTTTTTCTTTGTTTTAATACGTTGCCCTACACTTGGATTTCTCCTGTATCGTGGGTACGTTTACAGACACAAATCTTCACACGCACAAACGCCCAGACCCGGAACAACTATCTGTAGGCCATACAAATATTTGTTCCGTGCGGGAAATTAACCCACGACCCGACACGTACACGTAGTAACTGAGCCATGCCGATATCCTAAGGTTAGACCGGTTGTCGACTTCAGGGTTCCGACTACCTGTAACGACTATCATAGGTATTCGCATGACACCGAGACCGACTCTCGAGGAACTCGATGTGGAACGAACGGTAACCCATCTGCAGACTGACCATGGCTAGCGTAGCTTAACCTCGAAAATCGTATGAAACGCGCGGTTGGTATTTTTTTATCTTATTAATTATTTTAAAGTTAACAAAGAATGAGAATATCTAAATTAGGTATATCTATTGATTATTGAACATTATAAATCCGATATCTATATTACCTTATCACTACGAAATCAATACTATGGACTATAAATAAATAATAGAATGCCTTGTTGGCAGTTTGTTAAATTATTACATAAAAAACACGTATATCTACCGAAGCAAGTGTGGATTTAACCTTCAAGAAATAAAGTACCTACATAGTATAAAAGTCGAACTGCATGTACCTACTTAGAAAGAAAGAAAGAAAAAATAATAATTTTAGACTCGCACAGGCAATAAATTGATAAAATACAAAAAAAAGATAACATGAATTATAAAACAACATGCACGGGGTCATAAAAGGTTCCTACCACACCATAAGGCTGTCTTTCCACCAAAGATGTGCTACGTTGCTAAGCTACGGATGTGTTTCAAACCTGCCAATCGGATATCTTAGTTTTCATAGCTTAGCTTAGCTCTGGTGGAAAGGGATACAAAAGCTAAGTTTCGTACATACTAATTAAAGCGAGGGATCTTTTTCTTTTCGTGTGGTTAGTGATTAACCTGGTGTCAGAGTTTATACCGCCCGTGGGCCTCTGACTTGGCTTCACATGCTTCAAGAAATATCTCTCAGGCATTTCCTCACGATGTTTTCCTTCACCGTTTTAAGCTTTTCACCGCCACAGAACGCGATACCTCGCCAACGCCAAGCTATAAATGTATAACAAAATATATAGTAAACAGTAGTGATGAGCTGATGACCTGTTAAATACAGTAAACTTATTTTTATAACATAGTTAAAATGAAGAGCTTCTAATGAAGTTGGAAGCCTGAAAATCTGGAACTTCTATTGAAGTCCGTGGCGGTGAATAGATTAAAGCAAGTGATAATTATACAATACGCACATGAATCCGAAAAGTCAGAGGCGCGTGCCTTGGGTTCGAACTCGAGACCTATGACTGAAGCGAGGGATGCGAGCTAATGATGCAAGCTAGGGATGTGTGAGTGGTGTAGCTATGGGATTTACGGTGCAGAGCTGAGTAGACGATATAATGTGGCGGCATCTACCACGCCATATGCGGACGACGCAGCACGACGATTGTGTAGCAGACTGCAGCGACAATTCTCAAATATGGCGTCACAGAATCCTGCATCGCGATATCAATATTTGACACGCAGATAGTATATACCTATACAACTTCACAACATCAACCGTTGGCAAGTAGCCTGCCAGGCATAAGATCCGCTTGGTTGGAGGATCTTTTTTATTTTATTTATATTCAAGAGGAACAACAAACAGCTATAATATAAAATATAGAAACAAGAAATACACAAAACATATAGACAATATTGCATCCCACAACGCTGTTCACAGATTAACGAGAGGATACAATACACAAAACGTATAGACAATATTGCATCCCACAACGCTGTTTACAGATTAACGAGAGGATACAATACACAAAACATATAGACAATATGGCATCCCACAACGCTGTTTACAGATTAACGAGAGGATACAATACACAAAACATATAGACAATATTGCATCCCACAACGCTGTTTACAGATTAACGAGAGGATACAATACACAAAACATATAGACAATATTGCATCCCACAACGCTGTTCACAGATTAACGAGAGGATACAATACATTGAAAATAATCGCTAGGGTTATAAATAGTACAATTATTTTATTTTATTTATTTTTTCACAAAAAAGAAAAATACTCAATAACATTCAGATGCGCCTAAAGGGAAGAGAAGATCCGCTTGGTTGGAGGATCTTAAAAAATCCTATTAAAAAATTAACTTTGCTGTGCCCGACAGGGTCCATAATTGATTCGATGTTTAACATACCAACTGTTATTATTATATGTACACATTATGGAATGCAATAAAGTATTGAGTATTGAGTATCTTCTCTTCCCATTAAGCGCATCTTCATAGTACATCTTACCCGCTCCGCTACACCACTTAGCTTTGATGGAAATAGACACATTAGTTTCGTAGCTTCTTAGCTTTAGCCTCGCTCATCGCTTAGCTACTTCGCACATCCCTAGTGGAAAAGCAGCCTAATGCTTGGGACATTAAAAAAAAAAAAACAAAATGCCAGCGCTATCGGCCATGAGGGACTCCACACAATAAAAAACCGGCAAAGTGCTTATCGGAGCACGCATAGTGTAGGGATCTGTAGCGTATACTAAGTAGGAAGAAGTATAACATAACATACCATCACGCCTGTATCCCCCGAAGGGTTGGGCAGAGGTGTATAGTAACACCCTCATTTCGCCGTTATGTTTAAGTCCCATGTAATAGAGGGTGAGGCTATTGCCATCAACGGGACACAAATAAAACTCCGGGCTGTTACTGAGGAATTCCACACGGAAAAACCCAATAACACTTTGCCTGACCTAGGGATCGAACCCAGAACCTCACGATTAGCAGTTATACGAGCAAAGAGTATATTTTTATAATATTGCACAATGACATTGCGGCTCTCCCATTTCAAAACCTAGTAAAGGACACTTTTTGCAAAAGTCGTTTTATTGCAAAATCTTGCTAACCTAGTAAGTCCCTACCAAACACGAGCGTTGAAAACTCAAATAAACAGATATATTTAAGCATCGATACCTAGTAAGTGAACCATTCACTGCTTCGTGACCACTTTAAAAGGGTTCTGTGCATGGTAGCTGACAGAGTGGATTGTCCATATATTATTCACTGCTGTCAGTTATATGTACCAAAATATGAAATTTTATACTAATTTTATGAGTTCGCTTGAAATAAAGATTTTATTATTATTATTATTAAAACCTAGTAAGTCACTTTAACCATTTCAAAACCTAGTAAGTCTCGGAGACTTGATAGATTTTTAAATGGTCGATGCACCTTACTAGGTTTTTGAACACGAAGGAAGAGAGATAGTGCGGGGGTCCGCAGCAAGTCACAACACGTAGCACAGCGGTTGTACCTGCGATGTGTCATACAAATATGGTAAAACAGTAGATTTTACGAGGGTGTCAGACAATAATATTAACAGACTGACGGAGACAAAGACAGATGGTTAACCCTTTATAAGGCAGTGGGAATATGTTTGCCACCAACTTTTTTGGCAGATGTCGCGTAAGGCTCCTGGTTATATTTTTATTTTCAAACCTGGCTGTATGCAATTTTTTTACATTTTTTTAAAATAAAAGACAATATTTTTTTTTTTTGAATTTTATTTATAAGGTATTTAAAAAGAATACCCAATTGCTTGTTATTTACTTTACAAAGGGTTAAGAAAAAACTATAGGGTTCCTAGTTTGACTACAGAACCCTAAATAGTTTCGAAAATTGACGTATGCGGCGCGAAGACGTTGTGTGCAAGTTTCCATATTTGGTACTAGATTGACATCAATATGAGTCTGACGTCAGTGCAGGAAGAACTCCAGCTTATTGATGTAAAGATAATATTAAGAAATGTACCGAAACCCTGTAGGTATCTCAATTTATTATCCATTGTCTGTGAAGAAGCTTTCTAGGAAGTACTCAGGTTGAGATTCTGAGACCGGATATGTTTTGTTTGGGTAACCAATATGGTAAAAAATAAAAAACATTTTAACAAAAATAAACCGACTTCAAAAAAAGAATAAAATAATTGCCATATTATAAAATTAACAGTTTAAGAAGTCAGTGCTAATCCACGCTGAACCAAATTGAACCATTTTTGTTAAAATGTTTTGTATTTTTTTCATTTTTGTGGCCTTAATTTAAAAATGATTGGACCTACTAAAGACGCTTCTCGTAACCTAATCACATCATCACATTATGCGTACTGTTCGTCGGTGACGGCGTCGTGAGGTAATAAACATTAAAAAAAGCAGTCGAATTGATAACCTCCTCTTTTTTTAACCGACTTCCAAAAAGGAGGAGGTTCTCAATTCGACTGTATGTTTTTTTTTTTGTATGTTTTTTCCGCTATATCTTTGCTAATTGGGAACCGATTTTAATGATTATTTTTTTGTCTGAAAGAGTATTCTTTCGAAATGGTCCCACTTAAATTTGGTGAAGATCTGATAAAGAAATTCGGAGATAGACAATTTGAAGTCAGTTTTTTTTTGTTAACAAGTTAATTATTTGGAAATCGGTTCAAAAGAGGAATAGTAATATTTACTATAATACAGGTGTAAACGAAATCATGTAATTCCTTCAAACCTCGTGATTTACTGCTGACATAGATTAACCCTGCACGGGATTAAATAAAAAATGAATTACAAGAAGTAAACATGTGTTCTTAACGTGAGGCATTTTAGCATCCCGAGCGAATTGCGCGGCTATCGCTCGCCGCGCGGTCATTTAACTCGGGGTGCTAAAATGCCTCACGTTAAGAACACATGTTTACTTGTTAATCTATGTCAGCAGTACATCACAAGGTTTGAAGGAAATACATGATTTCGTTTACACCCTGTATATTCAGGGGATGTCCAGAGACTAGCGCCAATCATTCTGTATAAAATCAAGAATCCTCTTTCACTAGAGTCTAGGTCGTTTATCTTAGGCACCGTGTATATAGACATTTCAGCTTGTTAGCTAAGATAAGGTCTTATCAACGATTGGTCGTTGCTTCAACGTAAATAACTATGATTCGCTTGTAAATGAGACGAACAATGATGTAGGATAGTTAATGATGCGACCAATCGTATGTACAGCGCGATTGTTAATTGGACGTAGTTTAGCAGAAAGGACTCAATCCACAAAATTGTCTAAAATGAGTTATTGGTACCAAAATGGTCTATAAGGTAGGGCCTTTCATTCAGCAAAAAAGATCCAAGAAATAAACAAAGGAAATACGTTTTTTGTGAGAGGGAACCAAACCACATATTAGGCAGGTATTTTCTTTTTATCTATACTTTATTATAGGTATTATAAAGAGGAAAGATTTGTATTTTTGTATGTAACGAATAAACTTAAAAACTACTGGACTGATTTCAAAAAATCTTTTTTCGTTAGAAAGCTACATTATAACTGAGTAACATAGGCTATATTTTTTGCTAGAAAAAATTAGAGATCCTTAGAAATCCGTACTAAAACCAACCCAAGGTGTAAAAAAATTAGCCATAAAATGTCTTTCATCGCATGCGCTGCGGAAAGTATTGATGATAGAACAAAAAAATGTTATATAGTATTATAGAAAATATCAATATCTACAAAAAACATCACGAGACCATATGTCCAACTATTGTAGTTATGTCACTATAACTACATTTTTACATTTTAAAAGTTGATAGAAATGCCGATCAAAATCAGACCATGTTATCCATACCTTTGTATTACTTCTTATCCAAATAAATTATTTTGTATTCAAAACTGTTTCAATACCTGTTGATTACTTTTTGAATTATTGAAATCTGAGATTCCATTCAAAAGATATTACGAAACTAAACATGTCAATATAAATAAAAAATACACGTCGACGCGCCGCGCCGGTGTGGCTCCACGCAGCGCAGCGAGCAACGCGGCGATAGAGGGGGCACCGAAGTGCGGGAGAGGGGAGATTTGTGTCTGTAAACGCACCCACGATACGAGAGGACCCCTAAAGTGGGGCATGGTATGTTTTAAAAAAAAACATACCATGCGAAGTGGCCAAGTGCGAGTCGGACTCGCGCACGAAGGGTTCCGTACCATTATCTATATAAACGGCAAAAAGTCATGTCTGTTGTATGGGAGCCCCCTTAAATATTTATTTTATTGTTTTTTAGTTGGTATTTGTTATTATAGCGGCAACAGAAATACATCATCTGTGAAAATTGCAACTGTCTAACTATCACGGTTCATGAGATACAGTCTGGTGACAGACGGACGGACGGTCGGACGAAAGTACAGCGAAGTCTTAGTAATAGGGTCCCGTTTTACCTTTTGGGTACGGAACCCTAAAAATGCTACTGTCATTCTACGGATCCATACATATTACTGCGATTCGAATCCACTTTGTTCTCTCATCTTTGTCACAGAGTATAGTAACTAGCACTTTGCACGCGACTTCGTCCGCGTGAATATCGTGACAAACTTCAACCGTCTATATTACTCCCTTAAGGCTGATTTATACGAGGATAGTTTCTCGAAGCAAGACTCGTTCTGCCTTTGTCTTTCTCTATGACAAAAACAGAGATAAAGTGTAAATGAGCCTATAGGGATGGAATTTCCAAAAAATATGTCTTGTGGCAGCTTACGTCACAAAAGGCACCTACTGTCCAAATTTCATGTTTCTAGCTTCAGTGGTTTAGGCTCTGCATTGAGGATCCGGGGTTGCGGTGCATGCTTTTGCGAATCCCGTGACCCTGGCCGTACGGTCAGGAGAAGGAACACCGTTGGTTTTTAGCCGGTAAGAGTCCGGCAGACCCCCTCGCCTTCCCCGGGCGAGGGACATCCATGAGGATTTTACAACAAGAAAAAAAAAAAAAAAAAAAAAGGTTCTGCATTGAGTATCGGTATATAGTTTTATTTTTTTCATTTTTTTCAATGTACGTTTGGCGTGATTCTTTAAATTGACATAAGTTTCTTATTTATGAACCTACCACATACGCTTACCACATTAGAATAGTGAAAACCGCACCCAAATCGGTTTACCCGTTTCTGAGATTAGCGCACAAACGCACAGACAAACAGACAAACCGACAAACAGACAAAAATCTAAAAATCATTGTTTTGGATTCTATTGCGTTAATAAAGACCCCCACTAATAGATTTTCCAAATAATCTTCCATGTGCAGATAGCGATCAGTTACACTTTTAATATACAGTGGTTGCCATATAATTAGAAACAACCATTACTGCACACATTGTTATGATAAAAACTCAGTGTAATTTGTTATCAGTCTACCATTGATGACTTTTAACTACATCATTATGTAGGCCCATCAATAGTGTTTATACATTAGAACAAATTGAGGAAAACAACAAACTCCTAATAAAACTTACAATCACTTTGTAAACAGGGTGGCATTTGAAACGAACTGAGAGCTGGACAAATATAATTAGAAACGACAACTTTATTGTTAGAAATTCAAAATTGAAAATAATTTTGTTCTTGAATATTGGCGAATGCTTATTTCTGCGTCATTATTAACCATCTCCATGTTTTCAAAAGTTATTTTAATGAATTAATTTACTCAAGAAAAAGGGAAACTTGTGATTCATTCATACGCCTAAAAACTTATGAATCTGGAAAATGTAACTATTCTTTAAATAAAAAATGTTGCTGTTCATTTAGAATGTTCCAATACTAAAGTTTGTGATACAATCTATCACTGCAAATTACTCTGCAGGGCAAACGATGTTGCATGAAAGCGTGAATTTCAGAAAACGATAGCATGTAAGGATTGCAAGATTGTTCAATTAACAAAAGCAAACCCTTTTCAGGGCCATTATTATATTGAAATATTCAAACTACTGAAAAATGTGTCTTTAGTATAAGAGAGCTTTACTTCATCCATTGTTTTCTTAAAGCTCTCTTATACTAAAGACACATGTTTCAGTAGTTTGAATATTTCAACATGATAATGGCCCTGGAAAGGGTTTGCTTTTGTTAATTGAACCATCTTGCAATCCTTACATGCTATCGTTTTCTGAAATTCTGGCTTTCATGCAACATCGTTGGCCCTGCAGAGTAACCTGGCTCCCATTTTCACATTTATGTTTTTGATGAGATTCTACAATACGTTATCATCAGGCGGCTGCGATAGGACAACCGTCGCGGATTCGATTGAATTACACAAAGTTTAGGTAAGCTCAAACCAAGGTGTTCAATCTGCGTTCACGGTGGCATGGCGGCCATGGTGGCGATCAGTTACTGCAATTCTACAGTGATAGAAAGAAAGAAAGAAAAAAAAGTTCTTTATTCGCTCCAACATGACCACAAAAATAAAATATATACTAATATTATAAAGCTGAAGAGTTTGTTTGTTTGTTTGAACGCGCTAATCTCAAGAACTACTGGTTGGAATTGAAAAATTATTTGTGTATTGGATAATCCATTTATCGAGGAAGGTTATAGGCTGTATAACATCACGCTATGACTAATAGGAGCGGAGCATAAATGAAAAATGTTGCAAAAACGGGAAAAATGTCCACCCGTGCGAAGCCGGGACGGGCCGCTAGTTACCTATAAAGACTCAACCTGGTTAAATCATCCAACCCAATATTTTCCTAAATAAGTCTAGAAATATACAATATAACCATCAACCAACTTATAGATATAAAAATACGATTGATTTTACCAAGGATGTGTAATTACGTTACAAAATCTGAATATAGCATCACTGAAGAAAACCACTCCAAACTTAAAACGTCAATAACTCAAAAGTGACTCTGTGTGGGTTGAGTCCTTTCTGCTTAACTACGTCGAATTACCCACGAGTCTCTCCCTTCTCTCTTCCTACTTTCCTCGACTACTGACCTATTTTACTTGTCCTGAATAACCAGATACGTCACTCGTTATTGTCCGCATAACTAAAGTAATGCACGTCAATAAAATAATTCATCTATTAGCATTCACGTGAACAACTTACCCAAGTAGCGGAAAAAGCACTCAGAAATTATCACATACGACAGATAAGTATGTTGTGGGTAACTTACAATTCGAATATAAGCTGTGCGTTTCGTTGTCGCTTCACAGTAATTTAGAAGGACACGCCGCATGCGGTACTCCCATCTCATTGGCATCAGTGACTGTTTACTTTCATTATAAGCGTTCAGTTTCTCGTGTAGCGTCTTAAAATTTAAAATCAAAAATGAAAATGTTTATTTTATTTTTATTTTTATATTTTGGTTACATTAGTGCTTGGGACGCAAGAGATTTGGACAAATATGGACCTCTGAGTATAGCTTTGAAGTTGCTAACATGTGAGTATTGTTTTCTTTTGTTTTTATTTATTAGAAAGTGCTTTGAACATTATGTAACTTTGTATCTCGTGACAGTGACTGAAATAAACTAAATAGTTAGGTATTGCAATGTATACTTAAACAGTATTTAATTAATTATTATTGTACATGACATTATGTGTTTCTTACTTGAAAATAATGAATTGTTTTCCCTGTTGGTCTAGTGGTCGCAAGCGCGACTGCTGAGCAGTCTTGGGTTCGATCCCTAGGTCGGGCAAAGTGTTATTGGGTTTTTCCATTACGAATTTCTTAGTAGCAGTCTGGATTTGTGTCCGGTTAATGGCAATAGGCTCGCCCCTATTAAATGGGATTTAAACACCTCTGCCGAACTCTTCGGTGAATACAAGGCGTGATGTTATATTAATTGAATAAATCAAATAAATAAATGATTAACGTATTTATAATTTTTATATGTACAATAAATATATGACATTCAGTGCAATACATTTGAGTGCGTACACGCACTAAAAGATTTTTTCTTAGGGCTTATTTTTCAACCGTCTAATAATTTTTATTTGAGGAATAAGTTTGATGTTTTGACAGCTTTCGCATAGGAAATATGTCAAACCACCATATATTTTATTCCTCAGTTAAAAGTCATCTGACGATTTTAAAATCGGCCCTTATACTCTTCTTTTCGTGTGGTTAGTGACTAACCTGGTGTCAAAGTTTATGCCGCTCATGGGCCTCCGACTGTGGCTTCACATGCCGCCGAGAAATATCACTCAAGCATACAGGTTTCCTCACGATGTTTTCCTTCATCGTTTTTAAGCAAGTGATAATTATACAATACGCACATGAATCCGAAAAGTCAGAGGTGCGTGCTTTGGGTCCGAACTCGAGACCAATGACTTGGCAGTCCAACAGTCACACTACTAGAGTCTATCACTGCTGACCCTTATAATGGTAAACTGCTGCATGAGAATATTGAAAAATGTATTAGATTTATCCAGTTCCATCATTTTATAAGCCCGCATACAGTACGCTTACATCATTCTTGTTTCTCGTATTTATTCGTTGTAAAACAAACAACAAAACTAACGTATCTCCAACAAAACACGATGTGGAATTTATGTAAACCAACTATTATGCATTTTGAATTATTGCTACACAGATATTCTGCTTACAAACGGATAAATATTAATTTCGATAGGTACGAAAAAGTGGCAACATACCGATACCAAATTCAAATATTGTTCTAAATTCTATTTTTTAAAAGGCATAACGTGAAATGTTTGTTTACATTTTGTTTTATAGTGTGTTTACATAAATTAGATTTGTTTACATAAATTCCAAGTCGTGTTTGACTGGAGTTATATTTGTTTAATTGATTTAAGTATTTTTTTTATAACTTATTGAAATAGAAGTAAATAAAATCAATTATAGATATCATAAGTGTTTACAGTCAACACGAAAAAAGGCAGTGATGATGGTTTTAAGCTTTTTTAACCGACTTCCAAAAAGGAGGAGGTTCTCAATTCGACTGTATGTAAATTTTTTTTTGTATGTTTGTTCCGCTATATCTTTGCTAATTGTGAACCGATTTTAATGATTCTTTTTTTGTCTGAAAGAATATTCTTTCGAAGTGGTCCCATTTAAATTTGGTGTAGATCTGATAAAGAACTTCGGAGATAGACAATTTGAAGTCGGTTTTTTTTTTGTTAAAAAGTTAATTATTTAAGAATGAAAACTTTTTTTTTGTTACGACGTAGTAAATATTTACTTTCGCGTTACACGATAAGATTTATTACTAACAGGAATTTTCTAAGATTGTATGTTATTTAAATTCATTTTTTTTATACATGTAAGCTCTGTTTCACAATCATCGGTTAACTTTTAACTGAGAGATTAGTATGATGGTTTGACATTTTCTCTATAGAAAATATGTCAAATTACTATCTTTATGTCCAGATATGAGTTCTCCAAGGATTGTGAAATAGGCCCTTAGAACAATTATTGGCTCCTATAAAAATGTAGCTTCAGAATATCACAATATTCATCGACTTTTGGCGTTCACTGTACAAGCATACTTATTTTCTGTTAAAAGTTAACAAGACTGAAAATAAACAATTGTATAGCTTTGTTTAATCCTAGGAGGGTTAGTTAGCAATACCACCCTTAAGTAAAGGGGGTGGTTGAACCGCTAGTATGCTAACACAGTTAATTGTCTCACCCCTTTTCACCCCCTTAGTTTTCTTCTTATTCGTTTTGGTTCATGCATTTAAACTAGCAATATTTTAATTAAACTGCCTCGTTGGTCTAGTGGTGGTAAGCGCGACTGCTGATCGTGAGATCCTGGGTTCGATTCCCAGGGCGGGCAAAGTGTAATTGGGTTTTCCCGTGTGGAATTCCTCAGTAGCAGTCCGGAGTTTGGATTGCAATAGGCTCACCGCCTATTACATGGGGCTTAAACATAACGGCGCAATGAGGGTGATAAAAAATTGCTGTACACATTTGTGAAACTCGTGACTTCCAAACTAAGTAAAACTTCTACTATGGAAGTCAAGATCATGTTACTATACACCTCTGCCTAACCTTTGGTGAATACAAGCGTGATACTGTGTTATTAACTTATCCGTTTAGCGGTTCAGGCGTGATTAATAAACATCGAAATTCAAAAACTCACAAACGTCCAAACTTACACTTTTATGTAGGATAGTAAGATTACAAAGTATGATACATGATTCAATTCTTCTTTACAGGTGAACACAGTAGAGACCTTAACCTTGACGTCAGCGGCATCGATGTGTACTTCTACAATTCCCAAAATGACGTCGTCGAATCCTTCCCTATCAACGAGGCTGCCCAGAGAATATTGGCCTTAAAGAATCTTGATAAAGTGAGGAAATTCTTCATGTTCGTCGGTGGCTTTAAATCTAATATCAACAAAAATAATGAAGCACGAGTAAGAGACGCTTTGAGGAACTTTCCCAACAGCTACCTCATGATCATCGACCATTCAGCATATACCCATGCCAG
This sequence comes from Amphipyra berbera, assembly GCA_910594945.2. Lineage (NCBI taxonomy): Eukaryota > Metazoa > Arthropoda > Insecta > Lepidoptera > Noctuidae > Amphipyra > Amphipyra berbera. Next base: position 18,792,901 of record OU343125.1, on the reverse strand, counting down.
ACAAGGCCAGAAGACAAGTTACGAGCGATCCGTCAAATACGTCTACTATATTGGAAGGCAGTTGGCCCAAATGTTGGCTGGCCTCAATGAAGGCGGGATTTCAGCCAAGAATTTCCATTGCATTGGCCACAGTTTGGGTGGTCAAATATTGGGGCATGTTGGCGAGAATTTCTTTAAAGCGACTGGCCGAAAAATTGCTAGAATAACAGCTTTGGATCCGGCTGGACCCTGTTTCTCGAAAAGTCTGACTAAGGAGCAGGTAAGGTCTGGTGTTGCTGAATACGTGGAGGTATACCATTGTAATGCTGGTGGTTTTGGCACGTCGAGCGTGCTAGCTGACGTTGACTTCTTCGTGAACAAAGGAACGTCACAACCAAACTGTGGGACTCCCTTTTTTCCTGGAATCCTTTGGTCCACATCAGCGGCCACATGTGACCACAAGACTTGCGTAACGATGTGGACGGCATCCGTGGCGCATCCAGACTCGTATGCGGCGTACAAATGTGACAAATACAAGGAATTTAAAATTGGCAAGTGTTCTATGAATGACATGGTTACCGCTGGCTTCTGGAATCCTGGTACCGCGACCGGAGTGTATTACTTTTCTACAAAAGGTATCAATTTTAGTTAAGCTTGTGTTTGTTGAAGTTTGGAAGATGTGTGCTGCTGTCGGTGATAAGTGACCTTTAGGCTGACTGCAGATGGGATAGGTATGCAGCCACCGTCTTGATCGCTTTAGCGACCGTCCAGTGACTTAATACACTAAGTGTCGGCCACTCAGCGTCCCGGCCACTCAGTGTCCCGGCAGCTCAGTGTCCCGGTCACTCAGTGTCCCGGCTACTCAGTGTCCCGGACACTCAGTGTCCTGGCAACTCAGTGTCCCGGCAACTCAGTGTCCCAGCCACTCAGTGTCCCGGCTCCTCAGTGTCCCGGTGCGGTTAGCTTTATAAAATACGCTTTTATGTTCTATGTCAAGGCCGTTTATGGTCAAGGTCTGGTTAGTTTAAGAGTGCTGTACAGTCATGAAAACCAATTGTTTAGCAAATAGCCCGCCAACTTAAATTGTCTGTATATTAAAATCACAATTGTGATTCGTTATCAGCCGTATGGAATGGGTATGAATACGGAAAACTTACGTAGTGTCTTAAGTTGGTTGGAGACCCTTCAGGTCTCACCAATAACTACCCAGTTACGTAGAAACGGTCCGAAAGACCATATGCAAGCAGTCGAATATAAAAAAAAAAATTGTGTCTTAATTTGCTAAACAATTCGTTTCCTTGACCGGACATAATATATGTAACGCGAACCATGAACATTTAGATTAAGTTATTATAACGTGTTTACTTTTCGAAACATAGGTAGTCGATAAGATAATTTGGTACCACGAATCAATTATATTTTCAGACTTTTCTTATAATCTTTACTTCATGACGATACAAAAGGACCTATCAAATGTTCGTGCTTAGAATATTTTTGTTGCAACTTTTATTTAAAATAAAAGTCGATGGTGACACCTTAAGGAGCCGATTCTTTTGCACGACAACTAAACGTGACTAAAAATATTGCTATCTTTTATTAACAGGTAAAAGAACAAAGAGACGGAATATTTTTAGAGCTTTCAAACTAATTCACTTGTAGATGGTGAGGTGTCGACTAAATTTATTTAGAAATTTTAGTTGAACCTAATTTGACAGCTCTAATATCCTTCCATCTCTTTCTTGTTTTATCTGCAAGTAAAGGATAGCAATAACCGTAGTTAAGTTTAGTCGATGCTCAATAGAATTGGGGTCAATGTTAGTTATACAATTTTTATTGAAGTTCGTGTTCGCGGTACTAATGATCATAGTTTTATTTAAGTATTTTATAAACGCTACTCAATGCAATAATAATAATTAGCTAAGTTAACCTAATACGAGGTTCACACGATTCGATTCTAGTTGATCAACTGCTAAATCGCATGCGATTTGAACCGTCTGAACAGACTTTCAATCAAATTGAATCAACAAAAACGTTTAAAATATTTGTTGATCAAGTCAGTTGATCAACTAGAATCGAATCGTGTGAACCTGGTATTACTTACATATACATAGATTTAGTATTTAGTTTGATAAGAACAATATGCCTAATATTGTGCATACTTTATGTGATATTAGAGATATTTACCACACTTTTTTTTTATTCCATTACCTAGTCATTCTAACACAATGTTATATATACTAACGCTAGCGACCCGCCCCGGCTTCGCACAAGTACAATGTAGATACTAATGTGGGGCATATAAACCTTCCTCTTGAATCACTCTATTGCTGAAAACTGCATTAAAATCCCTTGCGTAGTTTAAAAGATCTAAGCGTACAGACAGCGGGAGCGACACTGTTTTATACTATGTAAAGATAAGAGGAGGTGCTCGTGGCTAATTAATAACCCGCCGATCATAAGATTTGCGAGGTTAAGCTGCGCTTGCCACAGTCAGTCCGTGGATGGGTGACCATTCACTACACATCGCGACCCCTCCGAGCCTCACAGAACACGTTAATCAGTCCCGGGAGTCATACGAATGCCTATGACAGTCGTTACGGGTAGTCAGAAGCCCGAAAGTTTGACAACCGGTCTAACCTTAAGATATCGGCATTGCCCAATAATTGGGTTGAGGAGGTCTGATGGCAGTCGCTCCGTGTAAAATACTGGTATTCAGCCGCATCTGGTTAGACTGGAAGCTGACCCCAACATAGTTGAGAAAAGGCTAGGCAGAACGAATACACAATAATATAATTACTGCAACTGAACGACTTGAGCTTTTATAAGGAAAATAACTTTGAAGTTATAAAATAAAGTAACTTTGCTGCTTTGTTGGTCTAGTGGTCGCAAGCGCGACTGCTGAACATGGGGTCCTGGGTTCGATCACCAGGTCGGGTAAAGTGTTATTGGGTTTTTAAATTAGGAATTTTTCAGTAGCATTCAGGAGTCTGGATTTGTGCCCGGTTAATGGCAATAGGCATCCTATTACATAAGACTTAAACATAACTGGCGAAACGAGGGTTTATTAAAAACACCTCTGCCGTACCCTTCAGGGAATACAAGGCGTGATGTAATCTTATACCAAAAACTGGCCTCTGGAATTCAAATCTGCTATATACGTGTTACATAATTCCCCGTGAAAAATGTAAATAAAATGAAGTAGTCATTTATGGTTTTTCTCATTTACCTCTCAGAGAAAATTAGGTAAGAATGTAAATAACTTTCCGGATAGTCTACTCTTTAGTTTTATGTTTTCAGGGTTGCGTTTCAATCATGATTATTTTATGTTTTATCCAAATTTTTTCTTTTTTTGTATCATACTACGGTTTTCAAATATTGCCAATAGACTCTTTACAAGGGACCTTTTAACCCCCTTTCGGTTTTAGGGGTATTTTTGTAACACGATGTAGTTTAGGTATGCTTTTGTTAGATAACCATCAAAACCTATTTTAAGCATAAACTAGTTTTTCCTAGACTAAAATAAGTCTTCCTAAGTGCGATAGGACCAACCTGTTTGGCCTAGGTAAAATCAGAAGTAACACTCACGGTCAGGATAAAAATGATATAAAATAATAACATTTTTTACAAAAAATTTAAACCGACACAAAAAGATTTTTTTCATTTTAGTGGCCTTAATTAAATCTTGGTTGGACCTACTAAGACGCTGCTCGTAACATAATCACATCATCACAATATGCGTACTGTTCGTCATTGAGGAGTTCCACTGTCTATCTCCGAAGTTCTTCATCAGATCTTCACCAAATTTAAATGGGACCAACTTCGAAGTATACCCTATCCATAAAAAAAAAATCATCAAAATCGGTTCACAATTAGCGAAAATATCGATGAACATACACCAAAAAAAAAATACGTACAGACGACCATAGTAACCTCCTCCTTTTTGGAAGTTGGTTAAAAATAGTATGTTACTTATTAATTGCTGCAGGGATGACGTATGCACGGGTTGATTTAATAAAAATAATAATAGTATGTAGCTTATTAATTGATGCAAGGATGACGTATGCGTTGCGCATGACTCTATAGTACCGCGCATATAAAATTAAATGTAGTCTGACCTCATCGCAGATAGAATTCCAGCCTTATTAATGTACTAGCTGTTGCCCGTGACTTCGTATCTTCTATTCTCTCGACGTTGACATGGAATAAGATTAGCCAGTCAGCAGGTTGGTAGTGGGATCATTTGAATCGATCGGTTCTTTCGCATGAATTCTCATTAAAACTATGGAGAAACGAGGTCTGGTGTTCCTCTAACGAAAAGGGAGGATCCTCCTAAGAGGCGGATCTTACGCCTGGCGAGCTACTGCCTAACGGTTGATGTTGGAAAGTTGTATATTATACTATCTGCGTGTCAAATCTTGTTATCGCGATGCAGGATTTGTGACGTTTCATTTGACAGCTGTCATTGTTGTCGCTGTAGTCTGCTAAACATTAGTCATGCTGCGTAATTCTCAGGTGGTGTGATAGATGTCGCCACAAAACATCAACCTTCTTTTAAATTCAGGGATTCGAATTTTGAAACCTTTAGAGCACCTAGAATCCAATGATCTGTGCATCAAGTTTTTATAGGTTAACAAACAGGCTAGCAGCCCACCAGATACTCTTGATGGTAGGTGGTTACTGGTACCTATGACCAACAACACCAAGACGATTGCCGGTGCCTTATTAACATCTAGCTGTGTCCTCACGGCTCCGCCCGCGTAAGAAGGTTTTTCCAGTAATAAATATAGCCTATGTTACTTAGTGATAATGTAGCTTTCTAACCGCAAAATAATTTTTGAAATCGGTTCTGTAGTTTTTTAGTTTATTCGTTACATACAAAAATACAAATCTTTCCTCTTTATAATATTAGTATAGATAAAGCCTTGGATTCACTAAGAGATAAATGGATCAACATGCCGGGGGACTTGATGCGGCACATCTACGTGAACGTCCCGGGGACAGGCGCGGTCGCAGCCAAAGATTTCGGGGGGGGGGGGGGGGGGGGTAAAACAGTACAATAAATTGAGCACATTAGCATTTATTGCACATGTGGGTCGAGGAGCTTCAAGTATACTCCACCAAGAAGAACATAATTATTCTGCTTAGTTGTTGGCAATAAGATTGACAAGCATATCATTTTGGGTACCAGTGCACAGTATCAGCAAGCACATTGGGTCACCCGCGCGACGGCGCAACGAGTATTCCCAAGGAGGGTTGATGTCAGGCAGGTGGCCGGTCATAAAAAAATAAGCCAAAACCTCTAAAAACATGGATTTATGAAATACATGTTGTGCCGACCCCACCTAGTGTGGGATAAGAGCAGGAAGAAGAAGGAGAAGATTAGCATTTATTGCACAATGTTTTTTGTTGTAAATTATCTATTTTTAGGCGGTATGTCAATTTGACGTCTACGATTTTGGGGGGGTCATGACCCCCTACGATACCCCCACCTCTTGGATAATGTCGTCGAACAATTCGCTTGCACACATCTGCGCCCGCTCTCGACATGTCCTGCGTCACGTAGAAATGCTGCATGCAACGTTGCAAGGCAGTGTGCAGCGTTGCAGTGTCACGTAAACTCAATCTTGCGTGTCATGTTGGGGAACATTTTGTCCCTTTGTGAATGTTGTAAATACAACGTTAAAAAGTCTCATGTGTCTGTAATTTAACGCGCCACCCATAACCTTCAAACTAGGACATAGAAATGTTGCTAGACGAGTAGAAATAAATATGTGGTAACCAGTTCCTACATATTGCATTTATTTATAAAAAAAAACGACTGCATTCCTTCGCGTCAAGAAAAATACACGTGATTTAATGAGTATTTTATATTAATACTTTAAAATACTTGCTAATAGTGGCATTGCCACTGATATTGAGCTAAATAAAAAATTGTACAAGCATGTCACATATTATTTTTCTCACTACATACATGATTTGATCTGCCTAGCTCCTTCCCAATTGTGTTGGGGTCAGCTTCCAGTCTAACCAGTATTCCTTCAGATGGTCCGCGCGCAACGGATCGTCGTCAATGCCACGCGTGCGGATGACGAGAATTGGATTGCCGAATGAAAATATCAAAAATCGGTATTCCGAATGCTGCGAATACAGTACCACACTAAACTGACGATCCATTTGATACGATCTGTCCGAAAACTCAAAAGACAAAGTATTTATCTACCTTCATATCAAACAAAAAAACAAAACTTCATTTGAACTGCATACTTAAACTTCAATTTTGTATAAATATTTTTAACCGACTTCCAAAAAAAGGAGGAGGTTCTCAATTCGACTGTATGTTTCTTTTTTTTTGTATGTTTGTTCCACGATATCTTTGCTAATTGTGAACCGATTTTAAAGATTCTTTTTTTTTGAAAAAGTATTCTTTCCAAATGATCCCATTTAAATTTGGTGAAGATCTGACGAAGAACTTCGGAGATAGACAGTTTGAAGTCGGTTTTATTTTTGTTAAAAAGTTTTTAACTAATAATGATCCTCCTCTCTCCTACTTTGCTGTGCCCAACAGGGTCCACAATTGTAACATAATACATCATTTTCTATTATTACCACCTAAGTAACATTGTGGGATACGCAAATAAATATTGAGTGCTTATTGAGTATGTGATGTGGAACTGTGAACGCCTACCTTATATACTACACATACTACATACCCATACTACACAAGTAAATTGGAACTCAAGACAGCGAACACAGTACTGGGGTAACACGATACTCATTAAAAACTGTCGTCTAGAACCGCGTTCACGAATTACACTTACATTGCTTGTTTAGCTCGTACGTTTTGGAAGCATGCCAACGGAACCCAGCGATCGCAACGCTGTGACGCTCATCATTTTACTGTTAAGGATGGGGGAAAAGGTGTCGATAGTTTGCGAGATAAAAAAAAAAACCTAGATAAAAATAATACATTATAAACCAGGCCATTTATGTGTGCTGAAGGAGTTTGTAGATTTCCCTCCCCATTATTTATCTATTTATTTATGGGAAGTTGAGACTGTTGTTGATAAAGACATAATATCATAAGTATTTATACCAACTTAGAATAAACTTCGTTGGTCTAGTAGTGGCAAGCGCGACTGCTGATCGTGAGGTTCTGGGTTCGATTCACAGGTCGGGCAAAGTGTTATTGGGTGTTTCCGGTTGCAATTCCTCAGTATCAGCCCGGTGTTTGGATCTGTGGCCGGTTGATGGCAATAGGCTCGCCCCCTATTACATGGGACTTAAACATAACGGTGGAATGAGGGTTTTACTATACCTATCCCTGCCCAACCCTTCGGGGAATACAGGCGTGATGTTATGTTATGTCAAAAACATACATCAGTCCAGAGATTTAGGATTTAAATCGGTTTTTAATATCGGCCGATAGTCGCAATATTGTAGTGAAATCCACTTTTAGCATATTTTACTGTTTTGAGCAGCTAAAATGTATAACCGTCATGATACAACCTACTTAGAGCCGGTTGTTTCAAATGATCAGTAAAGGTATGTTACTTTAGTCAAATATTAACTATTACGTAGGTCAAACGCAGAGCGTTGTATGCCTTTTGACGTATGTCAAGAACGGCAAAGCGTGAAACAACACTTATTTTTATTTAACCATCGTTAACGCCATTTTTAACTGTTACCCGTTAGTAATGTAAAGTGCGGTCGCGGTGCAGGACGAATTTCGTATAATGACACGTCACTACTTATCTCTGTCGCTCGCGCAGAAATATCTTGCCGTCGCGCTCGCACAGATGCGGTGACCGCCGTCAACACAGATTGCAATTGGTTGTAAGCACAAAGGTCATTGTACGAAATTCTTCCTGCTCCAAGACTGGACTTTAGTCGTGAAACAACCGGCCCTTAGTAGTATAAGCAAATGACAATTTAACGATGGTAGTATTCTTATGAGATAGTTTCTAAAATTATACTTTATATTCATAATAATTACTGAACGAAACATTTTTACGAATTTATCATCTGTGGTCAAGCCCGCTAAAAAGTAGACAGATCTAAAAAGGTTACATGTTACGAAAGTTTTTTATTTTAGTTTATAATTATCAAAACTGTAATAAGAATGTGATTAAAGCGCCATATCGAAACGTAAAGCGCCTTAAGTTATTTTATATAGTTAATTCCCAAATATGTAAATAATCAAGTAGTCTTTCTAAGATCCTGCACGAGAATATTTAAAACAAATAATGGGAATGTGATAGTAATGTTTTACGTAATGTTGTTTTCATCAATCTTTTATAAATCTTCACAAGTTTACATATTGGAAATTATTAATACAACGTGTTACATAATTCCCTATGAAAAATGTAAATAGTCTTTTATGGTTGTTGTCATTCACCTCTCAGAGGAAATTAGGTAAGAATATAAATAACTTTCTGGCTAATCTACTCTTTAATTTTGTTTTCGGGGTTGCGTTTCAATGATGATTATTTTATGTTTTATCCAAATACTTGTTTTTTTTGGTTCATACTACGGTTTTCAAATATTGCCAACAGACTCTTTTACGAGGGACCTTTTAACCCTCTTTTGGATTTAGGAGTATTTTTATAACACGTTGTATGGAAAGTTTTCAGTAGTATTCATCAAAATGTCTGAACTAATACTATGGTATATCGACTGGGACTTATCGATATTTACAATAGACATCACTATCGCTGTAGTGACGGCCTCGTCATGTGGAGAGCTCTCCGCTGGCTCGGATGGAACGTTGTTATGTTAAAACCACCTCAACTGAGCACATCGTAAGTTGACTATCAGAATCTATGATAAATAGATTAACATATAAAATAATTGGTCCGAAGACACAAGAGAACGATATAACCGAGTCACGATGTATTGGTGGGGACTGTTGGGTATTATACAATATTAAAATGTATTGTTTTTTGATTTTAATTCATATATTAATCAATCAACCAAAATGTTTATTATAGTGCGCTCGCTGAGACTTTGTGTTCCAGACAGATCGTGTTTCATATTATAACGTCAACCTACAATTAATTAGCGCTAAATATAATGGTGTCAGGAACGCGCATACTCTCGGCGGCTGCACTGTAGCTACTTAAGATTCGTCAAAACATAGGTGCACGATTCCTAATAGTAGGTCATATACAGAAAAGCCAGCAAGAAACACCATATCGTCAGTGGAAAGGTAAAACGACTAAAGCGCCAATATACCTACTTTACAGTAGAGATTCAAAGCATTTTTTTAAGAAAATAAACACAGTTATTGTTCTTAGAGTATACATATTATATAACTGTGTTTATTTTCTTAAAAAAATACTTTGAATCTCTTTACTGAAAGTAGGTATATTGGCGCTTTAGTCTTTTTACCTTTCTACTGACGATATAATATTATTATTCTTTTAAAAAGATTGTTTCAAACTATTACAAATATTGTGAATTTAGTAATGTGAGAACGATGCATGTTAGAAATAAATACATAACATACATCACGCCAGTATTCCCCGAAGGGTTGGGCAGAGGTGTATAGTAACACCCTCATTTGGCCGTTATGCTTAAGTCTCATGTAATAGGGTGCGAGCCTATTGCCATCAACCGGGCACATATCCAAACTCCGGGCTGCTACTGAGGAATTCCACATGGAAAAATCTAATAACACTTCGACCGACCTGGGGAGCGAACCCAGGACCTCACGATCAGCAGTCATGCTTGCCACTACTAGACCAAAGAGGCAGTTAAATAAATACATAAGAGTAATGATAAGAATTTGCCGTTCAAACCAGTTGCCATAGCGTGTACGAGCTGATCGGCCTCGACAGACAACACGTCATCACATACGTCACACAACTGCATCAGGTAAAACATTTACCTGAGTGAAATGTGTATAGTGTGTAGTGTTTCAACCTTGTCATATTAGATTTATAAGGGAAGAAGCGAGACAGACCCAACACAAGTACTTCTGTAAATTACTGGGGCTGCCTCAATTTATGTCGTAACTGCAATGTTTGAGATGATATAAAAAACTTTTTTTTAGTACCATTGTAGGGATCCTTGCGAGTTTGCAAGTGTGTGTTGCAGCACACATTGTCTGTCTTCGATCTGTGATGCGCCTTAAGGTGGATAAGTACGTCAGCGCGCGAAATTATTTTATTGGATTTTTTAAATATTTTACGCAAATTATAAATTCTATTATTCGCTACTACTACATATTGTATTGTATTTATTTATGTGTTTATTTACCTTTTAAAAGGACACATTTTATTGGATTGCTACAAAACAAGAGCAATTAATTTTAAGTGAATACATTATCTATACAAATAAATAAAATTGAAGTGTCATTTTGTGATGTTAAAATAACAAGTTTTTATTAAATGTATATGAAAGTATATACGGCAATTAAAACAAAAAAAAAACAAATTTTAAAAATTTTATATGTCTGTTTGTTCCGGGTAATCTCCGAAACGGCTGAATTGATTTTGGCGAAACTTTCATTGGCAGATAGCTGATGTTATAAGGAGTAAATGAGGTTACTTTTATTTTAGAAAAAGAAAAAGAGTTAGGGTTCCGCGCAAAAAAATTAAAACCCATCCGACTTCTACGTAGACGAAGTCGCGAGCACAGATATTATATACATAAAATAAAATGTGTAATAACTGCGAATAACAGAATAAAATCTCAATGATATTCACATTTTACGCAAAATATTAAAAACTAGAAAAAAAAAAGAAACGGGTCGACCAAAAGATACACCTTAAACGTAAATCATTTTGATTCTATGGACTATAGTGTATTTGTATATATCTACAGTCGATATTAGTTCGGTACGGCAATAGCTTCGACTACAAACACTGGTATATTGTCGTCGAGCAAACACACGAGACAAAGGGTAACGACAATATCCTGATATTTTCACCCCCTTCTGTACTTATTGAGTTTTTAATGAGTACGGATATTTACTAGTGAAGAATTATTGACTCATGACTTAGATAAATAAAGATGTCTTCTTAAATCTTTACATAGTACAAAACATAGTCGTTCCGGTGTCTGTACGCTTAGATCTTTTAACCTTTTATAAGGCAGTGGCAATATGTTTGCCACCAATTTTTTTGGCAAATGTCGCATAAGACTTCTTGTTATATTTTAATTTTCAAACCTGGCTGTATGCAATTTATTTTACATTTTTTTTAAATATATAAAAAATTCACTTAAAAAAATGAGATTTAATTTATTAGGTATTTAAAAAAATACCTAATTGTTTGTTATTTACTTTTTCTAAAATCTTTGGCCTTATAAAGGGTTAAACTACGCAACGGATTTTAATGCAGTTTCCAGCAATAGATAGAGTGATTCAAGAGGAAGGTTTATATGCCCTACATTAGTATCTACATTGCACACGTTCGAAGCCGGGGTGGGTCGCTAGTTTGGAATAAAAGAAGAAAACTATTAACGTATCTTTTTTTGTACCTTTTCTTGTGGATACCTAACTATATTCTGAGTATTGTTACTATAAAATCAGAACTAACCGTGCACTTCAAATAAAATTCCATTGACGGCAGACCCTTCAGGTCTCGCCAATAATTGCCCTGTTACGTAGAAACGGTCTGCAAGGACCATCTACAAGGAATCCAATAGGAAAAAAAAATGAAGCCCACACCTGACAGATGTGAAACATAGAAACTCATTTTATAAAAAAATCTGGCCGAAACAAACCGAAGAAAGCCTATGAGTTACGGAGGTCTGCTGTCGTGTGTTTGTCGTTGCTAGCAATCGCCGCATTAGATGCTTCACATAAAAAAGGTATTCAGAATGCTTCAGCCAGTCTCCTTAGCAATTATCGAGATAATACGAGCTTGAACGAGAATAATCTCCTACATAATATTCAATTAAGTCTGTCGCCTCTATTGTTTCTATACTCTGTGTAATTATCACCGTCACAATGTGTCGAGGCTTCGACAACTCGTCACGGTCGCCATTTTGGATCGAGGACGAGGGGTTCGCGCCGGCCAATATAGATGGCGCTATTGTGCACCCCGCTTTAACTACATGCACTTTGTACTCGTCCAGCGTTGCGATTCCGCTGACGTGTGATGTGTTGCTACCAACATCCATTTGTACTTGACCCGCATTCTAACTTTATATACCAGTTATAAGAGACCATTTTATAATGGACGTTTCATGTCACTTTGCAAATTTTTCAGTGCAGTCGTTAACAGTCGTATTTAATGCAACATAAAGTTGAATTTTGAGTGTTTTGTGGCCGTTGAAATTTGTAGAGCTATTATTTCGTGACTATTGAGAATGAGCTGTCGAAGGTGACGTATTGTAGGCTTTTCACTGTTCAATTGCAATTTGATGACGGGAATCGGAGTGAGATTTTAGTTCAATTTTAGTAGAATCTTTAATAATGGCAGCGTATTTGATTCCGTACTATTGTGTAAAACAGTAATTATTCACAAAACATAACATCACGTCTATATTCCTTGAAGGGTTGGGAAGAGGTGTTTAGTAACACCCTCATGTCACCGCTATGATGAAGTCCCATGTAATAGCGGGGAGCTTATTGCTCTCAACCGAGCACAAATCCAAACTCCATGCTGCTACTGAGGAATTCCACATGGAAAAACCCAATAACACTTTGCCCGACATGGGGATCGAACCCAGGACCTCACAGCAGTCGCCCTTGCCACCACTAGACCAACGAGGCAGTAATTATTCACTGTGTAGTAATTAGCAACGTGGTAATTGATAGTTAACACTTAGGCTGGTTTTAGAGTCACGCTGACCGCACGCTGACCATCGGCGCTGACAGTTCAGTGCGAGACGATTCAGTATCGTGCTGATCACTGCGGAGTACAGACGCACAAAAATACGTAAGGCCGCTGACCCGTCGCTGACCACCGCACGCGCTGATAGCTACGCGTTATTCTAGAACGCTGTCTAGTTTCGGCTGTCAGCGCCGACGGTCAGCGTGCGGTCAGCGTGACTCTAAAACCAGCCTTAAAACATTATGAAACGGACACTTATTTTTCAGTATAAGTACATACCTATTTTAAAATATTACAAATTAGACGATTATATCCAGGATAAGAACGCTTGGAAACATGCTGGTCCAGCTCTATAGGACAATCTAGAGTCTAGACAAATCAAACTGGTTGCTATTTTAATTGTATAATTTAATTTTTATTTTTATTTTAGATTCTATGAGTAAGTACCTAAACTCATACACTGAGCTATTACTTTTAATTTTTTGGGAAAACTTATACTTTTGCAATGTTTGTAAATATGTGAGCACCATGTACCTCTCACATAATTAATATGTCATTGTTTCATTTTTTATTTTTTTTACCTTTTGTGGTATAGTAATTTTATTCTAGGTGCATCGTCTTCACATATAATTGTATAATTAATGTACCTATACAAAATATTGTAAGACATTTTAAAAGAGTAACGGTGGAGTTTCTTGCCCATTCTTCTCCATACGAAACTACCTTTTGGAAGGGGCGACTAGAATCAATTCTATTTTCTTTGTAACTTTAACGTTCAAAAGTGCCTTTTATGTGCCTAATTGAAATAAATACTTTGACTTTGAAACCCCCGACGAAAAAAGAGGGGTGTTATAAGTTTGAAGACCATGTCTGCCTGTTTATCTGTCTGTGGCATCGTAGCTTCCAAACGGATGAACCGATTTCAATACGGTTTTTTTAATTTTCGACGACACGTTTGGTGCAGTGGCTAAGCGATTGGCTTCTGCGCTGCGGGTCGTGGGTTCGATTCCCGCACGGAACAAATATTTGTATGGCCTACAGATAGTTGTTCCGGGTCTGGGTGTTTGTGCATGTGAAGATTTGTGTGTGTAAACGCACCCACGATACAGGAGAAATCCTAGTGTGGGGCAACGTTTTTAAAAAAAAAAAAAAAACAATTAACTAGTTTCCCAGACTTTTTATTAAGTCCTTCGTAGAGCTGGTTGTGCCTCCTTTCTTTTTGTAACGTTGGTTAACTTCATGGTATCGTTAGCCCTGGAGACGGTGGAAAGTTAAGTTGGAGTAGGCAAGAGCCTACTAATGGACGATCTTAATCCAGAATCTTTGGATCGATGTAGGTTCTGTAATTGCCTCGTTGGTATAGTGGTGGCAAGCGCGACTGCTGATCGTGACGTCCTAGGTTCTATCCCCAGGTCGGTCAGTGTCATTGAGTTTTTCCTTGTGGAATTCCTCAGTAGCAGCCCGAAGTCTGAATTTGTGCCCGGTTGATGGCAATAGGCTCGCCCCCTATTACATGGGACTTAAACAAAACGGCGAAATGAGGGTGTTACTATACACCTCTGCCTAACCCTTTGGGGAATACAGGCTTGGCGTTATATTATATGATGTAGGTTTTTAACAAATAATACAGGCCTTAGTAACCGCGTTAGGCAAGCTGGAATATTTTTTTAAATATAAATAAAAACCCAGGCCACAATATTGTTTCCGTATTTTTAAGGTGGGTAACGTCTTTAGAGGGTAGAAATTAATTTACCGAGTACATAACACAGTTTAGTGATGTTGTTTTTAGCTGAGCGCTGCTGCGGGTGCAGTTCCAGTGCAGGCGTTGAATGGCAATAAAAATGTTTAGAAGTGTTTAATAATACGTACTTAATGAATTCTGTGGCACAACTATTAAACCTCATTCATTCTTTAGGTTAATGCTGGGTTCCTATGGCCAAAAATGAATCGTTTTGCATACCAATAGTAGCATTTTGCATTGCCAAACTTGGTATATAAATAGATGTAACATAATTTTAAGTGCGATAGTTACTAACATGTGTGAGGGTCTTCTTAGATGCAAGCTATGGGGTCTTTGCTTAATCTATACTAATATTATAAAGCTGAAGAGTTTGTTTGTTTGTTTGAACGCGCTAATCTCAGGAGCTACTGATTGGAATTGAAAAAATCTTTTTGTGTTGGATAGTTAATTTATTGAGAAAGGTTATAAGATAGATAACATCACGCTACGACTAATAGGAGCGGAGCATAAATGAAAAATGTTGCAAAAACGGGAAAAATGTCTACCCGTGCGAAGCCGGGACGAGCCGCTAGTTATTGATAAAGATATAAGGGTTTTAATTTTAACTAATAGTGCTCGGTAAATCATAGGAATCAGGCATAAGAGAAGATTGAGTGATGGTGGATGGAAGCAGCATAACATACAATCAATAGAGTAGCTTAAATAATTCAAATACTTCATTGTTTAAATGGTAAAACACACCTTGATATGGGAGAAGAAGATGATAGTATAGTTTTGCTTGAGGAATTACAAGCGTGTTGGTTGCATTATATACTTTTTATGATTCTTTTTCTCTTATGTTGGCATGAGCTATAGGAGAATAGCTCGTTGGAAAAAACGTAAACCATACAGTAAAGTTGGTAACAGGGCTGTCCAGGGCGTGTCAGACATACTTAAGTATCGTCACTTATGGAGGCTGGTACTTTGGCTGGAGACCCATCACGTCTCAGCAATAAACTGCCCGGTTACGTAGAATCTCCACAAAGACCATCTACAAGCAGTCCAATAGAAAAAAAGGAGGCTAGTGCATTTTCACAAAACCGCTGACACTGACACCGCGCCCCAACCTCATGTTCCCGCGAACCTTTCTGTGTAAACGATAATTTTCTTTCTTTTTATTACTATTTGCTTTTAGGCACGATTTTATAGTCCGCTGGGAGCGCAATTATGCCCCCAGCCTTATGGCAAGCATCTCTTTATGTTGTAAAATCAAATTGGTTCTCTTCTGCGTATAAGATTTGATGTGGGAATGCTTTTTGTTGTATATTAGTTGTTATGGCAAGGTAATGGGGTAAGGGGTAAGTAAGAAAGAAAAAATAGGTAAGTTTTTGGGGAGTTCAGGAGGAATTTTAGGACGTTGCTTGTTTCTTAGGTATTAAGAGTCAACAAACAGCGATACACGGTACTGCTGGGCAAGCTTAAAGTCGCTCAGCGGGCTATGGAAAGGGCTATGTTCGGAGTCTTACACCCATATTCTAAGACGTTCCTCCAAAACTTACTCGGCACGACTCCACCTCGAGTTGACATAAACGTCGACTTGAGATTTTTCCTCAGTCGAGGTAAGGAATCATCTGTTAAACTCAAGGTACCTTGGAACCTACCTTAAGGAAGGAAGTGTCAAAGTTCGTATGTAAAAAAATGAATTTTGAAGATTTTATCGAATATGCTTACGATAATCCTTACAACTATTTATCGCGGCGTTATTTGCGCGATGCAGATAATTCAAATTATGACGTAATGACTTCTCGAGGGACCTCGAAGTTCACTCAAAATTGCGGCTAAGAATACAATTTTGAAGGTGTTTTCGAGGCCGCCCCGAGTCGAGTAAGTTTTGGAGGAACGTCTTAGAATATGGGTGTTAGTAAGTAATTGTCGATTTTCGGCCGACAATTCGGTTTTCACCGAATTCCAGCCTTACCTACCCGAATTGTCTAACCTACGGAATATTTATAAAACCTCAGTCGTTCTTATTTATTTCTATACAAATATTTTCTTTCTAAATTGTACTCTTCAAACTTTTCTTCGATTTAAATTAACAGAAATTATAACAAATCAATTATCCAGCACAAGAAATAATCCTGGCACCCTGATTACCCTACAATCACAAATAGGATTAGCGTGATGATACTTCCCTCCATCTTCTAATTTCCTTTGACTTAATTACCTTTATTGAGCGAATTAATTTTAATAAATCATGATTAATTAGAATGGATTTCTGAAGTAAGCTGTGGATACAACGGGAGCTTTTACCCAAAATAGGTAGTTATATTAAACACAGTTGTTTGTCATTGAAATCCATAATCATTTTAGTACATGAACATCGAAAATTGACGTACTTTTTTACCCGAGTACCCTCCCGGTTATGTTTTTCGCGCGTATCTTGTATGTTTGTAAATTTCTTTATAACCTCGTATCTTCCAAACGGCTGGATGGATTTCGACAGTTAAGGTATCGTTGCATTCGTCTTAAAAAACCAAGTGTCCTTAGATAGGTGTTTGAAAAACAAAACAATATGGCGGACTTTTGGCTCAAAATAGTAATAGGTTAATAAGAAAAATAACCAAACCTATCGACTAGGGTATCAACATAAAGAAAATTAAAAGGGGATTACATTATACGTATATATATAACTTATATGTTTGAATTTAATTAGAAATAATAAATTGGTTTAAACAGTTTTTGATAGCGTAAAAATTGGCCAATTTTTAATTTTAGTTTTTGGCCAATTGGAAATTATAAACCAAAAGACAATTAATGGGTTCCGCGTGCTACTTAACTTAATGCGGGTATTTAACTTAGGCTGTCAGGTCATAATATAGTCTGTTAAACCGAAGTAGAGTTTACTTCGTTTATAGTTTATTTTAATTTTGTTTTCTATTCTCAATCTTGTTTCGATCTTTTTAGTGCATTACTTTATTTTAATTTTTTGAAGTCGAGTTTTTGATATTTTAAATTATTTATTTTATTATTTATTATACAAAGAGCCGAATGGAACATATCATTTCAAAGGTACTGTGCGATAGAGGTGCACAAAAAAAAGTATGTAGTATGTTGTCGTTAAGGCACGCAATTAATAATCAAACTCGATCACAAGCGATACTAGTTCTAATAAACATCTCTTCCCAATCTTTGGGCAGTAGCCCGCCAAGCATATGACCCACATGGTTATAGGACCCTTCCTTTTTGTTCGAGGAACACCATAGCTCGTTCCTCCTCAAACTATAAAGTCCTCTCACAGTGGTCACAACCTGGAGCCAGGAAGCTATCGTACCAGGGCCGTAAAATAATCGTACATGGATCAAAATTATCGTATCCATCAGGATAATGGCTATAATACATTAAAAATCATATGAAACGTGACAATAATATGTTGCAAACAGTGCTGCCAATAAAAAATTTACGATAATTATCGTACGGTTCCGAACGCTGTCGCCTCATATCTCCCCGTGTGGTGGTAACTTTTCCAAAATTGAGATATGTACCTATACAATACGTAGGTACTTATACAAGGTTAGTCGGAAAGCAGGTACTAAGCCGCAGACCACATTCACTGATAATTGTTCTAAAGAAAGTGTTAAAATTTAAAAATTGGATTTTTTTTCCATTTTTTATTTTTTATATTATAGTTTTTTCATAAATTCTTCATCCCTGCTTTAGTTATGAATTCAGAAAATGGAGTTTCTAATCCGCGTCCCCAAATATGACCTAAATAGTAAAAACAGCTGATCATAGCCATGGACAGATAGATTTTAGCATATTTTTTACGAAATCTTTGAAAAGCAATTTCTCTTAAACTATCGAGTTTTTGAGAAAGTTGTAGAACAAAAGTTATCCCTTATTATAGGTACTTGAACACCCTTTCGGCTTAGTACCCCTTTCCGACTAACCTTGTATTTCAAAATTATCACTTTCACCGGGCGTTATCAATTTCCTATAGACAGTGTGTCCTCAACTTAATTGTAGCGAAGCCAGGCTAAGAGTCCAATTATAAAACTTTTGGAACGACCCTAATTAGAGCCTCCCCTAGAACCGGCCTCACGTACACTTAGACCCGTAATTATGACCAGCTTATACCCTTCGGACCTCTACGCACAGATCAAACATTGTTTTCGGTGGTCAAATAGATATTAGACCTTCAAGACTCTTGTCCCTTTAATTGGCAGAAGTGTCATTAAGAGAGGTGAGGGGTGAGCCGAGTAGGTAAGGAAAGAATTAGGGATGTGTTTCGGCGATAATTGGACGTAGTTAAGCGAAAAGGATCCAACCCACAAAATTATAGAAAATGAGTTATTTATATCAAAATACTCCTTAAACTTCTTAAGCCAAACTAAACATAATAACATTTTAATAACTAAAGTATTATACACTAGCGGCCCGTACGGCTTCGCACGGGTGGACATTTTTCCCGTTCTTGCAACATTTTTTATTTATGCTCCGCTTCTATTGGCCGTAGCGTGATGTTACATAGCCTATAACCTTCCTCGATAAATGGACTATCCAACACAAAAATAATTTTTCTATTCCAACCAGTAGTTCCTGAGATTAGTGCGTTCAAACAAACAAACAAACTCTACAGCTTTATAATATTAGTATAGATTTGTCCCTTAATTACAATAAAACCAAGAAATTTTAATCTAAGAACCAATGAAGAAATACAGTCTAAACTTAAAAATTGAATATCTCATAACAGAGTGGGTTGGATCCTCTTCGCTAAACTACATCCAATTGCATGTTTATATTATTAACGAATTTCGGTCCTTAGGTGACGAGGAGGTGACTTAGGTTACGTGATGAGGTGATGGTCTGTCAATTTTAGTTATAATGGTGGAGTTGAGGTATTAGAAAAAAAAGTAAGGTATTCCCTGTCGCCATTCTGTTCGAAAAGGTTTTTTGGAACCAGTGATACTAAATGCTGATCATTACTGACGGTTGAAGAATGCAGGCAAGGTTGACGTTTCGAATGGCTGAATTTAAGAAAGAAAGAAAGTAAGAAATTTGGAGTAAAATTTATTTACAAGTCAGTCCTATTACCAGTTACTTTAAATCACCGGTAAAGTCGCCGGCACATAATTTGGCAAGGTTTTGGCGTAGTGGGAGTAAGTTTGCGCATATATTGATGCAACAAAATATGGTCACTTTTATTGCTTGTCATTATTCTATGGTTATTGCCATAATTTATTATTAAACATGCCTATTTAGAAGAACTTTACAAAAAGGAGAGGAATTCTCTTCTCTATTCTTACCACATTACGTGCCGGCGACTATACAGAGCTCCGTTCTTAACATTAAAAAGCAAGAAGCTTAATTTCAAGTTTAAAAAAATATATAAAATAACATAACATCACGCCTGTATTCCCGGAAGGCTCGCCCCCTATTACATGGGACTTAAACATAATGGTGAAATGAGGGTGTTGTATAGTAACACCCTCATTTCACCGTTATGTTTAAGTCCCATGTAATAGGGGGCGAGCCTATTGCCATAACCGGGCACAAATCCGAGCTTCGGGCTGCTACTGAGGAATTCCACACGGAAAAATCCAATAACATTTTGCCCGACTTGGGGATCAAACCTAGGACCTCACGATCAGCAGTCGCACTTGCCACCACAAGACGAACGAGGCAGTTTTTCTATACCAATATTATAAAGAGGAAAGATTTGTATTTTTGTATGTAACGAATAAACTTAAAAACTACTGGACCGATTTCAAAAATTCTTTTGCAGTTAGAAAGTTACATTATCACTGAGTAACACAGGCTACGGGCGGAGCCGTGAGGACACAGCTAGTTATAAATGTAAAACAACGCAATATGAATTCTGTTTATACAATAAGGATACGTAGTTTAAAGTTAAGTAAATACAGTGTCCAAAATTAAACGAAATATTTATAGGCCGTCCTTGTTCAATTAGTGCCGTTTATAATTAATTGAAAAGCTATGAATATTACGTTAAATTAAAATCTTTTTATGGGCTATATTTTGTTGCTTTTTATTATTATAAAATTTAAGCTGTATACGAGCTTTTCGTTTTTTTTAATATTATTTACTAGCTGTATCCTCACGGCTCCGCCCGTAGCCTATGTTACTCAGTGATAATGTAGCTTTCTAACGACAAAAGATTTTTTGAAATCGGTCCAGTAGTTTTTAAGTTTATTCGTTACATCATCATCTTCCTGCCCTGGTCCCAAGTTACTTGGGGTCGGCGCAATATGTTTTTCTCTTCCACTCTTCCCTGTCAGCCGTCTCATTATCATTTACTCCCTTATCTTTCATATCCTCCCTCACACAATCCATCCATCTTTTCTTAGGTCTCCCTCTCCCCCTCCATCCATCAACATTCATATTCATCACTCTCTTAGTCACATGTGTTTCATCCCTCCTCAGCACATGCCCATACCAAGACAAACGCTTTCCTTTCAAGTTTATTCGTTACATACAAAAATATAAAAATATAAATCTTTCCTCTTTATAATATTAGTATATAGGTTGATTTAAAAAAAATGTTGCCTCACACTAGGATTTCTCTTGTATCGTGGGTGCGTTTACAGACACAAATCTTCATGTACACAAACGCCCAGACCCGGATCAACAATCTGTTCGCCATACAAATATTTGTTCCGTTTGGGAATCGAACCCACGACCCGTAGCGTGGAAGCCAATCGCTCAGCCACTACACCAATCTTGTCGTCAATTTACGTACGTTTTATATACAATTTATTTGCATACATACAATCACGCCTGTTTCCTATTGGGGTAGGCAGAGGCTATAGATTTCCACCTGGTACGATCCTGACACACCTTATTCGCTTCATCTTTTTCTTTCTTTTTTAAAAAAATCGTTGCCCCACACTAGGATTTCTCCTGTACCGTGGGTGCGTTTACAGACACAAATCTTCACACGCACAAACATCCAGACCCGGAACAACTATCTGTAGGCCATACAAATATTTGTTCCGTGCGGCAATCGAACCCGCGACTCATAGCGCAGAAGCCGATCGCTCAGCCACTGCACCAAACGTGTCGTCAAATTCATCTACATTCATTACCTTATTCATAAATTTATTTGAATGTGACAGATCTCTTAGCAATTAAAGTGCCCAATTTTGGCAATGTGATTACTAAAATATCAGATTCTGTTTTTTTTCATTATTCAGGTTGACATTTCGCGGTACGTACTCCTAATCTATTGAAACTGACAGGTCAATTATTACTTAAGTTAACAGGTATCTAAATTTTGGTCCCGGTCCTTAGTGTACTCATAATACTTTGAGCATTGAAGCGTATAAATTATAAATAAATGGCTTAACGGCCAATGAAACTATCACCAAAAAGTATTCTTCTTTCCCTCTCATTCTGAACACATTCCATTATAACATGGAATGCACAAAATGCATAAAATGTTGTCCAGATATTTATTTGTAACTCTTTTCTAGCTTGTCCAACATCAGATAAATCAAAAATCATTCTACATATTGTTAAGTGTAGTTTAAAGGATAGATAATTTACTGACACCATGATGTGTAACTAGTGTTATATTTAGTTGTTTTGTATTGTTTTGCTTTCACAGAGCGCCATATTTGCCTTAACGAATTAAAAAAGAAAAAGAAAACTCTCAGCAATCGTTCGACTTAGTATGAGCCGATAACGATGGAATTATGTGCTTACAAGACCGAGACAAGGGAAGAATAATTGAACCTAAAGTTAAACTTGGATGGGTGACTTTTCGTTACACATCGAGACTCCTCCGTGCCTCGGAGAGCACGTTAAATTGTCGGTTCCGGGTATCATCGAATACTTATGGCTACAGGTTGTCAGAAATCCGAACGTCTGATAACCAGTCTAACCTTAGGAAATCAGCATTGCCTAGTAGCTGGGTTGCGGTCTGATGGCAGTCGCTCTGTGTAAAATACTGATATTCAGCCCTGTCTGGTTAGACTGGAAGGTGACTCCAACATAGATGGGGAAAAGACTAGATGAACAACAGCTTCAGAATCACAATAAAACCATTTCAAGATTCATCAAATGTTGTCTACCATCATCACATCACCGTCCAACAACACAATATAAAGTCGACAAACACAACACTGAAAATAATGAAATCAGGGTTCTTTTGTCGCATTCAAAGTGTTAAAAGCTGTGTTCGCCGCGGAGCCCTAATCGGGTAATGGACGCAGCTGTCTATTGTGGCTTTGTGTATCCACAAACGAATAACTAGTTTTTCTTGTGGCTTTGCTCATTTTTTTTGTTTTTTTACTAATCCGGAGAGTGTCCGGTTTTGTGAAAGCTTCGTGGAAATTGTAGCCGTAAGTAATTTCTCGCTTGTTTTGAATGGAGTCTTCTTCTTCCTGCCCTTATCCCAGACTAGATGGGGTCGGCACAACATGTAGGTATTTCATAAATCCATGTTGTTAGAGGTTTTGGCTTATTGTTTTATGACCGGCCGCCTGCCTGACATCAACCCTCCTTGGGAATACTCGTTGAGCGTTCGCGCGGGTGCCCAATGTGCTTGCTGATATTATGCACTGGGTTCCAAAATGATATGCTTGTCAATCTTATTGCCGACAACTAAGTAGACTATGCTCTTCTTGGTAGGGTATAGGTACTTAAAGTTCCTCGACCTACTCATTCAGTTTTGCTAGGGACTTTGGTTCTGACACATCGTAAACTAAAATAGCACCGTGAGCGTCGCTATAAAAACTTGAAACTTCTCGTACTCCGTATTCGACATCGTTTACAATAGAAATAAACGGCGATTTATACTAACAAAATCTAAAAGTTTAAAAAAAGTACTCGAAAAATCAATTTTATAAAATATCACATTGATATTCGGTTGCCATGGCGTTGTTTTGAAAGTCTAGTCAAAAAGCTTTGTCCTGTTGTCAAGGCTTTGGATCCTGTTTCTTAGCTCTTGGTGTTTCTATTCTCCCTTTACTTCAGCTGACATGTTACACAGTCCAACATTGTTGAACCCTAACGAAATCAACTGTTGAAGCCTTTGACAAGAGGGGATCAGCTTGCAAGCGCATTGTAATAACCAATTGGGTGTATCGGATGATACTAGATCATGTTTGTTGTTTTGTTAAGAATATATAATATAATCTCCTTCCTCCTAGCCTTTTCCCAAATACGTTGGGGTCAGCTTCCAGTCTAACAGATGCAGCTGAATACCAGTATTTTAAACGGAGCGCCTACCATCAGACCTCCGCAATCCAGTTACTGGGCAATGCCGGTATCTTGTTGTCAGACTTTCGGTCTTCTGACTACCCATAACGACTGTCATGGGTATTCGCATGACACCTGGGACCGACAATTTAACGTGCTCTCCGAGGCACGGAGGGGTCTCGATTTGTAACAAACGGTCACCCATCCACGGACTGACCTCGACGCGCAGCTTAAGCTCGCAAATCTTATGACCCGGTTGTTAATAATTAGTTACGAAGAGAATATCCAATATAATCCTAATCCTACTATTGAAAGTGGAGGTTTTAAGAATAATGCACTTTCATTACAGTAAGAATTTTAATACAAAAAGAAAGTTAGCATATAAAAATGAGAATATGTGAGACTGTTCTTTGGTGTACGATAAATGAGAATATGTGAGACTGTTCTTTGGTGTACGATAAATGAGAATATGTGAGACTGTTCTTTGGTGTACGATAAATGAGAATATGTGAGACTGTTCTTTGGTGTACGATAAATGAGAATATGTGAGACTGTTCTTTGGTGTACGATAAATGAGAATATGTGAGACTGTTCTTTGGTGTACGATAAATGAGAATATGTGAGACTGTTCTTTGGTGTACGATAAATGAGAATATGTGAGACTGTTCTTTGGTGTACGACAAATCCAGTAGATATTACTTAACAGTTTTATTATAACCATACTACAAAGTAGGGCAGAACCAAGCTTAATAGAAAATTTAAATAATGTTGTATGTGTTCTCCCATACGAGTTCTTGAGCTTTATGGTAATATGGTAAGTGTTTTATTTTTCTTCTTTTTCGTGTGGTTAGTGATTAACCTGGTGTCAGAGTTTATGCCGCCCATGGGCCTCTGACTTGGCTTCACATGCCGTCGAGAATTATCTCTCAGGCATGCCGGTTTCCTCACGATGTTTTCGTTCACTGTTTGTAAGCAAGTGATAATTATACAATACGCACATGAATCCGAAAAGTCAGTGGTGCGTGCCTTGGGTTCGAGCTCGAGACCTATGAACTGGCAGTCCGACGGTCACACAACTAGGCTATCACTGCTGTAGTGCATTAGTAATCTCTAGTAATTCTTGTTTTTCTTTGGACTCCTGTCATCTTATATTAATTTTGTACAATTGACTTTTCAGGCACACAAAAGTAACATAACATCACGCTTTGTATTCCCCGGAGGGTTCGGCAGAGGTGTTTTAGTAAAACTCTCGCTTCCCCAGTTATGCTTAAGTCCCATGTAATAGAAGACGAGTCTATTGCCATCAACCGGGCGCAAATCCAAACTCCGGGCTGCTACTGAGGAATCCCACACAGAAAAACCAAATAACACGGCCCGAACTAGGGATCGAATCCAGGACCTCACTATCAGAACTTGCGCTTGCAACCACTAGACCAACGAAGCAGTATGAATATCTAAAATATCTTGATTAATTGTCAAAATTAACATTTAGCACCAACTTTAATGAGTCTCATGAAAACATCACATCGATTCACCAAAAGTTATTCGTCCCAAGCAAAAACTCCTGAAACTTTTCACCAGGTCCAAATCAGTCCTGAGTTCCGTCACGTTGGGTTCCAGTTTGTGTTTTAATCCTCCAATCTGTTTATCTTTGACCTCCCAACTTTTCCTACTTTCTCTTCATTATTTATTTATCAGACTTTTGGGTTACGCTTCCAAAACTTTGCTAGTGGACGTAATTATCCTTATTTTTGTATTTCAAAGAAACTTTGATAAAACTACTACGGTTTAATGGATTAGTTACCTACTGGTCCTTTGTTCCAATGATATTCGGATGGAAGGACCAAAGTCGGGTTCGCCCCTCATCAATTAATGAATCTAAAAAGTTGATTCATGACCTGAAAGGGTCGACTATTTGTCAGACTTTCGTTTATATACCTATAATATACGTTATATGAGTAGAAGTGTTTGAAATACTGTGTACATTGGAAGAAGGAGCTTTAAACTTCCAAGCTCATTAAGAGCTTACATGTGAGACTGTGAAGGTGAAGTTTAAAAGAAAACTGTATAATACGATTTCAGAAGTAAATATAGAGTAAACATGTAATTTAATTTGACAACATTAAGTCCATACGCGTATTCAGGGTAGGGCAGATGGGGCGCTTGACCCACCCTGCCACAGGAAAGTATAGGTCGATGGTCTAGATTCAGTCAACTCGCTACCCATGTCCACAGAACAATTACCCAAAATAAGCAAACCAATGCCAGACTCTGTCGATACTTATTTGGACCTCAAAAATAAGGCTATTGGGTAAAATTGCCCATCCCATTCTGCATTTCCAGATTTATTGAAAAGACAAATATTAACTGACTGCCCCATCTTGGACAAAAGCCTGGCTACACCCATGATTAGGTCTAAGCGTATACGGGGATGCAGGCCGCACAGGCACCCCCCCCGGTGGGTTCCCGTATTGTCAAGGCGGGGGGGGCTCAGTAGCCGTGGCTTCGATCTCCACATAGAAGCGAAGAGGAACCCCAGGGGGAGCCGCTCGTCGGGGTTTGGGCCTGGTAGTCCTCGATGTAGCGGCCAAGTAGGTTACGGTGTCGCTTGGGCGACATCGCAACTAAACGCATTGCGGCTGAGTGCTGGAGGCCACGGCGGGAGAGGAGTGCTGGTATTGCGGTGCGCCGTACTCCCTACCTTCCGCGGCCTTGACGGGGTCGCCGCCGTCAGATGGCGGACGCGGTGGGGTCGCAGGGGGAAAGGAGTGTCGGTGTGTAGTTGGTCGCTCTCCCTAATCTTTGCGGTCGAAAAGTGGTAAGCGGCGGGGCCTCTAACTTGACCCGTCGCAGGGGGACCAAGGGTGCCCAGACACGAGGTCGTCTGGCGCCCATGTGCTTGTTTCGTTCCCGGGGTGGTCACGGCATGCCATGTGTTCTGTTGCGCCGGTGATGTGGGGTGCTCCCCGCGCCTCCCAGGAGGTCGTGAGGTGGGACCCCACAGAGGAGAGGTCTACCAGCAGTTGGTGGACCAAGACTTGCCGGGGTTGCGGTGCATGCTTAGGCGAATAATGCGACCCCAGCCGACGGTCAGAAGGAGGAACACCGTGGGTTTTTGGCCGATAAGAGCCCGGCAGAACCCCTGGTGAGGGACATCAATGAGGATTTTCCCAAGATAAAAAAAGGCCGCACTGGCAACACAGTTCAGCCACAATTTTATAATCCATACAGTTGGGTAACACCTACACCAGCGGTAACATCGCCCGACATCAAAGCTATAGAACTAAGCTAAAGCTAAGCCTATAGAACGCTATAATATCGTAGAAATGTTGCCATACAAACTACCTTTGGTCTGTACCAATTCATGTTTATAAATTTTATAACCAATCTCTTTATACGTGTTTAGTATACCCCAAACACTTTTTTATTTCTTGAGTATTTATTTTAAGAAAAAATTGCGGTTGGTAGTCCTTTTGTACGCAAAACCACACAAGATGAAAAACAAGAGAAAAAAATATTACCCAAAAATTCAGCAGCTATAAAACTCAACACCACCAGAAGGAAAGCATCTGAATTATTTTAATTCAAATTTTCATATCATTACCACACAAAGCGGCTGGAGTATTCGTTGGCGCGAAAAAATTCATCAGCCCCGAAAATTTAAGCACCAAATTTTAAAATAAGGAACTAGACACACTGACACCGATTCTGATGAGCATCGACTAAACTAGACTAAAAATATTGCTATCTTTTACTCTTGCAGGTAAATAATAATGAGATGCAATAAAATAAGGTTGAACTAAAACTTTCAAACAGATTTACGGCCGATCCTAATAACCAATAAAAATAATATACAAAAGACATGTTTGGTGCAGTGGCTAACCGATTGTTTTACTGTGCTACGGTCCGCGGGTTCTATTTCCGCACGGATTTGTGTCTGTAAATGCCCTCACGATGAGACAAAGTTTAAAAAAAAATGCCGAAGTAAAGTAACAACATGCGGAAGTGGAATGCTGAATGACTAAATTTTATGTTCCATTTTTATTTTGCCTGTCAATATATTTTTAGTTAAGTTTAGTCTGTGCCCAACGCAATCGGCGCCAATTTCGCATTTAGAGCAATTTTAGCGACTGTCTCCGGGAGAGCGGAGTCGCAATTTAAAATAACAGGGCAGCCTCGTGTACCATTAGTTAGAGCACTCCACTCGAGGATTCCACCTGCATAAATGTTAGAAGCTGTAATTATGTAAACAGCTGGCTTGATGTATAGAATTTAGTGTTCCTGTGTTTTAATTTAAATTTTATTATGCACAGATGAGAATTACGTTTTTGATCGTTTCTGTGATTATTTGCGTGTGACTGTACCACTTGTTGCAGGTAACATCTTCTTCTTTTCGTGTGTTTAGTGAGTAACCTGGTGTCAGAGTTTATGGCGCCCATGGGCCTCTGACTTGGCGTCACATGCCGTCGAGAAATATTACTCAGACAAGCCGGTTTCCTCACGATGTTTTCCTTCACCGTTTTTAAGCAAGTAATAATTATACGCACATGAATCCGAAAAGTCAGAGGTGCGTGCCTTGGGTTCGAACTCGAGACCTATGACTTGGCAGTCCGACGGTCACACCACTAGGCTATCACTGCTGGTCGCGGGTGCCATAAGATATGTATAATCAGCCCATTACTGTCCCATGGCTGGGCATGGACGTCTTCTCAGAATAAGAAGGGTTTAATCCTCAGTCCACCATGACGGCCTGATGCGGGTTGGCGGACTATTCACCATCGAGACATTTTTTCAAGACCTCTCAAGTGTGCAGGTTTCCTCACGATGTTTTCCTTCACCGTTAACGCAAGTTATAATTTAGAAATATTGGAGATGCGGGCCGGGTTTAAACTGGAATCGTCCTGCATGGAAAGCAATCAAATGCTTTTTGTGAGTATACATTATATAAAAACTGTGGTAGGGTTTCTTTAGAATGAGGAGAGGTCCACCGAGGGTTGGTGGACCGGGACCTGCCGGGGTTGCGGTGCATGCGTTTGCGAATCCCGCGACCCCAGCCGAACGGCCATGAGAAGGAACACCGTTGGTTTTTAGCCGGTAAGAGTCCGGCAGACCCCCTCGCCTTACCCGGGCGAGGGACATCCATGAGGATTTTGAAACGATGAAAAAAAAGGTTTTCTATTGAATGCGTACTAGCAAATAAAAAATATTTTACCAAAATACACCCACTAGATTTTCCTCTTTCCGTCCCACGGGCAGTTGAACACCCTTTTGGCTTTGTGCCCAAAGAGGGGGTTGTCAAGGCCAGCGGAGGTCAGTATCCTGTCCAATAAAAAATATAAAGAAAATATACTTTGAAGATAACATCAATTAGAATATATTTTGTTATGTAATGCTGAAATAAGTTACGGTCGTTGCCCATCTTTGTATTACTCTTTGAGCTACGCTTTACTACACACATACATAAACTCACGTCATTTGCCCATGAGGTAGGTAGAAACTACAGAACGCCAATGCTGCAATCCTTACATACTCCTTTCGCTTCGTCCACGTTCATACATCTTATCATACACGCACGCCGGTTGAGAGTACTACACACTCTTTTTTAAAGAACTGTTCTCTTCTGCCTAGCCTTTTTCCAACTATGTTAGGGTCAGCTTCCAGTCTAACCAAATGCGGCTGAATATCAGTATTTTACACGGAGCGACTGCCATCAGAGCTCCACAACCCAGTTACTAAGCAATGCCGATATCCTCAGGTTATACCGGTTGTCAGACTTTCTAACTGTCATAGGTATTTGTATGACACCCGGGACCGGCTGTTTAACGTGATCTCCGAGGCACGGAGGAATGTCAATGTGTAACGAACGGTCACCCATCCACGGACTGACCGCGGCAAATCATATGATCCGCGCGGTTGTTAGCCACAAACCCACTCCTTTTTAAAGAACATCACCAATAATATCGATGTATCTCCTTCTAGGGCGTCCTATACCGGCGATTCCACTGACATCCATATAAGTTACATAAAATCACGCCTTGTATTCCCCAAAGGGTTAGGCAGAGGTGTTTTAGTAACACCCTCGTTTCGCCAGTTATGTTTAAGTCCCATGTAATAGGGGGCGAGCCTATTGCCATTAACCGGGCACAAATCCAGAGCACAAGCTGCTACTGAGAAATTACTAATGGAAAAACCCAATAACACTTTGCCTGACCTGGGGATCGAACCCAGGACCCTATGCTCAACAGTCGCGCTTGCGACCACTAGACCAACAAGGCAGTAAATAAGGCAATATAAGTTAACTATAACACAAATGTTCTACTTTGATATTTTGTGTCTTTAACACTCTTATAACCTTCACCTGTAAGCCTTTGGCCAGACTGCAAACGCGGGCGCGGGGCGGGCGCGGTGCGGCGAGTTCAAACAGAAGAACTTCATTTGAGTGTCCATAGTGGGCACGCGGGCGCGGGAAGCGGCGCGGGCACGCGGGCGCGGGGAGCGCGCGGGTAGCTCACGCCATAGGTCGTTCATAAAAGTGGCCGCAGTGAGAGCGCGGGCGGCAAGCAACAACCCGCGCGGGATCGGGAGCGGGGGATCTCAAACTAGTCGAGTTGACCACGCGCGTTGTGGTGATGGCGTCTTCAAAATTAAATGTTGAAGAATTAATAAGTGCTATTCAAGCACGATCTGCACTGTGGATGTCGAAACATCGTTTTTTAGTAAGAATTTTCCAGTAAAAATAAGTCTTCTTCATCCATATGATATTTTGACAAACACTGGACACGACAATGCTCAGAACGAAGTCACGCTCCACTGCGGACAGGAAAATCGCGCGCGTTCCCGCACCCGCGCCGCTCCCCGCACCGCGCTGCCAGTCTGGCCAAACTAACTAACTTTGTAAAAAAACTTGGTATTCGATTTCCACCCACTTCTATTACTGTCGCATCGATGTGAAACTTTGCAAATGTATGTAATTCTGATGACCATACAATAATATGGTACCATCGAGCTGACGTCATGATGGAACCAGAAGGCCTACCTTCTTCTTAGATTCCAGTACCTATACTGGAATCTCTCATGGTTTTTACTTTTCAGCACACTAACAACAGCGTGTTTTTATTTATTTTTATTATACTGTGGATTTGTGTTTATCATATAAAATGTATTTCTTTTTTCTTTCTATTAATAAAACCTTTTGATACAGTCCCAAATTACCAAAACCTTACTAAGCAACTTTTAAAACGTGTACTCAACAAGCTTTGGAAAATCTCTAGAAAATAAGACCACAAGTTGGATTCAACGAAATCCCTAAACAAAGCGAGCTAAAACAAAAGAACGAAATCCCGACTATAGAAACAAAATGGCTGACGTATAGAACGTTTCATTCGCTAGTCGCTCGCCATAATCCTATTACGAGTAATGCGATTACACTAGTTAGATATATTTTCATTGGTAGGCACCAGCAAAGGGCAAAGTAAGTTCGTGGATTTGAGAAAAAGATGTGATATCACTGTGAATTAATGTAGGTCCTTATATTAATTACCAGAGGCCCCAATCGCAAGTTGAACCATTCATTTATGCCCGGTTCCTATGGCTGAAACCTTTTGCTTACCAATGATTTTTTATGTCTGCTTTTCTAAGAAAGGAGTCAATATTACTTTCACTTGTGACTGTAAATGATAGATATTAATCTATATATATAAAAGGAGAAGCTGACTGACAGACTCAGTCATGATGTTACAGTAGTTAGCGTAGTTAGCTAGGTAGTTAGTGTAGATATTGGTTCGGAGACCCTTCTGGTCTCGCCAATAATAGCCCGGTTACGTAGAAAAGGTCCGCAAGACCATCTACAAGAGTCGAATAGGAAAAAAAAAATGACCGACTGTCTGATCTATCAACGCACAGCCTAAACGGCTGGGGTTAGAAACTTGAAATTTTGACAGTAGGTTCATTTTGTGACGTAAACATCCACTAAGAAGGGATTTCTCGAAATTCAACCCCTAAGGGGGTGAAATAGGGTTTTTAAGTTTGTATGTAAGTCCGTCATTTTTGAAGTAAGAAGCTTGAAGTTAAATAGTAAGGTTTTTGGTTAGAAATAAACGTACACATGTTTGAGCATTTTTTTAAATTCAACCCTTAAAGGGGTGAAATAAGTGTTGAAAGTTTGTATGAGAAATCTGGTATTTTTGAAGTGAGAAACATGGAATTAAATATTTAGGCTTTTGGTAAGAAATAAACGTATAAGTGTTTGAGGGTTTTTGGAGATTCCACCCCTAAGAGGGTGAAATGGGGGGTTGAAGTTTGTATGTAAGTCCGTCGTTTTTGAAGTAAGAAAGATGAAGTTAAATATTAAGGTTTCTGGTTAGGAATAAATGTACACATATTTGGAAATTCAACCTCTAAGGGGGTGAAATAAGTGTCGAAAGTGAGAAATCTGGTACTTTTGAAGTAAGAAGCATGGGGAGAAACTGACCGTTTGGCTGACTAATCTAGCAACGCACAGCCTAAACCGCTGGGGGTGATAAAAGACGGACGTTTTGGATTTTAAAATGTCCCTTCAAAATAGGCTTAACGAGGATTTCAAACTTAACGCAAGCGAAGCTGCGGGCAAAAGCTAGTTAATTATATGCACGTACCTACATTGTAAATTAGGACATATTTCATAAATATGATATTTTCGCATGCCTCAAAAGGCAAAATCTGTTGGAACTATATAATATTTATTGACTTTGTTTACATCAGTCTGTACCCATGTTTTAAGCGAAATAAACGATTTGATTTTAAAAGATTTTGATTTGCATTTTTAATGGGCAAACTGGCCAATAAATGGATTAATAAGCTAACTTTACCTGTGATAACTACTAACGTACCTATGTTAGTTAGTTTCCCCTCTGTAGCCCCAAAGTATGCGCGCTTGCAGTTCTCGCTCATGGTTTGCGTGCAACGCATGCGCTGCACACTTCCACCGGAAGCGGGGACCTATCAGAGGCCGGTGGGCCTCGAGGTCCCATGCTGGCCGGCGGTCGGCCTCTTCCTCGTCGTGGTGGTGGTGACGTCGGTATTTGTCGCTCGAACTCGACGCAACTGCAGCGGCCGGTGTTAGATCACTCATGATTCAGGAGTCTTGCGGCTGCGATACGGAGCTGAGCGACGAGGCTAAAGGTCTTGGGCGTGTGTTTGGGTCTTGGGGTTTCGCCCGGCTTCTTGTCAACATTTTGATATTATGTTTTTGGGTCCACTTTCAAGTTTCTACGCAAAACTATGAGGTCTTTGCTTCATTGTTCTAAGAGACTTTATTTTAACCAATAACGCTCGGTAAATCATTAGAAGCGGCAATAAGACAGTTTTCGTTTCATTTAAAAATTGACAAATTGTTTGACAACAAAAAAAATCAAGTTCATATGTCATACCCAGCCATGACTGTAGCCAGGGAGGGATGGTTGGGGCGCTTATTCCACCCTGGCAAAGGGAAGAATAGGTAAAAAGTCTAGATTCAGTCGACTCGACACCCATGTTAACAAAAATAGTCTGACTTGACTATACTTATTTGGGCCTCAAAAAGGGCCCAAAATTGCCTCATAATGCACTTGCAGATCTAAATCCAAAAATATAAATATTTACTGTTTGACTAAACTACTTTGTCCCTCCCTGGACAAAATTCTGGCTCCGACCATATATCTAGTACATACCTACTATAACCTAGGATATTAGTGCCGTGCACCCCTAGCGTATCTGCCTCATTTCTAAGGTTAGAGGACAGTTCAGTACACCCGGATTGAAGTCAAACACTCCGGTTAGATAACACAAATGCGATTACATAAAATGTTGGACTGGACCTTGTCAGAACTACTCCCGCTGTCTGTACGCTTAGATCTTTTAAACTACGCAATGGATTTTAATGCAGTTTTCAGCAATAGATAGAGTGATTGAAAAGGAAGGTTTATATGCCCCACATTAGTATCTACATTGCACCCGTGCGAAGCCGGGGCGGGTCGCTAGTTGATAATAAATAAGGCTTTATCATAGCCGCGTTTATTAAAAAGGATTAATTTAGGAAACAAAGTTGAAATAGTGAAGTTATAACAATTTGGAGAGTCTTGGATGTAAGTATTCAATGTACACTTGAGAGCAATGAATCCGGGTCACCAACAAAAACCTTAGGATCAATTCACACCGAAGAGGCAGCGGCCGGCAGCGCAGCGACCGGCAGCTTTACTGTCAAATCAATTTCGACTTTGTCCCTATCACTAAAATGCATAGTATCGATTGAAAGACTTGAATAAGTCCCGCGGCCGCCTGCGACCCCGCGACCTGATAAGCGCCCACAAGCGGCTAATCACCGCTTGGTGAACTTTTTTTTTAAAGTTTGTAAAATCCCTCATGGATGTCCCTCGCCCGGGGAAGGCAAGGGAGTCTATCGGACTCTTACCGGCTAAAAACCAACGGTGTTCCTCCTCCTAACTGTTCGGCCGGGGTCGCGGGATTCGCTAAAGCATGCACCGCAATCCCGGCAGACCGCTTGCCAACCTAGGCGCTATGGGTGTTGCCAGCCGCTGCCACTTCGATATGGATTGACCCTTACGGGAAACATTGTTAAATATTCTAACATCTGTTAGAAATTTTCTGACGGAGTATTTCTTATTATGTGCAGCCGGCCTACGTACTGGTTTTCAGGCCAGTTTAAATTAATGAGTTGATTTTCATATGACATCACTTTTCATACATAATAATAATATAAATGTTTATTTTCATAAGTTTGGTACATTTTTGGTTCTACCTTTTGCAGATAAACAAATATTTTAAATAGTTTTAAATAACTAAAAAAGTTAGAGTAAACGATGGTGCCTGTGCTAGTATGAACTTTGTGACAGACACCAGCGCCTTCCTCCTACAGTTTAAGTGTGTAGATTAACAGTACAAAAAAAAAAATTACTGGTCTTGTATACTCAATGGTGGAATAATAAGATAAGGTATAATTTAGGTGATATAAGATCATATAAATAAATAATGTAATGCAGTGAAGAAGTTAATAAGAGAAGAAGGTTGCGTGCGTGTTTAAATACGTGCTGGTAGATAATAAAACTCATACACATTACAATAAATCAATTTTGTATCAACAAAAATCGTGAATATTTACAAATGAAGTCGTTAACCAACAATCTTAGCTAAGTTTGAGAAATCAGGCCACGTGTCCTCCGTGTCATTATTAGCAGGCGTAAATTTCTTTTCGATTTTCAAGTCTTTCACGATAGGTATAGGGTTGGGAACATTCTTTTCTTCTTGTTTAGTAACCCCTCCTTGATTCAACTTCTGGTATTTCGCTATCAGTTCCAGCACATCATGTTGCATTCTCAGTTTTATATCTGATGACAGGTTCCTCATAGTATTCCCTACGTATTGCCCGAAAACGAAGTCTTCACTGACTTGTCTTGATAGCAATTCTCTGCCCAGTTGTGTGAGGACATCTTTGATGAGGTTGGTAGCAGTTCCGTTGGAAACGTTTTGGACTGCGGATTTAGGAGGGTGCTTCCAGTGCACTTTGTCGTATTTTGGACGGATTGGAGGAGGCCCAATGGCGACGGAGATCACTTCATCGTTGTCAATGTCATCTTCTTCAAGAGGAGTTAGGTGTCCCGACGGCTGGAAAGAAATTCTATTTGGTTTGAGCTGTGTATACGTACAAATTGACAAATACATGGCGAACGTGCGCGTAGCATGCTTATATCAGTCTAAGGCTGCGTTCAGACGACACGCGCCCGCTAAGCGCACGCCACGCACGTCAACACCCGCGTCTAACTCGCTTTGAAAGTTTTTGTATATAATTTGAGTCTTATGACACGTCAATAGATCTCAAATTGCATTTATCGAAGCATGGCATGAGGCAGGCGCGAGGCGGGCGCGAGGCGGGCGCGAGGCGGGCGCGAGATAGGCGCGAGGCGGGCGCGAAGCGGGGGCTTGGCGTGTGCGGTTGGACTTCGATAAATGCAATGTGCGATCTATTGATGTGTCATAAGACTCAAATTATATACAAAAAAATTCATAGCGAGTTAGTCGCGGGTGTTGACGCGCGTGGCGTGCGCCTAGCGGACGCGTGTCGTCTGAACGCAGCCTAACGTGTACTTCCGTCGCATTTGGGGCAAATTCTTCGATGTAACATAACATAACATCAAGCCTGTATTCCCCGAAGGGTTGGGCAGAGGTGTATTGTAACACCCGCATTTCGCCGTTATGTTTAAGTCCCACGTAATAGGGGGCGAGCCTATTGCCATTAACCGGGCACAAATACAAATTCCGGGCTGCTACTGAAAAATTCCACACGGAAAATCCCAATAAAACTGCCCGACCCGGGGACCGAACCCAGGACCTCACGATCAGCAATCGCGCTATCCACCACTAGATCAACGAGGCTGAGAGTAATGAAGATTTCCCCAAGAAAAAAAAGGGTTCTGGGCCAGGATCGAACTCAGACTCTTCTGCATGGAAGTCAATTGTTCAACCGCTAGGTTATCACTGCTGTGATGAGCAGTTGTGCATGTAAGTAAAAAAATTGCAGAATTAATAAGAATGACATACTTTTTTCCTCAACTCTCTGGTTCGTTGTGTAGTGACTCGTCTCTTGGCTTCTGGTTCTGGCAGCATATGCCTTTTCGAATGGAAGTGGATCGATCTTCGAGGGTCACGTTCACGTATCATCTCTCTCCTTTCCTCCCGTGATGTCATCCATGCTGACTGTAACGGATTTTTTTATTATCCACAAGCTGTCTACACATATGCAACTCACAACACAGGAGGTTAAAATTATGCTAGCAAAATTGTTAGTAAACCGCAGCGAAACACAACTGTCAATCAGCAAGACATATTAGCTGTTATTTATACAATATGTAACATAATTAACGCACATTCTGAAAGTAGTTTGTTCACAATCGTTTACTGAATCGATTTCTATCATTTTTAATATCGGTAATTTTTTTATCCCTATAATCATTAAAACTACGGAAATTAGTCACATTACCCCTGTACAGTAAAAAAAAACTGAAATGGACCGTAAATCAAGGCATAAAGACTTTTAAATGTGCATTTTTATTTGTATATTTAAATAAAGAAAAATAAACCTTATTTCAAGAACGTTCATTTAGTAAATAACAATGCATATACATGTTAAACTAAAATTTCAGTGTATGTATTATGATTATAACATAATATTCTAATTGGGGTGTTTGAGGGTGTGCGTTAATTACGTTACATGCTGTATTGGAGTTGGATCTTTGACTGCATGCCGTAAGGTAGAATCACAAAACAGATAGGTACAGAAGTCAATCACATGTATGTACTTCACTTTTCATACCTACGCTCGGCGGTCGCTTTATCTATACCTATATATCTATCTCTCTCAAGCGCATGGCACTCGCGCTTGCACTCACTCGCACTCTAGTCCCAAACAGTTCGAGATATCGTGTCCGTGAGCAGTGTCTATGTGTGCGTTGCTCGAGCGCACTTGAATGTAGATTGACTTCTGTATCTATCTGTTTTGTGGTAGAATGTAGCAGAAACACATGTATCATCTTATACTGTACCAACATTGTTGGCAAATAAATGAATCTGAATCTGAGCTTTCGTTTACAGACACTATCAAATTGTCTGTCAACAAAAACAAAATTAAACATTTTGACAGTCTCGTCTGAGTTAACGATTCGGCTGCAGTTTGGTTGCATTGATCAGAGTTTCTGTTAGTAGACTTGGCCCTAAGGTATGTTACATTAATCCCATAGTCTTAAGCCTACAACCAGTTTTAACGTTACATCATGACAAAAAAGAATTGAGAATTGAATATTGTTCTGCCTAGCCTTTACCCAACTACATTGGGGTCAGCTAATCTAATCAGATGCGGCTGAATACCAGTGTTTTACACGGAGCGACTGCCATCGGACCTCCGCGTCCAAGTAACATTAGGGGTCGCCCTTAGTGCTGTTGTTGCTAGTAGTCATGCTGTTAGTAGTAGTAGTTAGCTTAGGTTAAGTATTTTACTCTCGTCCCCATTGGTTGGAGACCCTTCAGGTCTCGCCAATAACTGCCCGGTTACGTAGAAACTGTCCGCAAGACCATCTTCAAGCAGTCTAATAAAAAAAAACGGTCATCCGCAACCAAGTTACAGGGCAATGCCGATATCCTAAGGTTAGACCGGTTGTCAGACTTTCTGGCTTCTGACTTCCCGTAACGACTGTCATAGGTATTCGTATGACACCCGGGGCAGACTGTTTAACGTGCTCTCCGAGGCACAGAGTAGGTATTATAGTATAATATAGATGGTACTATTGATTACATCATGTGTAGTACAAGTGTCTGTCACTATAAACATCGGAACATCACAGTTGGGCAACGTCTTTGGATGTCGAGGTGTAAGCGTTGCACAACTATATGGATGGTAAAATTGTGTCTGAACTGTTTTACCAGCACGGCCTCCGCCCATACGTATGGGCTTAGTGTATCCACAGCAGACCTGTGTCACTGGTTTCAGTATGAAAACATGCCTACGTGTCGCTTCGCGTCCAGAGTAAAGCACAAAACAAAACCGAACCAAATTTTAGTAAGTGACTAAACCGAAATTGTATAAGAACGCAAAGTCTCGCTTTAGGGCTCTCGTCCATGACCGGTTTCTACCCGGCACGGCGCCGGGCGGGCACCGGCCCAGCCACAGTCATTTATGAAACACTTTGGAAACACTTTACTCGATAATATTAACGCTGACGCTACGCTTATGCTTTGCTAGCGCTACGCTAACGCCACGCAAACGCTACGCTCAATTTCGCAAGCGCGGAGCATTTTTTTAGGTGAGTATTTGACGCATTAAACCCCGAAACCTGACTTCTATACTCACAGTTAGTTGATAAAAAGCGTGAAAGACAAAGCCTATTGCAATTTATCGAATCTGAGCGTAATCTTTAAGGCGTCCGATGCATTGAAAGCGATTCAGTAGACGCAGTTCCGAAGCGTGTCTTACGTATAAACACAATGGACCCGAGGTACCCGAACGATTTTAACCACGTCTTTCTGATGGTACCATGAGTCATTAAGGCTATGGCAACATAAGTCCAATTCAGTCAATAACTATTTTTGTTTTAGGAAAAAAAAATATCAACTAACTTTAGTATTTCCTTGTAAACAATACCTTAGGACGGCGTGGCAACGTTTAAATTACCTTGAAGTGGATAAGAAAACTTCTCACTTCAAGGAAGAAAAGATGACAAGGTACTAACTGCGGTAAGCTTGTAGTTTCCGCTTCCACGTCTAAGTCGCAACATCTCGTTTATAGGATTTGTTACTCTAGAGATTTTTCGACTTGTGACTTTCCATAAATAACGAATATCTCGAAAATTAAGCTACTACAGTTAGGCATTAGAATTTATAATTAAAATATTAGGTAATAACAATGGAACACTAAAACCGGTATGACGTGGTCAAGCCCGTATCACTACCAATCCACAAGGTGAAGACTTAAATTTAACGAAGTCTAAGCTTTCAAAACCAATTTAATAACGCCTTCAGGATGCATGGGACTGTCATGGCGCTGTAGTGCGTCGGGAATGTTCGCGGAGGCTCGCACAGATGGCTTCCACGCTATCACGCGAAAGAAAGCGTCCTCCTTACTGCAGCGCCTGCATGGTAGTGACAACAGCATTTTGAAGATGATTGCTGGCAGACCGGACTGCCTCTTCCAGAGACACTGGGTGGGGATGGTCATAGGTCTAATTACTTAAGCACCACTATTACTAACACTAAAATACTAACAAAACTATTGACTGTTAAACTAAAAAAAAGCTGAAAATAAAGGTTAATTTATTTATTTTAAAACGACACACAAAAATATTCTACTCCATTCTGAGTTAATCTTCAAAATGAAGAGCTCGGACGCCTTCGAGTTTATAAAAGAAGCAACAAAATTAAATATAAAATGTAAACTCACAATAAAAACCGGTGAAAGCACTAAAAACAATATAGTCCACTTCCTCCCATCCATTTCTACTGGTAACAAAGCATTGACTGTCGTCCGATCACTTTAGAAATAACAACGACTTTGTTTATTTACGAAATAAGAGTGGTTCCACTGACACAATACGATGAATGATCAGGTAAACATGATTAGCTGTGAGAATTCTTTTCTTAACAATCAACTGAGGGAAATTGGTAAGCAGATGAGGTGTCAGTTTCTGCTGTATGAAGTCATGTAAATGAATGAGGCTGTTCAGTTTATGAAGTTTGCGACAAAGAGCATACAATATCTAGGTACCGTGAAACGGGGTTATTCGAGAACTGCGGCGCTAATAGGAATTCAGTTAAAGCTTCTTAAACCGTTAGCGCCCGTTCACACAGCGGATCCGATTTAACGGATCCGTCGATACTGGTTTTGTTGTTCACATCTGTACCGACGGATCAGTTAAACAAATGGCAGCTGTGTCGTATCTGGCGGACAGGATACGATATATCGGACGAAATATCGGATCCAGTATTTTTACTGGATTCAGAATACTGTCGTGTATGTGAACTCGCTAATACAACTACATGTGCCATGACCAAAATAAAAACGGATCCTGTAAACAGTTTCTGTGTGAACTAGCTGTTATAGTCACAGGTACTGAGTGTACAGTAGTGATAGCCTAGTGGTATGACCGTCGGATTGCCAAGTCACAGGTCTGGAGTTCGAACCCAAGGCACACACCTCTGACTTTTTGGATTCATGTGCGTTTTGTATAATTATCACTTGCTTAAAAACGGTGAAGGAAAAACATCGTGAGGAACCCGGCATGCCTGAGAGATATTTCTTGACGGCATGTAAAGCCAAGTCAGAGGCCCATGGGCGGCATAAACTCTGACACTAGTCACTAACCACTCGAAAAAAAAAAGACGGAAGTACTGTGTATTTACAATTTCAATGTTATTGTATATGCACTACACTCGGGAGTAATGAATCCGGGTCATCAGCATAAATAACATAATGATTTCCGAAATATCAAGGTTTACGTTGGTGACCCAGATTGATTGCTCCCGAGTGTTGACCCGCAGCTTTAAACCCGCGTCTCTATGCCACGTCTTTTAACCCCGTGGTTCTCGCATAACCTCATTTTAACCCGTACAGTTTGTGAGGTCTGGAGTCAAATCTGATGATCAAAGAGTTAGGTAAAAGAAAAAGGAAATCTTTTTAAAGAAAATCGTTTTATATAGCATGTATGTTCTAGTTTTGGAGGTGATCAAGTAAACGCATAGTGGTCGCTGTCCAAATATCGGCTCCAAATAATTTTATGTTATCAAGCGTACGTCACACAAAACGCAGGGCGCGAGCGGGAGTGTCGCCGGCGGATCCGCGTGAGTTTTAATCAAGTAATTACTATGAAACATGTATCCAAGCGCGGGCCCGTCGTCGGCGTGACCCGCTTACGCTCCGCGTTTGGTGTTCGCCACACCTCGCTCTTCTTCTTTTCGTGTGGTTAGTGACTAAACCTGGTGTCAGAGTTTAGGCCGCCCATAGGCCTCTGACTTGGCTTCACATGCCATCGAGAAATATCTCTCGGGTATGCCGGTTTCCTCACGATGTTTTCCTTCACCGTTTTTAAACAAGTGATAATTATACAATACGCACACGAATGCGAAAAGTCAGAGGTGCGTGCCTTGGGTTCGAGCTCGAGACCTATGACTTGGCAGTCCGACAGTCACACCACTATGCTATCACTGCTGTTAACGCTTAATAACATAAATTATGATAAAATGATTGTTTACTTCAATTACCCAACTGTTATTTTAAAGTAATATCTTTGAAATAAGCACGAGTGTGATGGTGCTGCGAATTTTCAACCAAACATCTGTTTAAAATGTAAAACCATAAAACGTTAATGGAATTTATACGGAACCCATAAAACTTTTAAGTGGGATCGTTTGTATTCCCACCGAATTCTAACAAGGCCAGTGAAGTTGACCCCTAATCCGTCCTTAATTTACCCCGCTTACGGCTTGGTTTTGTTTAGTGTGGGGGCCGTGGGAGGTCGGGTTATACTGGTCTCTTCATATGTGTTGCCACGCGTAGACGAAGTTGTACAAGTCGAAAACAGCCTCCTTTTGCGATTTAATTAGATCCCCGCTTTTAATTGAAAATATGTTCAAGCACCAAATACGCAAATAAATGGTTTGAACATGCGTAGGTACGGTTGGCAAACAAAGTGTAAGACGATTATGAAATGTATTTATAATACTTTGCATTATTTCATTTATTTGTTTGAGGAACACAAAACAGAATACAGTCAATACTGCTATTGCTAGGGAAAAACAGTGTCACAGTTCAGTTCAAGATGATTTTTCTAAATTTGTCTAATTTAATTAATGATTTAATTAATTTAATTGATGATTACGTCGGATATGGATAAACCAATGGGCCTGAGTCATATAGTACAAATACTGACCTATAAGCACAGAATAATAAATAGTACTGCGTCCAGAAGTTTCTGGACTAGGAGTTTCTGTTTCGTGATGATTCGTGAAATGCGTCAAATACCAGAAAAAATGTATTGTGACATGCGAAACAGAGCTTTAGTGTAAGATGAGAGCGCTTCAATTCCGCTGTGCGTTCGCGCTCTTGTTACATTATGGTGCGGTCACTCATTAACATTCGGTTCGGTTTTCTTTTGTGTTTCACTCCGGAGGTGAAGCGGTGCGTGGGGCATATTTCCATACGTAAACCGCGGTATGACACAGGCTTGCTCTAAATTCAAGTTTATTATCTTTGTAAAGATAACTCAAGTACTTTATGTCATATACTCCTTGTAATGCCGGATTCAGACTACACTTACGTGTCGTGCCGTGCGTAGGACTCATTGCGTCAGAATAGTGTGTACGTCTTAATATAAAATATACATAACATAACATCACGCCTGTATTCCCTGAAGGGTTGGGCAGAGGTGTATAGTAACACCCTCATTTCGCCGTTATGTTTAAGTCCCATGTCATACGGGGCAAGCCTATTGCCATCAACCGGGCATAAATCCAAACTACGGGCTGCTACTGAGGGATTACACACAGAAACACCCAATAACACAGCCCGACCTGGGGATTGAACCCAGGACCTCACGATCAGCAGTCGCACTTGCCACCACTAGACCAACGAGGCAGCTAAGCATATATGCTTAGTAACAACTTTGTTTTCTATTTTTCAATAACCTTGTTTGAAATTAAGAAAAAGAAAAAAAAACAAATAAGAATATTATTAGGTATAACTTGTTTTGCCAACCATACCAACGTTTATCACGTCACGTAGGTATCGTAAGCAAATTCAACGTGTAATTTAACTGAAAACTTACGTACATAAGTAACTAAGTAAGCGCTTAGGTACACGAATTATATTAATTTCATTAATTCTATCTTTTCGCTGAAGATTTTCAGCTTCTCAAGTGAAGTTGGAACAACATGACTTATGAAATTAAAAGGATGACTGTATATTAAGTGGTTTATTAAAAGGATTTGAGTTAATTACATAACATCACGCTTGTTTTCACCGAAGATTAGACAGAGGTGTATACTAACACCCTCAATTCGCCGTTATGTCTCATGGGGGCGAGCCTATTGCCATCAACCGGGCACAAATTCAAACTCTGGGCTGCTACTGAGGAATTCCACACGACAAACCCAATAATACTTTGCCCGACCTGGGGATCGAACCCAGGACATCACGAGCAGCAGTCGCGCTTGCCACTACTAGACCACCGAGGCAGTTGGCGTTGTTGATTTATCATTGTAATATCTTCTTGGACATATACGGGAGGTATTGACAAAACAGGCACTGATAAGGCCGATCACACATTTTGGAGTCATTTTTTTTTCTGATTGTTGAGAAAATATCATTTTCGAGCATTATTGTAAAGGCACAAATTCCCAATTAAATATTTAATAAATGCATGGAAAGATGTCACAAGTTTCGTTAATATGCCATTTCACATAAAAGTTGGTCGAACAGTATGCACTCGGCTTTACCGCAATTTAAAACTAAAGCCTAACAAAAGCACACGACTATAAAAGTCGAAAACAATAAATGGCGGAGCGCAATCTAAAATGAAAAGCCTTAGAAATGCTCCTTCATTACTCTCTACATAGCTTGAGAACTCGAGAATTTGAGAGCGTTCTCAAGAGTGCAAAAACCCGAGGGCCAGAAGTTGTACAGACTATATATAAACAACTGCATCGGGCTGGAAAATGTTCACTGTTCACAGAAATACATTCTTTGAAGAAATGTTTTGAAGTAAGCACAGTCAACGTCAATAGTAAGTGATGATTGCTAACAAAATTGTTTGATGAAAGAAAACTTGCAAATTATGACGATATGGCTAGAAAGGGTGTGAATTCTGAGATGACGGCTAATAGAGATGTATGGAAGGAGAAGACATACTGCGCCGACCACAAATAAGTTGGGATAAGGACAGGAGGATGATGACTACCAAATAACGATAAAGAAGTGAATTCTTTACAGAATATTATTAAAACTTTCTAC
Organism: Amphipyra berbera; assembly: GCA_910594945.2. Classification (NCBI taxonomy): domain Eukaryota; kingdom Metazoa; phylum Arthropoda; class Insecta; order Lepidoptera; family Noctuidae; genus Amphipyra; species Amphipyra berbera. Next base: position 18,748,680 of record OU343125.1, on the reverse strand, counting down.
TGAGAAAATTGATTTTGAAATTCCGAAAATATTCATCGTCTTTTGCTGTTGACTGTACCTATTTTACGAGTTACGCGAACTTTATTCAATTGAACTATGTAGTAACAAGATGTTTGTGACTATACGCATATCTTCTATTCAATTTTTGAAGTAGGATGCGTCCTAGACCCTTTTCATAGAACGTACATACATACATACAATCACGCCTGTCCCCATTGGGGTGGGCAGAGACTATAGATTTCCACCTGCTACGACCGTGACACACCCTTTTCGCTTCATCTACATTCATTAACCTTCTCATGCATGCTCGTCGGTGGTTTAGGGTGCTACCAACCTGGCCTTTTTTGAGAACGTCCGCGATTTGATCGTGGTACGTTCGCCGAGGTCGGCCTCTTCTAACTGTTCCATCCACACTCTCCTTGTACACTTGTTTCGTTATTCTCCTTCCGTTCATCCTCTCTACATGACCAAACCATCTTAACATACCTTTCTCAATCCTTCTTACTACATCTTCTTTCACTCCATAACGTGCCTTTTCATAGAATGTAACATTTTGTTAGCATTGTAGAAACTATGGTGAGGGATCATCATATTATTGCCGTTTTTTTATTTTTGGAAAATCCTCAAGGATGTCCCTCACCCGGGGAAAACTCGGCTAAAAACCAACGGTGTCCTTCAAAGACAAAACATAGTTGATCTGCTGTCAATGTTCAGCCTGGTTACTTACGATATGTCTCAAACATATTCAGCCTAATACAGCGTATAAATATTAAATAATGTCTAGATCAAGTCGCTGCCATGTGATATGACTGATTGAAGCTCTCGACTTGTATACAGATTGATTTGGGTAACCGTAACAGGCGTTTGTAGTCATCTATACTAATATTATAAAGCAGAAGAGTTTGTTTGTTTATTTGAACGCGCCAATCTCAGAAACCACTTGTTGGAATTGAAAAAATATTTTTGTGTTCGATAGTCCATTTATCGAGGAAGCTTATAGGTTATATAACATCACGGTACGACCAATAGGATTGGAGCATAAATGAAAAATGTTGCAAAAACGGGGAAAATGTCCACCCGTGCGAAGCCGGGACGGGCCGCTAGTATTAATTCATGTCGAGATTAAGTCGCTGTCATGTGATATGACTGATTGAAGCTCTCGACTTGTATACAGATTGATTTGGGTAACCATAACAGGCGTTTGTAGTCATCTATACTAATATTATAAAGCAGAAGAGTTTGTTTGTTTGTTTGAACGCGCCAATCTCAGAAACCACTTGTTGGAATTGAAAAAAATATTTTTGTGTTCGATAGTCCATTTATCGAGGAAGGTTAAGGGTTATATAACATCACGGTACGACCAATAGGAGTGGAGCATAAATGAAAAATGTTGCAAAAACGGGGAAAATGTCCACCCGTGCGAAGCCGGGACGGGCCGCTAGTATTAATTCATGTCGAGATTAAGTCGCTGCCATGTGATATGACTGATTGAAGGCCTCGACTTGTATACAGATTGATTTGGGTTACCGTAACTAGTATGTGGTTATGTATATGCGGTATCTGTATTACTTATAGCAAAAGTTAAGTTAAAATTGATCTAAGTATGAAAAATGGCAATTATTATTTATTTTAACAAATAATAAAAATACAGTAGTGAATACTTTAAATAATAGTATTATGGTAAACTATTTATTACAGAGATAATTCATTTTGAAATTTCAAAATATATGTATTAAAATATTACATAACATCACGCCTGTATTTCCCGAAGGTTTAGGCAGAGGTTTATAGTAACACCCTCATTTCGCCGTTATGTTTAAGTCCCATGTAATAGGGGTGAGCCTATTGCCATCAACCAGGCACAAATCCAAACTTCGGGCTGCTACTGAGGAATTCAACACGGAAAAACCGAATAATACTTTGCCCGACCTGGGGATCGAACCCGGGACCTTACGATCACCAGTCGCGCTTGCCACCACTAGACCAACGATGCAGTTATGACGTTACGTAATACTAACCCAATAATAAAAACATGGACTTGCAATGGAAAGAAAGAAGAATAACGAAAACCCGATACCAACTCTCACCACACGCTGGGAATACACGTGTGTTCATAGAAATAGATGTTAAATATGGAAATAGAAATGGAAGTTAGAAATATACAATAGCAATAATTACGTAGAGCAGATTAGCAATCATTCAGCGTGGAGAAGATACAGCCCAAAAATAAAATCCCTGCGTAACCAGTGTGACAGGGGCTCACGCCGAGGCAGGAGTGTGGTTTTAGCCGGTAAGAGTCCGGCACTGCCCACACTGACTCGGAGACGAGTCAGTGTGGGCGTCTATGTGGATTTCCACTACTGCCTGAAAAAAAGAAAAAAAAAAAAGATACACGTGTGTTGTAAGATTCAACAAAACCTTGCGTGGTGGCAGGATCTATACGGTCCACCTGGCTAGCTACCAAGTCCGGCGCCAAATAATTTGCTGTGTTCCAGTATGTGTATGTGAGAGTCAGAAAGGTATAGGCGAATCTTTCTATATCTCTGTGGGAGAGTTATGGAAAAATGCTCCTGGCAAGGGTAAGGTTTCGATGCCACCAAATTTTATCACATCGGGGTCACCGATGTGGAGGAACGAGGTATAGCCAGGTAAATAGCGGGCAGTGACCCGCCAGGCATAAGACCCGCCTGGTAGAAGGATCCTCCCTTTTCGTTGGAGGAACACGATACCTCGTTCCCCCACATTTCTATTACTTGGATTCGTGTGCTCCATCTTAGACCCTGTCTGCGCTTATCATCAGGTGAGACTATGGTCCAACGCGACTAAATCAAGGATAAAAGGAAAAATAACACGCTAAATTCTACGTAGGTACTAAAAACACAAAAACAAATAGAATTTATAATGTTTTGAACAATGAACATCAGAACGAAAACAAAAACGCAATGTAAATTCCATCTGCACACAGAATGATCTTTCTAAACATTCCCCAGTTCGCCAATCAAAAAGAAAAATATACACGAAAAAATTAATAAAGAATGCTGTACTTTCTAAAACTCAATCTATTTGACTCCCACAGGTACCTACTGGGATAGCTACAAAAAATTTCGTACCCAACTCACATTCATGACTGACCCCGAAAGCCTACATGAAACACCAGTGTATCTTGACCTGCCTGCGCCCTCTTGGTAGTAAAGATTTAAGATGAGAAAGGGGAGCAGTCGAATTATGTTAGGGTTTTTGATAGACTGGTACATTTTTGTAGTCGTGGCAATGAGGTTAGATATTGTAGTGTTCGCCATGTTTTTCTAGACGACGTGTACTGAGGTGAACGTTATTTGGAAAATATATTTACATACATAAACTCATGCCTTTGTCCCAAGGGGGTAGGCAGAAACTATAGAACGCCACATGCTACGATCCTTACATACTCCTTTCACTTCAGCCACATTCATACATCTTGTCATACACACACGCCGGTTGAGAGTAGCTACGCACCTGAACTTTGTGAAGAACATCACCAATAATATCAAAATTAAGCAACGGCTCTTGCATCTGGTTGGTCTAATGGTCGTAAGCGCGACTGCTGAGCATGGGGTTCTAGGTTCACTCCCCAGGTCCGGCAAAGTGTGCGCTAGACGCACCGGGCGCCGGAGGGCGCGTGACGATCTCCGGCCACCCTAGTGAGTGGCCTGCGGGCGGCGGGTTGGGGAACCCGTCGCCCGACCAGTAACGGGCCCAGGGAGGATGGCGCGTCGTGTCCTGCGCGCGCCTCTCGGAAGGATGTGGGGCAGGGGAGCAACTGCCCCACCACAGGAGAGGTCCACCAGAAGAAGCTGGTGGACCGAGATCTGCCGGGGTCGCGGTGCATGCAACAGCGAATCCCGTGACCCCGGCCTTAGGTCAGAAGGAGGGACACCGTGGTTGTTTTAGCCAGTAAGAGTCTGGCACACCCCCCCGTCTTCCCCAGACGGGGGATAGTCCATGAGGATTTCCACACGCTAAAAAAAAAATAAAAAAAAAGGTCCGGCAAAGTGTTATTGGGTTTTACCATTAGGAATTTCTCAGTAGCGACCAGGAGTCTAGATTTGCCCCTGGTTAATGGCAATAGGCTCGCCCCATATTATATGGGACTTAAACATAAGTGGCGAAACGAGAATGTCATGTACTAAAACACCTCTGCCGAACCCTTCGGGAAATACAAAGCGTGATGTTATGTTTATATTGAAGCTTTATTATGTACTAGCGGCCCGTCCCGGCTTCGCACGGGTGGACATTTTTCCTGTTTTTGCAACATTTTTCATTTATGCTCCGCTCCTATTGGTCGTAGCGTGATATTATATAGATAAAGATAAAGATATATTTATTTGCTGTAACATGTGTGAATTACAATACAAAATGATATGCATGCAATGGTGTTTATATTTAAATATGAGCCATTTGAAGGTGTGAAAATATGTATTGAAATTGTAATTGTATTTAATTAAAAATAATTCAGTTATCGAAGACAAACATTAAAATTGTATTAAATTATATAAACATCAAATTATAGAAATCAACTTTTATCATTCAGGAAATCATAGAAAGAAAGAAAGAAAAGTTATTTATTCGCGCCAACATGACGCACAAAATAAAATAAAAGTAACAAAACTGAATACAAGCTTGGGGAAAAATATGCGTCACATCCGCGCAAAACGGCCATCGCTCAGCATAATGCTGTGTCTCACGTGCGAGACAGAGCCACAGCGCTGGTTTTCAGCGACAGCCGGCGTTGACATGATGACGTCCACCGGTGCAGCAAGTAAAAAGATATAAATAAACTCAATATATGAAAATAGATAAAATACGCATTAAATAGAATCATGTGAAAGTGTATGATATATAATATATATATATATATATATATATAGTGTATGATAAATCATGTATATTATAATAACATTTCTCGGTCAACATCTTTTTTAATTTAGCTTTAAATAAATTTAAATTTAATAGTTTGATGTCCTTTGGGATCCGGTTATAAATCTTTGGACCCATGCATATAATGCTTTTATGTAACAGTGTAATTTTAGATGGATGTATACAAAGTTTGTCATCATTTCGTCGACTTCGAACGAAATTTTCAGATAGTCGCGGAAACGAATGGGGATTATTTCTAACAAACAATGCTACTTCATAAATATAGATAGACGGAAGTGTGAGAATTTTATACGTCAAAAACATTGGAATGCAGCTGTCAGTAGTTTTCAGCCCAAACATACGTACGCAACGTTTTTGTAATTTAAAAGCAATATCTTTATTGGTTTAATTTCCCCAAAAAAATATTCCAAATCTCAAAATAGATACAACCAGGCCATAATGTGCTGTAAATAAAGTATCTGTATTAACAGAAAAATAGCCTATAACTTTCCCCGATAAATGGACAATCCAACACAAAAATATTTTTTCAATCCCAACCAGTAGTTCCTGAGATTAGCGCGTTCAAACAAACAAACAAACAAACTCTTCAGCTTTATAATATTAGTATAGATAAAAGTACTAGTCGATTGATTTCCTCTATCGAATGAACACATTCTTTATCGCTTTAACTACATTCAGTCATAAACAATATATTTTCAATTGTTTCATTCGGAGTTGATAGCGAGCCAGTTAATATCTTTGAAGTACAATAGCATCCCAATTACACTTTTCATTATACTTTCACCTTTGTTGTTTATGCGATCGCAATTACAATATGAGCGCCCACAACAAGCCAACAGAGGCCAACCAACGGCCATTCAATGTTCGTCATTAATTGTTGATATTTACCAACTGTGCACTTATCATCTCCCTACCCTTATCCCACACTAGGTGTGGTCGGCACAACATGTATTCCTCTTCTATTGTCCTCTATCAGCCGCCATCTCAGTACTCACTCCTTTCTTACCCATATCACCCTTCCCACAATCCAGTTTACCTAACTGTGCACTGTCCGATACGAATCCGAAAAAAAATATGATTCAAACAAGCTGCAGTATTGTATGAACGGTTGTGAACTGCATCCGATCCGAGTTTCATAGTTTTGCTTCCAAGTTTTCTCGGAACTTATGTATTTTCTTGGATTCGGATCGGATACTGTACTCAGTTTCTGCAAATGGCGAATGCTCATTGGCCTTCAATGGCTTGGTGAAGACGCTCGATTAGAGTATGCTTTCTATCTCTATGCTTTCACTTTTTAACCGACTTCCAAAAAGGAGGAGGTTACTATGTTCGTCTGTATGTATTATTATTTTTTATTTTTTGTGTATGTTCATCGATATTTTCGCCAATTGTGAACCGATTTTGATGATTGTTTTTTTAATGGATAGGGTATACTTTGAAGTTGGTCCCATTTAAATTTGGTGAAGATCTGATGAAGAACTTCGGAGATAGACAATGGAACTCCTCAATGACGAACAGTACGCATATTGTGATGATGTGATTCTGTTACGAGCAGCGTCTTTAGTAGGTCCAACCAAGTTTTAATTAAGGCCACTAAAATGAAAAAAAAAATAAAAATATTTACAATAAATTTAAACCGACTTCATTGAGGTTGTATTGTTCAAAAGACTTTGGTATTCTTGCTTATAAGAGCATGTCGTAATTGATTTTTTTATCTTTTTGGTAACGTCGAGGCTTAATAAGTTTTTCATTCACGGTTTTGCCATAATTATCACGCTCTCTTCAGTAATCCTAGCAGATTGTATGGTTTGAAACGCAGAGCTTTTGACAGCAGACCCTTTTCGCGTATGTTGATGTCTGTGTGATTTTGTGATTTCTAGGTTTTGAATTGAATTGTGTTGTAACTATCTACACATTCTGCCTCACGTTCTGCTTTTTAGTGGCGGAGAGGAACAAAAGGATAAAAAAAACACATCGTAAATGTTATCGATTCTGAACCGTCTCTGAAAATTTGATCGGTCATTGTTACCCTGTACAATATTCCCAAAAGCACAGTATGAGGTGGCGCCCCGTACCCCGCTCCAACATCCGATCGACCTCGTCACGCCATGAATAAGTGAGTCGTCAGTGATTGTGTTGAAACATTAACGCGTTGGTCGTCGGATTTCGTCTGCTTCTCGCTTTTTATATTATTCACTTTACGACGTATCACGCTACGTTTGATGTATCGGTTTAACTGTCCGCTGTAGAGCTATAACTGTGTTGGTCAATATTTGGTTTGACTGTTTTACTTTTGGATCTGGTGGCGTATTATGACGTGTTGAAATCATAATTGTTCTGTTGTGAGAAAGTGACGGCACTTTACAACCTGAATAGCCGCACCACTTTCTCTCACCGGAACATTGATGGTTTTAAAACATCATAATGTGGCGGCATCTATCACGCCATATGAGAACTACGCAGCACGACGATTGTCTAGCAGACTACAGCGACAACAATGACAGCTATCAGATGAAATGTCACAAATCCTGCATCGTGATATCAAGATCTGACACGGAGTTAGTATACCTATATATACAATTTCCCAACATCAACCGTTGGGCAGTAACCCGCCAGGCATAAGACAAGCCTGGTACGAGGATCCTCCCTTTTCGTTGGAGAAACACCATAACTCGTCCCTCCACAATAATACGGCCCATGACATGTTAAAATCATAATTGTTCCGTTGTTAGAATGTGACGGCGCTTTACAACCTGCATAGCTGCATCACTGTCTCTCATCTCTCACCGGAACAGAGATGGTTTTAACACGTCATATTAAGGCCTCTGATTAAGCTGATAATTCGGTTGCATAAGTATAATCAGCCCGGAGTTCGTAGCCATTTAACAACCACGCCGATTATACGATTTGAGAGGTTAAGCTGCGCTTGCTGCAGTCACTCCGTAGATGGGTGACCGTTCGTTACACATCGAGACCCGTCCATGTCTCAGGGAGCACGTTAAACTGACAGTCGCTACGGGTAGACAGTAGCCCGAAAGTCTGACAACCGGTCTAACCTTCGGATATCGGCAATGCCAAGTTACTGCATTGACAAGTTGCGGAGGTCTGATGGCAGTTGCTCCGTGTAAAATACTGGTATTCAGCCGCATCTGGTTAGACTGGAAGCTGACCCCAACATAGTTGGGAAAAGGCTAGGAGGAAGAAGCATAATCAGCCTATTACTGTCCAACTGCTGGCCTCTTCTCAGATTAAGAAGGGTTTATGACTTAGTCCACCACATTTGGGGCGGATTGGCGAAATACACACACCATCGAGTTTTTTTGTTTTGGTAAATTTAAGCACATTTCTTAAGCTAATTTGTGCAGAGTTCATCAGTATTCTTTCACTGTTACCGCAATAAACATGAATTGGAAAAGTCGGAGGTGCACGCAGGATCGAACACAGACCCCCCTGCAAGAACGGCAAGCGTTCCAATTACTAGGCTATCACACGAAATGCCACTCCGTTTAATCACTCCTACAATGTCAACTGAATACGCTATTGCATTCGCGTTATTACTAGCTTTCTAGTGAGTAAGTACTATTATAGTAAAAAACAATGAATCGCTGATAGTAAATACGCGCATCTTTACGTAGTATAAAACAAAGTCGCTCCCGCTGTCTGTACGCTTAGATCTTTTAAATTACGCAACGGAATTTGATACAGTTTTCAGCAATAGATAGAGTGATTCAAAAGGAAGGTATATATGCCCTACATTAGTATCTACATTGCACCCGTGCGAAGCCGGGGTGGGTCGCTAATACTAACTATATTTATCACATAACTAAAATAGTATTATTAAAACATAACATCACACCTGTATTCTTTGAAGGATTGGGCAGAGGTGTATAGTAACACCCACATTTCGCCGGTATGTTGAAGTCTCATGTAATAGGGGGCGAGTCTATTGCCATCGACCGGGCACAAATCCAAACTCCGGGCTACTGCTGAGGACTTCCACACGGAAAATCCTAATAACACTTTGCCCGACCAAGATCGAACCCAGGACTTCACGATCAGCAGTCGCGCTTGCCACCACTAGACCAACGCGGTATTATAATCTATACTAATATTATAAAGAGGAAAGATTTGTATTTTTGTATGTAACGAATAAACTTAAAAACTACTGGACCGATTTAAAAATTATTTTGCGGTTAGAAAGCTACATTATTACTGAGTAACATAGGCTATATTTATTACCAGAATAAAATTTCTTACGCGGGCGGAGCCGTGATATTAAATCAGTAGATACGTACTTATTTAATAATATAGACTTGTTATAGTTACTTTGAAATTCGTACAGTGCGAACTTCCTTTTTACAAGTAACAAAATCTAAATACTTAAATCATTATTTATATTTATATGGGTACAAGTGTCCAATCACTGACTTCCGCTAACTGACAAAACCTAATATTTTCGTATAGCAGTCCTGTATCATTTATTCGTTCTTTGTTTAACTCAGGCGTTACCGGTGAAGGAAAACATCCCAAGGAAAGCTGCACACGTGAGAGGGCTGCATAAAGTTCTCAATGGTGTGTGTAGTCTGCCAACCCGCATTGGGCTAGCATAGCGCACTAAGGCCTAAGCCCTTCTCATTCTGAGAAGAGTACTTTGCCCATCAGTGGGAAGTAATGGGCTGATTGTGAATCTGTCAAAACATAAAATTTATTCCTCAGATAAGGTTATCTACAGATAACGGATCAGAGTGTTGGGCCGTGAAGAAGACGGATGAAAGAAGACGGATGAAAGAAGATTACACGTAGCGGAGATGAGAATGTTGAGATGGGTGTGTGGAGTGACGCGAATGGATAAAGTAAGAAATAAGTATATCAGAGGGAGTTTGAAAGTGACACCAGTGACAGAAAAGTTGAAAGGAAATCGTTTGTCTTGGTATGGGCATGTGATGAGGAGGGATGAAACACATGTCACTAAGAGAGTGATGAATATGAATGTTGATGGATGGAGGGGGAGAGGGAGACTAAAGAAAAGATGGATGGATGGATTGTGTGAGGGAGGATATGAAAGATAAGGGAGTAAATGATAATGAGACGGCTGACAGGGAAGAGTGGAAGAGAAAAACATATTGCGACGACCCCAAGTAACTTGGGACCAGGGCAGGAAGATGATGACCATAAGGTTATCTACAGCTACTTGTCTAACGGGTTGGTAATTAATTAATTAATTATGTTTTACTACTCTTTCGAGAATGACAAACAGTTAAACATAAAATCTTCTTGTTTACACATCAGTATAAACAAATCCAAGAACTGCGCATTCAATTGTTTGCTAGCACAATATTCCGAGAATGGATTCTTACAATATGAGCTTGTTCGAGTAAACGTTGAAGTATGAATAAGACCAGCTAGTGAACACGTAAGGAAATATGGATAAAATTACATGGTAAGTGGTGATCTTTTAAAAAAATTATCTCCTTTATTATCAGAGAAAAAAACAGTAATCTGTCGACTGTGTAAGGATCTCACCAACATCATCTGAAGCATAAGATGCTGTATGTAAAAACAAAATTATGACGAAGATGAAAATATCATATAATGTGACGAGAATGTCATAATATGACGAGAAAAGTAGTATAATATTATTAAACGAACATATCACGGTAGTAGACGGTTAAAATCATGTTCATACAGGCCCCACGAGTTTATGTCGCGATATCGCTGCATGAGAAGCTCATAAAAGAGGCTCCGCCCGAAGCTGAATCTTGTCAGCCTTCTCCAACACTAGCTGGACCCGCGGCTGTACCTAGGGAAACATAAGGTACTACTTATCACACACACTCAATAGTGTGATAATTTTTAAAGTACAACCTGATTCGTTCTTTGCCAGATGTGGCTGCCAAATTTTAACTAGATCTGTCCAGTAGCAGTGATGTGAAACTCAAACATACAATATGACAAAAATTCTAGACGAATTTTTGGCATCAGTAATGTTCCTAGAATGCGTTGCACTTACTTATTTACAAAAATATTTAATCATAGTTCAGTTTTAGCATCGTTACGATATAATTATACTGGAGTACACAAAATATCGATTTACATTTACGATTTATCAGTTAAAAATTAATTCACCGCTCAGACAATTCCCAACCTTTTACCCAAAATCATAAAGTGCGGATTATAGAAAGCGCTCTATTCTTTTATTCATACCCCAAACTCAAACTTATAGTATCCTAAAATATTTGAAATATTCAAAGTGCTGCTCTCTCGACCCGTTTTCTTCTGATGGTATTCCATAGATCTCACAAAAGCGTGTAATTTTGAAAATTGCACCTTCCACTGAATGTGAATTGAGTATGCAACGTAAAGCGGTGTTGCAGAATTTTAAATTGCGAAGTAATTTTCTTCTCTCCAGTCGGTACGAGGTGTACGAGAATAGTTCAGGCCGTGGTGAAAAGTTTAGTTAGTCAGCAAGGTTGGTAGCGAGACTGGTTCAATAAGATATTGGTAGTTAGACTGACTGCGCCCAGTATGCGCTTGACCAACTTAAGTATTATCACTCGCAGAGGCTCTCTTAACCTTTTGACCGCCACAGTCGGCTTTATACGACAAAGGTTTTCGTGCCCATGTCGCCTCAGTCGTCTACATATGACTGAGGAGACGCGGGCACGAAAACATTTTTATTTCGCGTATAAATCCGACTGGGGCGAGCAAAAGGTTAAGGTTGTGATCTTCGAATTGTTCAAACTGATTCCTAAATCAATGACAAAGTTGATACGAATACTTGAAAGTTAACATAATAATATACCCAGAGAAACATACCATTAAAAGTTTACAAGACCCTCCACATTTTGTATTACTCCACTTCACCTGAAACCTGTCCCCTGCCCGACACAGGGCTGCCAACTCACAAAAGTGAAAATCCCGCTATGATTTACGTTCATACTCACAAACATAGCCAGATGTAAGGCAAGTTGGAAATTCTTGAGTAGAAAGTTTGCCAGTTTTCATTTTGAACGCGAATGTATTTTGGGACAATTCTGACAAGAGTTTAGACGTTTGTTGAAAGCATTGGTACAGAATTTGTGAGATGTTTGTTGAAAGTACAAATATTTGAAAATTGAATAAAGCTCCGGCCAAACCTGCGTGACTAAAGCGATTGCGAAGCGGGAGCGTCAGCTGCGCGACGTGCGCTACCCATGATATCTTATGGCGCTACGCGTACCTACGCGATCGCAACGCGGGACGAACGCGTTAGCAGAGCGGAACGCACGCTTCTAGTGTTAAATGAAGTACGTGATTCGCGTCGTAATCGCGCAGGTCTGCACGTCTAGTTTCGCGTTGTAGACGCTTCCGCGCCGCTCCCGCGACGTTAACGCGTAAGTTTGGCCGGAGCTTAAGAATGAAAGACAAGAAAGATAAATGGAGGAGACACTTGCTTCTATGGAGCTATTAAAACAGTCACCGGTGAATTGTTGGCGTACGTAGGTACAGCCGAAATCACTTGACCGCCTTGTATACAAGTTCGCCGAACTTTCGCACATCTATACTCAGAAAGAGAACAACTACTCTGAAAACGACTACCTACCTAAATAATATTGTTTTGAAATGGCCAGAAATTGTTATTTAAATGTTAATTAAAACCACCTGCACGATGTTCAGGCCGGTCAAGACATTTCGGCTGTACTGTATACGTGCATATAAATAAGAGCAATCACTTTTTACAGGACTTTGAACTCGAGTCTGCTTGAACGTTCCTAAGATAATCTTTACTCAAAAATATGATATAAAAAATGACATAGTAATGCAAAAAAAATATACAAAAATGATCACAGTTTCGTTCTGTCTAGCGTTTTCCCAACTATGTTGGGGTCAGCTTCCAGTCTAATCAGATGCGGCTGAATACTAGTGTATTACACAGAGCAACTGCCTTCAGACCTCCGCAACCCAGTTACAGGACAATGCCGATATCCTAAGGTTAGACGAGTTGTCAGACTTTTCGGGCTTCTGACTCCCCGTAACGATTGTCATAAGTATTCGTATGACACTCGGGACCGACTGTTTAACGTGCTCTCCGAGGCACGGAGGGATCTCGACGTGTAAAAAACGGTCACCCATCCACGGACTGACCACGACAAGCGTAGCTTAACCTTGCAAATCGAATGATCCGCGCGGTTCGTAATTAGCCACGAGCGCCTCATTTGTCTTATTAAAATATTCACAAAAATGATCGCAGTTGTGATCAGTATTCTTACTAATTACACTTAGTCATTATTGTAAACGACTACTGCCAAAACAAAGGCTTTGCAACAAATTAAACAAATCCATACAAATCAAAATAATATTATAACAACTAAGGACAAAAACATCAAAATTAAAAAAAATCTTCACCATAAAAAAACAAAAAGTCGATTTGGAGATGCTGGGATTTGAACCCAGGACTTTCAGCATGCGAAGCAGACACTCTACCACTGAGTTACATCCCCAATGAGATATAATGTCAATTTATCGACTACATTCAGAGAACAGATTTGTACAATACATATTTTTTTATAGTTACACATTTTCAGAGCCAATTGGCACATTTTCGTTACTTCTCATTTACTAATACAGGGTATTCCAAATAGGTATGCAGTGTTACATTAAGATACATAACTAGACAAACATTACAACATAACATCATAACATTACGCCTGTATTCCCCGAAGGGTTGGGCAGGGGTGTATCGTAACACTCTCTGTTCGCCGTTAGTCCCATGTAATAGGGGGCGAGCCTATTGCCATAGATAAAGTAACTATGAAAAGTAATTGCCTCGTTGGTCTAGTAGTGGCAAGCACGACTGCTGATCGTGAGGTCCTGGGTTCGATCCCCAGCTCGGGCAAAGTGTTATTAGGTTTTTTCCATGTGAAATTCCTCAGTAGCAGCCCGGAGTCTTGATTTGTGCCCGACTGATGGCAATAGGCTGGCCCCGTATTACATGGGACTTAAACATAACTGGCAAAATGTGGGTGTTACTATACACCTTTGCCCAACCCTTCGGGGAATACAGATATGAGGATTAGAGAAAACTCAAAAGTTGAGTGTCACAAATATTATTCCTTATCGCAGTTATGAACAATGAGGTTTTACAGAACCTCAGTATCCACACCGGTTACCATATAAGAACACGTATAATATCATACCAAGAAATAAAAGCGGTTAAAATTGAAAAGTTCGTACTGCCTAACATTTTCCCAACTATGTTGGTGTCAGCTTTCAGTCTAACCAGATGCGGCTGAATACCAGTATTTTACACGGAGCAACTGCCATCACACCTCCATAACCCAGTTACTAGTGAATGCCAATATCGTAAGGTTAGACCGGTTGTCAGACTTTCGGGCTTCTAACTACACGTAACGACTGTCATAGGTATTCGTATGACATCCGAGACCGGCGGTTTAACGTGCTCTCCGAGACATAGATGGGTCTTTCGATGTGTAACGAATAGTCGCCCATCCACGGACTAACCACAGCAAGTGCAGCTTAACCTCGCTAATCGTATGATCCGCCGGGTTGATTGAGCCACGAGCCGCGGTTTATTTTATTTTTCATTTTATTTTTATTCAAGATGAAGATTTTTTAGACAAACAGCTACAATCTATAGCTTATTCTATATCAATATCAATCTATATTTAATACTAAGTACCTGGATGACTGAGCCTTGCTCGGTTTTTTTTTTGGTAAATCGTGTTTTTTGGAAAGAAAAAAAAGGGTAAATAGAAAAAGAAGGAACTTGAAAACAAAAAGGGAAAAATAATCGTCTGGATTCGAACCGAGATTTTCTGGTTTCGGGAGCACTCTATTTCCCACCTGAGCTATTAAAACCTTGAAGATTGTGGCGAAATTTAAATTCATATTCTAATGATATTGTAGCAGTTTTTCATTGTCTGAAAACACGGATAACACGACGTTTTCTAAAAATGAAACCTAGCTAGATCGATTTATCGCTCCCGAAACCCCCTGCATACTAAATTTCATGAAAATCGTTGGAGCCGTTTCCGAGATTCAGATTATATATACATATACAAGAATTGCTCGTTTAAAGGTATTAGATTTATAAAGAGGAAAGATTTGTATTTTTGAATTTTTGTGTTTTTGTATGTAACGAATAAATTTAAAAACTACTGGACCGATTTCAAAAAATCTTTTACCGTTAGAAAGCTACATTATCACTGAATAACATAAGCTATATTTATAACTTGAATAAAACTTCTTACGCGGACGGAGCCGTGAGGACACAGCTAGTATAAAATATAGAAACAAGAAATACACAAAACATATAAACATTATTGCAGCCCACAACGCTGTTCACAGATTAAAGATAGGCTACAATACAGTGAAAATAATAAAAATAATTGCTAGGGTTACAAATAAGATTTTTTTATTATTTTTTTTACAAAAAAGAAAAATACTGAATAACGTTCAAGAAAGCTCTTATAAGACTTTTGAAACTATAGGGAGCCCATGCAAAAATATCTGTATGTTCAAAATTCCTATTGTAGGAATCGACCATTCTGCTAACAGGCGAACGCAGGCCAGGGTTGGACTTGCAAGTACCCACTGAAAATAATCTGCCAGCGCGCACCTCTAGCTTGTGGACTGTCCTAGCAACTGCATAGCATATCATGTCGGAGAGTTCAATGCTGTCAAATTTATTTCTGACAATCTATACTAATATTATAAAGCTGAAGAGTTTGTTTGTTTGAACGTGCTAATCTCAAGAACTACTGGTTAGAACTGAAAAAATATTTTTGTGTTGGATACTCCATTTACGAGGAAAGTTACAGGCTATATAACATTACGCTACAACCAATAGGAGCGGAGCATAAATGAAAAATGTTGCAAAAACGGGAAAAATATCCACCCGTGCGAAGCCGGGATGGGCCGCTAGTATCATATAAATTCATAGCTTCTAAGTACGTCTTTACGTCTACGTCTTACGTGCGTTACTTACTTACGACTATTTTCAAGTGTTGAGAGTTTATACTTCGCTAGCAAATCTTGGTATAGCAAATAATATACATAACATCTATAGGTATAATGCATGGTACGCAAAAATGTATATGCCTAATATTCAAAAGTCATAATTATGTAATAACGCTCGTCGCCGCAGTTACTGGGGAATCCTACCGGTTCTACGTGACAACAGCTTAGCTTACACATACGATAACGTATAGACCAGCATAATACTGTAACTCCTCTTTAAATAAAATAAATAATAAAACAAAAGAGGCCAAAAGCTTAAAAGTGGTGTGTAATAACGCTCGCCGCCGCAGTTACTGGGGTACTACGAGACCCCGGCTTAGTTTACTGCTTGTATAAATCACTTGAATTGTTGAATGTGCGTGAAAAGCCGCGGCCTTTAGTTGTATGCCCCGATGTTTAGACGGAAGAGTTTTAATGATGCCTTGAGAAGTTTGGTTTTTTCTTTGTTAAGCAAGTGGGAATACTACGTTCAAATGTTCCGCGTTTGTTATTTTGTGCGTTAGGTGTGAGAAAGTTTCTTTGTTTATTTAGTGATATACAAGGTTAGTCGGAAAGGGTGTACTAAGCCGCGGGCCACTTAAAGTATCACTGATAAATATTTTAAAGCCAGTGTTAAAATTTCAAAATTCGATAATTTTTATTTGCATGCAAAATGATTATTATTTTAGTTTTTTCAAAAAAAAAAACGTACCTGCTTTAGTTATGAAGTCAGAAAATTAAGTTTCTAATCCGTGGCCCCAAATATGACCTATATTGTAAACACAGCTGATCATAGCTATGGACAGATAGATTTTAGCATATTTTTTACGAAATCTTTGAAAGCTATTTCTCTTAAACTATCGAGTTTTGGGGAAAGTTGTAGAACAAAAGTTATTTATTATGGGTACTTTAACACCCTTTCAGCTTAGTTCCCCTTTCTGACTAACCTTGTATATAATTCTTCTGTACATGTGTTTGTCATCTAACTCCTCCTAAACGGATGGACCGTCAACTGGACCGTCGTGAAATTTTGTATGTATATTTCAATGAATTTCTGGATGGTTTGAAAATACAATTGGACCCGGTAAGTGGCGCTGCTGTCGGTATTCTTTTCCAGGCAGGACGACGTCTGCCGGATCCGCTAGTTTAGTGAAACTCAGACCTGCTATGGCACTTTCCTCAAAAGGCCATTCTAGACGCTGCCCTACATTGTTGCACTCGCATAGTTTTTATACGAGGCCTTGGTCTCTGAGTTTGTTTCGACTTTTCTTCTCAGAGCTAGCCAATAAAAGCGAGCGCCATCTAGTCTTAAAAAAGTTACATTGACTTGTAAAAGTAGCTGTAACGGATTTATTTGCAGAAATATAAATCATTTATCATTTAATAGAACTAGCTGATTTATTTGGATACAAGGTAAGCAACACGTTATCAGCCAAGCTGTGATCTTTAACCATGGGACGGTTTTGACTATTCGTGTTCGGAATTGCTTTACTAATGACCAAATACTCAAACGCTACTCAATTTTAAGTTGCCGTTAAGTTCGTGTCGTCACACTCACTCCGTCTTAAAGTGACAGTGACAGCACGAGAGTTAATGACAACTTAAAATAGAGTGTTTGAGTATTTGGCCATAAGCTTTGCTGGCTAGGAAGGTATTTATGAAAGAGCAAATAATTCATTTAGGGATGATTTCCACCAAACGGCTCGCATCGCATCGAATCGAAAAGGATACGAATGGATGCGGCGACAGCCGATCGCGTCCGGCAGGATGTCGACGCATACGATCGGCTCAGTACCGTCGCTTGAGTACGTATGCATTTCTGCGCCTAGTCAAATAGTTTCATTCCTACCGTGCTGACAGCCGAAAGGATCCGATCGGATACGACGACAGGCGAACGGAGCCGTACGCCCGTCGCAGCATACTTTCGGCTACGATCACGTGTCGCGGAAGACGCCCGCGGTCAAGCTCCTGTGCGCGGCTTGGTAATATAGACTTTAAATACTATGTACACGATTTAATATCGTTTAAAGATTGTAAAACCCGCTCCGATCCGATGTGATGCGAGCCGTTTGGTGGAAATCATCCTTTAGTTAACACCTCTTTTAATTGGATTCACTAGCCTTACCTCCGGTTTCAGAGTGTCAAATCTCATGTCAAGGGATGTGATTCGTTGTTAGAATTTTAGTCGACCAATTACATTCGTTGACATTTGACAACAGCTTAAATTGATTAACCTTCCATAAACTGACATTTATAATTTTGTCATTAATTATCTCAGCATTTGTAATTGTCCTGTAAATGACAATCGAGTCGCTTTTTATGATATTTATAAAAAGACTTGATTCAAACAACTGTGGGTGTACAGTCAACGTCAAAAGTGATAATTGCTCAATGTTTTTTATTTATTTATTCATAAACAGTTCTCATCTGACAGATCTCTGAAGTGTTGTTTTAAGATCACTTGAGACGTCAATAAAAAAAAAATGTTGTTAAATGTATGGAATTGTAGTTTATGGTAGCTGCTATTGGAAGATCTCTCAAATGAGAGCTGTTTATATATACGGGCCTTAGGGCCAAGCTACATCTGACAGAAGATACGTCGCCGGTTTAATTTACTCGAAGAATTTTAGTAACGCGTCTTTATCTTCGGTCAAATGTGTGCGGTGTGAGATGTTTATATGGAATTATGTGAACCGGCGGTAAATCGGCGACGTATTTTCCGACAGATGTGGCTTGACCCTTAGTGTCTTATTAACGAAAACTTTCCAACGATATTTTTTTGAAAGCAATAACGATGGAATAGAGAGGTCTCTGGTAAATACGATTTTGATTTCAGACTTACAATAAACTCCAGAGACAAAAATATTAGTTTTTAAATTTCAAAATATCCATCAAATAGTTTTGCTGTTGACTGTACGCCAGTCGTTTTGTTTATCCCTTCAGAGAATACGAAGTTACTCTCCAAGTTATATTATTAACATTCTCTCATTTAACTTAGACCATACCCCCGCATTGCAATGCAACCCGCGGCCAATCCCATTTGTTAAATTTGCGCTGAACTATTTGGACGGCGTTTTCGCGTTGCAACGTTTCTGTTATACATAGATCATGTGTCTTGCTTGTAATAACGCTAACAATAGCGGTAATGGTTGACAAATATTTATAGTTTGTCGGTCGTTCGTTAAAATTCAAGTGGTGTGTTGTTTTATCTGATGTAATAAAAGCAGGCAACAATACGGTTTTGTTGCTGTGGAAATGTATTTGTTTGAATTATTCGTTTGATGGTTTTGTTTTGGGGGATTAAATTTAAAATTCTGAATGTTTCTTTGAATATTAAGGTTCCCCTACAGTACACAACTAAGATATCGCATCGGCAAACTTCGTAAAACCAATCACTTCCGAACTGAGCGCGACTTAAAGACTTCGAATGTTTATTTATTTAGGGACAGCAAACAGCAGTGTAATAATAAGTAAACATAGGTTAGAACTTACTAATAGAGGTAACAATTACACTACTCACAATAATATCCACATATTACTAAACAGATCTACTAGTTGTTAGAAATAACAATATAAAAATAAACCAAATAAAAGTAAACATTACTTAATTATTAGGGTTCTGATCACTTAAAGTAGTAACAATTTATTTTTTAAATATAGCCTTGATGAAAAACATAATATCGGTTGAGTTAAACTGCCTATTGTTGATGTCAACTAATCGATGCAGCGGTGAGCGTACGCCTGAGTTGGTTCTACCAAAAGTAGTTGCAAACAAGTGTCTCGAGCGAACCTCTCGACCATGTACGGCACGAGGGATCAGGTAGCACAAACTGTTCACTAGATCAGTACAGTCGACTTTATTAAACCGTATACTAAATAGGGTCCTCATTTCAAGTAGGGGGCGTCTGGATTTTAGAGTATTAATATTAGTACCTACTGAAGTAAAAAATGATCTTTACGCTGACGCAATAAGTTTAAATGGCACGATAATGAGCGCCTACCATTGGTTGTTCGATCAAATTTGTATCGTACTATTACAGCAGTGATAGCCTTATGGTGTAACCGTCACACTGCCAAGTCGTCTCGAATTCGAACCAAAGGCACGTACCTCTGACTTTTCGGATTCATGTGCGTATTGCGTAATTATCACTTGCTTAAAAACGGTGAAGGAAAACATCGTGAGGAAACCGGCTTGCCTGAGAGATATTTCTCGACGACGTGAAACCAAGTCAGAGGCCCATGGGCGGCATTAACTCTGATACCAGGTTAGTCACTAACCACACGAAAAAAAGAAGAAGGTTCCACTGTTAGCGTTAGCAAAATCAGTCCATGTCCCAATAATGGGTATATCCTCTTCCCAGAATAAAGGTGTTTGACAACACGTTTGGTGCAATGGCTGAGCGATTGGCTTCTGCGCTACGGGTCGTGGTTTCGATTCCCACACAGCTCAATTATTTGTATAGCTTACAGATAGTTGTTTCGGATCTGGGTGTTTGTGCATGTGAAGATTTGTGTCTGTAAATGCACCCACGATACAGGAGAAATTCTAGTGTAAGGCAATGTATTGAAAAAAGAAAAAAAAAGAAATAATGGGAAGGATTTAGGCCTTAGTCCACCACGCTGGCTTGGTGCGGGGTGCGGACTACACACACCATCAAGAACTTTATGGAGCCCTCTCAGGTGTGCAGGTTTCCTCACAATGTTTTCATTTCCTTCGCCGTTAACGCAAGTAATAATAATTCTGTAGGCTTAGTACATTTGACGTATAGTAGGTAACGTAAATGTATCGCTAATGTAAGGCAATTTTGAATCGAAAATACAACTATTTATACAACACTAGCGACCCGCCCCGGCATCGCACGGCTGCAATGTAGATACTAATATGGGGCATATAAACCTTCCTCTAGAATCACTCTATCTATTGCTGAAAACTGCATCAAAATCTGTTGCGTATTTTAAAAGATCTAAGCGTACAGACAGCGGGAGTGACTTTGTTCTTCTTCTTCTTCCTGCCCTTATTCTACACTAGGTGGGGTCGGCACAACATGTATTTCATAAATCCATGTTGTTAGAGGTTTTGGCTTATTGTTTTATGACCGGCCGCCTGCCTGACATCAACCCTCCTTGGGGATACTCGTTGCGCCCGTCGCGCGGTTGACCCAATGTGCTTGCTGATATTATGCACTGGGTCCCAAAATGATATGCATGTCAATCTTATTGCCAACAACTAAGCAGACTATGTTCTTCTTGGTGGAGTATACTTGCAGTTCCTTGACCCACTCATTCAGTTCGGGAGCGACTTTGTTCTGTACTTTGTAAAGATGCACAATTTGTATCATATAAATGTAGATATGAATAAAGTTTTCAAATGTGCGAAACGAGTAATTCCAATTTAAAATTCACTCACATTAACGTGACTGTTGGTCTAGTGGTCACTAGCGCGACTGCTGAGCATTGAGTCCTGGGTTCGAACCCCAGGTCAGGCAAAATTTTATTGGGTTTTTCTATTAGGAATTTCTCAGTAGCAGAATGGTTAATGGCAATAGGCTCGCCCCTTATTACATGGGACTTAAACATAACTGGCGAAACGAGGGTGTTTTAAAACACCTCTGCCGAACCCTTCGGGGAATGTAAGGCTTGATGTTATTTTATTAACGTTACGTTATTAATGTAACAATATTCGTTTTAGGCCTCTGATTTGTACATTAATTCGAATAGTCCCCTAGACCTGCATAGAAGGTGAGCGTCCAACAGTATATGCTGAAAATCTATACCAATACCTACTAGCGGACCCAGCAGACGACGTCCTGCCCGACGTCCTACCGGGTCCAATTGTGAATCTAAACCACACAGGGCGCCCCCATAACGCATACAAAAAAATTCATTCAAATCGGTCCAGCCGTTTAGGAGGAGTTTAGTGACATACACACGTACAGTCGAATTATACAAGGTTAGTCGGAAAGGGGTACTAAGCCGAAAGCGTGTTAAAGTACCCATAATAAGGGATAACTTTTGTTCTACAACTTTCCCCAAAACTCGATAGTTTAAGAGAAATATCTTTTCAAAGATTTCTTAAAATATTATGCTAAAATCTATCTGTCCATAGCTATGATCAGCTGCTTTTGCAATTTAGGTCACGGATTAGAAAATTAATTTTCTGAATTCATAACTAAAGCAGGTATGTTTTTTTTTGAAAAAACTAAAATAAAAAAAATTTCGCATGAAAATAAAAATTATCGAATTTTGAAATTTTAACACTTGCTTTAAAATAGTCATCAGTGATACTTTAGGTGGCCCGCGGCTTAGTACCTCCTTTCCGACTAACCTTGTATATAGGTATACCTATATAAAGATTATAAAGCTGAAGAGTTTGTTTGTTTGTTTGAACGCGCTAATCTCAGGAATTGAAAAAAAGCTGTTTGTGTTGGATAGTGCATTTATCGAGGAAGGTTATAGGCTGTATAACATCACGCTACGACCAATAGGAGCGGAGCATAAATGAAAATGTTGCAAAAACGGGAAAAAAATTCACCCGAGCGAAGTCGGGACGGGCCGCTAGTGCTGTAATATAGTGAAAATTCATGTTCGATACGCATCGTAAACATAACGTTCTGTCATGAAAATCCCAACAACAATGACAGATTTATTGAATTGAATGGTACAGTAGGCTTTAATTGAAAAATACGAAAATATAAAAATGAAAAATCATTTTCATAAAATACTATACAGAATGTAAACGAAATCATGTAATCCCTTCAAACCTCATGATGTACTGCTGACATAAATTAAATCAGTAAGAGAAACATTTGTATTCAATAAAAAAAAATTACAAGAAGAAAACATCGTCGCTGCGCCTAAAAAATCCGCTGTGTTTTTTTTTTTATTTCGGTTTTAGATGCTATTTTATAGTACTTCTCAAGCCACGTAGGCCTGTGAAATCTGTTTTCTAATAATTTATGCTATAATAAAATAAATATAGCTATGTAATTTTGGCCAAAAACGGCTTCAAAAATCCTCTATGTGTGCAAAGAAACACTTAACGTATTTTTATTTCGATGCGCGCCTCTTAGATTTGCACTTCAATATGACACATAGCGGGTTTATTATTTTAAAATAGTGTGAAAAATCCGCTAAGTGTTCTAGGAAGACCAACAATGAAAATTATCGCGGTATTTACGATCCAAAAAAAATACGCTATGTGACCAAATTCACTTTTAAAAAATCCTCGCACCTGTTATATCGTTGAAAAAAGCAAAAAAATAATATTTTATGATGTCACGACATAAAGTCTAATTTTCTGCATACTAAGTTTTTAAATGTTGTTATCAGTTTGGGACAAAAACAGTTTTTTGTTTCTCCTGTAAAGTTGGGTTTTTTCCCATAGCGGATTTTGCAAGCGCAGCGACGACATGTGATCTTAACCTGAGTCATTTTAGCGCCCCGAGTCAAATGACCGTGTGGCGAGCGATAGCCGCGTAATTCGCACGTGACACTAAAATGCCTCACGTTAAGAATACATGTTTACTTCTTGTAATTTTTTTTATTGAATCCTAAAGTATTCCTTGCAGGGTTAATCTATGTCAGCAGTACATCACGAGGTTTGAAGGAATTACATGATTTCATTTACACCCTGTATACCTTCAGCATATAGTCTAGCGGTTGAACGTTTGCCTTCCATGCAGGAGAGTTTGAGTTCGATCCCGACCCGTACCTCTGACTTTTCTAATTCATGTGCGGATCAGAATTATTATCACTTGCGTTAATGGCGAAGGAAAACATCGCGAGAAAACCTGCACATATAAGACAGCTCCATAAAGTTCTCGATGGTGTATGTAGTCTGCCAACCCGCACCAGGCCAGCGTGGCGGAATAAGGTCTAAACCCTTCTCATTCTGAGAAGATGCCCATGCCCTACAGTGGGACAGTAATGGGCTGATTATATTATGTACTATATGCCTTTTCATATATCTACGTGAAGCTGAAGATGAAATTATCATTCTACTAATTTTAATCTTAGGCTTCGCACGGGTGCAATGTAGATACTAAAGTGGGGCATATAAACCTTCTTCTTGAATCACTCTATCTATTGCTGAAAACTGCATCAAAATACGTTGCGTAGTTTAAAAGATCTAAGTGTACAGATAGCGGGAGCGGCTTTGTTTTATACTATGTAAAGATTTCCAACTGTGTGGTAATCCCAAAAGTAATTATGTCGTAATCAACAGCGTTCTTTATTAAATAGTCAATGAGATGGTATAATATTACGTTTATATTACACCATATTATATTCCGGTTACGAACAGTACATTGAGGTGTTATGGCGGTTAAGCGGTAATGACGTCATTAATGTAGTAATATGTGGACGGTCACCTTAATGTTTTTATGTCATTGTGTCGGGATAGGGTTTTGTGTATTTCTATGTCATTGCGATAATCTGGTGGAATGTTCTGTTGCTTATTAGGTCTTAATATAACATAACATCATGCCTGTACGTCTCGAAGGGCTGGGCAGAAGTCTACAGTAACACCCTCATTTCGCCGTTATGTTTAAGTCCCATGTAATAGGAGGCGAGCCTATTGCCATCAGCCGGGCACGAATCCAAACTTCGGGCTGCTACTGAGGAGCTTCACACGGAAAAACCCAATAACACTTTGACCGACCTGGGGAGCGAACCTTCTTTTTCTTTTCTCGTTGGAAAATCGTCATGGATGTCTGCCGGACTCTTACCGGCTAAAAACCAACGGTGTCCCTCCTTCTGACTTAAGGCCGGGGTCACGGGATTCGCAAAAGTGTGCACCGCAACCTCTGCAGGTCCCGGTCCGCCAACCCTCGGTGGACCTCTCCTCTGTGGGGCCTTGCCCCACGTCCTCCTGAGAAGCGCGCACGGCCACACACTAGGGTGGCTGGAGGTCATCGCGTACGCGCGCCCTCCATCACCCGGTGCGTCTGGCGTGGGAATGGAGAAGAGCACACCGCTCCCTCTCCCTCTCCGCTTCCTCTTCGGTCGCCATCACCCCCTCGCAAAAGGAGGCGATGGCTTCCCACACAGTCTCGCTCCCGACCATGGACAGAACCACGGCCGGAAGCGAGAGGTCACCGCCGATGGGGAGCGAACCTAGGACCCCATGATCAGAAGTCGCGTTTGCCACCACTAAACCAAAGACAAGTAACATTCCCATTTTTCAATTACGAAATAAAATTCTACCAACAGCATTCAATAAAACAAATAAATACGTGTTTCGCACTTTAAGCCCCAATAAAACGTTCGGTAAGCCACAGGGAACGGCTCGTACCTCGTACATGTAACGTCACGTAAGTTGTAAAACCATGCTCTTTTATAGCTATGCACTTTTGAACACTTATTCTGGAGAGGATGTTCCGGATTGGTATTCTTGGTCATTCTTTGGTGTCAGCTTCCAATCAAACCAGATGCGGCTGAATACCAGTATTTTACACGGAGTACAGTACAGTATTTTACATATGCGGGAGAGTCTAAGTTCGACCTTGGCCCCACTTTTCGAATTCATGAGCCGATCATAAATTGATTATAACATAACATAACATCACGACTGTATTCCCCGAAAGGTTCAGCAGAGGTATATAGTAACACCTTCATTTTGCCATTATGTTTAAGTCCCATGTAATAGTAGGCGAGCCTATTGCCATCAACCGGACACAAATCAAAACCGGGTTTCTACTGAGGAATTTGATAATTTGACTATAACTAGCGTTAACGGTGAAAGTAAACATCGTGAGGAAACCAATGGACGAACACGAGTGACGATAGGTAGGTACTTAAGTACCTACGTCCGGCGCACCCTGGGTAGTCGGTCCCGCTACAATCTTTCTGACTGCCTAATCTTTTTACCACGGCATCGTATTGCTCATGCCAACGAGAGATAGAGAAAGAGAACACTAATACGAGACATAAAAAACCGTTGACTGCCTTGTTGGTCTGGTAGTCGCAAACGCGACTGCTGAGCATGGGGTCCTGGGTTCGATCCTCAGGTCGGGCAAAGTGTAATTGAGTTTTTCCATTAGGAATTTCTCAGTAGCAGCCCGGAGTCTGGATTTGTGCCCGGTTAATGGCATTAGGCTCGCCCCCTAATACATGGGACTTAAAAATAATTGGAGAAACGAGAGTGTACTAAATACACCTCTGCCGAACCCTTCGGGGAATATAAGGTGTGATGTTATGTTTAGTCACGTAAAAACCCGTTTACCGACTCCAACGCTAAAACTAAACTTGAACCCGCACTGTATCGGTTCGGAATAGTTCACCAAATGAATCGTTAAGCCAACATCGATGTATTTACGAGTCAAGTGATACAGCTGGACGGTGGTATAAAACGGCCAGTTTTATGGTGTCAGCCGGCCACCGGACGCCGGACGCTGCGCCGTGAAGATATAGCGCGAATGGAATTTTTAAACGAAAATCCGGAAAATTGAAGCTTCATGTTAGTACCTATGGGTTTTGTTAATGTTTGGCTTGGGACTGGAGTATGGGTGGGGGGAATGACTCATACTGCCATAATCGCCATGCTTGGATTAGAGGAGCCCCAGTGAGTCTCTTCCTAGTCTTTTCCCCAAGTCACCTTCCAGTCTAGGACAGAAGGGTTCTGCAGAGGTATATAGTAACACCCTCCTCATCTTTTCGTGTGGTTAGTTACTAACCTGGTGTCAGAGTTTATGCCACCAATGGGCCTCTGACTTGGCTTCACTGGCTTCACAATTTCATTGCTGGTGAGTTTTAGCCACCAGCAATTTCTTTTGAAAATCCATTATTGTCGAGTTTTGTTTCAAAAATAGTCTGGTGCATAAAGTTTTTATTCAGAATTTGGCTGTATAGATACAGGCAGTACTTACAATCATAAAAGACTAATTAAAAAAAAAACTAAAGCCCGGGAAAGAAACGAATCTTTACTCTAAATACATTCTTACTATAGATAATAAGCTGGTTTTATTTAAATTACTCGCATTGTTAAAGCACTATACAAGCCTTGGTCCGCAATGACTGCGCTGCTGGCCACGTTATGATGGCCTCAAGTTTAGTTTAGCTACGCTCTCGGCCTTCAAGCTTGGTCATCTTGCAGCTCTTGCTGTCTGCGCTATAAAGGCCTCGACCTTCGGTCTCGGCCTTTATTCCAGCTTGACCATTAAGAGCTGCAATACTGACCGTGCTGTGATGGCCTGGAGCTGCGCTACACTGCGCTTTCGGCAATCATCAGTGCTGCCAGCAACGCAGTCATTACAGACCGCGGCAGTAATGTAATATTATTGTACACCAAAATTGTAACACAGCTCTTATACAATAAGAAACATTAAAGGGTACAATGGCGGTCTTATCGCTGATAGCGATATCTACCAGACAACCTTTGGATGATAGTGCATGTGAAGATTTGTGTCTGTAAACGCACCCACGATCTGTATCGTGGGTGCGTAGTTAAATTATTAAGAATTTGCATTTAATTGTAATAGTGTCATTATTTTAAATTAGATGCAAATCCTTAATAATTCACTTTCACGTCATCAAAATTTTAAAATCTATTTTCTCAATAGTAACTTTTTGGTACTTATTGGGTTTTACCTCGCACCCCTCGAAATTATAATTAAATATTCAATCAAAGGTCCTAATAAACTCAGAAAAATAATTAGCAACAAATCTCACCTCTTGCTAGAAATAAAACCAACATTTCCTTGACCAATCTTAAAAAAAAAAACGATTTCGCAAACACATTACCAGTTGCTTTCTCTAGAAAATCTCATTCAGTTTTTCGTTTCCTGTCGCAAAAAGCGATCAATGTTAAACGGTGTGATTTATGTGAAGGGGGAAACGTATAAGTTTGCAAGTTCTAAGAGGTTATTGAGAGTAAGAAAAACCAACGGTTTTTATCCCTAAAGGGAGTTGCTATGACAGGAAATGTGATCCGGGTTCACAGTACTACTGGTTTTTTTCGTGATAGCTTATCTGAGTGGCTAGCTACAGGTATCTATAATATAGAAAATTAATAGGAAAGATTCCTCGTTTTATTGAAAATTAATTATATCAATAATATGTATGTCTGTCAGTTCCTTATGTTTCATCTTATTACATTTCAGTTCGGTTACTCATTAACATTCGGTTCAGTACTTTTGTGTAAATTTACAGCAGCGATAGCCTAGTGGTGTGATCGTCGGATTTCCAAGTCATAGGTCTCGAGTTCGAACCCGAGCACGCACCTCTGACTCTTCAGATTCATGTGCGTATTGTATAATTATCACTTGCTTAAAAACGGTGAAGGAAAACATTGTGAGGATAACGGCATGCCTGAGAGATATTTCTCGATGGCATGTGAAGCCAAGTCAGAGGCCCATGGGCGGCATAAACTCTGACACCAGGTTAGTCATTAACCACACGAAAAGAAGACAGTACTGCTGTTTTTTAGTTCTGTTAACAAAATACCTATTATTATTTATAAATTATTTACATCTATAACATCATAACATATAGCCTGTATTCTCCGAAGAGTTGGGCCGAGGTGTATAGTAACAACCTCATTTCGCCGTTATGTTTAAGTCCCACGTAATAGGGGACAAGCCTATTGCCATCAACCGGGTACAAATCCAAACTTCGGGCTTGCTACTGAGGAATTCCACACGGAAAAACCAAATAACACTTTGACCGACCTGGGGTTCGAGCCCAAGACCTCACAATTACATTTATAGTTAAATAATAAGGATTTACATTACTGTCATCCAAGCCTTTTCCCAACTATGTTGGAGTCAGCTTCCAGTTTAACCAGATGCGGCTGAATACTAGTATTTTATACAGAGCGACTGCCATCAGACCTCCGCAACCCAGTTACTGGGCCATGCCGATACCCTAAGGTTAGACCAGTTGTCACACTTTCAGGCTTTCGACTTCCCGTAACTTACGAGTCTATTTATATGCTTGGTTTGGCATTAAAACATGCTACCATTGGTAAGCAAAACCATACGTTTTTGTTTATAGGAACCCGGCATAAGATAATATCTTTATTACATAGTATAAAACAAAGTCACTCCCGCTGTCTGTACGCTTAGATCTTTTAAACTACGCAACGGATTTTACATAGGGTGATTCAAGAGGAAGGTTTATATGCCCTATATTAGTGTCTCCATTGCACCCGTACGAAACCGGGGTGGATCGCTAGTTCATGTATAAATAAAATCTAATTTCTAGACCACCTTATGTGAAAAACAAATGAAACGTGACATACCTTCCTTCCAGCAAAAAGCGATGAATGGTAAACGTAAGCTGATTTACGATCAACGACAGGAAGCGATGGAAAGAGGTCAAGCGCTGCAAGGGTCAGCCTATGTTGGTGACGGAAGTCGCGTGATGAATTTGTTAAGTGTTTTACGAGGGTATGTACTTAATAGATTGTAAGAATTAATTGAGGCGTTTCGTTCGGCTAATACCCCTTTGAATTTGAATAATTATCCGATTAGAGAATAGCGTAGCAGTAATAGCTTAGTGGTTGAAACACTTGCCTTCCATGCAGGAGTCTCCGAGTTCCATCTTTGAATAGGGTATGATTATGAATGCGTATTGGGTATTGGGGTATCACCCAATCGTGTTACGTCGAAATGAAAGACGATTGAAGATGAAACATAAAACGTTTTTTGTTATTAATAAGATATTGGTAAAAGAATTACTGATAGACTAGCGGTAATCTGTTGCGTAGTTTAAAAGATCTAAGTGAACAGACAGCGGGAGCGACTTTGTTTTATACTATGTAAAGATGCTTAGACTAGAAATAAAAATGAAGCCGTCGCGGGACTCTTGGCAGAATACGTGAATCATTGAATTTCATTTTGTAAATAAAAAAACTGGTGCAATCAAACCGAAGAAAGCCTAATTATGTTGATGATGCATTCTGCGTTATCAACTATAGCATGTAAAATTAAAATCATTAAATAATATTTATAGTAGTAATATAGTCTTAAGTGTGTGTGCTGATGCAGGCATCGACTCTATTGAGTCGGCGCATGCATCAGCGCATAGCTAAGTTATACCTGCATGTCAAAATGATGCCTGCCGGTACATGCATCGACTTTATTGAGTCAATGCATGTACCACCAGTATCAACGAAATAATGTAAATGTGTATATTATAAGAAAAAAAAAAAAAAAGAACAATAATAATAATATTAAATAAGTAAACATATATATAATGTGATGGACTCGCATAGCTTAAGTAGAATAAGTGATATTTATAGTAATATAAATAATACATGTTGTATTTCCGATACAGGAGTATCAAATAAGTAAAATAAAATAAAAAGTAAACAATTAAATAACAGCAAAAAAGAGCGCGGACGAAATGTCTGCGGTGAATAAACTCATTTAAAAAAAAAAAAAAAAAAAAAAAAACCGAAGAAAGCCGAGGAGTTACGAAGGTCTGCCGTCGTGTGTCTGTCATCGCGAGCGTTGCTACGCAATAGCTGCTCTCTCCCACGTGCCGCCGCATTAGATGTCTCACATCAATAAGCTCTCTCTAAGTAGACATCTACCTGCTGACGTGATATGAACAATCACCAACTCATCTATAATTTACGCTTGAAACACATACCTAGTATTCCACATATTATTGCACATCTCTATAACAAACAGTGGAGGAACACGATCCATAAATCATAGAATTCAATTAGTAACGCGACTAAGCCTCGTAACGATGTATCGAACAGTCTGCGTATATGTAAACAACATGTATATACATACGATATACATAATACATGTATGTTACCGGTATAGAGGGAATTAACACGTGATTTGCCCGATGCAGAAATAGAAACTTTGTCGTAGCGTTCTACGGCGTAGCGAACGTAGCGATTAAGCGTAGCAGTGTAGCGCGTAGCCCGTAGCACGTTTGGGTTTACTATTATGTGTGTTGATTTTCGTATCTGTGAATATATTTTTAGGCCCGTATATTAATATGTATATAATAATTTATTAAAACAGCTCTCATTTGAGAGATTTTCCAAGAGGAGCTACCATAAAGTAAAATTCCATAAATAAGACAATTTTGGTTTTTCAGGTCATTTTCACTCTTTATTCTGATCCATATCACTAAGAAGGATCTCTTAAATGAGAGCTGTTTATTAATAGAGTATTT
The DNA here is from genome assembly GCA_910594945.2 of Amphipyra berbera. Taxonomy (NCBI): domain Eukaryota; kingdom Metazoa; phylum Arthropoda; class Insecta; order Lepidoptera; family Noctuidae; genus Amphipyra; species Amphipyra berbera. The sequence continues at coordinate 18,717,630 of OU343125.1, read as the reverse complement.
AATTTAACCTAGAGGGGCAAATGGCCGATTACCAACCGCGCGGATGATACGATTTGAGACGTTGGTCAAGCTGCACTTGTCGCGGTCAGTCCGTGGGTGGGTGACCGTTCGTTAAACATTGAGACCCGTCCGTGCTTCGGAGAGCATGTTAAACAATTTGTCCTGGGTGTCATACGAATATAAAAGTCGTTACGGGAAGTCAGAAGCCCGAAAAGTCTGACAACTGGTCTATAACCTTAGGATATCGGCATTGCCCAATAACTGGGTTGCGGAGGTCTGATGGCAGTCGCTTCATGTAAAATACTGGTATTTAGCCGCATCTGGTAAGACTGGAAGCTGACCCCAACATGTTGGGAAAAGGCTAGGCAGAAAAATCTGGCCTAGAGTATTTTTGTCTTTTTTTGCACTATTATTATACGCCCAAGATATAATTATAGGAAATCCCAATATGTACTTACACATACTCAGATAAAGCCTATGTCATTAGTCGGTTACGGCATCAAAATACGCCTACGCGCCGCTTCACCTCCGGAGTTGAACACAAAAGTCTTTCTTTTTCGCGTGGTTAGTGACTAACCTGGTGTCAGAGCTTATGCTGCCCATTTGGCTTCACATGCCATCGAGAAATATCTCTCAGGCATGCCGGTTTCTTCACGATGTTTTCCTTCACCGTTTTTAAGCAAGTGATAATTATACAATACGCACATGAATCCGAAGAGTCAGAGGTGCGTGCCTTGGGTTCGAACTCGAGATCTATGACTTGGCAGTCCGACGATCACACCACTAGGCTATCACTGCTGTAAATATACACAAAAGTAAACTGAACCGAATGTTAATGAGTAACCGAATTGAAATGTAATAAGCTTAAACAGGGAACTGACAGACATACATATTATTGACTAGCTTTTGCCCGCAGCTACGCTTGCATGTTTTTTTTTCACTCCCTTAGGGGTTGAATTTCGAGAAATCCCTTCTTAGTGGATGTTTACGTCACAAAATGAACCTACTGTCAAAATTTCAAGTTTCTAACCCCAGCCATTTAGGCTGTGCGTTGATAGATCAGTCAGTCAGTCAGCTTCTCCTTTTATATATATAGATATAATTTTCAAAAAAACGAGGAATCTTTTCTATCAATAATCTATATTATAGATACCTGTAGCTAGCCACTCAGATAAGCTACCACGAAAAAAAAAAGAATCGCTCAAATCCGCGCCGAACATGAAAACGGACTTAAGTAAAAAAATTATAAATCCCGCCCCTATTTTTTGGGTTCCGAACCCAATAGGACCCTTATTACTAAGCCTACGCCGTCTGTCCGTCCATCTGTCTGTCACAGGACAGTATCTTTTTAACCGTAATAGATAGCTAGTAGATTTTTTTACAGAATATGTGTTACTATGGCATCTATCATGTCTAAGCCCAAAGGATCCCCATACAAGCAACCTCTAAAAAAATGCATTTTTCTAAGTCAGTTATTTCACAAATATGTCGCACGTGTGAGAATTTAAAGGTGTAGCTACAAGATAAAGCTTTAAAAACTATTTACTTAAATTGAATTATCAGTTATGAACAAATAGTTACCTAAATCAAGTTATTTTACACTACCAAATTATTAGCAATCAGTACACTTTATTGGCGGCAGAAGGAGGTATAAAAAGAAACGAGGAGCAACTGTTATACGTAGGTAGTTTATTTATTGGGTAGGAAAAAAACCGTTAAATCACAAAAAGCTATAATATGTTGATGATACCAACAATATTAATTACTAGCTTTTGCCCGCGACTTCGTCCGCGTAGAATTATATTATTATCCAGTTCCGGGAAATCACCATTTCCTATTTTAAGCAACAGATCTGAGAACTGTAACATCTCCCCTCAGATGGACTCTCATATTTTTGGTAAGGCTCTGTTTTGTCACTGAAGGCCACAACAACACACAAATGAGACCGCTTCACGCATACTTTAACTTCGTCTGCTCGCGTTCCTTTGGGCACTACGGGTAAAGTCTGCCGGAAATCGCCTGCTAACGATACAGTAACTCCTCCCATTTGACAATTATTATTCCTAACATCTTGTAAATAACTATTTAGGGCTTCGAAACTCCCTTTATGAGCCATAGTACTCTCATCCCAAACAATTAATTTCGTTTTACGGAGTACTTCTGCCATATTACTTCCTTTAGGTATATTGCAGAGTGGGGTTTGGGGTTGTATCAAATCGAGAGGAAGTTTAAACGCGGAGTGTGCAGTTTTATCTCCTTCCAGCAGCATGGCAGCAATTCCGGACGATGCGACCGCTAAGGCGATATCACGATTGCTTCTCACTTTGGCCAACAGTTAATTTAATAGAAAAGTCTTGCCTGTTCCACCAGGAGCATCCAAAAAAAGATATCACCTACACCTGCATCGATACTGGAAAGTATTTTATAATAAATACGTCTTTGTTCATTGGTTACAGAGCCTTCACTACTTGACACCACTTCTGCTAAGGAATTGACATCGTTACTTGTTTCCTTCAGGTAATCCCGGTTATTGTGTAAGCCTTCAGACCTTTGAGGCTGAGACAACCCGTACTGCTGTAGGCTTTGTCCTCCTAATGCTAATACAGCTTCTCATATTGTGACCAGACATTTATTGTAGATTTCATCTGCTAGATGTTCATCTATAATGCTAGAAAACTTTTCCACTTGTCGTTTGTAGTCTTCTGATAGGCTATCCCTGTATTTTACCCAAAGACTTAGTGCGTCTGTAATCTGACAGAATGCACGCACTTTAAACGCATTCACGCATTTTAAATGGCGACTCGCATAGGGCTGCTTCCTCTAGGGCAGAATCTCAATGTTTGTCGTCCTCTAGCAAGCCAAGTTTCATGCAATCTAATTGAAAAGTTGGTTGAAGGACACCGTTGACAGTCTTCAAGTCATCGAAGGACGATGGACCCCTAACCAGGGGGTAACCTCGTGCAAAAGTAAACGAAGATGGTAACACTCGGTGTTATTCGGGTGAACCGTGTACACTCTACCTAGAGCGTGTTCTTTCATTATTCCTGGCCAGCCATCTACGGGTTTTCCTCTTTTCCTTCTCACAAATTAATTTTTTTGCCTTACAAAATATGAAGGCACTTCCGCATATAGAAGGGTTTTAGCAAAATCATCTGTTTGACATAAATCAAAAAATGCTAACAGTGTCGTTTTTGGTGGGCTATTAATTATGTCGGCGAGGTTGTCGGAATTAAAATAGACTCGTTGGCCATTTTCAAGGTGGACAGCTAAATGTATGACTGCGGGAAACCTTTCATGTATGGGAAACCCTAAAATCCTTCAAACTGCCTCCGAACTACTCAAATAACGCCCACTCTCATATAATTTGAATCATCATCGTCATCAGCAGCCTATAATGTTCCCACTGCTGGGACACAGGCCTCCTCTCTGTGAGAGGGAATGGGTCGTAATCCACCACGCGGGCCCAGTGCGGGTTGGTAGATATTACACGTCTTCGAATGTTTGGTTCTAGGACATGCCGGTTTCCTCACGATGTTTTCCTTCACCGTTTTGAGAGCAGTGGTGATGAAATAAATTACACAAAGTAATGCGCCTGGCGGGGTTCGAACCCACAACATACAACTCGTAAGTCGGGGCCGTTACCACTGGGCCACCACTGCTCTAATGCTTTTTTTAATGATTATTTGTCAATCTAATTTAATTTTGAACTGACTCTTGGGTAGTGAATGTTGGAAATGCTATGCAATTATTAGTGGACAAAGAAGAAATTAAATCTGACTCACATTCAGATTCAATAATTGTATAAGTAGGCGAATGAAAGTCTTGCACAACATTAGAAATTAGTGAAGATTGAGTAAACGTCGGAGATACAGCAATTTCAATGCGCCGTTTTTTGGCTATTGGACGCTCATCAGTGTTATTATCACTATCCGCATCAGCGTAGGCATCAAAGTGACTATTAGAAAGATCTTGGGGAAAACGTAACCTTTTGATAGGTTGGTCCTCTGTACCAAATTTGGCATACAGGTTGTCATTTCAATACACTTCAAATACAAATGGGTATATTTGACCGACTGCAACTAACTCGCAAAAACTGCCATATGTAGAGTTTTGTAACATATCTAAAGTATACTCTTCTTTTGTCCTATGATTGTTGCCATGACGGTCTTGATACATAACAGCAAATTCATCCCAATTGTTCGTCACATGACACACAATTTCTTTATGAATATCTATTGAGCGTTCTTGTGTGCCGTACAACAAATAAGAAAGCGCACGGAAAAGGCTTGCGTCATCCCCCACTATTGGTACAATAGTAAGGTTTATTAATTTCCCATTGATGTTAACCAACTCTGCTCCCATTTTTAAAATGGACACAGACAAATTTATAAATGTAAATAAATTGCGAAAAACAATACACACAAAATTAAACTTCTAAAACAAACTAAAAGAAAACTATAACTATTATTATACACAACAAATCAAACACATATATTTTTACTATTAAAACTAAAAACCTATATTATACACTAACAAATCAAACACAAAGAATCCTTTTTAATTATTATAACAACAAATTGAAAAGAAATTAAATTAACTACACTGAAAATATTCTAATGAAATAATGAAAATGAACTTCCAAACAAATTATACAGCAATCGCAAATATTTGCTAAGTAGGTAATTTATGAGATTTCCAAGGAATTTTTGAAGGAAAATCAAGGTATAAGGTAAGTTTTTCATTCAAATATCCAAGAACAAATAAAATTGAAATTTCAAATTCTAATCCGATTTAAATATTCTTTTATATTTGTATTTTACATTTTTTTTTAAAATATGGAATGATTCGTATAATTTATAACCAATATGTTCTAATCCTTACCAACTATCGATATCAACTTCGAATCAACTCGAAATCACCGCCGAAATAACTTTCTACCCCTTTTTAATACCATTAGAGGATGAATTTCAATAAAATACGAAACACGTCTTCCATCAATTCTGTTAAAAAAGGTTTATGCAAAATTTGAAGTAGATTGGACCAAGGAATCACGTTGTCCCATACAAACTTTACCCCCCTTTTTCACCCCCTTAGGAGTAGAATTTCGGAAAATCCTTTCTTATAGGATGCCTACGTCATACAAAGAACACGCCCTCCAAGTTTCAGGTCTCTACGATCAGCGGTTTAGGCTGTGCGTTGATCCGTCAGTCAGTCATTCAGGACAAAGCATTTTAGACTATTACCCGCGGTTTCACCCGCGTCCTAGGGGAACCACTCGATGTACCCGGATAAAAATTATCCTATGTGTTAATCCAGGGCATAGTCTATCTGTGTGCCAAATCTCATTCAAATCCGTTCAGCCGTTTTTGCGTGAAAGAGTAACAAACATCCATACATCCATACATCCACACATCCATACATACAAACTTTCGCATTTATAATATTAGTAAGGAAGTAAGGATAACACAGGTCACATATTTGAAGCATTACATTTAAATACAATAGCGAAAAAAGATTAAATAGATCACTTAACTTACAAGTCTCCTGGTCCTTACAGTACAGCAGGTCACAATAAAATAGGCCGAGTCTAACCCAGAGGGGGTGTATTTATACTAACCGATCAACGGTAATGTTTGGTCGGGTGGTTAGTCAAATTAAATACTTATTTCAACTATCTTGTCGAATGTTTTCTAATCTGAAATAATCCTCATAATAAACGATATAATCCTCATAATAAACGATATAAAATAATCCTCATAATAAACAATATAATTTTCAAAACATGAATTAATAATTACCAATTATAAAAATCATTGTGTATAATAATCTATTACACGCTTCGAACGAAAGTGACTAAATGCAAAATTCACGTTTTTTTGGGGAAAAGAAAAAACTGTGTTTAACGTAAGTTTCTATGTTATTTATTTCTTTATTGGTTACTGTCCAAATCAGAAAGGGTATTTCGTTAGAGGTGATTAATGAAACGTTGATTAACTTTTACTGATAATATATATTGTTCCAAAGGCACAACTTAACTATACAGCACAGCAGTGATATCCTAGTGGTGTGATCGTCGGACTGCCAAGTCATAGATCTCGAGATCGAACCCAAAGCACGCACCTCTGACTTTTCAGATTCATGTGCGTATTGTATATTTATCACTTGCTTAAAAACGGTGAAGGAAAACATCGTGAGGAAACCGGCATGCCTGAGAGATATTTTTGACGGCATGTGAAGCCAAGTAAGAGGCCCATGGGCGGCATAAACTCTGACACCAGGTTAGTCACTAACCACTCGAAAAGAAAGAATACTATGCGACAGGAGGCAGACGACTGTGTGGAGGGAAGCGTCGCTGTTAGCTTGCGATGTGTAAAGATGTAAAGTGAGTCATAGTGTGTCAAGATGTTTCCGCTTCATCATATCATAACTTTGTACCAAATTTTTGGATAGACTCACTTTTAATTCTCATCGTGCGATGTGTGACACGGAACCCATAGTGCGCTAGTCCGAATCACACTTGGCCAGTTTTTAGAGACGTATCCGAAATCAAGAGCGGTACAGTCTATATTAAATTCAACAGTAGAGGATTACAATATTGAATACCAAATGAGTATTTCGACGGTGGAAGAAAAAAACTTTACCCTCGTGAATTATTCAGGCACAATCACTGGCCGTCTCATTTATTCATACAACGGGGCACTGGCCACTGTGTTGGCATTCATCTCAGATTATAGAAAAAAATACGAGAAACTGCTTCATTGGTGGCAAGTCCGACTGCTGATCGTGAGGTCCTGGGTTCGAGCCCCAGGTCGGGCACTGTTATTGGGTTTTTCCGTATGGAATTCCTCAGTAGCAGGCAGGTGTTTGGATTTGTGCCCGATTGGTGGCAAGGCTCACCTCCTATTACATGATGCTTAAACGTAACTGGTGAAATGAGGGTGAACTAAAAAATAAGAAACATCTCTGCCGTACCCTTCTGGGAATACAAGGCGTGATGTTATATTCATTTTTAATGTAATCCAGAGTACTTACATTTCGCAATTTTTACCGATGATCCAGTTAAGACGTCAGAGTGGCTTATTAAAGTTAATAGAAAATTGGGCATTCTGCTTTCTACTGAAAATATTTTTTTATTTTATGGCTTTAAGGCAAAGAATTTGTCCCTTCTTTTTTAATAAAAACGAACGATTCGTTTGAAGCAGCATCATTAGACTTAATTCCCTTGTGAGATGATCGTTGTAAAATCTTTGTACTCAATAACAATGGACTGAAGACCGCGGACTGCTTGCTATCCAGATGTATTTCAATGAAACAAAAGAATTTTGATAGAAAATATGGTAGAAATACACTCAGGAACAATGAATCCGGGTTACCAATATAAAAAAAATAACGTTGAAATGTTTAACAATGTTTTCCGAGATATTAAGGTTTATAGCGGTGACCCGGATTCATTGCCCCCGAGTGGTTTCCTAAATATTGTTCATAATGTTAAACAAGTTGCCGTAGGCGGATCCTTAAACATAAGAGTGCAAAGATGATGGGTAGAATCTAATTAGCTTAGGGGGTCGTCGTGCATATTCCTCCCGCCGTCGTCACCGGGAGGCGACTTTACGGGGAGCACGAGGAGTGTGCGGGGAGCACGACGAGTTTGCGGGGACCGCGACGAGTGTGCGTACTGTGTGTGGAGCACGATAAGTGTACGGGGAGCACGTTGAGTGTGCGGGGAGCACGATGAGTCTGCGGGGAACACGCCGAGTCTGCGGAGAGCATGACCCCTCCTGCATGGAAAGCAAGCGTTCTACCATTAGACTATAACTGCTTATGATTACAAGTTCTAGTGATATATAAAAACTTAAGTAACCGATTATTCGTACCAGAGATACGGCGAAAAGTAAACACATTTCATAAATTTGAAATTATAACATCTCCTATAATTAACAACTTCGAAGACACGTTTGGTGCACTGGCTGAGCGATTGGCTTCTGCGCTACGGGTGGAGAGTTCGATTCCCGCACAGAACAAATATTTGTATTTCTTACAGATAGTTGTTCCGGGTCTGGATGTTTGTGCATGTGAAGATTTGTGTCTGTAAACGCAGCCACGATACAGGAGAAATTCTAGAGTGGCACAAAGTTTAAAAAAAAAATGAACACTACACAATAAACCTAGCATCCTGATATTTCATTATTTAACATACAAGAATGATGAGATTAGACAAAATTGCGGTTTAAAAGATGATCCAGTGACAAAAATTGAAAGGAATATGCTTAGGTGGTTTCGTCATGTTGAGAGAATGAGTGAACGGCGTTTAACAAAAGGAATTTATATGGAGGATGTCAATGGAAACGCCGGTAGAGGACGTCGTAGAAGGACATACATCGGTGTTTTTGGTGATGTTCTTCACAAAGGACAGGTGCATAGTACTCTAAACCGGCGTGCGTGTATGACAAGTTGTATCAATATGGATGAAACGAAAGGAGTACGTAAGGATCGTAGCATGTGGCGTTCTATAGTTTCTGCTTACCCCCATGCGAAAAAGGCGTGAGTTTATGTATGTATGTAACATGCAAGAACAGAAACTTAAATAATTCTCAAACTACGACGCGTCTAGAATTATCTATACCAAGCAGATGAAAATTAACGTACTATTTGATATTCCTAAGTGCTACGATATAAACGATAATATTATACAATCCATTAGTTTAACAAGACTTATTTGCATTAATTAATATAATGTACCTACAATACATTCGTGTTGTCTTAGTATATGCAAATATTGGTCCCCAACGTTGGAGCCAACGATACAGGGAGGCTTTTCGTGTATACAAACTTGTACGATATAATGGGAAAGTAGACAATAGAAAGTTGTGAACCGTTTCCATCAGTTTAGCGCAAATATTTGTGCAAACATTCGTTATTTTGTGGTGGAAGCCATGAGAGGTAGCGATTGGAATATTTTTGTTTAAAAAAATTAACGTGCATGATGTACAATCAGCAACGAGAGTCGATTAACACTTCGGTTTTAAAATTCATAACTGAACACAACAATATAAAAAAAACGAAATAGACGTAACATAAAAATAACACAAACTCTTGATTATTACCCACATGAATTGCTGAAAAGTAGTGTATTGAATAATTTTGTGTCAATTTAGATGTTACGTAAATGTAATAGTGTTAACCAACTTTCGAAAAAACAGATAACCAATATAAAAAATCGAGGAGTTTTTGTTGTTTATCTTCGTGACTCTTTTGTCTCCTCTAGCGTCACTTACGAGAAGATGGAGTGGACTTTGTTTTATCGAGAAATAGATTGCATTCTTAACATCGACGCTTGCATTTTCAATCATAAACCGCAATGACGAACAGCTACACATGATATGATTGGATTACAAGAAGCGTCCTTACTAGGTCAAACCATACTTTAATTAAGGCCACTAAAAATAAAACAATAAAAAACTTTATAACAAAAAATAAAACCGACTTCAAAAAAACGAATAAAACCATATTATAAAATTCACCGTTTCAGAAATCGGTGCTAATCCTCGCTGAACCTGAAGGCACAGTAGGTATGTTAGGCATATTGTATATCGTCAGTGGAAAGGTAAAAAGACTAAAGCGCCAATATACCTACTTTACAGTACAGAGATTCAAAGTATTTTTTTAAGAAAATAAACATAGTTATTTTTCTTAGAGTATACATATTAAATAGATAATTTTAATATGTATACCCCTAAAAAATACTTTAAATCTTTCTCCTATAAAGTAGGTATATTGGCGCTTTAGTCTTTTTACCTTTCCACTGACGATATTATTTTCATTATTTTGTTACGGTCTCCTGCTTTAAGTTTATAACTTAACCCACACAAGCTGGGGTAACGGATAAAAAGTTCTCAGGATTTTCACGACACGCGGCGCGAAATGAGAGAAGTTTTACCTTTGTTAGTTACTTTAATACCTCTGCGTTCGCGAACCTTCGTGTACGCAAATATACCTTGTACTTGTTTGAGTGATTGCCAATACTACAGGTGTTGTGATTAAAAGATTAGACGAAAATTGTTTTGAAATAATTTTAACATTGGCTTTTTTTGGAAGATGTTTATCTAGGCTGTGGTTGGCTGTTGACGATGCGTAAGCATAAGTCTCAGCGCACACCGAGAGCAGAGCATTTTTTGAGACCACTAAAAAAATGTATTTAAGACTATAGCATACAGTGCAAAATTAAATACACGTCCAAACTTGATGCTCGACCATGCTCGAGCTTGCAAGATGAGTATTCGAGTATGCGTTCTACATGCGCGAGTGCGCTCGAGCCGCCGCCGCGCCTCTGCGCGCCGCCCGCGCTCAGATTCTGTATTGCCGCAGCGAGAAATTCATGTTCCTCTTCGTCTGCCGAAAGGACGATAATTACTAAGTCCCAATCAACCATATTGAACTCGTCTGCCAACGTCGGATTATGGCATCAAACTGGTCATGCACGCCCGCCTGGCAACTCAGAGCATTTTCAATGGAGCTTGCTCACGGAGGGGCGTGCAAGCCGCCTGCATGAACGAGCAGTCAAAATTTTGCTCGACCATGCGAGAGCATTTTTTAGTTTGGTGTGCGCTGGCCCTAATAATCAGCCCAATACTCTAATAATAATAATAAGTATTTATTTCACAAAAACATAGCACTTTGCACTGTATACATAGTTTGAAAATAATATTTACATTATGATGCAATAGTAGACTCTATCTTTTAAACTAGGACTAGCCTGTATCTTAAAAGATAGGGTTCAGCCAAATGGATTCTACTAATATTCACAAACCAGAAGCAAGTGAAGACAGTGTCAATGATTTGCACTAACAGCTGTACAGAAATAAAAATAAAATAATAACAAAAACTAATCCTAAGTTACACAAGGAGTGTGAATGACAGCAAACATGCATGTGTATGTATGTATGTGTAGGGATGTGTAGGTGTGAGGTGTGTGAGTGGAATGTGTGGGTGTGTGGGGTGTGTGTGAGTGAGGGGGGGGTGTGATTCCGTGAGTGTAATAAATATATAATCATTGTATATAAAATGTGAGATGTGATCTATGAGTATGTATGTGATAATATATTAAGAGATGCGAGTTAGCAGATTCTCTTTTGCAACATAGTCTTGTTGTAATAGCCATTGTCTTATTTCTTTCCTTAACATATATCTATTTAACTACTACTCTAGTGATAAATTGTCAGATAGTGCACCAAAAATGCTGAATGTTCTTTAGAGGGTTGACTGCTCTTTACTGGGAACCCATACTCCTCTATAATCATTCTATAGAACATAACATCACGCTTATATTCCTCGAAGAGTTGGGAAGAGATGTATAGTAACATCCTCATTTCGCTGCTATAAGTCCCATGTAATAGGGGTCGAGCCTATTGCTTTTAACCAGGCACAAATCCAGACACCGGGTTGCTACTGAGAAATTCCTAATGGATGGACCCAATAACACTTTGCCCGACCTGGGGATCGAACCCAGGACCTCACAATCAGAAGTCGCTAGCCACCACTAGACCAACGAGGCAGTTGTTCCATTTTTATGATAGACTAATCATCGTTATTGTTGCCTTTTTTTAATCTGTGGAAATTGGCTTGAGTATTTTCCATCCTGGAAGGCATAGGTCTGTAGTTAAAACCCAAGGCACGCACCTATGACTTTCGAATTCATGTACGTATTGTATAATTATCATTACGACACACATGACGACACGTTTGGTGCAGTGACTGAGCGGTTGGCTTCTGCGCTACGGGTCGTGGGTTCGATTCCCGCACGGAACAAATATTTGTATGGCCTACAGATAGTTGTTCCGGGTCTGGGTGTTTGTTACATGTGCAAATTTGTGTCTGTAAACGCACCCACGATACAGGAGAAATCCTAGTGTGGGACGAAGTTTTTTATTAAAAAAAAAGTCACTTGCTTAAAAAACGGTGAAGGAAAACATCGTAAGGAAACCGGCATGCCTGAGAGATGTTTCTCGACGGCAGGGGTAGTCACTAACCACACGAAAAGAAGAAGATCCTGGAAGGCGAGCTTTATGTTGGACTCTTACCGACTAACGGCCGAAACCAAAACTGATCTCAATCCAAAATCTCTAGAGTGATGTACATTTTTGATATTACCTACTTCTATGTTAAATCTCCGTCAAAAATCTACATCATCAAGAGATTTCGGATTGAAATCTGTTATTTTTTTCGGTCGTAAAACAACCACGGTATTCCTCCGAGAAACCATAGCCGAGGTCACGGCATAAAACAAACATAGGGGAATCATCAGCTTTATCTTTCCGTCCAAGCTACACTCAGTTACACTGAAGGAGATTAATTACTGCATTGTTTCAGGCGATTACCTTCTAACGTGCCTGCCGTGAAATTTAATTCTTCAGGAAGGCTAATAACGCTACATCCTGTGAATCACATTTCGTTTCATATTAGTAACTAGCGACCCGCCCCGGCTTCGCACGGGTGCAATGTAGATACTAATGTGGGGCATACAAACCTTCCTCTTGAATCACTCTATCTATTAAAAAAAACTGCATCAATATCCGTTGCGTAGTTTTAAAGATCTAAGCATACATAGGGACAGACAGACAACGGGAGCGACTTTGTTTTATACTATGTAAAGAAGATCAATCATAACTACCAACCGCGCGGATAATACGATTTGCGAGGTTAAGCTGCGCGGTCAGTCTGTGGATGGGTGACCGTTCGTTACACATTGAGTCCCCTCCGTGCATCGGAGAGCACGTTAAACTGTCGGTCCCGGGTGTCATATGAATACCTATGACAGTCTTTACGGGAAGTTGGAAGCTCGAAAGTCTAACAACCGGTCTAACCTTAGGATATCGGCATTGCCCTGTAACTGGGGTGCGGAGTTCTGATGGCAGTCGCTCCGTGTAAAATACTGGTATTCAGCTGCATCTGGTTATATTGGAAGGTGACCTCAACATAGTTGGTATAAAGGCTAGGCAGAACATTCGTAATCATAACTGCAAATGGAGTGGAGTGGTGGCAAGCGCGATTGCTGATCCTGAGGTCATGGATTCGATCCCCAGGTCGGGCAGTGTTATTGGGTTTTTCCGTGTAGAATTCCTCAGTAGTAGCTCAGAGTTTGGAATTGTTCCCGGTTGATGGCAATAGGCTCGCCCCCTATTACATCGGCCTTAAACATAACGGCGAAATAAGGGTATTACTATACACCTCTGCCCAACCTTTCGCGGAATACAGGCGTGATGTTATGTTATGTGTTATTCGATAAACCGGAAGCTACTTTTCAGTTACAGTATAAAATAAACAGTAAAAATAACACATAAACATTCAATACTTATTCAGGCTTGAAAGTAAACCACGTCAAACGGAGAACTTTTCAGATTAAAGTCAATAGTAAATCTAAGAAAATGTGGGGTCGGAGGGAAAAGATTGTGTTCCACTGCGGTATGTATACGATTTTCTGCTGTAGGTATTTCATTTGCTTCCAGTTGATTTGCTTCCAGTTGATATAGAAAGTGTAAAAATTATGAATTAATTACATTGACTGGTTATTATTAATAATTCACACATGTATAAGTGACAAAAACGAGACATCATCAACCCTATTGTCTTCGAATTTATTTTTTTGTCGTTGGAAAATCCTCGTGGATGGCCCTCGCCTGGGGAAGGCGAGGGCGTCTGCCGGTCTCTTATTGGCTAGAAACCAACGGTGTTCCTCCTCCTGACGGTTCGGCCGGGGTCGCGGGATTCGCAAAAGCATGCACCGCAACCCCGGCATGTCCCGGTCTGCCAGCCCCTGGTGTACCTCTCCTCTGTGGGACCTTGCCCCACATCCTCCATAGAAGCGCGCACGGAACACTGCGTGCCGCCTTCTCGGGCCTGTTACTTTTCGGGCGGCGGATCCCCAAACCCACCGCCCGCAGGCCACGCACCAGGGTGGCCGGAGATGATTGCGCGCGCGCGCTCGCCGGCGCCCGGTGCGTCTAGCGCGGGAAGGGAGAAGAGCAGACAAATCTCACTCCCTCTCCGCTCCCTCCTTGGTCGCCATCACTCCTTCGCAAAAGGAGGCAATGGCTTCCCACACACTCTCGGTCCCGACCATGGACAGAACCACGGCCGGAAGCAAAGCGCTGCGACGCCCAGGTAGGGAACGGCTGCAGCGTGTGCAGCGCCGTGTCCTCCGGGCAGTCGACGCAGTGGTGACAACCGGGCGTCTGCTTCTGGCCTATGCGACACAGGTACTTCCCGAAACAGCCATGTCCCGAGAGCACCTGCGTCAGACGGAAGCTGAGGGCCATTATTTACATAGAGTAAAAACAACTTTAACAAATTTTGCTATCAACACCAATGCAGAGACTTAGGTACTAGATATGATAGTAAGTTTCTAGTACATTGAAAACTTTAGACTTTAAGCCAATGTGTACGTGAAGGTGTACGTGACTTTTGATCACGTATGGGACTTTTGGCTTCCACTGCAAGTTGGAACTATTGAGGTGCATACTAGAAGTATGTGACATACCTACGTATTTTGTGTGTTGTGGTATGAAATACAGTATTCTGATGTCAGGGTAGAATTGTAGAGAGAAAATAATGTCCGAATCCGTAAAAAATACGATCCAAGGAAGCTAGGCTGAAATCTATGAAATTCGGATCGAACACAGTACACAAGCACTCTAACATAGGGCTTGTACACAAAACTGCGATGCGACGTCGCATCGTAAAAAATATACGAATTGATTCGCGTCATTGATTTTTCCTACATCTTCTTATCAGTAACAGCAGTGCGCAAATCTTTTTACGCAAATTTATTCTATCTAGTATAAAATACGTTTAATACGGTTGACGATCGTTGAGGGATTGGTCACCCGAGCCTTGGAAGGAAGATGCCTTGCCGCACGAAATCGCATTGCAGCAATTTGCGTCGCAGTTTTCTGCGTTGCGAATTTGCATCGCGCCGATTCGCAGTTTTATGTACACGCCCTTAATGGTAATGAAAAAACTAAAGTTTCAATAGAAAATACTTTATAGCATAGTAAAGATATCGTAACTATTACTGCTTCGTTGGTCTAGTGGTGGCAAGCGCGACTGCTGATTGTGAGGTTCTAAGTTCGGTCCCCAGGTCGGACAAAATATTATTGGGTTTTTCTATGTGGAATTCCTCAGTAGCAGCTCTAAGATTGGATTTGTGCCCGGTTGATGGCAATAGGCTCGCCCCCTATTACTTGGGACTTAAACATAACGGCAAAATGAGGGTGTTACTGTACACCTCTGTCCAACCCTTCGAGGAATATAGGCGTGATGTTGTGTTAAAGATATCGTATCGCTACATAACTGGACCAGAATACAGCCCTTAAGTGTAATGGCGAAAATTTCCCACTAAATTGCTGCTAGCACCCATAGTCATTTCATGGGAGTCGTGGCTATTACCTCTCCTAAGAGGGAGTAAATCAACCGCTATCGATAACTAAATTGTGAAAGTTTATTGCATTTTATGGGAATGAGAATATTTAGTGTACGGTCGCATACATTTGCAGATGAAAGCGAATATGGGCCGCATATGCGCAGTGGCGTGCATTGCATATAGGCAATTAAGCAGTGCCTATCTCATAAGATTTAATTAACAACTCCATCTTTAACTATTACTGTAAATTAAATAAGCGTGTATGGCTATGATTTCTTTTGGTCAGAATCGTATTGAAATGGGCATAAGCGTACAATTGAAAGGCGACATCGCTAGTGCCTGCCTACCCATTCCGAAAACTAATGCACGCCACTGCATATGCGTAATCAACCCATTACTGTCCCACTGCTGGGCGCGGGCCTTAGTCCACCGGGTTTAGGTCTTAGTCCACCACACTGGCCTAGTGATGGTTGGTGGACGACAAACATCATCGAGAATCTCACTCAGGTGTGCATGTATCGTTACGATGTTTTCCTACACCGTTGTGAACCATTATTTTAAAGTTAGAAGTATTAAAATTAAAGCGCAACTATTATTTTGTTGTGGAAATAATTATTTTTAAAGTGTGCCTCAAAATTTTGTTGTTGTTATATTAATTAATTTTCAGTGATTTTAAATAAATCCCTATTAAAAGTGTCAAAAATACATACTTACTTTGTGCTATAGTCAGTCTTGTTTGTAGTTATGGTCATGTTACTTCCTCTTAGCCTTTTCCCAATTATCTTGGGGTCAGCTTCCAGTCTAACCAAAAGCGGCTGAATACCAGTATTTTACACGGAGCGACTGCCATCAGACCTCCGCAACCCAGTAACTGGGCAATGTCGATATCCTAAGGTTAAACCGTTTGTCAGACTTTCGGGCTTCTGACTACCCGTAACGACTGTCATAGGTATTCGTATGACACCCGGGACCGACGGCTTAACGTGCTTTCCGAGGCACGGAGGGGTCTCGATGTGTAACAAATGGTCACCCATCCATGGACTGACCGCGGCAAGCGCAGCTTAACCTCGAAAATCTTACGATCGGTGCGGTTGTTATTTAGCCACGAGCCATGTTATAGTCATAGTCATGTTATTGTTATAGTCATGTTACTAATCTATGGAAAACCGAAGAGTTTTAGCCTCCAATAATAATTTAAATCATTTGCAACAATATGAGTAATTGACGATTTTATTAAAGAAAATGATCTACCAACTTCCCGTACCAGATCATTTTTTCATTCGACTTTTTTTTCAGGCAAAATCGCTAGAACTGTCCCTAAAAATAATCAAGCGTCGTAGAACTCAGCTGTATGCGAAAATACCCACTTATTTTTGATCAGCTGGAAAATGATGTCCTAATGCCCGGTTCCTATAAACAAAAACGAATCGTTGTGCTTAACAATGGTGACTTTTTTTATTCCCAAACTGGGCATATAAATAAAGAAAGAAAGAAAGAAAGAAAGAAATTTATTTGGCACGAAAGCAGTCAGACACACAGACAAAAAAAATCATAAGAGACAAAACAAAATAAAAAAATAAACAAAAAAAAAAAAAAATAATAAAGTATCTGTGTGTCTAGCGGCTGAGCCAAATAGGTTCAGTTCAGCATAAATGTCAGACTACTAGTGCCTGACGCTGGTTTTCAACTGAACCCACTGTGACGTAACCGATGTAAACCAGTTCCAAATAGATAAATAAATAAATAGCGTGCTTAAATAAATAAAAAAAATAATACTATTGAACTTTAATTACGGATGTCTCAGTGGTCATGCCCGTTCACTTAAACCAACATAAGTGTGTATATGGGCAGTGCATGTGTGTGTGAATATAGCTTTGTACTAATTTATAATAAATAGACTCGTAAGCTAATTTTACCTGTGATAGCTACTTCCATATGAGAGGGCTTAACTATGGTAAGCTTTGAGGTTTTTGCTTCATTATTGGTTAAGATACAAGAGTTTCAATTTTAACCAATAACGCGTTGTAAAATATAGGAATCGGTCATAAGTTCAGTGACATAAAAGTACATACCTCGGTCAGCTTAGGATGACACTTGCAAACGATCTTGTAAGCGAGTTATTAATTTTATACGTGCCTCAAATTACTCGCATGGTATCTTGACAGATTAACGTATACGATTGATGTAAATAAAAACTGAATTGCGATTATCCCGATACGGCGAAACAAATCGGTTTTCAGTTATGGCCACTATTTAAGTTATAAGCGATCAGAGTTGCGTAATGGCGCTGTAGTTTTGTAGACCTGTCAATGTCAAATACTCAATCAGAACGTCAATGTAGGTATGTTGTACACCTAATTGAATTTTAATATAGATAGATAGATATACTTTATTGCACACTAGAAGAAATAAAACAAGGAATACACATAATTAGGAACAGTACAAATGGCGGTCTTATCGCTTAAAGCAATTTCTTCCAGACAACCATTGGATGGAAAGACCAATAGAAAGAATATACCTACGTACCTAATCTTTTAGTTTAATTGTATTCATTCAACAACTACCTATACAGTTGCTGACTGTACAAAACAACGTTTTAACAGGTCTACATTCGCAGTGGCGCCACCTAGTGACGATTTTAGAACTTTTCAAAAAATGCTGTCGTTGCGTACGATGCCGATGTTCATGTTGTTCTATAAAACGTCACGCTGCAACGATGGCAGGAGCCGTGCGTTGAGAACAATAGCTCGTATCTCTGACTTTTCAAATTCATGTACCTGAGAGAGCTCCAAAATGTTCTTGATGGTGTGTGTCAATCAACCAGGCCAGCGTGGTGGACTAAGACCTTTTCATTCTGAGAAGAGGCCCGTGCCCAGCAGTGGGACAGTAACAGATTCATTGTGCGTACCTTCAACATTCTCTATCTAGGTCAGCACCGCCATCTTGCCATAAATTGCACCCCTAGCTTCATATCGTCATTAAATTTGAAGCATCCGTCCCTCAGATGGCTGGAACATGATCATTTATCATTTCGCACTCGGCCGTCACTGAAAAAATATGGCAAGAACAAATCGTGGGATACAGAACATTATTGGATAACATTAGTGTTGGGACAAAAAGTGGATCGTACAGGGTTGCTGGAAGAGCTAAAAAGGACCTTACGAATGGATGTACTAAGAAAACAACGTACAGTACGCGCGCGAATTGAATGCAGAGCTGAGGAATGCGTGAGGGAATGCGCTAGTGTTTTTAGATGACAAGGACAGCACTACATTTGTGGGCGTGTGAGGCGAGGCGTGCGGATAGCGGGGGGAGCTTCACCTCAGGCCGACTGCATTCAATTTGCGTGCCTATTGTACGTAAGTACTCTGTTTAATAAAAGCAAAACCTTCGGGGTGTAGAAAACAGATATATTGAAGATTGGTTCTGCAATACCAGACTTAGGTGTCCAATGTGCGACGTTACTTCCATTTCACCCGACTGCAGCGAAGCCCAAAATGAGGGTAATGTTATTTAAAATTCGATTTATGTTAACTTTTCTGATCTTTTTTTAACCTGGTTAAATCCCCATGTATACCTTTCACCCTGTGGAAGGCGGAAGGTTAAGTCCCACTCTTACCGACTAGAACCTCCACGGTGTTCCTCCGAGGATCAATGGCCAGGATCGTTCAACAAATCTTTTCACCTGCCGAATAAATGTATTGGCATGCATGACAAGAGCCTCCACGAATACGATACTGAAGTACATCCGACGCACCCTGGGCAGTCAGCCCCGCTACCAACCTTCCTGACTGGCTAGTCTTTTTACCACGGCATGAGCTATTCTCTCATAGCTCTTAAGCCCTGATCTCACGAACGCTTTTTCAGCGCGAGTTAAAAAAGCATTCTAATAGAACAAATAGCAACCGTATATGTGTTCACATGATAACACTTTTTTACCAAAGCTTATCCATTGTTCTCTCTTTAATGCACGTTCCAAAAGCGTTCGTGCGCATCAGGCCTTACCGACACGAAAGAAGAAGAATGCATTGGCTCATATACTCGTAGGTATGTTATTTGATTTTGGAATAAGCTGGTCTCTTAAATTTAGGTTTTCGTGAATATCAATCACGTTTAAAAGGTTCATAACAGTGGTAATATTTATTTTCGATACTTCGAAACATTCCGTTGAATTGTGTGGAAACGGGTAGTCATGGTATGAGCATGTGATGCGGAGGAACGAATAACATGCCGTGAGGAAAGTTTTGAGTATGAATGTGGATGGAGTAGAGGAAACCGAAGAAATGATGGATGGATATTGTGAAAGGTGATATGGCTAGAAAGGGGGTGACTACTGAGATGACGGCTAATAGAGATGTATGGAAGAAGAAGACATACTGCGCCGACCCCAAATAAGTTGGGATAAGGGCAGGAAGATGATGATGATGACTTCGAAATATTCCGAATTATAGGCATTCAAAGCGAGCACTTTTTAAAATGTCTACGGCCAGCGCTTTATTAGCGCCTGACGTTATCCGACATAAGTATTATTGGAGGTGTTGTGTCGCGTGAAGTATGCGCTAGATACGGCGCTTGCAAAATATATATGCTCATAACTTCAGTAACAAAAGATTTTTTTCAAAAATTCAAAAGTTTTGTTTTTTTTTATAAATACCATAAATAACCAGTAATTAGAAAAAGTAAACTAATTTTTTTTTTAGGAGATGAGTTCATTCGGGATACTGTTATTATATCTCCCTAGCCATTTCCCAACTATGTTGGGGTCAGCTTCCAGTCTAGCCAGATGTGGCTGAATACCAGTATTTTACACGGAGCGACTGCCATCATACCTCCGCAAACCAGTAACTGGGATTGCCCATACTCTAAGGTTAAACCAGTTGTCAGACTTTCGGGCTTCTGACTACACGTGACGACTGTCATAGGTATTCGCATGACATCCGGGACCAACTGTTTAACATGCTCTCCGAGGCACGGTGGGGTCTCGGTGTAACGAACGGTTACCCATCCACGAACTGACCGCGGCAAGCGCAGCTTAACCTCGCAAATCGTATGATCCACGCGGTTGGTATTAGCCGCGAGCCACTCGGGGTACTGTTATTACAAAAATTAAAGGACAGTTTTTAGTCTTTTGCTATTTTTAACCGACTTCCAAAAAAAGGAGGAGGTTATCAATTCGGCTGTATGTTTTTTTCTTTTTCGTACTTTATTAAAATGTTTTTTGCCTCACAACACCGTCATTTTTGAGTAGGTCCAACCATGTTTTAATTAAAGACACTAAAATGAAAAAAAAAATAACAAAAATAAAACCGACTTCAAAAAAATCGAAAAAGAGAATAAAATAATTAACATAAACATAATATAAAGTTACAGTATCAGAAGTCGGTGCCTTCAATTTGGTTCACCATGGATTAGCACCGACTTCTGATACTATAATTTTATATTATGTTAATTACTATATTCTTTTTTCGTTTTTTTGAAGTCGGTTTTATTTTAGCTACATTTATAAAGGTTGATAACCCTAAGACACGATTCAAAGAGAACCGTCTTGATTTTGTTTCCTATAATGCGAGGCTTTATTTTCTAAACAACGAAAGGACGGAGGAACACGCAAGTGACGGGAGATTGACCTGTCACGATTGAATTGAATTGGTTATTTATGCGTTGCTAACGATTTCTTCTTCTTTGAAGCAGATGGGATTCTGGCTTCTTATAGATATGGAGTATCAGTGAGGAGTTTGAAACGGCATTAGATGTTTAAATAAATTTATGTTTCAAAAATCTGCTAGAGAATTAGTTTTTAACATAAAAACCGATGTTCAATGTTAATGTCTGTTAACCCTTAAATAGATTTTGTCCGTTCTAAAGGACATATTAACAAAACTAACACAAGTTTACTATGAACAAGCTCTCGCGTGATTTGTGTGCTGCGTAACATTAATCAGGCTGTCTCTTTCTAACGTATGTAGAGAGAACGAACGCGCACTAGACGCGTAACAAGCAACGGTCATTCAAAAAATTGCAAATGCTGAAATGTTTTGTGCTCTTCATAAAAAATATAGTAAAGTAAGTATTACTTTGTTTTATGTTATTTCTATGTGTTTATAAGATTCTGTAATAGTTAAATGATAGCGTAAAGTAGTTATTTTGCAAAAAAAACTTACAATTTCTTCTTGATACGTGAAGAAATCTGAGTGTCACTTAAAACGGACATTGCCTGTAAACCTTTCAAAGTAGTTATTTTTCCGTTAGTCATTTAAAAGGGACACTGCCTGTAATCGCTTAAAAGTGGTGCTCTTAATGTTTGTCATTTATAACGGACAATACCCATCATTAGAATCGTTATATTCACTGCTTATTGAACTTTTTTTTATTTTTTTCTCTTTTTTTTTCAGTGATATGGTGGGAAAAGGGTGGAGATCCAAGAAAATTCTTACTCTTGTACCTCCAGACTCTGAAGATTTCGATTTGGAATCTGATGAGGATGAGTAAAGAAGAATAGGAGCACGTGAGTTTTGTCTCAATGCTTATAGTGCCTCGTCACCAACTTCATCACCCATAAGACATGTTTCTCTTAGCATGTACGGCTTACTTGAGGATCTTAGTGACTGTGATGACCTAGACCAAGAACAAGGTAATTCTAGGCTGATTGAAGATATCAATGACACTTATGTAAGTCGCACCACACGGCCACAGTCAGTAACTATAGAATCGTCGCCGCTCGTAGCTGTTCCTTCAAATCTACCACCATGCGATATAGGGACACCATTTACAACAAGACTAAGGACACGTCGTAACAGAAAAACAGTAAATGATGAGTCATCTCCGATGCCTCCACCGTCCATTTTACCTACTTCTAGAAAACGCAAGATGAAACATCTAGAGTTTTCATTTAAGAAAACTAAATATTCTGGAGCCATCGAAGTGGATACATGTACCAGCCCTGTAGAGCGATATGAAATGTTATCTCCTGAAAGATATTTAAAAAAAAAAACATATTGTGGATATGACTAACCTGTATTCAGTACAACAAATTGGTAGATGTATGTGTCTCAAAAAAAGAAATTGAAATTCTACTTGGTATTGAGATAATTATGGGTATTGTAAGAATGCTAGCTATCGAAGATTATTGGAGTAACGATCTTAGATTTGAGCCCATTGCGTCTACCAAGCCCATAAAGCGTTACAAATGTATCAAGCGCTATTTACAGTTTTGCGACAACACAAATGCAGACCAGAGTGATAGCTATCACAAAGTTTCTACGGTGATAGAACATGTACGTCAGCAATGTCTTAAAATAGAGGAGGAAAGATCATTTACTATCGACGAAATGATTATAACATATAAAGGTAAAAAGGCAGGTCATAGAAAACAATATAATCCCAAGGAACCACATAAGTGGGGCTTTAAATTTCTGGTACGAGCTGGAAGTTCAGGAATGGTCTACGACTTTTTTGCACACGACGGTTCAAATACATTTCGAAATATTACATTCACAGATTGGGAAGAAGACTATCTTGGTGTGGGGGTAAAACAGTCGAAAGATTGGGTAAAACTATATCTAACCCCACGTTGAGTATTTCTACAACTGGTTCATTTCGCTGGAGCTGCTTTTCTATTTGTGGAATGAATGGGGAATATTATCCTTAGGCACAATAAGAAAAGACCGACTGCGAAATTGTAGTCTCAGCAGTGTTAAATTCATGAAGAAGAAGGGCCGAGAAGCATACGAAGTAGCGTGTGATAATAATAGAAGATAAGCAGTTACTAAATGTGTAGATAAAATCAATGCATTCACATTGCTAACTCATTCTGTGCTTGTGCACAGAATGAGCTAGCAATGATTTTGTATTCATATGTAACATTAAAGTGCATGGTTCCTAAATGATAACACGATCTCAGAACTATTATTTTTTATTTATTTATTTATTTTTGTAAAACTTAAACTATCATTACAGTGATTAAGTAGTGATTAAGTAACGTTAAACTAGTGATTAAGTAACGTTTTTGTTATTTTAATTATTTGTTTACTAAGAATATTTTTTTAAGTTAAATTGGCAATGTCCGTCCTGTGTGACTGGCGTCGAACACCCATAGTTTATAGAATAATGGGCACTGTCATTTATAAGTGACATATGAAAACCCCACGAAAATAAATATATTTTTTATAATTTACAAAATATTTTTCTTTTCCCATCCATTTATAGCGTATAATCAGAACTTAATCAAAAAAACAAGGCAAGAAACACAGTGTGCCCGTTTAAGGGTTAAATAACAATAACACGCCTAAAATATAATATTTACTTTTGTTGAGGTATTTATCTACTGAGGAATTCCATATGGAAAAACCCAATAACACTTTGTCCGACCTGGGGATCGAACCCAGGACCTCACGAACAGCAGTCGCCTGGTTTTGTTTTTGTCGTCAAATAATTCGGTTCGTCTTTGGTTCGGTTGTGATTGATCAACGTATCTGTCATTGACCCCTAGGTCAATAAACCCAAGTAACATGTAGATACTTAGTTCACACAGAAACTGTTTACAGGACCCGTTTTAGCGGATCTTTTTTTATTTTGGTGATGGCGCCTGTAGTTGTATGAGCGAGTTCACATACACGACAGTATTCCGAATCCAGTAAAACAAACTGGATCCGTTATTTTTATCGTATCCTGTCTGCCAGATGCGACGCAGCTGCTAATTGTTTTACTGACCCGTCGGTACAGATGTGAACGACTCATCCAGTACCGACAGATCTGTTAAAACGGATCCGCTGTGTGAACGGGCGGTAATTGTAGATTTATCAAGACAAACACTTCTTTACACTTCAGCAGTGCAAAATTGACTTACCAAGTAATTAAACGAGATTGTCAACTAATAACACTTTTTAACTCAATTGTCTAATAAAGACAAATTCTTGGCCGGGAAACGTAAACAATTTAATTAAAGTTTCTAAATTAGTTTGTTAATAAAATCACTGTTTGATGTTTTGAAGCTGGCCGGCTGCTCGTACATATTGTTATTGTGCACCTCGGAAAATAATCGGGTCCTTGAATGGGGGTTGAGAATTGGGTTGAGTCGGGTTCAGTTCGAGATCCCTTGGGTAGGATAAGGAGGTCGAAATTAAGAGAGATGTAACGAGTTAGCATGTGTGTGGTTTCATCCAATTTTGTAGGCTAGGATTGTTTAACAAAATTACTGTGACCACTTATACGATTAGAGAGACACACGAATTACTAATTAAATCTTGGACTAAATAAATTGACTCTAATATTTGGAGATTGGATTCCATGATAAGATTCCACCAACTTAATATAATCAGGGGTAGTCTTTGCATTAATTCAAATTAAATGATTAATGAATAGCGTAGCGTAGCGGTTGAATGCTTGCCTTCCATGCAGGACGGTTTGAGTTCAATCCTGGCCCGCACCTCTGACTTTTCTAATTCATGTACGGAATAAAATTTGATATGACGGAACACAGAGTGAGGAAACCTGCACACAAGAGAGGGCTCTAAATAGTTCTCGATGATGTGTGTAGTCTGCCAACCCGCACCAGATCATCGTGGTGAACTAAGGCCTATACCTTTCTCTCATTCTGGGACCAGCCGGGCCCAGCAGAGGGACATTCGTCGTCTTCGTTTCGTGTGGTTAGTGACTCACCTGGTGTTAGAGTTTATGCTGCCCATGGTTGGTTGGTTGGTTGGTTATTTGGTTTCACATGCCGTCGAGAAATATCTTTCATGTATGGTTTCCTCACATGTTTTCCTTTAGCGTTTTTAAGCACGTGATAATTATACAATACGCACATGTATCCGAAAAGTTGAAGGTATGTGCCTTGGGTTCGAACTCGAGACCTGGCTATGACTTCGCTGTCCGACAGTCACACCACTAGGCTATAACTGCTGTAGAGTGAGGGACATTAATGAGCTAATCTTATAGAAGATTAAGGCCGAACTTTATTACATACATTATACAATTAAATTATTTATCTATACACAAATATCATTTACCTACATTTAAACCTAATATATACAATATAAAACTAAACTAAAAACATACAAATCTAAAGACAAAACTAACTACCTATATACAAAATTATTAAAATACAAATTATTCAAAAATATCACTTAGGCGTCAAAATATTCCTCCTCATCACCGTCATCCGGAAGCGTGCCCAGAAGACTGGCAGCGTTACCACGCTGGATGGCAACGCTTATTCTTTGGCCAAAGAATAAGCCAGCCCTCTGGTCACGCGAAGCGTCGACCAGCCTTTGGGCAATTTCTTTAAACAAAAGATGTGTACTCGGACCCCATGGCCCGAGCGTTTCGACCCCAAACGGCTCAAAGTCATAGCAACCAATGAGGTTACTATATTTGCGCCGCTTGAGGGCCTCCGCGGCCGCAGCGGCAGCGCCAGCACAGCCCGCCGAGCTAGGAAGATGGGATGGAGCAAGGGTGTCGACACAAGTTGCGTCCCATACCAAAGGCCTACCCATCTTCCATGGCAATAGCGACATGCCATCTGGTCTCTTCCCGTCGTCGCGTGCCAAACCATTCGGTTCTAGTACAGCTGGCACGCCAGCGGTGGCAAGAGCACGACGGATAATGTCGTTAATATTGGCGTGCCGTGCTATGCGACCTGCACTCCTGCAGCAAGACAGACCATGGTGTCCGAGGCTGTCAACTGCTTCACCACAATGACACCGATGAGGAGCAACACATGGAGCGCCCAAGCGCAGGCAAGTGGCGAAACGGAAACTTACGTCATCCAACATAGTGCCTACGTTGGATGACGGAAGTGCCTGAAGCCAAAGTCCCGACTCCCATTCGCCCACAGCCAAAAGACGAGCACGCTCGGCAGTATTGACAGACGTATTCAAAAGGTTTTTCCGTGTCAAACTGCAAAGCGGCTCGTCCCACTGTCTCTGGGAAGACGGATTGACGGGCAACACCGTATTGGGACAAGCCATTTTCCAGGCGTTCTCAGCATCTGTCAAGCACGGTACTTCAAAATCAACCAGTGAGGATGATAAGATTTTCCTGGTTAATTTCTCCGTACCGTGGACCGAGGACAAGAACGCCGGTAAACTAATACTAGAAATTTTGCGGACGCCGAGACCACCCAAACGAATGGGAAGTGTGGCTTGTAACCAAGCTCGGTCGTCCAGAGCCACGTTAAGGATTGATGTTAATGTGTTACGTATAATTTTGTCTACTTTGTCCAAGAGTAATGTATGTTTCCATAAATGGGAAGAACGGAGGCTATACGTAAATTTTGGTCCAAAACAACAGTATCGGATAATAGTAAAAGCCGAATGTATATTAATTTTGAAAAGCCTTTCCGAAATATCACTAAAATTTTGTATTTTTTCCTCGATGAAATTTGGAAAAGATTCTTCTAGGATTGGGGACCCTAGGAGGCGAAGTGAACTTTTTTCGATAATTTTGATATTTGGGGCTATTGAATTAAATTTTTGGAGAGTCTGTTGTCGGTCAAAAGTGTGGGGTAGGAAAATTTCACATTTAGATGGGCTGAGGTCTAGTCCAATAGAATTGAATTTTTGTTTTAAAAAGGTTAAATCATTTAAAACTGTATCTACGTCGCCGCCTAGGGTTCCATCGTCTAGGTACCATACGTTAAATTTTGAATTTAGTTGTCGAATAATGGGATTAATTGCTAAACTAAAAATGACTGGCCCAAGAGGGTCACCCTGTTGGCATCCAACGGCCGATTCTAAAAGGTTGTCTTTATATATTAATTTAGAGGGTTGCCTATAGCATTGCCAAAGAAAACTGTAAATTTTGGGTACTTCATTTTTAACTTCAGCCAGCAAGGTGTCCCGGTTTACGGAGTTGAAGGCGTTCTTTATGTCAACCTTGAGGATGACCTCTCCTTCATTTCTGTCTAAAAATGTAGTTAGGGCGTGTACGGCAGCCTCACAACCCCCTTTTGAACCGAAACCTAGTTGCAGGGGCTGGAATTTGCTGGCCAGGGTTTCACTATAGAAGGCGCAGCAAATCTTGGCTACCATACGCCGGTAAGTGCACCCTACGGCAATGGGACGAATGCCGCCATCTCTCTTGCGCAGGGCACAAAGATTGGCCCCGTACAGAATCTCGATGACGGATTCGTGCACATTGCCGGAGAGTATCAAATTGGTCAGAGCCGTGAGCTCCCCCAAAAGCGACTCACCAGCTTCCCCGGCGCCGAAACACGTCAAGTCTTTCAGATGTTGAGGTGTCAAGCCGTCGAGGCCACCGGCGGAACCGCTCCTGAAGGAACCCACGGCTGCGACCAATTGGCGGGCTGTAATAGTAAGGTTGTCGGAGTCAGGGTCAGGGGGGTCGGGGAAGGAGAGATCATCCGCAGGAGCAGGGTGCTTACTCTGCAGAGCTGTAAGTGTCTCTGCAGAGTAAGGCGCCAACACATCACTGCTAAAGAGTATCCTGGCTGCACCCCCAATATCACCTTCACCTAATTTGGATTCTACATGTTGACATATACCTCTTGGTGAGGTGTGGATCTGTGGTGGTAATTTTGAGTCGAAATTTTGGGTCGGAAAGTTACAATTATCTTTAATTTGGGTCGTCAAAGACTTTTTGTTTGCCAAATTCTTTTGGACATGTAAAATCCTATAAGGGAAGGTGAGTAGTTGTTCCCAAGCACGTTGCGAGTTTTCCCGGACGGCGAGACGGACACATCCTGCTAAATGGTGCGCAACGGCAGGTCTGGCGCCGCGGGGAACTCGCTTTAAAACAGGAACAGTTTTTTTAATTTTGAAAGTCTTTGCCAAAACGGATCAAGAGTAGGTGTTGGTGTAGTAGGTATGACGCTGGGGTTTGAGGAGGCATTTTGGAGTTTGTGGACTTTCCCAAAATGCACGTTCAAACCCCGCTTACCTTGAAAAAAACGCGCTTGAGGACAGTGGGGACATCTGACCAGGACATCCAGTGACGTGGAAGGTTGACAAGCACTTATTTCCGCATTGCCACTTAACATTAAATATTACTATTTACACTTAGATTATTATACAAAAACAAAAAAAAAATATTTACAAAAACGTAAAATAATATTACAAAAACTGAAATGTCATGAAGTGGAATTGTTTGTACACGTAACGTAGCGACTAGCGACAGATCTTCGGCCAATGGGGTGTGCGCGTAAACAATATTTTATAATTCAGCACGAATCCGGAGCTTGCAACTAGTAACGCCTACGTTGCCACGGTAACGTCAGACGTGGCGTCTTCACTGTCAGGATGATTATTGGCAAAAGGTCGGGATAATTTTTATGATTAGGACTTATGCGCACGCTTTTGGGTTCGGCTATCTCACTATGGGGCTATTCTGCCACCATTGACTAAGGCTGCTTTACTTTTCCCCTTTATAAAAGCAGATTTATTATTTTAAAACATTTAAAGCAGCGCTGTCCCACACGTCGTTTTGACGTTTTTTTTTTTTTTTTTTCTATTTTTTTTTTTTTGATGAGCTAATTATGTGTGTAATTATCAGTAAATATTTTTTTTTACAAATTTTGTCTTTCAATGTCTTTCTGGCTTTTTACGTCACATAAGTACATACAAGTTGTAATGCTTCACCAACATGGTTATTAGAGAGAAAAGCGAAATATAAAAAACACTTGCGCGTAACTGCGTCACTTGTACACGCTTCAACACGGAACACCATGTAAAACAATAGTTCCATCCAAACTTTACATTTTTATGACGTTTAAAAGCGTCAGGTGTTTCCACCAGCCCGGTCCATTATTTATAGGGCGCCGGTCGGCCTGAGAGCGCATTAAGTGTCAGTAATAATTGATGAGCGCATGTGTGCGCTTGCTGTGTATACAGGGTCGTTAGACATGAGTGCATGAATAAATAGTACCCGGTTTCGGCGCACACTGTGCGACTTTTTGTCGCAAGTTTTTTTTGGCTAAGTGAAGTATCTGTGTGCTCTTTTGAGGCTACCAGATTATTCAGGACGGAACAGAGTGTTGTCATACGTTTTTTTTTGTCATACTAGTAGAAATCTTGTATAGTCACATTGGCGTCTTTGATTATTAAATTACGATTTCACATGAAGCCTTGGATTAGAGCAACATGTCGTGGGACTTGACGCTCGCACACACCTGATCGAAGCGGTCGCTTTGCAACATGTCCGGCGTCATGTAGAAATGCCGCACAGTATTGCGCGTAACGTTGCCGGGCAGTCTGCAACGTTGCAGCGCCACGTAAACTTAATGTTGCGCGTCATATTGGGGACCATTTTGTCCCCTAGTGAACGCAAGGTTTGAAGCAACTGACACTAACATGTTAATTTCTTATAGCGCTACTCTCGACAGCCCAAATATATGGAGACATTATTTGGCGAATATTTTGTCCGCGCAATATATCGTCACTGCTGGATTCTTTGCCCTAGGCAGATGAATGTGGTTTAGGAGTAAGACCGTTTTTAAACGCCTAGCATAACATCACGCCTGTATTCCCTTTAGGGTTGGGCAGAGGTGTATAGTAACACCTTCATTTCGCCGTTATAAGTCCCATGTAAGCGGGCGAGCCTATTGCCATCAACCAGGCACACATCCAAACTCCGAACTGCGACTGAGGAATTCCACACCGAAAAACCCAATAACATTTTGCCCGATCTGGGGATCAAACCCAGAACCTCACGATCAGCAGTCGCATTTGCCACCACTAGACCGACAAGGCAGTTACCACGCATAACATGACACGACAAAACATAGTGATGAGTCCGAACGTCATCTACGATCCGTGTACTGTTACGGGGTGGGCTACTGAAGACTTAAAAAATAAAACCGACTTCAAAAAAACGATGAAAAGAATAAAATAATTACCATATTATAAAATTAACAGTTTCAGTAGTAGGTGCTAATTCACGCTGAACCAAATTGAAGGCACCGACTTCTGAAACTGTTAATTTTATAATATGGTAATTATTTTATTCTTTTCATCGTTTTTTTGAAATCGGTTTTATTTTTGTTAAAATGTTTTTTATTTTTTTCGTTTTAGTGACCTTAATTAAAATATGATTGGACCTACTAAAGACGCAGCTCGTAACATAATCATATCATCACATTATGCGTACTGTTCGTCATTGAGGAGTTCTATTGTCTATCTCCGAAGTTCTTCATCAGATCTTCACCAAATTTAAATGGGACCAATTTGGAAGTATATCCTTTAAATAAAAAAAAAATCTAAATCGGTTTATAAATGGCGGAGTTATGAGGTAACAAACATAAAAAAAAAACAAAAAAACATACAGACGAATTGAGAACCTCCTCCTTTTTTGGAAGTCGGTTAAAAAAAAAGACTTTTTAGATTAGCTGAAACGGTTTAATCCAAAATTAACTATTACAAAGAGATTGTGTCCACATCAAAGTCCAAAGTAGATCTGAACTGCGTTACGCCGGAAATGCTTACGATGAATTTCGATTGACGTCATGAGACCTAATTAGTAATATCACAAAATAGATAGGTACAGAAGGCAATCTACATACAAGTGCGCTCGAGCAACGCACACATAGACACTACTCACGGGCACGATATCTCGGACCGTTTGGGACCAGAATGCGAGTGAGTGCGAGCGCGAGTGCCATGCGCTTGAGAGAGATAGATATATAGATAGAGCGACCGCCGAGCGTAGGTATGAAAAGTGAAGTACATACATGTGATTGACTTCTGTACACAACTGAAGCATAGTCAGCAGTTTACTTTATAATGACTTTAGAATATAAAATATTATAACAGTACCTACTGACCTTAGAATTACGTCACACCTCTTAGAAATATGGCGCTCGGAGTCATCGCTATAGTGTTGTGGCAGTTGAAAAACGACCTTAAAAACCCTAGGAGAAATCTCCTGTGTCGAGCGTTTACGGACACAAATCTCACATGCACAAACACTCAGACCCGGAACAATTATCTGTAGGCCATACAAATACTTGTTCCGTGCGGGAATCGAACCAACAGACCGCGGCGAACAAGCCAAGCACTCAGCCACAAAACAAAAATCTAGGACTTATAATCATAGCGTGCATACTATCAGATAGCCTTTCTTTCCCATCAATAAAGAAATCCAGAGTCATTTTACACTTGAATTTAATAAAGCTTAAGTTTAATAGGAAAATTCCGTCCCGTCTACTTCCATGTTCATTCGCCACGTCCGATTGGATGCCAACGGGTCCGTTTAATTTTTCTTTTGAATGGAATCCAGTGCAGTGCCAGTTCAAGTAATTGGACTTTAAATAACAAACAAATTCTATAGAATAGTATTGACGATAGTTGGTGATCTCACCTTGTGATTTGATTTTTGCAATACAAACTTTTTAATAAATAAAAAAAACGCAAGTTCTATTTTGAATTTTTCTTAGCGTGTCGATGGCAATCTAAATTGAGTCGGCCCAGAACTTAGCTACGAGTTTAGCGTTATCAGTAGCGTAAATTAGTTCCTGTAACGTGCAGGTATCAGGGCACGCAGTGCATGATGTCAGGTGTCCCATCGTTTGTGGAACAGCACCACATTTACACTCCAGACTGGAATCGTCTATAAATCTCCACCTGAGCAGAGTTTTCCTGCTTCAACCAACCTGGGTCCGGAGCCTGTTTAGAGATTTCCAGGTTAGCCAAGGCAACTCATGTCCAGGTGGGAGATTTTCAGCAGGTGGGACAAATGGGATTGGTTGGGAAGCACCATCACGCCACAGCTTAAGTCTTAGTTACACAAGGTTAGTCGGAAAGGGGGTACTAAGCCGAAAGGGTGTTAAAGTACCCATAATAATGGATAACTTTTGTTCTGCAACTTTCCCCAAAAGTCAATAGTTTAAGAGGAATAACATTTCAAAGATTTCATAAAAAATACGCTAAATTCTATCTATCCTCAACTATAATCAGCTGTGTTTACATTTTAGGTCATATTTGGGGTCACGGATTAGAAGCTCTATTTTCAGAATTCGTAACTAAAGCAGGGATGAAGATTTTTTGAAAAAACTAAAATAAAAATCATTTTGCACAGAATTATTTTTGTCGAATTTTGAAAGTCTAACACTTTTTTTAAAACAAGCATCAGTGATACATTAAGTGGTCCGCTGCATAGTACCCCCTTTCCGACTAACTTTGTATTTAGTTTAAAATAAAAAGTTCAAATCGTTCGTAAAAGCAGCAGAGAGAATCGCATAAACAATACTGGCAATGGCTATGTTATTTAAATCTATTATATCGAGTATTGTTTGCGATATTAACAATTTTGACGTCGAGTCGATCGCTGTTAGGCTCCTGTTTCAATGTACGTAAACTCAGTAAATAATTGTATTGCCCATGATTTTAATAGAAAATAAGTGTCAAATTATTTAGGTTTGAATAGACGAAAATTGTTTCTGTCACCCTGTATTGATATTTCGTATAAAAGCGTTGCTGTTATAATTTGTATGTTGACATTAGATTTGGTTTTGAAATTGCAGGTTATTGAATTAATATTGTGTTTAATTAATATCCAGCGATGTTGGTAAGTACTTGTAAAGTGGTAGTGTGGCGGCATCTATCCACGCCACATGAGAAATTCGCAGCATGACGAATGTCTAGCAGACTACAGCGACAACAATGACAGCTATCAAAATGAAATGTCACAAATCCTGCATCGCGGTATCAAGATTTGACACAGAGTTAGTATATATACAACTTCCCAACATCAACCGTTGGGCAGTGGCCCGCCAGGCATAAGACCCGCCTGGTAGGAGTTACTCCCTTTTCGCAAGAGGAACTCCATACCTCGTTCCCTTACAGTAGTTATTTTCGTTGTGATTGCTGGGAATAGGTACCTACAGGGCAAAGTGATATTGGGTTTTTCCGTGTGGAATTTCTCAGTAGCACCCTGGAGTTTGGATTTGTGCCCGATTGATGGCAATAGGCTTGCCCCCTATTACATGTGACTTAAACATAACTGGCGAAACGAGGGTGCACTTAAAACACCTCTGACGAACAACCATTCGGGGAATAAAAGCGTGATGCTATGTTAAAAAAAAGATTGACAAATTACCAGCTCACTAGAACGCTGTATCTCAAAATTATGGCGTTTTAACTGGTTTATAGTAGTAAAAAACTACTATACCCTATTTGTAGTGAGAAGGATTGAGAAATGTATGTTAAGACGGTTTGGTCATGTAGAGAGGATGGACGAAAGGAGATTAACGAAACAAGTGTACAAGGCGAGCGTGGATGGAACAGTTGGAAGGGGCCGACCTCGGCGAACTTCTCAAAAAAGGCCAAGTTAATAGCACCCTAAACCGACGAGCATGCATGAGAAGGTTAATGAATGTAGATGAAGCGAAAAGGGGGTGTCAAGATCATAGCAGGTGGAAATCTATAGTCTCTGCCTACTACACCAATGGAAACAGGCGTGATTGTATATATATATGTTTACATGTATACCCTATTCACCCTTACGAAAAATTAAAATGTAAATAACATTTTTGATTACTCTTAATAAAGATATTTTCTGTAAAAATTTTCATAACATAAATTTTTAACAAAACGAAATTGTGTGATGTTTATCTATTTGAAACACATTTTATTAAAGTATGTTTCGAACTTTTCATCGATTTTACAGAAAATATATCTATCTCCTTTTCATGTGGTTAGTGACTAACCTGGTGTCAGAGTTTATGCCGCCCATGGGCCTCTGACTTGGCTTCACATGCCGTCGAGAAATATCTCCCAGGCATGCCGGTTTCCTCACGATGTTTTCCTTCACCGTTTTTAATCAAGTGATAATTATACATGAATCCGAAATTCAGAGGCCTTGGGTTCAAACTCGAGACATAAGACTTGGCAGTACGACTGTCACACCACTAGGCTATCACTGCTTATAATGTAGAAGAGAAGAGAATATCTCTATTAAGAGTAGTCAAATGTTGTTTACTTTTTATTTTTTCGACCGTGAATAATATACAAGGTTAGTCGGAAAGGGGGTAGTAAGCCCAAAAGGTGTTAAAGTATATAATAAGGGATAACTTTTGTTCTACAACTTTCACCAAAACTTGATAGTTTAAGAGAAATAGCTTTTCAAAGATTTCGTAAAATATACCTGTGCTAAAATCTGTCTATAGCTACGATCAATTACAAATTGTGTTTACAATTTAGGTCATATTTGGGGTCACGGATTAGAAACTTAATTTTCTGAATTATTCATAAATATAGCAGGTATGTTTTATTTTGAAAAAAACTGAAATAAAAATTATCGACCTTTGAAATTTTAACACTTGCTTTAAAATAGTCATCAGTGATACTTTAAGTGGCCCGCGGCTGAGTACCCCCTTTCCGAATAACCTTGTATAATTATTATGTAGTTACTTTATTCAACTCAAACCAAAAAAATAATATTATTTAAATATATCCACTGCTCCCGCTTACGGTTTCCTCATAAATCGTCAGTACTGAACCCCCAGTTTTAACCGGAGATTACCGAGTGCTCTGCGGCTTTCAACCGGACAATATTTCCAGCCGGCTTCTTTGCAGGCTTGCGGCCGACGCGGGTCCGGAGCGGGCACGAACCGACTTTGTTTACTTACGATTCTGTGCCTCGTGAACGGGTGGGATTGTTATTTTCGTCTGCATATTGGATTCTGTTCGGGTTATTAAAATTGCAATGATGGAATAAAAAGCTAATATGAAACCTTTGGGTTATAAAGATAATATTTTTATGTTTTAGAATTATTTCTCTTAACCTTTTTCCAATTATGTTGGGGTCACATTCTAGTCTAACCATGCGGCTGAATACCAGTATTTTACACGGAGTGACTGCCATCAGACCTCCGCAACCCAGTAACTAGGCAATGTCGATATCTTACGTTTAGACCGGTTGTCTATTTCCAGGCTTCTGACTACCCGTAACGACTGTCATAGGGGTATTCTTACGACAATTTGCTTCCGAAGCACGGAGGGGTCGCAATGTGTAACGAACAGCCACCCATCCACGGACTGACCGCGGCAAGCGCAGCTTAACCTCGCAAATCTTATGGTTGGCGTGGTTGTTAATTAGCCATGAGCCCCCGAGAATTATCATGTTGTATCCCGTGTGGGGGATGGGCTAGAATACAAAACTTCCTCACCGCACGCTGAGAATTGCCGCGTGTTGTATGATTCAAGAAAACTCAGCACGCTTGATTTTAGAATCTTTAGGGCCGGACTCCACGAAAGCGGAAAGGAGAGGAGATGTCTCGATCAACCAACAGGATCGTGTTATTTTCACATCTCTCCGCTTAGCTTCAACTCAAAACGAAATCCTATTGGCTGTTTACGAGACATCTCGTCTCTTCTCCGCTTTGGTGGAGTCCAGGCCACACAGTACGCCTGCCTAGCTACCACCCTCATATTACACAGTCCGTCCAAGCAGTTTACTGTGTTCCATTGTGTGTATGTGAGTGCTAGAGGGGTATAGGGGAATTCCTTTATATCTCAGTTTCTAGGATTCGTGTCCTCCATCTTAGACGCTGTCTGCGCTTACCATCAGGTCCATTTAGTCCAGGTATTACCAATGGATGCGTGTTGTAAGATTCAACAAAACCCAGCACGCTTGGTGGCAGGATCTACCTATACGGTATGACTGGTTAGCTACCGCCCTCACAGTAAGGTTGCGCCAAGCAGTTTACTGTGTTCCGTCGTGTGTATGTGAGAGCCAGAGGAGTATAGGGGAATCCCTCTATATCTATGTTCCTTGCATTCGTGTGCTCCATCCTAGACCCTATCTGCGCTTACCATCAGGTGTGACTAGGGTCAAACGCGACCCAGCCAAGATTTTTTTTTATGTACCTTCCTACCGAAAACGAAGATTCTGGATTCTTGATCCAGAATCTTCGTTTTCTCCCAGAACAGCGTAACATCTATCTTGCATGATGTTTTATAGCACCAAACATCAATTCTTTTCAATTCTCCACGCTTATAAATGAATTAAACCGTGCGTAATAGGGAAATCTGTTTGTAAGTACGTAAACCCGGTTTTGAAACCCGGTTTCCATCCGGATTATAACGAATTCTGTCCGTTCACTGGAAAAAGGACGGCGTTTTAAAATTGGTTCATTTTTTAATTCCATTTTTTTTTTCATACTTTTGAAATATTCATGTGCGGTTTCGTTGGGTTTGAATGTGGGCAAAGTTTTTGTATTTATTTTCATTGCTAAGCATAGCGGTTATGATGTACTTACTGAATTTGTTAATAGCAGTTCAACATTTATTTCTAACTAGCGGCCCATCCCGGCGTCGCACAGGTGGACATTTTTCCCGTTTTTGCAACATTTTTCATTTATGCTCCGCTCTTATTGTTCGTAGCGTAATGTTATATAACCTATAACCTTCCTCGATAAATAGACTATCCAACACAAACAGAATTTTTCAATTCCAACCAGTAGTTACTGAGATTAGCGCGTTCAAACAAACAAACTCTTCAGCTTTATAATATTAGTATAGATTAATTATTTATACCAGGTTAGTCGGAAAGGGGGTACTAAGCTGAAAGGGTATTAAAGTACCCATGGATAACTTTTGTTCTACAATTTTCCTCAAAAGTCATTAGTTTAAGAGAAATAGATGTTCAAAGATTTCATAAAAAAATCGCCAAATTCTATCTATCCTCAGCTATGATCAGCTGTGTTTACATTTTAGATCATATTTGGGGTTACAGATTAGAAGCTCCATTTTCTGAATTCGTAACTTAAGCAGGGATGAATAATTTTTGAAAAAACTAAAATAAATATCATTTTGCACGGTTTTATTTTTTGTAGAATTATGAAATGTTAACACATTTTTTCAATCAATCATTAGTGATACATTAAGTGGCCCGCGGCTTAATACTCCCCGTTCCGACTAACCTTGTATAACAATGTAACCATGAGCCTATTATGAAGCTAATATTTATTCTTATTTAAAACCAACAATTTACATAATCTATACTACTTAATACGTACCTACACAATAAGTATAAAAATACAGTACAAAAATAAACCTACACCCGGGAGCAATGAATCCGGCTCACTAACATAAACAAAACCATATTATCCCTCATTTACACCTAGGTATAAAACATGTATCAGATATTTTTTTCGAAAAAATTATTTCAAATATGCATACTTTACGTAGCAAACAATTATGTTGATCTTTAAAACACTTGTTTGAAATATTTTACACATGATCATTAAGTGTTAATACTAAGTAATTTCTTTTAAAAAGATCTTTACACAAATTATGTTTATAACTTGTTTTTAGGTGTAAACGAGGGGTTTAACCCCTAAATTTAAATGTTAAACAATATTTTCCGAATTATTAAGGTTTATGTTGGTGACCCGGATTCATTGCTACCGAGTGTATATACAAAAGGCACACTTACCCGTCGAAGTACGTCGCTGTCATCTAGAAGCGTGGCAACGCTAATTCTTTGGCCAAAAAACAAACCAGACCTTTGGTCACCCGAAGTACATATTGACAAATCTCCAAGCGATTTCCTTAAAAAGGAGGTATGCACTCGGACACTATGAAGCAAACGCTTCAACCCCAAATAGTTGTAAGTCTTATTTTTTATCACACGTTGACACAAAACTTGAAGAAATTATAGCCGAGAGAAGAATGGATGCCGGACGTCCTGCAACAAGATGGGTCGACGACATCAAATCTGTCCCGACTACCTAGATGCGACTGGTACAGGACCTCGGTGGATTGCAAAAGAGGAGATCTATGCCCAACTGTGGGACTGTGGAGGCTGAATATGACGATGATGATACATTGACACAAAGGCAGAATACGTTTCTTTACATAGTATGAAACAAAGTCGCTCCCGCTGTCTTTACGCTTAGGTAGATCTTTTAAACTACGCAACGGATTTTAATGCAGTTTTCAGCAATAGGTAGAGTGATTCAAGAGGAAGGTTTATATGCCTAATGAGTATCTAAATTGCACCCGTATGAAGCCGGGGCGGGTCGCTAGTATAAAATAAACAAATAGTATAAAGGCCATTAGCAGCTATCTACAATTGTTTTCAAATTCGTAACAAACAAAGCTAATGTCGTATCCAAAGTTCCATTCGCAATCAATTTAAAATTTTCAATTTCACAGTACATTTGCATTGTCTCAGTTAGATGTTGTCTAGTCATGCCGAGTGCTAACTGCAATTTACCAGATAAAACCAGCTGAAAGAGTTTTCTAGAATTTTCTTTTGCATGTAATTTTGTTAGGTTTTAAGCGATTTTATTTTATTTTAGAACACTGTGTGGAGTTTATTACTCGTTAAAATGTGCAATTCTTTTGTGGGAATACGTTTTTGTTTCATATTTGCAGAGTATATAAGGTGGTATGAATACTAAATAGCGTTTACAGTTCATGTTAATTATTTTTATCAATTATTACTGTGAATGTAGTGGTGGCCAAGAGGTTATGAACCCAGTCGTTTACGTAGGTGGCGTGTCGATCTAGATGTGTTTGCGGGGCTGATATGGTTAGAAACGGCATAAAATAGAGAGGTTTCCTAGACAAAAAAAAATATTTTACAAAAAAATTAAACCGACTTTAAAAAAGAATAAAATAATTACCATATAAAATTAACAGTTTCAGAAGTCGGTGCTGATCCACGCTGAACCAAATTGAAGGCACCGACTTCTGAAACTGTTAATTTTATATGGTAATTATTTTATTCTTTTTTGAAGTCGGTTTTAATTTTTTGAAAAAATGTTTTTTTTTTCATTTTAGTGGCCTTAATTAAAACTTGGTTGGACCTACTAAAGACGCTGCTCGTAATATAATCACATCATCACAATATGCGTACTGTTCGTCATTGAGATGTGTCGTCGGTGAGATCTTCACTAAATTTAAATGGGACCAACTTCGGAGTATATCCTATCCATTAAAAAAAGAATGATCAAAATCGGTTCACAATTGGCGAAACTATCGATGAACATACACAAAAAAAAAACATACAGACGAACATAGTAACCTCCTCCTTTTTGGAAGTCGGTTAAAAAGGGGACGTCTTTGCTCAGCGGTGGGACATACAAAAGTCTACAAAAAAAAACTTTCTTAATGATATGAGACGCAACCACTGATAAATGTTACCTAGTAATCCTGTGAAACTTCGCCAGTTAATTTGAACCTTGCACCATTTTACACTGTTCAAAATAAATAAATATTCTTCTTCTTCTTTTCGTGTAGTTAGTGACTAACCTGGTGTCAGAGTTTGTGCCACCCATGGACCTCTGATTTGACTTCACGTTCTGTCAAAAATATCTCTCAGGCATGCCGGTTTCCTCACGATGTTTTCCTTCACCGTTTTTAAGCAAGTGATAATTATACAATACGCACATGAATTCGAAAAGTCAGAGGTGCGTGCCTTGTGTTTGAATTCGAGACCTATGACTTGGTAGTCCAACGGTCACACCACTCGGCTATCACTGCTATGATAATATTATTCTATTCTATAACAAAATCCAAAGAAAAACCATGAAAAGAACACATACCTAAACAAACGTGGTTCTAACTGCATCGGTTAATTGAACCGCCAAGAATACAAGCAGACCAACAGTACTGTCGTGCACAGATATTAAAAACTCGGAGCGATAATTAAAACATCGATTCGAAGTCGGACCGAAAAAATCGAGTCACGGCTGAATAGTCCGAGATTGAATTTCTCATCTTCCCGGCGGGCCGTGGAAATTATTATGTCGCTTGCAGCGCCCCCGTCTTCGTCCCAGTCGATTGCTCAATTTATCAATACAGCTTTCCCCATTCAAAGATTAAGGAGTTCTTTGATACGCAGATACGATACTGGTTTGGAGGAATAGTAGTTTTTATCGATACGATTATGTGAAGGTGGAGGATCGATTAGTTTAACAGACTGCCCTCTAAAGGTGTTATTACACCAATCAATCGATCGTCGATCGACAATCGATCGATTGCTCTGGTAGAAGAAACTATCGATCGACGTCGACTATTCCATTCTACCATCGATCGATGCCGTCGATGGCCGATCGATCGATTGATCTGGTGACACCCTAATATGTAGAGTTAATGCCCCACCACGTTGAACAACCAGATTAGCAAAGTTCACTTCATCGTTAACGCAAATGATAATCAAATTCTGATCCAAACAGGTTGGTGGTCCCGAAGTCAGTTTTCTTGCATCTGTGAGCGGCTTACCACTTTAGCACCGGCTCAGCTGTCAGCCAGTGGCTGGGTGCTCCACCGTGCAGGTGAGTCTGCCTTTAGGGAAACAGAATGTTATGCACATATTAACTTTTATTTAAATCTTATAAAATTAAAACCATACTTGCTGGTAACTCAAACTTGTATTTTACGGAAATATGTTTCGAAACAAAGTGTATTCTATCTTTATTTTTTCCACATGAACTATATGTTATGTTACACCTTACCATACCAAATTTTCTTTTGTACCCTTTGCTTCAAGAAAATCCTTTTTGCCGTCTTTTCTATCTACTTCCACAACTGTTTCTAATACTCAAGCCAGGCCGACGTCTCGACCGCCGATTTATTTGGAGCGGGAACCCAGACTGTATCACTTACGTAAGATTTACTCGTTCCACCGCCGTGAAGATATTGCTGACTGCCGTGTTTGATTGTGATGGCTGCGGACTTAATGAAGAGTTCATTCTGAAGATGCATTTTAGGCTTCATTTTGTCCCTTTGTAAGGAACAACCCTAGCTTTTATGAAAAGGCCGTACATCTTAATTGTTTGGCGGACTTTCTGCTATTGAGGGGCTCATGGTTAAATAACAACCGTGCGGATCATCCGATTTGCGAGGTTAAGCTACACTTGCCGCTGTCAGTCCGTGGATGAGTGAATGTTCTTTACACATCGAGAGCCCTCCGTGCCTCAGAGAGCACGTTAAATCGTCGGTCCCGGGTGCCATACGAATACCTATGACAGTCGTTACGAAAAATCGGAAGCCCGAAAGTCTAACAACCAATCTAAGCTTAGGATATCGGCATTGCCCAGTAACTGGGTATCAGAGGTCAGTTGGCAGTAGCTCCGTGTAAAATACTGGTATTCAGCCGTATTTGGTTAGACTGGAAGCTGACCCCAACATAGTTGGGAAAAGGTTAGGCAGAACGAACGAACATTTTAACATTACTCAAAGTATTTTTAAGCTGACTAAAATCACAAAACAATTGCTTTAATATTTTCATGGAACAACTGCCATCAGACCTCCGCAATCCACTTACTAGGCAATGCCGATATCCTAAGGTTTAACCGGTTGTCAGACTTTTCGACTTCTGACTACTCGTAACGACTGTCATAGGTATTCGTATGACACTACGGACCGACGGTTTAACGTGCTCTCCGAGGCACGGAGGGGTCTCGATGTGTAACGAATGGTCATCCATCCACGGACTGACCGCAGCAAGCGCAGCTTAACCTTGTAAATGTATAACGTACCCATTACTTGTTTAATAAATTTCAAAGACGTACCGTCGCTGGGCAGTGAAAAAACCTCGTAACGCACAAATTCATTTATATTTTTTGTTATTCATTTGTGGGGTAAAAAACCTTGTAATGCATATTTAGAACGAACGTGCACAGCTCTAAGATGAAATAGATTGATGAATAGATAATAAAACAGAAGAACCTTACTACTACACTTCATTTCTTTTTTAACAGGAATTTATTATCACCTCCTTTAAAATGACGTTCATTGCAGTTACGAGGTTTTCACTGCCCAGCGACGATATATGAAATTGATAATTAAAGTAGTTTATTCACCTTAAACGACGAGAAAATCTTTATTAGCTAACTGCTAAACTAATCCCAAATCAAAAAGGTCAGACTACATTAAAACGGAGCCGAACGCAGATACAACTCGACCAGCAAAGATTTAATTTACCCTTAAAATAGGCATGTTGGGTACCCATCTACGTCGTGGTCGTCACCGCAAAAACGATTCGGGTCCATCCCGGCGGGTTTTGTCGCTTGATGTAATATTAAAATGTAGGTAAATGAGCCGAACGACGGATTTGGGCCGTGCCGAAGTATCGTCGTGTGTTTTGACAGGGTTAAAGAATTTGTTGTTAATTGTTACATTAATTTAAAACTGTTACGTTGGTCTAGTGGTGTTAAGTGCGACTGCTGACCGTGCGGTCCTGGGTTCGATACTCAGGTCGGACAAAGTGTTATTGGATTTTTCCGTGTGAGATTCCTCAGTAGCAGCCCGGAGTTTGGATTTGTGCCCGGTTGAGGGCAATAGGCTCGCCCTCAATTACATGGATCTTACACGTTACGGCGAAATGAAGGTGTTACTATACACCTCTGCCTAACCTTTCGGGGAATACAGGCGTGATGTTATGTTGTTACATTAATTGTGGTAATAGGAATGTAATTTACTAAAATAACTAAAGGAAACCAATTCTACTAAACACACAAAGTTGTTGCAAAACCGCAATCGTCAGTCAGTTTCTGTCAAAATTTTAGATTTCGTTTTTGTTGTCAAACAATTTGATAGTTTTTTTTTTAACTTTGCCCCAGCCTTGGATTTCTCCTGTATCGTGGGTGCGTTTACAAACACAAATCTTCACACGCACAAACATCCAGAGCCGGAACAACTATCTGTAGGCCATACAAATATTTGTACCGTGTGGGAATCGAACCTGCGATCCGTAACGCAGAAGCCTATCACTCAGCCACTGCACCCAACGTGTCGTCGGAGCCGAAAACTGTCTGAATCAGCTTTGATTCTGATGCAATTGATCGACGTTTCTGTTAGTAGAATTGAACCGAGGCGAATAACTCGGATCAATTCTACTAACATAATAAATAATTTTTACTGGAATAGGTATCTTTTCCACTACAAAACAGCTGTTTAAATTAACTACAACATTAATTACAAACAATTTATTCGCTCCAATTAACGCATTAATAATTCGAATGAAAACGTTCCAACATCAAAGAGAGTTGTTAATTATTAATGTTAACTATTACAAACTGTCTCAGAAGGAACAAGAAACCAATACTTGGGACCTCACAAAGAAACGTCGGCGGAACGTGAAATTTCATCGAGG
Source organism: Amphipyra berbera (assembly GCA_910594945.2). Classification (NCBI taxonomy): domain Eukaryota; kingdom Metazoa; phylum Arthropoda; class Insecta; order Lepidoptera; family Noctuidae; genus Amphipyra; species Amphipyra berbera. Next base: position 18,674,156 of record OU343125.1, on the reverse strand, counting down.
ACTGACGAAGTACACTCATTGCTGAGATACAACCCTCAGAATATTGAAGACGCTGCAAGTTATACGCGAACAATAAGAAGAGTAACTAGGTGAAGTTCTTGGTAAAGTTTTGTCACATAATTATTGAAACTAAATAACGAAACTGATTGATTACTAAGTTTTGTCCGCAGCTTCGCTTGAGTGTTTTTCGCCTCCTTAGGGAAGGAATTTTGAAATATTATTCCTTAGTGAATGCCTACGTTATAAAAGGTAGGTACTTACTGTCAAAATTTAATGTTTCTAATCCCAGCGGCTTAGGTGTGTGTTGATAGATCAGTCAGGCAGTCAGTTTCTCCTTTTATATAATTATGTATATAGACGACAATTGGATTTTTGATTAATTGGCTGGAGACCCTTCGGAGGTCCGGAAGGACCATCAAGGACCGCCAAGGAGACAAGCGGACCAATAGAAAAAAAAATATAGAAAGAAAACGACAACATATCATGGAAAAATATAAAATAATATTTTCGAAGATTGTCAGGGGTCATTTTATGTCCTTGTCATTCGAAACGGACATTACAGAATTACAATGGCGTTAATGTATTGTGACGTCAGTGTATAGTAGTGTTGTCTTTATGTAGTAAACAGTTTTAAAACGCTTATAACCTGAGCATTGTTTTACAATATTTTATTTAATCTTTCATTGTTGCTTATCCTTTTTGTAATAGTTTTAATTGGCAAATATAAATATATACATACATACATACATACATAAACTCACGCCTTTTTCCCATGGGGGTAGGCAGAAACTATAGAACGCCACATGCTACGACTCTTACATACCCCTTTCGCTTCATCCACATTCATACATCTTGTCATACACGCACGCCGGTTGAGAGTACTACGCACCTGACCTTTGTGAAGAACATCACCAATAACATCGATGTATGTCCTTCTAGGACGTCCTCTACCGGCGTTCCCATTAACATCCGCCTTATAAATTTCTTTTGTTAATCGCCGTTCACTCATTCTCTCAACATGGCCAAACCACCTAAGCATACTCCTTTCAATTTTTGTCACTACATCATCTTTTAAACCGCAACTTTGTCTAATCTCTTCATTTCTCAATCTATCATATAAATATATATAATATATATATATATATAATTTCCAGAGGTATATTTTTTGCAATTGATGAAATGCGTTATGTTTCTAGCTTGACAAAGTAGACTTTAAATCTCACAAGTATGTTTGGCTACTAGATCAATAAATAAAAACTTCAAACCTACTCTCGCGACAGGCTTTACCGCTGGTGGTACATAAATCAAATACCTACGCATCCCGAAAACCTGTCAAATAACTGTCAGTCATACATTTGTTCCGATGCAGGATTCATCACAAACCCCTAGCGGCAAGCGCATGTACCTCTGCGTCATACGAATCCTTCATTGTATGTGTGAGTATTGTGTTTATTTGTGTGTGTAAGTGTGTTTGTAAAGAAACGTCTTCAAGGCTTGTTTAATCGGGAGCTGACAAACTACCATTGCTGCGAAATAGGCCTCTAACGGTGGTTTGTAATGGTGCAAGTTATAAGCGTAAAAGTGGGTTTAGGTAATTTTAGTACTGAAAATATTGCGCCAAAAGGTCTTATTATGATAGCCATTCAGAAACCTAATGGTGCGTCCAGACCTGACGAACGCGCCGCGAATGCGCCGCTCTCGAGCTGCGCGCGTGCATTTCATGTTCGTACATAACTCGCGCGCCGTCCGCGCGCCGCTCGCGCGCAATTCGCGCACGGCTCGCGAGCGTCGCATTCGCGGCGCGTTCGTCAGGTCTGGACGCACCATAAGATAAACTAGGAAAGCTAATTATAGGATAACTTCCAAAGGTTTTAGTTTGTAACGCGTGTGCTATTCTGCCGTACAGAGCCTAAAATGCAGTAATAGTTTTTTTTAACATATAATATTGAACCTTATGCGTCTATACTGTGGTTCAATATTCTATATTCAAAAATGACACTTACTGCATTCCAGGCTCTGTACGGCAGCATTGATATACGTACTGTCTTAACTTTTACGCCATTCACCTGTTTCAGATAGTCTTGCCAATATGATACAGTCGTGTGATAACTTTTACTACAGTTTTTCCACGGTACACGATATGACAAGCCATATTTATTTGTATGAATTTCTAGGAGTCATCACCACATTTATGGCCGATTCCTATAATTTACGGAGCGTTATTGGTTAAAATTTAGACTCTTGTATTTTTACCAATAATAATGCAGACTTCATAGTTTTGAATAGAAAACCCTCTTCCACACGGAAGTAGCCATCATTGGTAAAATTAGCTTACGGATCTTTTTATATACTCAGTTTGGCAAAAAAAATACTATCATTGATAAGCAAAACAAATCATTTTATAACCGACTTCCAAAAAAAGGAGGAGGTTCTCAAATCGACTGTTTTTTTAAAATGTTTTATCCGCGATATCTTTGCTAATTGTGAACCGGTTTCAATGATTATTTTTTGTTTGAAAGAGTATTCTTTCCAAGTGGTTCCATTTAAATTTGGTGAAGATCTGATGAAGAACTTCGGAGATAGACAATTTGAAGTCGGTTTTATTTTTGTTAAAAAGTTTTATTGTTTTAACCATGTTACGCCGTGTTCCGTGGAAAATACAACAAAAAAAGCAAATCGCTTTCGCCCGTCACTTGGTTCCAATCCCAAGGGTAAGGGTTGAAACTTAACCCAAGAACCGCGACTTCTCTTTGAAATATAGCTGTAGTTTATCTCCAAACTGTTAGATTTTGATATAATTTGTAATCTGTTTCAACTGAGACATCGTTTCGTAATTTTAACTACGAATGTGAGACTCGTGTGGCGTGATTTATGTGTTTAATAATGTATTTAATAGTCTTACATATGCTGAAATGGGACTTAGAAATAATTACGTTGCTTTATAAGTCTTTGAGTGGCAGTAATTGGATCGAAAATGAGAACAAATTTAGAATTCTAAAATGTGTATGTAAGCAATTTTAATCTTATAAAAGACATACAACATAATCTTCTAGGGGTGCATCTATCATTACAGTTATAGCCAATATCAGTATGTCAGGATTGAGAGCATGGTAAATAAAGAAAATTAAACCAACATAGACTCTCCAGCACTGAGAGTACTTTTAATTAGGTTAGTGATTAGTTACAGAAGCTAGTTTACAATATATCACAATATAATAATTAACACAAGATCAGAAAATGAGGGCAAGCAAACCAGATATAAAATGTCAGACTACTTCAGCTGTTCGACATGGAATCCTCTGGTTCGTCGAATGACCACTGTTTTAATAACTTCGGGTACGTTGATTAATCTTGACGGTTACCCTCCTATATCAAGACGTACACAATGAGGCTTGCATAGTCGCTGAAGGGCGAACTAATGCCTCGGAAAAATATTTGAAATAAAAAATTTAAAAAACCCTCCTATATCAACACTGTCCAGTGTTACCAGCTACCGATAACAATCTTCTAATTATTGTTTTGCCTAGCTTTTTCCCAACTATGTTGGGGTCAGCTTCCAGCCTAAACAGATGCGGCTGAATACCAGTATTTTACACGGAGTCACTGCCATCAGACCTCCGTAACCCAGTCACTGGGCAATACCGATATTCTAAGGTTAAACCAAGTTGACAGTACAGTCGATTATTATATTTGTTTGTGGCATTAAAATGTCCCCTATAGGCGTCTCGATGTCTAGACAGAAGCCTACTAAGTTAAGTACTTCAGATTATTTGGAAAATATAAGAGTATATGGTTTTTATAATAATCTAAGAGTACCTACAACTGAAGGATAATTGGGCCGTGTTATGCAATAATGTGTCAACCCACAAAAATATTTTTATATATTAAAATATTTATATATAAAATATATTTAAATATTTATTGTGTTAACATTATCTAGTTCTCGTGGTAGGTCTACTCAACTCTTAAAAAAATGCCCAGAACTGTAGTAAATTCAATAGAGCGCCGTCTATCAAAATATTCTTAATGCCGTTTGCATTTTCAAGCGTTGAGTAGACCTAACACAATAACTAGATGGCGTTAACACAGTATTCATATTTTTGTGGGTTGACACATTATTGCATAACACAGCTCAATTTATGATGAAGGTAGGTACTTTCAGTTTTTTGTTTTGGTTCTTGTTTTCGGTTATAATCTGTTCTCGTTCTGTAGTTCTATCACGAATGATATCACATTAATAACGTAAATGTTATCGGTAGCTGATAACACTGGACAATTTTGATAAAGGAGGGTAATCGTCAAGATGAATCAACGTACCCGAAGTTATAAAAACAGTGGTTATTCGACGGAACAAAGGTTTCCATGTCTGACCTTTTATATCTGATTAGCTGTATCCTAACGGCTTCGCCCGTAGCCCATGTTACTCAACAATAACGCAGCTTACTAACGGCAAAAAAAATTTTGAAATCGGTCCAGTAGTTTTTATGTTTATTCGTTACATACAAAAATTCAAACATACAAAAATACAAATCTTTCCTCTTTATAATATTAGTATAGATTAGCTTGTCCTTATTTTCTGATCTTGTGTAAATTATTATGTTGTGTTATATTGTGAACTAGCGTCTGTAACTAATCACTAACCCAATTAAAAGTACTCTCAGTGGTGGGGAGTCTATGTTGGTTTAATTTACTTTATTTACCATGCTCCCAATCCTGACATACCGATATTAGCTATAACTGTAATTATAGATTCACCCTATACAAGATTCTGTTGTATGTCTTCTATATAAACGGTTTTGTGTAGGTATATTTTCTATTCAAAATTCGCATACATTAGCGATATGTTTACGATACTATACGTCAAATGTTTGTGCTAGACTTACTGAAGCTAATCTTGACAACTAACGGGAGGGGGAGGGCTAATTAACAACAGTACGGGTCATATGATTTGCAAGGTTAAACTGCGCTTGTCGTGGTCAGTCCGTGGATCGGTGACCGATCGTTACACATTGAGAACTCTCTGTGCCGCGGAAAACACGTTAAACAATCGTCGATTCTAGGTGTTATAGGAATACCTATGACAGTCGTAACCTTAGGATATCGGCATTGCTCACTAACTGAGTTGCGGAGGTCTGATGGCAGTCGCTCCGTGTAAAACACTGGTATAGCCGCATCTGGTTAGACTGGAAGCTGACCGCAACATAAGTAGTTGAAAAAAAGCAAAACGAACGAACACCCTATTAGCTACCTCATTTACTTTACTTTAACAGCGGTGATAGCCTACTGGTATGACCGTCTGTACGACCGTCGTCTGAACTGCCAAGTCATAGGTCTCGAGTTCGAATCCAAGGCACGCACCTCTGACTTTTCGGATTCATGTGCGTATTGTATAATTATCACTTGCTTAAAAACGGTGAAAGAAAACATCGTGAGGAAACCGGCATGCCTGAGAGATATCTTTCGACGGCATGTGAAGCCAATTCAGAGGCCCATGGGCGGCATAAACTCTGACACCAGGCTAGTCACTAACCACACGAAAAGAAGTAGACCTCCTTTACTAACACACTGCAGGTATAACACAAAGCAAAATAAAACTAATTGCCGTAAACCTCTTCGGGACAGAGAGAACTATAGCTACAGTTTCATAACTACCGGGGCCACTTTGTGCTGCCATAAATTAACAATAGTTAAGCCACTCTTTACAGAACAAATTAGCCAGTCTCGATAGTTACTAGACTTTGCTGATATTGCGAAATTGAGGCGAGTGTCGTAGACATAGGCGGAGCGAGTTTCATAATATTAGTAGTTGGCGGCAGTATTGTTTGCAGTAGTATTGGCAAATATAATCACAAACCAATAAATTTATCGATAAAAAAAATTAACACTTGTATTCGATAAATAAAATTACCGTTATCGAATAAAAATATCGTTTAAGAATTCTCGGTTGGTTGTGTTGGTACCTTTTTTGTATTTTTTTTTATCTTGGGGAAATCCTCATGGACTATCCCCCGTCTGGGGAAGACGGGGGGTGTGCCGGACTCTTACCGGCTAAAACCACCACGGTGTCCCTCCTTCCGATCTAAGGCCGGGGGTCGCAGGATTCGCTATTGCATGCACCGCGACCCCGGCAGGTCTCGATCCACCAGCTTCTTCTGGTGGACCTCTCCTGTGGTGGGGCAATTGCTCCCCTACCCCACTTCCTTCCGAGAGACGCGCGCGGAACACGGCGCGCCATCCTCCCTGGGCCCGTTACTGGTTGGGCGACGGGTCCCAAAACCCGCCGCCCGCAGGCCACTCACTAGGGTGGCCGGAGATCGTCGCGCGCCCTCCGGCGCGGCGCCTGGTTGTGTTGGTACCTAACTTACTACTGTTGGTAGTTCATCCCATTCCTGATTAACGTTAGCGAAATTTATTTTTCAACAAAAAAAAATACTGATATTTTCAACCAGTAAAATTATCGATGAAAATATTTATCAATTACCAGTTAACAGTTAAATAAATTCAACCAATAACGCCATCTCTAGTATGCAGATGACATAAGTCACGGATAAATTGAGCTTATGTACGTTAGTACGTGATGTTATGTCCATCAGAAGTCATCAGCTTTCATGTATAATACACGTTTTTTTTAGCAGACTTATCTTTTGTGTCGTCGCTGACACTTTCAATTTCCATCATGTTATCGGAAATGTATGTAATCTCTCATTATATATCTTAAGAACATATTATAATGCTTAAATCAACAGGAAAAGTATGAAATACAAGCTTTTATATCATATAAATTGTATAATGTAGTAAATTGATGGGTTTGATTTCATTTAAAGTTTATTTCCTTCCTTTTAGACCATATAAATAAAAGCTTGTTTATAAAAAAGTTTTTTACTATTAATTATTGTAATCAGGTAGGTACCTATTGAAATATAGTACTTATATTGAAGTCTAATGGTTTTATGGTTAGTTAAGACCCCCAGCAGCACACCTGGAGCTTGGATCAAACACGTGTAAATAAAGATCATCTTGGTTTGAACGGGGCCCTAAAATACGGTTTGAGCTAAGTGATGGCTGATGCATGCGTGCCGTTAGTTAGGACAGGTCAATGCAAACTCGCTGCTATGGATGGCACTTTCCTCAAAAGGCCATTCCAGACGTTGCCCTACATTGTTACAATCGCATAGTTTTTATACTACAATGTTTAGACTTTAAAAGAGACCTTGATTTCTGAATTTATTTCGGCTTTTCTTCTCAGAGCTAGTCAGATAGGAAACGCCGGCGCCATCTAGTGTTAAAAAAATCACATTGACTTTTAAAAGTGTCTGTAACAGATTTATTTACAGAAATAAAAATCATTTATCACAGACTTTACGTACTTCACGTAGACATCTTGATATGTGAAAAATTATAAAACCGTAAGACAATTCCTGAGACTATAAATTAAATGTACTGTTGATGTTTTGTGTACCTACGGTTTTAGAATACATCATAGAAGACGAAGTACCATTTATAAAGTCATTATACGTCATCCTCACTTTGTATAGGAAGCGGCATTGGCTATGCATGATTGAATTGTTTGATTTACCTATGAACGAGATTTTGTTCACGTAGTTCGGATATGCCCGATCAGTTAGTAGTAAGATCGGAAGAATTTCGAAAAAAGAAAACCAATTGCACCTATAAAGCGGTATTCCCAGACGAACCACCTGTCCAATTAAACGAAAAAAATAAAAGAATTCACGAAACTACATTTCTTTTATCTTTTCAAATCGCTGAGCCACTTCGTCTCGCTTCGCTTATCAAACACAGCCGCTTTATTTCTCCGTCCAACGCAAACTTCCACGAGAATTTCATGATTTATTCGTTTGACTTGTTCTTTTATTGAAAAAAGGACTTTAGACATTTTTCCGCGATTCCCCCCATTTGAATATTTTTATATCATAAAAAAAATACATATTTTATTTCTTTCAATAGAAATGTTGGCCATCTCTAGGATTTCTCCTGTAACGTGGGTGCGTCTGCAGACACAAATTCCTCATGCACAAACACACCCAAACTTGGAGCTATTATCCTGTAGGTCATTCTTATTCCGCGGGGGAATCGAATCCGGGACCCGTAGCATAGGAAGCCAATCGCTCAGCCACTGCGCAGACCGTGTTGTCAAATATAAATCTATACTAATATTATAAAGCTGAATAGTGTGTTTGTTTGTTTGAACGCGCTAATCTCAGGAACTGCTAGTTGGAATTGAAAAATTATTTTTGTGTTGGATAGTCCATTTTATTATAGGCTATATAACATCACGCTACGACCAATAAGAGCGGAGCATAAATGAAAAATGTTGCAAAAACGGGAAAAATGTCCACCCGTGCGAAGCCGGGACGGGCCGCTAGTTATTTTATATATACATTTACATATATATTTTTTATGTAGCATAGGAAATCACGCCTCAATCTGAACGGTCTGAAGATGTCGCAAGCTTGGTTGCTCTTGATTCAATTTCGTAGATTTATTTTAGTTAATTTATTTTATTTTACTTAGTATAAAAAAAAAACTTAATATTACCTGCCTCGTTGGTCTAGTGGTGGCAAGCGCGACTGCTGATTGTGAGGTCCTGGGTCCGATCCCTAGGTCGGGCAGTGTTATTAGGCTTTTCCATGTGGAACTTCTCAGTAGCAGCCCGGAGCTTGGATTTGTGCCCGGTTGATGGCAATAGGCTCGCCCCCTATTATATGTGACTTAAACTTAACGGCAAAATGATGATGTTACTATACACCTCTGCCCATCCCTTCGGGGAATACAGGCGTGATGTTATATTATGTTATAAAAAATATCCAGAAACATTATCCCCAGATTACATACAACTTATATTATAATAACAATAGACAGAGAAACTATTTATACATAACTAGCTTTTGCCCGCAGCTTCGCTTGCGTGATTTTTTTTCACCCCCTTAGGGGTTGAATTTCGAGAAATCCATTCTTAGTGGATGTTTACGTCACAAAATGAACCTACTGTCAAAATTTCAAGTTTCTAACCCCAGCCGTTTAGGCTGTGCGTTGATAGATCAGTCAGTCAGTCAGCTTCTCCTTTTATATATATATATAGATTATGATGGTATATTTATTTATTCTAGCGGAGAAGACAGAGATTTGTTGGTGGGAAGTTAGTTGCACCGTTTCATTTTGGAAGTATTGTAGTTTTGCCAATGGCAGCATTGAATGCCGCTGTTGTTAAGTAGACCTGTCAATGTCAAATACTCAATCAAAATGTTAATGTCTAATACATTAGCCAGTAATTTATGGTATGTATGTTGCAAAGCTAATTAAATTACGATGTACCTAATATTGTAATTTAATCGTGTCCATACAGCGACTCCTGTTGCTGACTGTACAAAACAAAGTTTTAAACAAGTCTACATTAGCAGTGGCGCCATCTGGTGTCGATTTTAGAACTACTTAAAAAAAGGTGATGATTTTTCGTTCAATTTTAATAAAAAATATTTTAATTTGATTTGACTAGTTTAAATAATTTTGTTTTGGCAACACACAAATGATGAAGTTGGAATAAGTATCAATGGATTTTTCTGTTTGTAAATTCACAGACGCAATCTCAGCTGTTCCATATCCCAGATTCAATTCAAAGTCGGGAACGGTATTATCGGTGGAAGCGGTGCGGGCGTATTGACAGCTGTAATGTATGGGGGAATCAGGAATGAACGAAGTCACACTATATGCGGTGTGCGAGGATGAAGGTCGCTCGTGCATCGCTACCAATCTCGTTCTTAGTAAGGGCCAAGCCACATCTGACGAACGATACGGCAGCGATCTTCCGCCGGTACTCATAACTCCATACAAACATCCCACACCGTACACATTTGACCGAAGATGCGTTACTAAAATTACTCGAGTAAATTACGCGACGGAAGATCGGCGACGTATCTTTCTCAAATGTGGTTTGGCCTTAAATTAAATTAAACTTTATTTTTAGACTACCAGTTTAACAGTTCATAGTTTAGTTAGTATTTTAGTGTTAGTAACAATGGTGAATTAGGTTATAGGTCAACCAGAATCTCATGGCATTAAAAATTAATAACAAATAGTGGTTTTCATATGGCAATGTCAACATGTCACTTGTCAAAACGAGTATGACTGTAGTTGATACATTTTCCAGTTCTGATTAATGTTTTCTTGTTCAAACATTTTTAATAAACACTTATTTTAACAAGGTTTCTTTTTCCATTACAATAAAATTGCATAAACCTATGCATTTTGTTATGAGAAATAAATAAGACAGGTTGTAAGTAGTCAGCTCTGCTGTACCCTGTCTGTCACTTAATTCACGTAGAAAGAACCGATATTCATGATACAATATTGCAGTCTATAGTAAATAATATATTACTATAGGAAGTGAATAAAACCAATAATAATTACAGAAATTAAAGAAGCTCACAGTGCTATATTAGGTTACGATGTGTCAGAACCAATGTCCCTAGCAAAACTGAATGAGTGGGTCGAGGAACTTCAAGTATACTTCACCAAGAAGAACATAGTCTGCTTAGTTGTCGGCAATAAGATTGACAAGCATATCATTTTGGGACCCAGTGCATAATATCAGCAAGCACATTGGGTCACCCGCGCGACGGCGCAATGAGTGAATACTCACCCCCCCCTCCTTGGGAATACTTACCCCTCCTTGGGAATCCAAGGAGGGGTGATGGACGGTAATAAAACAATAAGCCAAAACCTCTAATAACATGGGTTTATGAACAACATCTTGTGCCGACCCCACCTAGTGCGGGACAAGGGCAGGAAGAAGATGAAGAAGAAATTAAAGAAAAAAAATTACAAGTATCAAGACTTTTTATTCAAATTACCCTTGTGTTACCCACAAAAAAATTAAATTTCCCTATTTGCCATCAGATTCTGGTAGATAGTATTGTTAGGCTGAGTTGCACCAACTAACCATACCATAACCATACCAAAATTTCTGTCAAATCAGTACAAGTTTGACATAAATATGGCAAGTTAACAAATATAATTAGTTGGTGCAACTGAGCGTTAGTGTTTACAACTTAATTATTTATTTAGACCTATGACCTATGACCACTCAGTGTCTCTGGAAGGGGCACTCCGGTCTGGTAGCAATCATCTTCAAAATGCTGTTGTCACTACCATGCAGGCGCTGCAGTAAGGAAGACGCTTTCGGCTTAAGTGTGTACGGAAAGATTTAAGCCTCTGCACACCAAACGGAAGTCGTGAGGTCTTGTCCGCACTGGCGGATGCATCTTAGCACCTAGTGTTTAGCGAAACACCTAAAGAAAATAAACGTGTGTAAATATAAGAGACCTGTGAGAGGAGAGGCTCATGGTTAACAACCGCCCCGATCATACGATTTGCGTGGTTAAACTACGCTTACCGCGGTCAGTCTGTGGATAAGTTACCGTTCGTTATACATCGGGACCCCTTCATGCCTCGGAGGGCACGTTATACCGTCGGTCCCGGGTTTTATATGAATACATATGACAGTTTTTACGGGTACTCAGAAGACCGAAAGTCTGACAACTGGTCTAACCTTAGGATATCGGCATTACCCAGTTATTGGGTCGCGGAAGTCTGATGGCAGTCGCTCCGTGTAAAATACTCTAAAAATACTCTTAGTGGTGGAGTCTATTTTGGTTTCATTTATTATATTTACTATACCTGCTTTGTACCTGACATACAGATATAACCTATAACTGTAATAATAGATTTACTCCCACGACTCCGTTAGCTCTCTAGGGGGTAATCTATGCTCTTTACATAAAATAAACATGATAACATCACGCCTGTATTGCCCAAAGGGTTCGGCAGAGGAGTTTAGTGACACCCTCATTTCGCCGTTATGTTTAAGTCCCATGTAATAGGGGGCGAGCCTATTACCATAAACCGGGCACAAATCCAAATTCCGGGCTGCTACTGAGAAATTCCTGATGGAAAATCCCAATAACATTTTGCCCGACCTGAGGATTGCACCCAGGACCCTATGATCAGCGACCACTAGACCAACAAGGCAGTCTCTCTAGAACCGTTTTGTTTTGTAACAACCCGACCTGAACTTGCAACTTTCAACATATAACTTCTAACCTCTGAATCAGTCAGAGCTCGCAGCCAAAACCCATAAATCCCTTAATTCGTGATTTTCTTGTCACTTGGGGTCGACCATACCATGATATATGAGGGTCCAAACCCTTTTATTATCATTAATTATTCTCTATTACATCTGTCCCTCGGTTATCAGTATAAGAAAGGAACCCAAGGGCTGCCTAAAAAAGGGAATTGATATCATCGTACAAATTGGGCATTAGGATTAATTTGGAAGGAGTTACTTGATGGAAGGTCAAAGGATTTGTGTGTGTAAAGGTCAAGGGAATATAACCTTTATATTATAGGTAAAGTGATTCATTTTAGTTGTGATTAATTGGGTTTTAGATGAAAACTTTGAGATTTAATTGCTTCGTCGGTCTATTGGTGGCAAGCGCGACTGCTGATCGTGAGGTCCTGGGTTCGATCTCCAGGTCGGGCAGTGTTTTTGGGTTTTTCCGTGTGGAATTCTTCAGTAGCAGCACTGTTATCGGTAGCTGGTAACACTGGACAATGTTGACATAGGAGGGTAACCGTCAAGATGAATCAACGTACCCGAAGTTATAAAAACAGGGGTCATTCGACGGAGCAGAGGATTCCATGTCGAACAGCCGAAGAAGTCTGACCTTTTATATCTGATTAGCTTGTCCTTATTTTCTGATCTTGTGTAAATTATTATGTTGTGTTATACCTATATTGTGAACTGGCTTCTGTAACTAATCACTAACCCAATTAAAAGTACTCTCAGTGGTGGAGAGTCTATGTTAGTTTAATTTACTTTATTTACCATGCTCCCAATCCTGACATACCGATAATAGCTATAACTGTAATGATAGATTCACCCTTACAGGATTCTGTTGTATGTCTTTTAGAGCACAAAGTTTGGATTTGTGCCCGGTGGATGGCAATAGGCTCGCCCTCTATTACATGGGACTTAAACATAACGGCAAAATGTGGGTGTAACTAGACACCTCTGCCCAACCCTTCGGGGAATACAGGCGTGATGTTATGTTAGCTTTGAGATTGTTCAGACGTGATTCTCTTAATCACCAACTAAACTAAAATTAGAGAATTGCTATCTTTTACTAACATACAGCGTGAGAAAAGGACGGTGATAGATAAGAACTAATTTAGAGATGTCAAACTTTTTTAAGCCTTACATTTTACTGTGATTTTATTAGTCGACACGTTCTGACTTGTCGTATTAATTTGTATGGAAGTTTAACTAAATTTGATAGCTCTTATTTACGTCCATCTCTTTCTTATTTAATTAGAGGGATAACAGAGTTTTAACAGCAGTGATAACCTAGTGGTGTGACCGTCGGACTGCCGAGTCATGGGTCTCGACTTCGAATCCAAGACTTAAACGTGACACGTGTTTATTTTGAAGCCATATTAGTGCTAATTGTTGTATAGTACTCAATACTCAATCGTTTATTGTATTATACAATGTGTACTTAGGTGGTAACTTAAAGAAAATGAGATCATTATGGACCCTGTCGGGCACAGCAAAATAACGAAATATTAGGTCCCCACCTATGAAATCAGCGTTTTGTATGGAGAATTTTAAAGAAGTTGCATTTTTCATACTAACATTTGCTTAATTTATTTAACAACTATGAACACTGATGTTTTAAAACTTTTATGCACTAATGTTTAAAAACTAAGATAACGTATGCCACTTAGATTATGCGACAAAAATCAGTTTTGGCTAAGTTAAAACAAAAATAGTGTTCATTTCTGCTAACAAAAAGAGGAGGCATTTTTAAGTTATTTTTTATGTTTAGAAAACTATAAATAATAAGGTTTTTTTACTATTGGTAGTTGTCTATGATGGTCATTATTCGATATAATATCAAGCAATTGATTAATATTTTAAATCATAGAAGTGACGAGGTTCTCTATTTGTGAGAAAAAAACGCCAATTTCATAGGTGGGGACCTAATATTAACTTTAGCTTTAACTTATCAGTCTATACCTGTTTCTAGTGATATTTAACGTAATTTTCTAATTTGTTTGGCATCGTAGAGAGACGTTTAAAGATCAATATAATGTCTTACATGACCGATAGATGGTGGAATTACCATTCAGATTTCAAGTCAAAATACCTCAGAGCACATTTAGCAGTGATATCCTAGTGGTGTGACCGTCGGACTGCCAAGTCATGGGTCTCGAGTACGAACCCAAGGCGCGAGAGCGACCTCTGATTTTTCGGATTCATGTGCGTATTGTATAATTATCACTTGCTTAAAAACGGCGAAGGAAAACATCGTGAGGAAACCGGCATGTCTGAGAAATATTTCGCGACGGCATGTGTAGCCAAGTCAGAGGCCCATGGGCGGCATAAACTCTGACACCAGGTTAGTCACTAACAATACGAAAAGAAGAAGATTAGAGTGAAAAAGATATCATAAATTAAGTTTAATTTGTACACAACAGAATTGGCACCAGTGTTGACTTGTCATAAGATTCATCACAATCAGCCCATTACTGTCCCACTGCTGGGCATGGGCGTCTGCTCAGAATGAGAAGGGATTACGGCTTAGTCCACCACGCTAACCTGGCGGGTTAGCGGACCACTGTTGGTACAGTCAACATCAAAAGTAAGTGATGATTACTTAAAGTATCAAAATTGTATTTCTTTTTGTTTTTAAAAAAAACGTTGGCCCACACTAGGATTTCTCCTGTATCGTGGGTGGTTTACAGACACAAATCTTCACACGCACAAACATCCAAACCCGGAATAACTATCTGTAGGCCATACAAATATTTGTTCCGTGCGAGAATCGAACCCACGACCCGTAGTGCAGAAGCCGATCGCTCAGCCACTGCGCCAAACGTGTCGTCGTTTTATGATTGTAAGGTTTTGATTGAGGGGCTCGTGGCTAATTACCAACCGCGCGGATCATACGATTTGCGAGGTTAAGCTGCGCTTGCCGCGGTCAGTCAGTGGATGGGTGACCGTTCGTTACATATCGAGATCCCTCCGTGCCTCAGAGAGCACGTTAAACAGTTGGTTCTGGGTGTTATAGGAATACATATGACAGTCGTTACGGGTAATCAGAAGCTCGAACGTCTGACAACCGGTCTAACCTTAGGCTATTGGTATTGCCCTGTAAGTGGGTTGCGGAGGTCTGGGTCGGTCGCTCCGTGTAAAATACTGGTATTCAGCCGCATCTGGTTAGAATAGAAGCTAACCCCTTTTTTTTTTTTTTTTTTTTTCTCACGTGGGGAAATCCTCATGGACTATCCCCCGTCTGGGGAAGACGGGGGGGGTGTGCCAGACTCTTACTGGCTAAAACCCCACGGTGTCCCTCCTTCTGACCTAAGGCCGGGGTCACGGGATTCGCTGTTGCATGCACCGCGACCCCGACAGGTCTCGGTCCACCAGCTTCTTCTGGTGGACCCCTCCTGTGGTGGGGCAGTTCCTCCCCTGCCCCACATCCGTCCGAGAGGCGCGCGCAGGACAAGACGCGCCATCCTCCCTGGGCCCGTTACTGGTCGGGCGACGGGTTCCCCAACCCGCCGCCCGCAGGCCACTCACTAGGGTGGCCGGAGATCGTCACGCGAGAAGCTAACCCCTACATAGTTGGGAAAAGGCTAGGTAGATATGTTTGTTAATAAATAACGATAGTGATTTTTTTGAAGTACAGTGTACTAAAACATATAATTAACTCTTGTGATAATTAATTAAGCAGTGCATTGAATGCTTGCCTTGAATGCAGGAGGGTCTGAGTTAGATCCCAGCCCGTACCTCTGACTTTTCAAATTCATGTGCGGATCAGAATTTGATTACCTATCACTTGTGTTAACGGGGAAGGAAAAACGTCGCGAGGAAACCTGTACACCTGAGAGGGCTTCCATAAAGTTCTCGGTGGTGTGTGTAGGCTGCCAACCCGCACCAGGCCAGCGTGGTGGACTAAGGCCTATCCCTTTTTCGTTCTAAGAAAAAGCCCTTGCCCAGCAGTGGGACAGTAATGGGTTAATAATGTATGATAATTAATTTTGAAATTATAACAGATCACCAGAGAATGTTGTAAATAGCAAAAGTCTTCCCATTTTCAAAAAGTGATGAGAAGAATATGTAAGGATGAACATTACCGTGAATTAAAAAAAAAAACATTAGTTATTAAGTTCCATTTTTCTCTATACATCCTATTACTAGCGGCCCGTCCCGGCTTCGCACGGGTGGAGATTTTTCCAGATTTTGCAACATTTTTCATTTATGCTCCGCTCCTATTAGTCGAAGCGTGATGTTATATAGCCTATAACCTTCCTCGATAAATGGACTATCCAACACAAAAATAACTTTTCAATTCCAACCAGTAGTTCCTGAGATTAGCGCAAACAAACAAACTTTTCAGCTTTATAATATTAGTATAGATATGCTCGCTCAGACTTGTAAATGAAATTGAATTGTTAAAATAACTATGCTCAATACAAGTGAACTGTATTTGTTCTTTTTGAGTAAATAAATGTCTTTGAACCGAAATTCCCAAAATTTTCATCTAATTTTGACGTCAACTGTACCAAAATAATGTGCAATATTAGATTTCGTGTTAATAACCGCTGTAATACGAGTTCCACGAATTGCAATTTAATGCAACTATGTCAGTGCAGAATACTCGTTATATTCAACAATATTCCCTTTGAGCTAATTAGTGCACAGAGAGCGACATATTTTATTATTCGAGAACCAAATTAAAGTGTATGTATGTTATAGTCACTGTATATCTTCACGCATGCATTCCCCGAAGGGTTAGGCAGAGGTATGTAGTAACACCGTCATTTTGCGGTTATGTTTTAATACAGGGCGAGCTTATTGCCATCAGCTGGGCATAAATCCGAATCCCGAGCTGCTACTGAAGAATTCCACACGGAAAATCCTAATATCACTGTCCAGTGTCCAACCTGGGAATCGAACCCAGAACCTCACAATCAGCAGTCGCGCTTGTCACCACTAGACCAACGAGGTAGTTAGCTCGTTAAATATTTACTTGTACAAGTTTAATGTTATACAGGTCTGAACGGCTCTAAATCCTGCTATCTCGAAATAATTACGACAAATTCAGTAGATACCAACATTAATTTGTGATCCTTATATTTACCCGCCTTCTTTTTACCTAGGTATACCGATAAACTTTAGCCTCAAAGCCCCTGTAGACTGCAGATTAAACTATCGCCCGATAGTCGGCCGATTACCTTTTTACCTTCCTCACCGCACGCTGGAATAGACGCGTGTTGTAAGATTCAACAAAACCTAGCACGCTTGGTGGTAGGATCTATACGGTCCGCCTGGCTAGCTATCACCCTCCCATTAAAGTCGAGTCAAGTCAAGTCAAAGCCAAGTAGTTTACTGTATTCCGTCGTGTGTATGTGAGGGCCAGAAGGGTAGGTATAGGGGAATCCCTATATCTCTGTTCCTTGAATTCGGGTGCTCCATTTTAGGCGCTGTCTGCGCTTACAATCAGGTGAGACCAGGACCAAAGCGAAATAGTAAAAAGAAAGGGAAACCGATTCGTTATAATGTGCGCACTTGCATACATCTTCATACTGATTAAGAAACCGACTAAACTATCGGCCGATAGAAAGTCTGTAGTTTGCAGGGGCTCTAATACAACCCGCCGCCCGACCAGTAACAGCTCCGAGAAGGCGGTGCGCTGTGTTCCGTGCGCGCTTCTCAGGAGGATGTGCGGCAAGGCCCCACAGAGGAGAGGTCCACCGAGGGTTAGCGGTGCATACTTTTACGAATCCCACGACCCCGACCGAACGGTCAGGAGGAGGAACACTGTTGTTTTTTAGCCGGTAAGAGTCCGGCATACACCCTCGCCTTCCCCGGGCGAGGGACATCCATGAGGATATTCCAACGATAAAAAAAACAAGAAAACGCCTATTACACGGGCACAAGTCATATTCAACCTCTCTTCAGCTCAAATCAAACACAAGAAAGCGATTCCAACAAAACTGAACCTTAACATAACCACTAACAAACAACTTTAGATATAGACTCGTAAACGCTAACTGCTTTCAAGTTACAAGTTGATAATTCCGTCATCTTTGAAACTTTCCGCGTATCATAAAGATAGCATTTATGAAATTATATTATCTAAGCCTATTGCCTCAAACAGAGGGAGTTAAACTAAATCTTTACAACTAAAGTTTAACTAAGATGGTGGTACCTATGTGGAAGATTTATACAGAGCGAACTCGAATTCGACGTATTACTATGAGGGCCAGAGGGGTATAGAGGAATCCCTCTTTATCTCTGTTCCTTGGATTCGTGTGTTCTATCTTAGACCTCTGCGCGTATCATTAGGTGAGACTAGGATAAAACGCAACTAAGTCAAGAACAAAAAATAAATAAAAAAGACATGTTAGGGTGTTGTCAAAAAATTAGCATCCCATGAACTTCAGCCAAGAGTTACTAGATTTCGAGAAATTGCAATTTTTATAATTCTTTTAAACATACACAGAATTCGTTATTAAATTAGATATTATTTAACTTACTAGAACTTTAACTTACTTTCTGGTTTCGAAGTGAATGTTGGTCGTGGCAGAAGAGGCATGAAAGTAGAATAAATGCCGTGGAAATGCGTTCCTTGCGAATTATGTGCGGTGTAACTTTGAATGATAGATTGAGAAATGAAGAGATTAGACAAAGTTGCGGTTTAAAAGATGATGTAGTGACAAAAATTGAAAGGAGTATGCTTAGGTGGTTCGGTCATGTTGAGAGAATGAGTGAACGGCGATTAACAAAAGGAATTTATAAGGCGGATGTTAATGGGAACGCCGGTAGAGGACGTCCTAGAAGGACATACATCGATGTTATTGGTGAAGTTCTTCACAAAGGTCAGGTGCGTAGTACTCTCAACCGGCGTGCGTGTATGACAAGATGTATGAATGTGGATGAAGCGAAAGGGGTATGTAAGAGTCGTAGCATGTGGCGTTCTATAGTTTCTGCCTACCCCTATGGGAAAAAGGCGTGAGTTTATGTATGCATGTATGTATGTATTATTTAACTTTAAGTATTCAATTGAATGACTTTGATTTTCATATTTAACTTGTAACTGTAACTAACAAAACTTTCTACGTAATCGAATGTTCAAATAACCGGTTGAACGTTATCATTCAAAGTTAATTAAATGACATTTATCTCAAAAAAAATATTATTAAAAATACAAGCAAAACAGTAAATCAGCTACCCAACGAGCTACGAATGTCAAAAAAATGTTTGGGTCACACTATCGTATATGTTGAAAGTATCTCTCTGTATAATTAAACACCGTGGGACCGAGGTACTCGAAAGATTTTAATCATCGATTCCAATACCCAATTGGAGGCGTAAAATTAGGATATCGTCTCGAAAGAGACTAAATTTTCGATATTCATTTATTTATGGAAATTCACAAGTCGAAAAATCTCTAGGGTAACAAACCCTGTGATCGGAAACGTTGCGACTTATACGCGGAAGCGGTAATTACAAACTTACCGACCAGTTAATTACGTGTCATTTTTTCTTTCTTGAAGTGAGAAGTTTTCTTATCCAATCACATGATCATTAAAATATTACCAGCTCGACCTCAGGTATTGTTTACAAGGAAGTAGTAAAGTTAATTGATTTATTTTGTTCCGAAAAAAAGACTGAATTGGACTAATATGTTTATATAACATTATTGACTCATAATACCATCAGAAAGGGGTGGTTAAAAAAATTCGGGAACACCGGGCCCACGGTGTATGTCTACCATCTGAAACCTTTTCAATACTTTTCAACAAAAGACCATCTATCTATCTGCGTAGCCTTTTCCCAACTATATTGGGGTCAACTTCCAGTCTAACCAGATGCGGCTGAATACCAGTTTTTACACGGAGCGACTGCCATCAGACCTCCGCAACCTAGTTACTGGGCAATACCGATACTCTAAGGTTAGACGGGTAGTCAGACTTTCGGGCTTTCGACTACCCGTAATGATTGTCATAGTTATCCGTATGGCACTCGGGACCGACTGTTTAACGTGCTCTCCGAGGCACAACATCTTTGAACAAAAGATCATCAACCCATAAAAATTAAGATAAAATAACATTTCAAAACAAAGGTCTTATAACACCATCCATTTTCGTATTATCACTGGCTGTCTCCATCTCTGTCTTCGCGGTCTTCTATCCGCGACTCGTCTCGAACTAATTCAAGTTCATCACAAATGCAGCCGCGCTTATCTTTCCGACTGCCGCCCCAACTTATAAGTTTAATGTCCTAAAGGATTTACGAGAAAATTATAACGTTAACTTGTTAACCCTTACTATGTTTGGGTGTTGGAAGAATCGAGTGGCTGGGAAATGGGTTTTGGCCACCATCCTTGGTATAAAAGCAACATAAGATGCGACGAATCTGGCACCAAAAATGGTAATAGACTCGTTACCTACTGCATGAGGCTTAAAACAAGATGATAAACGCGCATGTACATACTCCTGTAATAGGAGAACACCTCTGCTTACCCCTTCGGGTATTACAGGCGTGAGTATATATAGGTATGTATGATAATGTCAATTTCACTCTTTCTGATTGGTTATGATGAATACAACAGTAGTATCAATGTCAAACGGTGAACATCGTGAGGAAACCGGCATACCTGAGATCTATATTTCCCGGCGGCATGTGAAGCCAAGTCAGAGGCCCCTGGGCGGCATAAACTCTGACACCAGGTTAGTCACGAAAAGAAGTATCAATTAAATCAAAGATCTTTCAAAAAATATTTGTGTAAACTCAATTTTTATTGCTATTCCCAACCACACAAAGAAATAGATATGAGTAGCATAATTCGACCATTACTGTCCCACTGCTGAACACTGGCCTCTTCTCAGATTGAGAAACGTTAAGGCTACATAAATCTATTTAGATTTCTGTGGTTTAGGCCGTAGTCCATCCCATTGGCCTGGTTCTGCTTGGCGGACTTCACACACCATCTCATCATCTTCCTGCCCTGGTCCCAAGTTACTCGGGGTCGGCGCAATATGTTTTTCTCTTCCACTCTTCCCTGCCAGTCGTCTCATTATCATTTACTCCCTTATCTTTCATATCCTCCCTCACACAATCCATCCATCTTTTCATAGGTCTCCCTCTCCCCCTACATCCACCAACATTCATATTCATCACTCTCTTAGTCACATGTGTTTCATCCCTCCTCATCACATGCCCATACCAAGACAAACGCTTTCCTTTCAACTGTTCTGTCACTGGTGCCACTTTCAAACTCCCTCAATATACTTATTTCTTACTTTATCCATTCGCGTCACTTCACACATCCATCTCAACATTCTCATCTCCGCTACGTGTAATCTTCTTTCATCCGTCTTCTTCAAGGCCCAACACTCTGATCCGTACAGAACGACAGGTCTTATAATGGATTTGTAGATTTTGCCCTTTAGCTTGAGGGGCATCCGTTGGTCACAAGTTGTCCCTGTGACCTAGCGCCATTTCATCCTACCTGAGTTGATCCGTTGCGTAACGTCTCGGTCAATTTCACCATCCCCTTGGACGAGTACCCAAGGCACCGGAAGTCGGAGCAGACTGTTAAGGATATACCGGCGAGAGTAATAGGCATAGGACTGGTGAGACCGCCGAAATCGCAAAACATATACTGCGTTTTGCTTCTGCTCATTTTCAAGCCAACACTCTCCAGTCTTTACCACCATTCCTCCAATTTGCTCTGAACCTCTAGGCTACTGTCGGCAACCAGCACAATGTCATCGGCATACAGCATACACCAAGGAGCCTCTTCCTGGATTTCCGACGTAAAAGCGTCCATTATCACCAGAAAAAGGTAAGGGCTGAGAGTTGACCCTTGGTGCAAGCCTACAGCCACATTGAAACTGGCAGTCGTGCCCACTGCGAACCGGACTCGAGTACGGCATCTATCGTACATCGCTTGGATCAACTGCACATACTTTCCAGGCATACCTTTCTTCTTAAGGGCCTACCACAAAACCTCACGGGATACCCGGTCGTATGTCTTCTCGAGATCAACGAAAACCGTGTGCAGGCTTTTGTGAGCACCTCTGTATTTTTCACAACGTTGGCGGATAGCAAAAATGGCATCTACAACATACTACTTCACACACCATCTAGAACAGTTTATTTTTAACCCCTCTCTTGTGTGCATGCTTCCTCACAATGTTTTCCTACACCGTTAACGCAACTGATAATCAAATTCTGATCCGCACCTGCATTCGAAAAGTCACGAGGTGCGGTCCGGGGTAGAACTCAACCCCTCCCGCATATGAGTAAATATTTCAAATTCGTGAACAATTAGTAGTTCGCGTATCCGACATCGCTATGAAATATTGAGTTAGACTTTCCACCCTTCGTTTGCATACATCATCCTCTTATGACTTAGAAAATAAAGTTCAATTTAGTGCAGTTTTTTAGCTAGTTAAGTTTGTAAGTTTCGCTTGCTGACAGTTGTTTTGTAGTAACTCCCGAGTTTAGACGTTCAGTTGTGTGTTTTGATACATCATCATTTTCCTTCATGACCACGCTGGTGATAACTCAAAGAAAATGTTTGTTTTGAAATAACGAGCGGAGTTTAAATGTTTTGTAGCTATTTTGGTTGCCATTTCCATGCTGATTAAAAGGCCTGGTCAAACAGAGAGCGTGCACGAGACGCCACACAGAGACTGCCACGCCACGCCAAGCTTCACGTAGCAGTCTCTGTGTGGCTTCTTATATACATTGTCATAGTAATTCGCACGCCAAGACCATGCGATCAACACACGACGTAAATATCACACCCAGCCACGCTCATTGTCTGACCAGGCCTTTAGAAATTAAAGCCAAAGAAACTTTAGGGCTCCTACCGACGAGCGGCACTTTGCTTACAGATGACATGGGTAACCGTCGCAGATTGGCGACGGCAGACGCCGACCAACGGCGACGGATCTCACGGTTCTTTGACGGGCTCATTTATGGAGATGCGGCGCGTTGTGGGTCGCGTGATGCGGTCGAGATGCGCGGTGCGTCACACGATTCTCCGTCCATGGAAAGGCGGCGTGTCAAACGTGGCGGTACCTGGGTCGGGGCTCGCGTTGGTGCCCGCGGCGTCACATGCGAAAATACAAATATATTGCAATATGTGGTATCGTTTATGGTCACCTCTCCTTACGAAGCAGCGTGCTACCACGATTACCGCCGCGTGCATCACAGTGGTGCCCACCACGTGCCCCACCGCGAGCAACGCTGCATATCAAGGAAATGCTTCTGCATGGACGCTCTCATACATGTCCATATATTCGAGATGACAGCACGACGTGAAGCATCACGCGACGTGCAACGCTCCGCGTCTCCATAGACGGGCTCTTACAGTTGCACTGTGCCGCATGTGACCCCAGATGGTGGCGTATCGATTATCTGCCTCCTAGACTTAGCCAAAGTACATCAAAGTAGCTTAACTACTAATATGTCGACCGATATATGCACCAGCACTTTACCCCCTTTCACCCCCAATGAGGGCCCTCTAATACACATAACATCACGCCTGTATTCCCCAACGGGTTGGGCAGAGGTGTATAGTAACACCCTTATTTCGCCGTTATGTTTAAATTGCATGTAGTAGGGGGCGAACCTATTGCTACCCACCGGGCTTAAATCTAAACTCCGGGCTGCTACTGAGGAATTCCACATGGAAAATCCCAACAACACTTTGTCTGACCTGAGGATCGAAACCAGGACCTCACGATCAGCAGTCGCGCTTGCCACCACTAGACCAACGAGGCAGTTGCCGAGGCCCTTTATAATACCTATAAACCTTACTTTTACGATTTTTTACTAGAAAAGTAAAACATTTTTCTAGAGAGCAGTAAAACTATAAAATTAACTGTTATTTTTTGTTTACACGTTGTTTTCGTAGGGGTAAGAGAGTGAGGATATAAAAGTTAGTTTTGTTGCTTGTTACTTTGGTATTTATCAATGCTTGCAAAAGGAGATGTTTCATTTTTGTATGGGACTCCGGCCATAAGGTATACCTTTTAGAAAAGCTGGGAAACTTAACCCTGTATAGCTTACAGTAACATTTTTTTCATAATATCAAATGTTTTTTATGCACAAAATAAAAGTTAAAAATGTTTGACGTTTGTCGTGAGAGATAAGACAGCCGCGAGAGGTTGTAAAGATGACGTTTACCTAACCTACAAATTAATATTTGTTAATTACTGACTGACTGTGACCTGACATTTTGAATTTTTCGTTCAGAAGTACCTACACGTCAAAAAAGAAGAATAAATATTTTTCTAACGATGAAATCGTCACACTAGCTTAGAATTAGTCGAAAAAGATGGCTAAGAGAATAATAATTATTATTAATTGTACAAGAACACATACCTTTCATATTTAACGTCTACGTGAATTATGTTTTGATTTGACATGATTTCAGAACGAAAGCAGGCTATGCAAACTATAGGACGCCATGTTGAATAGAATATGGCAATAATTTAAAACTTATTATATTTTGTGCACATCAAATCAGGTTTAAATTCACGAAAGAATATTTTTCCTCAATTCTTGGATTTTTTTCCCCTTTTTCGATAAATGTACATCTTATGGCCGAAAATGAAACATCTCCTTTAATAGTAAAGCACTACACCCTACCACCTAAAAAATTAGGAAGTTATATTTTTTTTAATTAATCGATGTAAATATAAATAAAATTAATCATAAAAAAATTAAGGAGATTTTTAAAGTTTTCGAATAGCTTATTTCTGTCTTTGTCGCACGAAATGGACGTTGTAAAGAGTATAATGTCAAGTTACTATGTAGTTTTTGAAGTATGACGTCATCGTTCAGTAGTGCGGTCTCTGTCTTGTTAATAATTTTAAATTGCTTACTAACCTGGGAATCTTATTCTAATATGTTTCATGTATGCCTATGTTTTTTGTAAAAGTATCAAGACGATTAAAATAAAATTGTCAACTATCCTATTACGCGACCAAACTTCGGCTATGTTCTTTATATCGGCAACACGCTACGTAAAGCGCCTCGTCCACGATAGACTAAAATCACATAGAGTAACTCTACAACGAGATAGCTTAGCTAGGGATACTATATTCTATGCAGTCTACAATAGACATAGTTGGAGGGCGAAGTGAACGCAAGCTCTACATGTACTTACGTAGAAATTCGAGATAATATTTAGACCAATCTCGAAGTTGCTCTATCACGGACAAGGCGCTTCGTTTTAGCCTGTTGCGATAAATGATAAATGATTTTTATTTCTGTAAATAAATCTGTTACAGACACTTTTACAAGTCAATGTAATGTTTTTTATAAGACTAGATGGCGCCGTCATTTCCTATCTGACTAGCTCTGAGACGAAAAGCCGAAACAAACTCAGTGATCAAGGTCTCTTTTAAAGTCCAGACACTGTGGTATAAAAACTATGCGAGTGTAACCGATGGGGAAGAAAGGTTCTTGAGTGGCGACCACGAATCGGAAAGCGCAGCGTAGGTAGGCCTCCCACTAGGTGGATCGACGACATTGTGAAAGTCGCGGGCAACCGATGGATGCAAATGGCGGATTGTCGTTCGATGTGGCGGTCTAAGGGGGAGGCTATTGTTCAGCAGTGGACATCTTCAGGCTGATGATGATGATGATGAGTGTAACAATGTAGGCCAACGCCTGGAATGACCCTTTGAAGAAAATGCGTCGCGGGTGTTTAAATATGTAATGGTGCGTCCAGACCTGACGAACGCGCCGCGAATGCGCCGTCCGCGAACCGCTCGCGAGCTGCGCGCGTGCATTTCATGTTCGTACAAAGCTCCGCGCGCCGCTCGCGCGCAGCTCGCGAGCGGCGCATTCGCGGCGCGTTCGTCAGGTCTGGACGCACCATAATAATTTATTTTAGTATTTTACTCAGAATTCCAATAGAGTGGCTCGTGGCTAATTAGTAACCAAGCGGATCATACGATTTGATTAAGCTGCGCTTGCCGTGGTCAGTCCGTTGATGGGTGACCGTTCGTTACCTCTGTGTCTTGGAGAGCACGTTGAACAGTCGGTACCGGGTGTCATACGAATACCTTTGACAGTCGTTACGGGAAGTCAGCAGCCCGAAAGTCTTACAACGTCCAACCTTAGGATATCGGCATTGCCCAGTAACAGGGTTGCTGAGGTCTCATGGCAGTCGCTCCGTATAAAATACTCGTATTCAGCAGCATCTGTTTAGACACGTTTGGTGCAGTGGCTGAATGATTGGCTTCTACACTACGGGTCGTGGGTTCGATTCCCACACGGAACAAATATTTGTATGGCCTACAGATAGTTGTTCCGGGTCTGGGCGTTTGTGCATGTGAATATTTGTGTCTGTAAACGCACCCACGATACAGGAGAAATCCTAGTGAGAGGCAAAGTTTTTTTAAAAAAATGAAAAAAGAAAATGTTTGACAGATCACTCAGAACTACAAGACTGTAGATACTACACAATTTTTGAAATAAAAATTGGTTTTCAGGGTTCACACGGCGATGTTTTTAGAAGTGCAACTGGGCAGCTGTTTCCCATTTCCATACGGTAATCCATTTATCGCTTTTTCTAAAAATGACAGCCAAAGATTTTGGAGCATAAAGTTCGCCTTTATCACTTTTTGCTTTGTTTTTTTTTCTATTCATCTCCTTGTTGATGGTCTTGCGGACCGTTTCTGCGTAACCGGGCAGTTATTGGCGAGACCTAAAGGGTCTCCAACCAAAGGGGACGAGTAAAATACTTAACCTAAGCTAACAACTACTACTACTAACATCATGACTACCTACTACCAACAACAGCACTAAGGGCAATTCCTAATGGGACTCGGACCTCGGCTTAGAGCGTTGCTGGCGGGAGGACTGGGAGGGAGACAGCTTGATGAGGGCTGAATTATCAGTGCGCCTTTATCACGACAGGCTCCAGTAGCAACAACAGCACTAAGGGCAATTCCTAATGGGACTCTGACCTCGGCTTAGAGCGTTGCTGGCGGGAGGACAGAGGGAGACAGCTTGATGAGGGCTGAATTATCAGTGCGCCTTTATCACGACAGGCTCCCAGTAGCAACAACAGCACTAAGGGCGATCCCTAATGGGACTCGGACCTCGGCTTAGAGCGTTGCTGGCGGGAGGACAGGGAGGGAGATAGCTTGATGAGGCCTGAAACATCGGTGAGCCTTTATCACGGCGACCTCCCAGCACATAATGTACCAAATAACATAAAACAAAATAATCAACATTATCCCACCCTTATCCGTCCAAATATCTTCCATAAACATAACAGCGACACATTAAAATGAACATAAACCGATCGTGTTATATTGCGTATATAATTATATGCAAAACCATCACTTCAACAGGTCTCTTTAAATCCCCGGTTTATATTGTATCAACGTACGAAACAACATGACGGGTAAAGCGCGCTGTTCATGCCACGATTTCTGAGCACAGGAAATATGTGCGAAGTTTGGCGTTTGAGATGCCAAAGTAATTTGTTTCATGCAGTCTTGAACATGTTCCGGATTCAAATGTTTGAATCTCTTGTGTTATTGCTGTGTTGTGTATGTTACATGGCAGTTACTGTAGAAAATTATATGGCGATAATTTTCACTCTTGGCGGGTGTCTCTAGTGATGTATGTTTGAATTTCCGTTCAGCTTGTCAGTTTAACAACCATATTCTAAGACGTTCTTCTAAAACTTACTCGACTCAGGACGGCCTCGAAAACACCTTCAACATTGTATTCTTAGTCGCAATTTCGAGTGAACTTTGAGGTTCCTCGACGGAGTAATTACGTCATAATTTGAATTATCTGCATCGCGCAAATAACGCCGCGTTAAATAGTTGTAAGGATTATCGTAAGCATATTTGATAAAGTCTTCAAAATTCATTTTTGGTATAAACGAACTTTAGCACTTCCTTCCTTAAGGTAGGTTCCGAGGTGCCTTGAGTTTGACAGATGGTTCCTTACCTCGACTGAGGTAATGTCTCGAGTCGAGGACATTTATGTCAACCGATGGTAGTGAGAAAGGCTGAGTCGAGTCGAGTAAGTTTTGGAGGAACGTCTTAGAATATGGGTGTAAATGTCAATGCGAGTGATGGGCAGCAGTGTCATCAAAACTCATTTATTTAAACGCACTGAAAATCAGTACCTTTTAAACGTCAAAATTAGACTTTAGAAATCCGATGCCAGTAAAGATTTTGAATAGATCATGATAGGCTGTCGATCACCATCATCATTTAGGCGAAAGACGTTGCCACATGACCAGTTCTGTGCTTCTCGCATTTAGCGAATTCCCGCGACTTGGACCAAGGTGATGTGGTACAATTATTATCAGATTATGACATTAACCTTGTACTAACATGATGGTGGACAAGCTTTTGAGTATGTTAATACTGTGTAGAAGCACTGACGATACGTTTGGTGCAGTAGCTGAGCAATTGACTTCCGCGCTACGGAACGTGGGTTCGATTCCCGCACGGAACTAATATTTGTGTGGCCTACAGATAGTTGTTCCGGGTCTAGGCATTTATGCATGTAAAGATTTTGTGTCTGTAAATGCACCCACGATACAGGAGAAATCATAGTGTGCCTAAGCCTTCATTTTTTTAAACATAGCCCAGTGCTTACTAAAGAAATTTAGGCTTTTTTGTAATAAGGAATAAATCAATAAGACAAGTCATCTTAGCTTTTTGTGTAAGATAAAGGTGTGGATTTGAATTAACTCACCGGGATCTTCTCTTCCACTGCCTCACGCTCCCTGGACTCGGCGGTGTGGTCGATTTGAATCCGGCTAAATCCAGCAGGGACACCTTACACCAACAGTTCCATAGACGCTAGTCTTACGTACGGTCGAAAGTGTGAGTTGCGGAGATAGAAAGCGGGGCTCAACACAACAAAGTATTATTTTTTGATTTTTAAAAACGTGGAGCGCGGTTTTCGCCATGTGGGCAAGGATCACAGAGAGATCGTTCCCCGAATCGCCGCTTGGAGTGCTAGTGCAGCGTCTTCACGGTGCCGTTATTGGCTACCGAATTTGACTACTAGCCAATCGGATTGCTCAGCAAGCTTCCGTTCAAATACCAGCGGTCAATCAAATCACACTGAATATCAATACACATACTCAAAAATAAAAGTGTCGTGTGATGAAAAAATCTAATTATTTTAATATAATATTATTGTTTCGGGACGGAACACTTTTCTATAATAGGATAATTATATTATGATTCCGTTTATTCATCTATTTACATATTTGATACATTTTTAAATATATTCTATAAAAAATATAAAAAAAACATTTAAAAATATAAAAAATAGTAGCCCACCGGCATCGGGAACAGGGTCCAAGCTACCGGTGGTCAGGGCCTCAGAGAGAGGAACTTCCTAACAATACGTGCCGTGTCCAGAAGTACCGCTTTCTGTATCAGGCCCTTGACCCAGCTGCCCAACGCGAGCCTCGTCAGATGTTGGTCGAGGCTCTTGGCTATTAAGCCATTGGCCGTCACGACTATCGGCACAATTACTGCAGAATCAACCTCCCACATGTCGACAACCTCGTGTGCCAAGTCTTGATACTTAATTTCTTTATCTTTCTTTTTAATTATATTTATTATTAATTTATCAAACCCAATGTCGTATGTCTATGCCAATCTTTAAACACTAAAACTCTGCGACAATTTAAAGCCTATTTGAAGACTTTATTAGCTACTGCGACAGACATAAACATTTGACTGTGCCTTAAATTTTGTTGTACGCGTAATTTGGCGTACGCGCATGATTTTAACATTAAGTATTATTGCTGTACGGTGATGTAAGGATTATTTTGTTAGAATATTTAACAGATTTAATAGACTGTAGTAATTTTAATACTTACTTGTCTATACTTCTATTCAAATATTATAAACAGGAAAGATTTGTATTTTTGGATTTTTGTATGTAACGAATAAACTTAAAAACTACTGGACCGATTTCAAAAATTCTTTTGTCGGTTAGAAAACTACATTATCACTGAGTGACATAGGCTACGGGCAGAGCCGTGAAGACACAGCTAGTTCTTTATAAAATTGTTTTTTCTAGCGAATTATGGGCCAAACGTACGAGTAATTTAGATTTATATTGGGATGTAAGAAAGCGTGGTATGGCCATGTTATGCGGAGGGAAGAAAGTCATGTTACTAGAAGAGTGTTAAATATGATATATTATATATAAGAGTGTTAAATATGGCTTATTGTTTTATGACCGGCCGCCTGCCTGACATCAACCCTCCTTGGGAATACTCGTTGCGCCGTCGCGCGGGTGACCCAATGTGCTTGCTGATATTATGCACTGGGTCCCAAAATTATATGCTTGTCAATCTTATTGCCGACAACTAAGCAGACTATGTTCTTCTTGGTGGAGTATATCTTTTATCTTCAGCAAAAATAGAGTAAAGACTGTATAGCTTTGCATAGCTGACCCTGCCACACGTAAATAGTTATCATAGGTAAAATTACCTTAGGATATTATTTATATGCCCAGTTTAGCTATCAAAAGTGCTACCATTCGTAAGCAAAACGATTCGTTTTCAGCCATAGGAACCCGGCATTAATTAGTCGTGTAATTAGTACAACTTCGGAAACGATGATTGTCATAGCACATTAATTATGATATTGTATTGTATGTAAGAAAGTATTAAGTATGAATGTGGATGGTTATAAGAGTAGAGGAAGATCAAATAAGCGATGGATGGACAGTGTGAAAGATGATATGGCTAGAAAGGGGGTGACTACTGAGATGACGGCTAATAGAAATGTATGGAAGAAGAAGACATACTGCGCCGAACACAAATAAGTTGGGATAAGGGCAGGAGGATTAAATGAAATCCACTATCGTGGACCCCGGCTTACATCTCACGGACCCCCAATTATTTTTTCCACCCACATGGACTCCTGGGGGTCAATAGGTATAGACCACTTTGGGTAACACTGGTTTAGACCATAAAAAAAGACAGTCTCTTTTCAAAAACTTCCCCACACTATAGATACTTAGTGGCTTGTATTGAAATTATTCAACAATGTTGGTTCAATTACGTCACTTCCTGTTTGGGCCGGACGTGCATTACCCCGCTAACTAGCGCTGTATTATGTACGCGTAGTTTATGAGCCGCCGCTACAAAGTTAATACTGGTTGTTATTTAATGCTTTTAACCGCATAACAAGGTTAGTTCGTACGTTACATTTACATTGAATTATACATTTTCCTTTAGCGGTATTTAAATAGGATTTAATAGGGAATGTATTTAGAAATAAAACTGGTTGGGTAGTTTCCTTATGCCCTAGTGAACAGATAAGCTAGTCAGTAAGATTAGTCGCGTATTTATTTTTGTCGTGGTCTAAACCTCGTGAATGACCTTCGTCCGTTGAAGGCGAAGGATTATGCCGCATTCTTACTGGTTAAAAACCCACGGTGTTCCTCCTCCTGACCGTTGGTCGGGGTTGCGGGATTCGCAAAAACATGCACTTTGGTCTCGGTCCGCCAAGAGCTGGCGGACCTCTCCTTGTGTAGGTACTTGCCGCACGTCCTCCTGGGAGGCGCGCACGGAACACGGCGCGCTGCCTCCTCGAGCCTGTTTACTGGTCGGCTCGCTGGCCCCCTAACGCACTGCCCATTCATTTTGAACTTAACGTTAAGTCTGTTATCGACCAATTCGGTTTGTCTACGAATTTCATCATCGTCTCCCTACCCTTATCTCCAGGGGTCGTCGGTACAACACGTATTCCTCTACCATTCTCCTTTATCAGCAGTTATCTCAGTGCTCACTCCTTTCTGAAAGCAGTGGTAGCAGTGAAAGCAGTGATAGCATAGCGGTGTGACCGTCGGACTGCTAAGTAATAAGGCTTCAAGTTCGAATCCAAGGCACGCACCTCTGACTTTTCGAATTCATGTGCGAATTGTATAATTGTCACTTCGTTAAAAACGGTAAAGGAAAACATCGCGAGGAAACCGGCATGCCTGTGAGATATTTCTCGACGGCATGTGAAGCCATGTCAGAGGCCTAAGGCTAATAAACTCTGACACCAGGTTAGTTACTAACCACATGAAAAGAAGAAGAAGACTCCTTTCTTACCCATATCATCCTTCACACAGTCCATCCATCTTTTCTTTGGCCTACCTCTACTTGTATATCCATCCACATTGCTAATCTTTTCAAGATGGCATAAGCTATTCACGTATAGATTGTGCCGATATGAGAGAAGAGGGGGATCCGATAAAAGTTGATATTGTCTCATACCCCTGAATTAACATTCATCCATCCACACAAACCTTATTTTACTTTTCTTTGATGTTGAATGAAGCATGGTTGAACGCGAACAGCTTTAGGTCAACCTCTGAAGCGTCCAAAAATAATTGTTATTTTTTATGTAAGGTTGGCAAGTCTTCTTATCAGTAACAGCAGTGCGCAAATCTTTACACGCACATTTATTCTACCTAGTATGAAATACGTTCAATACGGTTGACGATCGTCAAGAGATTGATCACCCGAACCTTGGAAGAAAGACGCCTTGCTGCACGAAATCGCATCACAGCAATTTGCGTCGCAGTTGTCTGCGTTGCGAATTCGCATCGCAGTTTAGTGTACGGGCCCTTAAACCGACGGCCCACTCCCACTTGATAAGTGGTTACTGCCTCCTATATGCACTTAGGGCCAAGCCACATTTGACGGAATATACGACGCCAATCTTTCGCCGGTACACATAATTCCATTTAAACATCTCACACCGTACACATTTGACTGAAGATGCGTAACTAAAATCTCTGGAGTAAATTACGCAACGAAAGATCGGCGACGTATCTTCCGTCAGATGTGGCGTGGCCCTCACACCACCAAGAATATTGCTGATGCATTGCTAACTTTAGAGAAAATTTGAAAATTCTGATGTGTCTATAATTTCACCCGCACTCATATTCTTCAAACCGAAATACAGCAATGCTGCTTGGCAGCAGAAATAAGTATGGTGGTAGCACTTCCCTGGACGTACCTGTACTGGGTGGAAAAATATCCTTAACGTAACCGTAGTTTACGCATACTGTACATCAAGCTAAGTAACACACAGCAAAAATAATATCTGGGAAACGACTTTTCTATAATATTGATAATGTTTGTATAGAAGAATGTTTAGTAAAAACATTTAAACTTAATTTTCGTGAAAATATGGTGACTTTGACCTTCAATATCTCCATAACCAGTCGGTTCCCAGGTTTGGCCCGATACTAAAAAATCTTCGTAATGATGGGAAGAATACGTGGCTTTCGGCTTCGTTAAGGGTATTTTTACACCCGATATACGCTGAGGACTGTCCTTCGATTATGTGTGCTGGGCTTTAATATCAAAAACACGTTTTAATGCATTACATCTTTTATAGACTACACGATATACCTACTTCTACATATACTTACATGTAATCTCCCTACCGAGACCACCAGCTGCTTCAAAACTTTATATGTTTATGTCCCATTAAAAGCCTTTCCAATATCTATTTAACTACTTAACAACCACCTCACGCTATTTCAAGCTTTAGTGCTTTAATTTTAAGAGTCATTATGGCTACCTGCATGGCTATAGATGCCATAACATGAGCTGAAACTAGTTCACTAAACAAGAGGGTTTTACACCTCATTACTTCGACTTAATCCAAGGGATGTTAACACGGAGCGCTTAGACCATACGTGACGTTCACGACACGATTTGGATTAGATTTAGATTAGATAATAAGAAGACTGAAAAAGTAAATTCGTTTTGGTTTTTATTGAACGCAATTTCAAATACGAGCTGCCTATCTTTTTAAAGGGTAAAATTAGTTTGTTTTTTGTTTAAAAAAAATATGTTTTATTATTGAATCTTTAAAGCAGAGTTCTGTAGTTCCAAAAATAAAATTACCTGTAAGAAAATATTATGTTCTTTTTATAACGACTGTCATTTAAACAGGTTTGGATCAGCAATGTATGATCAGTGGAGAAAACTGTGTCAAATTTTCAACAATAAGCTTTTCTGAGTTGTTAAAAAGAAATAACCACACTACTAACTTTTTTTTATCGTTGGAAAATCCTCATGGGTGTCCCTCGCCCAGGGAAGGCGAGGGGGTCTGCCGGACTCTTGCCGACTAAAAACCAACAGTGTCCCTCCTTCTGACCTAAGGTCGGGGTCACGGGATTCGCTATTGCATGCACCGTAACCCCGGCAGGTCTTGGCCCTCCAGCTTGTTCTAGTGGACCTCTCCAGTGGTGGGGAAATTTTTCACCTGCCCCACACCACACTTCTAACCTAATCTAAGGTAGTCGAGGCGCTCAGACTATTTAATTGCAGTTTTTTTTACTGACCAAACATGTGTTTTGATAATCATTTAATTATTTCTCTTTTACAACTAACTATAATAATAAACTAAAACCCAGTCAGAACGCTCTGAGGGAGTGTTAGTAAATATTCCAATTCAAATGACAGTACATTTTTTTTAACAGACTACCACTACCCTGATACTGATTACGCAGTCATATATTAGTACCTGACTCAAGTCATCTCACTTCTTTTGTTCACTTCATATAAATTATTTATGAACATACCCAAGAAAACAAAGATATTTCCATCAGATTTTCGGCGGAGCACACATATAATAATAATGGTAGTCCATAAAACAAAAGTTAAAGTTTTCACAGCAATAACTGTATGTCTCAATTTTAGAAACGAAACCATTCTTTTTCGTGGCGTCTAACATGATGAAGAATATTACTTTCTTGGTGTGTTAGATAATATATTTGAAATAATTTCTTGTTTTGATACATTTTTAACTTAACTTGCCTTGCAAGGATGGTGAGATGTATGAAATGATCATGAAAGACCACATGTCACGTGGATTTAAAGTTCATATGTTTGTAATTGGCTCATAGTCTATGACAGTGTTCCGCAAAGTGTGTGCCGCGGCACACTGGTGTACCGGGCACATTGGTGTGCCGCGGGAAAAATCTATTTCTTATAAAATTATAAAGGCGGACGAAAATAATGTATTCTTTGCTATCTTTATCTTATACCTTTAAACGAGCAATTCTTGTATATAGATATGTATATAAGTATATAATTTGAATCTCGGAAACGGCTCCAACGATTTTCATGAAATTTAGTGTGCGGGGGGTTTCGGGGGCGATAAATCGATCTAGCTAGGTTTCATTTTTAGAAAACGTCGATTTACCAAAAAAAAAACCGAGCAAAGCTCGGTCATCCAGGTACTATGATTGAAATATGATTTTTTATTTATGGTGTAACTCTGAAATTCCCCGATTTCGTAGGTGTACCTTGAACACAAAAAGTTTGCAGAACACTGGTCTAGAAGACAATATAGTTTAGTGTAGAGACGAAAACATAATATAAATAACATCACGCCTGTATTCCCCGAAGGATTGGGCAGAAGTGTATAGTAACACCCTCATTTCGCCGTTGTGTTTAAGTCCCACGTAATAGGGGGCGAGCCTATTGCTATTAACCGGGCACAAATCCAGACTCCGGGCTGCTACTGAGGAATTCCACACTTAAAAACGCAATAACACTTTGCCCGGCCTAGGAATCAAACCCGGGACCTCACGATCAGCAATCGCGGTTGCGACCACTAGACCAACAAGACAGTCAATTTAATAATAAATTATTATTTATGAATTATAATTTTAAAATAATTTTATATTAAACGCAATATATTTTTTTATTCAGAAACATAAATGTCTCGTTTTAATAAAAATTGTCGGTTCTTATAAAAGTCATTACACACCAAACTTCGAGAGCGTTAGGTATGTTAACCGTGTGAAACTATGGCCGATTTGGTGGATGTTCAAATAAATGTTGAAACAGCGAGGTCCGCTAGATTACCGCAGCATTGACGGATGTGTCTAATCGGTTGAATGATTTGTTTCGTCCATTATCGGTGGATGGTAGACTGCGGATGTGTGGTTATTTTTGTCTTGGTACAGTCAATATCAAAAGTGATTATGGTTTAAAGTTACAAGTGTTTTATGAAAGAAAACTTCCAAATAATTCGCCTCTTTGGTTCAATAACGTCACAAATCCAAACGATCCTTATTTGTTTAATTCGATAATAATTAAAACCCCCGTGAAGGATTATATTTTTTCAAAAAACGTGGTATCTTTTAGGCTTAACTAAGATTTTTGAAAACAAAAAAAACTGATACGGCGGTTTTAATTATTATCGATTAAAACAAATAAGGGCGGCTCAGGATTGTCACGTTATTGAAGCAAAGAGGCGAATTATTATTTTTGTAAAAATTATGATAGAGTGGAGAAAATTAAAAAGACTAGTATTATTATAAAGACTAGTATATATTATATAACGAATACTGGACACAGAACTGAAGAAGTATCTAACAAATTATCTATATACAACATGTTTTGGACACTGCACAGAGCGAAACTTTTTTTCTTATTGAGTCGTACATGACATGCTGTTGTCTTTTGTGGATCTGCCATTCGCGGCACGTCGGAGCGACTTGCAATCAATAAATAATCTGTTTTGCCGACGCAACAGAGACCTACTTTTGAGCAGGACAAATTATAATATAAATCGTTTATAGTTAATTTTGAATTGTAATTGTGACATTTGTTTATCAGTTTTAATTATGTTATTTATTTATTTTTTACATAAATAATGTATAATCGAATTATTTATTTCCGTTTACACAATTATTATAAATTAGTACAAAGCTATATTCACACACACATGCACTGCCCATATACACACTTATGTTGGTTTAAGTGAACGGGCATGACCACTGAGACATCCGTAATTAAAGTTCAATAGTATTTATTTTTTTATTTATTTAAGCACGCTATTTATTTATTTATCTATTTGGAACTGGTTTACATCAGTTACGTCACAGTGGGTTCAGTTGAAAACCAGCGTCTGGCTCTAGTGGTCTGACATTTATGCTGAACTGAACCTATTTGGCGCAGCCGCTAGACACACAGGTACTTTATTTTTTGTTTATTTTTTATTTTGTTTTGTCTCTTATGATTTTTTTTGTCTGTGTGTCTGACTGCTTTCGTGCCAAATAAATTTCTTTCTTTCTTTCTTCTTTCTTTATTATTAGAACAACTATTGGTTTCTACAATATTTAATTTATTATTAATCAATTTATTTCAGATAAAAAAAATCCATACAATTATAAAATTACATTCTTAAAATTACATAAAATACATTTAATTACAATGTTTAGTGTTAGTAGAATCTTATAAACTATGTTAGTCAACACCCATCGCAATACGCATCCATTTGTGTTGGATTGGGCAATCCTCACGAGTAACAATCATCTGCAGGATACTGTTACTACTACCTCTCACACGCTGTAGTAAGGAGGCTACTTTCTTGCGAATAATCGCATGAAAGCCGTCCGTTCGAGCCTCTACAAACATCCCAGACGCACTACAATAGCGAGGCAGTCGCATCAGCATCCTGAAGATATTGTTTTAATTTAGAAATGGCATAATATTTATTGAATTTTGTTGTTGACTGTAGTTGCATTTTTGCTGGGTTAATAGCATCAGTGATTAAAGGCAACGGCTATTACTAATGTATTTTTGAATGAAATAAAGGAATTGTCCATGTGTTTTGTATCAGCTTCATTTCTCTTTGTTCAGACCGTTAGATTTTTTTTAACCAGTGGTTGGTGCTGACACTGGAAAGTTTTCGACACAAATCTTCACATACACAAACAACCAGACCCAGAACAACTCTCTGTAAGTCATACAAATATTTGGTCTAAGTGAGAATCGAACCCATAACGCAAAAATTCAACCGCACAGTTGACACACAAACGTGTCGTCGATGACGAGTTAAGACGTTAGTTGAGGAAAAATATAAATAAACATAATCTATACTAATATTATAAAGAGGAAAGATTTGTATTTTTGTATGTAACGAATAAACTTAAAAACTACTGGACCGATTAAAAAAAATCTTTTGCTGTTAGAAAGCTACATTATCACTGAGTAACCTAGGCTACGGGCGGAGCCGTGAGGACACAGCTAGTACGATATCAAGTTTGATAAGGGGCGAGGCACACACAGTAACTAAAAGGTTACTAGAGAATTTCCACGCAGAAAAAGTTATTATAAATTGACCAATCGCGCACAGCTGCGATAATGCTCCAAACATAATTATTATACCTATGTACATGTCTTTATGATTTTTGATCTGTGAGTTTGTTTCGGCTTTTCTTCTTAGAGCTAGTAAGACAGGAAATACAGGCGCTACCTAGTTTAAAAAAAAACATTACATTGACTTGTAAAAGTGTCGTTCTGCCTAGCCTTTTCTCAACTATGTTGGGGTCAGTTTCTAATTTAACCAGATGCGGCTGAATACCAGTATTTTACACGGAGCGACTGCCATCAGACCTCATCAACCCAGTTACTGGGTAATGCCGATATTCTAAAGTTAGACCGGTTGTCAAACTTTCATCTTGACTTGACATCCATCTAACACTGACACCCATCGTATGATCGGCGCGGTTGTTAAGTAGCCACGAGCCCCTCCCTGACCTGTAAAAGCCTGTAACAGAATTATTTACAGAAATAAAAATTATTTATCATTTTTGAAACCCACAATTTCATTTTTTTTAAATAACATTGTCCCACACTAGGATTTCTCCTGTATCGTGGGTACGTTTACAGACACAAATCTTCACACGCACAAACATCCAGATCCGGAACAACTATCTGTAAGCCATACAAATATTTGTTCCGTGCGGGAATCGAACCCACAACACGTAGCACAGAAGCCGATCGCTCAGCCACTGCACCAAACAGTCGTCGAATTACAAATAAAAGATACAGTACTCGAAGTAATAATTAATCTAATTGAGAAAAAACAACGTATTTCCATTAACATTTTCACAAGCAAACAAAGGATATTTCATTTTGGGACAAACATATTCAGTTGGCCTTTAATAAATTAATTTCATTCAAATTACCCACCCCCACCCAGCGTCTCCAGCTTCTGAATAAATAAATATTTACTTTGTTAATTGAAAAATTATCTTTCCCCGTATTCTAGAAAGCGACACAATTCCACACGGTGCACGAATCAGAATTAATTTTTGAAGGAAAATTGACACTGTGTTCGTTAGTGTTTGATGTTGTATACTGTGTATATTATGAAAAAAAGCATGATTAATTTAAATGGAAATACGGTACTTACTGCCTTTAAATGGTTAAGAGGGGAAGTAATTATAGACCATTTGACACAGCAGATACGTTTTTAATTAATTTCATGGCTTTTACGAGGTAGGAATTCAAATAGCTTGTATGTCCACTGATAAAAATGGAGTTCTTAACTTAGACCATTTTGGTTAACTGGCGAATTGATAATCACAGACATGACCACGACAACTGCCTCGTTGGTCTAGTGGTCGCGAGCACAACTACTGATCATGACGTCCTGGTTTCGATCCCCAGGTCGGGTGTTATTGGGTTTTTCCGTATGGAATTCCTCAGTAGCAGCCCGGAGTTTTGATTTGTGCCCACTTGATGGCAATAGACTAGCCCGCTATTACATGGAACTTAAAGTTAATGGCGAAATGAGGTTGTTAAAGAAAGAAAAATAAAGAAAATTTATTTATTCAGCCAAGAACACTGACAGCATAAATAAAATAAACAAAGAAAGAACAATATAATAAGAATTAAACACAAATTTTATGCTGTCGAGCATGTCCATGCCGAAAAGGTCACCAACTCAGCATATCCTAGGCGTCAAAACACCCAGCGCTGATTTTCAGCTGGCACCCCCGCAGTGACACACGGATGGAGGTAGTTAATTATTGGTGTTACTAATGCACCTCTGCCCAGCCCTTTGGGGAATACATGCGTGATGTTATGACCACGACGACACGATTGGCGCAGTGGCTGCAACTGGTCGCGGGTTTGGTCTCCGCTCGAAACAAGCATTTATATGGACTATAGATAATTGTTGCGGGTCTGGATGTTTGTTCATGCGAAGATTTGTGTCTCTAAACACCGATGATGCAGGAGAAATATTAGGTCCCCACCTATGAAATCAGCGTTTTGTACGGAGAATTTTAAAGAAGTTGCATTTTTCATACTAACATTTTCTTTATTTATTTAACAACTATGAACACTAGTGTTTTAAAACTTTTATGCGCAAATTTTTAAAAACTAAGATAACGTATGCCACTTAGATTATGCGACAAAAATAAGTTTTGGCTAAGTTAAAACAAAAATAGTGGTAATTTCTGCTAACAAAAAGAGGAGTCATTTTTAAAGTATTTTTTATGTTTAGAAAACTATAAGAGGTTTTTTTACTATTGGTAGTTGTCTATGATGGTCATTATTTGATGAATATTTTAAATCATAGAAGTGACAAGGTTCTCTATTTGTGAGAAAAATACGCCAATTTCATAGGTGGGGACCTAATGGGTTTATGTGCTAGGGGATTTTAATGCCCATCCTGGGGAAATGTTTGGGAGAGAGTTAGATAATTTTTGTTTAGACCAAAAATGGATATGTGCTGATGTAACTAAACTTGGTCGGGGCTCGGATACCTTTACCTTTGTCTGCGAAGCAACCGGAAGTAGACGTTGGCTCGACCACTGTTTAGTTACTGAGGCTGCGTGGTCCTCGGTCAGTGACGTCGTTGTGCGTCATGACGTATACTGGTCGGACCACTTTCCATTAGAGATTAGCTGTAACCTTAATATAAGTCGACTCAAACGCCCTATTAATAGTAAGCATAATAATAAGAACTTAAAGATCAAAGATCACTTCAGGGTTCGGACTCAAATATCGCCCGGGCGCAGTGTGTCTGACGCTGGGTCCTGTATGTGTATGTCGGAGACTCCTCTTCGTTTTACAGCTAAGGAAATCACTAAAGTCATCAAGAGTCTTTCCCGAGGCAAGTCTCCCGGACATGACGGACTAGGCGTCGAACATCTTTTGCATGCAGGGCCACACATCTCCCGAGTGTTGGCAATGTTGTATACTTTCTGTATACGGCATTCATATTTACCGACGGAGTTAATGGAGACTGTTGTGGTCCCTGTTGTCAAAAACAAGACTGGTGATATTTCAGAAAAACAGAATTACAGGCCAATTTCGTTGGCCACGATTATCGGTAAGGTACTTGATGGTCTGCTTGAACTTCAACTCAGTAAATATATAAAACTGAATGATGCGCAATTCGGTTTCAGAACCGGACTCTCAACTGAAAGCGCTATACTGGCGCTCAAGCAGACGGTTAGGTACTATACAGACAGAAAGACGCCGGTCTATGCGGTCTTTCTTGACCTCTCTAAAGCTTTTGACCTTGTCTGCTACGATAACCTGTGGGCCAAGCTAGCGAAGTTAAATGCACCTAGTGAGCTAATTGGCCTATTCCAATTTTGGTACAATAATCAGATTAACCGGGTTAGGTGGACGGACAGCTTTTCTGACCCATATAAACTGGAATGTGGTGTTAGGCAGGGTGGACTGACATCGCCTATATTGTTTAATTTGTATGTTAATCAGTTGATTGAGGAGCTCAGCAGCGCAAATATCGGTTGCTCCATTGATGGTCTGACGGTCAATAACCTGAGCTATGCGGACGACATGGTGCTGCTGGGTCCAACAATTAACGCGATAAGAAAACTGATATCGATTTGCGAATCATACGCAACCTCGCACGGCCTTGCTTATAACATAAAAAAAAGTGAGTTCATCGTATTCAAAGGGAGAAACAGAGTACCGTCAGAGGTTCCTCCTATTACACTTAATGGAATGCCTTTAAATCAGGTCTCTCGTTTTAGGTACCTAGGACATGTGGTAACGGAGGATCTCTCTGATGACGCAGACATGGAGAGGGAGCGCAGGGCGTTGGCGGTCCGTTGTAATATGATAGCCCGCAGGTTCGCACGCTGTACAAATGATGTGAAGATCACTTTGTTTAGGGCCTACTGCCAATGTTTTTACACCTGCAGCCTATGGGTGAAATATGCGCGGCGGACCTACAACGCCTTGCGTGTCCAGTACAATAATGCCTTCAGGGTAATGTTGGGTTTGCCTCGCTACTGTAGTGCGTCTGATATGTTTGCACGTGCGCGAACAGACGATTTCTATGCTATATTGCGTAAAAGAGTCGCCTCAGTAATGAGCAGAGTGAGGGAGGGCCCCAACATTATCTTGAAGACATTGAGTGGCAAAGTCGACAGTCCCTTCCTTGGACATTGGGTGGATACTCATTTGTCTACGCGGTGTCCGTTTGTAGGGGTGCGGTCGGGGTGAAGTTGTGGTCGGTGGATGTAGCTCTGACCTACTTTAGTTTTAATTATTTATGTTTTTCCATTGGCCCATTATTATTAAGATATTTTTGTAAGTACTTATATTAATTTACCAACATATGGATGTACCTTGTCCGAAATAAATTTGATTGATTGATTGATTGATTGATAATACAAAGGAAGGAAAATGTAAAAGAAAAACCTTGGAACTAACTACACTGAATAAGGTAACGATGTAAATGGAGAACAAGATTATACATAATTGGAATCAATATACGCAAATAGTCTAGTACCATCGACCTTCCTCGATAGAACGACACAGCGAGCGGACAGTTTATTAAAGAAAATTATGATCGAACCTTTTTCTAGCAAAGAACCTTTTATCAGATGACTTTTACATTTTGCACGAACAAGCAGAGAATAAACTATGTTTTCTTTCAACCCCAGATGGGTATAAAATTAATATTAATAAGGTTCTCTCTTTAAAATACTGGCTCATAACTTATTCGAGGGAGAATCCCGAGGTCCACTCGAGAGCTGAAAAAATATTCCAACACAATCCGAACCAAAATCAATAATAACATTACATATTCAACGAACTATCTCGTACTAAAGGGGAGGGAGGGGAAAAATGGGCATCAAACATTAATGACATCATTTGGAGTCCCGCAAAGATGCTGAGCAACGGCTGATAGCCGATAGAAACGCCAGTAAAGGGGGATATAATGTGAATATTATACAGTATCCACTTTCCCCCGCTCTAGTGATGATCGCAAAAATAATGTTGCAGAAGTTTCAGTCCACGGATAATGTGTGTGCTAAAGTCAGTTAGCAGAATTGATTCCACTTTTTCCAATAATTCCAGAAAATTATTATACTTGCAACGCAATTTACCTACTACACTTGCAACCCAAATTATGAAACTTTCAACGCAAATTATTACAGTTGCAACGCAAATTATTACACTTTTAGCACTTAATTATTAACATTTTCATAGTGTAAATATTTACTTAAGTCTTAGAACCACTCGTATAAAAGTTGTCACTTGATAAAATAATGGCCAAGAAGTTAGCGATTACCTTTAAACGAAAGAAAGAAAAATGCATTTATTGAAAAACGAATAAGGAATTATGTTTATATGAAAATTATAAAATAGTGTCTAAAGGGCCATCAGCTCAGCCTGATGTCACCTAATTTGTTAGTGTTTTGACTGTCAGAAACTTATTCATTTTCTTCTCTAGTCTCGGCAAGAGCTTGTAGGGGAACGAGGTATGGTGTTCCTCAAACGAAAAGGGAGGATCCTCCTTCCAGGCGGGTCTTATGCCTGGCGGGCTACTGCCCAACGGTTGATGTTGGAAAATTTTACATGTACTAACTCCGTGTCAGATCTTGATATCGCGATGCAGGATTTGTGACGTTTCATCTGACAGCTGTCATTGTTGTCGCTGTAATCTGCTAGACATTCGTCTTGCTGCGTAGTTCTCATGTGTCGTGATAGATGCCGCCACAATGACTGTAAATATGGTTTTACTGTTCCTTTTTTGCAATATGCACCCAACCTTGTGGTTCATGATAATGACGTTGTAGTTTTTTATTATAAAAATTTGCATAAACGGGTGATTTAGCTTCTTTAAAACAACCGTAAGCATCAAAAAACCATCAAGAATTGTTTCAGGCACGAGACATCATGCCTTGTATTCCCTGAAGGGTTCGCCAGTTATGTTCAAGTCCCATGTAATAGAGAGCGAGCCTATTGCCATTAAACGGGCACAAATCCAGACTCTGGGCTGCTACTGAGACATTCTTAATGGAAAAACCCAATAACACTATTCCCGACCTGGGGATCGAACCCAGGACACCATGCTCAATAGTCGCGCTTGCGACCACTAGACCGACAAGGCAGTCTAGTCAAGTCAGTTAATGCTTGATTCCGATGACCAAAAACGAATCGTTTTGCTTACTAGTAGTAGCATTTTTCATTACCAATCTTGGCAGAAACGGAAGCTAATCTTAGGTGCGATAGCTGAAGCATGGGAGGGTCTACTATACAAAGCTACACGGTTATTATGCTTTATTATTGGTGAAGATACAAGAGTCTTAATTTTAACCAATCACTTTCGGTAAATCATAGAAATTGGCCATAAGATA
The DNA here is from genome assembly GCA_910594945.2 of Amphipyra berbera. NCBI lineage: Eukaryota > Metazoa > Arthropoda > Insecta > Lepidoptera > Noctuidae > Amphipyra > Amphipyra berbera. The sequence continues at coordinate 18,629,593 of OU343125.1, read as the reverse complement.
TAAAAGAATAATTTTTCTTGAAAGAATGATTTGTGCGCGGTTGATGGCAATAGGGTCGCCTTCTATGACATGGGACTTAAACATAACGGTAAAATGAGGGTGTTACTATACACCTCTGCCTAACCCTTCGGGGAATACAGGCGTGATGTTATGTTGAACAAAATATGATTGGAGAGTGGCCTACAAGTTTTATTATGTTATATCATTCATCATGCTATGATCAAACAAACATTTTTGTAATAATAATTCAATCTTTACTTAGTATAAAACAAAGTCGCTCCCGCTGTCTGTCTGTCCTTATGTATGCTTAGATCTTTAAAACTACGCAACGGATTTTGATTCGGTTTTTTTTAATAGATAGAGTGATTCAAGAGGAAGATTTATATGCCCCACATTAGTATCTACTCTACACCCGTGCGAAGCCGGGGCGGGCCGCTAGTTCGAAATAAAATATTTACATATCTTGAATGATCTCAAACATGGAAGGGCGAGGTAAACATTCTACATCTAATCGTAAACAATACCAAGTAAGTACCAAGCAGTACCTTAGCGTATATTTTTCCTTACAGCTTAGCACACGTTTCATGTTTTTTAAAAATACGAACAAGTGCGAGTGAGACTCGCGCCCTGAGGGTTCCCTACGCTTTTATAACCGTGAAGTGGAATTATTGGATACGCGACAAACTAAATTTGGCGGTCTTTTCATCTTCACTGAGCTTTTTACTGGATTATGAGGCTACAGACTTAAATACAACATAACATCACGCCTGTATTCCCCGAAGGGATGGGCAGAGGTGTATAGTAACACCCTCGTTTCGCCGTTATGTTTAAGTTCCATGTAATAAGGGACGAGTCTATTGCCATCAACCGGGCACAAATCCAAACTCCGAGCTGCTACTGAGGAATTCCACACGGATAAACCCACTTTGCCCGAGCTGGGGATTGAACCCAAGTCCTCACGATCAGAATTCACACTTGCCACCACTAGATCAAAGAGGCAGTCAGACTTAAATATTTAGTATTAATTGCAATTCGATACCTTTGACCGTTTCTGAGAAAAAGAGTCTTGACGGACAGACAGATAGACAATAAAGTGGTTCTATAAGAGTTCCTTTCCTTTTATATCGAGGTAAGGACCCCTAAAACTAATTTTGATCAAATCATTTCTTTCAAACAAAACAAAAATAGCAGACAACCCAAAAACCTCACCCAACAATTTAAAAATCCTTGCTTAAGTAAATAAAACGCTTCTAAGATTTATCCTATTTCTTCAGAGATACTATCGAGTTAAGTCAGTCTTTGCATTTTAATGCTCTCGCTGTCCCGCAGCCTGATATACTGTAATGTGATGCGATCTTTTTAGGCTGCGTGCCTCTTTTTACTTTTAAAAGCTCATTTTCTTAGGAGTTTTTTTAATTTTTTATTGGGTGTAGGATAACGGCTTTTGCAAATGTGTTGAAGTCTTGTATATACAATGTGTCACAAATACACAACACACTGGGATCCAATACTCTTAAGTTTTTTTTTCTTTATGGTTCCTACAAATGCCCTTTAAACTTGCGCATAGGCTATGTTCAAAAAACAATAATTCTGTATATACAGCTATAAATTTAATGTTGTATTGTAGCTTAGCTCAAAATCTGTCGATCTAGTAATAAAATAAAAAGGGTTGTTTTTGCAGTAATTTACAATAATTTGTCGATTTGCATAATTTTTGATTTCTTTTTTGGAGTTCAATATTTATTTTTAAAGTTACGAAAATATGAACCATTCTTTCGTACTGTTAAACGATAGACAATATTGTTGCCCTCCGAATACGCCTATTTTATGTCGGTAAAACCAAAACTTTAAGAAATATGTTTATTTTTTGTACACATGTAGAGAATATCTCAAGAAAAAACAAAATGGCTGCCACATTGAGGGGAAGTGGGTTGCTTCTCAGAGTGTAGTCTATTTGTGTATTAAAATAGTTGTAATTTAAGTACCTACCTTGAATATCGCTAGTCCATGACCGGACATATTATACAAAAGTTTGCATTGACTTTTTAATTCAAATTCAAATTCATTTATTTATCAAATATAAGCTAACAGTTTACACCAAATCGCTTACATCTATGCTAATTCTAATTAATAGATTGGTAAACATGCCTGCGGTCTGATGGTAGGTAGTTCCCGCCGTTTATATACACCTACAACACCAAGAAGATCGCTAATGCGTTGCCAGCCTAGTGACCAAATACTCAAACGCTGCCCAATTTTAAGTTGGCGTTAAGTGTCGTGCTGTTACTGTCAGTTCGCCTTAAAGTGACAGTAACAGCGTTTTACCGTTTGGCCATTTGAGACAATGTAGTAAAATCTCATGAGTCTATAAATTTACCGACTCCCATACCCTTCAAATCGGAACAGAAATACTTATTGGTGGTACTACATAGGACGAGCGCATTAACAATGAGTTCTACTACTACTATTAAAAACTGTTGCTTTTATAGCAAAACATATTCAGTTTTCAAACAGATATTTCTTTATTAATTATTATTTACTTATAATTATTATTTATTATTTACAAATTCACCGTTGACTAAATTCAACATCCATCGATGAATCCATTTATTACTTTGATGATTATTTTAAATGTAAGAATTGGCCAAATTGACGGACAAAACATGTATTGCCGATTCCTATAATTTACGAAGCGTTATTGGTTAAAATTAAGACTTGTATTCTCACCAATAATAAAACAAATACCTTATAACTTTGCAAAGTAGATCCTCCTACATGGAAGTAGCTATCACGGGTAAAATTAGCTTAAGAGTCTATTTACATATATGCCCTATAAAAATGTTACCATTGGTAAGCAAAACGATGGTTTATGTTTATAGGAACCGGGCATTAGTCATCAAGATCTAAAAAAAAACATTCCATCTTCACATTTCTATTCTACGCCATCACCACTAAACAAATTACCAAAACCCACCCCCCATTTCAATATCTAACAATCCCAAACATCCAAATGAACGGTCCGCATACCTTGAAAATTACCAATGGCACCCAGAAATGGAATAAGGAATTGCAGCATCAGAATTCAAATTCCCGAACTCGGTACTCAAGTAACATTTTTATTAAAATATGCTCAGAATTATGTCTCGAAATGAATAAATTTCGTTCACCCCCCTTGTCTTTACGGCACGCCCGAGGTTTTAATAAAAAAAACTCTACGTTGAGTGTAAATTGTGTTAAGAAAATGGTCTTTCGCTGTTTTTCCATATATTGTTCAAATGTTCAACTGATTTTATGAAGTAAGCTTTCGGTTCAGAAAAGATTTGGAATAAAAAGTAGGGAGCACTGTATGTGAAGTGATTCTTTTTATAAGGAGAAAAAGTTGGTTCTAGGTTTATGAATATAAACGACTTTAGGGAAATCATAGACTGTAGGTATTTGTAGGATCTTTTGTCCTATCATTTTTCGAATTCATCATTTGCGTTAACGGTGAAGGAAAACATCGTGAGGAAATCTGCACACCTAAGAGGGCTCCATAAAGTTCTCGATGGTGTGTAGTCCGCCAACCCACACCAAGCTAGCGTGGTGGACATAACACATAACAGAACATCACGCCTACATTCCCCGAAGGGTTGGGCAGAGGTGTATAGTAACACCCTCATTTTGCCGTAATGTTTAACTCCCATTTAATAGAGGGTGAGTCTATTGCCATCAACCGGGCACAAATCCAAACTCCGGGCTGCCACTGAGGAATTCCACATGGAAAAACTCAATAACAGTTTGCCCGACTTAGGGATCGAACCCAGGACCTCGCAATCAGCAGTTGCGCTTACCATGACTAGACCAACGAGGTGTGGTGGACTAATGCCTAAATTCCCATTCTGAGAAGTGGTCCGCGCCCAACTGTGGGACAGCCATGGGCTGATTATGTTATGTTATATTTTCTGACCGTAACTGAAAGAAGGGTTTCCGATATTACACGAAGCACTCACCAGATAAGTTTACAAGGATTAAATCAATAATGTAGAAGGTTAAGGCTTTGCATTTTATTACCATTAAGTCTCTTCCTCCTAACAAGTCCAACAAGGTTGGGGTTAGCTTCCAGTGTAATCAGATGCGGTTTAATACCAGTATTTTACACGGAGCGACTTCCATTAGACCTACGCAACCCAGTTACTGGGTAATGCCGATATACTAAGGTCAGACCAGGTGTCAGACTTTCGGGCTTCCGACTACCCGTAACGATTGTCATAGGTATTCGTATGACACCCGGGACCGACGTGCTCTCTGAGGCACGGAGTGGTCTCGATGTGTTACAAATGGGTACAGCTTAACCCCGCAAATTGTATGATCGGGAGAGTCACTGATTCCTCTGTTGTGGGAATCCGTGCCGGTGCAATTGTATAGCGGCCCCTGATGTCGAAATTTTTTAATTCTTTTTTATGTATATGATTCTTTATATTTAATGTTATTCTTAAGTACCTGATAAAATAGGACGTACATAATGAGGCTTGCATAGTCGCGGAAGAGCGAACTAATACCTCGAAATGAATTTAAAAAAAAAAGAAATTGTTTGATTGGCGTGGTTGTTCATTAACCACGCATCCCCTTTCTTACCATTAGTTACCATACCTATTTCTAAGACAAGCAGCATTGGTGTGTTCCGGGTTGAGGGGTATGGGTGCCAGTGAAATTACAGGCACATAAGCCTTTTTAACTTTGTCTTTGGGGTTGGCATCGTATTAGCAATCCTCTTGATGTTGTAAGTGTATACAAGGTTAGTCGGAAAGGGGGTACTAAGCCGAAAGGGTGTTAAAGTACTCATAATAATGGATAACTTTTGTTCTACAACTTTCCCCAAAGTCATTAGTTTAAAAGAAATAGCTGTTCAAAGATTTCATAAAAAATATGCTAAATTCTATCTATCCTCAGCTATGATCAGCTTTGTTTACATTTTAGGTCATATTTGAATTCGTTACTAAAGCAGGATTGAAGAATTTTTGAAAAAACTAAAATTAAAATAATTTTGCATGGTATTTTATATTATCGAATTTTTAAATTTTAACACTTTCTTTAAAACAGTCATCAGTGATACATTAAGTGGCCCGTGGCTTAGTACCCCCTATCCGACTAACCTTGTATAGACAGCGGTGATAACCACTTACCATCTGGGAGGCCGTCGGCTTATTTGCTAATAAAAAAATACCGACTAAACTTTATAAGAAACTGCCTTATAAATTGGTCTCACAGGAGGCTGCGTGAGGATGAAATCCAGGATTTGAATTCTCGTCTATAGTAAAGGGAAATTAGAATTTTTTGTTCGAAAATTCTTAAGAGGAACCGAGGATTTATAATCTTGCCCAATAAATTTCAATTTGCCCGAGGAATTTAGGCACAATATTAAGGTGGATCCACATACTGTAACATTGTAGCCTATCGTATCCCCGTATTTGAGCTACGTATCTAACTGTGAACGCCGTGTTTATCCTCTTATTGTGTCGCTATATCAAAATAGGGCTCCGTAACAAAAGCCGACTGCGAGATGAAACGGGGCGTATCAGAGCGGCGTATCGAGACCGCGTATCATCATCCGTCCACACTACCAATCATGTCATAGGCTTACCACACGCACGAGCTTCACCACAGTTTTGCCAGGCCGGTTTGTACACGGAACACGGAGTGTGTAGTTGGTAAAACTGTATCACGCGCCAACCCCACAGCGTGGCTTGCGCACTTTACGACTTGCTTGAAATTTTACCTGCGCGTACTTGTCTGTGGGTGTGGTCGGGCGATCAGTGTTCAAGCCACATTTTTTAATAGCAAACACTTGAAAAATAATAGCGTAAGTGTTACGTATGTGTACAAGTGCATAGATGTAGGTGTGCGGGCTGCGTCCCACCTCCCCGCCCCGCGGGTTAATTCTAGAAATTAAATCAGTGTGCAAACAGCTAGCGAGTTTGATTGACGAGAGCCCTCTCACTTCCGTACAAGTATACAACAGTAAGAAATGTTTCTTCATTGGGAAACATTGTTTCCACGCCAAGGATTTTGGCAAGAATGTGGCTTGCGCGTACTTAACTGTGCCCTGTGGTAATGTATGTACATGTATTGTTCAGTTTTTTCATGCGAAAAGCTTACGCAGGCCAAACTGTGGTGAAGCTTGTACGTGTGGTAGGCCCATTACAGCTCGTTCACACAGAAACTGTTTACAGGATCTGTTTTAGCGGATTCGTTTTTATTTTGGTCAGTATTCCGAATCCAGTAAAAAATACTGGATCCGTTATATTTATCGTATCCTGTCTGTCAGATGCGACGCAGCTGCTATTTGTTTAACTGATCCGTCGGCACAGATGTGAACAACACATCCAGTACTGACGGACCCGTTAAAACGGATCCGCTGTGTGAACGGGCGGTTACGCGTCAGCGATTTGAATACGATGATAGGGTCGGCCAAATAATACATAATATATGTGGATCGGCCTTTATATAAACATCATTTTTCATTTAGTCTTTTTTTTTGTAAACCCAGAATAGAAAATGATAAGTGCTATTGTCATTATTTAATATTCATGTTGAAAAAAAGGCAGCCTTCAGAATGGAGGTCGCTATTCGCTAACAACAAGGACAAAGAAGCTCATAAATCTATTGTTTTAGGCTACTGAATTAGGATCGTCATTTGCTAAATCTTTCTGAGAGGAGGAACAAAAAGTTTGTTTAGGCCTAGTGGTCACTGCGGTGAACTGAAATTACTATTTTATTCTAGCAGATGATAAATGTCTGGGAGAGGCGCTCGTGGTTAATTACCTACCGCACGGATCATACGATTTTCGAGGTTAAACTAGTCCATGAATGGATGATCGTTCGTTACACATCGAGACTCCTCCGTGCCACGGAGAGCAGATTAAATCGTCGGTCCCGGGTGTCATACGAATACATATGACAGTCGTTACGGGTAGTCAGAAGCCCGATAGTATGACAACCGGTTTAACCTTAGGATATCGGCATTACCCAGTAACTGGGTTGCGGAGGTCTGATGGCAGTAGCTGCGTGTAAAATACTGGCCGCATCTGGTTAGACTGGAAGTTGACCTGAATATAGTTGGGAAAAGGCCAGGCAGAACAATGCTTGAATATGTTATTTTGAATTGGTTTAGCCAACAAACGCCAATGAATGAAACTCGATACCGCTAAAAACAGATTGAAACCTGATTCGTTCTATTAAAAGTTTGGTCAAATTGAACAAATCGTGAAAGTTCGATGGCGTTCGTTGTCGTTTGTTGGCTATGTGTGTTGCGCACCATGTGCCGACCTCCGGCCACTTTATTGTGTGGCCTGCGGGCGATGGGTTAGGGAACCCGCCGCCCGACCAGTAACAGGCTCGAGAATGCGGCGCGCCGTGCTCCGCGCGCGCCTCTCAGGAGGACGTGGGGCAAGGCCCCACAGAGGAGAGATTTGCCAGGGGCTGGCGGACCGGGACATGCCGGGGTTGCGGTGTATGGTTATGTGAATCCCGTGACCCCGGCCAACAGTCAGGAGGAGGAACACCGTGGGTTTTTAGCCAGTAAGAGTCCAGCAGATTCCCTCGCCTTCCCCGGGTGAGGGAAATCGATGAGGATTATCCCACGATAAAAAAAAATGGTGTGTTGCGCATTTATACTATATGTGAATCGGTTTTCTTTATGTTTGTTAGTTTTCGCATTGTTAATTTATCAATGATAAAGAAAGTATAGATAGAACTCGATACGTGAAAAAAAACAATGGATAAATAGAGGAGCTACCACGCTTGCGAAGTTTGTGGAGGGGCCATTTTCTGTCATTGTCGCGTGAAACGGATATTGTACGGAGTGATGTCAAGTAACTGTGAAGTTTTTAACGTATGATATCATTGATAGTAATGTTGTATCTTCTAGTGAACAATTTTCAATCGTTTATAACTTGGGCATTTTATTAAAGACTAGCTGTTTTCCCGCGGCTGTGCCCGCGTAAATAATTTGACTACAGCGCCACCTATCGGATTCCAGCATAGCTACGAACCATATTCTCCCAAAAATAAATACATTGTGTAAGTATGACCTCAATCGGTAAAATCGTTCTCAAGTTATGGCGTGACCAAGGGAAATAGGGATTCATTTTTATACGAGTATAATACTAGCTATGTCCCCACGGCTCCACCCGTAGCCTATGTTACGCAGTGATAATGTAGCTTTCTAACGGCAAAAGATTTTTTGTAATCGGTCCAGTAGTTTTTAAGTTTATTCGTTACATACAAAAATACAAATCTTTCCTCTTTATAATATTAGTATAGATATATAGATTTCATTGGCTCATTCTGCTACCTATACTTCTGAAATAATCAGGCCTCAACAATGAGATAAATTCAAAATAGTGCGTCAACTGTCAGCCCAACATGGCGCTGTCTGTCAGCATTCGCATCGTATTACACACATTCAAAATGTATTACTCGTTACTAGCGTTACAGTTTCATCAGACTGTTCTCTTTGAAGTGAAAATTGTGTGTAGGTACTATCTATTGTAACGTTACTGTTTGGTTTCTAATTGTATTGTGTTTTGACAGTAAGTTAAGACACACATAATGTTTTGAACATAGTATTAGATATGTTAATAATAGCTTTAGGGGTTGTTGTTGGGGTTTTAGAGTAACTTTGTTTTCCCGGGACGTGTCAAAGGCGTAGCATAAGAGGAGCATATCAGAGCTCTCCTCTTTTGTGCTTAAGACAACCAATGGGTGGTATTAGTCGGGAAGAACTTCCAATTGAATAAACATAAAAATAAATTTCTTGTTGTACCCATGCCCTCCTGCAAGCTCGCAGAAAGACCAGGATGCCTTTGCAGAGAACTCTTTTTTACTAGCCTACGGAATGCAACTGTCTCGTTGGTCTAGTGGTAGCAAGCGCGACTGCTGATCGTGAGGTCCTGGGTTCGATCCCCAAAGTGTTATTGGGTTTTTCCATGTGGAATTCCTCAGTAGCAGCCCGGAGTTTGGATTTATGCCCAGTTGATGGCAATAGGCTCGCCCCCTATTACATGGGACTTAAACATAACGGCGAAATGAGGGTGTTACTATAAACCTCTGCTTAACCCTTCGGGGAATACAGGCGTGATGTTATGTTCTGGAATGTCCCACCGCTGAACAAATGCCTCCCCTTTTGTCTTCCAAATCTCTCTATTTTGTACTGTTTCTAACCATTCTAGCCCAGTAAACACGTCTAGATTGTCACGCCATAGTCGTCGTTAGTGTGGTGGACTAAAGGCCAAATCCCCCTTAATACATTTTCAGAGGACTCTTACATAAAAAAAACAACACATTTCTGTTTCACTGCTGGGTACAGGCCTCTTCTCAGAATGAGAAAGGCTAAAGCCTAAGTCCATCACACTGACCGGTCGCGGGTTGGTGGACTACACACACCATCGATAACTTTTCAGACCCTCTCAAGGGTGTAGGTTCCCTCACGATGCGCGATGTTGTCTTTCACCGTTAACCCAACTGATAATCAAATTCTGATATGCACATGAACTCGAAAAGACTTTCTGCACGGAAGGCTGGCGTGTTTCTCCTTGTAGCGGATATAAACCCGAGGAGCCATGCTGTGAGGTGCGACACTATGGAACAAAAGATAGATCGACGGTCCCTACGTAAACTACCGAAAGTCGATAATAACTACTTTTGAGGAAAGCCTTTTGAAGTTTGTTCTTTGAATATTTTCAACTTTACGTTTTGAAAAACACGAAATAAACATTTTAACTTTTTGTTATAACCTTTAAGATAACATAATTTCACACATTTTAAGCAAATAAAATAAAAACTGAGATTTTGTAGTTTCGATAGTATACGTAGGGACCATCGAGATACGTTCCACCGTCCAATACCCAGCTTTACAACGATCCCTACCATTCGTGAATAACGACAGATAATTAAGGCTCAGTGCAGGTCGTAATTTTCTTTGCAACACAAAGCGGGACTAACAAATTGTCGGCCATCATTGCCTGTCCCGAGTTAATATGAGCGGTGTTGGACTACTTCGGCGATGCTGTAGGGCCACGAGATTAGATAGTTCTTATCAGTTTAATTGATTTGCAGGTTTTAAATGTAGATTATTAGTCTATCGTTGATCAAGTAATTGTTTGTCAAGCAGTAGTAGAGCTTCTTAAAAATAAGTTCGTCGAAGAATTCCATACTTATTTTTGACGTAATTTTTCTTGACTTATTCTCATTCTGAGAAGAGGCTTATGCCCAGCAGTGAGACAATGGCTGATTATGCAAGGCACGCCCATGGGCCGAGAGTTTTTAATGGCTTATATTACGTTAAAAGTACTCTGTGACAGATCTGACGTCATTTTATATAGTAGGTAAAACTGTGAACGAGAGACATTTTCATGGACATGATAATATGTGCATTCACGTAACGGAGAAAAATGTACAAAAAAACACAAATTAATCACAAAGAAAACTTTTATAAAAATATTGGAATTAGATTGACCGGCGGGGTATGTAGTTTTGAAATTGTACCTGTGCTGGTGTTGAGAATAATACCTAAAAGTATTTTTTTCTTTTTTATAGGCTGACACACAACCACCTACATACACACACAAACACAGCGAACGCACGTACACACACAGACCAACCACATTTGAACACAGCGAACGTTCGCACACACATAAACACATTTACATTAAATATCAACATTTATATTTTATTTTAATTAACTGCCTTATTGGTCTAGTGGTCGCAAGCGCGACTGCTGAGCATGAGGTCCTGGGTTCTATCCCCACGTCGGGCAGTATTATTGGGTTTTTCCATTAGGAATTTCTCAGTAGCAGCCCGGAGTCTGGATTTGTGCCCGGTTAATGGCAATAGGCTCGCCACCTATTACATGGAACTTTAAACATACCTGGCGAAACGAGGGTGTACTAAAAACACCTCTGCCTAACCCTTCAGGGAATACAAGGCGTGATGTTATGTTTATTAACATTTATCTTATCTTATCTCTCTATATTCTGTCATCGTCCGGTAAAATATTGTAGATACCGGATTTACTCGTAAGTTCATCGTTCTCGCTGTTCTCGGCGCCACGCTCAGAAACCACGTTCAGAACGCCGCGAGCAGTTCGCGGCGCGTCTTGATTGTTTTACAGTTTGTTCGCTATCGGCGCCTTCGCTAAGTTCTTTCATCAACTCCTTTATACAGTCGGTGTTGAAGCGAAGACGTTTAACGAAGTTGCCTTGAGGAAGATTTGGGGTTAGGTTAACTTTTTGTGTTATAAATTTCATGGTCGTATGATTGACTTTGTGTCTCGATGTACCTCGGGGAGGAAACAAGGTTTATTTCTTGACTCTTTTTGAATTACAAAAAGCTTTGGATGTGTGACGGGTGGTGGCTGACTGGCGGGGGTCTGGGCCTGTAAAAGGTCGGGCACACTGCAGATCAGCCTCTCGTGCCGCTGCAGTTGCCAAGTTAAGTGTTACATCTGCTCAAGAAGACCCTGGACTCCTCGCATTGCTACGAACCACGCCCTGTTGATCTATTTGTAATTCTGATTAAAATATATATAGTGTACGGTCACAAGTGTTATTCTTTATCCTCCTGTAAGTGCACACCTGCTAAATTTTATGTGCACATGCTTGTTGAGGGTTGTCTCTTAAAGTCACCGTAAAGTGTTACAGATGTATACAGAAGGTTGATAACTTCTTCTTTTCGTGTAGTTAGTGATTTACCTGGCGTCAGAGTTTATGCCGCCCATATACCTCTGACTTGGCTTCACATGCTGTCGAGATATATCTCTCAGGTTTGCCGGTTTCCTGACGATGTTTTCCTTCACCGTTGACTACTGTTCAGCTCAATCAAAAACAAAATCATTTTTTTTTATTTCACATAAATCAATACAGGTGCTTATGAAAAGTCGAATTTAGATGCACGGTTCCAATCAGTCGTTTCCTATGGAGAAGAGCCGGCAGGAAACTCCATGGTTACTCTTTTAAAAATAATATCTTTAACAATTACAGAGTACAATGATTTAGGATAGTGAGAGAACAAAGGAGTCCTGACCACAGACCAATGAGTAATGTAGTACAAAAATTAACAATTAAAATAAAACTATATGAATAACAGTAATTTACAAACTTATAGATGCAGGTCCACAAAGTTCTCACATTTACAGAAGTGAAAAGGAAGCTAAACTATATAAAGCAATTGACATAGTTAAATGTCATAAAAACTTAGCTAAAAAATCATTGTAAAATAAGATAAAGATATCTTGAGAGTAATGATACAAATAAAAAAAAACTTAATCATAATTGAGGATAGTTAATAGACAGATAGTTGATCCATCGGTATAGATGTGAACAACACATCCAGTACCGACAGATCCGTTAAAATGGATCCGCTGTGTGAACGGGCGGTTATAGTTGTACCGTACTGTACAAGGCGTGATGTTACATAACATAACATCACGCCTGAATTCCCTGAAGGGTTGGGCAGAGGTGTATAGTAACACCCTCATTTCACCGTTATGTTTTAAGTCCCATGTAATAGGGGGCGAGCCACACAGGCACAAATTCAAACTCCGGGCTGCTAATGACGAATTCCACACGGAAAAACCCAATAACACTTTGCTCGACCTGGGGATCGAAACCAGAACCTCACGATCAGCAGTCGCGTTTGCCACCACTAGACCAACGAAGCAGTTATGTTATGTTAAATCCCGCTTTTGACTTATAAATCACCAAAAATCATACTTACTCATCAAATTCTCTTCCAATTAACCACATAAAATCGACCCATACACGGTTACACAAACACGACCGACTACCGTCCAGTCGGTAGTTTACTGCTAAATTACGTTTCGCTCTCCAAACACGGCGAATTTAAACTAAACTGTTTAAATTTAGTTTTAGTCTGAAGCACGCTGTATTGGGTGCCAGGATTGTTTTAGCTTGTTTTAATGTATGGTGAAGTTGTAGCTTTGGAGTGGTAAACAGAGATACTTATTGGTGTTTACACAACTATGACGTCATTATTATCAGCCCGTACAAGAGCACAGCTGAACATACCTACGCCTTCCCGTGGGCTGCTTAAAATAATAACAATAATAATTGGGAAATTCCTCTATATCTCCGTTCCTTGGATTTGTGTGCTTCATCTTAGACCCTGTTTGCGCTTACCATTAGGTGAAACTAGGCTCAAATGCGACCAAGACATGAATAAAAAATAAAATAAAAAGTTAAAAATACTTTCATTACCAGTCAGGTACAGTAGGGGAATGAAAAGCTTCGCCTGTTTTCAAATTCACTCATTCCCACGTCGCGGGCACATGTTACCTTTTCAAACGGACCAGATCAATGCACGGAAAATTATGTTTAATTATTTGGTATTAAAGATCAAAATAAAGAAGAAAGAAATTTATAAGGCGGATGTTAATGGGAACGCCGGTAGAGGACGTCCTAGAAGGACATACATCGATGTTATTGGTGATGTTCTTCACAAAGGTCAGGTGCGTAGTACTCTCAACCGGCGTGCGTGTATGACAATATGTATGAATGTGGATGAAGCGAAAGGGGTATGTAAGAGTCGTAGCATGTGGCGTTCTATAGTTTCTGCCTACCCCCATGGAAAAAGGCGTGAGTTTATGTATGTATGTATGTAAAGATCAAAATTGCCTTTCGCGTCCATATGACGTAGTAGTGCTATGTAATGTATTTGATTTAGTTTAAGGAGTTTTGTTGTAAGAACCATGATATCAATCAATTCAATGATTAAATAAATTGACTTTACTAGCGTCTGTCGTCATGTCACCATTATAATTTTTAATACCCTGTCTAAAAATACTTGTTTTCATTTCTTTAATGTCGTGGTCAGTAAAATAGTTTGTTACTTGCACTGTGCAAGCAAAAATAGACCTTAAGGTGCTAAACATTTTCATTTCCCTACTGTACGAATAAACTAGCTACTATCAAGCTCTAAGTTATCTTTTCGTTAAAATAATTTAGGATAAAAGAAGACTCGATTGCGAACAACTGAGGGACAATTTTCGTATTTAAATTGTTCAAAGCATAGTTCCAATTAAGTCTCATTGTCGTAAATGTCACAAATAGTATTCACGTACACGTAAACAACGTCAAACGAGAAATTATATTGTAATGAGATCGAAGATAGATCGAAAATTGATCGAAGCCAAAACAATATTCTGCTGACATTCTGAAATGACACTACTCCATAAAAAAACGTCAAAACTGAGATTAAAATGAGTCTGCAAGTAGACTAGATTGGGATCATATTGAAATCGGATTGAACTTTAAGAGGAGAACAATGGCTATTTCTTATTATAAGTAAAATTTGCATGCTGTTGATAATGGCTAAATGAGCTTAGATAAATTTAACCTTTCTATACAGGGTGTAAACGAAATCATGTAATTCTTTCAACCCTCGTGATGTACTGCTGACATAGATTAACCCTGAACGGGATACCTTTGGATTCAATAAAAAAAAATTTACAAGAAGTAAACACGTGTTCTTAACGTGAGTCATTTTAGCGCCCCGAGTTGTATGAATGTTCGGTGAACGGTAGCCGCCATATTCACTTGGGGCGCTAAAATGCCTCAAGTAAAGAACACATGTTTACTTCTTGTAATTTTTTATTTATTTAATCCAAATGTATCCAGTGCGGTATTAATTTATGTCAGCAGTAGGTACCTACATCACGAAGTTTGAAGAAATTACATGATTTCGATTACACCTCTGTATAATTATGTAGGTACCCTATTTATAGGCCGGGAGCAGATGCCCGGTTGTCACCACTGCGACTGCCCCGAGGACACGGCGCTGCACACTTTGCAGGAGTGTCCAGCTTGGGGGTCGCAGCGCCGCGAATTAGTCGCGGCGGTCGGCGGTGATCTCTCACTTCCGGCTGTGGTTCTGTCCATGGTCGGGAGCGAGACTGCGTGGGAAGCCATCGCCACCTTTAGTGAGGGGGTGATGGCAACCAAAGAGGAAGCGGAGAGGGAGAGGGAGCGGTGTGCTCTTCTCCCTTCCCGCGCCAGACGCACCGGGTGCCGGAGGGCGCGTGTACGCGATGATCTCCAGCCACCCTAGTGTGTGGCCTGCTGGCGGCGGGTTTGGGGACTCACCGCCCGACCAGTAACAGGCCCGAGAAGGCGGCGCGCCGTGTTCCGTGCGCGCTTCTCAGGAGGACGTGGGGCAAGGCCCCACAGAGGAGAGGTCCGCCATGGGTTGGCGGACCGGGACCTGCCGGGGTTGCGGTGCATGCTTTTGCGAATCCCGCGACCCTGGCCGTACCGTCAGGAGAAGGAACACCATTGGTTTTTAGCCGGTAAGAGACCGGCAGACCCCCTCGCCTTCCCCGGGCGAGGGACATCCATGAGGATTTTCCAACGAGAAAAAAAAGAAAAAAGGTACCCTATTTATTTCAAATAAAGAATTTGAATTAGTCAATTCATAATTTAATCTCAGTTCGGTCAAAATTCAGTCATAGTGTTAACGATAATTTAAGTCCTATCTAATAGGGAGCGAGCCTATTGCCATTAACCGGACACAAATTCAAACACCGGGCTGCTACTGAGGAATTCCACTACGAAAAACCCAATAAAACTTTGCCCAACCTAGGGATGACCAAACCAGGACCTCACCATCAGCAGTCGCACTTGAACTCTTGAACCCTTGGTTCAAATACCACTATAATTAAAGAGTCACATTGTTTATCTTTCATTTCCAAACCAAGATACTTTACCCAGTGAAGCCTTCCCTCCAAATCAGCATTAATACGCCCAAAACTTAACAATAACGATAAAACACTGCATAAGCTGCTGATTCAGGAAACCCTTTGTAACACAATATTACCGGGGCGGTACGTTATTAAAAGCACAACTCTACGGGTTTATTATTTTGCAAATCAAAGAGATTATGCAAATATAAAGTTGCGTTCGTTCGTGCAACGGATATAGAGTTAAGTGGAGAGCGCAAGATGGCCGCTCCTGCGTACCCGCAACGCTTGAGTAAATACAAACAGAGAAAAAACAGGTACATTTATTTTTAACGAGTTTTATATACTATGTTATATACTATAAATTATGTTATAGCCTATGCCCTTCTCCGGGTTCCAGGTTATTTCTGTACCAAGTTTCATCAAAATCGATTCGATAATTGGCACTTATAATACACTAGCGACCCGCCCCGGCTTCGCACGGGTGCAATGTAGATAGTAATGTGGGGCATATAAAACCTTCCTCTTGAATCACTCTATATATTGCTGAAAACTGCATTAAAATCCGTTGCGTAGTTTAAAAGATCTAAGCATACGTACAGCGGGAGCGACTTTGTTTTATACTATGTAAAGAAGATGTTATATACTAGAGATCGCCTGCAGCTTCGCCCACGTGGATGTTGATTATCGCGTATTCCGCGTTTCTCGGAATAAAAGTAGGCTGTCCTTCTCCGGGTTCCAGACTATTCAATTTTACCTTGAAAAATTATATCTATTTCTAAATATTACTTAGAAAAAAGATAGAATATTTTGTTTGGAAATCTACCTCTTTCTAACTAGGGTATTTAGACAGAGACAAAATTTCTAAGTAAATATTCAAGGCCAAATGATTCGACTTTCAGTTGGTGTTAGTAGTGTGGTTTCCATTTTTAACTATATTTTCATGGAATTGGATACCGGCTTAGGCCGTAGCTACAGCTAGGGACATGTTTAAGGCTCGAAGTAAATTTTGTTAAAAAATAAAAGGTGTGTCAGGATCGTAGATGGTGGAAATCTATGACTATACCCCAGTGGGAAATAGGCGTGATTGAATGTATGTACGTATGTATAAATGAGGGTTTTCTGAAACGTTCTACGTAAGATGGCAACACTGTAGCGTCAAGCCCAATCACCTGTCAAAACATACACGGTTTGTATTTTTCGATATTTTTTTTGGTTTATTTATTCTTAAAAACGTTACAAAAGGAATATTGTTTTCTAAAATGCCACAGTGTTGTGCAGTGCCTATGTGTGCAAATAAAACAGGAGGGCATAAGTTTCCTTAGTACCAGTGACTTTTGCGCCTCTCTTTTTGAGCTCTGTCTTTTGTTCGGCAATCTTTCTCTGGCCGTAATCCATAATAAAATCAATAACACTTCCAAATACGTAGAATTTCACTAAAAAAATGTATGTTCGGTAAGAATCTGTGCTATCTGACAGCTGTTTGGACCTGATTCATACGAAGCGCCGTCTGGTGGCAGAAAAAGTATCGAAAACCCTCATTGCACGCTTGATTCCCATACAATTCCACGTCCTTGCACTATCCATATTTCTCTACATCCATGTTTCGTACCGCTTGTACCAACCCCCGGAATTGGAGAAATTAATTTTGTAAGCAAGTAATAATAAATCGTTGTGGCGTCGGTTTTGCAATATCGTAATGAGGTAAATAGGTTTCTGTTCACGTTTTCAGGAGCCATCGCTTATTGGTACTTTGTTGGATGTTAAGACACAGTGTAATATTGTTTGGTAAATGTTAGTTTTGTTGGTTATGAAACAACTTTGTTCTGTGTTGATTGGAGACCATCACCACCTACATGTCCTGCCCTGAAAGGCGACAAACCACGGGAAACTCGTCGCTGCTGCAGCGACGAAATAATGGTTTGGTATTTACTAAATTGCTAGCGCCATGCGGCTAACAATTTGGCAATTCTCTTTGTTGTGCCTAGCTTTTTTTTCAATTATGTTGGGGTCAGCTTCCAGTCTAACCAGATGCGGCTGATAAAAAGTATTTTACCAACCCAGAGCAATGCCGATATCCTAAGTTTAGTTGTTCTTATTTCGAGCTTCTGACTTCCCGTAACGTCTGTCATAGGTATTCGTATGATACCCGGGACCGACTCTTTAACGTGCTCTCCGAGGCCCGGAGGGGTTTCAATGTGTAACGAACGGTCACCCATCCTGACCGCGGCAAGCGCATCTTAACCTCACAAATCGTATGATCCGTGCGGAGTCCCTCGCAATTATCTTTATTGCATTGTAAATTGCGCTACCGTCCGCGAGATGTGAATCGTAGATTACTCTAGAAAAACAAATCTTATAACGTTCTACGTAATAGACTTAGGTACATAGTACTCACATCTAAGTAATATCGTCTGAGCACATACTTTGTATAACCGGGTCACTAGTTCTCAAGTACAGTCGCGGAATGAAAATGTTATACACCTTAAGGTCTACTTTTGCTTGCACAGTGCAAGAAATGAACTATTTTACCGACTACGTATTGCCAACATTATAGAAAAGAAAATACTAGTATTTTTTGACAAGATATTATGGTGACATGGTGACAGACAAGTAATGCCAATCTATTTAATCATCGATTTGATTGATGTAATGGTTTTTACAACAAAACTCCTAAAACCAAATCAAAGACATTACATAGCACTAATACGTCATAATGGAGGCAAAAGGCAATTTTGATCTTTGCTACCCAATAATTAAACATAATTTTCCATGCATTGGTCTTTTCCGTTCACCAGTTTGAAAAGGTAACATGTGCCCGCGAAGTGAGAAAGGAATGTATTTGAAAACTGACGAACCTTCATTCCCCTACTGTACATTCATCGTTCTATTTGAAGCTATGTTGATTCGTTGTAGAGAAGATTTCTCTCATAGTTTATGCTCGTAAACAGATGATGTAACTTCAATGTATTGTAGTGAATATTGTAGGTAATAAAGATTTTATGGTATGTACGAGATACGGTTGTTCTTAAGAAGTGTTAAGTGAAACAAAGTTGCAATGACGAATTTTATCAAAAAAGTTCTTAGAATGGATTTGAATTGGAAGTCAGACGTTCGTGATCAAGTTCGAGGTCAACTCAAACCTGCTATGGCACTTTCCTTAAAAAGCCATTCCAGATGTTGCCCTACATTATTACACTCGCATAGTTTTTATACCACAATGTATGGACGAGACCTTGATCTCTGAGGCTGTTTCGGCTTTTATTCGCAGAGCTAGTCGGAAAGGAAATGCCGGCGCCATCTAATCTTAAAAAACACATTTAATTTACTTATAAAAGTGTCTGTTACAAATTAATTTACAAAAATAAAAATAATTTATACTTTATCATAAAAAACATCGGAGTCCTACATTTGGAATCGATCTTACAGATAGATTTTTAACAGTTGATGGTAATAAGGGGGGCCCGAGTTCGAACATGTCCCGCACCTCTGACTTTTCAAATTCATGTGCGGAACATAATTTAATTATCACTTGCGTTAACGGTGAAGGAAAACATCGTGAGGAAACCTGCACACCTGAGAGGGTTCAATAAAGTTCTCAAAGGTGTGTAAAGTCCGCCAACCCGCACCAGGCCAGCATGGTAGCTAGTACTAAACCCTTTTTACTCCGAGAAGAGGCCCGTTCATTGGTTCTCAGACAATTCCTATTTTTAACCGACTTCCAAAAAGGAGGAGGTTACTATGTTCGTATGTATGTTTTTTTTTGTGTATGTTCATCTATATTTTCGCCATTTGTGAACCGATTTTGATGATTATCTTTTTAATGGATAGGGTATACTCCGAAGTTGGTCCCATTTAAATTTGGTGAAGATCTGATGAAGAACTTCGGAGATAGACAATGGAACTCCTCAATGACGAACAGTACGCATATTGTGATGATGTGATTATGTTACGAACAGCGTCTTTAGTAGGTCCAACCAAGTTTTAATTAAGGCCACTAAAATGAAAAAAATAAAAACCATTTTTTCCAAAATAATTAAACCGACTTCAAAAAAAGAATAAATAATTACCATATAAAATTAACAGTTTCAGAAGTCAGTGCCTTCAATTTGGTTCAGCGTGGATCAGCACCGACTTCTGAAACTGTTAATTTTATATGGTAGGTAATTATTTAATCTTTTTTTGAAGTCGGTTTAATTTTTTTGTAAAAAATGGTTTTTATTAACTAATCATTAGTTTACTTTACATAACATAAAATCACGCCTGTATTCCCCAAAGAGTTGGACAGAGGTGTATAGTAACACCCTCATTTCGCCGTTACGTTTAAGTACCATGTAATAGGGGGCAAGCCTAATAACATTAATAGGGCACAAATCGAAACTCCAGACTGCTACTGAGGAATTCCACACGGAAAAACCCAATAACACTGCCCGACCTGGGTCGCACCTAGGACCTCACGCTTGCCACTACTAGTCCAACGAAGCAGTTACTTTACTACCTTAATAATAATCTCCATACAACACCATAGGAGCCCCATATGGCGGGCGTGCTTATAATCTACTAGCATGGAAGGCTCAAGTGGGCTACACTGGTGCTTCATTAAAATGTCGCGGCACGGCGCATCGCTCGTGTGGAGAGCCCCTACAGTTACTGTCCTGCAGGACTTGCGGCCTTTTGAGAGTTAGTATAGAATTGAAAATTATTAGACAGGCTAGAAATGAAAATGGGTATGGAATGGATAGACTGGTATTTTAAAACTTTTTGGGTTCGTTGATTTATTATGTGTCGACCTTACTCTTTTTTATTCATTTTGGGTACAGGACCCATCCAACAGATAAATTAGAATCAAGTTAATAAAATAATTGGGCTCAGAATTACAGGCCATGGTTTAGTAACTTCGTTATGCTCGGTTCCTATAAAAAAAACGAATCGTTTTGCTTACCAATAAAGAAAACTTCCTCGTTGGTCTAGTGGTGGCAAGTGCGACTGCTGAATTTTACTGTGTGGAACTTCTCAGACAGTAGCAGTCCGGAGTTTGGATTTGTGCCCGGTTGATGGCAATAGGCTCGCCCTCCACTACATAACGCCGAAATGAGGGTGTTACTATACACTTCTGCCCAACCTTTCGGGGAATACAGGCGTAATGTTACGTGTTTTATGGTTTTTTTCGTTTTTGTGAAGTCGATTTTTTTTTGTTAAAATGTTTTTTTTTTATTTCCATAAAATACTAGCCAGGTCTAAACGTTCTTAGTGCCACATCGCCCACAGAGTCGCATCATTAAAATGTCGCTACGTACGCTCGTGAGCGAGTGGCTGAACAGTAAAGTACTCAAAGCCTCAGCGAATTTATTATTTTTGTTTCGACATACTTATGTTTCTCATTTACTTTTTTCTCTAAAAAGATTTACCGTGGCTTCGGTGCCACGTGACAGTTTTAGCTGAATTTTAAAGTAGGTACTTTTCTGGTTTTGGTGGTGAAATGCGTGGATCGTAATTGTAAGTGCTCTAAGTTATAGTTGTTTTAGAGCGTTTGTTGTAATATTTTGATGTTAAACATCTAATGCTGCGGTACTGGTGTGAGAACGGCTCTTGCGTGGCGACGCTCGCGATGGCAGACACACGACGGCAGACCTTCGTAACTCATCGGTTTTCGATTTGATTCGGCCAGTTTTTTTTTTGCAATATGAGTTTGGATGTTTTACATCTGCCAGACGTACCACGAGACGGCTTAATTTTTTTAAGTAAATGAGTTGTTCCCTGGATCTGCTAATCTGTAGGTACGTATCTATATCTATACATGTAAAGAAAATTACTACTAAATACTTTTCTTTATGGATTTATTGTCTACAGATATCTAATAGATGTCAGTGTCATGTCAGTGACACCGGCTGTCTAGAGTGTGAAAATTGTGTTAAAACTTTGTATTTAATTGTGCTGTGAAAAAAAGTAAATTTGTTATTTCAGAAAACACAATTTCGTCTTTATTTCACGAAAGCATATCAGAACCAACTCCGGCGTACGCTCACCGCTGCATCGATTAGTTGACACCAACAATAGGCAGTTTAACTCAACTGATATTATGATTTTCATCAAGGCTATATTTAAAAAAGAAATTGTTACTATTTTAAGTGATCAGAACCCTAACAATTGAGTAATGTTTACTTTTATTCGGTTTATCTTTATATTGTTCTTTCTAACAACTAGTAGATCTGTTTAGTAATATGTGGATAACGTTGTGAGTAGTGTAATTGTTACCTCTATTAGTAAGTTCTAACCTATGTTTACTTATTATTACACAGCTGTTTGTTGTCCCTAAATAAATAATAGAATCGTAACGATACTAAAACTGTACATTAAATATTTTTGGAAAAAATTACGTGCAACGCATTCTAGGAACGATACTGATGCCAAAAATGACGTTTTTAGAATTTTTGTCTGCTTGTATGTTTGAGCTTCACGCCAGTGCTACTGGACAGATTCAGTTGAAATTTGGCAGCCACATCCGCTAAAGAGCGGGTCAGGTTATAGTGTACAAAGTACCACGCTATTGAGTGTGGGTGATGAGTGGTAACCTTATTTTCCCGTAGGCAAAGCCACGGGTACATCCAGTTATTATTAACAAAACATGTTCAGCACTGAATAATATTGTTTAAACCATAGATATAGAAAAAAATTGTTTAAACTATTTGTTGCTCGTTACCTACTGATTTGTTCTCATAATAAAAGAAGACGTTCAGTATTGAACATAATAGATATTTCTATCCCATTCATGATAAAAACAACTGATCCAAGGTAGGCTGATTCCATCAATCAAAACTAGTTATAACCCGTAAAGAGATTGCAACACAATTTATAGTCGCCGGCAAGAGTAAAATAATTTATACAAGGTGTAAAAAGAACCTTCACTAAGCCGTCAACCATGCATTCAGTACATCAAACTAAGTAACCCTACGCAAAAATTGTCGCTGGGAAACGACTTTGTTTTTGGTGAAATATTTCGTTTTCCTGTAAAGCTTAATGTAACACAATCAAAACAATGTGCTGATAGATGCAATGAGTAGTAAACGGGTAATGGGGGTATTTCAAGTACATTTGCAGCCTTCAAAACTAGTATTTAAAAAAAAATATGTGAAAACGTTGGAACTTTGACCTCCAATATCTCCGCAACTAGTAGGTTCCCAGGCATAGTCCAGAACAAAAAAATGATCGCAATGACGTGGAGAATAAGTGCCTTTTGGCCTCGTTAAGGGTCTTTGTACACCGTTTATTTAAACACTAGCGGCCCGTACCGGCTTCGCACGGGTGGTCATTTTTCCCGTTTTTACAACATTTTTCATTTATGCTCCGCTCCTATTGATCGTAGCGTGATGTTATATAGCCTATAACCTTCCTTGATAAATGGACTATCCAACACAAAAATAATGTTTCAATTCCAATCAGTAGTTCCTGAGATTAGCGCGTTCAAACAAACAAACAAACTCTTCAGCTTTATAATATTAGTGTAGATGTCTGTTTATATAAAAGAAAGGAGAGGAATTCTCTTCTCTACTCTTGCCAAGTTACGTGCCGGCGATTATACTACAGAGCCTGCAACACAATTACTACAATTTTATCATAACCTGTTCATTAAAAATTCATTTCTTTAGCCAAAATTCATGATTACCACAATTTGATTATTTATTTATTTTAGGATTTCAAACAAAACATTACATATTGTTAAGACCGAAAAAAGTATTTCGTAGGTGTACTCCTTCAATTACAGGAGACCACAGCATGCACAATAAAATTAACAACTAATCTAACAAATTAAATAATTAATAATAAAATAAATTTTGAAAGAGGAACATAAAAACACAACAAATTCTGTTAAATATTAAAACTCAGAATAAAAATTACTAAAATAAAAATTCCTAAAATTAAAAAAGAAAAAGCATTTACATTACAATACATTTTTAAGACTTTTCTTATATTTATCGAGAGATTGACTGATATCTAAATTTGTAGTTTTAGTTTTAGCTAGCTAAGTAGTTTTAGTTTTATTAAAAGCTGAAACAAAAATTCTCCTACTACAAAAATATTTTACCGTAATTTGAATCGATAAAATAGAACTCATTTCCATTTCTAGTTCAAACAACTTCGAAAATTTAATCAGAACCCACATATTTTCAGAAGTCACATTCAATTTTATTCTGGAAATCTTCATGTATTATAAGGCATATATTTCATGTTGAAAAATTTAATCAGCCAGTCCACTGGGGGTAGATTGAAATTCAGGACACGGTCGTCGCCGCTTCGGGGTAATAAATCTTAGAGGGGGTATGTGTGAGGAGTCACGGGGCGTGATATGAACTAGTTGAGTCTTAAGTGAGGACTTCTAAATGAAGTTATGGTGCGAAGAGGTGTTAATAATTAATGTAAGGTGTGGTTGAAAATTATTTGTTTTTTTTTTAATACTTTAACTGCCTCGTTGGTCTAGTGAGGTCCTGGGTTCGTTCCCCAGGTCAGGCAATGTTATTGGGGTGTTCCGTGTGGAATTCCTCAGCAGCCCGGAGTTTAGATTTGTGCGCGGTTGATGGCAATAGACTCGCCGCATATTACGTGGGACTTAAACATAACGGCAAAATGAGGGTGTTACTATACACCTCTGCCTAGCCCTTCGGGGAAGACAGGCGTGATGTTATGTATGTGTATTACTGATTCCGTATTTTACGACTGTGATATTTACACCTATATTCTAAGTCGTTCCTCCAAAACTTACTCGACTCGACTCCTCCTCGACTTAGCCTTTTTCATTACCTACCATCGGTAGTTATAGTTGACACAAACGTCCTCGACACGAGATTTTTCCTCAGTCGAGGTAAGGAATCATCTGTCAAACTCAAGGTACCTCGGAACCTACCTTAAGAAAGAAAGTGTCAAAGATCATGTGTAACAAAAATGAACTTTGAGGACTTTATCGAATATGCTTACGATAATCCTTACAACTATTTATCGCGACGTTATTTGCGTGATGCAGATAATTCAAATTATGACGTAATGACTCCGTCGAGGAACCGCAAAGTTCATTCGAAATTGCGACTAAGAATACAATTTTGAAGGTAATTTCGAGGCCGTCCTGAGTCGAGGAAGTTTTGGAGGAACGTCTTAGAATATGGGTGTTAGGGTGCAACTCAAAATATTAAGTCATGATTATAAAGTTCGTCTAATATTACCCGCACCATGCTATGACATTAGACAGAACCGTATTTTGAGATATACTCATTTACTTGCTCTTAGCACAAGAAAACAAACAAACAACTACATACTCGAACGAAACAAGAACAACTCAATCTACATACCATTATCTGACAATTTATCGTATCTACTGCTATTTTTGCTTCAATTTAGAATTAAGCTAACTAAACTATGAATTAGGTTCACCAACCACAAAGCAAAACCCACTCTAGCTTCAAAATATTAAGGTTGGTATTCGAATGTGGTGGTGAAAATAGAATTTCGGTAATGCGAAAACAAGAGGACCGCAGCGGAAGCAAGTGAGAACTTCCTGAGGCCATGGTATCAGATAGAAATGGAACGGTGAATTATTTTAATTGTGCTAACATAGTTGTTAAGGGTTATGCACGCGATTGTGAAATAAAAAGAGCAGTTGAGACTTCGTGTAGCGAAATTTTGTGAGTTCAAAAATTTTCATTTTAATTTCGGTGTTTTAATAATTATTATGAACGTGCGAAGGGAAGTCGTTACAGTTAATTATGTTGAGATAAAGGATGATCTTAATTTGCGGAGTTACGTTACTTTCTTCGTCTTTTGTATTTTAAGGAATAGGTAATTTTAGTTCAGTTATTATATATATATATATATATATATATAAAAGGAGAAGCTGACTGACTGACTGATCTATCAATGCACAGCCTAAACGGCTGGGGTTAGAAACTTGAAATTTTGATAGTAGGTTAATTTTGTGACGTAAACATCCACTAAGAAGGGATTTCTCGAAATTCAACCCCTAAGGGGGTGAAACAAAATCACGCAAGCGAAGCTGCGGGCAAAAGCTACTATATTATAACTGGCATTATTAGGTATGTTTTGAATTTATGAGTGTTTGGTAAAATTTACTTCAACAAAATATGTATGTTCAAGGACAGGACAGTAAAACGTACTACATTATTGTATGGATACAATATTTGGATGTGTATTGTACCATCACATCACGCCTGTATTCCCCGAAGGATTGGTCAGAGCTGTATAGTAACACCCTCATTTCGGCGTTATGTTTAAGTCCCATGTAATAGGGGGCGAGCACAACCCAAACTCCAGGCCGCTACTGAGGAATTCCACACGGAAAAACCCAATAACACTTTTGCCTGACTTGGGGATTGAACCTAGGACCTCACGATCAGCAGTCGCGCTTGCCACCACTAGACCGACGAGGCACTTATGTATTCCATAAGGACAAAAGATGAATCCTAAAAGCGGACTGTAACAATCAAGCCAATAGAAGTTTATTTAACCAGTCAGTTTAGTTCCAGTAAACCAACAATTATATTTTTCCTACACCACAAAAACATAAAACTCAACCCTTCGAACGAGACGACAAAAAAATCTACGCTACATAAATAGAATAACAATCCTCAGAAACGTAAAAACATATTATTATATTCGAAACGTTACATCTTCGATATTTGAAAGCACCGTTCTTTTTTTAAAAACCCCGTTCCTTTTTACAGAAGCCCCGTTCCTTTTTTAACGGGGAGACTGCGAGACGTATTTTCTCAGTGGCAGAGGTAGTGTTGGTTTCCGAGTGATTTAACCCGCCTCCACATTTGCGTCGAGAGCAGAACACTGAATCAACGTGGTATATTTAAGAATTTTTGCACAAATTTTGCTGTTAAGGTTTGTTTATTTTTAGGGAGGACCCTTGGGGGTGTACGGTTTGGAGTTTTTCATTTTCTTAGCTGTTTTCATAGAAAGATGCAAATTTTTAGAGAATCTTTGTCAAGTTTTATTTTTCTGTTTATTGTGATATTTTTCCTCGAGGGTTGCAGAGATGCCACAGACACTCCGCGTTAACCCAAATGCTCAGACCATTACATGTATAGTATACTCAGTGAGGAAGTATAGTAAGTTCAAGCAAAGAAAAGCAGAAAGAGGCCTTTGTACTCATCATTATGAACAACTTTTAGTATGGGACCAATCCTGAATCGCGATAAAAAAATCTGTTGTTCCGTGCATTTTGTCGCGTTATAACATAACATCACGCCTTTGTATTCCCCGAAGTGTTCGGCAGAGGTGTTTTTATTACACCCTCATTTTGCCAGTTATCTTTAAGTCCCATATAATAGGGGGCGAGAAATCCAGATGACGGGCTGCTTCTAAGAAATTCCTAATAGAAAAATCCAATAACACTTTGCCCGATCTGGGTACCGAACCCAGGTCCCCATGGTCAGCAGTCGCGCTTGCGACCACTAGAGCAACAAATCAGTCCTTTTGACGAGTTATATGAATATAAATGTATGGAATAGTTTTTTTTTATTTTTTCGCGATTTCAGTGTTTGTCCCATAGTAAAAGTTAATCATAATGATTAGTCCAATGACCCTTTTTCGGGTTTATGGTATACAAAAAAAAGGTTGTATACAATTACGCCGTAACACAACGAAGAGAAAACCTTGAAACTGGTTGATGGATAGGTAAAGTATAGCACCCCAGGAGGATGGCGCGTCGTGTTCCGCGCGCGCCTCTCAGAAGGAAGTGGGGCAGGGGAGAAATTGCCCCACCACTGGAGAGGTCCACCAGAAGTAGCTGGCGGACCAAGACCTGCCGAGGTTGCGGTGCATGCAATAGCGAATCCCGTGATCCCGGCCTTAGGTCAGAAGGAGGGACACCGTTGGTTTTTAGCCGGTAAGAGTCCGGCAGACCCCCTCGCCTTCCCCGGGCGAGGGATATCAATGAGGATTTCCCAACGATAAAAAAAATTTAAAGTATAGCACAATCATACACTTTTGTCACTATCCACGCTATTCACCAATTATTATTTTTCTCAATTTTCATAACCTCTTTCAGTTTTGTAGTCGGTTAACATAACTAACATCATCCTACAAAATCAGCTGCACAATGTAAACGAGTAAGAAATCAACCATTCCTAAAAATCCTGAATATCATAGCTTGGACTATGCCCGCGTTTTCACACTGTGATAAGTGAATAGTGCGATCGGCTTCCGCGCTACGGGTCGTGGGAACATTCCCGCACGGAACAAATATATGTATGGCCTACAGGTAGTTGTTCCGGGTCTAGGTGTTTGTGCATGTGAAGATTTGTGTCTGTAAACGCACTCACGATACAGGAGATATCCTAGAGTGGGGCAACGTTTTTTTAAAAAAGAAAGAAGAAGACAGAAATATCACACTTCAAACCTACCCATCAACCAGTTACAAGGTTTACCCTTCGTTGCGTTACGTACTGTACTTATTATCTGCGCCGCAGCAGTGATACCTTAGAGGTGACCGTCGGACTGCCAAGTCATAGGTCTCGAGTTCGAACCCAAGGCACGCTCCTCTGACTTTTTGGATTCATGTGCGTATTGTATAATTATCACTTACTTAAAAACGGTGAAGAAAAACATCGTGAGGAAACCGGCATGCCTGAGAGATACTTCTTGACGGCATGTGAAACCAAGTCAGAGGCCCATGGGCGGCATAAACTGTGACACAAGGTTAGTCACTATCCACATGAATAGAAGAAGATCTGCGCCGTTTGCTTTAGTGCATTTGTTTCTACGAAGAGCGGTATTATAAGATTTGCGCTCAGATAAGCAGAACCGTTTGTGACAGTCAATATAAAAAACCAAGAATACACAAACATAACATTAAGAGGAAATGCGGTCGGCATTTAGTCCATACAAACGTATTCCTCAGTTTCCTAATTGGATAATGTCACTAGAGCAAATATTTTTTACCATATGATATATATCTACCACCACTATGTCCCTATGTTTTGTTTTTGTCAATTAATTAATTATTAAAAGTACTAGAAACGTTTAAATTTTACAAAAACCGACCGGTCAAATTTGACGAATATAAAAAAATAAAACAAAAACATACAGACATATATGTAACCAAAGTCTTTTGTAAATGATTACAGAAAAAAATATCAAAATCGGTCCAGATTTGAAGAAGGAAACAGGGAAATACGAAAGTACGATTTCGCTAATATTTCACAGGAGAAATCAGTCCGAGATGCAGTTGTCTCTTTCGCCCTCAATTGGGAAGGCTTGCGGGAGGGGTGAGACGGAAATAGATCGCTTAAAAACCTATTCTCCCAATATTTTGCAGCCCGTGTTTCCTTTTAACAATAATTATATCCTCCCTGCATTAACAGTGTGCAATACATTTTATTTAAAGCAAGGCCACGATGTTTCCGCGTGATTTAACCGCGGGGAGCCGTTTCCGCTTGAATTTATAATATTCCCCGTTACTTCCGGTACGCGGCGTGACGTATGTTGCTTGCTGTATTGTGTTTTATTGTTATGTCGACTTTGAGATGTGTATAAGACTAGATACCAAGAAAATTTGCGGAAATGCTGAATTAGTAATAGAAATATAGTAACTATAACAAAAGATAGTTCTTGTATTGATTTTCAGATTTGTTTTTTATTTCAGAAAGAGTTTTATGTTATCGAACTACAATTATGTGCACGTAGTTCCTATTTAAAAATCTTTAATAATTAATTTATAAAATTGGCTTCTCGTTATTTGAGTCCAATGTTGGGCTAAACGTCATTATACATGCAAATTCCTATTTCTATAGTTTACGAAGCGTTATTGGTTAATATTGAGACTCTTTATCAATAATGAAGCAAAAATGTCATAGCTTTGCATAGTGGACTCTCCCATATGGAAGTAGTTATCACAGGTAAAATTAGCTTACGAGTCTATTTATATGCGCAGTTTGGCAATAAATGCTACCATTGGTAAACAAAACGATTCATTTTTATTAGGAACCTGGCATAAGACTGAAAGTTAAATTAAAACTTGTATTTTTTTTTGAAAGAATGTATGATAATGTCAATGTCCTTTTTTTCTTCTATGAAATAAATTATTATAATATTATGAAAGATCGTCTGCGAGTTAGCAAGTAATTACGAACTAGCGGTGTGTGTGCAGTAGTTTCTAAGTTTATTCGTTACACACAAAAATACAAATCTTTCCTCTTTGTAATATTGGTATAGATAAATAAATGCATTAAAAGATGAGGTGCATTACAAGAGTTTCCACGAGTAGCGCACCCTGTGCAGTCAGCTCCGCTACCAACCTTGCTGACTGTGTAAATCTTTTCACCACGGCATGAGCTATTCTCGTATTCTCTCTCTTTCTTTCTCTCTTGCCGACCCGAGAGAAAGAGACACAGAGAGAGAGAATAAGAAAATTGTTTATCCCAAACATCGAATATTGTATTAGGTATACTTATTCAATCATTTTAATGATAAAGTACTTACCCAGAACCCATTTACGAAACGAATAAATAACAGTAATATATCCAAAATTACCCATAAAATAACCCAACAATGGTGTCTAATAGCAATCTATACACATAAAGTACTCAACAGAGTTCTAAATCGATCCCATTTTGAAGATAAATGCCCAGTTCTGGAAAAAAGAGGTCTTATTGGATCCCAAATCTGTGATCTACGATAACACGTGATAGATTCATCCGAGTTGAGTGGAGACGTCTTTCTTTTATTTGGAAGAGGTTCTGTACCTACTGATATGATTTGATTTACATTGCAAATAAGTACTCTTCTCATTTCTATGATGGACGGACATGTTGAAACTATTACGGTTCTTTCTTTTAGGGTACCCCCCTTAATAGTAGGATCTATACGGTCCGCCTGGCTAGCTATCACCCTCACATTAAAGTCAAGCAGTTTGCTGTATTCCGTCGTGTGTATGTGAGAGCTAGACAGGTATACCTAGGGGATTCGCTATGTATCTATGTTCCTTGGATTCATGTGCTTCATCTAAGACCCTGTCTGCGCTTATCATCAAGTGAGACTAGGGTCAAATGCGACTAAGAAAAGAATTATACAAAAGCGTTAAAAAGGTATTGTATTGAATTCACGTATCTTGGAACATAATCCAGACACATTTATAAAAAAACTATTATATATCTATCCAAGTATCTACCTCATCAACATCAGTCTATATAGTTTACTGCTGAACATAGGGCTCTGCAAGTACACGCCACTGAGTTCGATCATCAGATTCTCTCATCCAGCTACTACCACCTTGCGAAGATCGTCACTCCACCTAACGTGGATTCATAGACTCCCCTCAAAAACACGTCTACCTCAACGGTCATCAGTCCTACGGCTAATATAGCCGGCTCATTGTCACTTCAGGTTACTTACCCTGTGGGCTATGGGCCTATGGTGACTATTTTGGTTCTCTGTCAGATCAGGTCGTTTTGGATTCGATCCTACAGAGACTCTGAGCATAGCTCTTTCCATAGCCCTCTGAGCGACTCTAAACTTGTGTACCAGCCATAGTAACTACCTTTTAGAGACATACATATTGGGCCCGAATATACCTATAAAAAAAACATAAATACAGACAAAATGAGAATTAGCCACGAGCCCCCCGCTCGTGGTTAATTACCAACCGCGGCGACCATACGATTTGGGATGTTAAGCTGCACTTGCCGCGGTCAGTCTGTGGATGTGAACGTTCGTTACACATCGAGGCATTTCCGTGCCTCGGAGAGCACGTTAAACAGTAGATCCCGGGTGTCATACAAATACCTATAACAGAAACCCGAAAGTATGACAACCGGTCTAACCTTAGGATATCGGCATTGCCCAGTAACTGGTTTGCGGAGGTCTGATAGTAGTCGCTCCATATAAAATACTGCTATTCAGCCGCATCTATTTAGACTGGAAGCTGACAACAAAATCGTTGGGAGAAAACTTGCCAGAACAGACGAAAAGAGAACCTCCTCCTTTTTGAAGAAGTCGGTTAATGAAACGTCTTCACATTCAAAACAGACCTCTCCAAAAAACGTGCCTAAATAATTTGACTTAAACTTTAAACGCATCTTACCCTGAAGGGTTCCAAGCTCGGGTCCCAAACGCAACAGATAACGACGAGGAAGGGCCTTCTTATCTATTTCATTTTCCAAAAACCGTTGACCAAACATAAATAAACGGTGAAGCGGGTTCCCGCTCGGATTACAAGATTTGGATAGGAGTAGCGAGATAAATTGACGCTTCATTTTAGATTACCAGCAATTTATTATACTTGATTCTAAATATATTTATTGTATTGCACAGTGTTTACTTTGATTTTGGTTTCAAATACCTACTACTAAAATTAGCAGTAGTACCACCACACCTATTTCTACTGCCCAGTTACATTGCTGCGTTCAGGTTTGAAAGGTATAGGTGCCGGCCAGGTTAGCATTCCATAAGGTAGAATGTACTAGATTCAAGTATTTAACGCCAAATAAATTATTCTGATTCTGGTGAAATTATCGACGCATCAGCAATCCTCTTGGACTTGTAGGTGTATGTAGGTGGCGGTAACCACTCGTCGGCTTGAAAGCCAACTGATAATATAAAACAACCGTCACACACTCTGTCGGGCACAGAAAATTAAGAAGTACATACTGTAGTCCCAAGTACTTACGTCTAGGGAGCATGAAAGTCGAACTTCAAGTCGGTCGGACAAAGAGTAAGTATAATAGCAGTAGATTTTCTCAAATAACAGTCCGTAGGGATGTAGCAAACCCTGTCAGACTCGAAAGTTGCGGATTAATATTTCGTAGATACTAAAGTATTATAAAGTTATTCAAAACATCCATTAGAACGTATCAATCATACAACATTATTTTGTTAGTGTGGCTTTCCGTGAAATCCCTTTTATTTTCTCATTTAAACACATTTTTCCTACAGACTCTTCTGTTTTTGCTCATCTACAATAAATAACTCGCAACTCTTATAACCTACAATCGGATAAGACAGAATGAAATATATTTCTCTATATTTTATTATCAACTTATTTCCTATCCTGCCATGTTTAAATCGAAGTATCATTCAACCAAGATTGATAACTCTCCTCAAATTCCCGCTGGGCGCGATTTGCGCTTAGCACACTTCAATTTTTTCACTAATTTTCCTTCACCTCACTCAATATTCTACCTTAAGCGTGTTACATTAAAGTTTAATTTCGTATACGCAGAGCAATGATCATGCGTGCTTGTAGGCAGTATCGAGAAATTGAGCCCATTTTGAAAGAGTGATGGGACATTTATTCTTTTGGAACTATTCGCGATTTCAGATATTTTTATCGCCTTGTAGCGGTATAAGGTGCGTTGCTAACAGTAATTTGAGTTATCTTTATGTTACATCGCGGTTATGGAGAATGGAGTGGTAATGGTTAATGGCATCTTTACGGTTATATTTTATTTTGTAATACAATAGTTCGCTTCGTGCCAAGTTCCAGTTGAATTAGTACTTAGCAAGAATGTTAGGTATTTCGTACTCTGGGGCACGCCGCAATTGCGGCGGTAAGGCCCGTTATGGAGGAGTGGCTGGAGAGGCGGCATGGCGCCCTCAGCTTTCGGCTGACACAGGTGCTCTCTGGACATGGCTGTTTTGGGAAGTACCTGTGTTGCATAGGCCGGGAGCAGACGCCCTGTTGTCACCACTACGACTGCCCCGAGGACACGGCGCTGTACACGCTGCAGGCGTGTCCAGCTTGGGGGTCGCAGCGCCGCGAACTAGTCGTGGAGATCGGCGGTGACCTCTCGCTTCCGGCCGTGGTTCTGTCCATGGTCGGGAGCGAGAGCGCGTGAGAAGCCATCGCCTCCTTTTGCGAGGAGGTGGTGGCAACCAAGGAGGGAGCGGTGTGCTCTTATCCCTTCCCGCGCCAGACGCACCGGGCGCCGGAAGGCGCGCGTACGCGAAGACCTCCAGCCACCCTAATGTGTGGCCTGCAATCAGTAACAGGCCCGAGAAGGCGCACAGTGGGAAAAAAATGACTTTTTTTCCCACTGTGAGGCGGCGCGCAGTGTTCCGTGCGCGCTTCTCAGGAGAATGTGGGGCAAGGCCCACAGAGGAGAGGTTCGCCAGTTGCCGGCGGACCGGGACCTACCGGGGTAGCGGTGCATGCTTTTGCGAATCCCGCGACCCCGGCCAAACGGTCAAAAGGAGGAACACCGTTGGTTTTTAGCCGGTAAGAGCCCAGCAGGCCACCTCGCCTTCCCCGGGCGAGGGACACCCGTGAGGATTTTCCAAAGATAAAAAAAGGCATTTCTTGCTCTGAAGAATGAACTCGTCTCTTAAATTTAGGTTTTTATGAAAATCAATTATGTTAATAGTTAATAACAGTGGTAAAAAATTAAAAGTTATATGATCAAATACTCAAACGCTACTCAATTCTAAGTTGCCGTTAAGTCTCGTGCTGTCACTGTCACTTTAAGGCGAAGTGATAGTGACAGCACCAAATTAACGGCAACTTAAAATTGAGTACCTAGAGTTTGAGTATTTAGCCAATAGTTGTAATAGTTTAGTCAAAGTAAGCACTTATTAAAATTGATTAAACTGCCTGCGCTTTGCATGTGCATGTGATGTCATCCAACATAAGTATTATATAGAGGTTTTGTGTCGCGTGACGTATGCGCTAGATACGGCGCTTTCAAACTATAGTTGGTCATAACTTCAGTAATAACACGAATTTTTCGGATTCCCTCGGACGAAGTAATTAACAAAAGTTTCTATTTCTACTCGTAAGTACTTGTATTCAATACAATGTGTTTCTATGATACATTGTGTCTTCGTGTGATAATAATAAATCCTGCAAACGGTATGTACGTGCAGCGTGTTTCAGCTACAAACTATGATCCCGCAAGACAATTGAAGGTGTCCCAGTTACTCTATCTCTTCGGTTATGATTTTGATACAAGGTGAAAGAAACAGCGTTTTATTTTTGAGCGGCATTAGCCGTTACTTTTATTGAGCACTTCCCTCCACGCCATGCTACAAATTCATCGTACTTTTTTGACGGCTATGGCAGTCGTTGGCGGCCCGAGCACATTTTCGTTTGAAGTCTATAGCCGTCTATGGCGTTCAGAAGGTTAATAATAACAGCCCGTTCTCACTAATGAGCAAAGGCCTCTTCTCGTACGGGGAAGGACCGAGCATTTTATTCGTTATATTTCGATTAGTTCTCTCTTCTGCGACTATGCAAGCCTCATTATGTACGTCCTATTTTATTAGGTACTTAAGAATAATATTACATATAAAAAATCAAATATATAAAAAAAAAGACATCAGGGAACAATTCCACCGGCACGAATACCCATAACAAAGGAATCAGTGACACTCTCCGTTGATCAGCATGCTTGCTCACTGCGTGTTGGTGTTTTGGTTGCAAAAGTTTGGCAAACTGGTCGAGAGCCCACCTGATGGTAAGTCTATGACCATACAATGTAATAGTACAATTGAAAGAAAAGAAAGAAAGAAAGAAAAAACATTTATTTGTCACAGATACAATTTAACACAAAACATGATAGTATATAAATAATATTAAAATAAAAGACAACTGTGACAAAAAGGTGACCACTCAGCATAATGCTGTGCTATGGCGTGGGCCACAGACACAGCGCTGATTTTCAGTGATCACCTAAAACACGTGCGGACATTCAGCTAGTTACAAAACAAACAAATTATAATATAAATAAAATAAAATAAAACAACAAAAAAAAAGAAATTTAACAACATATATATATATATATATATATATATATATATATAAAATATAAAACACCATACACATACACGCATCACCTTTATTGCAGGTAGGTATTTTAAACACCTACCGACAAAACCTAAAAAGTTAACTGTATGCGCCCCGTTTCGTCTCTTTTCCGCACCGACGTAGGCTGGTGCACAGGTGTTTGGTTGTGTGCGCGTGCATCATTTCGTCGGCGCGGCGCGTGAGTCACGGTGGTGTGGTCGCGTGACTGGAGCGTTGCATAATAGCAAATCAGAAATGCTCGGGTGGTTTCGCCGTGTAGGTGAAATTGAGCTGATGTCCTGCATGATGGAGCCAAAAGGTTGATACTGGTATCCCTCGCGGTTTTAATTTTCAGTACGCTATCAAAAGCGTTTCTTTTTTGTTTTTTAAACTAATTATTTTATTAAATGTAGGAAGGTGCATAAAATAACACGGGGCTATTTTACCCGCAGTGATCGGTACCGGCAACCTGTTTCTTTATTCAAGCACCCATACCGTTCAAGCCGATATACCATTTATGTATTTTTTTATATCTGCCTATACTGTCCCAATGCTAGGCAAAGACCACTCCCAAGTTTTTCCATGTATTCTTTTCCTGCGCCAACTTAAACCAGCTCTCGGTATGAGTCCAGATCATCTCGCTACCTTTTTGTGGGCCGACCTCGGCGGCGCCATCCATCTTCAGGCACCCATTGTGTGGAGACAACTGCCCAGCGGTCGTTATGCATGCAGCTGACGTGACCCGCTCAATCCCATATGAGCTATTGTGTCAAGTTTTTTTTTAAATTATTATTTGATGCATTAAGCCGTGATAACCTAGCGGTTGAACGCTTGCCTTCCATGCAGGAGTGTCTGAGTTTAATCCTGGCCCGTACCTTTGACTTTTCGAATTCGTATGCAGATCAGAATTTGATTATTACTTGCGTTAACGGT
Source organism: Amphipyra berbera (assembly GCA_910594945.2). NCBI lineage: Eukaryota > Metazoa > Arthropoda > Insecta > Lepidoptera > Noctuidae > Amphipyra > Amphipyra berbera. The sequence goes on along the minus strand of OU343125.1, from coordinate 18,593,141 downwards.
GAAAGAAAAACATCGTGATCCCACCTGCATACCCGAGAGGGCTCCATAAAGTTCTCAATGGTGTATGTAGTCTGCCAACCCGCACCAGGCCAGCGTGGTGGACTTAGGCATAAATTCTTCTCATTCTAAGAAAAGGGTCCCAGCAGTGGGACAGTAATGGGCTTCTTCTTTCTTCTTCTTTTTCGTGTAGTTAGTGACTAACCTGATGTGAGATTTTATGCCATCCATGGGCCTCTGACTCGGCTTCACATGCCGTCGAGAAATATCACTCCGGCACGCCGGTTTCCTCACGATGTTTTCCTTCATCGTTTTTAAGCAAGTGATAATTATACAATACGCATATGAATCCGAAAAGTCAGAGGTGCCTTAGGTTCGAACTCGAGACCTATAAATTGTTAGTGCGACGGTTATGTGTGTATCAGTTGATCCTCGATCCTTGATTCCTTGATCTTTTGTAAATGTAATAAATACATTGCTTTACCCAAAATCGCTCCTCGTTCATGCCTTACACTCAACCCCCACAATTAACCGGTGCAGTGAGAGGGGTGCAGGCGAGGTTCTGATAACAATGCACTCAAACTGAACTCTGATTACGTCTTACATACAACAGTCTGCGCTCTAACTGGATATTGAACTGTCGATACGGGCTGAGAAGTTCGTATTATTGTACACTAGCGACTCGCCTCGGCTTCGCACGGGTGCAATGTAGATACTAATGTGGGGCATATAAACCTTCCTCTTCAATCACTCTATCTATTAAAAAAACCGCATCAAAATCCGTTGCGTAGCTTTAAGGATGCAAGCACACATAGGGACAGACGGACATCGGGAGCGACTTTGTTTTATACTATGTAAAGATATCGAATTCTTGTGGATATGTATCTTGTAATTAATTATGTTTTGCACTAGTTTTGTTGGCTACATAACATAATATTATCACGCCTTATCAAGGAGTCAACAGAGGTGTTTTTAGTACAGCCTATTTTTTATTTAATTTTCTATTCGTCTGCTTGTACATGGTCTTGCGGACCATTTCTACGTAACTGGGCAGTTATTGGCGATACCTGAAGGGTCTCCAACCATTGGGAACGAGAGTAAAATACTTAACCTAAGCTAACTACTATTACTACTACTAACATCATGACTAGCTAGCAACAACAGCCCTAAGGGCGACTCCTAATGGGACTCGGACTTCGGCTTAGAGCGTTGCTTGCGAGAGGACTGGGAGGGAGACAGCTTGATGAGGGCTGGATTAACGGTGTGACTGCGGAGTCAGGAAGGACGACCGGTTCCGCGGCGGCGGCGGGTGAGCACGGTGGATCATGGAAGGCGGCGGTGGCGGCGGTGGAACGTCGCGACGGACCTCGCCGGCGAGGATGTACACCCTCGTTTCGCCAGTTATGTTTAAGTACCGTGTAATAGGGGACGAGCCTATGGCCATCAACCGGGCACAATTTCAGACTTCGGGCTGCTACTGAAAATTTCTTAATGGAAAAACCCAATAACACTCTGCCCGACCTGGGATCGAACCCAGGACCCCATGTTCAGCAGTCGCGCTTGCGACCACTAGACCAATAAGGCAGTCTAGTTAAGGCTATTCGATTCAAATTCCAATACACCTCAAAAATGATTTCGTTGAGGAAACTACTGAATGTATCTCTTTGCAAATTATACATTTATTTTTATAACTATTTTGTATTGGACAGTTTATTTAAGTTTCAGTTATTTGGAAAGTAGCATAAAGGCCAAATACTCAATCGCTACTCAATTTTTAGTTCCCGTTAATTTCGTGCTGTCACTGTCACTTCGCCTTTTAGTGACAGAGACAACACGAGAATTAACGGCAACTTGAAATACTCTCTTTCTTTTCTTTTTTTCTTTCTCTTTTTTAAAAAAAACGTTGCCCCACACTAGGATTTCTCCTGTATCGTGGGTGCGTTTACAGACACAAATCTTCACATGCACAAACATCCAGACCCGGAACAACTATCTGTAGGCCATACAAATATTTGTTCCGTGTGGGAATCGAACCCACGACCCGCAGCGCAGAAGCCAATCGCTTAGCCACTGCACCAAACGTGTCGTCAAAAATAACGTAGCGTAATTGAGTAGCGTTTGAGTATTTGGCCATAAGTATTTAAACAAATTCTGCATTTTCTCTCAGGAATCGCTTATTTAATGTGTTTGAAGTTAATACACAAGTTAAAGTTTTTATCGCGTTTGGTTTTAAACATAACATCACGCCTATTTTCTCCGGAGGGTTGGGCAGAGGTGTTTACGTCCTATATAATAGGGGGCCACCCTATTGCCATTATGCGGGCACAAATCCAAACTCCGGGCCGCTACTGAGAAATTCCACATGGAAAAACCCAATAACACTTTGCCCGACATCGGGGATCAAACCCAGGAGCTCACGATGAAGAATAACGTAGGTATCAGCTGATATCGTATAGGCATGGTGATCCTGACCTAATCATTTAAGTACTTTATTTTCTGCTCATCAAGAAACAACTGAATTAAATGTAGCCCTGGAAAGGGCTGTTTTGAAATGTGATGTGCTTTTGGCTTTGTACCGACTGTAATCAGTCTATTAAAACATTTACTTGTGGCATACTTTGGCGATCGTGCTCCACATGTCCACCTCCAACACTAATACACAAATGACACCTTTTTATTAAATCAGCACGTACTCTTTGCAGCGCACTTGTGTCTGATTTCATTGAGTTTAAAGCTGCAACAATCCGAGCTCTTACTTCGGTTTCCGAATCACACTCCTTTTTAAAAACCATTTGCTTGACATGACCCCACAAATAAAAGTCCAGAGGCGTAAGATCGGGAGATCGTGCTGGCCACGAAACTGGTCCCCCTCGGCCAATCCATTGCCTCGGGAACTGTGTATCTAAATACTCGCGCACCGCACGCGCGAAATGTGGTGGCGCACCGTCATGTTGAAACCACATTGAGCGATGGAAGTTGAGGTCTAAATCATCCAACTCTTCACTCAAGAAAGACAGGTAGTTTGGACCATCATGGTGGGACTCAAAAAATATGGACCAATAATTCGGTCTCCGAGGATACCAGCCCACACGTTAACACGCCTGCGATGTTGGAAATGACTCGGTTTCTTAGCAAGCGGGTTTTCGAGCGCCCACACGTGTTCGTTGTGGTAGTTGAATACCCCTGTCCTCTCAAACGAGCATTCATCGGAAAAAAAGCACGCGCTTCAAAAAACCTTCATCTTCTTCGACTTTTCTTAAGACCCAATTACATAATTCCATTCTTGGTTCGTAACCAGTGGGCAGAAGGGATTGCACCCGCCGGTAGTGATAAGGGTGCTGACCATCTCCCTTCAGCACCCTCCAAACCCGCATGTGATTCGTCTCTAATTGTCACGCAACAGAACGTGTGCTTTGTGTGGGGTCCGCGGTCTCGATTTCCACGTCACGCTCTCGTGGTCTGCCAGCATCAGCGCGCTGCGACTCGTACCCATGAACACTGCCTGTGGTGTAAACACGCTTATGGAGACGCTGGAATGCACGCTCTGACGGTACTGTCACACCTGGCCTGTTACCGAAACGCACCTCATACTCTCTATGCGCAGCTGCATAATTACAGTCGGTCTTGCCTAAGCACATCAACATATTAAAATATTCCAATTGGAAATTGACATTGTTTGCGATACGATAGCGGCACGTGATACGTACGGACGTCCGATCGGAAGCTATCTCCGCGTGAGACTGGCATCAAGGCCAACAAGTAGCGTACACGCGCCGCACGGTAGGCAACGAGTCGGCTACGTCAAAGAGTCGGCGACTCGTCAAAGAGTGCCTACAGCGCGGCAAGTGAAGGGCGGTGTCCTTTGAAATAAAAATTGGTATAAATAAAAAGATATCGCCGGTGGGTGGAGTGTTGTCAACTCATGAAAATTTGCCATATTTAGTGGGAAATTTCGTATGGTTTACTAAAATAAAAAAATCAATAACTTTTGGTTTTTATGAGTTACATTTTTATATCGATTTTTTCTAGTACGTATGTTAAACCAGGAATACGCCTTTATTGGATCGGACAGGGTTTTAGTTACATATTGTATAATAAACCCCGCACGCGACACGACATGGAAAAGGATTTTCTGGGATCAAATATTTTTTTACCTTATTGTAATTCCCTTTAGGCTGCGTTCAGACTACACGCGCCCGCTAAGCGCATACCACGCGCGTCAACACCCGCGTTTAACTAACTTTGAAATTTTTTGTATACAATTTGAGTCTTATGACACATCAATAGATCTCAAATTGCATTTATCGAAGCATGGCATGAGGAGGGCGCGAGGCGGGCGCGAAACGGGCGCTTGGCGTGTGCGGTTAGACTTCGATAAATGCAATTTGAGATCTATTGATGTGTCATAAGACTCAAATTATATACAAAAAAATTCAAAGCAAGTTAGACGCGGGTGTTCACGCGCGTGGCGTGCGCTTAGAGGGCGCGTGTCGTCTGAACGCAGCCTTAGAGGGGCTTGTGGCTAATTACCAACAGCGCGGATCATACGATTTGCAAGGTTAAGATGCGTTTGCCTCGGTCCGTCTGTGGATGTGTGACCGTCCGTTACACATCCAGACCCCCCCGTGCCTTGGAGAGCACGTTAAACAGTCGGTCCCGGGTGTCATACGAATACCTATGACAGTCGTTACGGGAATTTGGAAGCCCGAAAGTCTAACAGCTGGTCTTACCTTAGGATATCGGCATTGCCCAGTAACTGTGTTGCGGAGGTCTGATGATAGTCGCTCCGTGTAAAATACTGGTATTCAGCCGAATCTTGTTAGACTAGAAGCTGACCCCAACATAGTTGGGATAAAGCTAGGCGGAACAATACATACAAGGTTAGTCGGAAAGGGGGTACTAAGCCAAAAGGGTGTTAAAGTAGGTACTATAACACCCTTTTGGCTTAGTACCCCCTTAAAAAAAGTTAAAGTTATCCCTTATTATAGGTATAATAAGGTATAACTTTTGTTCTACAACTTTTCCCAAAACTCAATAGTTTAAGAGAAATAGCTTTTCAAAGATTTCGTAAAAAATATGCTAAAATCTATCTGTCCATAGCTATGATCAGCTGTTTTTACAATTTAGGTCATATTTGGGGTCACGGATTAGAAAATTAATTTTCTGAATTCATAACTAAAGCAGGTATGTCTTTTTTGAAAAAATAAAAATAAATATCTTTTGGCATGCAAATTTTTTCTATCGAATTTTGAAATTTTAACACTTGCTTTAAAATAGTCAGCAGTAATATTATACTTTAGGTGGCCCGCGGCTTAGTACCCCTTTACCGACTAACCTTGTATAATAGAATCCCCATTTATCAAGATTTCTATATTGTTAATTGTGGCAAAATCCATCAGGAACTTAAGTCGGATCCATTTCTTAATTCATCCATACAATGCGTTTAAATTGGCACGTCCATTTTGCACAAAAAAACAATGTTCCTTTATCCACAAACGAAATTGAAATAAACACAATACAAAGTTTTATCTGCAAAACAATTTGACGATCCCGCAACTGCAGTTAATGCAACAAATAAAAAAAAGCCAGACAGCCCGCGCCTTTTATTTGCTAAGTGAAACAATGGTTGTTAGGGAAGCAAGCGAATTCTCACTAAATTCACTTCATTAAAACAACGAATAACAATTTGTAGCGAAATAACGATAAGCTTCGTTGCTGTTTCACAGGAAGGCGTGTTTTGAAAAACGAGTTTTGGAAAGCGCTGTGATTGTGTAGGTTTGCAACTTATCTCTAATAGTATTTTTAGCATTGAAAAAGGTGTAGTTTAAGACATTTATTTTCCCATAAGAATACAAATTCATTCATAAGAGAAAATAAAAGATTCACTTTAAATTAGGAACACATATACACAAGCGCCGGAGCGAACTGTATTCATACACACAGTAAACACAATAATCTATATCTATACTAATATTATAAAGAGGAAAGATTTATATTTTTGGATTATTGTTTTTGTATGTAACGAATAAACTTAGAAACTACTGGACCGATTTCAAAAATTATTTTGCCGTTAGAAAGCTACATTATCACTGAGTAACATAGGCTATGTGCGGAGCCGTGAGGACACATCTAGTAATTAATAAATGTAAAAGATATCAATGTTAATATGATTTCATTTAAACGTACACATAAATAAGAACAAAGAAATGATTCTAATATATCTATACTAATCTATACTAATATTATAAAGAAGAAAGATTTGTATTTTTGGATTTTTTTTATTTTTGTATGTAACGAATTAACTTAAAAACTACTGAATCGATTTTAAAAATTATTTTGCCATTAGAAAGCTACATTATCACTGAGTAATATAGGCTACGAGCGGAGCCGTGAGGACACAGCTAGTACAATATAAATCTAAACTAGTATAATAGAAATCTAAGGTGAAAACTAACTATAATATGTACAAAATACGTATAAAAATAACTAAAAAATAAATCAGGCGTGAAAATATTCTTCCACATTACTTAATAAAAGATTACAGCCCGATGGGTAATTTGTATTTACAATCACATTATAACACAAACCCTCATGCTCTGTGGTAAATAACAAACCCTCTACGTTCTCAGCGCGACTATAATTTGTGCCGTCATTCACTCTTACGCGGCCGGAAGCTCAGCGGCTGTCGGAACTGGAACTCAAGGCGGTATCGCTCTAACGGGAACTAAGTTTCAACTACGCGATTAACGTGAAAATTGATTTATAGTTCGTTATTGAGCGAGTTACGTGGCGTGGTTGTAACTCCTTGTTATAGCGCTGGGTTGGTGTAGGGTTTGTCGCGGCATTATGTAATCTGATGTAATCAATATTGTTGGTAGCTGTTGCCTCATTTTAGGTTGCATACAAAAAAAACACAGAAGGTTAGAAGTCTTACGCGTGTTTACATCTGTGTGTTTTACGCGTAAGTTTGTGTCTATATGTGTTTTACGCGTACGTTTTGCACCTATTGTCTTTTACGCGTGTGTGTTACAGCGGTGATAGCCTAGAGGTGTGACAAGTCATAGGTCGCGAGTTCGAACCCAAGGCACGTACCTCTTTTCGGATTTATGTGCGTATTGTATAATTATCACTTGCTTTAAAACGGTGAAGGAAAACATCGTGAGGAAACTGGCATGCCTGAGAGATATTTCTCGACGGCATGTGTAGCCAAGTAAAAGGACCATGGGCGGCATAACCTCTGACACCAGGTTAGTCACTAACCATACGAAAAAGAAAGGTAGGCATGTGTTTGCTATCACTGCATTGTAGGATTTCCCTGTATATTGTCTAGAGTATCTGTTTTGATAAATAAAAGTAGTCTATGCTCGGTATTTGTTACTAGCGGCCCGTCCCGGCTTCGCACGGGTGGACATTTCTCCCGTTTTTGCAACATTTTTCATTTATGCACCGCTCCTATTGGTCGTAGCGTGATGTTATATAGCCTATAACCTTCCTCGATAAATGGACTATCCAACACAAAAATATTTTTTCAATTCCAACTAGTAGTTCCTGAGATTAGCGCGTTCAAACAAACAAACTTCAGCTTTATAATGTTAGTATACATACACTGGCCTGCAAAAATAAGTATCACACTTTTAACTGCCTCATTGCTATAGTGGTGGCAAGTGCGACTGCTGATCGTGAGGTCCTTCCTCGGTTCGATCTCTAGGTCGGGCAAAGTGTTATTGGGTTTTCTGTTTTGAATTTCTCAGTAGCAGCCCGTAGTTTGGATTTGTGACCGATTGATAGCAATAGGCTTGCCCCCTATTGCATGGGATTATAACATAACGGCGAAATGAGGATGTTACTATACAACTCTGCCCAACCCTTCGGGGAATACAGGCGTGATGTTACGTTAATTAAAGTTATTAAATGTAGTAATTTTTATAAACAGTTTTTATATCTTTACCACTATCCTGGATTTACGGAAAATTTAAGCTAATAGATTTTGATATGTTTGGTCATTTTATTAATTACTAGCTGTGCCCTCGCGGCTCCGCCCGCGTAAGAAGTTCTTTTTCATAAATATTCTATCGCCTATGTTCATCAAGGATAATGTAGAATTCTAATGGTGAAAGAATTTTTCAAATCGGTCCAGTAGTTTCAGAGCCTATTCAATGCAAACAAACAATCAAATCTTTCCTCTTTATAATATTAGTTTAGATTGATATCCGAATTCAATATTTAATGATATTAATTAAAATAGAAATACACAGAATCGATAAACATTAAAATCCTATACCATATACCTACTACTAGGCACGTACCGAATACAGTACTTATATGTCAATGCTCACTATTCCCCCTTCTGACCGATTCGACGCTTCCGCCGTTCGTGGTGGCAGTGTACAAGCAAGACTTATGTCCTGTTGCGAGCGATGCTGATTGCTGATTGTAACAGATAACGATCGCCGCATTGGCGCAGATAATAGTGCACAAGAGTTTTCTGTAAAGTCTGAGTTGTAATCTGAGTTAGGATTAAAATCCTACGACTAGGAATTCAAAACTCAACCCTACAAATTAAATAAAGTGAATTGAAATTCGACCTGTTTTTTTTTTGCAAGGAATAGTATCTACTGCTTTGTTGTCCTAGTGCTCGCAAGTGTGGCTGTTGAGCATGGGGTCCTGGGATCGATGCCTAGGTCGGGCAAAGCGTTATTAGGTTTTTCCATTAGAAATTTTTCAGTAACCCCTCTATTATATGGACTTAAACATAACTGGAGAAACGAGAGTGTACTAAAGCACCTCTGCTGAACCCTTGGGAGAATACAAGGCGTGATGTTATATTATGTTAGTATCGATGTGTATTGAACATTTTCGAAATAAGAGAGATTCTCCTACACTTAGAGAATTTGTTTCAGTTTGAAACAAATATTCTGACATGCACTAGCCGCGGTAGAGAGACTACAGTACAGCCGCCGAGAGAATGCGTTCCTGACAGAATAAACTAAAATAATTTAGCGCTAAATTTAATGGTGTCAGGAATGTATTCTCTCGGCGGCTGCACTGTTCATTATTTAAGTTTATTGTAGGTTGACGTTATAATATAAAACACGATCTGTCAGGCACGCATTCTTTCGGCTGCCGCATTGTACGTCTTCTTCTTTTCGTATGGTTAGTGACTAACCTGGCGTCAGAGTTTACGCCGTCCATGGGCCTCTGACTTGGCTTCACATGCCGTCGAGAAATATCTCTCAGGCATGCCGGTTTTTTCACGATGTTTTCCTTCGCCGTTTTTAAGCAAGTGATAATTATACAATACGCACATGAATCCGAAAAGTCAGAGGTGCGTGCCTTGGAGACCTATGACTTGCAAGTCCGTCGGTCACACTACTAGGCTATTACTGCTGTAACCGTCACTGTAGGTAACTGTATTGCAACTGTCGGATATGCAGCATAGTCTATCCCGGTTTTTATTTGCCTGATGTTTTTATATCCTGTTGTAGATTGCCATCTACAGTCAATCACGGCTGTGTGTTCAACATTCAGAGTGAACCACGACATAAAATAGTTTTTCAGGTTGGCATTATTTTTAGAGACCATTGTCATCGTTGTGATATCTTTACGTAGTATAAAACAAAGTCGCTCCCGCTGTCTGTACGCTTAGATTTTTCAAACTAAGCAACGGATTTTAATGCAATTTTCAGCAGTAGATAGAATGATTCAAGAGCAAGGTTTATATGCCCCATATTATTATCTACATTGCACCCGTGCGAAGCCGGGGCGGGTCGCTAGTACTTGATAAACAGATTGTTGATAGCAAAATATTTATTACATACCTAACGTGATGCTACTACCCGTCCTTTTGCCAAAATCGTCGCTTTCTCACGGCCCAAGACACGACATGACAAAGTGTAAGGACGACTTCGAGCGCAAAATATTTCTATGGAAGGATACTATGACATTAGTTATTAGAAGTGTCATTTCCTATGAACATTTCCTATGGAGTACTGCTCGCACCTTTGGGATGGCTCAGCCAAATACCAGCTTGAGGTGTTGGAGTCCATTGAGAAGCGTGCCAAGAAGCTCATCAGCAACGACTCCCTTGTTCAGACCAAGCTCCAAAGTCTTGAGCATCGGCGCAAAGTTGCTAGTCTATCGGTTTTTTATCGGACACATTTCGGAGAGTGTGCTTCAGATCTGCATGATCTAATACCCCCCTGCCCTTTTTTCTATCGGACGGCCAGAAGCACGAAAAAGCGCCATCGGTTCATGGTTGATATACCAAAAACCCGAACGAAGCGTTTTGATTCCACTTTCATTGTGAAAACCGCCAAACAGTGGAATGCGCTGCCTGAGTGGGTGTTCCCCGACAGTTACAATCTGGGTGTCTTCAAGTCACGAGTGAATTGGTTTCTTCTGGGCAAGCGTGCTCCATCGTAGACCGCATCATCGCTTAACATCAGGCGGGATGAACGCAGGCCTATTAACAAATAAAAAAAAAGAACATTGACAACAAAATTTTACAAAGAAGCTCACGGTGTTAGTTTACGATGTGTCAGAACCATAGTCCCTAGCAAAACTGAACGAGTGGGTCGAGGAACCCTACCAAGAAGAACACAGTCTGCTTATTTGTCGGCAATAAGACTGACAAGCATTATCATTTTGGGACCCAGTGCATAATATCAGCAAGCACATTGGATCACCCGCGCGACGGCGCAACGAGTATTACCAAGGAGTGTTGACGTCAGGCAGGCGGCTGATCATAAAACAATAAGCCAAAACCTCTAACAACATGGATTTATGAAATACATGTTGCGCCGACCCCACCTAGTGTGGGATAAGGGCAGGAAGAAGAAGAAAGATTTTCTGTGAAATGGTTCATAGAAATGTATGTCACACGGAATAGTCGCCACAGTTTACCGTGTCTCGAAGTGAGCCCTGAAAAAACGCATCAGATTCTTTTTTCGATAGCATAAAAATGGGCCCGTAAAATAATAGGCCGAAAATCAAAATTCACATTTGACGGAACAGCGTAGAAATTGTTCACGTAGGTAAATATTCCACAAATCCCAGCCACAGAACGAAATGGAATAACCAACACTGCAGTATTCGATACCAAACAAACATAAAAAAAATACCTTTATTCAAAAAAACACTGATAATAATGAAAACCCGGTTTCATTAGCAGAATCACATTACGTTCGCAAACGTACGTACTGGTTCCGGCGAAAATAAAATAAAAAAAGGCAACAATGGAGGATGAAACGCGTGGAAAACAAAGCTGGCACAATCAGGATCAAGCCTTATTTACAGAGTCTATCCTAATTGATACAGGGTCGGGAAGCGGCAGAAAGGATAGAGGGTGTGGCTCCGAGGACAGCGAGTGATTGATGGGTTAAATATAGACGTGAAAGTTAGACTTCCATTTGGGATTTTCGGCTTTTTTGGGAGTAATGAATGTTGTCTGATATACGACGTAATCATACATACATATATACAATAGAGCCGACGTATCTTGGCGAGTCTGAAGTGAGCGTCAAATAGCTGCGCAGCTAATAATTAATTACTGGTTTATTCATGACTAGCGGCCCGTCCCGGCTTCGCACGGGTGGACATTTATCCCGTTTTTGCAACATTTTTCATTTATGCTTCGCTCCTATTGGTCGTAGCGTGATGTTATATAGCCTATAACCTTCCTCGATAAATGGACTATCCAACACAAAAATATTTTTTTCAATTCCAACCAGTAGTTCTTAGGATTAGCGCGTTCAAACAAACAAACAAACTCTTCAGCTTTATAATATTAGTATAGATTTGTATAGTAGATATTATTGGCTGCGCAGCCATGTGGCGCTCACTTCAGACTCGCCAAGATACGTCTTCCATATAGTACTGGCGTGCATTGCATATAGGCAAGTAAGCAGTCCTTAACTCATAAGATTTAATTAACTACTTCATCTTTAACTATTACTATAAATAAAATAAGCGTGTATGGCTGTGATTTCTTTTGCTCAGAATCGTATTGAAATAGGCTTAAGCGTACAAGGCCCGTATTTACAGCAGTGATAGCCTACTGGTGTGATCGTCGGACTGCCATGTCATAGATTTCGAGTTCGACCTCAAGGCACCTCTGACTTTTTGGATTCATGTGCGTATTGTATAAGTATCTCTTGCTTAAAAACGGTGAAGGAAAACATCGTGAGAAAACCGGCATGCCTAAGAGATATTTCTCGACGGCATGTGAAGCCAACTCAGAGGCCCACGGGCGGCATAAACTCTGAGACCAGGTTAGTCACTTACCACACGAAAAGAAGAAGAAGAAGCGTACAATTGAAAGGCGACATAGCTAGTGCCTGCCTACCTAGTCCGAAAACCAATGCACGCTACTGTTACATACATACATAAACTCACGCCTTTTTCACATGCTACAACCCTTACATACTCCTTTCGCTTCGTCTACGAGTATATTCATACATCTTGTCATACATGCACGCCGGTTGAGAGTACTACCGCTCCTATCTATTCTTGACGTATGTAAGTATAATCAGTTAGTTGTTAACTAGACAGCATTTTTGCTAGGTCTACAGTACTATGGATGCTGATATCTTTTTTTTGTTTTTTTTTTCGTCGGAAAATCCTCATGGATGTCCCTCGCCCGGGGAAGGCGAGAGTGTCTGCCGGACGCTTACCGGCTAAAAACCAACTGTGATCCTCCTCCTGACCGTTCGGCCGGGGTCGCAGGATTCGCATAAGCATGCACGCAACCCCGGCAGGAGGCTGACATCCTTCGCCTACGTTGTGTGACGTCCATCACACACGGTGATGCGTAAGTCCCATTAAAATAAGATGGCATATTTTCTCATAAGTAGGCTTGTAGATTTGCGAGGTTAAGCTGTGCTTGCCGCGGTCAGTCCGTGGATGGGTGACCGTTCGTTACACATCGTGACCCCTCCGTGCTTCAGAGAGCACGTTAAACCGTTGGTCCCGGGTATGATAAGAATTCTTATGACAGTCGTTACAGGTAGTCAGAACCCCGAAAGTCTGATAACTGGTCTAACCTTAGGACATCGGTATTGCTCTGTAACTGGGTTGCGGAGCTCTGATGGCAGTCGCTCCGTGTAAAATACAGGTATTCAGCCGCATCTGGTTAGACTGGAAGCAGACCCCAACATAGCTGGAAAAAAGCTAGGAGGAAAATTTTGTCATAAGTACCTACATCGGGTGTAAAAATACCCTTAACGAAGCCGAGAGCCACGTATTCTTCCCATCATTACAAAGATTTTTTGATATTGGGCCATACCTGGGAACTGACTGGTTATAAAGATATTGAAGGTCAAAGTCGCCATATTTTTGTACGTTTTTCCCGAAAACTAAGTTTAAATGTTATTACTGAACATACTTCTGTACAAACATTATCAACATTTTTGAAATGTAGGCACAGTCTGCCGCGCGCGCGCTTATATTACGCGCTACAATTAAAAACAGTTTTTTAATACCAAAAAATAAAAACAAATATTTTTGCTCTATGTTACTTAGTTTGATGTACAGTATCGTAGATTTCGGCTTCGTTAAGGCAATTTTTACACCCTGTATGTAAGCATCGCCGAATATCCAATTGTATCGCCATCTATGTGGCTCCACGGGCAGTACAGTTCGTTAGATCGTATCATATCTATAATATCACTGTTACCTACACGTTAGGCGTATTCGATCTGACAGTTGACTATTGTTTGTGCTCTCCACAAAGGCGAGCAACCCAACTAACGACAAACTATAATCAATTTTAAATATTCACCAATAAGGTTGAAAATGCAACTTAGTTTCCCAAGGGATTTTTTCCCGAAAATACGAGACAGAGTCGGTAAAAATTATGGCTGTGAATATTTCGCTATGAAATGAGACGTGTGACGTCACAACATATAGATTTTGGAAGAGTTTATGTTCGAACTTAATGTACAGTGTACCCAGTATAAGTTGGCATATCAGAGTGGCGCTACTTGTAAAGGGAAAACGCGATAGTACGTCAAATTCTGCGCCGCGTCTCAAGTTATATTGGGCGCTATATAGTGTGTTAAGCTTTCGTTATTTGTAATTTTATTTTATTACACAGATAATAAAGAGATATTTTACGAAAATGAAAAACCAATAATGTATTGCTTGTTCATTTGTTTGAGGTATTATTGGTTTCCGCAAAAATGTACCTACATTATGTACAAGTTAAATATTATTTGCAATGCTTTAATATTAATTAATAATTTTCTCTATATATCTTGCATCCATTCGAACGAGGAAAGGAAGAGAAAAAATTATGTGTTATTTTTTTTAAATGCACAATGGTGTTACATAAAGCGACCTTAAATATCATTATACAGCTGAAACACAATTAGGCTGCTGCAAACACAATTTGGCGAAGTGGGGGATCATCGATCAATCCAACACCCAGTGCGAGTGCTGTGCTCCTGTCTAGACTATGTCCCACTTGCCGGAGTGTCCCAAATGTCCGTCCACCTGCACCTTAGATGATCTAAAAAGCGCCACTGAAGCTGCGTAGGCACATCATGAAGTACCGTCGATACAAAAAAGAAGAAGAAGCTGAAACACGTCCACTGCTTTACATAGGGCTCTCCCTGATGGGGTCAATTCGTATGGAGAGTCGATTTAATTTTATTTGTCATATTTCCTCAGATCTCTATTCAGAGTTCCAACAACCCTCTTGAATATGACCGTGCATTCCTGTTACACGTCATATATTATACGAGTAGGTATCGTCGCAGCGCCTGCAAAATCCGCTGTGTTTTTTTTTTTTGAAAATGTGTCTTTGATGATATTTTATAATAGTTCTCAAGCCATGTGCACCTGTAAAATACGTTTTCTAATAATTTATTTTGCGATCTTCTTAACCAAATAAATTATTACAAAACAGATTTTACAGGTGCACGTGGCTTGAGAACTATTATAGAATAGCATCAAAGACAGATTTTCAAAAAAACACATGGCAGATTCTGCAGGCGCAGCGACGGTATGTTCCTTCATAATCTCTAGCTCGTCTCACTTAAGTTATAAAATAAGTCTTATTTTTACAATAATGTCTTTGTAGGTTAGCTTGAATTAAAAATCATTGTAGCGTGTTCATAATAATTGTGCCCTCATTTACAATATCTCATTCTTGTTATTCCGGTTCCCTTCTAAGCAAAATCAAGAGTATCCAATAGAAAGTTGCCAATACATACCAAGTTCGTTTTAAAGCTACTAAAACCCCAAGGGACAGACAGCAAAAAAGGCAATAAAGTAGCAAAAGAGCAAAGTTGCCAGATTAGAGATTTTTCCTATACCATCGGGGGATTGTGAATCATTTGGGAATTCTTTTAAAGTCCATGGTTTTTAAAAATAGAGAGCCCTCTATATTTTTTGTGCCATTTTCTGATAGATTGAGTAGATTGTAAAGGTACGCTCAAACCGATGCGTTCAGCTTGCGGCCGCGGTGGCGTGCACGGTTGCGATCAGTTACTGTAAAATTGTACTTGTAGCGACGTGTTCAAACCAAACGGGATATGTTGCTGCTGGTCGTGTTGGCTTAAGCGTACTATTAGTTGTATTGACGTAATAATTATATTATCAAGTTCAACAAATACCAGTAGAAGTTAATTTCTTTTATTCATTTTCATACATATAAATTACATTGTAAAATATTTCTATAAAAAACTAAAAACATTTAAAAATATAGAGAAATAGTAGCCCACCGGCATCGGGAACGGGGTCCAAACCGGTGGTCACAGAGAGAGGAACTTCCTAACAATACCTACACGCCATGTTCAGAAATACATTAATTAAATTATTACAATTAGGAACTAAAGTGAAACTCGTTAGGAACGCAGTATTTCAGAATGAGATGCAGAAAAAAAGAATTAACCTGTTTAAAACGATTCCTCAGTGACATCTGTTTCCGCGGCAATTTTGTGCTATAACTAGTTTGTCAGATATGTCACATGATGTCCGGCAACAACACGTGACGTCACCGGACAGCTAGCGACACGTGTCGCGGAACTTGTGAGCCCCTAATAGGTACGTGGCTTTATGCTTTTAAAACACACAATTAATTTTAAAATGTAAAACGGTTTAGTTAAAACTGCGACCACATAGGTGTTTATTTATCTCCTTCCTGTTAAACCGGAATTTCCGGCTCAGCCGGGCTTGCTGCCGGATTCACCCGGAAGTGGTTGAAAATAAACTTTTCTTTATTAAATTTTAATGTTATGACGCTCGCAATTTTCGGTGTTAGGTACCTTTTTATTGTAATTAACATAATTACGTATTTTAATAGTTTATTTAACGTGGATGGGTGACCGTTCGTTACACATCGAGCCTCCGTACCTCGAAGAGCACGTTAAACCGTCGGTCCCGGGTGTCATAAGAATACCTATGACAGTCGTTACGGGTAGTCAGGAGTCCGAATGCCCGACAACCGGTCTAACTTTAGAATATCAGCATTGCCCAGTTGCTGAATTGCGGAGGTCTGATGGCAGTCGCTCCGTGTAAAATACTGGTATTCAGCTGTATCTGGTTAGACTGGAAGCTGACCCCAAGATAATTGGGAAAAAGGTTTGTAGGAAAAAACACACTGCCTCGTTGGTCTAGTGGTGGCAAGCGAAACTGCTGATCTCAGGTCCTGGGTTCGATCCCCAGGTCGGGCAAAGTTTTATTGGGTTTTTCCGTGTGAAATTCCTCAGTAGCAACCCGGAGCTTGGATTCGTGCCCGGTTAATGGCAAAAGGCTCACCCCCTACTACATGGGACTTAAACATAACGGCGAAATGAGGGTGTTGCTATACACCTCTGCCTAACCCTTTGGGGAATATAGGCATGATGTTGCGTGAAAAATAAAACGATCACATCAACAGACAATAATGTTTCACGTCATATTTCAGTATAACAAGACCAGCATTAAAATATCGTCGGCGTAGGTGAAGAACTAAATAACTAACACTTTAGTCGAAATTTGCCTTTTTTTAATTTTCTTGCAGCCAAAAAAATCCCGCACTTTTAATCTTACTCACGTTTAAATATTTTAAGTCAATAAAATAATATCTTAATTTAATGAACCCATGTAAAAATGTATATCGTTATATTCACGTTAAATAGGAGAAGAAAAAATAAATATCTCGTGAAATAAATCAATAACTCGTAATTTATCTTTACTTGAGTAACGAAACAATTGGACAAAGTATCTTATTTAATTTTGCCACTACAACATATTATAGCACGACCACGTCAATAAAGTTTTGAGCAGAAATTAATAAATGTACTTATTCATTTCTGCACTTTCAATTTGTTGTATCAAATAATCATAGTTTTGAATCAGCACTGTTATCAATTTTTGCTACAACTAGTGCAAGCAGGAACTCTTACCGAAATAAGTTTTAAGAGAGTTAAAATTTATTTCATACATGGGAGAAATAAACAACTGACCGGAATAAATAACTAATTACATTATATTTCGAAAAGTAGGTAGAGGGAAAATTGGATAACTTGTTTTTATTTTTTTTCTTAGTGACGGTTAGGTATAGTTAAAGTTTGAAAAATTATCCCAAAAGATGAAAATGATAAAGATAATTACAACATATTATAAAAACAACTACGGTAAAATTGTAATAACAAGTTAAGATAAAAATTTTAATGTTAAAAAACGCGATATTATAGCGTTGGAGCGACTTGCAATAAATATAATCTGCTTTGCCGATGCAACAAAGACCTACTTTGAGCAGGACAAATTATGATATAAATCGTTTATAGTTAATTTTTAATTGTAATTGTAACATTTATTTATCAAAGTTTTAATTATTTTATTTATTTATTTTTTCATAAATAATGTATAATTTAATTATTTATTTCCGTTTACACAATTATTATAAATTAGTACACAACTATATTCACACACACATGTTGGTTTAAGCGAACGGGCATGACCACTGAGACATTCGTAATTAAAGTTCAATAGTATTTATTTCTTTACTTATTTAAGCACGCTATTTATTTATTTATCTATTTGGAACTGGTTTACATCAGTTACGTCACAATGGGTTCAGTTTAAAACCAGCGTCAGGCACTAGTGGTCTGACATTTATGCTGAACTGAACCTATTTGGCGCAGCCGCTAGACACACAGATACTTTATTTTTGTTTATTTTTTCTTTTGTTTTTGTCTCTTATGAATTTTTTGTCTGTGTGTCTGACTGCTTTTTTTTTCTTTCTTTCTATATCCTCGGAACTTTGAATTTGTCAGTTATTTAGTTGTCCACCTACGCCCACGATATCCGAACCAACAAAAAGTCAACATTAAAACATTGTGTTTCAAAAATCAGGGAGTCCGATATCCAAGTCTGGCAACCCAACAGGGACAATAGGTAGGACCGTGCCGGTCACGTATTGTCCGATTTCATTACCAGCACTAACGAACTGAGATCCTAGAACAAACTGTGATTGATTTTACAATACGTGCCTGTTCACAATCAGCTGGCGGGAATACCAATATATCTCCGTTACATCTTTCATGCATTTTAATAAGGATCCATACGGGGTTTTTAAGTAATTAAATTTTGTGTGCAGTTAAAGGTTGGGGGTTATTTTTTGGTAGCTGTTTTGTGTAAGGTGATACCTAAATGCTTAGGTAACCCGTGCACCATAGACTCTCTACAGTACAATGCCATAGACTATAAATTAGTAGCCATAGATTGTGGGGACTGCCGTTTTTTTTTTTAACTTTTTGTGTGTTCGGGTTACCAGGTAATTAGATGTTTAAATTGAAGTCCAAATTTTTGTTGTAGTTTTAAGTGTTTCTTTTTTTAATTTCACTTCAGCTTGTGCGTCCGCTTGGGCATAAAAATAAATACTTTTTCATTCTTTCTTTCTATCTTCTGTATATAACATGTACATAACACTACACTTGTTATATTCCCCGAAGGGTTCGGCAGAGGTGTTTTAGTGGGTATAGGTCTACCAGAATCTGATTGCAAATAGGGAAATTAAATGTTTTTGTGGGTAACACAAGGGTAATTTGAATAAAAAGTCTTGATACTTGTAATTTTTTTTCTTTGATTTCTTCTCGATCTTCTTCCTGCCCTTATCCCACACTAGATGGAGTCGGCACAACATGACGTATTTCATTAATTCATGTTGTTAGAGGTTTTGGCTTATTGTTTTATGTGACCCAATGTGCTTGCTGATATTATGCACTGGGTCCCAAAATAATATGCTGATATATGGTTTTTTTCAATTTTATTGTAATGGAAAAGGAAACCATCTTAAAATAAGTATGTTTATTAAAAATGTTTGAACAAGAAAACATTAATCAGAACTGGAAAATGTATCAACTACAGTCATACTCGTTTTGACAAGTGACATGTTGACATTGCCATATGAAAACCACTGTTTGTTATTAATTTTTAATGCCATGAGATTCTGGTTGACCTATACACCCTCATTTCGCCAGTTATGTTTAAGTCCTATGTAATAGGGGGCGAACCTATTGCCATTAATTGGGCACAAATCCAGACTCCGGGCTGCTACTGAGAAATTCCTAAGTGAAATACCCGATAACACTTTGTCCGACCTGGGGATCGAACCCAGGACTTCATGCTCAGCAGTCGCGTTTGCGACCACTAGACCAACAAGGCAGTAATATAACTGTAGGTAGTATTTTACAGTAAACGTTGACATTATTCTCGTTGTTATTATTAGGGGCTCCTGGTTTAACGACCGCGTGAATCAAATAATTTGCGAGGTTAAGCAACTCATGCCGCGGTCAGTCCGTGGATGGGTGACCATTCGTTACACATCGACACCCTTCCGTGCCTCGGAGAGCACATTTAACAGTCGGTCCCGGGTATCATACGACAGTCATTGGTAGTCAGAAGCCCGAAAGTCTGATAACTAGTCTAACTTTAGGATATCGGCATTGCCCAATACCTGGTTTGCGGTGGTCTGATGTCATTTCCCAACTATGTTGGAGTCAGCTTTCAGTCTAACCAGATGCGGCTGAATACCAGTATTTTACACGGAGCGACTGCCATCAGACCTCCGCAACCCAGTTACTGCAATGCCGATATCCTAAGTTTAGACCGGTTGTCAGACTTTCGGCCTTCTGACTTTCCGTAACGACTGTAGTAAGCATTCGTATGACCGACCTTCAACCGACTGTTTAACGTGCTCTCCGAGGCACGGTGGGGGCCCGATGCGTAACAAATTGTCACCTATCCACAGACTGACCGCGGCAAGCGCAGCTTAACTTCGCAAAATGTATGTAGCCTACCACAAAATATATCTACACATAGATTTCAAATAAAAACACGTGTGAAACCAAACCTTTATCCAACGGAAACAGAACATTTCAACGTTTGAAGGTAGCTAAAGCAAATAAATCTCGGTGACGCAACAATCCCGTAATAGTGGGCCGCGCGTCCCGCTAATTGAATTAGCGACCGTGATCCCGGGATCGCGGGATTGTCGGATTCACCCGCTGTCTATTTACCTGGCTTTGTGCGAAGTGGTTGATACTGCCGCGTTGATTGTTTAGAGGGAATTTAGGACGCCATTTTGACGTGACTATAATTTCTAGAAATGGGTACGTTTACCATTTTGGGTACATTTCAAGTAAGACGCGCTTTTTTTAAAGTTACCTCTAAAACAACCACCTTGAACTCAAGCACACTGCCTCATTGGTTTGGTGGTGGCAAATGCGACTACTGATTGTGAGGTCCTAACATCGATCCCCAGGTCGAGCAAACTGTTATTGGGTCTTTCCGTGTGGAATTCCTCAGTAGCAGCCCGGAGTCTGGAATTGTGCCCGGTTGTTGGCAATAGGCTCGCCCCCTATTACATGAGACGGCGAAATGAGGGCGATACTATAAACTTCTGCCCAACCCTACGGGGAATACAGGCGTGATTTAATGTAATGACTTTAAGATTGTTTTCTTTTAAGATATTTTATTACTTATAATATTTTCTGTTTACGCAAATCGTATCCATTGTGGTCGTGGACGCCTTTTTTATTGAATGTTAAGATTCTGCACGAGAATATTTAAAACAAATAATGGGAATGTGATAGTAATGTTTTACGTAATGTTGTTTTCATCAATCTTTTATAAATCTTCACAAGTTTACATATTGGAAATGATTAATACAACGTGTTACATAATTCCCTATGAAAAATGTAAATAACCCAAGTAGTCTTTTATGGTTGTTGTCATTTACCTCTCAGAGGAAGTTAGGTAAGAATGTAAATAACTTTCTGGGTAGTCTACTCTATAGTTTTATGTTTTTAGGGTCGCTTTTCAATGATGATTATTTTATGTTTTATCCAAATTCTTTTTTTTTGGGTTATACTACGGTTTTCAAATATTGCTAATAGACTCTTTACCAGGGAACTTTTAACTCATTTCGGCTTAAAGGGTATTTTTGTAACACTTTGTATAAGGTGTTATTATTTTAAATAACGCAATAATATAATCAATTGATCTAGCTATAATTTATTTATTTTTATCAAATATTGTAAAAGATATTTGTATTTTTTGTTGAACGGAAAATACTGTTTCGAATTTTTTGGTCTGATTATTTTGATCGGACGACTACCACTGCCTCGTCTCGCTGACTGCCCCTTACTTACCTACGTATTTAATTTTAGTCCAGATAAATGGTCGCGTGGGTTGCTATAATTGAGAAATTATATGGTAATTTTCTTTTTCTTTGTATTATTATTATACATTTAAAATTTGTTCAATCGAATCTACTCTCGGTACTGAACAAATACTTCCAGGTTTTGATCAATTGATTCTACTCTCGATACGTCTTCTTCTTCTTAGCGTGTCGATGGCAATCTAAATTGAGTCGGCCCAGAACTTAGCTACGAGTTTACCGTTATCAGTAGCCTCCATTAGTTCCTGTAACGTGCAGGTATCAGGGGATGCATGATGTCAGGTGTCCCACTGTTTATGGAACAGCACCACATTTACAGACCAAAGGGCCTCCCCGAGCGATGTACTTACTAAGCCACTATACGTCCGGCGCAGCCTGGGCAATCAGCGAGACGCCCTAGAAGGACATACATCGCTGTTATTGATGATGTTCTTCACAAAGGACAGGTGCGTAGTACTCTCAATCGGCGTGCGTATATGACAAGATGTATGAATGTGGATGAAGCGAAAGGAGTATGTACGGATCGTAGCATGTGGCGTTCTATAGTTTCTGCCTACCCCCATGGGAAAAAGGCGTGAGTTTATGTATGTATGTATAAAATCAAATACTGGTAGTTGTAACCCGCACCATGCTACAACGCAAATAGTGTAGGACATATTTAATAGACGACACGTTTGGTGCAGTGGTTGAGCGATTGGCTTCTGCGCTGCGGATTGTGGGTTCGACTCCCGCACTGAACAAATATTTATATGGCCTACAGATAGTTGTTACGGGTCTGGGTATTTGTGCATGTGAAGATTTGTGTTTGTAAGCGCACCCACGATACAGGAGAAATCCTAGTGTGGGGCAACGTTTAAAAAAATGTTACATTTGTAAAGCTGCGTATACTACTACCTAATCATAAGCATAATATTCCTGTTAGATATGTTTCAAGTTTAAATTCAAGCGTCAAGGAACTTAGACGCGCCATTTCAGGAACAAATTAAATACTTATAGGTATAATATAGGGGGAGAGGGGGAGGATCAGATATCGAGATAAAAGCGTTTCTATGTCTCAGAGGAAACACTTTGTGTCGGATGAAATTGTGAGATATTTTATTATGTTTATAGCAAATCTGTGTGTTTTGTCGTATTTTTAATGATATTATATCGTCAGTGGAAAGGTAAAAAGACTAAAGCGCCAATATGCCTACTTTACAGTAGAAAGATTCAAAGTCGTTTTATTAGAAAATAAACATAGTTATTTTTCTTAGAGTATACACATTAAATAGATAACTAAATTATCTATTTAATATGTATACTCTAAGAAAAAATACTAATTCTCTATTTAATGTGTATACTCTAAGAAAAATAACTATGTTTATTTTCTTAAAAAAAAACTTTGAATCTCTACTGTAAAGGAGGTATATTGGCGCTTTAGTCTTTTTACCTTCCCACTGACAATATAGTGTTTTTTTTGTAGTTTACGGCTGGTACTTTACAGCTAGTTCACACAGAAACTGTTTACGGGACCCGTTTTAGCGGATCCGTTTTTATTTTGGTGATGGCGCCTGTAGTTGTATGAGCGAGTTCACATTCACGACAGAACTCCGAATCCAATAAAAAATACTGGATCCGTTGTTTTTATCGTATCCTGTCTGCCAGATGCGACGCAGCTGCCATTTGTTTAACTGATTCGTCGGTACAGATGTGAACAACACATCCAGTACCGACGGATCCGTTAAAACGGATCCGCTGTGTGAACGGGCTCTTATATATGGCTGGTTTTCCTATGTGGAGAAACGAGGTATGGTGTTCCTCCAACAAAATGGAAGGATCCTTCAACTAGTCGGATCTTATTCCTGGCGGGCTACTGCCCTACGCTTGATGTTGGGAAGTTGTATATCTGCGTGTCAAATCTTGATATCGCGATGCAGGATTCTGTGACGTCATATTTGGGAGTTGTCATTATTGTAGCTGTAGTTCTGCTACACAATCGTCGTGGCGTGGTAGCTGTCGCCACACCAATTTCAGAAATTATTTTCCGACCAAAAACGAATCGTTTTGCTTACCAATGGTAACGTGTTTTATTTTTGCTGAACTGGGCATATAAATTGACTCCTAAGCAAAATTTACCAGTGGTGACTACGCAAGGGGTCTTGACGTCATTATTAGTAAAGATTATATTACATAACATCACACCTGTATTCCCCGAAGGGTTGGGCAGAGGTGTATAGTAACATCCTCATTTCACCGTTATGTTTTAGTCCAATATAATCGGTAAAGATACAAGTCCTTATTCCTGACAGGAATCGGTCTTTATAGATTCCTAACTGTGTGGGTTGCACTTTTCCTATTAACACCGCAGGCTAAACTTAATACACTTTTGATAGAATTCTCCGCCACGTTGCCTAAGCCGCTTGGTGTGTGTCGTTCAATATTATATCCCATAGCAGAATCTTCTATAGTATAATTTTATAAGTCTCAAATCTCGTTAACAAATATCGTCAGTGGATCTATTTAATATGTATACTCTAAGAAAAATAATTCCTCTAGCCTTTTCCCAATTATCTTGGGCTCAGCTTCCAGTCTAACCAGATGCGGCTGAATACCAGTATTTTACACGGAGCGACTGCCACCAGGCCTCCGCAACCCAGTAACTGGGCAATGCCGATATCCTAAGGTTAAACCGTTTGTCAGACTTTCGGGCTTCTGACTACCCGTAACGACTGTCATAGGTATTCGTATGACACCCGGGACCGACGGCTTAACGTGCTCTCCGAGGCACGGAGGGGTCTCGATGTGTAACAAATGGTCACCCATCCACGGACTGACCGCGGCAAGTGCAGCTTAACCTCGCAAATCGTACGATTGGCGCGGTTGTTATTTAGCCACGAGCCCCTCACTCTAAGAAAAATAATTAAATGATTTATTTAATATGTCGCACCCTTAGTAATGTAAGGGCACAACTCGAAATATTGAGTTTTTGTGTTAGATGGTCTCAATATCAACTGTTCTATCACTTGGCTTTCACAGAAAGAGAAAAAAGACAATATTAAAGCAAATACTGTAGTTATACTGTAAAAAATACTGTGACAACATCGGGTTCCCTGAATCTTTTAACATGTTTTCCCGAAAGTTGATATTTTCGAGTTGTGCCCTTACATTACCAAGGGTGCGATGTATACTCTAAGAAAAAAACTATGTTTATTTTCTTAATAAAAAACATTTTAACAAAAATAAAACCGACTTCAAAAAAACGATGAAAAGAATAAAATAATTACCATATTATAAAATTAACAGTTTTAGAACTCGGTGCTAATCCACGCTGAACCAAATTGAAGGCACTGACTTCTGAAACTGTTAATTTTATAATATGGTAATTATTTTATCTTTTCATCGTTTTTTTGAAGTCGTTTTTATTTTTGTTAAAATGTTTTTTATTTTTTTCGTTTTAGTGGCCTTAATTATAAAATATGGTTGGACCTACTAAAGACGCTGCTCGTAACATAATCACAACATCACATTATGCGTACTGTTCGTCACTGAGGAGTTCTATTGTCTATCTCCGAAGTTCTTCATCAGATCTTCACCAAATTTAAATGGGACCAATCTGGAAGTATATCCTTTCAAATCAAAAAAAAAATCTAAATCGGTTTATAAATGGCGGAGTTATGAGGTAACAAACATTAAAAAAAAAAAAAAAACATACAGACGAATTGAGAACCTCCTCCTTTTTTGGAAGTCGGTTAAAAAAATACTTTGAATCTCTGTACTGTAAAGTAGGTATATTGGCGCTTTAGTCTT
This sequence comes from Amphipyra berbera, assembly GCA_910594945.2. Taxonomy (NCBI): domain Eukaryota; kingdom Metazoa; phylum Arthropoda; class Insecta; order Lepidoptera; family Noctuidae; genus Amphipyra; species Amphipyra berbera. The sequence goes on along the minus strand of OU343125.1, from coordinate 18,567,691 downwards.
TTTACCTTTCCACTGACGATATTATTATGCATCTTATTGTGGAAGAAAACATCACTTCTCTTCATTAGTTAATTATATAGATTAACGAGTTTAAGGGAACGCCCTTTGTTATTTAACATACCTACTGTATAATGTACGGTAATAAAAATTAATGACATACAACTGTATGTACGTCGTAATATTATGGGGCCTACACAGGCTACACGTGGGCCCCATATAAAAATGGGGCCCCACATATAAAATTGAAATAAAAACCTTTATAGTAATAACATATACAAGCGATAAGCAATAAAATAAATGAAATTTCCAAATTTACGATTTACCAATATTCAATTGAAGATAAACGTCGGGTTTCACTCGTAAAAAATATATAAAACAAAAAACTGAAATTTTATTGTTTCTAATGTTTTTTGAGATCGATTGGGGTTTCCGTTAACAATATAAAAATGAAATTCGTTTTTGGGTTATGTGAGTATAATAAGTTTTGTTACAATATGTTATACTAGCTTTTGCCTGCAGCTTTTCCTACGTGATTTTTTTTTCACCCCCTTAAGGGAGTAATTTTGAAAATCCTTCCTTAGTGGATGCCTGCGTTATAAAAGGTACCTGCTGTCAAAATATCAAGTTTCTAACCCCAGCGGTTTAGGCTGTGCGTTGATAGATCAGTCAGTCAGTTTCTCGTTATAATATACAAGGTTAGTCGGAAAGGGGGTACTAAGCCGAAAGGGTGTTAGAGTACCTATAATAATGTATAACTTTTGTTCTACAACTTTCCCCAAAAGTCATTAGTTTCAAAGAAATAGCTTTTTCAAAGATTGCATAAAAAATACGCAAAATTCTATCTATCCTCAGCTATGATCAGCTGTGTTTACATTTTAGGTCATAATATTTGGGGTCACGGATTAGAAGCTTTATTTTCTGAATTCGTAACTTAAGCACGGATGAAGAATTTTTGAAAAAACTAAAATAAAAATCATTTTGCATGGATTATTATTTTACCGAATTTTGAAATTTTAACACTTTCTTTAAAACACTCATCAGTGATACATTAAGTGACCCGCGACTAACCTTGTATATACAGAAAAATAAGCATATTTTGTTACTTTTTTTTGTCGGTTTTATGTCCCACTGCTGGGCAAAAAGCTTCCCATTTTGCCTTCCAAAACTCTCTATCCTGTAAGATTTCTGACCATGCTTCCTAGCAAACACGTCTAGATCGTCACGTCAGCTGCACCGCGGCCGACGTCGACAGCGATATCAGTACCTACTCCTAGTACGAATTTGAAAATTACGAAAACGGTGATAGTTTTCATGAACTCGCTAAGCTGAAGAACACATATACATAAACTCACGCCTTTTTCCCATGGGGGTAAGCAGAAACTATAGAACGCGACATGTTACGATCCTTACATACCCCTTTCCCTGCATCCACATTCATACATCTTGTCATACACGCACGCCGGTTGAAACTACTACGCACGTGTCCTTTGTGAAGAATATAAATGATACATTTGTCTCTTTTTATTGCGGATGTGGAAGAGAGAGAGAGAGTGTTCAGCGAGTTCACGAAATCTATTGCCGTTTTCGGAATCTGCTAACTCGTACTAGCGGGTCAGGTCTCCAGATAGTGATAATCTTTGCCCTTCTATTGCCATCCCATTCCCACTTTAGTAGTAGAAAGCAGTGATAGCCTAACAGTTGAACGCTTGCTTTCCACGCAGGAGGGTCTGAGTTCGATCTCGGCCCGTAACTCTGTCTTTTCAAATTCATGCGCGGATCAAAATTTCATTATCACTTGCGTTAACCGTGAATGAAAAACATCGTGAGGAAACCTGCACACCTGAGAGGGCTCCATAAAGTTCTCGATGGTGTGTGTAGTCTGCCAACCCGCACCAGGCCAGCGTGGTGGACTAAGACCTCAAACCCTTCTCATTCTGTGAAGAGGCCCGCACATAGCAATGGGCTTATAATTCCCACTTCAACTTGCTTTACTCTAACATCCTCTATGGTGCACATTATGGTTTTTAACGCAATGTTCGTACTAGACAATGTTTTGTTTCATTTTCAGTTTCCCTCCTTGTAGCAACAATCGGAGTACGAGGGGCTTCCAAAATAGAAATAATCGAAATCCGAGAAAATAAAGACGGTCTGGTGCTCAAAAATCTAAATTCTAATCCTAGAAATAATAATCAGAGATCCGATTCATTAATTAAGTTACTTGATAACCCAAAATCTGATAACCAAGCGACTAAGTTCGCTAAACGGTTGCTTAGTAAACTAAAATCTTTGAGAGGTGAAGAGAAGAGTAATGGATACCATGATGACGCTTATATTTACATTGTAAATAGTAATTTGTTCGATGAGGACAGCTCTTACGAACAAATCTTTATTGATAAAACAAGGGATGAGCGTCATATGGCCAAACATAGGGATCATAAGGATATCCGAGAATTTCTATTGCAACTGTAAGTATAATATATTATCTTTTTATAGCTCATATTTTATTTGACCGCTTTGTCCCTAGTGGTCGCAAGCGCGACTACTGAGCATGGGCTCCTGGGTTCGATCCCCAGGTAGGGCAGTGTTATTGGGTTTTTCCATTAGGAATTTCTCAGTAGCAGCCTGGAGTCTGGATTTGTGCCCGGTTAATGGCAATACGCTCTTACGCGTTCGTTCTTCCTAGCCTTTTCCCAACTATGTTGGGGTCAGCTTCCAGTCTAACCAGATGCGGCTGAATACCAGTATTTTACACGGAGCGACTGCCATCAGACCTCCGCAACCCAGTTACATGGCAATGCCGATATCCTAAGGTTAAACCAGTTGTCAGACTTTTCGTGCTTTTGACTCCTCGTAACGACTATCTTAGGTATTCGTATGACACCCGGGACCGACTGTTTAACGTGATATTACATGGGATTTAAACATAACTGGTGAAACGAGGGTGTACAAAAGACACCTCTGCTGTACCCTTCGGGGAATATAAGGCGTGATGCTATGTTTATTTAACTTAGTGTTTGAGGAGGGGCTCAAGGCTAATTACCAACCGCGTGGATCATACGATTTGCGAGGTCCTTTTTCTTTCTTCCCTCGTGTCGACACGAGCTATACGAAAATACCACATGCCGTGGTGAAAAGATTGTCCAGTCAGCAGGGTTGGTAGCGGGGCTGACTACCCAGGGTGCGCCGGACTTGCCAGAGTTGTGGTGCATGCTTTTGCGACCCCGGCCGTACGGTCAGGAGAAGGAACACCGTTGGTTTTTAGCCGGTAAGAGTCTGGCAGACCCCCTTGCCTTCCCCGGGCGAGGGACATCCATGAGGATTTTCCAAAGAGAAAAAAAGGGTGCGCCGGACATACTTAGGTATTGTCCCTCGTGCAGGCTCTTTGCAAGGTTAAGCTGCGCTTGACGCTGTCAGTGCATGGGTGACCATTCATTACACATTGAGACCCCTCCGTGCCTCGGAGAGCACGTTAAACAGTCAGTCTCGGGTGTCATACGAATACTTATGATAGTCGTTACAGGTAGTCAGAAGCCCGAAAGTCTGACAACAGGTCTAACCTTAGGAAATCCGCATTGCCTAGTAACTGGGTTGCGGAGGTCTGATGACAGTCGCTCCGTGTAAAATACTGGCATTCAGCCCCATCTGGTTAAACTGGAAGCTGACCCCAATATATTGGTAGTTGAGGAAAAGCTAGGTAGAACATAGCTCATGGGGAATTCAGCAAACGCGACCAAACCAAATCTACCTTCAGCTTTGCGACTATTGGTGCCACGTCAGTGATTCGTGTTTTGGAACGTAGTGTTTTAAGAGGACCTCTGACTTAGCAAGACGCAGCAGACGACAAAGAAGATGGTGGAACGAGCTGAACATATTTCACAACGAATGGCCTATATGAGGTGAAGACCGAAAGGTCTGGAAATCACGTGGAGAGGCCTTTGCCCAACAGTGGGATGATACACTCTGACAGTAACAGTAATTTGATAACACAATTTTCATTGTTTGACGCAGTTCTCCAGTAATCAACGACAAATAATTCTGGAAAAATAAATATTTAAATTAAATTCATGTGAAAATAATTATAATTAACAAATAATAATTCTCATTAATTTTCTACAGGCTCCAACCGGATCGCAAGTACGTATTTACCCTCATGTACTGGGTGACCCAAATGACATGGTCTTGGAGGAAAAGTACTTTATATAAAGTGTTATTTAAATAACGCAAAACCTCAGACACCCCAACTGATTTTGTTTGTAATCAATTGATCTAGCTATAATTTATTTATTTTCATCAATAATTGTAGAAGATATTTGTATTTTACGTTGACCGGAAAATACTGTTTCGAATTTGAATTTAATTTAATTTAATTTCAACATTTCGTGAGCGACGATGTTGACGGCACGAAATGTTGCTATATTTAAATATTATATATCATACACTTTCACATGATTCTATTTAATGCGTATTTTATCTATTTTCATATATTGAGTTTATTTATATCTTTTTACTTGCTGCACCGGTGGACGTCATCATGTCAACGCCGGCTGTCGCTGAAAACCAGAGCTGTGGCTCTGTCTCGCACGTGAGACACAGCATTATGCTGAGCGATGGCCGTTTTGCGCGGATGTGACGCATATTGTTCCCCAAGCTTATAGTCAGTTTTGTTACTTTTATTTTATTTTGTGCGTCATGTTGGCGCGAATAAATAACTTTTCTTTCTTTCTTTCAATTTTTTCGTCTAATTATTTTAATCGGACGAGTGGGCCGCCTCGTCCCGCTGACTGTCCCTTCCTGAATTTTAATCTAGGAAATGGTCGCGTGATGTGCGATATAAGAGGAATGACATAGTATTTCTTTTTTTTATATTGTTTATGTATGGTACATTAAAAATTTGTTCAACCGATTCTACTCTCGATATTGAAGAAACTACTTTCAGGTTTTGCGTTATTTCAATAACACATTTTATATAAGGGCTAACCAAAATACCTGGACAAACTTTTACACAGTGTTCAGTACGTTTATCTAAACATATCTATGCAAAAAAAGAGATCCAAGTGTTTTTTTTCTAACCAAATAATGTTTTTCATCATAATTTTTTTTATTTTTTTTTAACATTTTTCACTTCGCCTATTAGGTAAAACGCGGCGCGTAAGTAGCACGCGCCCCAGCGACAGTTGATGCATAAAAAATGGATGAGTTTATTCTTAGACAGTACAGGCAATTTAAAACGTAATTATTTTTTGGTCTGAAAAAAATCACTTAGATCTCGTTTTTTTTGCATAGATGTGTTTATTTAAACGTACTGAACACTGTGTAAAAGTTTGTCCAGGTATTTTGGTTGGACCTTATATTAAAAATAACAAATTTTACAAAGGAGACTTCATTTCATTTTTAAAGATTTGAAATTCTGGCCCGTCTCGCTCACATAGAGCCAGGGTCTAAGATGGAGTACTTGAATCTATGTAGCATACATATAGACGGACTCCCCTATATCTCTACAGAGGGGTCCCTCCTTTTGACAACACGTTTAGTGCAGTGGCTAAGCTATTGGCTTCTGCGCTACGGGTCGTGGGTTCGATTCTCTCATGGAACAAATATTTGTATGACCTACAGATAGTTATTCCGGGTCTGGGCGTTTGTACATGTGAAGATTTGTGTCTGTAAATGCACCCACGATACAGGAGAAATCCTAGTGTGGGGTAACGAAAATACTTGGATTCGTAAGTTCCATCTTAGACTCTAGCGCTTACCATCAGGTGCGACTAAGTAAATCTAGATAACATCACGCCTGTATTCCCCGAAGAGTTGGGAAGAGGTGTAGAGTAACACTCTCATTTTGCTGTTAGCTTTAAGTCCCATGTAATAGGGGGCGAGCCTATTGCCATTAACCGGGCACAAATCCAAACTCCTGGCTACTACTGAGGAATTCCAGACGGAAAAACCCAATAACACTGCCCGACCTGGATATTGAACCCTGGACCTCACCGATCTGCAGTCACGCTTGCCACCACTCGACCAACGAGGCAGTTCTACATTTTCATAATTGAGGCCGCGGGAGCAAAAACGGCCTAAGTAACATTTAAAAAAAAAACCTATCTGCGTCAAAACTCTGTTTTTTAAAGAAGCAACCGGCCTAGCATTGATTTTTCGAGGTACCAAGAGATGGCATTAGTAACACATTTACCTATTGCATTAAAAATGAAAGCCTTTACAGAAATAAAAAGTTCAAACCTCAAAAATTTCAAAATTAATCTTCGAATATATCAATAAGACAAATCAATATACAGGGTGTAAACGAAATCATGTAATTCCTTCAAACCTCGTGATGTACTGCTGACATAGATTAACCCTGCATGGGATACTTTTGGATTCAATAAAAAAAAAACTACAAGAAGTACCTAAACATGTGTTCTTAACGTGTGGCATTTTAGCGCCTCGAGCGAATTGCGCGGCTATCGGTCGCCACGCGGTCATTTAACTCGGAGCGCTAAAATGCCTGACGTTAAGAACACATGTTTACTTCTTGTAGGTTTTTTTTTATTGACTCCAAAAGTATTCCGTGCAGGGTGTATCTATGTCAGTAATACATCACGAGGTTTGAAGGAATTACATGGTTTCATTTACACTCTGCATAGGCCGTTCTTGCTCTCGCGGCCTCAATTATAATTGCTTTTTTAGAGTAAAACCGCAGAAGAGATTGAAACTTCGTCAAACATACAAACGTCCCTACATTCTGAGAGCCAGTAATACCGCTGTAACTGAAGGTGATATTATTTCCATATTGCAATATTTTTAATTCGAGAGGGGCTCGTGGCTAAATAACAACCACGCGGATCATATGATTTGCAAGGTTAAGCTGCGCTTGCCGCGGTCAGTCCGTGGATGGGTGACCAATCGTTACACATCGAGACCCCTCCGTGCCTCGGAGAGCTCGTTAAACCGTTGGTTTCGGGTGTCATACGAGTACCTGTGGCAGTCATTATACTAGTCAGAAGCCCAAAAGTCTGACAACCGGTCCAATCTTAGAATATCGGCATTGCCCAATAACTGGGCTGCGGAGGTCTGATGGCAGTCGCTCCGTGTAAAATACTGGTATTCAGCCGCATCTGGTTAGACTGGAAACCGAACCAAACATAGTTGGAATTCACTGTTATTCTATATTAGGTATACCTACACCATTCCATAATTATTTGGTTACTTTCCCTCTAACGTCAGAACTTAAATGTTACCGTAAAACCTGGCAACTTTGCCCTTGAGGTATGACTTTGCCCAGCTGTGCATTTTTTTAAAAATTTGATGCATAGCAAATTTGTCTATAGTTAGGAGTATTCTTTTGCCTGTGGTAGAAAATTGATTATTTTTCTGACAATACCAAGTGACGTAATGTCACCTATGTTACTTCCGTTGGCTGTCAGGAACCTTTAAAAGTTGGTATTGTTTTTAGCGGGCAAAAACCAGTCAAAAAACTTTATCAAAAAGTGATAGTTGCAGATACAGTAGGTAATTAATTTTTTTGCCACCGTTAATATGTATGAAATGAATAATATAGACTGGTATTTCACACAAAACATCTCATAAAATTGTAAAATATATTGATGGGCAAAGTCACATGCATGTTTTTTGAGCATGGTTGACGACATTGCCCACCAATTTTTTTTCCGTAGGGTTGTCACCTGTAATTTTTAAATTTATTATAATTTTAAGAGGTACCTATGCACAAACTAATAGAACGCTAAAAGAGAAAAACTTGTAAATGTTTTGGTGACTTCTGATGAATAAGGTTGTCCAATGACCAAGTTGGACTAGAAAACGCTAGTTTTTAGCAAATTGGAAGAAAAGAAACCTGATGTTACATATTTAATGAAACAATTCCCAGCAATACATGTGTAGAACTATTTATAAATAGGCATTCATCGAATTTGTTAGTTCGAACAGTATCTGCAACTGGTGACTGTCTTCCGAGATATTGTGTAGATGTTTAGTCACATATTTTGTCTTTTGGCTACCTTAAAGTTAGTAATATATCGTAGCAATATAACTTAACTGGCAATATACCGTATATCTTCATTTTGTATCCATTACATACTTATTGAATTTATGATTATCTCAATAGAAATATTCCACATCAAAAACTTTATCATTAAGTATTTAAATGTAGCATTTATTCAATGATGACAGCCCTTAGACATTGACCATTATGGTAAGAAAAATGTACTAGGAGGCTTTTTGACTTTGCCCACTCAATTTTGAAGGACAACGAATATGTTCATTCATCTCATAATTTGATACTATACTTTATGGCCCTGTATTTATATTCAGCCATTTTTAAAATAATGATACGGTTTATAGTATCTGAAATATTACAAGTTGGCAAAGTTGCCAAAAACCTGTGATTCTTTGCCCAACAATTATAATTGTGTTTTTTACACACACAAATTCATTTTTCTGGATATTTTCAATAATAAATATCGAGATATGAACATATAGTATTGTGTGGTACAAAAATAATATGAAATACATTAACGTTATCGGAAATAACTCAACTAATGCAAAAATACTCTGATTTTTTGGGCAAAGTTGCCAGGTTTTACGGTACTAATAATAATGTTAAGTAAGAAAGTTCCTCTCTCTGAGGCCCTGACCACCGGTAGCTTGGACCCTGTTCCTGATGCCGGTGGGCTACTACCTATATTTTTTATTTTTTTAAATGATTTTTATAGAAATACATATAATGTTACATAACTGTAGACTTCTGTCTAAAATACTACATTATTTGTTACAAATTATACTGTTTAATTCACAGAAAAAATGCAGGGGCATGATTTCGAAGATGACGCCGTCGGCCAAAGATGAAGTATTAATAATAGCTCTCATTAAAAATCTCTAGTAATATTGTGTTTTTCAAACCTCCGCGATTTGTACACATTATAGAAATTATATAGAGAACAAAGGTATCGCCTCTTAAATATTTAAACACGATCTAGACACGATATTTCGATTCTATATTGTGTTATTCGTCTTATAATTTAGGATCTATAAATATACAATAAAATATTTAGTGTTAATTCCACGAAAAAACAGTTGATCAAGCCTGAATGCAGTATGCAGCACCGCCCTCCCGCCCGCAAATATATGCAAATGCAGAAGGTGCGATTAATAACATGCAACACACAAGCAAAACAAACCGATACGACACGTGTTTCGCCCCTCCACGAGGCATCCTCAGGTGATGTTGACTCGTCGACCGCTTGGACGCGAATGGCACGACTGTTTTTTTTTTTTTTTTTTTTTTTCCTAATCGACTATTGTAGATGGTCTTGCGGACCTTTTCTACGTAACCTGGCTATTATTGGCGAGACCAGAAGGGTCTCCGAACCAATACCTACTAATCTAACTACCTAGCTAACTACGCAAAGCTAACTACTGTAACATCATGGCTATGACTATAGCAGCGACACCTCTGAGAGCGTCCCCAAGGGGGGACTCGAACTCTTAGGGTGTCGAATGCAAGAGGACTGGGAGGGATACGACAGCTTGATGAGGGCTGTATTCTCGCGTCATGGTGACTGCGCGGAGTCAGAAGGGACGACCGGCTCCGCGGCTGCGGCGGGTGAGCACGGTGGATCGGGGGCGGCGGCGGTGGGACGTCGCGAGGGGCCTCGTCGGCGAGGGCGATACGCCGGTCGGCGGCGGCGGTGTATGTGTATAGTGCTAGTCGATTTATTCGCCTCCTGGAGGAGGGTGATCTCATCATCGGGCTCTAGTAGCGCATGCCGGGGACGGCGGACTATGCTAATCTGGGAGGGTTTATAATCGGACGCGGCGGTCACGAGGGGGTTCCGATGCCTCGGGGCATGGTCGAAGTAACGCTTAGACGTGCGTTTGAGATATTGCCTTACCGTTGGCATTTTTAAATCTAAATGAAGCTGAACGTTGCGCATATACCACGGAGCGCCCGTGGCTCTGCGCAATACGCGGTTTTGCAAGATCTGGAATGCTTTAAAGCGACATGGCCTAACGTGTGCGAACACGACGCTGGCGTAGGTTAATATGGGGCGAATGCACGTCAGGTAAAGTCTCAACTTATTTCTAAGCGAGAGCTTACTGCGCGCCCTAATCATAGGGTGTAACCGGCCCACAACAAAAGAGGCGCGAGCGTGCACCTTTTTGATGTGTTGCCGGAACGAGAGGTGGTGGTCTAGGATAACCCCCAGGTACTTGACGCTCAGTTCCCAAGGGATCTCTTTTCCAAACATGACTACTGGGGGACAACGCGAGTGGTTATCGCCGTGCCTCTCGAAAAGAACTGCTGCGCTCTTTTCGGGATTCACCTCGATACGCCACTTCCGAAACCAAGCGCCGAGGCGGTTGGCTGCGGTCTGTAAGATGCGAGAGATCGATTTTAAGTCACTACCCGTGTAGTAAATAGCCGTGTCGTCGGCGAAAAGTGCCAACTGGGCCTTGCCTTGAGTGGGAATGTCGCTGGTGTACAGCGTGAACAGAAGGGGGGCTAGCACGGAGCCCTGAGGGACTCCGGCTCGGATCGGATGTGGAGACGAAAGCGTGCCGTCTATTCGGTAGCGAAAGGTGCGATCCGACAGAAAGTCTCGAATGATGAGCACGAGACGGTCTGGCACGTTGAATTGGTACAGTTTATATAATAAACCGTTGTGCCAGACCTTGTCGAAGGCTTTCGCTACGTCGAAGAACAGCATGCCTGTCTTGTATGAAAACATGAAGCCGGAGCTTATGTGTTCGACAATACGGTGAAGTTGCCTAGTGCAGCAGTGGGTGGGACGAAAACCAAACTGCTGGTCGGGAATGAGGTTATGGGAATATGCGAATCCCTTTAAACGCGAATAAATGATACGCTCATAAATCTTCCCAAACGAATTGAGAAGGCTTATGGGGCGATAACTGGACGGCTCACACTTGGGTTTGCCGGGTTTGGGGATGCCTATAACTGTGGCTTGTTTCCAAGCTTGCGGAAAGAGGTTATTGCTAAGAGCGCCATTGAAGATGGCGGTCATTAGTACTATGAGCTGGGCGGAAAAGAGTTTAATCACCTTGTTCGTGATGCCATCGAGACCGGGGGCTTTCCTGGGCTTAAGATTCTTGATTATCGCCTGCACCTCATCCGCGGTGACAGGGGGCAGGGGATCATCAGGATCTTCTACGGGGGGGAGAGCGGCTTTACGTTCGACTTCGGTATCCACCTGGGACAGATGGACCGGGTCTACTGGTAGTGCGCTGGGCGTACACTGGGCTTCTAGACTGTCGGCTAGGCATTCGGACTTTTCGTCGTCTTCAAAGGCCGGCCTTTGATTCCGACGATTGAGAGGGGGAGTAGAGGCTACACATTCATTTTTGAGGGCGCGTTGCAAACGCCAGAAAGCGAGATGGGATGGCTCTAATTCGCCTAACATCTTGTCCCAGCGGGACTCCCTAACCTCCTGTATGCGTTTCTTTACAGCACGCTGCATAGAACGCATATGGAGGCGGTTGCCTTCGCAGGGAAAAGTGTCATACGCGCGTACGGACGCATTCTTCTCCGTCAACAGTTCACGCACATCGTCAGGCAGTTTCCAGCGGTGATCTTCCACCGCTGGAATCTGTCGTGAACACTCGTTCACCGCGGACTGTACGTGACCCGTGAGGGAGTCGATAGCGCCCAACGTGTCGGCGATTGTCACTATGTTGTCGGGGATTGAATCTAAATGAGCGGACGACGGAGACTTGAGACGCTCCTCTAGCTTCCGCCAGTCCGTGATAGTTTTAGTAGGCGCGGGTAGACCGGGATCCGGGGGACCGCCCCGGGGACCCAGGTCTAGGACAACGGGTCGGTGGTCAGAGTCTAACTCTTCATGCGTTTCTATCGAGCGTATGGCGAGGCCTACGTTCTTTAGGAGCGCAATGTCGAGTATGTCGGGTCTGTCATCAACGTTGGCGGGATAGTGAGTGGGGGACATGGGGGCTATCACATCGAAGTCGAGCAGAGGGCTCAGTGCTTCGAGTGTCCGGCCGGCCGGGTTATTGGAGTGACAGCTCCAAGTGATGTGTTTGGCGTTGAGGTCGCCCGCTATGATAACGGAGCCTCCGCCGAGATCGAATAGAGCTCTAAGGTCGCTCTCGAGAGGAAGTCTCAGACTAGACGGGGGGTTGTAGACCGACACGATAGTGATCGGCTGATGTCCTGTCATGCCTAACCGACAGATAGAGGTTTCCAGATACTGGAGATCGGGAGGGGGGTCTAACGGGGTGCAGTACAGGGAACGTTTGTAGTATATGAGGGTACCACCGCCGCCACAACGGGTCCTGTCGTTGCGAACTAACTTGTAGTTGGCAATTCCAGGATTCCTATTGTGGGGCTTCAGAAACGTTTCCTGTACCAGAAATATGTCAATTTGATGATCACGCAGAAAGATTGCGATCTCATCTCGTTGACCGGCTACGCTATTCGCGTTGAAGAAACCTAACCTAAGGGATCGCGGTTTGATTCTAGTGTTGGTCTCAGTATCCATTAGAGGGTAGCGAGATAAGTTGGTTAAGAATGTCCTCAAAATCGCGGAGAACATTGATACGCGCGATTGGATTGCCTTGAGTGGCGTTCCAAGCGGAAATCATATTTTGTGCCCAATCCATATTGCAGGAGGACAAAGATTTGAGCAGGCTGGGAAGAGTGTCTTGGAAGAACACTTTCGTGGCCATGAGTGAGGGGATGGGGGCCGCGGGTGCTGAGGGCCTGGGTGGTGTTACGGGGGCCGGTGCATGGTGGACCGGTGGTGCGATTTGTGCCTGTCGCTGTGAGGCAGCCGGCATTGTGGTTGGGGCGACAATAGGTTGTTGCGGGGGAATAGCTGCCGCCACCACCGGCGGGGCGGTGGGAACCGCGCTCGGAGGTGGTGGTGGGCGCCTTTGCTGTAGAGCTGGGAACGACTGCTGGTGTTGCAGCATGTTCCAGGGGGAAGGCCTCTGTGGACTGAGGCGGTCGGGGATATGGGAGGACAAGAGGGGGGCTATGGAGTAGCTCTCCCTCTGTTGGCGAACGGCCGAGCGCTGAGCCAGCTTAGGGCTGCGCTGTTTTGGCGCTTTGGGGCACCCGCGATAATTCGCTGGGTGACCCTCCACGCCGCACAGTACGCAGCTTGGGGGCTCTGTACACAGAGCCCTGTCCTTTGGCCTGCTGCAGTCGCTCGTGCCGTGAGCGCCCAGGCACTTAACGCACCTGGGCGTCGCGTAGCAGTTACGCTGCGAATGGCCATATAATTGGCAACGATGGCATTGCCCTGGAGGGCCGCCTTTGTTGGGGCGCTCTACTACGATACCGGTAGCGTAGCAGAGGGTTCGGATGTTGAAAATGGCCTTTGATTCGGCCAATGGTTCGCAGACAGCGAGGACCATCTCATAGGGGGCGCCACCTCTGCCGCGGTGCATGCGGTGGACTTCTAAAACGGGAACGTTCTGGGACTGAAGGTCCTCAAGAACATCTTGGGGGGTAACTCCCAGGGGGATGCCACGAATGACTACCCTTAGGAGACGCTCGTCGGGGAGGGCGTAGGTGTGGAAGGACACCTTCATATCTTTGAGCAATCGCGTCATATTGCGAAAGTCTGTAGAATTTTGCACCATGACTTTGATGCCTTGAGGGGTAGAGCGCGCGCTCAGGAAGTGGATCTTCTGTGCTGTGCACAGACGACCCACGTCCATCCACTTAGCCTTGTCCTGAATGAACACAGGCGGTGGAGCGGGCTCTTTCCTCGGAACTGAGGGTTTAGTGGGTTTCGCGGGGTTCGCGGAGGTCGCGGGAGTCGCGGGGATCGCGGGGATCGCGGGGGTCGCGGGGGTCGCGGGGGTCGCGGGGGTCGCGGGGGACGCTGTGACCGTTTTAAGGGCCTTAGCGGGGAGATCGGTCGGGGCAGACTGCGTCTTACGCGCGCGCTTCTTCCCCTTGCCGGCTACTAGCGTGTAGCCTTCAGAGGAGGATGACGAGTCATTATTTGAGTTCGACTCGGAGTCGGACTCAGAAGAGGGGCCGCAAACGTCCATGACGGACGGGGCTTCTACCGCGGAAGGCGGTTGCACTGACGGGGCAGGGACAACTACCGCAGAGGGCGGTCGAACGGACGGGGCCGGGGCAACTACCGCTGAGGGCGGTTTACCGGACGAGTTTGATGATACGGAGTTGACTCCGTCATCGATACGAATGCTCGAATATTGAGCATCGCGCCTAAGCTCAGGTGACTGAGGGCAGTCCGCGGAGTTCCTGAAGGGAACCCCGAAGATTTTCAGGCTGTACGCCGCTGCGAACGCCTTATCGTGGTGAAGAAGCTCCTTGACGGCCGCTAGTATACTAGCGTCCGTCATGATGGAGTAGGGGGCAGTTTAATGGGGGGGAGACCTAACTCCTATCCAGTCCCGAGGAGACACGTACGTGTCGCCCCGGGCGAACAACTCCCACGAAAAAGCCCACCCGTAAGGTTTTCCTAGTGTTATACTACCGAGAAGAAAACCATAAACAAACTCGGTAGCTACACTCTGTGTTGTTCGATATCGCCTGAAGGGCCTAAGAACCTAGCTCTCCGGGTGGGATTACCCGGAGATGAGTAACCCTCCCTGTCGGGTGTAGACAGGGAGGTTGTGTACCTGTGGTGTTCCCTAAGCTTGAAATCCCGATCGCCGATCTTATTGTGCAATCGGGTTCCTAAGTCCCTTAGTAAAGTTAATTACCTCGGGAATGCTGGGAAGAGAACGGGTTATGAGTTGGGTCCGACTAGGAGATCCCCCAAGGCCGGTGAACCCCAAACCCCTACCGGCTTAAGAATGGTGTGCCGGGTCCCCACCACCTCGGTTTCGTTGGCACCGTTTGGTTTCCACCGAGGACCACTATATAAGAGTGGTTTTCCCTGAAGGGGGACTACTTCGTTTTGACGGTTTACTCTCGGAGGAGACAGTGATGTTCGCCACTTGTCTTGAAAAAGACGAGCTTTGAATCGAGCGGTCGTGTGGCTAGCACAACTCGTAACAGCGTTACGAGTGTACTGAGCCGCGTCGACCGGAAACGGAGTGTGCGCAGCTGCGTGGCGGTGCGCGCAGTGACGTCAGAGGTGCGCGGCGGGGCGCGCAGCGATCGGGCGTGGAGTCGAGAGCACGTGTGCTCTGGCCGGCGTCCGAGAGCGGAATCCGTATGAAATGGCACGACTGCGTAGCGCGCGCCCCTTTATACATCGCCTCGACCTGTTGTTTGTGTCGAACCACCCACACAAATACGTAATAATGGGGATGAAACTATATTAGTTTGGTCATTCAACAGTGTATATCTATCTGTATTATGTTTTAATATTTCCAACTGTTCCAACACACACAACCGGAAACTTTTATCACATACATGCAAAATACTATAACTATTATTGTCGCTTAAGGAATGACCGGTGTCAAGTAAATTTTGATCTGTCCTAAAAGCAACGTTAACGTTGTGTTTTCTAAGGGTATTGGCAATTCTAGGACAATAGGCAATAGGCAATTGCTTTTAGGACAGATCAAAATTTGCGTCATCTTTGTAATGTTAAAGATCATTTAGAAAATTCAAAAAAATCCGGTGTATATAAGTTAGTTTGTAACGACTGTAACGGAGTCTATGTAGGTCAGACGGGCCGTAATTTCGATGTTAGACATAAGGAACATATTGCCGCATATAGGAATGGCCATCCAGAAAGATCTCATTTTGCCAAACATTTACTTGACACCGGTCATTCCTTAAGCGACAATAATAGTTATAGTATTTTGCATGTATGTGATAAAAGTTTCCGGTTGTGTGTGTTGGAACAGTTGGAAATATTAAAACATAATACAGATAGATATACACTGTTGAATGACCAAACTAATTTAGTTTCATCCCCATTATTACGTATTTGTGTGGGTAGTTCGACACAAACAACAGGTCGAGGCGATGTATAAAGGGGCGCGCGCTACGCAGTCGTGCCATTCGCGTCCAAGCGGTCGACGAGTCAACATCACCTGAGGATGCCCCGTGGAGGGGCGAAACACGTGTCGTAGCGGTTTGTTTTGCTTGTGTGTTGCATGTTATTAATCGCACCTTCTGCATTTGCACATATTTGCGGGCGGGAGGGCGGTGCTGCATACTGCATTCAGGCTTGATCAACTGTTTTTTCGCGGAATTAACACTAAATATTTTATTGTACATTTATAGATCATGGATTTCCGCAAAGTAATGCCTGATTCCATCATATAAATTTAGGATCTTGCAGCTAGTTCACACAGAAACTGTTTACAGGACCGTTTTTAGCGAGTCCGTTTTTATTTTGGTGATACCGCCTGTAGTTGTATGAGAGAGTTCACATACACGACAGTATTCCGAATCAAGTAAAAAATACTAATCCGACATTTTTACACATTCCGTTTTGTCCATACATGAAGATGTATGGAGAAATATGGGTGCGTTCACACACGATCCTTTATTTTTAGCGTATCCTGCCTGCCAGATGGGAGACAGTTGCCATTGTTTAACTGATCCGTCGGTACAGATGTGAACGTCACATCCAGTACCGACGGATCCGTTAAAACGGAGCCGCTGTGTGAACGGGCTCTTAGACCCTTCCCGTGCGGCATTAAGCTCTTCTAAACGTCAACAATATATATAATCGAATAATTTTAATCGAGGAATAAAGACGTTTTGACAGCTTTTGTATAGGAATTCTGTCAAAACGTCTGACTTATTCCTTGGATAAACGCTATCCGACGTAGGTAAAATCGGGCCTAAAGCGAATGCTAAACACTGAGTATTTGGATCGCGATCCTGGATCGTAATATTTATAGAGCGTTTAGATCAGTGTATTGATGGATTAAAAGCACAATTTCCAGAAACCACCCAATTAAACCACTCTTAATATGGTGGATTGGGAGCAGCATCCCAGATGGAGCTGTCAAAATTTAAACGATTAAGGAATTTCATAAATTTGAGAAAAAAGAATTGTGACCTCAAACCTATACTGTCATGAAGGTCAATGGGTCATTAACTAACGATTACTTAAGAGTGGCCGCCAAGATATACTGGGAATTGTTAAACAAACGTTAGTTAATGTTTCATTAACGTCTTCGAGCACGGAGAGTAGAGGCAGATCTATAATGCCAACTTCTACTACGTTAAACATATTTTGTATCAATTAGTACAAAGTTAGTCATAAAGTCTTAGATATACCGTACACAGCTAGAGAACGTGACAAAGACTTAATTATTGAACTTACGCAGCTAACTTGAAGTCAGCTCCCACAAGTTACAATTGCAACCGCTTTTAGCTACAGTTGTTCTTCAAAAGAGAACGACATTTGCATAGTGTATAATAATGTCAAACTGTCTTCGGTTTAGGAGGTGCTTTTATCAACTTTTAATTGACATTCACTCCGCTTCAAGCCTTGGAGGGGCTCATGGCTAGTTACCAACCGCGCGGAACATACGCTTTCCTGCAGATGGGTGACCATTCGATACACATCGAGACCCCTCTGTTCCTCGGAGCCGTCCCTCAGTGCCCGTGCCCCGAATGTCTGACAGCCGGTCTATCCTTAGGGTATCGGCATAGCCCAGTAACTGGGTTGCGGAGGTCTGATGGCAGTCGATTCGTGTAAAATACTGGTATTCAGCCGCATCTGGTTAGAAGCTGACTCCAACATAGTTGGGAAAAAGCTAGGCAGAACAACTGCTTAAAGCCTTGAATTCACTAGGAGACAAATTGTTCCCCAACATGACGCGCAACATTGACGCTGCAATGTTGCAAACTGCCCTGCAACGTAGCGCGTAATATTGTGCTGCATTTCTACATGACGCGGGACTTGTTCTTTGAAGCCGCCGCTTTGAGAACGGGCGCAGGTGTGTGTGAGCGAATTGTTCCGCGACATTGTCCCCGGGACATCCACGCAGATGTCCCGCGTCAAGTCCCGCGGCATGTTGCTCCAAGGCTTAAGGGACCAGGCAAACATATCAGCATAAATTCTAATTGTACTCAAAGTATATTTCCATTTTGTATGATAATGCGTATGATTTAATCCTTTCGCGTCAATCCACATTTCGCATCAAACGGAAGTGATAACACATAACAGAACATCTCGCCTGTATTTTCCGAAGGGTTGGGCAAAGGTGTATAGTAACACCCTCATTTCGCCGTTACATTTTAGTCCCATGTAATAGGGGGCGAGGCCATTGCCATCAACCGGGAAAAAATGTCAACTCCGGGCTGCTACTGAGGAATTCCACACGGAAAAACCTAATAACACTGCCCGACCTCGGGGTCGAAACCAGGACCTCACGAGCAGTCGCGCTTGTCACCACTAGACCAATGAAGCAGTTGGATACTTCCAACTGCTATACCTATTTGTTCTCACATTACTATGTGAGAACAAATAGGTATAGCTAGTGTTTCCGAAAGCTGACGCATGCACACGTGTGAAATCATGTTTACACAGCTGATCGCCATCGAACAGAATCCAAGCCTACACGTCACTGGAGATGCGTTAGATCGCAGATGCATGCTAAAATGCTCGAGCAACTGAAAGCACACGATCGAAATTTATTGGCATAAGTGTGTGTAGAACCGTCCAGCTTTATGCGAACTAATGCTGATTAATGTGATTAGGCCCTTATTGCTTTTAAAAGTCTTCACACACAGAGCGGAGGCGGAGCGGAGGCGAAGGTAGCTTTTTTGTATTATTAGAATTAGTTCGAATGATTACATATACGATTTGGAGCGGTGGCTAAGCCCGGCACGTCTATCTACCGCCTCCGCCTTCTATGTGTGGATTCTTTTAGAGATAGTTGTAAAACAAAAGTTATTCATTACTATGGGTATTTTAATATCCTACATAATAAACATTACATCACGCCTTATATTCCCCGAAGGGTTGAGCAGAGGTGTTTTTAGTACACCCTATTTATGTTTAAGTCGCATGTAATAGGGAGCGACCTTTTGCCATTAATCTTGCACAAATCTAGACTCTGGGCTGCTACTGAGAAATTCCTAATGGGAAAACTCAATATCACTTTGCCCGACCTGGGAATGCACGCAGGACCACTCAGCAGTAGCGCTTGCAACCATTAGACCAACAAGGCCTTCCTTTTTGTTCTTGACTTGGTCGCGTTAGACCCTAGTCTCACCTGATTGTAAGCGCAGACAGGTTCTAAGATGGAGCATATGAATCCAAGGAACTGAGATATAGATGGATTCCGTACCCGACCCCTGTGGCTCTCACATACACACAACGGAACACAGTAAACTGCTTGGCGCCGGACTTTAATGTGAGGGTGGTAGCTAGCCAAGAAGACTTTACAGATCCTACCACAAAGCGGGACCTACCACCTTTTCGGATTGGTACCCTCTTTCCGATTAACCTTAACATAAAGCACACGACTTTACTAGTTTAGTCAGTACTGTTAGTCTAACGGTAGAACGCTTGCCTTCTAAGCAGAATCGAGGGTTTGAGGTTGAACCCACCACCTCTGACTTTTCGAATTCATGTGCGGATCAGAATTTGATTATCACTTGCGTTAACGGTGAAAGAAAACGAAAAGAAACCTGCACACCTGAGGGGGCTCTAAAAAGTTCTTGATGGATTGTGTCCGCCAACACACACAGCACACATGTGTGTGTTGGTGAACTAAAGCCTAAACACTTTTTATTCTGTTTAGAAGCTCGAGTCCAGCAGTGGGACAGTAATGGACCGATTATACTTGTACGCGACTTTACCAGCAAAGCAGTAGCTTATTTTCTCAAATCGACTTCCTAGCATGTTGAAACTAGTTGACACGTCGCTCCATTAAGTATGTACAGTTAGAAGCAATAATATCTACAGTCAACGGCAGACATGGAAATTTTCTAGTCATTTTTAATACATAACTATAGGTATAAGCAGCAATGTCAGTGAGATCGAAATCGATAATGGCGGTCAATTCGGACTCGTGCAGCACTAAGACTAAAAGTCTAAGATGGCGCGGGCGCTGTGCGGGTATGCAGGGCGCCCGCCATGACTCACCGCATACCCGATTGTCTTGTCGACCTGTCATTGATTGTACCTACCAATAGTTTTAAAATCACCAATAATAGCTTTATAATTCAAACTACGAGAATAACTATTTGGCTTTTGATAATACGGCTACCTGTTCTATAGTTAGCCATATGTTCTGTTCTTCGTCAAGGAGTTATTGAGGACTACCTTTTTGTCTAGTGGTAGCACGGTGTCCTGGATTCCATTCCCAGGTCGGGCAGTGTTATTGGGTTTTTCCATTAAGAATTTCTAAGTAGCAGTCCGAAGTCTGGATTCGTACCCGGTTAATGGCAATATGCTCGCCCCCCATTACATGAGACTTAAACATAACTGGCGAACCCTTCGGAGAATTCAAGGCGTGATATTATGTTAGTACCAACCTATAGAAATTTAAACCATCTTGAAATTTATTAGTCTTTCAGAAGAACGGCTCAATAAATAAAGCAATATCGTTTGAAAGCATTCTCCTGTTCGAAGTATTGTTAGAATGTTGACAAATGTCCCCCCAGCGTTCCCACTAGAATAAGAACGATTCGATTCTCAGTGGAAAGTGGAATTTATTAAACCGAAGTAGTTGGCTTTTGTTAATCAAGTCGTGGATGCTTATTTTTGAATCGATGTGAATTTATTGTGCAGATCCTGTGGAGTATTGCGCATTCTGTAAAGTTTTATAGAAACGTCGGTAGAGGACGTCCTAGAAGGACATACATCGATGTTATTGATGATGTTCTTCACAAAGTACAGGTGCGTACTACTCTTAACCGGCGTGCGTGTATGACAAGATGTATGAATGTGGATGTAGTGCAAGGAGTATGTAAATATCGTAGGATATGGCGTTCTATAGTTTCTGCCTACCCCCATGGTAAAAAGGCGTGAGTGTATGTATGTTTTATGTAGTTGAAATAGTGACTGCCTCGCTGGTCTAGTGGGGCAAGCGCGACTGCTGATTGTGAGGTCCTGGTTTCGATCCCCAGGTCGGGCAAAGTGTTATTGGGTTTTGCCGTCTGAAATTCCTTAGTAGCAGCCCGGAGTTTGAATTTGAGCCCGGTTAATAGCAATAGGTTCGCCCCTTATGACATGGGACTTAAACTTAATGGCAAAATGAGGGTGTTATTATAAACCTCTGCCTAACCCTTCGGGGAATACAGGCGTGATGTTATGTTATGTTATGAAATAGTAACCTATCAAAAAGATGTTTTTTTTCTATAGTTAAGCAAATAGGTAAACGGCTAACTAGTACGATTAGCATGAAAGTTTGACGTATAGTCACAAAACAGATAGGTAAAGAAGTCAATCACATGTATGTACTTCATTTTTCATACCTACGCTTGGCGGTCGCTCTATCTATATATCTATCTCTCTCAAGCGCGTGGCACTCGCGCTCGCACTCGCACAATAGTCCCAAACGGTCCGAGATATCGTGTCCGTGAGCAGTGTCTTTATGTGCGTTGCTCGAGCGCACTTGCATGTTCTGTACCTATCTGTTTTGTGGTATAGTATCGTAAACGAATCACTAATGTAAGCTAATTATGAATAGAAAATACAACTGTCCTATAACATTTTGGTTAATTTTATTTCGCCATGCACAATTTGTATCATACATACATAATATGATTAAAGTTTTCAATTTAATTCAATAATTAATTTATTGTAGTACATCTACAAGGTTAGTCGGAAAGGGGTACTAAGCCGCGGACCACTTAATGTATTACTGATGACTGTTTTAAAGAAAGTGTTAAAATTTAAAAATTCGATGATTATTTTTTTCATGCAAAATGATTTTTATTTTAGTTTTTTCAAAAATTCTTCATCCCTGCTTTAGTTAAGAATTCAGAAAATGGAGCTTCTAATCCGTGACCCCAAATATGACCTAAAATGTAAACACAGCTGATCATAGCTGAAGATAGATAGATTTTAGCATACTTTTCATGCAATCTTTGAACAGCTATTTATTTGAAAATAATGACTTTTGGAGAAAGTTGTAGAACAAAAGTTATCCATTATTATAGGTACTCTAACACCCTTTCGGCTTAGTACCCCCTTTCCGACTAACCTTGTGTAAGTATCATGCTTGTTGGATTAAAAGGTGCATTCCGGAATTGTCCTGTATCGCAAGATTTTATCAACAAATCTGTTAAGGTGATATCAGACGTTTCATCCGAATGAAAATTCCCTCGAGTGAATGCTTCATTTTTCTTTCATTTCATGTTCACACGGCTTAGCTGGAATGACATAGAAAATAATTTTCTTCCCGCCCTTATCCCACACTAGGTGGGGTCGGCACAACATGTATTTCATAAATCCATGTTGTTTGAGGTTTTGGCTTATTGTTTTATGACCGGCCGCCTGCTTGACGTCAACCCTCCTTGGGAATACTCGTTGCGCCGTCGCGCGGAAGATCCAATGTGCTTGCTGATATTATGCACTGGGTCCCAAAATTATATGCTTGTCAATCTTATTGCCGACAACTAAGCAGGCTGTGTTCTTCTTGGCGGAGTATACTTGCAGTTCCATGACCCACTCATTCAGTTTTGCTAGGGACACATCGTAAACTAATAAAGCACCGTGAATTTTTTTGTAAAATTATGTTGTCAATGTTCTGTATCGCTTCTGTCCCACTGTATCCCAAATACCAAGCTTGAAAAGAATATTTCTATTAATCTGTTTTTCTCAAAACAAATGTTATCTCCAACAACCAACATTTGTCAAACAAAAACAAACGACATATTATTGTAGCATCGGTAGGACCTAAACGCATTTAACTTTCGTTGGCGAAACTTATGGTCCAATGTTTGTTTAGGATCGTGGGATTAATTTGTATCAATGTTGGTTCTCACTAAAGTTTTTAATTAAACCCGTGGGTGTTCTATTTTTAAGTGTAAGGTTTAACGTGTTTAGTTAAAGCGTTATTTATTATTCTGTTTGTTTGAAGTCATTAGAATTTACAGTTTTCGTGGTACAATTTCATTGCTACCTTCTAAAGCATTTTGTACGATATTCATAGTTGTTATTTTTATTCTAATTATAAATAACAAAAGCTTGCAAGCTTAAAAATATGAGTCTAAATAGTGTTATGCGTTTGCTTGCCTTCTTACCCCTCGTTTACGCCTACGTTTTAAACATGTTTTCTACATATATCTGAGTTCTTTTTTCGAAAAAATAATTGCTATGACATACTTCAAGTGGCAAGCAGATAGGTATGTGGCGGCATCTATCACGCCACATGCGAACTACGCAGCACGATGAATGTCTAGCAGACTACAGCGACAACAATGACAGCTATCAGATGAAATGTCACAAATCCTGCATCGCGGTATTAAGATCTGACACGGAGTTAGTATATATACAACTACCCAACATCAACTGTTGGGCAGTGGCCCGCCAGGCATAAGACCCGCCTGGTAAGAAGATCCTCCCTATTCGTAAGAGGAACCCCATACCTCGTTCCCCAACAGATATGTAGATCTTTAAAACACTTGTTTTAAATATTTTTTACATGTTCAGTACGTGTTAAAAACAAGTAGCTACTTTTAAAAAGACCTTTAAACAAAAAGGTGTAATAACGGAGCATTTGTAGCCGAACTAGTAGGGAACCTCTCTCACTCGCCGCCCGACCAGTAACAGGCCCGAGAAGGCGGCGCGCCGTGTTCCGTGCGCGCTTCTCAGGAGGACGTGGGGCAAGGCCCCACAGAGGAGAGGTCCGCCAAGGGTTGGCGGACCGGGACCTGCCGGGGTTGCGGTGCATGCTTTTGCGAATCCCGCGACCCTGGCCCTACGGTCAGGAGAAGGAACACCGTTGGTTTTTAGCCGGTAAGAGTCCGGCAGACCCCCTCGCCTTCCCCGGGCGAGGGACATCCATGAGGATTTTCCAACAAAAGAAAAAAAAAAAAAAAAGGGAACCTCTCTCGGCCTAGAGCGCCAGACCCCACTCAAAATAGGCATGATTTTAATACGCACCAGTTACATTACATTTGTTTATATAATTTTATTATCACATAGGACATGAGAGTGAGATTAAAAAAGAACAAGCTGGTGTAATATTTAATTTCGAGCTACTGTGCCAAACAACTTGGGCCCGTATTCAGAAACAACACTCAATCGACGCTTTTATTGCGCGAACGCACTACGTTAAATATTTGTAAGGCCTACAGATAGTTGTTCCGGGTCTGGGCGTTTGTGCATGTGAAGATTTGTACCTGTAAACGCACCCACGATAGAGGAGAAATCGTAGAGTGGGTCAAAGCTTTAAAAAAATACAATTTGAATATCTAAAAAAATCGCTTCTACAATATCGATAAAACCTTTATCCAAAAAACACAAATTTTCGTAATTAAAAGGGTCCCATCCACAAATCCGAAAACGCGGTATACGACCTTAAATTAAACAAATATTATGACATCCAATGCAAACATTACGTGGGTACGAACTACCCTCGAATACTAATACTACGGAAAATTCCCGATAAGCTTTTAAGCTAAGTAAATTTATAAACAGGGCCGATACTGGGTTATAATTTATTGGGTCGCTTTAGGTACATACCATGTAACTTTAATCGTGTATTGCTGAAATTGAGTTTTTTAAATTGGTATGCTTTGGTTTTGCTGGTAGATATGCTTATTAAGTTTGAATGATAGATTGAGGAATGATCGTATTAGACAAAGTTGGGGTTTAAAAGATGATGTAGTGACAAAAATTGAAAGTAAGTATGCTTAGGTGGTTTGGTCATATTATGGGAATTTATAAGGTGGATGTCAATGGAAACGTCAGTAGAGGACGTTCTAGAAGGACATACATCGATGTTCTTCACAAAGGATAGGTGCGTAGTACTCTCAACCGACGTGCGTGTATGACATGTATGAATGTGGATGAAGCGAAAGGAGTAAGGGTCGTAGCATGTGGAGTTCTATAGTTTTAGTTCCCATGGAAAAGGCGTGAGTTTATGTATGTATAATATGCTTATTATCGGCCGATATTAATATAAGATCTCAATCCAAAATCTCGGGATTGGTGTAGGTTTTTGACAGATTTTTTTAATAGTAGTAATGTCTATAATCGTCATCAATAAACAGATTTTGGACCTTATCAATAAATCTCAAAGCCACGGATAGCAATTATTTGCAAGATCTTTTATTGTCATATTAATTACGTATTTGTTATTTAGTTACAATACGAACTGCACATTTATTAAATACTAATATTAAAATTCAATGCAAATTTATTTCATGCAACTGTTTGTGCGCAATAAAATATAATTATTTAGGTCATAAATAGATACTCAATCTGTTCTATTCTATAATATCCTCGTTGGTCTAGTGGTGGCAAGCGCGACTGCTGATGGTGAGGTCCTGGGTTCGATCCCCAGGTCGGGCAGTGTTAATGGCTTTTTCCATTAGGAATTTCTCAGTAGCAGCCCAGTGTTTGGATTTGTATCTGGTTGATGGTAACAGGCTCGCCCCCTATTACATGGGACTTAAACATAACGGCGAAATTAGGGTGTTACTATAGGTACACTTCTGCCAAACCCTTCGGGGAATACAGGCGTGATATTATGCTATGTCAATCTATTGGCAATGAAATGAAGCTCCAAATATACTTAGCCTGAAATTACTATCAGTTTACCTAACAAAAAAATAATTAATCACCCATATAGGTCGGACGTAGATATACGTACCCATTTGCGTGAACAAACATGCGTGTATAACGTGTATATGTGTAACCCAATGTAGGGCCGATAACGAGCAGACATTAGCCGTGTGCTTGACATGGTAATGCGCAATCAGGCTTGATCAGCGATAGGTACAAGCGGATATCCTTGCAAACGTGGGGCCATGAGGCGGGGATTTCTATTCGTTGGGAATGCAATGGAAAATGCATCGGAACGCTAAATTGTGGTTGCAATATTTGTACTTGTAAAGGCACTTTTAGATTACAACACTAAACACTCAATGTATACAAGGTTAGTCGGAAAGGGGGTACTAAGCCGCGAACCACTTAAAGTATCACTGATAACTGTTACAAAGCAAGTGTTAAAATTTCAAAATTCGATAATTTTTATATGCATGCAAAAAGATTTTTATTTTAGTTTAAAAAAAAAAACATACCTGCTTTAGTTATGAATTCAGAAAATTAAGTTTCTAATCCGTGACCCCAAATATGACCCAAATAGTAAACATAGCTGATCATAGCTATGGATAGATAGATTTTAGCATATTTTTTACAAAATCTTTGTAAAGCTATTTCTCTTAAACTATCGAGTTTTGGGGAAAGTTGTAGAACAAAAGTTTTCACTTATGGGTACTTTAACACCCTTTCGGCTTAGTACCCCCTTTCCGACTAACCTTGTATATCGTAAAGTGTGAGTGTCTGTAAATATGCCACATTAATTGCGACATCACGTCTAAAGTCGCGCCGAGCGTAGTATAGCGTCCGAGTGTGAACGAAACATAAATAAGCGTGTGTGTGTGCGAGTCGTAATAATTATCGAAGCCTATGTATACCTTTAGTATCATGTTCATATTAAGTAAAAAGTTTTTGAAGGGACTTTGGTAGATACCAAATTGCCAGTAGGTAGATTTTGTAAATGAATTTCAGATCCAGCAGTGTTAGCGGTAACTGGTAACACTGGACAATGTTGACATAGGAGGGTAACCGTCAAGATTAATCAACGTATCCGAAGTTATAAAAACAGTGGTCATTCGACGGAGTAGAGGATTCCATGTCGAACAGCCGAAGAAGTCTGACCTTTTATATCTGGTTTGCTTGTCCTTATTTTCTGATTTTGTGTAAATTATTATATTGTGAACTAGCTTCTGTAACTAATCTCTAATCCAATTAAAAGTACTCTCAGTGGTGGAGAGTCTATGTTGGTTTAATTTACTTTATTTAACATGCTCCCAATCCTGACATACTGATATTAGCTATAACTGTAATGATAGATTCACCCCTATAAGATTCTGTTGTATGTATTTTATAGCAGTCTCTTTGTTCAGGTTTATGTTGAGGATTATGAAGATGTTCAGGATTATCTTGAATGATATTTTGGCTATTACTACCTCATAATGAAAGAGGCAGCAGCTCTTGTATATGATGACTAAGAAAATCGGCAGAAATTCCCTTAATCCCGGAGAGAGGAGAAGGTATGTGTAACTTTTATACACTAAAATCCCCGATGGAACTCCAGGGTCTCAGAACATCTCGGGAAAGAATGAATCACATCCCCTAGACGCCTCACGGTTCTCGCATACTATCCATCTCAAAAATTCTCACATAACTCGCATCTTCCTCCGTTCTCCTGGCCCTACATTGCTGTCAATCACTTGGCCCTCGCTCAGTAATCCGGTTATCTCTCGAACAAGATTGACGTACTATCTCCACGTGTCGTACCTCGTTATCTTAGCTCCAAATTAGCATCGTTAACTACACGCGTATACGCATCTCCTCGTGTTTGCTTTACGGCCAATCTTGGATTATTTCTTTGCGGGTACTACTTCATTTGGAGACACCATCCAACGTAAATAGAGCTGTGATTACATTCGATTTTTTGGTTTATAGGGGTAAAGGTAGAATGGGTGGTTTGGATATTGGTATTAATGAAGTTATATGGCAAAGGTCAGTTGGTTTATCGTTGACACTTTCCTGATTAGATAATCATGAAGATGTTGGTACTGGCTACTTATTTCATTGGGTCTGCGTGTTTCTTTTACGGGCAAGATTATACGAGTTCTGTCTTTACTATGTGAATAACAGCAGTGGTGTGACCATCGGACTGCCAAGTCATAGGACTCGAGTTCGAACATAAGGTACGCACCTCTGACTTTTCGGATTCATGTGCGTATTGTATAATTATCACTTGTTTAAAAATGGTGATGGAAAACATCGTGAGGAAACCGGGTTTGTCTGAGAGATATTTCTCGACGGCATGTGAAGCCAAGTCTTAGGCCTATGGGCGGCATAAACTCTGATACCAGGTTAGTCATTAACCACACAAAAAGAAGATGATTATGTGAATAATTCCAATATAATACTTATAAACTATGTAATCTTACGCCGCTAGCATACAGACACGAAAGCGAACCGAAAGCGGACCGTAGTTATCGCACTTCTTCTCCCCTGTCCTTATCCCACACTAGGTGGGGTCGGCACAAGATGTATTTCGTAAATCAATGTTGTTAGAGATTTTGGCTTATTGTTTTATGACCGGCCGCCTGCCTGACATCAATCCTCCTTGGGAATATTCGTTTCACTGTCACGCGGGTGACCCAATGTGCTTGCTGATATTATGCACTGGGTCCCAAAATGGTATGCTTGTCAATCTTATTGCCGACAACCGTAGTGTTCGTACATTATACAAAATCATGCAAGACAGAGATTCGCTATTCGTTTTTGATTCGCTTCTGTTCCGCATTCATGCAGTGTGCTGGCAGCGTTAACATCGATACTATGAATGCGGCATCTTCTGTGTTAGGGATAGAGATTTCGAATCCCGCATTTGGACACAGGTTTGGCTTGCAGATATTTGTTTTGCGTCTAGCTGTTTGTATGTTTGTGAAGGTACAAGCGCAGGGAATTTTAGGGCATCATTAATAAACTAGTGCCTCGTTGGTCTAGTGGTAGCAAGCGCGACTGCTGATCGTGAGGTCCTTTGGTTCGATCTCCAGGTCAGGCATAGTATTATTGGGTTTTTCCATGTGAAATTCCTCCGTAGCAGCCTGGACTTTGGATTTGTGCCCGGTTGATGGCAATAGGCTCGCCTCCTACATGGGACTTAAACATAACGGCGAAATGAAGGTGTACTTAAACACCTCTACCGAATCCTTCGGGAAATATAAGGCGTAATAATAATTTATTCCGAAAATCTCCATCCTAATGTAAATTAATTCCCAAAAACACTTTACCTTGCGAAAGACTTACCTAAAAAACGGTTACAATAAAACATAATCGATACCACAACGTTATTTACTGCGGGCCCAGTATCCCGTGAGTATCCCCTCTGACATGTCAAAAGATACTGTCAACTTGTGAATTATAACTCCCCCCCTCTTTCTACGACCCCTAAAGTGCGCGCTCACACTTGATAAATTAACATACTCACCTTTTTTTATTGAAAATAGACGGCAAAGATTTTGTGAACACATTTTTAAATTCCACTTAGGGTGAAGCCAGACGAGCGTAATTTTTTGAGCTGCGAGTCCCGTAATTTCGGTCGCGTAACTTCAACACAACACAACACGACAACTCATTTTGCGTCGCCGTGTGAACGAAACAGGAGTTTTGTAAGAAACCGAATGTAGCAGAAATCACGCGACCGAAATTACGCGACTCACAACTCAAAAAATTACGCTCGTCTAGCTTCACCCTTAAGTTGCCCGCCCTTGTCAGACTTTTTGTAGGACCGATAATCGGGCCGATTTTTCTTCCATATTATTTCTGACCGACTTTTTGTGGGACGTGTGCGTTGCACAGTTGTAGTACGTTCTATTTTTCTCCTACAAAAATCGGGCACCGATTATCGGACGTGGACGGGTAGTCTTAATATTTTGTTGAATTTGCTCAACAGTCAAAAATTGAATACTTTTGTTGTTTTTGATATTTTTGTGACGATGAAGAAGAAATTGTATTAATATCCTACACCAGTGATAGCCTAGTGGTGTGACCGTCAGACTGCCAAGTAGGATTCGTGTTCGAAACCAACGCTCTACTGACTTTTCGGATTCATGTGCGTATTGTATAATTATCACTTGCTTAAAAACGGTAAAGGAAAACATTGTGAGGAAACCGGCATGCCTGAGAGATATTTCTCGACGGCATGTGAAGCCTAGTCAGAGGCCCATGGGCGGCATAAACTCTGACACCAGGTTAGTCACTAACTACATGAAAAGGTGTAGAAGATTACCATCCTTTCCTATTAATGTTGAATTAAAACTTCTGGTATTATCAAGCAAATAATTGTCTGCGCGACTTATTAATTTTTATTCTCAGATTCTGATATTCCTTGAAATTATAAAGATCCTATGTCGGTCCTTGTCGAACCAGGGGACTACTCCGAAAAATGAACTGCGAAGTTCGGCTGACGGATCGCACGTTTTCCAACCACAAAAGTATTTCGGATCCGACGATCGATTCGATTTTCGCTATTTGACATTTTTTCTTTCGTCGTAATTCGTTGTTTGACAATACTTTGATCGTATATTTATAAATACGATGTTCGCTGTTGTTTGGTTTTGATCCGAAACTTTACGTTCGTATTTCCCCCCCAGAACCTGGCCATATTATAACTGAAGATCGGCTGATACGCTTCATACCGAATAGGTAGTGTGGATATAGGAGTTACGCTTTTGCTACGACGTAACCAACGTGATGAGTTTACTGCTACGCTTTCGTAGCAGATAACCGATCGGCTACGCGTCGAATCATTGGTCCAGTATTCTTGGAACATTGTCGAGTAACAGGCGTGGATGTTGCCGGTCAATTTACGGGTTAAAACTATTATAAGCAGGCGATTTAATTCAATACCTGCCTATCCTAACCACCATTAATTTTAAATCAAGCGCGAATGCAGAACACATGACAGAATAGTTTTTTCAATAATCTTTGTTCTTTCCGAAACCAAATATAAACATGTGTAAAGCGTTCGCCACACGTACGCCAAAAACGAGTGAGGGATGCGAGTGGGTCGTGCCGTTGGCCGACCCGCTCGCTTGATGTGAGATGCTTTTTTTTATATTGGTCTGCTTGTAGATGGTCTTGCGGACTGTTTCTACGTAACGGACAGTTATTGGCGAGACCTGAAGAATCTCCAATCAAAAGGGATGAGTAAAATACTTAACCTAAGCTAACTACTACTACTACTAACAAATACAGTACTAAGGCGACCGCTAATGGGACTCGGACCTCGGCTTAGGGCGTTGCTGGCGGGAGGACTGGGAGAGAGACAGTTTTATCAGGGTTGAATTATCGGTTTGATGCGACATGGTCCATAGTA
The DNA here is from genome assembly GCA_910594945.2 of Amphipyra berbera. NCBI lineage: Eukaryota > Metazoa > Arthropoda > Insecta > Lepidoptera > Noctuidae > Amphipyra > Amphipyra berbera. The sequence goes on along the minus strand of OU343125.1, from coordinate 18,536,662 downwards.
ATCGCGGGCCCGGCGACGACACGCCCCGCTCGCGTCCCGCGTTTGTGTGGCGAACCTTTAAACAGCTTCAGTGGCATCTCTAATCGTTATTTATCTCACAAATCTGCAGCATCCTATAATCCGGGGCACGTTCACAGGCAATCCATTAATTTTGTCATCTACCTACCCCATCGAAAACAACTCAGTAATACATCTTATCTTTACCTAAACATTAATCGTTAATCTTCGCTAGTCTGTACGAACACACGCCCCTCAGTTTTTCCTTCAAAATCCAAATTCTTTCTAACAAATAAATCAGTGACAGGTGTCTCTGACGTATCGTGCGTCTCCCTCACTCTCGTGTGCTCTCGCTCTAGCATTTAATTAGAATATTCTGGCCTTTAAAATAGCCTGCAATTAATTCTGGAATATTGAAAGCTGAATGTAATTAAATGGTTCTATGGAAAAATAATTTATAAGGCTTACAGTTTTGTCTTGGCCCGTTGGAAGTACTTTACGTAATTGCTGTTCTTAGACCCCTCTTTAAGTAAATTGGCTATTTTTTATCGGGAATTAAAATAAGATTACTTTTTTAAAGATTTATTCGATCACAAAAGAACATTTGAAATTAATTCAGTTTTGATAGAAGCTTAAATTTTCCTATTAACGGGAGATTCTGTTTCCATCTGTGTACTTAGAACTCAAAAAAGTTTAATTTTATATAACTACTTTTATTGTTCGCGGTTTCACTTTCGTTCTAGGGGAACTACTTTATTGTTGTCGGTAGCTGGTAGCACTGGACAATGTTGATAAAGGAGGGTAGTTCTCAAGATGAATCAGCGTACCCAACGTTATGAAGGCGGTGGTCATTTGACGGAGCGGACCTTTTTGTGTTGATCAGCCAAAGAAGACTGACTTTTTATATCTGATTTGCTTGTCCTTATTTTCTGATCTTGTGTAAATTATTGTATAGTGAAATAGCTTCTGTAACTAACCACTAACCCAAATATAAGTACACTCAGAGGTGGAGAGTCTATGTTGGTTTCATTTACTTTATTTACCATGCTCCTGCATGCATCCTGACAGACAGATATTAGCTATAACTGGACGTAGTTAAGCTGAAATGACTCAACCCACACAGAGTCACTTTTGAGTTATTGACGTTTTAAGTTCGGAGTGGTTTTTTTCAGTGATGCTGTATTCAGATTTTGTTACGTAATTACACATCCTTGGTAAAATCAGTGGTTGATGGTTATATTATGTATTTCCAGACTTATATAGGAAAATATAGGGTTGGATGATTTAAACAGGTTGGGTATTTGTCTATACTAATATTATAAAGAGAAAAGATTTGTATTTTAGTATTTTTGTATGTAACGAATAAACTTGTTAACTACCGGACCGATTTCAAAAAATCTTTTGCCGTTAGAAAGCTACATTATCACTGAGTAACATAGGCTACGGGCGGAGCCGTGAGGACACAGCTAGTAGGTAATAAAATGAAAATACCTGCCCAATATGTGGTTTGGTTCCCTGTCACAAAAAACGTATTTCCTTTGTTTATTTCTAAAATCTTTTTTTCTGAATGAAAGGCCGTATATACCATTTTGGTACCAATAACTAATTTTTGACAATTTTGTGGATTGAGTCCATTCTGCTAAACTACGTCCAACTGTAATGATAGATTCGCCCCTACACGATTCTGTGTCTGTCTTTTACACAAAGCTAACTATAAAATGACGCTGTCCACCACGACCTCGGGATGATAAAATATTCAAGAGTCTAAAAGCGTTCCCATGTTGTTGTCGCGACGAAGTCCGAGTTGAACTTAATTGGTATCGCAACTGACGCTCCCCTTTCGATAATAATTATTGAGAATTTATTTATAGGGAGACTTTAGTTACAAGTGCAGCCGCCATGAGAATGCGTTCTTGACAGTTTGTGATTCATATGTCAACCTATAATAAAGTGGCGACATCTATCACGCCACATGCAAACTGCGTAGTTCACGACGAATGTCTAGTAGACTACAGTGACAACAAATGACAGCTGTCAGTTGAAATGTCACAAATCCTACATCGCGGTATCGAGATTTGACACGGAGTTAGTATACAAGGTTAGTCGGAAAGGGGGTACTAAGCCGAATGTGTGTTAAAGTACCCATAATAAAGGATAACTTTTGTTCTACAAAAGTTGCAACTTTCCCCAAAACTCGATAGTTTAAGAGAAATAGCTTTTCAAAGATTTCGAAAAAATATACTAAAATCTATCTGTCCATAGCTATGATCAGCTGTGTTTGCAATTTAGGTCATATTTGAGGTCACGGAACTTAATATTCTGAATTCATAACTAAAGCAGAAATGATATTTTTTTGAAAAATCTCTAATAAAAATCTTTTCGCATGCAAATAAAAATTATCGAATTTTGTAATTTTAACACTTGCTTTAAAATAGTCATCAGTGATACTTTAAGTGGCCTGCGGCTTAGTACCCCCTTACCGACTAACTTTGTATATACAACTTCCCAACATCAACCGTTGGGCAGTGGCAAGACCTGCCTGGTAGGAGGATCCTCCCTTTTCGTAGGAAGAACACCATACCTCGTTCGCCTACAATAATATAAAATAGTTCTTCTTCTTTTCGTGTAGTTAGTGACTAACCTGGTGTCAGAGTTTATGCCGCTTATGGGCCTCTGACTTGGCTTTACATGCCGTCGAGAAATATCACTCAGGCGGTTACCTCTCGATGTTTTCCTTCACCGTTTTTAAGTAAGTGATAATTGTAAAATACGCACATGAATGCAAAAAGTCAGAGGTACGTACCTTGGGTTCGAACTTGAGACCTATGACTTGGCAGTCCGACAATCACACTACTAGGCTCTACTAAAATAGTTTAGCGTTTAATATTTTCCAAAGCAAAGTTATAATACTTTTCGCTACCGCTGAAGCACAATAAAAACTTGTTCTGAATTTTCTTTCACAAAAGTACATTCGGTCAGACCAGAGTGCCTCATAACTGTGGCGGGGTTTTCCATTCATTCGCCGTGAGGAAAGTATCGCCTTTTCACTCTGGGAGGGCGCTTCAAAAGTGAGAGTCACCTCCCGGGTAGTTAGGGGCAAGTTTGCTGAAGTTGGGAGTACAGCGGGGGAAGGTTTCTTGTTTGTTTTTTTTTATTTGAGTTATGAAATCAGAAAACAGATTTATTTTCGTAAAAGTATGTGTAAGTATGAAGATGAAACTCACAACATGTTAAGATATCAACGAAACGCGGTGCGTGTCGCGCTTGCATTTGGTGCAACAAGCTTCATAGTAATTCCTTGAATACAACACACACGGGCCCGCCGACGACACGCCCGCTGGCACCCCGCGTTTGGTGTGGTGAACGCTTGGCGGAATTCAAAAGCGAGCATTAGAAGTAACGTGTGAAATGCTTGTATTTCAATAACCAGTACTCGTAAGGTCTTTGCACACACTATTTGTTCAATTTATAAAGATTTTAATGAAAAAATACATCTTAACTTTACTAAGTGCTTACTCTTTATGATACTGACAGCACCTTTATTTAATTGATGATGCACTAAGATGTCGCAAAAACAAACGAAAGAGAGCTCTATGCTTTAATGATAATATGGGAAACGAAAAAAATTAAGGCGTCGCGGGACGCCTGACAAATGTGAAATACCTATATATAAACTCATGTTGTAAAAAAACTTGCCGAATTAAACCGAAGAGAGCCGACGAGTTACGAACATCTGTCGTCGTGTGTCTGCCATCGCGAGCGTCGCCACGCAACAGCAGTTTCAAACCCGTACCACCGCATTAGATGTTTCACATTAAATAAATTACCGATTATGTTATTTCAACTCACTAAACTATTCTAATCCCCGGTTCCTAGGGCCAAAAACGAATCGTTTTTGGCCATAGGAACCAATGGTACCATTTTTTATCATCAAACTGGGCATATAAATAGATTTGTAACCTAATTCTATCTATAATATCTACTAATGTATGGGTCTATTATGCAAAGCTATGGGGTTTTTGCTTCATTATTGGTAAAGATACAAGAGTCTTGATTTCAACCAATAACGCTCGGTTAATAATAGGAATCGGTCATAAAATAGCAATGCAAAGAAAGATTACCAATAAACCACAAAAACCTATTCTCTTCAATAAAAAAGAACTTATTACTCAGTGTGTCCCAGCCGGGTGAGTCAGCGGAAGTCGTACCTCAAGTAGTGTCGGCGACACTCCGACTTACCAACTGCGAAACCGTCGCGTCACGCTCTTGGGACCAACCGCATGAATGTGCACGGATTTCAAAGAGGCTCTGTTTGTTGGTAATCTTGATTGTATGACTGTTTTGATATTGATTTATACTTGAAGAGAATAAACACAGTAGAACATAATTACAGGATACCGAAGCATTGCTACGACTTAACTGCAATGCCGTCGTGTCACGCTCTTAGAATTAACCTCATGAATGTGCTCAGATTTCAAAGTGGGTTTCTGTTTGCAGGTAATCTTGATTGTATGAGACAGGATGGAACATGTGATATAGGTTTAAAAGTAAGTATTTTCGAGTTAAAAACTCTGAAACTGTCGCACTGACGCACTGCCAGAATGAGCTCAGATTTTAAAAGTCATTTGGTTTTTATTTGTTAAATCTTGTTGTTAGCTTGGTGTATTTTCACTCTTGAAGGTACCAAAGTAATGTAAATATGTCACATAATTATAGATACGCTACGATTTACTAACTCTAAAATCATCACAACACGCTTTTTGGATCAGACGCTGTATTACGTGCACAGATTTTATTTTTGTTTGGATTTCACTTTGTATTTAAAAGAATAAAGCATGAGAGCATTATAATTTAGATAATTATAGCTTATTAAAAATATTCTACGATTTACCAACTGTCACGTCACGGGTTTAGGACTGAATAACGTCTGAATGTGCAAAGATTGATGATGATTTCAGATTGACGGGTCAAAAGAGCTTCCATGATGTAGGTAAAGGAACAGTCTTACTTGGTTCAATGATGATCCACGTAGCTGACTGCACTTGATGCTGCTCCCGAAGAGGGTGATAGCGGACGCTGAATCCTCGCGCCACTCGATGATGAGCTCCACAGAGCCCAATGATGTGAATGTTACGCCGTGATATGCTTACCACGACCGTGCTGTTGATTAAGCTATATTTGCTCAAATCAAGGATGAAGTGTGTTTTTCACTGAATGAGTCCACACTGGTTTGATCACAGAACTTTGAGTCTGAACCGTGCCTCTGACCAGCACGCGCGCTAGGTCAAAGTACCGCGACAAAGTCCTGCAATACTCGAAGGACCAAAATAAATGTAGGAGATTCCTACACTTAAAGATATGATGACGCGGGGTGATTCTATTGGGATGATGAAATAAAACCAAACGCGTTGAATGTTCGTTAAACACTGATTTAATTAAATATATTTGTACATATTATTTATAATGATAGGTACAAATGCTGTGTGGGCAGAATGCACGGAGTGTAAGTCGGTAAGGTAATGTACGGTTCCGTACAAACTTCCCTTTTGTTACTTATGCAGATACTATGACTAAGGTTATGCTTACTATTACAAATAACAAACTACAACTGCCTCGTTGGTCTAGTGGTGGCAAGTGCGACTGCTGATCGTGAGTTCCTGGGTACAATCCCCACGTCGGGCATAGCATTATTGGGTTTTTCCGTATGGAATTCCTCAGTAGCAGCTCGGTGTTTGGATTTGTGCCCGGTTGATGGCAATAGGCTCACCCCTATTACATGGGACTACAATCATAATGGCGAAATGAGGCTGTTATTATACACCTCTGCCCAACCCTTCGGGGAATACAGGTGTGATGTTATAACAACAACATATAAATAACTCCCTTCAAATATGCTAAGATCTGCTCATTCCGAAACCACGTCACGATGTCAGCACTAAGCACTGCGTGAATAGACTCGGATTTCAAAAGTGACCTAGTTTATGTGTTTGTAACTTGTGGATATGTTAAGATTGGCTCAAACCTTAAGGGAACAAAATCTGTGTCACGCTCCAAGAACTATCTATAAACCGCAACCTCGTTTCTTAGATGTCAAGACATGCGGATATTAGTAATGAAAAATCTCAAAAAGGGTTAATATAACGGCGTCACGCTGTTAGAATCGGCGCCATTTATATTATAACGTGTTGTACTTTTGCTTGTAAAATTTTTGTCGTGAAAATATTAGGGAATGTAAATAGTAGTTTATACAATATAAAAGGACGCAAGGAACTTTATATGAAACCTAGGGTGATGATCACCCTAGGTCCCTCCTCGCGCTGAGATATCGTCAGCGCGAGGAGGCGCCTGGGCGGAGTGAGCTCCACCAGATCCTAGTGGCTGAGTGGAGGGAACGACTTGCGCAACCCAGCGCGAGGCACGCCGCAATTGCGGCGGTAAGACCCGTGATGGAGGAGTGGCTGGAGAGGCGGCATGGCGCCCTCAGCTTCCGGCTGACGCAGGTGCTCTCGGAACATGGTTGTTTCGGGAAGTACCTGTGTCGTATAGGCTGGGAGCAGATACCCGGTTGTCACCACTGCGACTGCCCCGAGGACACGGCGCTGCACACTTTGCAGGCGTGTCCAGCTTGGGGGTCGCAGCGCCGCGAATTAGTCGCGGCGATCGTCGGTGACCTCTCGCTTCCGGCAGTGGTTCTGTCCATGGTCGGGAGCGAGACTGCGTGGGAAGCCATCGCCTCCTTTTGTGAGGGGGTGATGGCAACCAAAGAGGAAGCGGAGAGGGAGAGGGAGCGGTGTGCTCTTCTCCCTTCCCGCGCCAGACGCACCGGGCGCCGGAGGGCGCGTGTACGCGATGATCTCCAGCCACCCTAGTGTGTGGCCTGCGGGCGGCGGGTTTGGGGACTCGCCGCCCGACCAGTAACAGGCCCGAGAAGGCGGCGCGCCGTGTTCCGTGCGCGCTTCTCAGGAGGACGTGGGGCAAGGCCCCACAGAGGAGAGGTCCGCCATGGGTTGGCGGACCGGGACCTGCCGGGGTTACGGTGCATGCTTTTGCGAATCCCGCGACCCTGGCCGTACGGTCAGGAGAAGGAACACCGTTGGTTTTTAGCCGGTAAGAGTCCGGCAGACCCCCTCGCCTTCCCCGGGCGAGGGACATCCATGAGGATTTTCCTACGAGAAAAAGAAAAAAAAAAATGCGTGATGATATCACTTTTAGAAGAAAAATTAGTACATTGAAATACACCGTAGGTAGGTACCTATACAAAAATATTTAAAAAGTTCTGTGCACATTCATACATACTTACATACAATCACGCTTGTTTCCTATTTGGGTAGGCAGAGGCTATAGATTTCCACCTTTTCGCTTCATCTACATTCATTAACCTTCTCATGCATGCTCGTCGGTTTAGGGTGCTACCAACCTGGCCTTTTTAGAGAACGGCATACACAACTTTATTGTTTACATATACAACTTTATTAATATAACATCAAAACAATGATAATGTTATTAATAAAGTGTTTATAGTAACTTTCTACAATAATAATGATGCTTGATTACTTAATTGTAATGTTAATGATTCATAATTATATGGAAAACCATAATTCTCTATCATCGCGTCCACATACATAACATAGCACCACGCCTGTATTCCCCGAAGGGTTGGGCATTGGTGTATAATAACACCCTCATTTCGCCGCTATGCTTAAGTCCCATGTACCTAATAGGTGGCGAGCCTATTGCCATCAACCGGGCACAAATCCAAACTCCGGTCTGCTACTGAGGAATTCCACACGGAAAAACCCAATAACACTTTGCCCGACCTGGGGATTGAACCCAGGACCTTACTGCTACTGCTTGCTGCTTGGTGACTACTTACGATCAGTAGTCGCGCTTGCCACCACTAGACCAACGAGGTAGTTCGCGTCTACATCAAAAGAATAATTGTATTGTGTTGAATTCGGCCGGTGTAAATATTGATGATGTAGCTATTTATGCTACTTGCGTTTAAACACAAGTGCGTGCAACTCAAACGCATAATAAACATTTGTACATGACACAAAAATTCGTTTAATAGCACATTTTTTAAATATAGTGAATCAACCCCGTTTTATTTATTTAGTTACTAACTGTCCGGACAGACTTCGTTCTGTCAAATGTTATTGGCCTGTAGTGGGAAAAGAAAAGTGTTGTTTTTACTATTTTCCACGCAATTTTTGTTTTTTCTCTCCATAAATACCTACCTTATACCTTAAGGAATATATATTAAAAAAAATTGCCGAATTGGTCAAGCCGTTCTCAAGTTTTGCGCTTAGCAACACATTTGGCGATTCATTTTTATTTATATAGATTTATTTAAAACAACCAACTAATATTTACAGCTTTCACCACACATAGAAGTTATTGACCAATACAGTAACAGTAATAGTGAGTAACAAACAGTAAATCTTTAAACAGTTTCTTCAGTTTCTTTATCTTTAAACAATAAGCGAACTAAACAAAGAAAAAATCTAACCTAAGCAAATACATATTATACCTATGTACCTACCTAAAACATAACATTTTAAAGATTTAGACCATATTATATAAAACTAAATATAAGAAGAGATGTTGTGCCCACCCCAAGTAACATGAGACAAGGGCAGGAAAATGATGATGGTAAAAATATATAAGATGAATGCGCATTTTAAGTCAAGGAGATTGTGCTGGGAGTGGCTATGGACTTTTAATCTATTGACGTGAATACAGTGCACAATACACTCATAGGTACGCACCTAGGATTTTCTTACGACAAACACTCATCATGCTTCTTCTTCTTTTCGTGTGGTTAGTGACTAACCTGGTGTCACAGTTTATGCTGCCCATGGGCCTCTGATTTGGCTTCACAGGCCGTCGAGAAATATTTCTCAGGCAGGTTTCCTCGCGATGTTTTCCTTCACCGTTTTTAAGCAAGTGATAATTATGCAATACGCACATGAATCTGAAAAGTCAGAGGTGCGTGCCTTGGGTGCCATTGAGACCTATGACTTGGCAGTCCGACGGTCACACTACTAGGCTATCACTCCAATATACATGTTTTATTCTTATGGTAAATCTACACTGTTTTCATTTCACCAATAAAGAAACAACAAAGGTTAACAAAGGTTGTGCGTGCATAATGCGACTTTTATTATTATTTATGTTAGGTACACTTCCAAACTTCCAACCAGTCCTTCAGTACCATTGGTACGCGTCACATATTGCGTACCATACATAAATATTGCGCCATTTTTTATCGAATTGTGTTCGTGCACGTGGTTTTCGGATTTGTGAACTAAATTGGAAGATTTTATTGACGTTTATTATTTAAATTTCGAATTTTTATTGTTTTTCTTTACCTATATTGGTGTCAGTCCATTCGTCCGCGGGTCTGTCGCAGCCATTTTCTGTACCAGGTACTATTTGACATAGAAAATTGTTTTTTTATAGCTTTTCTTTCCGTAACTTATTCTCAAAAATAATCTCTGCCTTTTAATTATCTAAACATTTATTTGTAGTAGCTATAATAATTCATAGCGGTCTCAAAACGGTATACTGCGCAGTGCAGTTAGGCCCTGTTAACATGACCCGCTCCCGCGCCGCGCAAGACCCGCACACGCCCGCCTCGCATTCGCGTTGTGCCCGCTTTTATTAGTACTGTTAGTAGTTGCGTACGACACTGGCCGAAGTGGGTCTGAACGCGCTCATAATGCTGACAATACCATGTGCACAAACGTTTGCACATGCAAGTCACTGCATGTAGGCGGACCTAAATTTTTGTGTCTAATTATTAAATCACGTTGGTAATTGGTTTGTTGCTAGAACTTCACAGAATCTTGTCAATCTCACAAATTTTGGATCTGGTGGAAGAGCCGTTTGGATATCTTTATGACTTCTAATGTAGTCTAAGGGCAAGCGCCCACAAGCTGCATGACATGGCAAAGAATTTTTTAAACCTTATTGTAATACCCTTTAGGACCCCTATTTACCGTACCGCGGAATGCTTCGGCATGCCGCGGTACGACGAAGCGTCCCGCGGTATGCTAAGCAAATATGAGTGCTAAAGATATTAAAATAAGGTTTGAAATTATTTGAGCTTTCCTGTACCGTTCCGTCCTGATAGTGAGCCACCATTACTCAGTCGTGGTTACAGCAAGGTTACAGCATACGTTCTAATCCCTTCCAGATCAATAGAGGAGACACGATTACACAACCAACAATGTTTACAATAGGTTGCAAATAGAACGGAAGAATCTTAATATTATTTAAACTTTGAAGGACAAAGATCAAACAATCATTGTTATAATATAAATCACTGGATCGAGTAGTGTCTATGGGATTTTCACTGTGAAATGAGGTCTTTGCTCGCCGTGTGTCTGGTACTAATGTGTTTTGTGAACGAAAGTTATGGTACACTTGCGGATTTTTTTAGTAACCTTCCCTCGGTGATTTCTGTGAGTAGATTTTTAAGCGAAGAATCCATTAGCAAGTTTTTACATAAACGACATTACGCCTTATATTCCCCGAATGGTTAGTCAGAGGTATTTTAGTACAGCCAGTTATGTTTAAGTCCCATGTAATAGGGGGCGACCGGGCACAAATCCAGACTCCAGGCTGCTACTGAGAAATTCCTAATGGAAAAACCCAATAATACTGCCCAACCTGGGGATCGAACCCAGGACCCCATGCTCAGCAGTCGCGCTTGCGACCACTAGACCGACAAGGCAGTCAATTTTAAATTATTTTAATTTCAAGTTATTGCACACCATTAGAATAGAATAGAATAGAATTTTTATTTGCATATATTGTAGGTACATAAAAAAATAGTTGTTAAAGATAAACATAGTGATCCTTGCTATCTCATTGCTTGCTTGGTTGGTAAAACTTGCAGAAGACGACTTGTGAAGTAGAACTTGCGAGTGGATTTGACGCTTTCGAGTAGATTTGATGAAGTTTATAATATTAGACCTTGCTTTAGTGGGGATGTAGTCTTTTTTGGTAATTAAAATAACAATAAGAAAGTTTCTGATACTATAATATAATAACCAATCATTATTAAACATAATTCTGTTAACAATGATTTATTAAACAATTACATACTCGTATTAGGGCCGATTTTTCAATAGTCAGATAACTTTTATCTGAGGAATAAGTTTGACGTTTTGACAGTTTTTGTATAGAGAATGTGTCAAAGTATCAGATTTATTCCTCAGTTAACTGTTATCAGGCAATTGAAAAATCGGCCCTTAATCTAATAGTAACTAGAATAGCCATTAGTATTAAATTGTTTATTTTTCAAAATCGCAAACGAATCACAACCGCCAATCAAAATGTTTGGTTTTATTTTTGCTCTCAAAAATTTGACAACTTTTAGGATTCCGTACTAAAATGGTAAAAAGTAACCCTTATGGTGCGATTTCATCTGTCTGTCTGTCACAGCAGCTTATTTTTGATATTACTAGTGCTACCGACTTGAAATTTGGAGTAGTTTTAACTAATGCTTATCCATCTATATTGCAATTGAAAGATTTTTAAAATATTTTTGTTTTGCATTGCAACATGGGGCGAAATGAGGGGTTGAAATTTTAAAGTGGGGTTACTATCTCAAGTGGAGTATCATATGAAAGAGCTTCATTTGCACATTATAAAAAATATTTTTATTTTCGTTTATGCTGCATAGTTTTTGACTTATGAGGAAAACGTCTGAAAAAATACGATTCCCCCCATTTATCTTCGAAGTTTCTAAGCGAAAAATCTGGAATAAATGGAGTTGATGGAGGATTACGCAAATATTACCAACGGTGCGGTTCCAAAAATGAAAATTTAATTTCTATAATGAAAAAAAAATGCTTCCTCCAACGGTAAGGAACCCTCGGTGCGCGATTACAACTCGCAATTGGTCGGTTTTTTGTAAATGAAAACTGTCTGAATGAACGATTCGGGTTCGGTTCAGATGCGATTGATGGACGTTCCTATTAGTAGATTTGGACCCTTGCTTATGTAATACTTAGTTGCACTTAGTTGTACTGCTTAATTAATCACTTAGGGCCGGTTTTTTTAATTCCTAGCTAAGCAAACCGATGGTAAAAAATCCATAATTTTTTTAACCATTGCTAAAAACTCATTCAATTTTTAAACATTGGTTAAAAATTCATATTTTTTTAACCATTGGTTAAACATTCATATTTCTTTAACCATTGGTTAAACATTCAAATTTTAACCATTGGCTTAAGTAGGGATAAAAAAAGACCCTTAGTTGACCATCACAGCTACTGATTTATTTTAGACCTGTTTAACAGTGTTGCGTAGAGATGGCAAACGGTTTTAATTATTTTTTTGAACACAACAAAAACCGATTACGTTGACGCAAAAAACTTTTGATACTGTGGTTTTTTGGTGCTGTTCTGATGTACTAGTAAGTAGTGTTTAAATAATATTAAACTATTATTAATAATATTGTGTGTTATATCATCTATATAATGTAGTGTATTATGATTTAATTACTTGTATTTATAATTTTCTATGCTGTTATGAAAACGAAAGCAAAACATTAAGGCTTCTTCCTAGCCGGGCAGCGCGTGACATTGTATTGTGTCCGGCTGCGCGTTACGACACATTAGACGTGTCCTAGCCGCTGCGTTGTTATTAATCTTTATAGTATTTTGATGATAAATAATGGAATCAAGCGTTACAGCTAATTCATACAGAAACTGTTTACAGGACCCAGTAAAAAAATCAGATGCGACGCAGTTGCCATTTGTTTAACTGACCCGTCGGTACAGATGTGAACAACACATCCAGTACCGGCGGATCCGCTAAAACGGATCCGCTGTGTGAGAGGGCTCCATGATATACAATAACAATATTGAGTGTTAATTCCACTATACTAGTTGATCAAGCTTGGATGAAGTATGCAGCACCTATATGCAAGCAAATATATGCAAATGCAAAAAGTGCGATTAATAAAATGCAACAAACAAACAACCCAAACCCAATTACTTGCAATTATTATCACGTCTAGCTCCCCCTGAACCGTCAGCTCTGCTACTAACCTTGCTGACTAGCTAATATTTTCACCACGATATGAGCTATTTAATTTAATACTTCAAAGTTAAATAATAGGTATTTAATAACGAATTCTCGGTATATTTCAAAAAGGTATTAAAATTGAATTTTCTCGGAATCTACTGAATTTCGGCTAGGGTACATAGGATGCTAATTTATTGCATGTAGAACATACTATCACGCCTTAAAGAGAATACTTCGAATTGGAGTTCACACTGTATACAGGGTGTAAACGAAATCATGTAATTCCTTCAAACCATGTGATGTACTGCTGACATAGATTAACCCTGAATGAAATACTTTTAAATTCTATAAAAAAATAATTATAAGAAGTAAACATGTTGTGTTCGTAAGATGAGGCATTCCAGCGCCTCAAGTTAAATGACCGCTCGGGGTACTAAATTGCCTCACGTTTAGAACATAATTACGTTTACTTCTCAATTTTTTTTTTATTGAGTCCAAATATATCCCGGCCAGTGTTAATCTATGTCAGCAGTACATCACGAAGTTTGAAGGTATTACATGATTTTGTTAATACCCTGTATAGATTAAAAAACAGACTAGGTTCCTTTTTTGGTCGTGATGAGCGCTTACGGTAGTTCTGCTATCCGCTGTAATTTTTCTTAGGACCTCAAACTTTTTACAAACAATAGTTAATGGCAAAGGAGTGATCTGACGAGGCGTTCGATTGTCTATGATCTAACAAACAACCCTTTGTTAATATCTTAATAGTACAAGCCTATCAGTTATCATTACAATAATTAATTTTGACTTCAAAAAAGGAGGAGGTTCTCAATTCATGTGTACCTATTATTTTTCAAATAACCAAGTCATTGGTTTTTTATTTTTATCTTTTACAAAAAACTGTTTTTTTTTTCCACGAAATTTGGTGTAGGTATATAACGTTACTCGTAAAGGTGTTACTAACCGGATTGGCGATTATATTATTTATTTATTTATTTTACTTTATTAAAACGGTCTTAGACCAATTACAATAATTAAAGACAGAGAAAAGAACAGGAATGGAAGAAGATGCATACAAAACAATGAAACGAAAAATAATGATTTAAAAAAAAAAAATATAACAATATGAGACACCTCTTTCACACAGCCCTCATTATGTACTTGTACCTATATTATTTTGAATGGTCAATCGCTCCAAGCATGTTTCCCAAACGTTTTTACCCAACCACGCTGCATACAGATTTTAATTTTTTTAAAGCCGATTTTACCAACATCTGAATACGTTTTGACAGCTTTTATATTGAAATTCTGTCAAAACGTCGTACTTATACCCTTAGATAAAAGTTATCCGACGTTAGTCAGATCGGTCCTAAATCAAGTAGTTAAAAACGAGATGTTGAAAAGTCTCAATAATTTAAGGGATTTTTTATGTATTGTAATATACTAACTGGAAGTAGAGTCAGACCAAGTTAACTCTAAATTAGAATTGTAATGGCAGCACAGCAAGGAACAGCTAAAACTAAAACTTTACAAAATCGACATTTTCCAATGCAAAGTTTGCTCTTCCCAGCTAGAGTAGATATGGATATGGCAAAGCCAAATCTGATTGGAACAATGAAGACACTGCAAAGATTTTTTCAGTAATTTTTTGCAGTGTTCTCATAATTCCTCTGCAGAGTTAGCTTGATCTGACTCTATCTAATGGCCAAATACTCAAATGCTACTCACTTTTGAGTTGCCGTTAACTTCGTGCTGTCACTGTCACTTTGCCTCATACAAGGTTAGTCGGAAAGGGGGTACTAAGCCGAAAGGGTGTTAAAGTAACCATAATAAGGGATAACTTTTGTTCTACAACTTTCCTCAAACCTCGATAGTTTAAGAGAAATTGCTTATCAAAGATTTCGTTAAAAAATATGCTAAAATCCATCTGTCCATAGCTATGATCAGCTGTGTTTGCAATTTAGATCATATTTGGGGTCGCGGTTTAGAAACCTGAAAGTAGGTATGATATTTTTTTAATCTTTTTGCATGCAAATAAAAATCATCGAATTTTGAAATTTTAACACTTGCTTCAAAATAGTCATCAGTGATACTTTAAGTGGTCCGCGGCTTAGTACCCCCTTTCCGACTAACCTTGTAGTGACTGACAGCACAAAACTTAACAGCAACTTGAAATTGAGTCCATTAGTCTACTTAAACTAATTTCTAACTTCACTAATAAAAACGAAATTCTTCATGGTATAGTTTCGTCCACTCTAACGGGAAAATTAAAGTGTAGGTATGTTGATTACATTACGGATACAATCATAAAGATAATTTGTTAGATTACCTAATTATCTTACAGGATGCCGGTAGTTATGTTTGGACCTCTGTAACGGATGCCATCAAGAGACCAGTGCAAATCAAGCGACTTGGAAAGGGAGGAAGTAAGTCTGTTTCAATATATCTGAAATTAATTGAAACTCATCCCACCACTAGCGACCGCTTTGTGCATAATCAGCCTATTAGGGCCGACACATAAAAACTATGCAACGTCGCAACGCAGTTGGCGACCTACAGTTGAAAGAATTATTAGTGTATAATATCAGCACGCACCCTGTCGTGTCGGTTGTGACGGTCACCCGCGCGACGGCGACGGCCCAACGAGTATTCCCAAGGAGGGTTGATGTCAGGCAGGCGGCCGGTCATAAAACAATAAGCCAAAACCTCTAACATGTATTTATGAAATACCTACATGTTGTGCCGACCCCACCTAGTGTGGGATAAGGGCAGGAAGAAGAAGTTGAATGAATGATTGCTTTAGTTCTTAAATGTCGCCTATTTTTGCGTTGCGACGTCGCATCGCTGTTATGTGTGTCGCCTCTTACTGTCCCACTGTCGAGCACGGGCCTCTTCGGGCCTTAGTCTATCACGCTGGTATAGTGCAGAAGGACTACACACACGTCCAAAAACTTTTTGAAGCTCTCAGGTGTGCAGAATATCTGCGATTTTTTCCTTCACCGTTAATGTAAGTGGATAACCAAATTCGGATTCGGAAAGTCAGAGGTGCGTCCTAGTTCAACCGCCAAGCTATCACTGCTTTGAACGCCTTGTGACTAAGGTGTGATCAGCGGTAATATCTTATGAAAAAAAGAACATTAAAATTCGTATTTTCAAAAAATAATGCAGGCATAGAATTTTCTATAATATTTTCTGTCATATGTGGACACGGACTCCGTCCGCACGCGGGGCTTACATTGTAAAGCGCTCTGAGAGCGGCCCTTCGCTTGACACTAAAATACATTAAAGGAAAGTGAACCAGCCATGTGAGGACTTAAACCGCACCCACACTTACATCCGCATCCACATACGACAGAAAATGTTCTAAAGAAACATTTTTAATGACGTGTATACCTTCGAAATGTGAAAGTTTGTGAAGATGGATGAATGTTTGTTACTCAATCAAACATGAACGGCTGAACCAATTTGGATGAAATTTGGCACACAGATAGACCATATTTTGGATTAACACCTAGAATATTTTTTATACGAGTACATATATAAGTTCCCCAAAGCTGCGAGTGAAACCGCGGGCACTAGCTATAGTCCGCGCGGAACTAGTTGACTGCGCCTTAGGTATGTGAGCGGCAGGAGGGGGGGTACGAAACAATAGACGCGCTGTCAGTCTACTTTGTCTTGTCCACCGTGCACACCCCCCTCCTGCTGCTCACATACCTAATGCGCGGCCAACTAGTTCCGCGCGGACTATAAAATAAATAAATAGGTCGCACATCGCAATCGTTCCAATAGTACATTTCTCATCTTATTCCAGAACTTAAATCCACATCAACAACAACAATGACACCATCAGCTCTAATGGAACATGAACATCAAAATGACCCAATGGCCAGGGCCTTTGCGATATCGGAAGAAAAACCTACATTTCGTAGTGCTAACAAACTGTCCCTACCATTATTAACGTTGCCTGTGTTCAAGACCCTAGAAGAATGGAGGGACATGCAGAAACCAATCTTTGTTGATCGTAAGGAAATATTGAACAACATTATTAAGTACCATTTGTCTCATTATAACCTCAAAGAAGGGTGTACCGTTACCTGTAGGTAAAAAACCGGTAATGACAAGGCAAAAAACCGGTAGCCTCACATTTTTTTTGTTTTAATCTATGAATGGTAAAACCATATTTGTCTGTCGTAGTTTTATTTCCATTCACACATTTTCGCTAAAAACCACTACAATGCCAGAAATCTGCAAGTTTTTAAATTACTATAGGTACAGGAAAAAAGTAGGAAAATTATTATAGACTTTCCAATCTTTGATAGTGTTCTTCTCTAAAAGGATAAATTTGGACGATCCTTGTTTTTATATAAACCCTAAAATATTATTATAGAAATAATTAACTAATATTAATATACTCAGTTCTATAATAAACAACTAACACTACTGACTAAAATAATGATAGACTAGTTTATTAAGTACTGAAGTTGAACATTATAATCTATTTTTCTATATTTGTTCGCCGCAATGGCTAAACATAACTGTCATATTCTAATTATTAAACATCTTGGATTCCTATGTGTGTATACTCATGTTTTAACAAACAAAAATATCTTTATCTTTTAATCTAACAATACTGAGACTATACAACATTTTTTACTTTTAACTCTTTCGTTACCTACTTAATCTGAAGACTTGTTAGACATAAGGAAAATAAAGATTTATTACTATCTCCTCTATTCATTACTTCCTATACATATAATCCCTTGAATACAAATCCGACGGGCCCGCCTACAACACGCCCGCTAGCACGCCGCGTTTTGTGTGGCGAACGCTTGATGGACTTCAAAACCGAGTATTAGAAGTAGCGTGTGAAATACTTGTATTTCAACAACCAATACTCGTAATGACTTTGCACACACTATTTGTTCAATTTATAAAGGTTTCAATGAAAAAATACTTCTTAACTTTACCAAATGTGTATCGAATATATCATATTTATTAATTTACTAATTACTTCTTGCATCTTTAAGCACCAGAAGAAAGTAAGTACAAGGCAAGTACTCTAACAATTTGAAATAAGAATAAACAAAAGATTTAATCTGTATTTACAGTTTTCTTAACCCTGAAACATGCAAATAAATAACTAAAAATTTAACCATTTTATTATTTCATTAAAATACATAGTTGAAACATCGGTTGGAGAGGCTCGTGGCTAATTACCAACCGCGCCGATTATACAATTTGCGAGGTCAAGCTGTGCTTGACGCGGTCGGTCCGTGGATGGGTAACAGTTCGTTACACATCGAGACCCCTCCGAGCCTCGGAGAGCACGTTTGTCGGTCCCGGGTGCCATAAGAATACCTTTGACAGTGGTTACGGGTAGTCAGAAGCCCGAAAGTCTGACAACCGGTCTAACTGTAGGATGTCGGCATTACTGGGTTGCGGAGGTCTGATGGCCGTCGCTCCGTGTACAATACTGGTATTCAGCCGCATCTGGTTAGACTGGAAGCTTGAACCCAACATAGTTGGGAAAAGGCTAGGAGGATGAAGATTCAAAGAGTGCCAACGGGACCCTATTATTAAGCCTACGCTCTCCTTCCGTCTGTCTGTCATAGGGCTGTATCTTATTATTATACTAGGCAGCTGGCTTCTCGGCTAGAGTAAGTGTAAGTATTGGCCCAAGAAATATTGTACCTAGTTGAGGCTTTCTGATACAATTGTTTTAATAGAACTATGAAGTTTTTTATCTACACATAGTAACTTGATTTCTATTTATCCCCCTATTACGCCTTATTACGGAAGTTTATTGCCCAGGAATTGAGTAGTAATGTCTGATGGTAGTGGATCCATGTAAAATACAAATATTTAGCTACATCTGGTTAGACTGAATGCTGACCACATTATGTTTCTGTTTTTAAGTCGGCAGAGGATCGCTTTATCCGTATTTTCGAGAACACGCACGGAGTTTCGTAAAAATTCGGAATCTCTTCTTTTCGTGTGGTTAGTGACTAATCTGGCGTCAGAGTTTATGCCGCCCATGGGCGTCTGACTTAGCTTCACATGCTGTCGAGAAATATCACTCACGCGTGCCAGCTTCCTCACGATGTTTTCCTTCACCGTTTTGAAGCAAGTGATAATTATACAATACGCACATGAATCTGAAAAGTCAGAGGCGCGTGCCTTGGGTTCGAACTTGAGACCTATGAATTGGCAGTCCGACGGTCACACCACTAGGCTATTACTGCTATAAGACTCATTTCAATTCGGAATAAGACGTACAGATGGTCTCAGCCAAAAACACCAGTAAAAAAATATTGATATCTAATAATGAACAAGTTCATTACAGATCATACAATCCATTTTGCTAGTACCTACTCGCTTAAAAACTGATTTTGCATTTTTTTTCTCTTTCCACAGGTCCATTTCCGCGGGAGCCAATAGTAATAGTTGAAGAAGAACCTCAAACAAAGATTCCAAGTATTTCTTATAATGTGAAGGGAAGTTGGGCAACGTTGAATTTATGAAGTGGATATTCTATAAAATTATTGTAATACGAAATTATATTTATAAATGGTTCTTCAAAATCTAAATGGTCGTATCATTGAGATCGGCGTAACAGCCTTGACACAGACGGGGAGAGGAGTGTCGGTATGTCGTTGGCCGCTCTCTCTATCCTCTGCGGCCGAAAAGTGGTAGGCCACTAACCTGACCCGTCGCAGGGGGACCAAGGGTGCCCAGATACGGAGTAGTCTGGCGCCCATGTGCTTGTTTCGTCCCCGGGGTGGTCACGGCGTGCCACGTGTTCTGGTGCGCTGGTGATGTGGGGTGCTCCCCGCGCCTCTTAGGAGATCGTGGGGTGGGGCCCCACAGACGAGGGGTCCACCAGCAGTTGGTGGACCACGACCTGCCGGGGTTGCGGTGCATTCTTAGGCGAATCCCGCGACCCCGGCCTACGGTCGGAAGGAGAAACACCGTGGGTTTTTAGCCGGTAAGAGACTAGCAGACCCCCTTGCCTACCCCGGGCGAGGGACATCCACGAGGATTTTCCCACGACAGAAAAAAAAGGATGCGTTGCGCGGAGTTGCGGTGCGTTGCGTCGTCGGCTTTAGACAACGGACCCGCCGACGAACCGTGTCCCAAACGACCCGCGCTTGCGTTTGATATAATATTATGTTGTGTTCCATAATAGTTCCTTACGACCGTTCTTGATGACCCGCAATGCTCACAACACGCGTTTGGTGTGTCAGAAATGTCGTATTCCATAATTAAGAATAAAATATATGCCATTTTCTAAATGTTGATCGAATCTTATGGGAAAAATGAATTAAGCAACGAGATTTATATTTCCAAAACCTTTGACGACGAACTTATATGAAGAACATAAAATAGAAAATGGCAGATTTGAAACATTGAAAATCATTTTGTAATTAAAAAAAACAATACTGGCCGAATCAAACCGAAGATAGCCGACGGGTTACGAAGGTCTGCCGTCGAGTGTCTGACATCGCGAGCAACAGCCGCGACATCAGATGTGTCACATCTCAAAGATCATTCGTAGTTCTGAAAGTTTTTTTGGTCTCCAACGCAGTGAAGGCGTTTTTTTTTAAATTTCGCCTTCCTTCAATGAAGGCGAAATTTAAAAAAAAATGTGTATTATCCGGGTGCACATAACTATATTACACATTAATCAAACCGTGGGTAACAAAAATATTGAATTGTTTATAAATAACAAACCTGTTACAATAATATTATTCTGTCCCAGTCACAATACAATAACGCCAAACTTGTGAATATTTCGGTCATTTACTGGTTTGAATCGAAGGAGGTACGCAGTACACGAAAAAAAAACTTTTTTTTATTTTAATTTTTTACCTTCGGCATTGTCTTTGCCAGAAAAACAAATGAAACAATGATTAGCGTTATACACCTATTAGTGCATTTAAATTTATTTTTATCTAATTTTGAAATTGTGTTCTGTCATATATTGCATCCTGGTATTAATAATAGAGATTTAGAACGCAATAAGGTAAGTGTTAACTATTTACTTTTATACTCAATTTCTATGGTCCAAAACGAATCATTTTGCTTACCAATGGTAGCATTTTTAATTACCAAACTGGGCACATAAACAGATTCGTAAGTTAACATTACCTGTAATAGCTATTAACCTATGATAACCCTCTACTGTGCAAAGCTGCGGCTTCGCTTCATTGTTAGTAAAGATATCAGTCATATTTTTAACCAATAACGCTCTGTAAATTATAGGAATTGAGGGTTAGACATAAAGTGGGATTAGGATTTATGAATTTATTGCCCAGAAATATGTTTTATACCACATAATTCTGTGGGGAATTCCGTTTAGCGCATCAATTTGAATAGCACTAATTCGAATCACAAAAATAGTATTCTTATTCCTATTACTACTGGTGTGATTCGAATCGGTGCTATTCAAATAGGTGCGCTAGATGAAAAAATCTGGAATGCCTCAATTCTGTTACTGTAGCGAATTTCAAAATTATATTTTTTTTGTTTTGTTTTTCTTGGTTATAGAATTCTAGGATTAGGTATTGTGAAGTTACTACAAACCTATACAAAAAATCAATTGTCATGCGTTAGTCTCACAAAAAGTCGAAACTGACTCGACCGATTTGTTTTTTTTCGTTTTTGGTTTTTTTTGCCTCTCTACCGGGGTGGTTTAGGAAAAAAGAAAATTAGGGAATAAAAATACGTGGTACAAAGTTCACCGCAGTAGCTAGCATCAGTTAAAACAAAAAACGTACCCGTTTGCAAATTTATTTTTATTTTCGATATTGCACATTCACGTTCTCTTTTTTTGTAAATTCATTTTTTAGACTATACGTAAACATATACAGGTTGTTAAAAAATTAACTCTTAGAATTTTGTGGGGTAAATCGGTAATTGAAAAAAAATCGTAGAACAACTTTTCGTAATCCGCGTATTTTATTACCTTTCCATACATTTATTTTTTGACTTTGTGGAAGGCTTATAAATAAAAAGTTTCTTTCGTTTTTGGTTAAGGCAATGTTATATTTTTGACTGTCGTCTTCTCAGCGTTTAAAACGACATAATATTTTAAAAGCTCAGGATATGCTATAAATTAATGGACATTTTTTTTTTGTTTTTTTTTTTCTTATGTATATTTTTGTATGTATCTTTTTGTATGTTTTACAAATATTTTCAGAAAGAATACCGACCTGAATGGAGTCTAGTACCATTGCATAATAAAATAGGCTACAGGAAAAAGAAAAAAATGCATCGATCAGGTAAACACATTATTTATTGCCTTCTTATTTTTAAAACAGTTGTAATTAGCTTTACTTCGTATATTTGTTTGATTCAAATTTTTCAACTACTCCTGCTTAACCGATTCTTCTGAAACTTCGCACACTAATTCAATTCCTATGACAATATAACATTATAATAATTTCAAGCTTGAATCCTCAAATCCTGATGCTGCAGGGGTACTGCAAGATAAAACCGTTTAACTATAAAGTTTTTTTTTATTGTTATTATGCAGGTTGTAAACAAATTCGTGTAATTAATTAAAATCACATGATTGTTGTATTGTATTGTATGTTTACTTGATTTACATGGCTTAAGAAACCAATTACATAAATCAAAGTATATATAATAAGTAAAAACATAAACTAATAACAATAATTAAATATTATTATTCTCACAAAAATGTAGGCACGTAACCATTAAATTGGCGAATTTATTAGCGAATAGATTACAGTCCGGGTTGGCTTCCACGAGCTTATTTATTTATGATTTATTTCTGGTATAGATTAAACCGCTTTTTTTTATCGTGAGAAAATCCTCATGGATGTCCCTCGCCCGGCGTAGGCGAGGGTGTCTGCCGGACTCTTGCCGGCTAAAAACCCATGGTGTTCCTCTTACTGACCGCAACCCCGGCAGGTCTTGGTCCATCAACTGCTGGTGGACCACTTCTCTGTGGAGCCCCACCCCACAGTCTCCTGAGAGGCGCGGGGAGCACCCCACATCACCGCCGTACCAACCTACTTGGCCGCTACGTCAAGGGCTTCCAGGCTCAAGCCCCGACAAGAAGCCCCTCCTAGGGTTCCTCTTCGCTTCACCGTGGGCATTCTATCCACGCCAAAGAGCTCCCCCACAACGACATGCGGGAACCCACCGGGCGGGATATATAGGTAGATTAATCCTTCCCGTGACATTGCTTGAATAAAAATATTAAACCACCAGATAAGGTTTAAAAAAAAAGTAAGCGGAATACAAATTCAGTAGCTAACACACAAATAAATTAATGGAAACCCGGGGAGATAGCTGGCTGGCACGACTAACGTGGTATCGCTCTGCGCAAGCAGTAAAATGCGTCACGGAACACCATGGTTTTCTTTAAGTTTTTTTTTTTTAATTGAACCCAAGTCATTCGCCTTCAGGATCAATCTGTGTCACCAGTAGACCACGAGATTTTAAGAAATTACACGGTTTCGACCCCTTATTTATAGATAGCTATTCTTCTTCTTCTTCACCTTCTCCTTCTTCTCTAGTTCTGGTACAAGCTATACGAGAATAGCTCATGCCGTGGTTAATAGATTAGTCAGTCAGCAAGGTTGGTAGCGGGGCTGACTGCACAGGGTGCGCTGGACTTACATAATATCATCATTAGAAAGAAAGAAAGAAATTTGGCACGAAAGCAGTCAGACACACGACAAAAAATCATAAGAGAGAAAACAAAAAATAAGTATCTGTGTGTCTAGCGGCTGTGCCAAATAGGTTCAGTTCAGCATAAATGTCAGACCACTAGTGCCTGACACTGATTTTCAACTGAACCCATTGTGACGTAATTATGTAAACCAGTTCCAAATAGATAAATAGCGTGCTTAAATATATAAACAAATAAAAAATCATTATCATCTTCCTGCCCTGGTCCCAAGTTACTTGGGGTCGGCGCAATATGTTTTTCTCCTCCACTCTTCCCTGTCAGCCGTCTCATTATCATTTACTCCCTTATCTTTCATGTCCTCCCTCACACAGTCCATCCATCTTTTCTTTGGTCTCCCTCTCCAAATAAAAAATAAATAACAAATATTATTATACTATTATTCGTGGAGTCTCTTTTAGAGCCCTATTTCATTACCATGGTGGCACGACCAGTCGCGCCACCATGGTGTCTAGAGCTACCAAGCGAGAAACACCGAAACAAACACTAGGATTGTCAGTTTCAAAATGGACGTCGAAGAGTTCTTTTGCTATACGTACGACGTAAAAGAAAGTTAAATAATAGTGTATGCGATCAAGAAAACAATCAATAAACATTGTACACATGCGGTGCGAATGACCTCGTAGACGCACAGTGTTGATTCGAGTGGGAGGGAGGGGCATCCCTGGTAGCGCAACTGGTGGCAGAGTGAGTGAGATGCCAAATAGCTTGATACATATTAATGGTTGCGCCACCAGCGGGTGATTAGGTCGCCGGCAACAACTTGGTTGCGCCACCAAGTCGATACCAGGTGAGACACCCTCCATAAAACTGTACACATTTTGTGGGTGGCGTGACCGATGGCGCCACCGTGGTGTTCTAATGAAATAGGGTCCTTAATGCACTCTTTAGAAATATACTCTCTGCCATATATCTGACCCCACGGTGTGCCACAAATTGAGATATCTCATTTGGAATCTTCGAGTCTTTATATCCTGTGCTCCTTTAGGGCTAGTATGCACAACTCTGTATGGAAACGATTTTTTTCGAAACATATGTGATGTGCCATTAAATTTTCCACACATACGTGACACATGTCTTGTCACGGCAGTGCATGCTAGGTCGCAAGACTCTTGTCGTAGCCTATAATGCTGGAGATAATAAAAATTATGTCCGATGTTTGGTCGCAGTCCGATATTTTGATCTATGTTTATATCTTGTCACATTTTGTTATGTTATTAGTCATATTTTGTCCTACGTTACCAATCATGTTTTATCCTATGTTAATAGTCATATCCTGTCCTATATTACCAGTCATATTCTGTCCTATGCTACTAGTCATATTTTGTCCCGTGTCACCAGTAATTTTTATCCTATGTTACTAGATATATTTGGTCCTATGTTACTAGTCAAATCTTCCAGTTCATAACAGACGACCTGAAAGACGATGTAGATATGGAGAGGGAACGTAGAGCGTTGTCAGTCCGGGCGAACATGCTGGCCCGCAGGTTTTCCCGATGTGCAGTTTCAGTTAAAATAACGCTATTTAAAGCATACTGCACTTCGCTGTACTCGGGGGCCCTGTGGTTCAGATATACCCAAAAGGCTTACAACGCTCTGCGGATTCAATTCAATAATGCGTTCAGGGCACTGTTGTGGCTGCCGCGCTATTGTAGTGCATCGGCTATGTTCACCGATGCGCGCACCGACGGATTCAACGCCGTCTGGCGTAAGAAGTCCGCCTCTCTAATTTGCAGGCTGCGCGGCAGCCCTAACACTATCTTGCGCATGATAGCCGCCCGGGCTGATAGCCCGCTTGTGTGGGCGCTGGTCAACCGGACCAAGTCTTTACTAGTTATTAAGTACTAACATAGAATAAGTCACTTTGTTACTAACACACTAGACCCAAATGTTGTCTGTAAAATAAAGATAAATAAAAATAACTATCTTACAGGAACAACGACACCTTCAACGACAACTGTACGAAGGCGTTACATCTTAGAAATACCTCTAATACCGGCACCGAAATCTAGATATCAATACCTTTACAGAAATAGAAATCCACCAAGTTATAAAATTGAAAGAGGTATTTAACTTAACATTGTATAATTACTTTATATTCAAAATGGTCAAAGATATGATTGATCTGCATGGTTAATTCCGTTACCTATACCATTTCAGTCATCATCAGGACTATTTTTATTTATATAATAATAATAATAATAATTCTGTATTGTCTTCTTCTCAAAATGGATGTAGGAATGGGTCCCGCGGTACTAAGGAGCTACTCCTCATTGATACGGCCATTAGCCAACAGGTTCGTCGCTCCCAAAAGAGTCTGTCGACATGCTGGATAGATTATAAGAAGGCCTATGATTCGGTGCCACATACATGGCTCATGAGGGTGCTAGAGCTGTATAAAATAAATACAACACTACGCACCTTCCTGAGGTCATGTATGGGGCAATGGAGGACGGTGCTTCGCTATCCAGGGTGTCAACCGATTCGGAGGAGCGGCGAACCGATTAGGATTGAGCGGGGAATATTCCAGGGCGACAGTCTGAGCCCACTATGGTTTTGTTTAGCCTTGAACCCTCTTAGCACATTGCTGGAGGGGTCGGGGCTAGGCTATCCGCTGCGGAGAGGAGATCAGGTAGTATCCCACCTTCTCTACATGGATGACCTAAAGCTTTTTGCCCCCACTAAATTGCAACTGGTGGATTTACTGAAGGTAACTGAAACTTTCAGTAATTCTATCAGTATGGAATTTGGTGTGGACAAATGTGCAGTCATGCATGTAAGACGAGGGAGGATTATGGAATCCGAGGGACTACAACTTTCGGATTTCATACACCTCAGTCCGCTCTCCGCAAACGATACCTACAAATACCTTGGTATGTCGGAGGGGTTGGGTATCAGCGAGGCCGACATGAAACAATCGTTGAGGGAGCGCTTCTTTGGCCGCCTGAAAAAAGTCCTAAAAAGTCTTTTGTCAGGCGGAAACAAGGTGCGCGCCTTTAACGGTTGGGTCATGCCGGTCTTGATGTACTCCTTCGGCATACTGAAGTGGACTCAGACTGAATTAGATGCCCTGGATAGGAGAGTCCGGACTTTGCTGACCGCAAATCGGATGCATCACCCGCGATCATCAGTAATGAGGCTGTACATCCCGCGAAAGTGTGGGGGTCGAGGCTTATTAAATGCTAAGACCCTCCACAATCGTGAGGTGTGCAGCCTAAGGGAGTTTTTCCTCCATGCTGACGCGGGGATGCACCGAGATGTGGTCGCAGTAGATAAAGGACTCACCCCACTATCCTTGGCTAGAGAGAACTGGCGCAAGCCTGTAGTACTTAGTACTAATGACCGCAGGGAGATATGGCAGAGCAAGGAGCTACACGGACGCTTTTACCGGGCCCTCCATGGGCCCGACGTTGATTTCCTCGCGTCCGTGTCCTGGCTACGGTTCGGTGACCTATTTGGGGAAACCGAAGGTTTTGTCTGTGCGATTATGGACGAGGTTATCATGACGAATAACTACCGGAAGTATATTGTGAAGGACGGGACGGTTGACATATGTCGGGCATGCCACTGTCCCGGCGAGTCCCTCAGGCATATTATTTCCGGATGTTCTCGTCTTGCTAACGGCGAGTACTTGCATAGGCATAACCAAGTGGCCAGGATTATCCACCAGCAACTTGCTTTGAAGTATAACCTTGTGGAATCGGAGGTACCGTATTACAGGTATGTGCCCGACCCAGTTCTTGAAAATGGTCGTATCACGTTGTATTGGGATCGATCTATCATCACTGACAGGACTATTGTTGCCAATAAACCTGATATAGTGGTGATAGATCGATCAGAGCGCCGCACAATGATTGTTGATGTTACCATCCCGCATGATGGGAATCTCGTGAAAGCTGAGAAAGATAAACAAATCAAATATCTTGACTTAGCACACGAGGTTGTCAACATGTGGGATGTGGAATCGGCAACCATTGTGCCGATAGTCGTAACGGCCAATGGCCTAATGGCCAAGAGCCTCGACAAACATCTCATGAGGCTCTCGTTGGGTGGCTGGATCAAGGGCCTGATACAGAAAGCAGTCCTCCTCGATACGGCGCGTATTGTGAGGAGGTTCCTGTCTCTGGAGCCCTAACTGCCGGTAGCCTGGACCCTGCTCCCGCTGCCGGTGGACCCCTATTTTTTATATTTTTAAATATGTATTTTGTTTTCTTTTTATATGTATTTAAAAATGTAAATAATATGATACAGTGTGAATAAAGGAGATAATAATAATATAATTAATACTGGCAACACTATCTTGTCAATACGCAATTTTCGCTTCAGAGTAAATTATATTCATTATTTTTTTGTTTTTACCCCAAATTATTTTACAAAACATCAGATTCACTACCGTATAAAATCGAAAATTAACAAAAATAGTATGAATACTGAAATTTATGGCAAAAACCACTATAAATAGCATTATGAAAAATTGGGCTAAACTGACAGCTAATGACAAGAAAACATGAAAATGAAAAATTGCGACATACAATCATGAATATTTACTACTGAAATGCGACAAAATATAACATCATGCTGACAAGAGCTCGCGCCAGAAAACAAACTGCACACCCAAGATCCCCGGACTCGTCGCTTAGCTCCGCCTCGCAGCCGCCGGAGTCCAGCCCCCCTGTGAGTGCTGTGACACCGGCCGCTGCAGTAGCGTCGAGCTCCAGCGACGAGTATTACTCTCCGCCGTCGTCGCCACCACCTGTACGTCGTCGGGGAGGAGCCCGGCCACCAGCCTGCTTGGGACCTCGAGGCCAACCGGCCACGAACAGGGTCCCCGCTGCCGGTGGAAATGTGTCGCGCATGCGATGGACCCAGTCTATCAACGAAAACGTCATGCGCGCATATTATGGGGCTACGGAGGGGGGAATTAACCTCACCGCGTACCGAGAGAGGATGCTGTTTTTGTTTCAGGTGCTTGAGCCAGCCATCAACGTTTCGGCCCAGCGACTGTCGGATCAGGTGCGTGTCGTTCAGCGAAATCGAAGGTTGGACGACACCGTACTTGAGCGCCTTCGCTCTGAAGCACGGAATAGCCAAACCGTCACGTTCCCCGTGCAGGCCGCGGTGCAGATGCAGCCTATTGCTGTGCCTCCGCGGCCCATTCATGTGGATGGAGAGGGTGTCGGTGAGGCTATTAATGTAAGTAACCAGTGCAGTGAGGAACTGAGGAGTGCTCTGGATGATGCGATTTTGGAGTTTCGGACCACACCGCCAGAAATAAGACCACGCTTACCTCGTTTGCCCATGCATGGAAAGAACAGAGCGCTGATGTGTGCTCTAGATTCGCTGCTGTCAAATTACTTTGATGGCAGCGAAGACCTCGCCGATACCCACTCAATCCTGTACTGCGCGGCGATTGCGGCATGTCGTGTAGCTCACGTCAAATTCACAGAAAATGAACGAGCTACACGACCGAAACCTGCCGTACCGGCTTGGCAGAGCAGGATTGAGCGTCGAATCGGCGGGGCTAGAGTGCTCATTGGCAAACTGATCTGCTTCAGGGAGGGCAACAATCGCCCAAGAGTGATGCGCTTTGTGAGGCGGGCGTTCTCGGGGACTGATATCAGCCCTCGAGACTATATGTCCCGTGTCACAGAGCGCATCGACTTTCTGAAGCAGAAAGTTTATGCATGGGCAAACCGCATCAGGAGGTATAAGCGTCGTGTGGAGCGATATACCCAGAATCGCATTTTCCAGAGTGACCAAAGGCGGGTATATAGAGCTTGGGAGCGACCTGACCCTGGTGGGGGTGATGTGCGCCTGCCGGATGATGATGCCTTGAGTTCCTTCTGGCGCAGCATCTGGTCGGTGCCCATCGCTCACACCGAGGATGGTTGGATGCGGGATATCGAGCAAGTGTGCGAACCAATAGCGGAAATGGAGCCAATAACAATCACCCCCCAAGACGTGGCCGATGCAGCCCGTCCATTGCCCAATTGGAAGTCTCCGGGGCCGGATGGGCTGCACAACTTTTGGCTAAAGTGGCTACGCAGCTCGCACGCTCGCTTGGCGTCCCAATTCCAATCGTCCTTAGAGTCTGGGTCGCTACCCCAGTTCCTTACAACGGGAGTTACCCACCTGCTCTACAAATCTGGTAGTACCGCGGAACCCAAGAATTATAGACCGATCACATGTTTACCGACGGTCTATAAACTCCTGACATCCATTTTGAGAGTCAAAATTACCACTCATATTGACAATAACTGTATTATGTCTGCCTCTCAAAATGGATGTAGGAAAGGATCCCGCGGTACTAAAGAGCTGCTCCTCATTGACATGGCCATTAGCCAACAAGTTCGTCGCTCCCAAAAGGATCTGTCGACATGTTGGATAGACTATAAGAAGGCCTATGACTCGGTGCCACATTCATGGCTCATGAGGGTGCTAGAGTTGTATAAAATAAATACAACTCTTCGCACCTTCCTGATGTCATGTATGAGGCACTGGAGGACGGTCCTTCGCTATCCGGGATGTCGACGGATTAGAGGGAGTGGGGAACAGATAAGGATCGAGCGCGGTATATTCCAGGGTGACAGTCTGAGTCCTCTGTGGTTTTGCTTGGCCTTGAACCCCTTGAGTACATTGCTGGAGGGAACAGGGCTAGGCTATCAGTTGAGGAGAGGAGGTCAAGTAATATCCCACCTCCTTTACATGGATGACCTAAAACTATTTGCCCCCACTGATTTGCAACTAATGGAGTTACTGAAGGTAACTGAAAACTTCAGTAATTCTATTAGGATGGAATTTGGTGTGGACAAATGTGCGGTCATGCATGTAAAGCGAGGGAGGATTGCGGAATCCGAGGGAATCCAACTCCCGAATTCCGTACAACTTAGATCCCTCTCCCCAACTGAGACCTACAAATACTTGGGTATGTCGGAGGCTTTAGGCATCAGCGAGACCGACATGAGACAATCGTTGCGGGAGCGCTTCTTTGGCCGCCTGAATAAATTACTGAAAAGTCTTTTATCAGGCGGAAACAAGGTGCGCGCCCTTAACGGTTGGGTCATGCCGGTCTTGATGTACTCCTTTGGCACACTCAAGTGGACTCAGGCGGATCTTGACGCCCTGGATAGAAGGGTCCGTGCACTGCTGACTGCACATCGGATGCATCATCCACGCTCTTCAGTGATGAGGCTGTACATTCCGCGAAAGTGTGGGGGTCGAGGCTTTTTAAACGCTAAGACCCTACACAACCGCGAAGTGTACAGTCTCAGGGAGTATTTCCTCCAAGCTGAAGGGGTGATGCACCGAGATGTGGTCGCAGTGGACAAGGGATTCACCCCGCTCGCCTTGGCTAGAGAGAACTGGCGCAAGCCTGCAGTGCTTAGTACCAATGATCGCGAGGTGGTGTGGCAAAGCAAGGAGCTACACGGGCGCTACTATCGGGCCCTTCATGGGCCCGATGTTGACTTTTCAGCGTCCGTATCCTGGCTACGTTCTGGTAACCTCTTTGGGGAAACCGAAGGTTTTGTTTGTGCAATTATGGACGAAGTCATGATGACGAACAATTATAGGAAATATATTGTGAAGGATGGCACGGTTGACATCTGTCGGGCATGTCACCGTCCGGGAGAATCTATCCGACACATTGTTTCCGGTTGTTCTCGTCTTGCCAACGGTGAGTACTTGCACAGACACAACCTGGTGGCCAGGATTATTCACCAGCAACTTGCCTTGAAATACAACCTTGTGGAATCGGAAGTACCGTACTACAGGTATGTGCCCGACCCAGTTCTCGAGAATGGTCATGCCACATTGTACTGGGATCGATCTATTATCACTGACAGGACTATTGTAGCCAATAAGCCTGATATAGTGGTAATAGATCGATCAGAGCGCCGGACAATGATTGTTGATATCACGGTCCCTCATGACGAGAACCTCGTGAAAGCTGAGAAAGATAAACAAATAAAATATCTTGATCTAGCACACGAGGTTGTCGGCATGTGGGATGTGGACTCAGCAGTCATTGTTCCGATAGTCGTTACGGCGAATGGTATAATAGCCAAGAGCCTCGATATTCACCTCATGAGGCTCTCGTTGGGTGGCTGGATCAAGGGCTTGATACAGAGAGCAGTACTCCTTGACACGGCACGCATAGTGAGGAGGTTCCTTTCTCTGGAGCCCTGACTGCCGGCAGTTTGGACCCTGTTCCCGATGCCGGTGGACTACTATTTTTTATATTTTTAAATGTTTTTGTGTTTTTATAGAAATATTTAAAAATGTAATTTGTAAGTATTTTAAAATAAATAAAGGCAAAAATAATAATAAAATTTAAATTTACTTACTAATCATTACACAATTAAATATAATATTCTCATCCTACAAGACTCATTAAAATTAAATATTTAGTTTAGTATAATTTATAGTGTTAATAATGTAAATCGTGCAATAACTTAAATCCAAATACATTAATACCTAATTATATAAAATATAAATACCATAAAAGCAAATAATAACTACTATCTTAATTCAATATTTAACTTTTCTTAACAAAAAGCGACTTCATCCTCTCTCCTATTAAAAAATTAACTTTGCTGTGCCCGACAGGGTCCATAATTGATTCGATGTTTAACATACCAACTGTTATTATTATATGTACACATTATGGAATGCAATAAAGTATTGAGTATTGAGTATTGAGTATAATAGATTAGCTTTTGCTGTTATACAATTCACAAACGAAATACAGCAAATTCTACTATAGAAAAAATGAAAGGTCGCTTAAGGAGGTGCAAAATATGTGATAAAACATACTTATAATGTTAACGTTTAAGGTAAGTTTGAGAGTTACCCGATTGACCCAAAAACTGAGTCATGATTGTTTTTCTTTTCTTGACATGGTCGTGTTTGGCTCTTGTCTCACCTGTAGTAAGCGCAGACAGGGTCTAAGTTGGAACACTCGAATCCAAGTAACAGAGTTATAGAGCGATTCCCCTATACCCCTAAAAACCCTTTAAAATCTAGACCGGCTCAAATCTTCCACATAATGGGTCCCAACTATTAAAGTCGCTATGTTCCGCATTACAATTTATTATTGGTTTTAGTGTGTCGATCATAAAACTAATTAAATGGTGTAGTTATTCAATATTTATTTAACAGAATTCTAGACTACTGGACTTGTTTTTTTCTTTTCAGTTTTTATTTAAAGTACACTTTTTTAAGCAGTCGGGATTTTTGATTTTTTAATTAACTTTTTTATTTTACACTTTTTAGTTAGGATTATAAGACGGTAGGTACATAATATCGCAATATAACTTTATCACAGCTTTATTATAAGTATAGAAGATTTAAGTGACAATGGTTGCTAATCAATTTAAATCGATATAGATCCTAAATGGCCATTCGAAATGAAGTATGATAAGAGAAACCTAAAAATGATTTTTAAATACCTATTCAATGACATCCCACTTAACATAGTTCGTCGACTTTCATTTTTTTCTTTTTCACAATATGCCGTCTGGTTGTCGCCATATTGAATTTTGATTACTGTCATGTCTTTAGTGACACTTGCAAGTATAAGACAAATCGATTGACG
This sequence comes from Amphipyra berbera, assembly GCA_910594945.2. Lineage (NCBI taxonomy): Eukaryota > Metazoa > Arthropoda > Insecta > Lepidoptera > Noctuidae > Amphipyra > Amphipyra berbera. Next base: position 18,503,309 of record OU343125.1, on the reverse strand, counting down.
TAAGAATCATCATAATCGGCCCACGCGTTTGGTCTCTAGAGCGCCACAAAAGAACAAACATACATACTTAGGTTGATTGAATTGAATTAATGACGATTTATTCACTTAAAAATTTCTTAGAGCTAAGTACATTGCCCCACAAAACTGCTTACGCAGTTTAACTGTGAGATCGTTGAGTCTCTCATACATAGTAAAACATAATTAGGTACATCTATAACCTTTATGCAACTTAATACCACTTACATAGTTTCCAATAAATGTTTTTTTAAGTTTACGTCCGAATTTTTGTTTATTATTTTCTTGTCTGATGTCAGCAGGCAGTGTTCATTAAATAGGGAACACGTTTTATTAAGGTTCTGTCGCCATAGAAATTATTTAATTTTAATGTAAGAGAATTTTGAATGAAAAATACAACAGTCCTATAACATTTTATTTTAAATTTTTGCAACATGCTTGAGAATTTGTATCATACATAGATATGAATAAAGTTTTCAATGTAATTAAATAGTATGTGCGAAACGAGTATTTCCGGTTTAAAATTCTAATTATGGTTACGTTTACGTTAGTAACTCGACAGCATTCGTGGTAGGCCTGCAGGTTTGTCCAGAGCCTAAAGCTCGCTACTAAATTTGGCGCTAAAAAGTACAACTTATGTAAGGTACGTGCCAAAATTTCTGACCGCTCTGAAGTCAGGCGATGGTTGCGCAGTAGCAAAATATACAAGGTTAGTCGGAAAGGGGGTACTAAGCCGAAAGGGTGTTAAAGTACCCATAATAAGGGATAACTTTTGTTCTACAACTTTCCCCAAAACTTGATAGTTTAAGAGAAATAGCTATTCAATGATTTCGTAAAAAATATGCTAAAATCTATCTGTCCATAACTATGATCAGCTGTGTTTACTATTTAGGTCATATTTGGAGTCACGGATTAGAAACTTAATTTTCTGAATTCATAATTAAAGCAGGTATGATTGTTTTTTGAAAAAAATAAAATAAAAATCTTTTTGCATGCAAATAAAAATTATCGAATTTTGAAATTTTAACACTTGCTTTAAAATAGTCATCAGTGATACTTTAAGTGGCCCGCGGCTTAGTACCCCCTTTCCGACTAACCTTGTAAAAGTAAATTTATTACTGCGCAGCCATTCACACCGACTTCATAGCGATCAAAAAATTTGACGCGTATTTTACTTATTTATTTTTAAGGTTTATGGAAACGTAGGTAACTGTATAAACAGATATGTTAACAAGAAAATTATTAATAAATTATTAATTCCAACAGCACGCTGGGGGCAAAACAGTATGACGACAGTGAAACCAACGACGAAGCAAGTTGATAAACGCTCCGCGTACCAATTCAACTTCAAACGGTTTAGAGTAAATTTTCTTTATAATCTTAGGATGTCAATGTAAGTAGAGGCCCGTGCCCAGCAGTGGGACAGTAATGTGGTGATTGATTAAGTCGTGTTAACATCAACGTAGAACTTTGAGAACAAATATTTTTATATCAAAAATTTTAATAAGGTGGTTATAACACTTATTTACGAAGAAACTGAACTCATCTTACATAGAATCAGTTGAGAGCCAATTTGACCAACATTTGGTAACTTTTATCCGAGTAATAATTTAATGTTTTGACAGCTTTTGTGTAGAATTTCTGTCAAAACGTCAGACTTATTCCTCAGATAAACGCTATTCAACATTGGTAAAAAAGGGCCTTTGTATAATAAAGGATACTAATATTCATCCAATAGTATACACCCACTACGCACGCGCCCACTTGCACAGTCACCATCCATGCACGCACGCATACACAAATAAACCCACCCACACACAAACCCACACAAACAAAACCCACACACACACACACAAACTCATACACAAACGCACACACAAAAACTCACACAGGCACATACACACACACACACACACACACACAGAGAGCTGTCTACAAAAAAGTTCATATCTAATGTATATGCGTTTCATTAATTACTTTCCTCTGTTGTTAATGGTCTCAGTGGTGTATATCAATAACGCAAGTATTTTAATTTCTATAATGTATGACAAATGTAAGAGATACAATAAAAATATATTTTAACAATCGTTTTCTATTTATTTTTAGATAATCATCATCACTGCCCTGGTCCCAAGTTGTTTGGGGTCGGCGCAATGTGTTTTCTTCATCCATTCTTCCTTGTCAGTCATCATATTATCATTTACTGCCTTATCTTTCATATCCTCCCCCACTCAATCCGACCATCTTTTCTTTGGTCTCCCTCTCCTCCTCCATCCATCAACATTCATATTCATCACTCTTATGCTTACATGTTTATCCCTCCTCATCACATGCCCATACCAAGATAAACGATTTCCTTTCAACTTTTCTGTCACTGATGCCACTTTCAAACTCCCTCTAATATACCTATTTCTTATTTTATCCATTCGCGTCACTCCACACATCCATCTCAACATTCTCATCTCCGCTACGTTCTTTCATTTTATTTGAGACTAGCTGCCCGGACAGACTTCGTTCTGTCAAAAGTTATTGGACTGTAGTGGGAAAAGAAAAGTGTTTTTATGTTTTTCTCCTTGTGCCTTAAGGAATATATATTAAAAAAAAATGCTGAATTGGTCGAGCCGTTCTCAAGCTGTGCGCTTAGCAACACACTTGACGATTCATTTTTATTTATATAGATTATAAAAAAAAATATGTTGTTGCGCGATCCTTATGAGATTTTTTGAGATTTTGTAGAATTATTTAAGACAGTAAGTAAATAAACAATAAGTTAGAAAAGATTCAAATGTAGGGGCTTTCTTAATTGCCGTCCAATTCCGTTTCAAGGTTTTAGTTGAGAAAACAGTGTCCTTCCTTATGCAGTGTACACGCCTATCCAATGAACGCCAACGAACAAATTTATTGAATTTGACCAAACTTTGTGTAGAATTAACCTGCTTTCATTCGATTTTTGCAGTAGGTACCGAACCCCGTTCGTTGGAGTTTGTTGGCTAGTTGTCTACGTGGCATTGGTATGATCACATCACATGGACGTGCGGCCGATTGCCATTCAGGACGACGCCGGAGCTGGTGTTCATCAATATTAATTCTCAGGTTAAACAATCGTTATCCTAAAATTCTAGTACTTACTTCTTCTTCTTCTTTTCATGTGGTTAGTGATTAACCTGGTGTCCGAGAAATGCCATCCATGATCCTCTGACTTGGCTTCACATGCCGTTAAAAAATATCTCTCAGGCATGCCGGTTTCCTCACGATGTCTTCCTTCACCGTTTTCAGGCAAGTGATAATTATACAAAGCGCACATGAATCTGAAAAGTCAGAGGTGCGTGCCTTGGGTAAAGTTTTCTAATAAATGGTTGTTTAATCCTCTAGTCCCTACACATTTTATGATATTATGTTATTACGTCACAACACAAAAGAGAGCTCATTAACATTATCCAAGTGGGTATATCAGGGATTATTAGATTTATTAACACGCGAAGGTCAGTTGGCTTAACGAATGTGTGTCGGTGACGTCACGATTGTGGTTATGACTTATAATCACGCCATTTCTGTATAAGGTAGGGCTGAACTTAAATTGAACTAATTAATTATTCCTAATAACAAGTCATATGGAAAAGGGCTCTTAGGTGCGCGGACCAACCGCGCGGATCATGTGATTTGAGAGGTTAAGCTGTGCTTGCCGCGGTCAGTCCGTGGATGGATGACCGTTCGTAGCACATCGAGGTCCCTCCATGCCTCGGAAAGCACATTAAACAGTCGTTCCCGGGTGTCATACCAATACCTATGACAGTCGTTACGGGAAGTCAGAAGCAAGAAAGTTTGACAACTGGTCTAACCTTAAGATATCGGCGTTGCCTAGTAACTGGCTTGCGGAGGTGTGATAGCAGTCACTCCGTGTAAAATACTAGTATACAGCTGCATCTGGTTAGACTGGAAGCTGACCCCAACGTAGTTGGGAAAAAGCTAAGCAGAACGAACCAGTCATATGGAGATAAAACACGAGATGTCAAGTTTTTTTTTTATTGTAATTTGTTGGCGATCGTCCCGCTGGCCCAGATAGAAGGTGGTGTCCGCTACCTATATACCTGGAACACCAAGAGAAATGCTGATGCGTTGCCAACCTTAGAGAAAAAGTTGGGAAATCACATGTGCCTATAATTGCACCGACACTCATACCCTTCAAATCGGAACACAGCAATGCTAAGCGGCAGAAATAGGTATCCTTGTACTGCCCCGGGCAATATTTTCATAAGGAGCTGCACTAGGCGATGGTAACCATTTAGGTGAAACATGTACAAACACAGATACTTGCAAATAACGTAAGAACACGCACTCCCGCACTACGCTGCGTGATGCGGTGCAGTGTGCGAATCGCCTTACCATCAGGTGGGCTGGAAAACCAAATATAGCTAAAAATATGCATGCATAACGATCACTGGTTAAGAGTCTCCACACAATGGGTGCCTGAAGATGGACGGCGCCGCCGAGGTCAGCGCAGGAAGAGGTGGTAAGATGACCTGGACGTATACTGCGATGGTTTGAGGTAGCGCAGGAATAAGAATATAAGGAAGAACATTCTTTTTTTTTAAAGCGTTGCCCCACAGTATGGTTTCTCCTATCGTGGGTGCGTTTACAGACACAAATCTTCACACGCACAAACATCCAGACCCGGAACAGCTATCTGTAGGCCATACAATTATTAGTTCCGTGCGGGAATCGAACTCACGACCCGTAGCGCAGAAGCCGATGGCTCAGCCACTACACCAAACGTGTCGTTTGGGGGAGGCCTTTGCCCAGCAGTGGGAAAGTATAAGCGGACATAAAAATTGCTCAAAATATAACTACCTACCCACAAACCATATGATACCGCGAATACCTACCCGAATAATCGGAAAACATTTTTTTTATCATCAAAGGGAAGGAATAAAAATAAACATGACATTTTAAGTTGACAAGGGTAAAACTTTGGACATCTGCTTCACCTGAGACGTATCCCGGTTAAGCTCTGGGCGATCGATTGAGGGGAACCACGACGGGTATAAAATATGCAATTTTAAAAATAAATGATGTGATTTTTATTACGGTTTGCATGATATAGAAGTTGAGATGGGCTCGGGGCTACTTAACAACCGTGCCGATCATACGATGCCGCGGTCAATCCGTGGATGGGTGACCGTTTGCTACATATCGAGTCCCCTCCGTGTCTCGGAGAGCAGATTAAACCGTCGGTCCCGGGTGTAATAAGAAAACCTATGACAGTCGTTACGGGTAGTCAGAAGCCTGAAAATCTGACAACTGGTCTAACTTTAGGATATCGGCATTGCCCAATAACTAGGTTGCGGAGGTCTAATGACAGTCGCTCCATGTAAAATACTGGTATTCAGCCGCATCTGGTTAGACTGGAAGCTAGCCCCAACACATTTGAGAAAAAGCTAGGCAGAACGAGTAAGTAGACAATTTGCTTTTCCATTTTAGTATCCTCATCGGTCTCTTCTCTCGCAACGTAAGATACAATGTACCATCCAATGCTAGATTTTGCCGCACACATTGCTGAAATGTAATATGCAAGGTAACTCGCGTTATAACATGTTCTGTTATCGGTAGCTGGTAAAACTGGACAATATAGGAGGGTAATCGTCAAGAGGAATCAACGTACCCGAAGTTATAAAAACAGTGGTCATTCGACGGAGAAAAGGATTCTATGTCGAACCGCCGAAGAAGTCTGACCTATATCTGATTAGCTTGTCCTTATTTTCTGATCTTGTGTAAATTATTATATTGTGATATATTATGAACTAGCTTCTGTAACTAATCACTAACCCAATTAAAAGTACTCTCAGTGGTGGAGAGTTTATGTTGGTTTAATTTACTTTATTTACCATGCTCCCAATCCTGACATACTGATATTAGCTGTAACTGTAACGATAGATGCACCCCCACAAGAATCTGTTGTATGTCACCAATATCCGTTTTAACGGATCCGTCGGTACTGGATGTGTTGCCAAATGTCAGCTGCGTCGCATCTGGCAGGCAGGATACGATAAAAATAACGGACCGTGTGGGAAGGCACCCATTGTTCTCCATACATTTTCATTTACGGGTCTGTTTTTATTCTGTTCAATCATCCAGTTTTTGATGACAAAACGGAATATGTAAAAATGTGGGACATACATTTTTTACTGGATTCGGTATACTGTCATGCATGTTAACTCGCTCATACAACTACAGGCGCCATCACCAAAATAAAAACGGATCCGCTACATCGGGTCCTGTAAACAGTTTCTGTGTGAACTAGCCGTAACATCGCATCAATCTGTACGGAGCCTAACGTGGCCAAGATAATGAAAAACTCATTCGCATTTTGTTTATCTACCTTCCAAAGTTCTTTATTAAAATAAAAACGAGTAAATTATGACAAGGTAAACCCTGTCTGCCGTAACCAATGTTCAAGTAAACCGTATATTGGGTTTAAACACAATCTTTTTTGCTTTGTTTACAACAGACTTTGTTCAGAAATATGGTCGGGCTTCCTGACCTAGGGTAGGAAAATATTGTAGTTATTACACTGGCTCGGTACTTTGGGACCCGCAATTTTTTTATTCAATGATATTAACGTTCAGGTGTCTGTGATGAGATGAACGTGGGTGTTTGTGTATGTGAAGATTTGTGTCTGTAAACGCACCCACGATACAGTAGAAATCCAAGTGTGGGACAATGATTTAAAAAATAAATAAAAAAGAAACGGAACAGTAAATAAAAATATTGGTGGACAGTTTAATTAGTTGACCTACCTCTATTGTGAAAACAGTACTCTATGGAACTAAAGCTAATTTTTATACAGAATGTAAACGAAATCATGTAATTCCTTCAAAGCTTGAGATTTACTGCTGACTGACACAGATTAACCCTGCAGGGAATACTTTTGGAATCAATAAAAAAAATACAAGAAGTAAACATGTGTTCTTAACGTGAGGCATTTTACCGCGCCGAGAGAATTGCGCGGTATCACTTGCCGCGCGGTCATTTAACCCGGGGAAGCTAAAATGCCTCATGTTATGAACAAATGTTTACTTCTGCCGCGTCTGGTTAGACTGAAAGCTGCCCCCAACATAGTTGGAAAAAGGATAGGCAGAACTAAACACACCCACGATACAGGGGAAAAGAAAGAAAGAAAAAGAAAGAAAATTCATTTATTCAGCCAAGAACACTGACAGCATAAATAAAATAAACAAACAAAGAAAGAACAATATAACCGGAATTAAACACAAATTTTATGCTGTCGTGCATGTCCATGCCGAAAAGGTTACCAACTCAGCATATGCTAGGCGTCAAAACACCCAGCGCTGATTTTCAGCTGGCACCCCCGCAGTGACACACGGATGGCGGTAGTTAATTTTAAATATATATTCTATTATACTTGAATGGATAAAAGTGTTTTATAATGTGTCAATAAACTACAAAAATATAATAAAAAATAAAAACTACTTTTAATATAATTTGTGACAGCTAATCAAAAATATGGCAATTGAAATAGCAGGCGGCGCGGTACGCACTTCCTGTTAAGATGAGGCGTTGACATAATTATATCCATTTTATGTCACTCTTTGCTCGACCACAACCCCGGTAACATGGGTCTCATAAAATGTAAGTTTGCACATTTGGTTATTCAAAATTACTATTCCAATATCCAAAAATGCATAATCTTAAATAATAATGTGAAACAAAAATAAACTCAGCGTAAGGGTTAAGCATATCGAACATGATCTACAATGCTGGGGAATAAATTAATGATTATTCATCACAACATGTCCAATTTAACCGGTGAGAAAACGAAAACGTAAGGTAAGTTTTAAAAAAAACCCGCTCTGCTCTTCAACCTATCCTCACATTTACCAGCCCCGAGGTCCGCTCAAACTGAACCAATCTGATAACACCCACTTTGATCATGATTCCTATTGGACACATAAACTATATGCAGGGTGTCCCATAGAAATATCTGTCCTTTAGGATCCCAGTATAAATTCACGGATTAAATTCAGAATATTCGCCGCGGGACATCGTAAAACATGATTTTATGTGATTTCTGTAAATGGCGACGATTTTTATTACAATTGGATGGTATTGGAGATTTCTAGATATTTGAGATTCGGACTTTTTTTGATGGTTTATGCTGAATTGGTATAAGGAAAAATGGAATATGTAAGTTGATATTTCTTTGAAGTACGGATTTCTTGAATGACCATTGACCTAGATGGTTCTGATAACTGTATCTTCAGAATTCAGGGGCAAAACTCTGTCACAGATCTTTTTATATACTACTAGCGACCCCGGCTTCGCATGGGTGCAATGTAGATACTAATGTGGGGCATATAAACCTTTCTCTTGAATAACTCTATCTATTGCTGAAAACTGCATTAAAATCCGTTGCGTAGTTTAAAAAATCTAAGGGTACAGACAGCGGGAGCGACTTTGTTTTATACTATGTAAAGATTCTAATATTTTGACAGGAGTGGCATAGAGGCGACTAAAGGAAGCATCCTGTAACTATCAACATCTTACTGCAAAAACCTGGCTTTTCTAACGGGCAAATACTCAAACGCTACTCAATTTTAAGTTGCCGTTAATTTCGTGCTGTCGCTGTCACTTCGCCTTAGAGGGACAGTGACAGCACGAGACTTAATGGCAACTTAAAATTAAGTAGCGTTTGAGTATTTGGTCAGCCCCTGTGGCTACGCCTGTGGCTACGCCTGCGGCTACGGCGTAGTAGCTGCTACGTACGTAGTAGTGTACAAATTGAGCTTCATTACAATTGAGCTTTATTTCAGGTATACAAGGTTAATCGGAAAGGGGTACTAAGCCGCGGTCCACTTAATTTATTACTGATGATTGTTTTAAAGAAAGTGTTAAAATTTAAAAATACGATAAAAAAACCATGCAAAATTATTTTTTATTATTAGTTTTTACAAAAATTCTTCATCTCTGCTTTAGTTACGAATTCAAAAAATGTAGCTTCTAATCCGTGACCCCAAATATGACCTAAAATGCAAGCACAGCTGATCATAGCTGAGGAAAGATAGAATTTAGTGTACGTTTTATGCAATCTTTGAACAGCTATTTCTCTTAAACTAATGACTTTTGGGCAAGGTTGTAAAATAAAAGTTATCCATTATTATGGGTACCCTAACCCCCCTTCGGCTTAGTACCCCCTTTCCGACTAACCTTATATAAGAATGCGACGTGTCTTTTGAAGTGGCCAGTATAATAACTATACTGGGATTTAATGAAACATTAGTTAATGTTTCATTAACGTATTTGAGTGCGAATATACATCTAACATGCCAACACATTATTACAGTAAGCGGCTTCAAATGGTCCCCACAGGCTGTGTATTGTCGCCATTAAAACCTCATTCACTGCATAAAGGAGGGAGCTGTATGCATAACCTACTTACGAGTAAGTACCGGTCGGTACTCGTGTAGCTGCTGTTATGTTTAAGTACCTATTGCTTAGAACTATGTACTGTTAGATACGAAATGTGTTTTGGCGACTCGCTGAGTGCCAGTGAGTGTTTGGCTCCTGCGCTGCGGGTTGCCGTTTCGGTTCCCACACGGAATAATTGTATGGGCTCCAGATTATTTTTCCGTGTCTGGGTGTTTGTGTGTGATAACATAATATGACATCACGCCTGTATTACCCGAAGAGTTGGGCAGAGGTGTATAGTAAGAGTAACACCCCCACTTCGCCGCTATATTTAAGTCCCATCTAATAGGGGGCAACCCTATTGCCATCAACCGGGCCCATATCGAGACTCCGGCCTGCTACTGAAGAATTCCACACGGAAAAACCCAACAACACTTTTAACGACCTGGGCAAAGCCAGGATACGTACCCATGAAACAGGAGAAATAGTAGAGTGGGGTAATGTTTAAAAAAAATACTAACTGTATCATCATTGCGTTAACGGTAAAAGGAAAACATCGTGAGGAAACCTGCATACCTGAGAGGGCTCCATAAAGTTTTCGATGGTGTGTGTAGTCTGCTAACCCGCACTAGGTGGATTAAGGCCTAAACGGTTGTCATTCTGTGAAGAGGCCCATGCCCAGCAGTGGGACAGTAATGGGCTAATTCTTCTTGGGCTTCTGACTACCCGTAACGACTGTCATAGATATTCGTATAACACCCGGGACCGACTGTTTAACGTGTTCTCCGAGGCACGGAGGGGTCTCGATGTGTAACGAATGGTCACCCATCCACGGACTGAACGCGGCAAGAGCAGCTCAACCTTGCAAATTATATGATCTGTGCGGTTGTTATTTAGCCACGAGCTCCTCATTTACATTCCCAACAACAAAAATTCCTGAACTCCAACCATATTCAAATAAATATTGAATACTAGCTGTGTCCTCACGGCTCCGCCCGTAGCCTATGTTACTCAGTGATAATGTAGTTTTCTAACGGCAAAAGAATTTTTGAAATCGGTGCAGTAGTTTTTAAGTTTATTCGTTACATACAAAAATAGAAATCTTTCCTCTTTATAATATTATATTGAATACAATCAATATGAGTGTCTACTTCAACCGACACGAGTGTCCAAACAGATTTAAATAATATCATGCCAGCCTGGTAAATGCCTTCGATTCCTACTGTATTGAATTTACATTCTCCCTGTTTCACTGGCAACCTGCCAGTTATGTCTGATGAGTTATAGCGTTCGTATTTGTCTTTTCCGACTTCTTTTTTTGAGAGGAACTTAGCCAAGGTTAGGTCTAGTATTATTTTTGTCGAGAGCTCTCAATGTCCATCCATTAGTCTGGATAAAGAAAGATATTATGAGTGGTAATCTATGGGTTGTGTCCGAGGACTTGTAAGACGATAATATTTTTGGAAGGATTTGGTAGTTATCTATACTAATTTTATAAAGCTGAAGAGTTTGTTTGTTTGTTTGAACGCGCTAATCTCAGGAACTACTAGTTGGAATTGAAAAATTCTTATTGTGTTGGATAGTTCTTATCTTATCGTTCGTATCGAGGAAGGTTATAGGCTATATAACATCACGCTACGACCAATAGAAGCGGAGTATAAATGAAAAATGTCGCAAAAACGGGAAAAAATATCCCTTTTTGAGAGTTTCCGTTGCGTGCGCTGTGTAGAGGTTTAAGTTGCGCAAATATCTAAAAAAACTTCTTAAGCGGGCGGTGCCGCAAGGGCACAGCTAGTAAAGTATATTTGTCGGAATATAAGTCATTTAGAAGATAAAGGAAGGTAGTTATCAAGATGAATCAACGTACCCGACGTAATTAAAACAGTTGTCATTCGACGGAGAAAGTATTCGATTCTATGTCGAACCGACATAGAAGTCTAACCTTTATTATCTGACTAGCTTGTCCTTATTATATTCTGATCTTGTGTGAATTATTATAAAAGACATACAACAGATTTTTGTGGGGGCGCATCTATCATTACAGTTATAGCTAATATCAGTATGTCAGGATTGGGAGCATGGTAAATAAAGTAAATTAAACCAACATAGACTGAGACCACTGAGAGTACTTTTACAGAAGCTAGTTCACAATATATCACAATATAATAATTAACACAAGATCAGAAAATGAGGACAAGCAAACCAGATATAAAAGGTCAGACTTCTTCGGCTGTTCGACAAGGAATCCTTTGCTCCATCGAATGACCACTGTTTTTATAACTTCGGGTACGTTGATTAATCTTGACGGTTACCCTCCTATTTCAAAATTGTCCAGTGTTACCAGCTACCGATAACATTATGTGGTGACTTAGCTCATATAACTAACAACTGACCCAAATCCAATTTATTTACCAAATACCCGCTTTGCTCCTGATAAGCAGACACTGGTCGTAACTATAATGCTATACTCACTTATATTCAATTCTATAACCGTGTCTGCGACATGTTTATGAAGTAGGTTTTATAAAAAGGAAGCCTAAAGCCGCGTATTTATTTGAGGACAAATGTCACGCGACACCTGTCGCCAGGGATATCGGATGGCATCGCGCGGCTTTGTCGGACATATCTGGCAACTAGTCATAGCACAGAAAGAGATTTCTAGCAATATGCATCGATGTCTGTCGACCTCTTATGACGTCGCGTCCCCTAGTAAATACGTGGTTTTAAATTAAACAGCCTCCATATATTTTATCATATGAAAAGACAGAAATTAGTCGGAGGTGTGGGCCAGGATCAAACGCATACTCCCCTACAAGGAAGGCAAGCGTTCGACTGCTAGGCTATCACTATAACTGCTTTTTATAACATAACATCACGCCTGTATTCTTCGAAGGGTTGTGCAGAGATGTATGGTAACATCCTCACATCCCATGCAAGAAACTCCGGGCTGCTGCCGAGGAATTCCACACGAAAAACCCAATAACAGTTTACCCGACCTTTGGATCGAAACCAGGACCTCATGATTAGCAGTCGCGTTTGCCACCTCTAGAACTGACTGCCAGACTGCATTTTTTATTTATTTTTATTATTACCTTTTATTGTTTATCGAGTATTAACTACAGTAGGCGCGCGAATTGAATGCAGTCGGGGCCTAAGGTGAAGCTCCCCCCGCCGTCCGCACGCCTCGCCTCACACGCCCGCAAATGTAGCGCTGTCCTTGTCACCTAACAGCACTAGCGCATTCCCACACGCATTCCTCAGCTCTGCGTTCAATACGCATGCCTACTGTACGATATCGTCTTGTTTTCCATAATCGTCCCCCCTCATAATATTTACTTGCACTATTATCATTTATACTAATAACGCTTGTCATATCAACATAGTAGTCATAACTTATTTGCCATAAAATAATTTTCCATAATAACATGTGTTATAATCATTAGTTTCTATAACTAACACATTACATAATCGATACTTGACATAACCAACATTTAATATAATTTAGAAACGTTTATTGTTTGGTACAAAAAATAATGTCATTAAGGAATTTCGTCTGTAATCAAATGATTTATTACAGCAAACAATCTTTAGATAATAAACAGTTTGACAAAACCGAAACAGCTACGTTAGTTTAGAACTGTGACCACACAACGCGCGAAGGCAAGCGAGCGAAGCGAGCGTGTCGCGGCAGCGGTCGCCGAGCGCCAGATTTCCTCTTTTGCAAAGCAAACATGCGTGGTAGATTAGGTTTATATTAAGGTGAATAAATGTTATGGAAAACGACATTATGGAAAATGAAAAATATAGTGACTCACCTGGTGTCAGAGTTTATACCGCCCATGGGCCTCTGACTTGGCTTCACGTGCCGTCGAGAAATATCTCTCAGGCATGCCGGTTTGCTTACGATGTTTTCCTTCACCGTTTTTAAACAAGTGATAATTATACAATACGCACATGAATCCGAAAAGTCAGAGGTGCGTGCCTTGGGTTCGAACTCGAGACCTATGACTTGACACTCCAACGGACACACCACTAGGCTATCACTAATATACCATGCTGATTCTTACTCACAGACATCCTAAAATAGGCTCAAGCTCTAGTCCATCAACTTTTATGTAGGCGTATTGTAATAAAAATTACATATCTACCCACATGCTCGTAACACGAAAACTTATCTCAAAAAGACCTTCAAGATTTTCAAAGAGTTCGCCGAAATATCCCTTTTATCTAAATCCCGATAGCATCAAAGCTAAGGTCAAGCTATCTTTATACCATTTGAAGTTATAATGTACCCTAGTTATTACGGGTTACGGATTTCCTGCGAGCCCGGGTTTATTATGTTACTTTGATGTTTTTTTTGCTAGTTCCGGGGTTATTTTTATGAAGGGGTTCTCTGATTTTGACGGAATGGTTATTTTTATTGCTGTGCTGGTAAGGGTGTACAGTGTAAAGTAGGTGACCAGGAAATGGCCGATTTCTATAATTTACCGAGCGTTATCGGTAAAATTATTAATATTTTCCCCGTGTGGGGGCGGATTAGAATATAAAACTTCCTTAGCTTACAAGCATATTTATATGCATAGTTTGGCAATAAAAATATGCTAGAATTGGTAAGTAAAATGATTAGTTTTTGACTATAGGAACCGGGTATAAGTGAAACTGAAAGGGGACTACTTAAACAAATATTTTCTGGCTTTTATAGATACAGGCTCTAAGATGGAGCACATGAATCCAAGTAGCAAAGATATAGAGGGATTCTCCTCCACGCGCGCGGGGGGCCCGGCGCGGGACGAAGAGCGAGGGGCAGTGAAGGTGCAGCGCGCCGGCGGCGACGCGCGCCCGCGCCCCGAGCGACGACAGAGCCATCATCGCCACGGGACCGTGCGTACGCGTCACGCCGCACGCGACACACGGCTAGCCCTCCAGTGCCGATCTTGTTTTATTTTATAGACAGATTAAGCCAGTCATGGTAATAATTAAACTTAAGATCATAACTTTATCCGTGGTTGTTATTGGTGGCTCTCACTATATCCAACACTCCTAAAACCCTCTGACTCTTACATACACACGAAGGAACACAGCAAACTGCTTGGCGCCGGACTTTAATGTGAGGGTAGTAGCTAGTCAGGCGGGCCGTATAGATCCTACCACCAAGCATGCTGGGTTTTGTTGAATCTTACAACAAGCTTCTATTATCAGCGTGCGGTGAGGAAGTTTTATTGTAGCCTGTTCCCACACGGGATAAAATAAAGGTTTAAACAAATTTCCTAGAAAGTATCGGAGGCTTTTGCATTGCACTGAGACAATACAGACTGATACAATATAATTCGAATTAGTATAAATAAAAATAAGCGAAAACTACTGCCTCGTTGATCTAGTGGTGGCAAGCGCGACTGCTGATTGTGAGGTCCTGGGTTCGATCCCCAGGTTGGGCAAAATGTTATTGGGTTCTTCCGTGTGGAATTCTTCAGTACCAGCCCGGGGTTTAGAACTGTGCCCGGTTGATGGCAATAGGCTCACCCCCTATTACATGGGACTTAAAGTTAACGGCGAAATGAGGGTGTTACTATACACTTCTGCCCAACCCTTTAGGGAATACAGGCGTGATGCTATGAATAGAATAGAATAGAATGTCTTTATTTGCCAGAAACATGGTACATGAAAAGGTATTATTAAAACATTCAGTTCAGCAAGCTTCGCCGACACAGCGGCATGCAAATACAATATAATAATACTAAACATTAACCGGAACAATTCAACTAAGAATACAAATCATATAAAACATCAATAATTGTAGATCAGTGTCTATACCTTGATGCAAGGTCATATGTATAAAATTTACATGAATTTTTATGAAAAAATCCTTCATACAACAACCACTTTCTTAATACAGCACAATTTTTTTAAAGGGTAGTTGAGTAATAGCTTTTGGCAAGGCATTATATATTAATGGAGCCATGTAAATGTATGTGTTTTGTAATAAGCGAAACTTAATTAAACATATAAGATAAAATTATTCAAACAAGAACAAATTAAAATAACTATAAAAGCTGCTAGTTCGTGCAGCGCAGGCAATTATCAGAGCAATAAAATTTCATTGGGGTATAAAAATTCAAAGTTAATTAAACTATTTGAGTGTAGAACTCGAAACACACCTTGCAATCTTAACTCACGATCCGTGACCAATTTTTTAATTGAAATAAGCGTATCGCCACCTGCGACGCGGCTATTCTGTTGTTTGTTCGTTAAAAATTTTTTTTTTATTGCGGTCGCTTTTAATAGGATAATAAAATATAATAATTTTGCAATTAAATTATTTACATTAATGTATGTACTTTTTGGATAATAAGTGATAGAATTTAACCTTGTATTGTAAGGATACACTTTTATTCTTTTTCTTTTTTATCATGGGAAGTCCGAAGAAGGCGAGGGCGTCTGCAGGACTCTTACCGACTAAAAACCCACGGTGTTCCTCCTTCTAAGTTATGGCCGGGGTCACGGGATTCGCTATTGTATGCACCGCAACCCCGGCAATTGTAAGGATACCCTAAGTTCTGAAGTTTTCTTGGAGTATATAAACATTCATTACCCTGTCAATTACACAATAAAATATTATTTTTCTTCTCTCGTGTCGGTACGCGCTATACTATGAGAATAGCTCAAGCTGTGATGAAAAGATTAGCCAGTCAGCAATGTTACTCACGGGGATGACTACCTACGGTACGCCCGACGTAATTAAGTATCATCACTCACGGAGCCTCTTTTCATGCAACAAATCTACGAGAATAATACTAGCTGTATCCTCACGGCTCCGCCCGTAGCCTATGTTACTCAGTGATAACGTAGCTTTCTAAGAGAAATTTTTTTTTTGAAATCGGTCTAGTAGTTTTTAAGTTTATTCGTTACATACAAAAATACAAATCTTTCCTCTTTATAATATTAGTATAGATATTAATATCAATTGCCGTGCGTCTCGCAAAAACTCGAAAATGGCTAGACCGATTTGATTTTTTTTTGTTTTATCGCCTCGATACTGGGTTGGTTTAGGAGAAAAGAAAATAAGGATAAATGAAAAAAACACTTTTAGGTGGTATTCGAGTTCACCAGGTCATCTAGTAAAATAAAAAAATATTCTATTATAATATTATACAATTGCTTAAACAATTAGAAATTCAGATTTCCAAACATAAGCCATTTATTAACCGATAAAAGTTAGGTACACGTATAGTGACTTCATAAACCTCTCCTATATTTTCATATTTCATCGCTAATGGATTTCAGTTTACTAAGCAACGCTTTACTCAAAGTGCAAAGTGCACACAAATTAGCTATCAAACTACAACACATAGAACCTTTAAGCTTTGCAAGCGTACGACAACTAAAATTCAATATCGAATAATTATCGAACGCAAAATTGCTTTGATAATAGTCCCCGTTTGCTACATAAATAGGGCTGTGCCAACTTCACTTTTAGATTCCTTATCTTAATTACCTTTCGAGTTTCATGTCACTTCTTGTAGAAAAAACGTTTAAGGAAAAATTGTGGCGAAACCTGGAAGTTTTTTGAACTTTTTGGGCTGTATTCAGCTTCGAAACATGGAAATGAAAGCGATACCTGGTGAAATACGGTACTGAATCTTCTTCTTCCTGCCCTTATCCCATACTAGGTGGGGTCGGCACAACATGTATTTCATAAATCCATGTTGTTAGAGGTTTTGGCTTATTGTTTTATGACCGGCCGCCTGCCTGACATCAACCCTCCTTGGGAATACTCGTTGCGCCGTCACGTGGGTGACCCAATGTGCTTGCTGATATTATGCACTGGGTCCCAAAATGATATGCTTGTCAGTCTTATTGCCACACCGCACTCACAGATAAAATAATTCACAAATTATATCAATGTAAAAAAGCAAAAAATAAATTTTATAAAATGTCATGTGTCATTGTTTATTTATTTATTCTTTATTGTACACAAGAAAAATTACAGCAATAAAACTACATTTTAGTGAAGTTATGTACAAAGGCGAGCATGTTGTTGTTTGTTTCATGTTAGAACATCTATGACAAAAAAAATACGGTACTGAATATTAACATTAATATACTAGGTATATTAGAATTTGATCATCATTTGTGTAAACGGTGAATGAAAAACATTGTGAGGAAATCTGCGTTCTCAATTGTGTGTGTAGTTCGCCAACCAGGCCAATGTTAGGCCGGTTGCCAGACTGTCGGGCTTCTGACTTCCCATAACGATTGTCATAAGAATTCGTATGACACCCCGGACCGACTGTTTAACGTGCATTCCAAGGCACAGAGGGGTCTCGATGTGTAACGAACGTACACCCATCCACGGAGTGACCGCGGCAAACGCAGCTTAATCTCGCAAGTCGAATGATTCGCGCGGTTGGTAATTAACCTGGCACCACAATTGTGCCCAGAAAATGGCAATAGGCTCGCCAGCTATGAGTTCATAATAGAGGCAAAACATGGGTGTACAGACTCCTCTGATAGGAGAAACCCTCTGCTTATCCCTTCGGGGATTACAAGCGTGATTATAATTATGTATGATTAAATCTATCTATAAAAGGCTCTGATATCAAACATACAACATCACGCCTTATATGCTCCGAAGGGTTTGGCAGAGGTGTTTTTAGGGTTCCGTACGCAAAGGCTAAAACAGGAACCTATTACTAAGACTCCGCTGTCCGTCCGTCCGTTCGGCCGTCAGTCCGTCCGTCCATCCGTCTGTCACCAGACTGTACCTCATGAACCGTGATAGTTAGACAGTTGAAGTTTTTACAGATGATGTTGTCGCTATAACAACAAATACTAAAAAACAGAATAAAATAAATGTGTAAGGGGGCTCCCATACAACAAATGTGATTTTTATAGATAATGGTACGGAACCCTTCGTGCGCGAGTCCGACTCGCACTTGGCCGGTTTTTTTAGTACACCTTCGTTCGCCAGTTATATTAAAGTTCCATGTAAATAGGGGGCGAGCCTATTCTGTATATCTGATATAAATAATCTCCTTATTCATTCCATTCCTCTACATTATCCATTCCATTGTCCATTCATAGTCGGTACATCACTATGTACCAGTTATGAACTCAATATCATTCATAAATTATATTTCCTGTCATCCATTTATCAATACTGTCAATGCTGCCAGTTAATTCATAATTCATATTTTGCTGTCATTTTCATATTACGAATTTCGCAGGGACAAACAAATGAAATATTATACTGAACCAGCGTTGCAGCACCACTGACATTGTTAGAATAAGTTAAGATATTTTTATGGTATAGTAATAATAAGTAATAATTCTATTTTTTAAGGGAAGAAAGAAAAGTCGTTTATTTTGGATTTTATTTTATTTATTTATATATGTTTTTTTTAATATACATAAGATAACATCACGCCTGTATTCCCCGAAAGGTAGGGCAGAGGTGATTTCGCCATTATGTTTAAGTCCCATGTAATACAGGACGAGCCTATTGCCATCAACCAGGCACAAATCCAAACTCCGGGCTGCTACTGAGGAATCCCACACGGAAAAACCCAATAACACTTTTCCCGACCTGGGGATCGAACCCAGGACCTCACGATCAGCAGTCGCGCTTGCCACCACTAGACCAACGAGGCAGTTATAATAAGTTAATATACAATTATTTAATATATCATAAAGAGTCCATAATTTTCTTTCCTACATAACTGTCTTTCTCATCCCTATAAATCTCACCACTTTCCGTAGACAAAGGAAATGTACAATCTACATATACTCGTCATTCCTAGCCACCGACAGTCATTACCGTCGCAGTCGCAGCCCTACCTACGTCATTACAGTTCGTTAGCCACACTAATTGAATCAGAAACGGTTGGCACCGCAAGTAGTGCGCCGTCGACCTTTGATTTTCATGTTTGTTGCATATGTGTTGGTAATAACACTGTTAGAACTCGTATGGGTCGAAATAAACATTAATTAGATACTTAAAGCTAAACTGAACTGAACTGCCTTGTTGGTCTTGTGGTCGCAAGCGCGACTGCTGAGCATGGGATCCTCGGTTCGATCCCCAGGTCGGGTAAAGTGTTATTGAGTTTTTCCATTAGAAATTTCTCAGTGGCAGCCTGGAGTCTGGATTTATGCCCGGTTGATGGCAATAGGCTCGCCCCCTATTACATGGAACTTAAACATCACTGGCGAAACGAGGGTGTACTATAACACCCCTGCAGAACCCTTCGGGGGATGTAAGGCGTGATGTTATGTTTATGTTTTTTAAAACTAATATTTTAATTTAATAGTTCAGTATCGTGCATTCGTTTTCGGACTAGGTAGGCAGGCACTAGAGATGTCGCCTTTCAATTGTACGCCCATTTCAATACTATTCTGACCAAAATAAATCATAGCCATACACGCTTATTTTATTTATACAAGGTTAGTCGGAAAGGGGGTACTAAGCCGCGGGCCACTTAAAGTATCACTGATGACTATTTTAAAGCAAGTGTTAAAATTTCAAAATTCGATAATTTTTATTTGCATGCAGAAAGATGTTTATTTTTGTTTTTTTTTTTAAGAAAACATACCTGCTTTAGTTATGAATTCAGAAAATTAAGTTTCTAATCCGTGATCCCAAATATGACCTAAATTGTAAACACAGCTGATCATAGCTATGGACAAATAGATTTTAGCATATTTTTTACGAAATCTTTGAAAAGCTATTTCTCTTAAACTATCGAGTTTTGGAGAAAGTTGTAGAACAAAAGTTATCCCTTATTATAGGTACTTTAACACCATTTCGGCTTAGTACCCTTTCTGACTAACCTTGAAGTAATAGTTAAAGATGGATTAGTTACTAAAATCTTATGAGGTAGGCACTGCTTAATTGCCTATATGCAATGCACGCCACTGTCATAGTTACTTGAATAATTTTGTGATTATATCGAGCCGGGAACATTGAGGGGTCTTGGCTACTTACCAACCGCGCGGTTCAAACGATTTGCGAGGTAAAGCTGCGCTTGCCGCGGTCTGTTTGTAGATGGGTGATCGTTCGTTACACATCGAGAGCCTTCCTTGCCGCGGAGAGCACGCTAAACAGTCGGTCCTGGGTGTCATACAAGTACCTATGACAGTCGTTACGGGAAGTCAGAAGCCCGAAAGTCGGACAACAGGACTGACTTTAGGATATCGGCATTGCCCAGTAACTGGGTTGCGGTGGTTTGATGGTACTCGCTCTGTGTAAAATACTGGTATTCAGCTACATCTGGTTAGAGTGAAAGACGACCCCAACACAGTTGGGCAAAACAGGCGGGCTACTGCCCAACGCTTGATGTTGGGAAGTTGTAAATATACTATCTGCGTGTCAAATCTTGATATCGCGATGCAGGATTCGTGACGTCATATTTGGGAGTCGTCGTTATTGTCGCTGTAGTCTGTAACACAACCATCGTGCTGCGTAATTCACATATGGCGTGATAGATGTCGCCACAACATAATAGAATTATCGACAAAAACTGACACGGCCCCCTTCTTTCTGCGCGTGAAAGCCGTGCGCGTGTCGTGAAAGCCGCCTGGGGGATTATGTCTGGAGGATCACCGCCGTTTATTGCAACGATCGATTACTACCCTTATAGGTTACCCGTTAAAATATGATGGTAGCTTATACTACTTCCTGTAAGATCTTCGACAAATAAACGTAAATAAAATACACAAAAAATGCAGTGAAGCAGTAATAGCCTGGCAGTTGAACGCTGACCGTCCTCCTGCATGGACTTTTCGAATTCATGTGCGTATCAGAATTTGATTATCACTTGCATTAACTGTGAAGGAGAAACATCTAGAGGAAACCTGCACACCTGAGAGGGCTTCATAAAGTTCTCGATGGTGTGTGTAGTCTGTCAACCCGCACCAAGTCAGTGTGGTGCACTAAGATGTAATTCTTCTTTTTCTGTGAAGAGGCCTGTGCCCAGCAGTGGGGTAGTAATGGGATAAATATTTTATCTTCTTCTTTTCGTGTGGTTAGTGACTAAGCTAGTGTCACAGTTTATGCCGTTCATGGGCCTCTGACTTGGCTTCACATGTCGTTGAGAAATATCTCTCAGGCATGCCGGTTTCCTCACGATGTTTTCCTTCACTGTTTTTAAGCAAGTGATAATTATACATACGCACATGAATCCGAAAAGTCTGAGGTGCATGCCTTATGTTCGAACTCGAGACCTTTGACTTGGCAGTCTGACGGTCACACCAGTAGGCTATCACTGCTATAAAAATAATGAAATATAAATTATGTTATACTTATGTAAGATACACATAATGTGATCGATATAGGCAGTGTCTCCCAGTCACATAATAACAGCGAACGATCACCAATACGTTTGCCAAGTGTAATGATTTTGACAATATTCCCCCTTCTGACCTTTCACTGGGAGGTAGAGATTCAGTAGAGGACTTTTACAAGCTTTTATATGATGATGAAGACGAAATCTTAAAATCATCATCAATAACTATCATTCATGATCAATGGATCTGCTTAGCCTTTCCCCAACTACGTTGAGGTCAGCTTCCAGTCTAACCAGATGCGGCTGAATACCAGTATTTTACACGGAGCGATTGCCATCAGACCACCGCAACCCAGTCACAGGGCAAAACCGATATCCTAAGGTTAGGCCGGTTGTCAGACTTTCAGGCTTCTGACTTCCTGTAACAACTATCGCACGTATTCTTGACACCCGGGACCGACTATTTTACGTGCTCTCCGAGGCATGGAGGGGTCTATATGTGTAACAAATGGTCACCTATCCTTTGACTGACCACGGCAAGCGCAGCTTAACCTTGGAAATCGTATGACTCGCGTGGTTGTTCTAAACCATGAGCCCCTCCTCAGAACTGTCATTCATGATCATTCCTTTCTAATGATCGTCATTACCATCCTAGATTAACTAACAAAATCATTACCGTTCGTTAGTCTAATTAAATCAGAATTAGCAACGTTGCAAGAAGCGCCGTCGACCTTCGCTTTCTATTCAGTTGCATGTTTTAATTATTTAACAGTTCATTAGGTAAATTAGAATGCTATTTTAGTCCTGGTGGTCTGATGGTCTATTGTTTTGTTCGTGAATTATCTTAATGAGCTAAATTAGGAGGGTTGTGGTTAGTTTTGATGTACTTTTTAGTTTACTTGATTTTATATTTATGATTAGTTACGGTTTACTCGCGTTCATTTTCGGGATTGCCCGACTAGTTTCGGACCCAAATGGAGCCCTTAATCATGAGCTGATCACGCGGCGAGGTCGCGAGTCGAACTAGCGCTGCACCGCACCGTGTAGCGTTGCGCCCGCGACGAGAGGGGCGCGCTCTGTGTTGGTATTGCTCGTGCATCTGCGTCACTTGTAGTGTCCGGGTTGTTGAAGACTAAGTGCCGGTGCATGCCGCGCTAACTATGTCACCCTCCAAACTTAACTCACTTCTGTATCAGACTCAGACTGACTTCAGAGCTGGTTTCCAGGCAGGTGGCAGTTTCCAACCACCGTCTCTGTTGAAGTTCGGATGACGGCTGATTTCGATGGCTTCACGTACTTTTCGCGGCACGAAATATTCCTCCTTCGCTAGTACGGAAGCCTTGTCGAAACGTATGAAGTGAGCCGTGCCCTTGTTACAGACGTGTTCTGCAACTGCCGACCTATTGCTGTCCATACTCTTCATACTACGTATGTGTTCAAATCAAATCATTTTATTTGTGTTAAACATGGGTGATAATACAATGTCACATGCTGTGGTCACATAGTATTTTTTATTTTTAATAAGTAATTATAGTCCAACATGTTTTACCTATAAAGGTGTACAAATGAGTAATCTCCATTGAAAATTAAAATAATAAAATCAATCAAAATTAAAAAAATAAATAATGAATAATAATTAAAATGTCAAGAATAGAAATACATCATGCATAGGTCATAAGTCTAAAGTAAGTCATTCATAAAGTCTTTTAAATTATAATAACATTTATTAATTAGAATCTTTTTCAATCTTTTTTTGAACAACATTATATTTAAAGTTTTGAGTTCTGTTAGTAATTTATTAAATATTTTAGGACCCATGTAAAAAATACTCTTTCTCATAATCTCTATCCTCGCCGCATGTATTCTCAACCGATTGTTATCTCGGCGGTTCCTAACTACTGTGTCAGATAGTCGTGGGAATAATTGAGGATTATTTCTAATAAATAGTGCGATCTCTAGGATGTATATTGACGGAAGAGTTAGGATTCTATGTTGTAGGAAATATGGTTTACAGCTGTCTGTTGTATAAAGTTGGAACATTGATCTTATGCATCTTTTTTGTGCTTTGAAAGCTTGTTGGAAGTCAGGTGAATTAGCCCAAAATATGATTCCATATCTCAACAACGATGCTACCATCCCGTGATATGCCATAATGATAGAATCAGTATTGAGAACAGATGCCAGTTTATAAAGTGCATATGCAGAGCTGCTTATCATTTTGGTCAAGTTATGAATATGCGGTTTCCAGTTAAGTTTTTGGTCAATTGTTAATCCTAGAAATTTAACGTCATGAGTGTGAGTTATTAATTTGTTTTCATGGAATATATTAATGTCAGATAAACTAATAGGTCGTTGCGAAAAGTGGATAATATTAGTCTTATTTAGATTAATTTTTAAATTGTTTATGTCAAGCCATTTAATAATTGAATTTAGGGTGTCATTTATGTCAGTTTTATATAGTTCTTTATCCTTACATGCGATGGCTACTGTGCTATCATCTGCAAAGAGAGACATTGGGTATTTGGTCGCTTTTGGCAAGTCATTAATATAAATAATAAATAATAATGGACCAATGACACTACCCTGGGGCACTCCAAAGCTAGGCATACGCTCATCCGATTTAAACACTTCTTCTCTCTTTGTTTTTACATTAAGTCTTGAAATAAACGTAATTTGTTTACGATTGGATAAATATGATTTTAGAAGGTCTAAGACATTACCCCTGATTCCGTAAGCTTCTAGTTTGGCAAGTAAAATACTGTGGTCAACATAGTCGAACGCTTGTGTAAGTTCGCAGAAATCGCACAAATTGGATTCGTTTTGTCAACGTTTTCCATAATATTTTTTAAAAAGTCATGTATGGCTAAGTTAATGCTCTTCTTTTGTCTAAACCCTTTTTGTTCTAGACTAAGTAGATTACTTTTTTCAAAAAACCGATTAATCTCCGTATAAATAAATTTTTCAAATATCTTTGCGAAAATAGGTAACAAAGCTATTGGACGATAACATTCCATTCCTATGAAATCAGCGTTTTGTATGGAGAATTTTAAATAAGTTGCATTTTTCATACTAACGTTTTCTTAATTTATTTAACAATTATGAACACTAATGTTTTAAAACTTTTATGCACTAATGTTTAAAAACTAAGATAACGTATGCCACTTAGATTATGCTACAAAAGTAAATTTCGGCTAAGTTAAAACAAAAATAGTGGTCATTTCTGCTAACAAAAAAAGGAGTAATTTTTAAGGTATCTTTTATGGTTAGAAAATGTAAGTAAATAAGGTTTTTTTACTATTGGTAGTTGTCTATAATGGTCAATATTCGATATAATATCAAGCAATTGATGAATATTTTAAATCATAGAAGTGACGAGGTTCTCTATTTGTGAGAAAAAAACGCCAATTTAGCCGGTAAGAGCCCGGTAGACCCCCTCGCTTTCCCCGGGCGAGGAACATCCATGACGATTTCCAATTAATGATAAAAAAAAAGAAGAAACGGTTCATGTTTGGTATATTTATTGACTAGTTAGACCGGAGTTTGGATTTGTGCCCGGTTGATGGCAATAGGCTCGCCCCCTGTTACATGGGACTTAAACATAACGGCGAAATGAGATTGTTATAGGTCAACCAGAATCTCATGGCATTAAAAATTAATAGCAAATAGTGGTTTTCATATGGCAATGTCAAAATGTCACTTGTCAAAACGAGTATGACTGTAGTTGATACATTTTCCAGTTCTGATTAATGTTTTCTTGTTCAAACATTTTTAATAAACATACTTATTTTAACAAGGTTTCCGTTTCCATTACAATAAAATTGCAAAAAATCATATATCAGCATATCATTTTGGGACCCAGTGCATAATATCAGCAAGCACATTGGGTCACATAAAACAATAAGCCAAAACCTCTAACAACATGGATTTATGAAATACATGTTGTGCCGACCCCATCTAGTGTGGGATAAGGCCAGGAAGAAGATGAAGAAGAAATTATTAAAGAATAAAATTACAAGTATCAAGACTTTTTATTCAAATTACCCTTGTATTACCCACAAAAAAATTTAATTTCCCTATTTGCCATCAGATTCTGGTAGACCTATACCTTTGCCAACCTTTCTGGAAATACAGGCTTGATGTTATTTTTATAGTTCGTTAAATGACTCTTTTATTCCTTGGAAAAGAAAGTTAATCAGAATGATGAAGTTTCTGTATAAATATCTTTCAAAAAGAAAAAAAGAATACAGTTTAGTCAAATTAATTTATCTATGAATATTTTATCGTTCCAATTTGATAAATATTTCCAACACGAAGAACACGTATAGGGTTGCAAGACGCAAAAATAGAAAAGCCGGACATAGATTCATATTTAGCCGGACAATTTGAACTGAAAGCCTGACAAACTGATTTATAAAAGTAAAAAATAATTGATGCGTCAGTCATGCGTGTCCACATGAGTCGCTCGCGCGATGTCGTTCAGCACCTTTTGGCGGGGCGGGGTTGACCAAAAACCTAACAAAGGTTGGACAGGCCGGACATGTCCGGCTGAAACCGGTCACCTGGCAGCCCTGTACACGTAGCAACCCCAAAAATATTTCAATACAACATATATTTTATGTAAATAAGTTATAAGTACCTACTTACAAAACTTGACTTCTAAGTAAACCGGTCACCGATTGATCTTTATAATAGTTACTCAGTACCGTTACCATGGCAACACTATAACTAACATACAAAGACTTCACTAAAAGATGCATAAAGCCCTTTCACATTTCACGGATCATCTGTCATAAGAATTACTTACACAGTCCAGTTACATATTTCTTTGAACGATGTCTTTACGGAAAGGTGGATGTATGAAAGGTTAGGACCTTTCTAGAACGATTTGTTAGATTACTGGACGACATTAGTTAAGCATGAAGCTTGTTTATTATATTATGTGTATGGTGATTAAAAAGGGCTCGTGAGTTTATTAATAACCGCCTTTCTTTTTCCTATTCGGCTGCTAGTAGATGGTCTTGCGGACCGTTTCTACGTAACCGGACTGTTATTGGCGAGACCTGAAAGGTCTCCAACCAATGGGGACGAGAGTAAAATACTTAACCTAAGCTAACTACTATTACTACTACCATCATGACTAGCTAGCAACTCTAACTAGTAATGAGATTCGGAACTCGGCTTAGGACGTTGCTTGCGAGAGAACTGGAAGGGAGACAGCTTGATGAGGGCTGAATTAACGGTGTGACTGCGGAGTCAGAAAAGACGACCGGCTCCGCGGCTGCGCCGGGTGAGCACGATGGATCATGGATATTAATAAGCGCATGGATAGTGTGATCTGTGAGGTCTTGTGCGGTCCGTTTATTGCGTATGTGTGTGTGTGCGTGAGCGAGGGTGCGTGCGTGTACGTGTACGTGTGCATGTGATGTGCGTTGCGTATGCGCGTGCGTGCGTGTGCGTGTATGTATGCGTGTGCGTGTGTGTGTTAAATTAGATCTTCGAAGGTTATTATTGGTTGTCTTATTTCTTAGTAATAATTAGATACCTATGGTTTCAGTTTATCAAAATACTCATCGGACCAATAAGGTCTTCTTCTTCTTTTCGTGTGGTTAGTGACTAACCTGGTGTCAGAGTTCATGCAGCCCATGGGCCTCTGACTTGGCTTCACATGCCGTTGAGAAATATCTCTTATAAAATACGCAGATGAATCTGAAAAGTCAGAGGTGCGTGCCTTAGGTTCGAAATCATGACTTATGACTTGGTAATCCAACGGTCACACCACAAGGCTATCACTGCTACCAATGAGGAATTATGATTTAATTAATTGAACATTTTTAATCAATATTCAATAGCACAACTTAAATTACAATCACTGAACAATTTTTCCAATCCCAAACAAACTATCAAGCCTTAACTCATCCACCAATGCGAAAAGCAATGAATTATGAAGACAAATCATAAAACAGTGGATGAGTGGATAGAGTGGGGACAGGATGTGCGGGATATAAATCAGAGACGCGCCGGAACTACGCTACGATGATGTGATTATCGGATAGCTTATATAGGGGATATTCCCGTAGTGAACGGGATACTTGGCAGAAGGGATATCTAGTTAGTTACAGGAAATATTCTTTGATTTTCATTGTGAGCGGACACTTTATTCCCACCAAGAAAATTTGTATAAACAAAAATATATAAAAAATCTAAATACCCGACTGCGTAAAAAGTGAACTATAAATAAAAACTGAAAAGAAAAAAACAAGTAGGTACAATTGAAATAATAAATTCTAATGTGGAATATAGCGATTTTAACAGTTGGGACCAATCATTGGGTCGATTTGAGCCGGTCTAGATTTTTAATCTATACTAATATTATAAAGAGGAAAGATTTGTGTTATTGTATGTAACGAATAAACTTAAAAACGACTGGACCGATTTCAAAAATTCTTTTGCCGTTAGAAAGCTACATTATCACTAAGTAACATAGGCTATATTTATTACTGGAATAAAACTTCTTACGCGGGCGGAGCCGTGAGGACACAGCTAGTAAGTAATACGTTCTGGGATCTAATGTAGAACCAAGTTTGGCATTTATAAAGATATTTTTCGGATTTCACCATAACAAACAACATCACGCCTGTATTCCCCGAATCTTTGGGCAGACGTGGAGTAACAGTTACATACTCATTTCGCCGTTATGTTTAAGTCCCATGTAATAGGGGGCGAGCCTATTGCCATCAACCGGGAACAAATCCAAACTCGGAGCTGCTACTGAGGAATTCGACACGGAGAAACCCAATAACACTTTGCCCGACCTGGGGATCGAACCCAGGACCCCACGATGAGCAGTCGCGCTTACCACCACTAGACCAAGAAGCCAGTTTCACAATCACGCAGTATATGCAAATCGATCTCAAAAACATCCGAATAATAAAATCATGTTATATGACTGCCTCGTTGGTCTAGTGGTGGCAAGTGCGGCTGCTGATCGTGAGGCCTTGGGTTTGATGCCTAGGTCGGGCAAAGTGTAATTGGTTTTTCCATATGGAATACCTCAGTAGCAGCCCGGTATTTGGATTTGGGCCCGGTTGATGGCAATAGGCTCGCCCCCTATTATATGAGACCTAAACATAACGGCGAAATGAGGATGTTACTATACACCTCTGCCCAACCCTTCGGGGAATACAGGCGGATGTTTATGTTGTGTAGTAAATACGGTAACAACGTACTTACAACGCGACTTACAACTTAAACAAAAGGCCACAACCCAAATGACAACATAACAATAACGAAGGATGGGAACATAAAATTTTACGAACGCAGATACGAATACAGTCGAAGTTACCCGAACCTAGTTTGAATGTCTTGGGGAGCGATGTAGGACAGACATCCGACTTTTTAGAAGCGAGATGCTGCGAAGTGATGACAATAGTGTAATTTGAATACATTCATATACTCACACCTCACTCACTAACAGGAGCGATACAGAACATTGACATCAAGTTTTTACAGCGACGCCACGGTGCTATATTAGTTTACGATGTGTCACAACCAAAGTCCCTATCAAAATGAATGAGTGGGTCGAGGAAATTCAAGTTTACTCCACGAAGAAGAATAGTCTGTTTAGTTTTCGGCAAGAAGATTGACAAGCATATAATTTTGGGACCCAGTGCATAATATCAACAAGCACATGGGTCACCTGCGCAACGGGCGCAACAAGTATTCCCAAGGACCCTCCTTGATGTCAGGCAGGCGGCAGGTCATAAAACTATAAGCCAAAACCTCTAACAACATGGATTTAGGAAATACATGTCGTGCCGACCCCACCTAGTCTGGGATAAAGGCAGGAAGAAGAAGAAGAAGTCAAGTTGTAACAATTTGTAACATTCAATTACAATCAAACGCTGTGAATTATGATGTTGTAATTAAACCAATAGGAGCTTTATTGTTACAAAAATAAAGATCATTTATTTTAAATAATGTTGTAATTCAAAAATGGTGCGAGACCTAGGTCTTAAGTTATGAGTGTTTGAATATATTGAGGTCGAAATATCTGAGCCAAATATTATCATTTTTCTATCTTTGTGAAGCACTGGGGAGGTGGGGTGTAATTATAAGTGGGTAATCGACCTCACATATTAGGTGCTTGTTGATAAAATTGAATCTGTATACCGCCCATAAATAGTACAAATCTGGATACATTATTTATATAACTCACATTTTTAATGTTTCATAACATATTATAACATCACACCTGTATTCCCCGAAGGGTTGGGCAGAGGTGTATAGTAACACCCTCATTTCGCCATTATGTTTAAGTCCCATAAAATAGGGGGCGACACTATGCCATCAACCGGACACAAATCCAAACTCCGAGCTGCTACTGAGGAATTCCACACGGAAAAACACAATAACATTTTGCCTGTCCTGGGGATCGAATCTAGAACCTCACGATCAGCAGTCGAGCTTGCCACCACTAGACCAACAAGGCAGTTTATTTTTAATGTTTCCTGTTTAATAATTTCCGTATATAGGTAGATGTGCCATAATATCTGCGAAGACCCACAATTACTCAAAACCACGTCTCTCTTTTACTCTCACATTCGGAATCAGATTCGCAACGTAACATAATAATTCTACATAAAATTTTAGGGGTGTTACTAAACGCTTTCCTCAAACCGGGAAAAAATATATAAAAAAATCCTTTATGCATCACGTACGAGAATAAGTGATGGTACATTATCCCGGAGAAAGATGTTTGAGGGTTAATACGGAGAGATTTTGGGATCCCGGGATTTTTGAGGTCGGAAATCGGAGGCTAGTCCGTCTAGTATTGCGAATTTGTTCTGTTTTGTTGACTTATTTAAGAATGTATTATTATTCAACCACCAGTTACCTCAATGACAGAAAGTAAAGCGTAAACTTGACGAAACTTTATCTTGCTTGGAAAATACTATAATCTTGGGTTTTTTCTGCTTTTTGATCGACTCCAAAAAAGGAGGTTCTCAATTTGGCTGTAAGTATTTTTTTATATCCTTAGCTTAAATGCTGCCTATATTAAAAATCTAAATATTTGTGCACCAGAAATGGTAGAAAGTAAGTGACTTTAATATTTTTTTACATCTATTGCACTATATTTTCACAAATAAATGATCTTTCTTTCTTTCTTTCCTGAAGCCTTTTTGTTTATATAATTCGGAAAAAACGTTGCCCCACACTAGGATTTCTCCTGTATCGTGCCTGCGTTTACAGACAATCATCTTTACGTGCACAAACGCCCAGACCCGGAACTACTATCTGTAGGCCATACAAATATTTGAACCGTGTGGGAAGCGAACTCACGATCTATAAGCACAGAAGCCATTCGCTCAGCCACTGCGCCAAACTGACGTCATGTTTATTATTTGAGTTTGTAGAAGCCTTATAGGCATGATTGATATGATGGAATAAGTTTTCAGTTAAATTCTAGGATTGAGAAATTACTGAATTTAGTAGTTTTAACTATACTGGCCTGCAAAAATAAGTATCACACTTTTAAAATTGCAATAACTTTTTAGGTACACACGATATATTTTCGAAACAAAAAGGACTCAAAAAAGAGTTTAACTTTGTTACTATAGTTTCAAAGAAAGCTGATAAAAATTGCTATAAAACGTTTTTTATTTTAAATCTCTAACTTCTATAGTTTAGAAAAAATTGAAATTTTAAAAGTGTGATACTTATTTTTGCAGGCCAGTGTATATAGCTCCGTACCAATTGTTACTAGGTACCTATACGGGAATATCCTTGACAATGTTGTTTTCAGCAAAGAATAGGCCAGTCATTCCATCCATTATAAATTTGTTAGCAGGGATGTTTTTCTCTAAATTTTCTGAATTTCCTGGGACTATCCAATTTGTCTATTTTACATATCGTATTTCAATAAAATAAATGTTTTTGGAAATAAACTGCGTGTTCGGCAGTTTACCGAAAACTTAAACTTTGAATTCAACACATTATTATGAATTAAAAAATCAATGGATTTTCAGAATAAAAAAAAAATTTAATTTTGCTAACTGCCGTGTATCATAATGGAAAAGTTATTTTACATCAGAAGAATTTAATATTATTGAAAAATAAATCATAATAGTAAAAATATTCCGATGTTTTAGTTTTCGATACACCGTCCCTTACACGCGGTATAATAATTATGTAAGGATATTCTTCTTACGATCATAACATAACATCACGCCTTGTATTCCCCGAAGAGGTAGGCAGAGGTGTTTTCAGTACACCCTCGTTTCGCCAGTTATGTTTAAGTCCCATGTAATAGGGGACGAGCCTATTTGCATTAACCGGGCACAAATCCAGACTCCGGGCTGCTACTGAGAAATTCCTAATGGAAAAACTCAATAACACTTTGACCGACCTGGGGATCGAACCCAGGACCCCATGCTCAGCAGTCGCGCTTAAGACGAAGAGACCAAGAGAGTCACGGTTCTTACGATCAGAATTAAGTAAGTATGATCAAATTATTATTTATTTGCTCTGCGATCTATGGACAAAGGTTATCCTAATATCTTGAAGCCCTAATATCAAATAAGCTAAACCAAGAAGCCTATACTAACAATAGATAAGTTGTTGCTTTAACTATCTACTTATTAAACTCCTCGGTATTCTGATAATCCGCTTAGCATTATTCCTAAGTTCACTTGCCAATGAAGCTGTGCGGGCCTTTGCGTTATAAAACAGTGATATTGTTTGGACCATAACATACTATCATGCCTATCTTCCTCTCTTTCCTCCTTGTAGACATCTCACACAACTCATTTTTAACCGGCTTCTTCAAAAAATAGGAGGTTCCGAGTTCGTCTGTATATTATGTTCTATTTATCTATACTAATATATAAAGCTGAAGAGTTTGTTTGTTTGTTTGAACGCGCTAATCTCGGGAACTACTGGTTGGAATTGAAAAATTATTTTTGTGTTGGATAGTCCATTTATCGAGAAAGGTTTATAGGCTATATAACATCACGCTACGACCAATAGGAGTGGAGCATAAATCAAAATTTTAGCAAAAACCTGTGCGAAGCCGGGACGGGCCCCTAGTTTTTTATACAATTGTTTCTATTAGGTAATAACTTTTACAAGTAGGTACTTGTAAAAGGCGGAATGGGCTTCATCCAGAGGTCATCCCATGAAGTTACAATTTAGACCTTTAAAAGAATGTTGTAGAGACTTCGCTCTGAGAAGGGTAGGCAACTCACCAGCAATGCCAGCCAACCCTAACCAAGAACCCTGAATAATATTACTTTTTTTTAAAAGCTTGACCTGGTCGCCTTTGGCCCTTGTCTCACTTGCTCTTACTATGCGCGCTACAGTTAACAGCTGTCATTTAATGCCTAAGAAAAAGTCGTTTCCTAGCAATTATTTTATTTTATTAATTGCAGCAGATTATGCCTACATTTAAAAAAAAATGAAAATGTTTGTATAGAAGAATGTTTAGTAATAACATTTAAACTTACTTTTCGTGGAAAACGTACAAAAATATGGTGACTTTGACCTTCAATATCACCATAACCATTCGGTTCCCAGGTATGGCCCGATAGCTAAAAACTTCGTAATGATGGGAAGAATACGTGGCTCTCGGCTTCGTTAATGGTATTTTTACACCCGATATAACAAAAAATATCACAGAATGCCATATCCTAAAATTAATAGGTCACCCGTATAGCGCACGTGACGCAAACAGACCTCAGATAATCATGTATTATTTCGTTAAGTATTAGTATCTGCTAATGAAACACGTCTGTGTTTTCCTTATACATTACAATAATAACGCGTAAGGAAACTTAATCAATCACCGAGGAAACTTATATGTTACTTGATATGAAAATAGTTAATGAAAGTCTTGTATTGATAGTGTGTATAATGACTGTTCAAGTGAGTGCACTTCATCAGTCATCAGTTAAACAGTGGTATCTTGCAGTCGTACCAACATCATCAGTTGTAGTCCGCCAACCCGCACCAGGCCAGCGTGGCGGACTAAGGAATGATTTCCACCAAACGGCTCGCATCGCATCGGATCGGAAAGGATACGAACGGATGCGGCGACAGCCTATCGCGTCCGGAGGAGATCGACCCATACGACCGGCTCCATACCGACGCTTGCGACCGTATCCGTTTCTGCGCCTAGTCAAATAGTTTCATTCCTACCGTGTTGACAGCCGAAAGGATCCGATCGGATACGACGACAGGCGAACGGTGTCGTACACGCGTCGCAGCACACTTTCGGCTAGTCGCGTGTCGCGGAAGACGCCCGTGGCAAGCTGCTGTGCGTGACTTGGTAATATAGACTTTAAATACTGTGTACATGATTTAATATCGTTTCAAGATTGTAAATTCTGTTTTGATCCAATGCGATTTGGGCCGTTTGGTGGAAATCATCCTTAAGGCCTAAACCCTTCTCATTTTGAGAGGGGTCCCATGCTCAGCAGTGGAACAGTAGTAATGGGCTAATTATGTATGTTAATAGGTCCATTGCGTCACTAGTTCTGCCTAGGTTTTTCCCAATTATGTTAGGGTTAGCTTTCAGTCTAACCAGATGTAGCTGAATACCAGTATTTTACACCGGAGTGACTGCCATCGGACCTCCGCAACCCTGCAACTGGGCAATGTCGAATCCTAAAGTGACACTGGTTGTCAGATCTTCGGGGTACTGACTACCCGTTACGATTGTCATAGGTATTCTTATGACACCCGGGACCGACGGTTTAACGTACTCTCTGAATCACGAAGGGGTCTCGATGTGACTATCGAACGCAAATCGAACGGTTACCCATCCATGGACTGAACGCGGCAAGTGCAGCTTAACCTCGCAAATTGTATGATCGACGCGGTTTTTAATTAGCCACGATCTCCACAATTAAAGAGAAATGTAAAGCGAAATGTCTATGTGACATGCCAACAATATTTACACAAACTACGAATAGATACATTAGTACAAAGCAGAAGCGAGAAAGAAACCACGTCTTACTCCTCACCCTGTCTATAGAAACCAAAAGCCTTTGTAGTATTGAAACGCAAGTCACTCGAAACATTAAAGTGCTTCAGGATCCCTATTTTAAAATCACTCGCAAATCCCCTCTATATCTCTATTCCTTGGATTAGTGTATTCATGGGGTCATGTGTGTCAGTGGATTCATGTGCGTATTGTATAATTATCACTTGCTTAAAAACGGTGAAGGAAAACATCGTGAGGAAACCGGCATGCCTGAGAGATATTTCTCGACGGCATGTGAAGCTAAGTCAGAGGCCCATGGGCGGCATAAACTTTGACACCAGGTTAGTCACTTCTTCTTCTTCCTGCCCTTATCCCACACTAGGTGGGGTCGGCACAACATTGTATTTTATAAATCCATGTTGTTAGAGGTTTTGGCTTATTGTTTTAGGATCGGCCACCTGCCTGACATAAAACAATAAGCACACCAGGTTAGTCACTAACCATACGAAAAAAAGAAGAGTAGGATTAGTGTGCTCCATCTTAGATGCGCTTATCATCAGGTGAGACTAGAGTGAAACGTGACCAAAACAAGAATGAAAAAATAACCGCCAGACTCACATGGGCGATATTTAAATTTCGAGCGTCAATTTTAAATTTTCTGATACACACACCGTAATTTTTATAATAGATTGTCTTACCCATATGAAGATGCCGTTGTAAATGTTTTGAATAAAACGTATTTACTAGAGACGTGTTAACAAAGACTGCTGACTTTTTTTATTATGCTTAAAAAAAATATAGCAAATAATAAAAGCTCAATTAATTTTAAAATATTAAATAGTATTGCAAGTCATATTCTCTTTACAAATTTCACATAGCATCAATACGAGTCGCAACTAAAACCACAATCGTCACTTTTAAAAAATACGAATGAAGTTCGATTGCGAGTGACTCCAATATTGGGTCCCATACAAAGAACCAGTCATTCGTCATCTGTTCCCAAATGTACGCTTTTGTGCTTCTTGTTACACCTCTATTTGTCCTCGGAGGGTAAATAAAACGTGTTAGATTATAGTGGCTTTAAAATTATGCCTGTAAAATACAGGCAAGAGAATCTTGTAGGGGTGAATCTATCATTACAGTTATAGCTAATATCGGTATGTCAGGATTGAGAGCATGGTAAATAAAGTTTTTTTTTTCAAGAAAACGTTGCCCCACTCTAGGATTTCTCCTGTATCGTGGGTCGTTTACAGACACAAATCTTCACACGCACAAACATCCAGACCCGGAACAAGGATCTGTAGGCCATACAAATATTTGTTCCGTGCGGGAATCGAACCCACGACCCGTAGCGCAGAGGCCGATCGCTCAGCCACTGCACCAAATGTGTCGTCAAATGAAACTAACGTAGACTCTCCACCACTGAGAGTACTTATAGGTTAGGGGTTAGTTACCGAAGCTAGTTCACAATATAATAATTTACACAATTTACACAACTTCAGAAAATAAGGACAAGCTAATCAGATATAAAATGTCAGACTTCTGCGGATGTTCGACATGGAATCCTCTGCTCCGTCGAATGACCACTGTTTTTATAACTTCGGGTACGTGGATTCATCTTGACGATTACCCTCCTTTATCAACATTGCCCAGTGTTACTAGCTACCGATAACATGCCTTGGGTCTCATGCTTGTTCAATGTCTATAATGCATAGTTTACACGTTATTAGTGCTCATAGCCTAGTAAATAGGATCGGCTTCTATTCACTGGCACTCGCACTTTTATTATTTATTTATTTATTTATATACTCTTTATTGTACACCAAGTTAAAATAACACGAAAAACTATTTAAATACAAAAATGCACAATGGGCGGTCTTATCGCGCAAGGCGATCTCTTCCAGACAACCTTTGGATGGACTGGAAGAATGGAAAGAGAAAACGAGCAATCTAGGTGTACAAGTACACTACGTACCTACATAATATTACTTAAATTTAATAATATAAAATACATGGCAAAATAATTACATAAATATGAAAATAAAACATAAATAATATAATAATAAACTAATAAATATATGTATAAGAACGGAGGAGAGGAATAAAATAAATAGCAGATTAAAGCGACAAGTAATGCTCCTTCACTGACTTTTTAAAAACTGGCAGTGATACTACTAATACTAGTGATTTACTAATACTTGGCACTAATTCAGCATGTTTACACGCAAATGTCACTTAGACAAACACATTGCTCGCTTGCTCAGGTCGTGTACAAACTATGCGTAAGGAAGTCAAGTTTGGTTACAATCAACTCCATCTCTTATTATTTACCATTATCTTTTTAAGCACTAAAAGATATCAGCACTTTGGAAACAATGACATTATTTATAGGTACTACATATACAGGGTTAGTCGGAATGGGGGTACTAAGCCGCGGGCCACTTAAAGTATCACTGATGACTATTTTAAAGCAAGTGTTAAAATTTCAAAATTCGATAATTTTTATTTGCATGCAAAAAGATTTTTATTTTAGTTTTTTTTAAAAAAAACATACCTGGTTTAGTTATGAATTCAGAACATTAAGTTTCTAATCCGTGACCCAAAATATGACCTAAATAGTAAACACAGCTGATCATAGCTATGGACAGATAGATTTTAGCATATGTTTTACGAAATCTTTGAAAAGCTATTTCTCTTAAACTATCGAGTTTTGGGGAAAGTTGTAGAACAAAAGTTATCCCTTATTATAGGTACTTTAACACCCTTTCGGCTTAGTACCCCCTTTCCGACTAATCTTGTATAAATTCACCTTAATTGGGAATCGAACTTACAACCCCACCCTCCTTTACGAAGAAGAGATTAATGCATTAGATAAAACTACAAACAGTCCATACAGATAGAAAATATAAACAACATTTTATTAAACAGAGTGTGTACCAGGTACGAATGAACGACTTTTTATTCTCTTCTAGAAGTTAAATAAAGGAGCGCTTTGTTTGAGAAATATCTCTAATATTGATACTAATGCCTCGTTCACATCGGGTACAAGTTACGATACGTGTACCGCAACTTGTACCAGGGACATGTGGCGATACACGTACCAAAAAATATATTTGGACACGTACATAACATACATACATATTGAGGAGTTCGTGGCTAATTAACAACCGCGCCGATTATTTGTGAGGTTAAGCTGTGATTGTCGCAGTCAGTCTGTGGATGGGTGACTGTTCGTTACACACCGAGACCCCTCCGTGCCACGGAGAGCATGTTAACAGTCGGTCCCGAGTGTTATAATAATATCTATGACAGTCGGTTTGGTAATCAGAAGCCCAAAAGTATGATAACCAGTCTAACCTTCGAATATAGGCATCCCCCAGTTTCTGGGTTGCAGAGGTCTAGTGGCAGTCGCTCCGTGTAAAATACTGGTATTTAGCCGCATCTGGTTAGATTGGAAGCTGATCCCAAGATAATTAGGAAAAGGCTAAGAGGAAAAGATAAATACATACATATACCCACGCTTGTGATCCTCGAAGGGGTAATCAGAAGTATTCTTCTATTACAGGAGCCTGTACATGCCTGATTCGCCTCTGGTATTAAGTCCTAGGTGCTAACCCTATTGCCATTTTTCGGGCACAATTATGGTGCTAAACTCGTTGTCTCTTACGAGTCGCTTGCCCGGCGACTGTGCGAAATATTGTATTCTTAATGCTTCCACCCGCAGACTACACGGATTTAGGAGCATGTCACGCGTAATATCGTGCGCCATGTTATGTGTATCGGCTTCATCCACATCGGGTACAAGTTGCGATACATGTGTCGCAACATTTTATTCAGGCACATATCACTTGACATGTCGCAGCTCTTGTACCAGGTATATGGCAATGTTTACGACATGTGCTGGAACACTGCCGCGATAAATGTACCCAGTGTGAACAAGGCATAAGAGTAGGTACACGTCACGTTTTATTTACTGAGACTCTTTGACCTACGTCTTTTCAAATTGGTTCAAATATAGAACAGTTAATAATAGTGTTACATTTCTGTACGTTTTTGATTTTGCAAATATACAGGGTGTTAACGAAAACATGTAATTCCTTCAAACCTCGTGATGTACTGCTGACATATATTAACACTGAACGGGATACTTTTGGATTCAATAAAAAAATATTACAAGAAGTAAACGTGTGATGTTAACGTGAGGCATTTTAGTGCAGTCATTTAACTCGGGGCGCTAAAATGGCTCACGTTAACAACACATGTTTACTTCTTGTAATTTTTTTTATTGAATGCAAATATTTCCCTTTCGGGTTTAAGTTATGT
This sequence comes from Amphipyra berbera, assembly GCA_910594945.2. Classification (NCBI taxonomy): domain Eukaryota; kingdom Metazoa; phylum Arthropoda; class Insecta; order Lepidoptera; family Noctuidae; genus Amphipyra; species Amphipyra berbera. The sequence goes on along the minus strand of OU343125.1, from coordinate 18,464,291 downwards.
CAGCAGTACATCACGAGGTTTGAAGGAAATACATGATTTCGTTTACAGCCTGTATATAATGCCTAGATACCTACTCATGCTTTTTTACTGATAGTAGAACTAAACGTAACATTTAGGTTAATTGGAGGGATTGAAAACAATTTCTAATTACTTAGAATATATTTTGGTTATATTTTTTAAGGTGTTCCCTTTAGCGCACCAATTTGAATAGCACCAATTCAAACCATACGAAATAGTATTCCTATTCCTGTTGCTATTGGTGCTATGGTCCTATCTGAAAACCAGCGTAGGGACATTTTGTTTTTTTTTTAATGTCGCAGAATTATGCTGAGATAGGAGCCCTTTTTGGCCTCGTGCAGGTAGTCTAAATTCTTATCCTTTCTTTTTGTAAATATTGTTTTTGTTTTGTAACTACCTGTGTGAGTCCAGAATAAATAATTTTCTTTCTTTCTTTCTATTCAAATTGGTGCGCTAAATGGTATGCCCTCATTATTTGGTAACTATGTTTTTTTTTGGTCTTGTCCTCACAGATACCTTTCCCGCTTGGGAAGGCGTAGGATTAGGCTGGACTCTTACCGAATTAAACCACCACGGTATCCCTTCCAGAACCTATAGTCGGGGTCATGGGATACGCCATAGCATCCACCGGAACCCCGGCAGTTCTAGGTCCTCCATCCCATTTGATAGACCTCTCTAACGTTTTCTTCGAACTGACCATTGAACCTAGTACTTCTTCCACGAAACCAATTAGACAAATTCCAAAAGCATTTCAGGAATAAAAATACTAACGTTCATACCATTTTTATATTCCCAAATCGTCGCGGCAAAAATCTAATATCACGCATTTTATTTTTAAATCAGCTTACAAATGAGGGTCTCGCGATATTTAATAAAGCGATGCCATAATATAATATTCCGCTCGTAGGTCGCTCACGAGGCAATGCGAGGGATTTTAAAATTAAAAATTCTTAGTCTATAGGTAGTGCCATTGGAATGCTGGACACCGCTCTTGCTATTGATTCTTAAAAATTACGTCTGACGTAGACTTTAAAGCGAATGAAATTTTTTTGAAGGAAATTTGAAAGTTCTTATAATGAAGCTGACAGATACAGGCCCTAGGTCAGGAGGGACACCGTGGTGGTTTTAGCCGGTAAGAGTCCGGCACACCCCCCCGTCTTACCCAGACGGGGGATAGTCCATGAGGATTTCCCGACGATAAAAAAAAAAAAAAAAAAAAAGGAACTGAATCCTTACTATAATATAATGTATATATTTATGTATGTACCTATATATAATATTATAAACGCGAAAGTTTGTATGTATGGATGTTTGTTACTCTTTCACGCAAAAACGGCTGAACGGATTTGGATGAGGTTTGGCACACAGATAGACTGTGCCTTGGATTAACACATAGGATACTTTTTATCCGGGTACATCAAGTAGTGCCCCTAGGATTCGGGTGAAACCGCGGGTAATAGTCTACTAACCGATAAATTAAGAGACCTTTTAAATACGGTATGACGTCATGCTCCAAAATTCTGGTTACCTGAATATATATATTTAAATATATTTCGGTACCGATATACAATATGTAACATAATTAACGCACATCCTAAAAGCAGTTTGTTCAGAATCGTTTACTGAATCGATTTCTATCATTTTTATATAGGTAATTTTTTATCCCAAAAATAATTAAAACTACGGAAATTAGTCACACTACCCCTGTACAGGCAAAACAAACTAAGGCAAAAAGACTTTTTGCATTTTTATTTGTATTAATACAAATTCCATCATTCAATACAAAATAAAGAAAAATAAACGTTATTTCAAGAACGTTAGTTTAGTAAATAACAATGCATATACATGTTAAACTAAAATTTCAGTGTATGTATTATGATTATAGCATAATATTCTGATTGGGGTGTTTGAGGGTGTGCGTTAATTATGTTACATGTTGTATAGATACCGAAAATGCGAAACGGTATCGGTACCTAAACCGTTATAAATAAAAGTTTTCATTGATGAACCGCCGCGCCAGCCTGTTCTTCACTAAGAAGCCCCAGATGGCATTAGTATGATTCATTCATTATTCGATGTTTTTCGGTACCGAAATCGTAAAAAGGTTAAATAAAGGGATGGCCCAACCTTTATAAGAAAACGGTATTCTTATATTTTTAAGGTATCGGAACCTCGTACCGTAACTGCCTTCAGTCCGTGGTTACAGAAGCTAACTTTAGTTATACAACGTGTAACAGAAATGCATGGTCATATTATCAACTGGACGTAGTTAAGCGAAAAGGATCCAACCCACATAATTATCGAAAATGAGTTATAAATGTCAAAATACGCCTTAAACTTCTTAAGCCAAACTACACATAATAACATTTTAACAAGTAAAATATGATACATTTGTCCCTTAATTACAATAAAACTAAGAAATTTAAATCAAAGAACCAATGAAGAAATACAGCTTAAACTTAAAAAAATAATATCTCATAACTGTGTGGGTTGGATCCTTTTCGCTAAACTACGTCCAATTATGTTTGCGCAAAATCGAACTGACGGCTTCCACGCCGTCATTCGCAGGAAAACCTCGTCGCTGTTGTTAAGGTTGCCGGCGACTGGCAACAGCATTCTAAAAAACTGTGGCGGAGAGTATCAACTCTCCGATTATTAAAAGTTTTGTGAGAATGACAATCCCTAAACATTAGTTAGGGGATGTCCTTTTCACAATACTATTTATTTATTCTGTCTTCTGCTCAGTGGCGTAGCTTACCCTAAACGGGCCCCGTATGAACATTCGTCGGGGGGGCCCATCTACCCGACTGCGGCGAAAGCCAAATGGAGGGTAAAGATTTTTCAGAAAATAAATTACACACGTCGGGGCCCCTGTACCCCAGGGGCCCCGCATCATTGATACGGCTGATACGACGGAAGCTACGCCTCTGCTTCTGCTTCATTTAATTACTAACATTAGTCATAAGTTATATTATTGTTTACTAACACGCTGGATTATTGTTTTCCGAAAGTAAAGAATTAAATTAAATTAAAGGGGATTGTTTGGACTCTTATTCAGAGCAACATTTGACCTATTAAATAAAAAAAACGGATATGACGTAAAATGTGAACAGGTTTGATCATAGCTGAAGATAGAAGCTGAATTTAGCGTATTTTTTATGAAAACTTAGAACAGCAATTTCTCTTGAACTATTGACTTTTGGGGACAGTTGTAGATCAATAATTATCAATTATTATAGGTACTTTAACACCCTTTCGGCTTAGTACCCTCTTTCCGACTAACCTTGTATACAGCTAGTTGTAGCGGATGTTTGTGTATGTTATGCGAATAACATTGGTTATTGCATTGATCATTTTATCATATATGTTATGTCACATGTTATCATTAGAGTATGAATACGCTTACGATACTAAACAACAAAATGTGGTGACAACGAAAAATGTATGTCAGAGAATAAATCATTTAGAATATAAAGGAGGGTAGTCAGCAAGATGAATCAACGTACCCGACATAATAAAAACAGTTGTCGTTCGACGGAGCGAGGGATTCCATGTCGAACAGCCGAAGAAGTCTGACCTTTTATATCTGACTAGCTTGTCCTTCTTATATTCTGATGATATTGTGTATATTGTGATATTGTGAACCAGCTTCTATAACTAACCACTAACCCAAATACAAGTACTCTCAGTGGTGGAGACTCTATGTTGGTTTTTTAATTTACCAAATACCCGCTTTACCTTCTGATAAGCAGACACTGGTCTAAACTGTAATGCTGTACTGAATTCTATCAAATTCCATAAACGGTGTGTCTGCGACATGTATATTATTTCTACGAATTATTTACTATGGACACTATTAGTGTCCATAGTAAATATTTATATTATGTCCAATTGTCCATATCGTTTCGTGAGTACACGACCCAACACCCGAAGCCGGGGATTGGGTAGGTTATTCTTTTCGAAGGGAAATATCTATTACTATTGTGAGGTCCTGCGTTACATCCCCAGCTCGGGCAAAGTGTTATTGGGTATTTCCGTGTGGAATTCCACAGTAGCAGCCCGGAGACGGCAATACGCTCGCCACCTATTACATGAGACGTAAAAGTAACGGCGAAATGAGGGTGTTACTATACACCTCTGACTAACCATTGGGGGAATACAAGGCGTGATGTTATGTTTATGTTTAACTCCGAGCGTATTATTTCTACGAACTGTTTACTACGATACTGCCTGTAGTTGTACTATCCTGTCGTAACGTGAGTACACGGCCCAACACCCACGGCGGCCGGGGATTGGATGGGGTATTATTTTTGAAGGTAAATATCTATTACTACAAAGTTAGTCGGTAAGGGGGTACTAAACCGAAAGGGTGTTAAAGTACCCATAATAGTGGATAACTTTCTGTTCTACATTTTTCCCCAAAAGACAATAGTTTAGGAGAAATAGCTGTTCAACGATTCCTAAAAAAAATACGCTAAATTCTATCTAACCTCAGCTATCATCAGCTGTGTTTACATTTTAGGTCATATTTGGAGTCACGGATTAGAAGCTCCATTTTCTGAATTCGTAATGTTAACACTTTCTTTAAAACAATCATCAGTGATACATTAAGTGGCCCGCGGCTTGGTACCCCTTTCTGACTAACCTTGTATATTCAGCGACTTAGTACTTTGGATAATTATAGTTTAGAACATAACGCGGACGGATGAACAAAGAAACGTAAGTACTATAATCAAAATAAAAAAATAATAGACATTACAGAACAGAAGTCAGACTGCTTTGTTGGTCTAGTGGGTTTGATCCCCAAGTCGGGGAAAGTGCTATTGAGTTTTTCCATTAGGAATTTCTCAGTAGCAGCCCGGAGTCTGGATTTGTGCCCAGTAAATGGCAATAGGCTCTAACCGGCGAAATGAGGGTGTTACTAAAACACCTCTGGCTCACCCTTCGGGGAATACAGGCGTGATGTTATGTTATTTCTGTGTTTGCGATTGATCGAAGTTTCTGTTAGTAGAATTGGGTCCCAATTCTATTCAGCAAAACGGACTCAGACAAAAGCCCAAAAAATGAAAAGACCTCGAAAAATTGTTCGGTATAAAGAATACCTGGTAACGCTTTTTTTTTAAATTCTAAACTTTAATATCTTTTTAAACTGATCCAGTAGAAACCGTATTTTCATTTCACGCGGAAGTTTTTGGCGTAACGTCTGAGTGAGTTTAATATTTTAACATGAACTGCGATTCACAGGATGTTAATAAAGGGGGGGATGGATAAAAAATATTGCACTCCATCCAATATTACTCATTTTTCCAGACTCATATTTTTTGAGGTATTTATTTAATGAAATTGTTTATTAACATAACATCACGCCTTATATTTCCCAAGGGTTCGGTATAGGTGTTTTCAGTACAACCCGTTTCGCCAGTAATAGGGGGCGAGCCTATTGCCATTGACCGGCCACAAATCCTGATTCCGAGCTGCTACTGAGAAATTCCTAATGGAAAAACCCAATAACACTTTGCCCGACCTGGGGATTGAACCCAGGACCTCGTGCTCAGCAGTCGCGCTTGCGACCACTAGACCAACATTTACTTTTTCATCAAAGTTGTTTTTATTTTGTAGATATTGCATATACAGACAATGCGCTTTGATGTTTTTTGAATAGTTAGAAAACGATACTACTTTGATTAATATCTTAACTTCACTATATTAATTAAAATACTAAGTTAAAGTGCACTTCTTGCAAACAATATAATAATTATTAACTTACTCCATTTTATGTCAATAAACAAAATCAGTGGATAATATAATTTATCTACTATCAAATAATACTTATTAATACAACAAATACATGTACAAATAATAACACAATCTATAACATAACACATTAAATCACCAAAAATAACATTTTAAAGAATCAATAACAGCCGACTGGTAAGCGTGGCCGAAGCTTGCTTTAGTTGTCTGGGCGCCGTAGCGCGGAGCGGACGCCTCTACGACACCGCGCTACGACGTAGCACGTGCTACGACACCGATCTAAAAGTGCTACGGGCCAAAAATGTGATACAAAAAAGTACACTCGTGGAAAAAATTGCTCAATTTAATTTTCTTTTTATCAATAGTGTTGTGACTTGAATTGTGCTAAAAATGGAGTGGACTCTGATGCTGGTGGTCTGTCTTTTCTACACGGCAGCCGGTAACCCTGCAAAAATGGGTCAGTACAAGTTAATAATTTAGTTTCTGCGCGGTTAGCTTATTGCATAGATTGGCAGTTTGACGTTTGGAACAAAGGAGGAGTTGGAAGGCTTATAAATTATGATTTTGATGTTTGTCTTGGATGTATTTCACTCTGTGTTTGATGTGATTAAATATTCTGTTTAACAGTCGACTTTGTATTCGGGTAGGGATGTGTTTTATTAAAAGTAAACAATTATTTATTTAAACGAATATGTGTTGTTACCGCGTTGTTAAATAAACTTTTAAATAGTAATAATATGGCTTAATGGCCAAGAGCCTCGACCAACCTCAATGCGGTCTCGTTAGGTGGCTGGATCCAAGGGCTTGATACAGTAAGCAGTACTCCTCAATACTGCGCGTATTGTAAGGAGGTTCCTGTCTCTGAGGCCCTATCAGTTCCATATGGCAGTTGACCTTATTTTTATGTTTTTAAATACATATTGTTTTTTTTAGATATTCAATTAATAATATAATTTTACTACTTATATGTTGATGTTTAAATATGATAATAAGGCAGGTAAATAAATGTTACGATTGACTTCCAATATAGTGCCGCAGTAGAAAGTAAGATTTCAGCGCTCAGGGCTGCGAGTTTGATTCCCGAATCAAGATAAATATTTGCATGGTCTAAAGCAATTTCAATGAAGCCCATACACTAAAATCTTAATTGAGAAATAAAATTTATGAATATTTCGCTTAAAAACAGTGAAGACCCTATTTTGTTTTTATTATTGCTAAATTATGTAAAGATTAAATTTATTCAATTAGGTGAAGATTAAATTGAAATTCGAATTACATTCATTTTAATTTTGTTTTCATAATAAACTAAGCTTGAATTCATTTTCTTAATTACTCAAGAGACTTAGGTTTATTACTGTTGATACTAAAGTACTTTCTGAGTGTGGATTAATTATTGAATCTAGGTCTTAATTTTGTAGCTGGTTCATATTTTATTACGTCGGTGTGTTTTCTGTTTGGTTTAGTTTATTATAGATATAAATACACACACACACACAACATAACGCCTGTATTCCCCGTTGGTCTAGTCGTGGCAAGCGCGACTGCTGATCGTGAGGTCCTGGGTTCAATCCCCAAGTCGGTAAAGTGTTCTAGGGTTTTTCCGTGTGGAATTCCTCAGTAGCAGCCCGGAATTTGGATGTGTGCCCGATTGATGGCAATAAGCTCGCCCCCTAATACATGGGACTTAAACATAACGGCGAAATAAGGGTGTTACTATACACCTCTGCCCAACCCTTCGGGGAATACAGGCGTGATGTTATGTTGAAATAATTTAACTTAATCTATTTACATCAGTCAACTTTTTAAGCTCGTTGTTTAATAATTTGACGAGAGCAAATTAGTTTTGAATAATTTTATTTAACGCAAAAAGTTTAATTATGTCCAGCACCGCTCAACTTTAAGACAGAATTTATTTTTTCTTTCGTAACGATGAAGAGAATATTATAATTAAGTTCGAAAACAAATGGAATGACTGATATACATTTCAAAGGTAAATAACACATTTCTTTTTTCTTTTATGTAAGTACTTGGTACAGTTGGATACAAAAGCGTATTTGAAATAAAACATTTTTAATAACATCACGCCTGTATTCCCCAAAGGGTTGGGCAGAGGTGTATAGTAACACACATCTCGCCGTTATGTTTAAGTCCCATGTAATAGGGGGCGAGCCTATTGCCGTACACCGGACACAAATCCAAAGTCCGGTTGCTACTAAGGAATTCCGCAAGGAAAAACCTAATAACTCTTTGACCGACCTGGGGATCGAAACCAGGACCTCACGATCAGCAGTCGCGCTTGCCACCACTAGACCAGCAAGGCAGTTAATATTCCCTTTCATATTAAATACTAGCTGCGTCCTCACGGCTCCGCCCGCGTTAGAAGTTTTATTCCAGTAATAAGTATAGCCTATGTTACTCAGTGATAATGTAGCTATCTAACGGCAAAAGAATTTTTGAAATCGGTCCAGTAGTTTTTAAGTTTATTCATTACATACAAAAATACAAATCTTTCCTCTTTATAATATTAGTATAGACTAGCTGTGTCCTCACGGCTCCACCCGTAGCTAATGTAGCTTTCTAACGACAAAAGATTTTTTGAAATCGGTCCAGTAGTTTTTAAGTTTATTCGTTACATATAAAAATACAAATCTTTCCTCTTTATGGTATTAGTAGGTATAGATTGAATGACGGAATTTGTATCAATATAAATAAAAATGCGCTTTGAAAAGCCTTTTTGCCTTCATTTACGGTCCATTTCAGTTTGTTTTGACTGTACCTACAGGGGTAGTGTGACTAATTTCCATAGTTTTAATTATTTTTGGGATAAAAAATTAACTATATTAAAAATTATAGAAATCGATTCAGTAAACGATTCTGAACAAACTACTTTCAGGATGTGCGTTAATTATGTTACATATTGTATATCCATATAACAGCAAGATATAGCTAGTAGAGTTGAAAAGTCAATTGAGGTCATGGAATTATACGTGATTCGTGACCGCCTGTCATGTCAGCACTATTGTCTGCTTTATTTACCAACTCAATTCATATGTCAATAAGACATAATGGATTTTACACACAAAGGTATGTTTTTGATAAAAAAAGGAAGCTACTACCTCGGTGGTCTAGAGGTGGTAAGCGCGACTGCTGGTCGTGAGGTTTAGGTTTTCGTCTCCTAGGTTCGATCCGAGGGTCGGGCAATGTTCTTGGGTTTTTCCGTGTGGAATTCCTCAGTAGCAGCCTTTTCTTTCTTCTTTCTTTTTAAAAAAACCTTGCTCCACACTAGGATTTCTCCTGTACCGTGGCGTGGGTGCGTTTACAGACACAAATCTTCACATGCACAAACGCCCAGACCCGGAACAACTATTTGTAGGCCATACAAATATTTGATACGTGCGGGAATCGAACCCACGACCCGTAGCGCAGAAGCCAATCGCTTAGCCACTGCACCAAACGTGCCGTCAAGCCTGAAGTTTGGATTTGTGCCCGGTTGATGGCAATAGGCTCGCCCCCTATTACATGAGACTTAACGACGAAATGAGTATGTCACTATACACCTCTGCCGAACCCTTCGGGGAATACAGGCGTGATATTATAATATCTTCCCTGTAAAACAAACTTAAACTATTTATGTCATGACTTTATCGCCATACATGCACGCCATTACTGCGTTCGCAAGCACATCCCCAACTGTATACACTACATAAACTGCAATGTACAAGTATTTGTCAGTTATATCGCGCCATTTACACTGAAGACAGTGCAGCGTCCCGTGGGGCAGCGATGTATGACGTCACAACGTCGCTTCGAATTTCGACTCAGAGCACGTTATAGCTAACATTTATTGAACGGTTCGATCTATTTGAGTTAAGTTTTTTTATCATTTTGTAGATGTGTTTTGGTACGCATTTCATTTTTAACCGACTTCAAATAATAGTTATTTGTATCAGAAATGAAGACCCCAATCGGATCGTTTTGTATTCGGTTATGTAGTCCAGTCTTACGGAAACAGAGGTAAATAAACGTTTAAAAAACTTAGAAACGTAGAATATAAAATATATTAGGTCCCCACCTATGAAATTGGCGTTTTTTTCTCACAAATAGAGATCCTCGTCACTTCTATGATTTAAAAGATTCATTAATTGCTTGATATTATATCGAATAATGACCATCATAGACAACTACCAATAGTAAAAAAATCTTATTACTTATAGTTTTCTATACACAAAAAATACCTTAAAAATGACTCCTCTTTTTGTTAGCAGAAATGACCACTATTTTTGTGTTAACTTAGCCAAAACTTATTTTTGTCGCATATTCTAAGTCGCATACTTTATCTTAGTTTTTAAACAATAGTGCATAAAAGTTTTACAACATTAGTGTTCATAGTTGTTAAATAAATTAAGAAAATGTTAGTATGAAAAATGCAACTTTTTTAAAATTCTCCATACAAAACGCCAATTTCATAGGTGGGGACCTAATACTTCTAATGTAGTCGCGGTATTTGCGAAGGGTGGCGTTTGACAATAAACTGAATTGATTAAATAAAATTTCCAGATCTTGAAACTAGAATGTTAACATAAACATAATATAACATAGCATCACGCCTGTATTCCCCGTAGGGATAGGCAGAGGTGTATAGTAACACCCTCATTTCGCCGTTAAGTTCTTGAATTTAACGATAGGCTCGCCCCCTATTACATTGGACTTGTCCCATGTAATAGGGGGCGAGCCTATTGCCATCAACCGGGCTCAAATCCTTACTCCGAGCTGCTACTGAGGAATTCCAGACGGAAGAACCCAACAACACTTTACCCGACCTGGGGATCGAACCCAGGACCTCACAATCAGCAGTCGCGCTTACCACCACTAGACCAACCAGTTATGATAACGCGAAAATTGTATCAACTTTACGGATTACATTGCGTCCCATTTCTTTATTTTACACACCTACGTGCAACATCTTAACGTGCAATGAAACATACGTGCACGACATGCATAGTTATGAGTTAACTGGGGGAATGTGTTACAAACAATGATTAACGACCCGCCACTGAGCACTATTTTAATCTTTTAACTTAATATGTTATTGCTGTAACTTGCGCTGTAGTGATCCTTCATGTTGGCTTATACGATGAAGTAGTTTGTTTCGAGATAACGGTACTAGTAGACACGCTCATTTATCTTTACGAATACGTCGGAGTATAAGTCAGTTAAAAGGTAAAGGACAGTCGTCAAGATGAATCAACGTGGCTAATTATCAACCATGCAGATCATACGATTTGCGAGGTTAAGCTACGATTGCAGTGGTCAATCCATAGATGGGTGACCGATCGTAACACATCGAGACCCCTCCGTGCCTCGGAGAGCACGTTAAACAGTCGATCCCTGGTGTTATACGAATACCTATGACAGTCGTTATGGGTAGTCAGAAGCCTGAAACTCTGACAACCAGTCTAACCTTAGAATATCGGCATTGCCCTGTAGCTGGGTTGCGGAGGTCTGATAGCAGTCGCTCCGTGTAAAATACTGGTATTCAGCCGCATCTGGTTAGACTGGAAGCTGACCCCAATATAGTTGGGAAAACGCTAGGAAGAGCACAGAGCTTAAAACTTAGCACGTACTGTTGCTAGTAACCACAAGCCAATAATATGATGACAAACATTTTTGAAATGAAAGATAACAATACCATGTTTTCTTTTAATAGAAAATGCTGGAAGCTTGCCATTTTCTTAAACTGGAGTTTTCAAACAAAAATTTTACGAGGTGAGACTATGTAAGTTATCCACACAGGCTACCTTTAAAAACATCGCCATGTTTGTTTTTAATGTTAATATTTCTAAACAAATAATAACATAACATCACGCCTGTATTCCCCGTAGGGTTAGCCAGAAGTATACACTTCTAACACCCTCAGTTCGCCGTTATGTTTAAGTACCATGTAATAGAGCCCGAGCCTATTGTCATCAACCGGGCACAAATCAAAACTCCAGGCTGCTACTGAGGAATTCCACACGGAAAAACCCAATAATACTTTACTCGACCTGGGCATCGAACCTAGGACCTCACGATCAGCAGGCAGTTAAACAAAAATGTTCTGCCAATTTTACTATTCAAACTATATTGTTTGTTTTAGATAAATATTATTATTATGGAGTGAAGAAGCACCAATATCTTAAAGTGCTTAACGTGCACATCTAAGCACGAAGAGAATTTGATATGAAAAGAACTACCTATCCAACAAAATAATGCAGCAACGCAATTACATAATGCATAATACAATTGCTTTTTTTTAAACTTTGCCTCACACTAGGATTTCTTCTGTATCGTGGGTGCGTTTACAGACACAAATCTTCACATGTGCATATGCCCAGACCCAGAATAATTATCTGTTATTAATATTCCATGCGAGAATCGAACCCACAACCCGTAGCGTAGAAGACAATCACTCAGCCACTGCACCAAACGTGTCGTCCACACTTTATTGACTGGGTGATGGGTGATCATAGTAGCCCATTATTTTGCAATTTACAGTACAAAATCAGCTGATTCCCCAGAAACCTTCAGAACACAATAACAAATAACATTAACCCAACTTTGTACATAAATCCTTGCTAACAGCAGTAAGGACCGTGTTGCACCGCGGACGCTATAAATCATAGCGTAGCAATTATTGTGTGGGCTGCAAACTGTTAACACATAAATCTAATGTAAAGTTTGTAACTGTGACAGTCCTTGTAACGTAAGATATACGCGGCGATAAGTTGTACGATTTGTGTCTGTCGTTTGTTTAAGACCGATTGTTTCAAACGATCAGTAAAAGTATGTTACGTTAGTCAAATATTAACTACTAGCTGTATCCTCACGGCTTCGCCCGTAACCTATTGAAGAAATACACTTATTTAAGTTGATAAATATTTTTATTTATCCTAATAACAAATACACAGCACTTCACAGTTTCACAGATAGCAATCGACTAACAATATACACCTTAAAATAATTATTAACACCTAGGTACCCCCTACCACAAAAGTAGAGGATCGCGTAATTTTTGAGTCAATATATGGACATCAACCTTTATTATCATTAATTATTAGGTCCCCACCTATGAAATCAGCGTTTTGTATGGAGAATTTTAAAGAAGTTGCATTTTTCATACTAACATTTTCTTAATTTATTTAACAACTATGAACACTGATGTTTTAAAACTTTTATGAACTAATGTTTAAAAACTAAAATAACGTATGCCACTTAGATTATGCGACAAAAATCAGTTTTGGCTAAGTTAAAACAAAAATAGTGTTCATTTCTGCTAACAAAAAGAGGAGGCATTTTTAAGTTATTTTTTATGTTTAGAAAACTATAAATAATAAGGTTTTTTTACTATTGGTAGTTGTCTATGATGGTCATTATTCGATATAATATCAAGCAATTGATTAATATTTTAAATCATAGAAGTGACGAGGTTCTCTATTTGTGAGAAAAAAACGCCAATTTCATAGGTAAGGACCTAATATTTAATCATATTTATAATTTGATTTTTAATCAGTTTTATAATATTTAAATATCAATAATTAAATATTATAAAATTAATATGATTTCCTTCTAACTGGAGACAGACTGTTAGAAGTCAACTGCTTGTATCTTCAATTAATCTCTATTTATTAATATTTATATTCAAATATTGTTATTTTAATCTCGCTGTATTTTATAATTGTTTACACTATGTTACTCAGTGATAATGTAGCTTTCTAACGGCAAAATCATTTTTGAAATCGGTCTAGTAGTTTTTAAGTTTATTCGTTGCATACAAAAATACAAATCTTTCCTCTTTATAATATTAGTATGGATATAGATTACGTAGGATGTTTAACGTCCGTCAAACGCAGAGCGTTGTATGTCTTTTGACGTATGTCAAGAACGGCAAAGCGTGAAACAACACTTATTTTTATTTAACCATCGTTAGCGCCATTTTTAACTGTTACCCGTTAGTAATGTAGTCGTGAAACAACCGGCCCTTAGTGTGTTGAAGGTTTAACTTGAGGTTAGGTAGGTACTGTCGTTATACCTTGGTTTTTTATAAAGTATAACATACTACCTTTTACCCGCGGCTTCGCTCACGTGGAATTAACATGATGTTTTCCAGGACCAAAACTAGCCTATGTTACTCTCCATCCTTTCAACTAACTCTATGCCGAAAATCAAGTCGATTGGTTGCTTAGTTAGGGCGTGAAGGAAGGACAAACAAACAAACAAACACACTTTCACATTTATAATATTATATAGTATAGTATGGAAGTATGGATGTATCCCATTACTGTCACACTGCTGAGAACGGGCCTCTTCTCGGAATGAGAAGGGTTTAGGCCTTAGCCCACCACGCTGGCCTGGTGCGGGTTGGCCGACTACACACACCATTGATAACTTTATGGAGGTTTTTCCTTCACCGTTAACGCAAGTGATAATCAAAGTCTGATCTTCCTCTTAGCCTTTTCCCAATTATCTTGGGGTCAGCTTCCAGTCTAACCAGATGCGGCTGAATACCAGTATTTTACACGGAGCGACTGCCATCAGACCTCCGCAATCCAGTAACTGGGCAATGCCGATATCCTAAGGTTAAACCGTTTGTCAGACTTTCAGGCTTCTGACTACCCGTAACGACTGTCATAGGTATTCGTATGACACCCGGGACCGACGGCTTAACGTGCTCTCCGAGGCACGGAGGGGTCTCGATGTGTAACAAATGGTCACCCATCCACGGACTGACCGCGGCAAGCGCAGCTTAACCTCGCAAATCGTACGATCGGCGCGGTTGTTATTTAGCCACGAGCCCCTCCCTCGAGTCTGATACGCAGATAAATTCGAAAAGAGGTATAAGCCGGGATCGAAGTCAGACCCTCCTGCATGGAAGGCGAGCGTTCAACCGTTAGACTATCACTGCTCAAGGTTTTTATAAGTAATTTTACATTTAGAATTAACATACTTTGGGATTAGACATATTAAAACCTTGAATTGACTAAGGGACAAATGAAGCAACATACCGCGGGAATGACGCGGGACGTCTACGTGAATGTCCCGGGGACGATGTCGCGGAACAATTCGCTCGCACACACCTGCGCCCGCTCTCGAAGCGGCGGCTTGCAACATGTCCCGCGTCACGTAGAAATGCCGCATAATGCTGCGGGGCAGTGTGCAACGTTGCAGCGTCACGTAGACTCAATGTTGGGCATCAACAACGTTACTCAATCAAATCATCAAATCAAACGTTGTCATCAAAACTCAATGTTCCAAATGGCGACGATGCGAAGGGTTTGTTCAAATGGTCCATGTCTTGTGAAAGTACAATTGTTTAGGATAATTATGATGGGACTGACATACGCTATGCATGAAAGCGCCTATAAATAAATAAAAAAAATGATAGTGAACATTTTGTCTCCTAGTGAATTCAAGGTTAAAATCCCATCGGAGACGAGGGACAGCCCTCGATATGCTTGTCCATAAAAATAAAACGCTTAAACTGGACGTACGCGGTACTTAGTCCTTCGTGTGCGTTATGCGATGCTGTTCTAATTGTTCTATTTTCACGGACAATAAACTTCGCCGAGGACTGCCTTCCGTCTGCGCTGAGTTTAATTCATATCTCATCTTATTTTTAAACCAATTATCATAGGTACTTTTTTAACAACCAGAACCGACGGCTGGCCGTGCTCTTTGAAGCACGCAGATCCAAATGTGTGAAAATTGGCCGCATTCAGAATAAAACTTATATTATTATCATTAATGTCTGTAAAACTGTTAAATGTAAGACTACTTCAGCTAGACGACAACGTGTATATTTATAATAAGATTAACAAGGCCCTTCTAATTAATCTACTTTCTAAAAATGAAAATAAAACGAAAATAAATATTTGGCTGCAAACATTAGATTACACACAAACCGAAAACTTATTGATTTAAACCCTATCACAACTAGGTTCTAAGCACTATACATACCCATTACATACCCTTGACACAAACACACATAGTTACTTACAACATACACTATTACACACTCACACACATACTCTTTGATGATTATAAGATTCTGATGATTGTTTTTTTTTATAGCATAAATACTAATGTAACAAATATGGGAGAAGACACTGATTCCTGTAACTCAGGTTACAACTTAGCTCAGAAGTCAGGACTTCAATGTGTAAATGTAACATTGTACTATGTCATAAAAAATATGATTATGTTATTATTATAATACTGGCTTTGAACGACAGTTTAGCTACTCTCGCTCTTTTCCCAGCATAATAAACGCAAATGTAAAGCAATCGAAAGCCACCACTAACACAATTCCTACAAACATACATCTTATATTCTGAAACCGCCACAATTCCAGGAACGTCGGAATCCCGCCATTCAACACGCCGTTCCGCCTGTGAACTATAATATAATAACAATAATTTCGCTAAAATGCGCTCTGTACACGACGACAGTTCCAAATCTTACATTAGTGCGATTGTTTGTAGGGAACACACGGGCGTGGAATTGGTGCGTGCCGTTTTTCGAACCGTAATATTCATTGTATTCGAAGCGATAATATTATTGAAACTAAGAAAAAATGTATTACAACACAAAAAATATTAAATTATAAAAAAAAATAACACGCAGATTACCCTTAATAATAAAACATAAACTGCAAACAAACATATTATATTGCTTCAAACCGCTAGTAATCTGTCGCGATTTTTAAATCTTTAATGATCTTAATAAGTAGTATGTACTAGTCATCTTAAATATAATATTAGTGAAAGAATAGAAATTAAAATTATCCTTAATATCGAATAAAATTTGTGTTTTTTGTGTTAATAAATGTAATTGAATCATAATTTTGATGTGATTAAAATCTATTTTAATCGTCTTTTCATGTTGCTATTCAGCTTTGGCTTGCAAGCAGGACTTAGTCACATATCAAACAGTGGTGTGCCTCATATGACCAACATTTTGTTTTAGGTTACTTAACTAGCTTAGCAACTCTAACCTAACCTTAGGATATCAGCAGTGCCCTGTAACCGGGCTGCCGAGTTCTGATGGCAGTCGCTCCGTGTAAAATACTGGTATTCAGCTACATCTCATCATCGCAACATAGTTGGAAAAAGGCTAGGTAGAACAACTAGCGTAGCCACTCTCTTTATTCAATTTATCACCTTCCTGGTCTACCGCCAATATAGCAAAAAAAGATAGGTCTGTCAATAAACCGCGGTGACATCCCTTCCCCCAATCCGTGTTTTTCCATTGAAACATTTCAACAAGAAAGCTCGTGGAAAACAAACTGCGGGCGCGACCCTTTCCCTCCACCGTATATTTTCATTGCTCGCCGTCTATTGTTTGACATCTGACTGAAACGTTCATGTAATTTGGTATAATAACATTTGCCTACGTCGTTCTGCATAATTGAGTATGTACGTATATATTAAAGCATTTATTTACATAATGCGTATTCATAATTTAAGTTCAGCTTAAGTAAATACGATTTAACTGGCGACACACCGCTTAAGTCCCACATTTTTGAGCAAACGTGAAAAGATAATACGACAATTTTATTCATCTTGATAAAACGTTCCACATTTAAAAGGACGAATTATTAAAGCGTGTATCTTTTGTTTTATGATACCCTGGTACTGGTTTGTGAATAAAATTTCATTTTAGAATAAAATTTATTTTTCTTCGCATTTTCTATTAGTCTACAGCTTCAATAATAAACCTATATTTACCTAATTTATTATATAATTTTACATTGTGTTACGCTTTACATTGTGTTACGTTTTTCATTGTGTGACGCTTTTAAACTAATGTTTTAAAGATATGTTTATAGCCTTTTCGCATATTATGTTTCATAAATACATTTTGAGATTTCTTAGTAAATTCATAGGCTTCCTATTATTGTAAGGTATCTATTTTGCCAGCAGGCCGTACAAATAACTGGTAGAACAATTTTACTGTAAACTATACAATAATAATACATATATCTATCTATCTAGCCTTTTCCCAACTATGTTGGGGTCAGCTTCCAATGTAACCAGAAGCGACTGAATATCAGTATTTTACACGTAGCGACTTCCAACAGACCTCCGCAACCTAGTTACTGGGTAATGCCGATAATCTAAGGTAAGACCGGTTGCCAGACTTTCGGGCTTCTGACTACCCGTAACGACTAACATAGGTATACGTATGACAGCTGAGACCGACTGTTTAACGTGCTCTCCGAGTCACGGAGAGGTCTCGATTGTAAATAATAATAACAGTATATAACAATAGTTTTTTCTTACCCCATACATAAACGGATGTTAGATGCGCTAGAGTCGTTCGTTACACAATCGTTAATCAGTGCCTAAGGTCGAATCGTCTCGATTTTACTATCAAAGGAAAATAAATTGTTTGCTTGTGTTGCGAGGTCACGACAAATCTTGAACGCAAAGCGAATCTCGTCAAAGAAACTTAAAGATAAAATAAATGTAAAGAAAAAGTACATTTAAAATATATTAGAATATGCATTAGCTTCCATCCTAACCAAATTGATTGCTAATGCTTTCAAAATCCCTCTCAGAATGGACATGGACAACACGAAACACTTGAAGTGAATTAATGGATTCCAACTGACAGAATGGAATTTCAATTACCATTAGTGAATCAATTGAATGCCGGAAAATCTTGCTGGGTTAACGCATAAATGCTGTAATAACGTTTATTTTGCTTTTGACCTTTGCTAAGGGAGAAAGATATGTAACTTTTCTCACATAGGACTGTGTACTATACGGCCGAAATAAGTAACAGCTAGTTCACACAGAAACTGTTTACAGGACCCGTTTTAGCGGATCCGTTTTTATTTTGGTGATGGCGCCTGTAGTTGTATGAGCGAGTTCACATACACGACAGTATTCCGAATCAAGTAAAAAATACTGGATCCGTTATTATTATCGTATCCTGCCTGCCAGATCGACGCAGCTGCCATTTGTTTAACTGATCTGTCGGTACAGATGTGAACAACACATCCAGTACTGACGGATTCGATTAAACAGATTTGTTAAAACGGATCCGCTGTGTGAACGGGCTCTTAGCTGAGGCTTTCCAAACTTTCACGCATGTATACTCATCAAGAAAAGTGTTACTGTAAAATAACCAGATAAACTTAAGATCCCAAGATTATGATAATATGTTCTACCTAGCCTTTTCACAACTATTTTGAGGTCAGCTTCCTGTCTAACCAGATGCCGCTGAATACCGGTATTTTACACGGAGCGACTGCCATCAGACATCCGCAACTCAGTGGGGATAACCTTAGGTTAGACCGGTTATCAGATTTTCGGGGTTAGAAAGAAAGAAGAAAGAAAGAAAAGTTATTTAGGTTCTGACTTCCTTATTAAAAGTAAAAAAAACCTTTTGCGTAGAACGTTTTTATCTTGCAGTACCCCTGCAATATCAGGATTTGAGGGTTTAAGGTTGATTTTATTATAATGTTGTATTGTCATGGGAATTGAATTTGTGTGCGAAGTTTCAGGAGAATCGGTTATGCAGAAGTAGTTGTAAAATCTGTCGCAAGATTTGAATCAAACAAAAAAACAAATACAAGGTTAGTCGGAAAGGGGGTACTAAGCCGCGGGCCACTTAAAGTATCACTGATGACTATTTAAAGCAAGTATTAAAATTTCAAAATTCGATAATTTTTATTTGCTTGCAAAAAGATTTTTATTTTAGATTTTTCTGAAAAATATCATAATGTTTTAGTTATGAATTCAGAATATTAAGGTTCTAATCCGTGACCCCAAATATGACCTAAATTGCAAAAAAAACATTTAATCATAGCTATGGACAGATAATTTTTAGCATATTTTTTTTCAAAATCTTTGAAAAGCTATTTCTCTTAAACTATCGAGTTCTGGGGAAAGTTGTAGAACAAAAGTTATCCCTTATTATGGTTATTTTAACACCCTTTCGGCTTAGTGCCCTCTTTCCGACTAACCTTGTATAAGAAGTGAAGCTAATTAAAACCGTTAAAAAACACACAATCCGTACAGATTTTTCCGTTTTCCTACAATAAATTCATTTTCTTTTTTTATCTAAATAAATTGGTTTACTGTACACTCACGTACAGCGTTCAACGAACTCATATGACTTAATATTTCTTGAATCTCCGTAACGAGCCTCATTGATGTGGAATCTCGCTGTTTTCACGTATACATACATGTGTGATGATGTTATTCTGTGAACTGTGCGCAATTTATATGTGAAAATAAAATATCCTTCATTTTCTTTTTTAAGCCTATTTACCCTTCTTTTTACTTACAGAGTATTATAATCATTCGTTTGATAACGAGCTACTTCAAGCATGTAAGAGGCTAAGAGCCCGTTCACACAGCGGATCTGTTTTAACGGATCCGTCGGTACTGGATGTGTCGGTCACATCTGTACCGACGGATCAGTTAAATAAATGGCAGCTGCGTTGCATTTGGCAGGCAGGATACGATAAAAATATCGGATCCAGTATTTTTTACTGGATTCGGAATACTGTCGTGTATGTGAACGCGCTCATACAACTACAGGCGCGATCACCAAAATAAAAACGGATCCGCTAAAACAGGTCCTGTAAACAGTTTCTGTGTAAACTAGCTTTAAGAGTGTGTTCCGTTTAAAGCAGGACTTCTCATATTCGCAAATTTTTGGGATCCTATCCTACTTCCTATGATGTTTGTGAGTTTATGAATTTGAATATTTGTTAATCAATCACGCCTTAACAGCTGAAATTTGGCACATGGGTAGACTGTGATCTGGATTAGGACATAAGATTGATAAAGACATTAGGACTTTTTATCCGGGTACATGAAGTAGTTCCCCTAGGAGGAGTGAAACCGCGGGCAACAGCTAGTATTGTATATTTTAATACGTATATCTAGTGGTGTTATCAGTATAAAAGTGGACGCTGGTGCATACCCATCCTGTTGATCTAAAGCTAGTGGTTTCAACTGAATGCAAGGACAAAGGAGATTACCCTTTCTGGGATACCTATAAAAAAAGTTTGGTGGATATTTATTTATTTATTTATACTTCTATGCACTATTGTGGTACATAAGGCGGACTTAATGCCATAAGGCATTCTCTACCAGTCAACCTTAGGGTTAAAAAGAAAAGCATCAAAATACGTAGGTACAGGAAAAAGATGAGTTGACAATTTTGGACTGAATATATTAGGAAATCAAAAGTGAAATATAAATTACATAAAATACATATATACAAATAATAAAATATATAGATATTACAATATATATATATATATATATATATAAATAAAACAAAAGTTCAAGTGAAATTTATTACATACATTGGTGATGAGGAGGAATATTTTGACGCCTAAGTGATATTTTTGAATAATTTGTATTTTAATAATTTTGTATATAGGTAGTTAGTTTTGTCTTTAGATTTGTATGTTTTTAGTTTAGTTTTATATTGTATATATTAGGTTTAAATGTAGGTAAATGATATTTGTGTATAGATAAATAATTTAATTGTATAATATATATATATATATATATATATATATATATATCAATTACAAAACGTTATGAAAAACTTAATGCAATTATGACGAAGACTAAACTAGATGTTATGTATATTAATATAACGTTGTAATTTCTAAAGATTAATTTAAAACTAACCGCCTCTCTTTTAACTGCTTCGTTAGTCTACTGGTGGGAAGCGCGACTGCTGATCGTGAGGCCCTAGGTTCGATCCCCAAGTCGGGCAAAGTGTTATTGGGTTTTTCTCTGTGGAATTCTTCAGTAGCAGCCCGCAGTTTGAATTTGTGCCCGGTTGATGGCAATAGACTCGCCCCCTGTACATGGAACTTACACATAACGGCGAAATGAGGGTGTTACTATACACCTCTGTCCAACCCTTCGGAAAATACAGGTGTGATGTTATGTTATATGTTATTTTAAAAGTATACCGTTTTGCCGTCCTAACGTACATGCTTCTTCTCTCGTTGTGAAACGATTAGCCAGTCAGCAAGGTTGGTAGTGGGGCTGACTGTTGTGAAATAGAATTTGCACAACTAAGATTGAGCATAATAACATGTTAGTAGTTTATACCAAAACCTAGTTGTATTATTTTTGGCTAGCACTGTAATAAACCTAAAAGTTCCCTGGCCTACATACGAGTACATGGGTAGCACACGAAAATAAAAATTATGCAGCGCCATAAACAAGCCCAATTTTACTTATTAATAGCTCTTCCCATTATAATTTAAGTACTTACTTTAACAACTTGCAATTTTACTGAAAACACTTTTATTAAAATGTAAATTCGAGAGCGTTCAATATAGGGTTGTTCACCTCGCAATAAAATGTGATACAAGTAAGTATTTTATTCTTTTCAGCGACAAAGCATTGTATCTATACTAATATTATAAAGCTGAAGAGTTTGTTTGTTTATTTGAACGCGCTAATCTCAGGAACTACTGGTTGGAATTGAAATAATCTTTTTGTGTTGGATAGTCCATTTATTGAGGTAGGTTATAGGCTATATAACATCACGCTACGACCCATAGGAGCGGAGCATAAATGAAAAATGTTGCAAAAACGGGAAAAATGTCCACCCGTGCGAAGCCGGGACGGGCCGCTAGTCTCTTTATATGACTCTGTGCTGAATTTCAAGGAAGAGAGTTAAGTGTTTTTGTAGTTTTGGTAGTAATAGAGAGAGAATACTGCCTGACTGCCTTGTTGGTTTGGTAATCGCAAGCGCGACTGCTGAGCATGGGGTCCTGGGTTAGATCCCCAGGTCGGGCAAAGTGTTATTGGGTTTTTCCATTAGGAGTTTCTCAGTAGCAACCAGGAGTCTGGAGTTGTGCCCGGTTAATGGCAGTAAGCTCGCCCCTTATTACATGGGACTTAAACATAACTGGCGAAACGAGGGTGTACTAAAAACACCTCTGCCGAACCCTTTGGGGAATACAAGGCGTGATGTTATGTTATGATGTTTAGAGAGAGAAAAAAAGCCAGATATAAGTGGGAGTGGGCTCGTCATATCATTCAAATGCTCCCGGACAGATGGGCAAAGATCGTCACTCACTGGATTCCTGAAGGAAGACATTGTTGACGACACGTTTGGTGTAGTAGCTGAACGATTGGCTTCTGCGCTACGGGTCGTGGGTTCAATTCCCGCACGGTACAAATATTTGTATGGCCTACAGATAGTTGTTCCGGGTCTGGGTGTTTGTGCATGTGAAGATTTGTATCTGTAAACGCACCCATGATACAGGAGAAAGGTGAGAGGTCTGGGGGAACGTTTTTTTTAAAATATATAAACAAAAAGGCCACATAACATCACGCCGGTATTCTCCGAAGGGTTGGGTAGAGGTGTTTACTAACACCCTCATTTCGCCGTCATGCTTAAGTCCCATGCAATAGGAGGCGAGCCTGCCGGGCACAAATCCTTACTCCGGGCTGCTACTGAGGAATCCCACACGGAAAAACCAAATAACATTTTGTCCGACCTGGGGATCGAACCCAGGACCTCACGATCAGCAGTCGCGCTTGCCACCACTAGGCCGAGAAGGCAGTTAAAACCGAACAAATTCACAATATTACCACGCACACAAACACGCTACACAAATAATACAATTTTCCTTCAACCCACCTACTTCTTCTTTGTAACCAAACTTCAAATGTTCTGATTCAACAGAAAAGACAGGAAAAACATGTCAACCTGATAACATCAAAGCTCCCTACACATCAGTCTTGTTATTTGTCACGGCAGCATCAGGAACAAATCAAGGAACATGTTTATCTGTCACGCGGTTATATTTTTCACGCGCCCTTTGACCTGAGCTATGCGTGACCGGTGTACTGAGAGGCATAGAATAAGTTGGTAAGACGTGACATTTATTAAATCTGAGTTGACGTGACAAGCGATGGAAGTGTTTTGTTAGCTTTAATATAAGGGACGTTTTTATGTGCAGGACTTGTAAACAGTTAGTTATACAGGGTTACTGGTAACTCGACGTATTCCTTGAAGGACATTATAGAAGGGTTGTAATGCAACAAATTCAGCTACCAAATGTTCTACCGAAATTCAGTAGATTTTGAGATATTTTTTTTACATTTTTGTTTAAAAATTCCTGATTCAACCATTGGAAGCCTATTTAAAAATAATGTATAGCTCAAATGTATTGAAATGTAAGTTTTGTTTGTTTCTATTGACATACCTTTTTGAATGACTTATAACATTAGGCGCAGTATTTTTTTTTCCACTAAACTGCCTTGGTACTTTATCTATGAACTAAAAGTAAAAATTAAGAAAAATTTAATATTTAATTAGTTATCGTTGCAAAAGTGTTTGGTATTTTTGAACTTTTGATTATCAACGATGGCATCAGTTATGGTAAAAACTAAAATTCCAATACATTCGCGCTGTACGTTATTTTTAAATAGGTTTTAACCTTGTGTAAAATAGTGGTATAAAGCCGCATCTGGGTAGACTAGCTGCTGACCCCAACGTAATAGAGATAAGGCTAGGAGAAACATAATATACTTATCACCATTTCTAGATCGACACGTAAATGCTTACCAATTATTTGTAAGAACACCAGCTATTTAAAATATTTAAAAAATCAAGGAACAAATCGTCCTACTAGCCTACGTGCCCGCTAAACTAACCAACAAAACAATATCGCAATACTTACAAAACCAAACGTAACTACAATTACTTAAATCACAGTCCCCCCTTCCCCCACCGTCGCATCTGTTGATTACCTACTCTGTGCCCCTCTTCCGTTGTGAGCGCGTCACTCAGCGTCCGTCCCCGTCCTTTGTTACACGTCGTGAATTTTGATGGCCCTCTAATTTATTTAACTTTTCTGTAATGTTTTATGGACATAAGTCACGTTGACATGTGTTTTAAGGCATGGTCAGATAGAGAGCGTGGCTGAGTGTGATATTCACGTCGCGTGTTGATCGCGTGCTCTTGGCGTGTGATTTACTATGACAATGTATAGAAGACGCCACACAGAGACTGCCACGTCTTATTCTTCTTTTCGTGTGGTTAGTGACTAAGCTGGTGTCAGAGTTTATGCCACCCATGGGCCTCTGACTTGGCTTCACATGCCGTCGAGAAATATCTCTCAGGCATGCGCGTTTCCTCACAATGTTTTCCTTCACCGTTTTTAAGCAAGTGATAATTAAACAATACGCACATGAATCCGAAAAGTCAGAGGTGCGAGCCTTGGGTTCGAACTCAAGACCTATGACTTGGCAGTCCAAAGGTCACACCACTAGGCTATCACTGCTAGTATTACTAACCACGTGAAGCTTGACGAAGTGTCGAGTGTTGATCGCGTGCTCTTGGCGTGCGAATTACTATGACAATGTATAGAAGATGCCACACAGAGACTGCCACGCCAAACTTCGCGTGGCAGTCTCTGTGTGGCATCTTCCATACATTGTCATAGTAATTCGCACGCCAAGAACACGCGATCAACACGTGACGTGAATATCACACCCAGCGACGCTCACTGTCTGACCAGGCCTTTAGAGATCCTGTGACGTAATAAGAGGAAGTAAAAAGCTAGCGTTTGTTCGTACTGATGTTTTTACTCTGTGTGTTTGGGGTGTTAGAAAGTTGTATGGAATGTTGGCCTTTGATGTGCTTTGGTTCCATTTGCTTTGGCGAAGGGTTAACCAAGCCAGCATTTTTTTAACCGGACCGCGTGGCAGCCAATGCTAGATTTTTCGCGCGGACATATGGACCGCATTGCGCGCTTGGCGTCCTCACCAGATTATAGGTGCTAAGTGAGGCATCCGGCAGTATGACCGCAGCTTTACAAGAATAAAAATCATTTATCAGTAAAGAAATTAAGAATAGAATAGAATATACTTTATTGTACACCAACATTGTAACACAGCTCTTATACAATAACAAACATTAAAGGGTACAATGGCGGTCTTATCGCTGATAGCGATATCTACCAGACAACCTTTGGATGAACAGGAAGTCAATGAATAAGATAGAGGGGGTAGTCCATGGTGTACTGCTGCAAAATATATACTACACACCATACAAAGACATAATACTTACATATATATATATATATATATATAAATATTGTAATAGGTATATATATATGATATATAATTATGTGATAGGGAAAACAAGGTAGACTGATGATGAGGTACTGATTTATGAGGAATTAGAAACGTGTTGAGAGAAGAAATGATCTAAAACTAATTTTTTAAAAGAATCCAGTGAGAGTGAGCTTGACTTATTGACATCGGCAGCGCATTCCACAAACGTACAGCTTGGACTGTGAACGATTTGTCATAGAATTTGGTAGAATGCGAGGGCATCGAAAGTCTCAAATTTTCCGATGATCTTAAGTCTCTAGTATGAGTGTCATGAAGGAACTTAAAACGTTCTTTGAGATAAGGGGGGGTTGCAGGGATGAACAGAACACTGTAAAGCAATGATAATATATGAGCATTCCGGCGAAGGCGGATTGGCAGCCACTTAAGATACTTTTATTGACGGCCTTGTTGGTTGCAAGCGCGAGTGCTGAGCATGGGGTCTTATATTCAATCCCCAGGTCCGGCAAAGTGTTCTTGAGTTTTTCCAATAGGAATTTCTCAGTAGCAGCCCGGAGTCTGGATTTGTGCCGGGTTAATGGCAATATTTATTTATTTTTATTTATTTATTGACCAACTTATACTGACAGTTTAATACTACACATATAAGTTATAGGTCTATAGGCTCGCCCCCTATTACATGGGTCTTGAAACATAACGGCGAAATGGGGGTGTTACTATACACCTCTGCCCAACCCTTCAGGGAATATAGGCGTGATATTATGAGATATTAAGAGGTCGTGTAGGATAGTATACATCATCAATTTTATGATGTATACCTTCCGATTTACCTGCAACAACAATGCCAATGAAAATTGCGTGAACCGTAACAGTGATGAGTGCAAATATTATTATCCAATCCCCGAGGCTACATTCAAAGTTAATGAAAGCGAGCCAGTGTGTTATCAGCATCATTGAATTTTAGTCACGGCTACATTCCCTAGTGGGTGCGTGCTGATTGGTCACCCTGCTTGATTCATGTTAGGATTAACTGCACACTCCGATCGGGATTTTAATCGGGAGGGAGGAGGGAATTTTCAGTAATTTTGTCGTTATTCACAGCTAATAATAGGATTTATCTTTCCGTGGTGCCAGACGAATCAGTAGGTATCATTACTGTCCCACTGCTGGGCTCTGGCCTCTTCTCAGAATCAGAAGGTTTTGGGCGTTAGGCCACCGCGTTGGCCTGGTGCGAGTTGGCGGACTACACACGTCATCGAGTAACTTTTGGAGCGCACTCATGTGTGCAGGTTCGCTCAAGATGTTTTTCCTTCACCGTTAACGCAAGTGATAATCAAATTCTGATCCGCACATAAATCCGCACGTAAAAATTTCAAAATATCACTGTGGTAACTGATGTTCATAATAACCAGCCTGTAACTGGTCCCACTGCAGGGCAAAGGCCTCTTCTCATACAGAGAAGTAACGAGCATTGATCACCACACTTACCCACTGCGGGTTGGCGATTGCGTTCTGCCTAGCCTTTTCCCAATTACGTTGGGGTTAGCTTCCTATCTAACCAGATGCGGCTGCATACCAGTAATTTACACGGAGCGACTGCAATCAGACACTCGCAACCCAATTACTGGGCAATGCCGATATCCTAAGGTTAGACCGGTTGACAGACTTTCGGGCTTCTGACTGTCATAGGTATTCGTATGATACTCGGGACCGTGCTCTCCGAGGCACGGAGGGTTCTCGAAGTGTAACAAGCGGTCACCCATCCCCGGACTGACCGCGGCAAATGCAGCGTAATCTTGCAATCATATGATCCACGCGGTTATTAATTAACGGTGATTTCAGACCATTAATTCCAGTTGTCGTCACAATATTTTTCTTCGTAGTAATCAGTTGTCTTAGATTGATTTAGAAAGTATTCGACACTGAGAAAATCGTATTGGTACATAGGTACAGTCACGTGTAATAATATGTAGGTATACACATAGCGAACTTAAAGAGCGAATTTCTTTTAGAGAATAGTTTGTATTTAAGAAATATTCGATACCATGATTCGTATGTATTTGTAGAAACTAAGTATGTAATATTTCATAATTCTAATGGATATTTTAGAAGAAAATCGCCTTTAAATATCGCTATGTGTATACATATTGTATTGTACACGTGACTGTACCAATACGATTAGTCAATAGTTTTGAACCTGGAATTTGGTTCTGAAGGAGCGGTTCTGAATACCTACGGGCCATAACATAATCGGTTAGGAAAATTATCAAAACGATGTAATGACTTAACCGTAAAAATACTGATACACTACGATGCGTTCAATCCACGAAAACGCGCCCCACTCCTTTTTGTGGTCGGTAGTCGCTTGGTGCGTACGCATACATCTCTTATTATTATCTTATACTACTGTGCATATGCACACATTTATATTAACTATTGTGTTTTTATATTAACTATTGTGTGGCGATAAAACTAACACAGTAGCAATTTATGATGCACACTCTTGCACTGTAGCGATTTGGACAGAGCGGGGAGCGTCTTCGTGGATTGATATTCGTGCTCAACACTTTTTATTTTTTTATCATATTTAGTGTCCCAAAGGGGCTCGTGGCTAATTAACAACCACGTGGATCATACGATTTCTGAGGTTAAGCTATGCTTGCCACGGTCAGTCTGTGAATGGGTGACCCGAACGGTCACATCGAGACCCCTCCGTGTTTCAGAGAGCACGTTAAATAGTCGGTCCCGGGTGTCATATGAATACCTATGACAGTCGGTACGGGAAGTCAGTAGCCCGAAAGTCTGACAACCGGTCTAACCTTAGGATATCGGCGTTTTCCCAGTAACTGGGTTGCGAAGGTCTGATGGCAGTCGCTCCGAGTAAAATACTGGTATTCAGTCGCATCTGGTTAGACTGGAAGCTGACCCCAATATACACTGGCCTGCAAAAATAAGTATCACACTTTTAAAATTTCAATTTTTCCTAAACTATAGAAGTTAGAGATTTAAAATAAAAAACGTTTTATAGCAATTTTTATCAGCTTTCTTTGAAACTATAGTAACAAAGTTAAACTCTTTTTTGAGTCATTTTTGTTTCGAAAATATATCTTGTGTACCTAAAAAGTTATTGCAATTTTAAAAGTGTGATACTTATTTTTGCAGGCCAGTATAGTTGGGAAAAGGCTAGGCAAAACATGAACAGTATCCCACTGTTGAGCAAAGGCCTCCCCTTTCCCAACACATAAATATACATTCACAAAAATTCAGCCAAAATATCTTTGTCCTAAGACACAACGCACTCACAGACAGTTCAAGAATGCGTTATTTACGACTAATAGGGCACATCAACGATATCGCTACCAGTCTTGGTATATATATAACAATCTACCTACTTATAAAGTCATATACAGGCTGAGTTCTCGTGGGAAAATTGAAACGTCAAATTTATCAAATTGGGATAGGACACGCACGGGGTTTCAACTAAGTACTAAAAAAAAAACTGTGTTATGTGCGTCACTTTCACGTAAATAAACGGTTTTTCTTTCTTTCTTTCCATGTTCGTAAAAAATGCCTAGGTATGAATTGTGTAAAGATATTTGAAGGAATATTGTTTAACTATGTAGTATATTTAACTGCATCGTTGGTCTAGTGGTGACAAGCGCGACGGCTGATCGTGAGGTCCTGGGTTCGATCCCAAGGTCGGGCAGTGTTATTGGGTTTTTTCATGTGGAATTCCTCGGTAGCAGCCTGGAATTTGGATTTGGGCTCGGTTGATGAAAATAGGCTCGCCCCCTTTTACTTAGGACTTAAACATAACGGCGAAATGCGGGTGTTACTATAGACCTCTGCGCAACCCTTTGGAGAATACCAGCGTGCTGTTTGAACTTACTCGGCATACTATTTTAAAATCTATAATCTATATTCATATTATAAAGAGGAAAGATTTGTATTTTTGGATTTTTGTATGTAATGAATAAACTTAAAAACTACTGAACCGATTTCAAAAATTCTTTTGCCGTTAGAAAGCTACATTATCACTGAGTAACATAGGCTACGGGCGGAGCTGTGAGGACACAGCTAGTATTAAATAAATAGAGTAAGTAGGTAATCCCTTTTTTTTATCTCGACTTGGTCGCGTTTGGGCCTTGTCTCACCTGATCGTCAGCATAGACAGGGTCTAGGATGGAGCGCATGAATTCAAAGAACAGAGATATATAGGTAGAGGGATATATATTTATGTCGCTGACAGTACCACTTCCTATACACATGACGTAATAAACATATTGTTTTTGTATTAGCCTGTATAATGTTCTACTGCCGAGCAAAGGCCTCCCCTTTTGCCTTCCAACCCTCTCTATTTTATGCCGTTTCTAACCATGCCAGCCTCGCAAACACATCTAGATCGTCACGCTACCTAGTCACCTACACCGCAGTCGACCTCGACGCCGATGTCCTCCTTCAGGCGTCCAGTAGGAGACTATTTTTGCTCATATCTGTCCGGGTGCATTCGTTCAGCCAGGCTTAATAAACATTAACATACTTAATTAGTACATTACTGTCCCACTGCTGGGCACGGGCCTCTTCCCAGAATGAGAAGGGTTTAAGCCTTA
The DNA here is from genome assembly GCA_910594945.2 of Amphipyra berbera. Lineage (NCBI taxonomy): Eukaryota > Metazoa > Arthropoda > Insecta > Lepidoptera > Noctuidae > Amphipyra > Amphipyra berbera. Next base: position 18,433,792 of record OU343125.1, on the reverse strand, counting down.
GTCCGCCACGCTGGCCTGGTGCGGATTGGCAGACCACACACCATCGAGAACTTTATGGGGGCCTCTCAGGTGTGCAGGTTTCCTCACGATGTTTTTCCTTCACCGTTAACGCAAGTGATGATCAAATATTGATCCGGACATGAATTCAAAAAGTTTAGAGTCGGGATCTAACTCAGACCTTCCTTTATGGAAATCAAGCGTTCAACCGCTAGGCTGTCACTGCCTAGTAATAAACATGAAATATATGAAATTTCAATTATTCCCAAAAGTCTAATAAATGGTTCCCTGCATATAAATTGTTTCCCTTCACTTCTGCAATGATTTCCATAACAGAATAACAGTACAAACAATAAAACCAACCCTTCGCCATCGATTTCTACAACGCTTTATTGTTCCCAAGACGGTCACAACGCTGGTGCTGACTTGTTCCGTGATACATCGTGAGGGTTGTGCATCACTCAGTAATTTATAGGTTGTATAATGTGAATTCACAAATAATTGTATACATAATGTATTTTTTTCTGGTTTGAGTAAAAGAAAAATATACGATGAGTTCTTTTTTTCTAGTTACTAAATATTGTTCGTTTTTGTACGGTCAACAACCGCACATTGTACTTTCCCCTATTTAGAAATACTGCAAAATTTGTTGATTAAGAAAATGTCGCACCATCACTTACACTAGGACGTCAGAGTTACGGTTTACATCAAGGGTTTCGGTTTATATAGAACTTACGCAGTGGCTGTCCGAGGGGGGGGGGGGTCGAAGTGGTCATGACACCCCCCAAATCGTACATACGATTACATTATTTTAAACATTAATATTTATTTCCTTTTTTTTACAACATTAACAGTAAATGTAAAGGCATATAGGCATATGGCCTTCCAGTTTTAAATACGACAATAGCCAATAGTTCAACTTTAATTGGTCATGTAGTGGTCGTCTCGTCGATGCCCAACAAACAGCTGAAAAATGAATAACCGTGAGAGCTAAATAAGCTTATTTATGTTACCTTTTGGTCTACTGAAGTTAAAAACAAAACATCTCACTTTACATACCAATATCGCAAAAATAAAAAAGCATTTTGATGTGAAACATCTAATGCGGCGGTACGGGTGTGAGAGCGGCTGCTGCGTGGCGACGCTCGCGATGGCAGACACACGACGGCAGACCTTCGTAACTCGTCGGCTCTCTTGGGTTTGATTCGGACAGTTTATTTTTTCAACTGATTTTTGATGTTTTACATTTGCCAGGCGTCCCGCGATGGCTTCATTCTTTTTTAGTTGTTTTTATCTATTAAATAAATGTATTTTATTTATTTATTAATTCAGTAGTACACTTACATTTTTATACATATAAGTTGGTGCAAACATAAACTCGTTACAGTTTTTCCATGCACCAAAATCATCGACCACATAATTTAGAGAATAATATTGCTATACTTATTCTAAAACTAAATAAATCTTTCTGAACACGCTGTATATCGACTAGAGCGTAGAACAATTTATCGCGTCGAGACAACGCCTCTGTTGTAATCCTTTTGGGACAAATAAGACTAGTACAGAATTGTAGTTGAAAGATTTCTTGTGTTTGTTAAGTGATATCTTTGTTTCAATCGTTTTACAGTCGTTTTCAATAACCTATCTATCGGCGGTTTGCGTTACTAGAGTCAGAAATTTGACATAGGCTCCTTAGGAGTAATGTCAAATTTTTACCTCAAGTAGGGCTAACCGCTACTAGACAGGTCATTGAAAATGGCCGTTAATATGCAATGCTTTGAAAAAAATTTTTTTTAAACCCCTGTCGCAAGTAGGGGGTTTTGTAAGTTTTAAATCCTAATATAATTACATCAAATGGTTATTATATTTTTAGAATCTTATTACTTTAGTAGTAAAAGATCATAGTGTATTACAATATTAAACCAGCCAGTAATTATTGTTTTATGGTAGGGCAAAGACCTCTTCTAGGCAAACAGTGAAAAAGAAATTGAACAACTTCAATTCTTTTTTTTTTTAAGAAAACTTTGTCCCACTCTAGGATTTCTCCTGTATCGTGGGTGCATTTACAGACACAAATGTTCACAGGCAAGAACACCCAGACCTAGAACAACTATCTGTAGGCCATACAAATATATATTTGTTCCGTGCGGGAATCGAACCCACGACCCGCAGCGCAGATGCCAATCGCTTAGTGACTGCACCAAACGTGTCGTCAAATTATTATTTCTATAATTTTGTTTGACATACAATGGGTACATCAAACAAAATTATAGAAATAATAATATACAAAGGGTATATCAAACAAAATTATAGAAATAATAATTTAAATTTAATATAATTAACAGTTGATATAATTTTAAAACACATAAAAAAACGATTTCTTTTTCCGAAAATGTTCTTTTGCACATTAATTACGTTGCACATCTTTTATTTTTTTCTTTTATATTTTAGAGATGTACCTCAGTAGCACCGATCGAAATAATACAGGCTGTATATAGGTATTGACCTCTAGTTACACCCCAGCAAACAATTTATCACGAGGAGACAACGACACTATTGTGAGCCGTTCGGGACTAATAAGAGCATTGAAGAATTCTTACAAGGGATTTAACAACGGATTTATTGTTTCTGTTTGAAGTGAGCTGTAAGTGTATCTAATATTAGATTTATTAGCAGTGTAGTCTAGACTGAGGGGGGTAGAATGATCTGTCAGGTTAAGCTACGCTTGCTGCGGTCAGTCCTTCATCCATTTTCTTGGATAAAAAGTGTTTTATCTACTTGTAAATAAGACTTGTGGTCAGTCGGAGAGCACGTTAAACCGTCAGTCCCTGGTATCATATGAATACTTATGACAGTCATTACGGGCAGTCAGAAGCCCGAAAGTCTGACAACCAGTCCCACTTCAGTATATCGGCATTGCCCAGTAACTAGGTTGCGGAGCTCTGTTGGAAATCACTCCGTTTAAAATACTGGCATTCAGTCGCATCTGGTTAGATTGGAAGCTGACCCCAAAATAGTAGGGAAAAGGCTAGGTAGATAGATATATGTATTATTATTGTATAGTTCACAGTAAAATTATTGTTCTACCACTTATTTGTACGGCCTGCTGGTAAAACAGATATCTTACAATAATAAGAAGCCTATGAATTTAGGTACTACGAAATCTCAAAATGTATTTACGAAACATAAAAAGCGTAAAGGCTATCAACATAATTTAAAACATTAGTTTAAAAGCGTCACACAATGTAAAACGTCATACAATGTAAAATTATATAATAAATTAGGTAAATATATGTATAACGTTTATTATTGAAGCTGTAGACCGATAGAAATTGCGAAGATGCCCAGTTAATGGTTGCGGAGGTCTGATGGCAGTCGCTTCGTGTAAAATACTGGTATTCAGCCGTATCTGGTAAGACTGTAACTGACCCCAGTACAGTTTGGGAACGGGTAGGCAGAATATCTACTTGAAGATACGTACATTCTATGTATTTACCGAACATTCACATCTCTTTAATTGTTACGACGTGTTTGATTAACAACAGGCTTACTAGCGTAAACATAATAGATATTTTGACGTTGTTTTTTAAACTATGTATCTACAATTTCAAATATAAATTACATTGAATCGTCAATACTCAGCACCAGTAGCCTTAATAGTTTAAGAAGCACGTTCCTTAACTAAATTCCAACTAGTCCCGTGGTTCACAAAAAACTCCATTTCACCACTCCATGGAAACTTTCCCGTTAGTATGATATTTATAATTCTTTTAGTATAAATATCTCGCTAACAGGAAAGTTTATTATTCCTTTAGTAAGGGGATAAAGAGCCTCAACGAGCGAAGATAAAACTACTCTACTTAAGAGGAAACGAGGGCTGCAAAATATTAATAATTTGAATAGGTTTTTGCGATCTATTTCCGTCCCACCCCTCCCAAACCTTCCAAATTGAGTGCGAAAGAGACACCTGCATCTCGGACTGATTTCTCCTGTGCAATATTAGCGAAATCGTACTTTCGTATTTCCCTGTTTCCTTCTTCAAATCTGGACCGATTTTAATATTTTTTCTGTAATAATCTAAGAAAGACTTTGGTTATGTCTGTATGTTTTTCTTTTATTTTTTATATTCGTCTTTGTTTGCCAGATATTTGAAAACGGTGGTAAAACCGGTCGATTTTTGTAAAGTTTAAACGTTTCTAGTTCTTTTAATAATTAATTTATTGACAAAAACAAAACATAGGAACATAGTGGTGATAGATATATATCATATTATATTATATATTATCTATACTATAATCATAAAGAGGAAAGATTTGTATTTTTGTATGTAACGAATAAACTTAAAAACTACTGGACCGATTTCAAAAACTCTTTTGCCGTTAGAAAGCTACATTATCACTGAGTAACATAGGCTACGGGCGGAGCCGTGAGGACACAGCTAGTATATCATATGGTAAAAAATATTTGCTCTAGTGACATTATCCAAGGAGGAAACTGAGGAATACGTTTGTATGGACTAAATGCCGACCACGTTTCCTCTTAAGTAAGTCGGAGAATCCTGAGCAATTAGCTTCTTTACCAACCATGCTGACTAGCTAATCTTTTCACCACGATATGAGCTATTCTGATAGCTCATGACGACACGAGAGAAGAGTTTTTTTAGTAAACATTAACCAGGGACCTCAGTTGAATCAATTTTCATGCGTGTCCCTGCCAATTTTTCAAAATCATGACACCGTATGTAATACGACGACACAATATGTTTGACTACACGTTTGGTGCAGTGGCAGAACGATAGGCTTCTGCGCTACGGGTCGTGGGTTCGATTCCCGCACGAATCAAATATTTGTATGGCCTACAGATAGTTGTTCTGGGTCTGGATGTTTGTGTGTGTGAACATTTGTGTCTGTAAACGCACCCACGATACAGGAGAAATACTAGTGGGGAGCAACGTTTATTTAAAAAAACAAAATTGTAAAAGGTGATGTCGCTTAGGGCGTAGGTGTCATAAAGACATGTACTTAGCGCGAAACCGAGAAGCCGGATATTACGTTCTCAACTTCGGCGGCTGATATCGGGATAATCTAGGGCTCAGTTTCATCTTGCGTTAAGGTTTTGAACTGACATTTTTTGTCAATGTCTATATTGTATAAATGTTTGCAATGCGATCGAGGGGTTAATTGACAACCGCGCCGATCATACGATTTGCGAGGTTAAGTTGCGCTTGCCGCGGTCAGTCCGTGGATGAGTGAACGTTCGTTACACACGGAACCCCTCCGTGCCTCGGTGACCACGTTAAAGAGTTGGTCCTGGGTCTCAAACCAATACCTATGACAGTTGTTACGAGTAGTCAGAAGGCATATCGGCATTGCCCAGTAACTAGGTTGCGGAGGTCTAATGGCAGTCGTTCCGTGTACTGGTATTCAGCCGTATCTGTTTAGACTGGAAACTGACCCCAACATAATTGGGAAACGGCTAAGAGGAAGGAGGGTTTGCAATGCACTCGAAAAATATTGTTACATTTACAGACTTCTGCGATGATTATAAAAATGGCACGACTTATTCAGCCCAATGCTGAGCACGGGCCTCTTCTCAGAATGAGAAGGGGTAAAGCCTTAGTCCACCACGCTGACTTGGTGCGTGTTGGCGGACTACACACACCATCGATAACTTTTTGGAGCGCTCTCAGATGTGCAGGTTTCCTCACGATGTTTTTCCTTCACCGTTAACGCAAGCGATGATCAAATTCTGATCTGCACATGAATTCGAAACTCCTGTATGGAAGGAAAACGTTTAAACGGTAGGCTATCACTGCTTCTGTATTTGTTTGCGTAAATAATAATTGTATGCATGCGTGCCGTCAGTTAAAACAGGTCAACTCAAACCTGATATGGCACTGTCCTCAAAAGGCGATTCCAGACGTTGTCTTTATTGTTACATTCGCATAATTTTTATACCACAATGTTTGGACTTCAAAAGAGACCTTGATCTCTGAATTTGTTTCGGCTTTTCTTCTCAGAGCTAGTCAGATAGAAAATGGCGGCGTCATCAGTTTAAAAAAAAACATTATTTATTATTATTTATTTATTTAATAGTAAAAGGTACATATTAAGGTCTATAATATATTACAATGTCCAACAAAACTATATAACTAGTTTGTCTGTTGGATCATAGATAAAGCACTTATATAATGCAAGCCTTATTACACTATACAGTTTTATTACATTATAATACCTATATAGTAGTTATTATGTTAAGTAGTTTATTTATAATATGTATCATGTTATGTAGAATTAAATCTTGCGAACCATATTACTTAGTTTATAATATGCACAGTGTTTATTTTACAGCACATGGTTATTGTAATATACTAATGCAGAAAATTTAATGATGATACTTTAATAATTAGGAAAGTATGTAGACATGTCACGGCAGTGTACTAAATAGATATTTTTTAAGTTTGTTCTTAAACTTATTTTTTGTTTTTTCTTCCCTGATTCCGTCTGGTAAATTGTTGAGTAAATATGGGATACGCTTTTCTAATGTACGGTCTCCATAGACATTATTAACCCTCGGTACTACATATTTACCAGACGACATCGCTCGGGTGTTGTACTTGTTGCACACACTTATTAATGGTGAATCATGCTCCTGACTGCCATGGTTATTGATTGCGAGAATGTATTTATGCTTCAGTCTGACCGGCAATACTTTACAGATTTTGTATAGTTTAATATAATCATTTTTATATTTATTTTTAGTTTTTTTATCCACTATTAGTTTAAGGAACCTAACTTATATGTTTTCTAATTTGTCAATGTAAGATTTGAATGTAAGCCCATAGCAATCAAGAGCATAATCCATTACAGATTCCACCATACATGTGTACAGTATTTTTAAAGTACTACTAGGAACTCGATAACTTAGGTGGTAGAATTTACTTAGTATAGTTCTTAGTTTATTGCTCAAGAAATTTATATGTTCTATCCATGTAAAATGCTCATCAACTTTAACCCCTAGATAAGTTACACAATTTACTCTCTGAATAGGTTTGCAGCTACAATTGACTAGGTTATTATGGATGCAATCAAAAGTGTGAGTGTATAATGATAGGGGATTTTCCTTTAATGGTAAGTATGGTGAATGTATAATTATGTATTGTGTTTTTTCTGAATTAAGTATTATTCCGTTATCATGAGACCATTTAACAACGGTGTCCACGTCTTGTTGAACTAGTCGGCACGTTTCGGCTAGGTCTGTGCCGGCTCGCAACGCACAGAGGTCGTCCGCGAACATGTGGGCCGAGCAATGTTGTAACACATTACACAGGCTATTAACATGCATTAAATAGCATACGGGACCACTTACATTGACTTGTAAAACTGTAACAGATTTATTTACAGAAATAAAAATCATTATTTCATTTATTCATTATTAACCTACCAACAGCACAATTTCAGCAGTAATAACCTAGTGGTGTGACCGTCGGACTGCGAAGTCATAGGTCTCGAGTTCAAACCCAAGGCACGTACCTCTGACTTTTCGGATTCATGTGCGTATTTTATTATCACTTGCTTAAAAACGGTGAAGTAAAACATCGTGAGGAAACCAGCGTGCCTAAGAGACATTTCTCGACGGTATGTGAAGCCAAGTCAGAGGCTCATGGACGGCATAAACTCTTATACCAGGTTAGTCACTAACCACACGAAAAAGAAAGATAAGTGCACAATTCCTACACACAAATACGAATTTACGCTCTCTCGTCTAAAATGTATGTGAATATTTATAAAACTGGACACAATTACAACACCCCATACATTTAAGTACAGTGACGTACAAATGGTGCAGACAATTTGTCACAAGACAATGCCATGCAACCGGCCCCTCGAGACAACTTAAGCCACCGTCATTTATGCTGGGCTGCATTCACTTGTGTTGCTACAAGTACATACAGTATGAATGTTTTTATATTTATGTTTAAAGAAAATACTTGAAGCAACAACAGAAAAATTATACACAGTTGACTATTTTGACTCCCGTTATTAGTTTATTGTTCACAATATTTCTATAAAAAATAACGTTTGTAAATACATAACATAACAAGCCCATTATTATCCCACTGCTGGGCAAGGCCCTCTTCTCAGAATGAGAAGGGTTTGGGCCTTAGTCCACTACGCTGGCCTGGTGCGGGTTGGCGGACTACACACACCATCGAGAACTTTATGGAGCCCTCTCAGGTGTGCAGATTTCCTCACGATGTTTTTTGTTCACCATTAACGCAAGTGATAATCATTGTTATTTTAAAACAGAAAGTGTTTACTATTTTGTTTCTATTTAGCACTATAGTAGGAGCCTGTGTCTGTCCAAAAGTTCTCTGTTGATGGTCGGTGTCCATGCCTAAGTAAAGCTAAAGCTAAAATAATAACTGCCTTATATTCCAATTGGAACGGACATCAAATCAAATCAAATCAAAAAAATTTATCAAATCAAATCATTTTTTTTTATTTCACATAAACCAATACAGGTGCTTATGAAAAGACGAATTTAGATGCACGGTTCCAATTAGTCGTTTCCTATGGAGAAGAAACTCCATGGTTACTCTTTTAAAAATAATATCTTTAACAATTACAGAGTACAATGATTTAGGATCGTGAGAGAACAAAGGAGTCCTGACCACAGACCAATGAGTAATGTAGTACACAAATTAATAAATAAAATAAAAACTATATGAATAACAGTAATTTACAAACTTATAGATGCAGGTCCGCAAACTTAAACTTAGATTTATATTAATCCAGCACTTGGATCCAAAGTCGCTAGAAATCAAAGCTGGATTGATATTGGACTAATGTAAACAAATCTTAATGCAGTCCACCTTCCAGTATCCAGCGCTGAATTTGAATTGAATGTTCATCTTGTGGAGGAACGAGATATGGTGTTCCTCCTACGAAGAGAGGATCCTCGAACCAGGCGGGTCTTATACCTGGCGGGCTACTGCCCAACGGATATTTTTTTGTTCTACTCGACTGTTTGTTGTCTTGCGGACCTTTCTACGTAACCAGACAGTAATTGGCAGTTATTGGTTATTTGTAAAACCGCACTAATGAAAAAAAGTTTTTTTGGTATTGCTCCACTCATATATAATAGAGTACCTAATATTATAAAAAATATGACTATAGTCAAATTTAAAAGAGCTCTAAACGAATTATTAATTATGAAAACTTATTACACGTTTGACGATTTTCTTAATGATGATTCACTAATTGACATACTGTTACTTTGATTGACATAATTATTGTGAACCCCTCTCTCTTAGCCTTTTCCCAATTATCTTGGGGTCAGCTTCCAGTCTAACCAGATGCGGCTGAATACCAGTATTTTATACGGAGCGACTGCCATCAGACCTCCGCAACCCAATCACTGGGCAATGCCGATATCCTAAGGTTAAACCGTTTGTCAGACTTTCGGGCTTCTGACTACCCGTAACGACTGTCATAGGTATTCGTATGACACCCGGGACCGACGGCTTAACGCGCTCTCCGAGGCACGGAGAGGTCTCGATGTGTAACAAATGGTCACCCATCCACGGACTGACCGCGGCAAGCGCAGCTTAACCTCGCAAATCTTACGATCGGCGCGGTTGTTATTTAGCCACGAGCCCCCCTATTGTGAACCCCTCATTGCCTTATTTTGTATCATATTATTTTAATGCTGACATTTTTTTAATAAGTTATTATTTTATAGTTATATTTTTAGTAATGCCAATGATCTACAACTTAATTTTTTTTTTATTTAGAATTGTAAACCTTTGCATGCCCATGTCACTGTAAAATATGGAGAACTTTATTATAAAAACACCTATGTACTATACTCATGTTTGCAAAGAAATAAATGATTTGATTTGATTTTGATTTGATTGGCGAGACCTGATACCCAACGGTTGTTTTTTTCCTAATAATTCCTAATTCATTTTTAATTTTTCCTATTCGACTGCTTGTAGAAGGTCTTGCGGACCGTTTCTACGTAACCGGGCAGTTATTGGTGAGAGTCTCACCCTTCAGGTCACAGAGACCTGAAGGGTCTCCAACCAATCCCGACGAGAGTAAAATACTTAACCTAAGCTAACTACTATTAATACTACTACCAACATCATGACTAGTAAGCAGCAATACCACTAACGGCGTCCCCTACGGGGTCTCGAGCCTTGGCTTAGGGCGTTGCTTCCAAGAGGACTGGGAGGGAGACAGCTTGATGAGGGCTGAATTACCGGAGTGACTGCGGAGTCCGAAATCCAACGGTTGATATTGAGAAGTTGTATAATTACTATCTACGTGTCAAATCTTGATATCGCGATCCAGGATTCTGTCAAGTCATATTTGAGGGTTGTCATTATTGTCGCTGTAGTCTGCTACACAATCATCGTGGTGCGTATTTCACATGTGGCGTAATAGATGTCGCCACAGTCTAATGTCAATCCAGTAACTCGATCCAACGTCGCTGGTATCAGTTACCGGATCATTGTTAATCCACCATAAAACCACAAGTTGCCTCGACGCCGATACTTGGCACATAATTACACTTCTTCGTCTTTTCGTGTGGTTAGTGACTAACCTGGTCTCAAACGAGTTTATACCGCCCATGGGCCACTGACTTGGCTTCGAGAAATATCTCTCAGGCGTGCCGGTTTCCTCACGTTGTTATCCTTCACCGTTTTTAAGCAAGTGATTATTATATAATACGCACATGAATCCGAAAAGCCAGAGGTGCGTACCTCGGGTTCGAACTCGAGACCTATGACTTGGCAGTCCGTCGGTCACACCACTAGGCTATCACTGCTGTATCAGTTACCTACTGGACAATGTAAATCCACAAGCCCCCTCGATGCTGATACTTGGCACGAAATAGCTTTTTCCCAACTATCTTGGGGTCAGCTTCCAGTCTAACCAGATGCGGCTGAATACCAGTATTTTACACGGAGCAACTGCCATCAGACCTCCACAACCCAGTTCCTGGGTACTAGCAATATTCTAAGGTTAGACCGGTCTAAATTACACTAAATTAAGTACACTTTAATATACTCCAAGTTCAAATTCTAGAACGGTATAAACTGTGACATCACAGCTGTACCACTTCAAAGGCACTGTACCACAAGTGTGCCAATTAAAGTGACACACACTGTACACAGTGACGTAGCAATGGTACAAACAATTTATCACCACTTGAGACAATGCAAGCCCGAGGGACAGTTTAAGCTCGCCGCTCTGTTATGCATTTAGCGTACTTGTCAAGTGTGTGTGTGATCGTTGTGTACTGTAGACGGTATAAGTAGATGAATGAAAGAATGTACTTGACTGTTAAATAAACACCAAAAGTGTTTTCGACCACCTATCTTTACATAGTATAAAACAAAGTCGCTCCCGCTGTCTGTGCGCTTAGATCTTTTAAACTACGCAATGGATTCTAATGCAGTTTTCAGCAATAGATAGAGTGATTCAAGAGGAAAGTTTATACTTATACCCCACATTAGTATCTACATTACACCCGTGCGAAGCCGGGAAGCCGGGGGCGGGTAGCTAGTTAAAATTATGTATTGACTGCCTTGTTGGTCTAGTGGTAGCAAGCGTGACTGCTGGTCGTGAGGTTCTGGGTTCAACCCCCAGGTCGGGCGAAGTGTTATTGGGTTTTCCGTATGGAATTCTTCAGTAGCAGCTCGGAGTTTAGATTTGTTCTCGATTGATGTCAATAGGCTCGCCCCCTATTACATGGGACTTGAATGTAACAACGAAATGACGGTGTTACTATACACCTCTGCCCAACCTTTAGGGGAATATAGGCGTGATAGTACAAAAATATGTTTTTGCCAGTAAAATTATAGAAACAAATATCAAACTCACAAACGGTTCAATTTCCCTAGCATATCGATTGTAACTTTTCAAATCATCTCGTCTTAGGAAAGTAGACAAAGCATTGAACTTATACAATTAAGACTTGTCCATTTAGCTAACTTGTTATTATAATATGGATAACTTTCGTGACTGGGTTCTCACCCAGACAGTGCTGTCTCTTCCGTTTTTCTTGTAGTCATTTCGCCTGTTTGCTGTTTTTCAGACTACAATTTCCTTAAAATATTAAGAGGAAACGCGTGCTGCAAAATATTAGTTACTAGCTGTGTCCTCACGGCTCCGCCCGTAGCCTATGTTACTCTGTGATAATGTAGCTTTCTAACGGTATAATATTTTTTGAAATCGGTCCAGTAGTTTTTAAGTTTATTCGTTACATACAAAAATACAAATCTTTCTTCATTATAATATAAGTATAGAAGTATAGATATAGATTTGAATAGGTTTTTAAGCGATCTATTTCCGTCACAACCCTCCCGCAAACCTTCCCAATTGAGCGCGAAAGAGACACTTGCATCTCGGACCCATTTCTCCTGTGCAATATTAGCGAAATCGTACTTTCGTATTTCCCTGTTTCCTGCTTCAAATCTGGACCGATTTAAATATTTTTTTCTGTAATAATTTAAGAAAGACTTTGGTTATGTCTGTATGGTTTTTTTTTTCATTTTTTATATTCATCAAACTTGTTTGCCAGATGTTTGAAAATGGTGGTAAAACCGATCGATTTTTGTAAAATTTAAACGTTTCTAGTACTTTTAATAATGAATTGATTGACAAAAACAAAACATAGGAACATAGTGGTGGTAGATATATATCATATCGCACTGCTATATTAATACAGTGTCAACTCAACATTTTATCAATTTGAGATAACTCTTTTATTTTATTTTTTTAACACGTTGCGCCACACTTGTATTTCTCCTGTATCATGGGTGCGTTTACAAACACAAATCTTCGCACGTAATTCATTTCATTCACTTCAATTGTAATCTATAACAGGAAGTAAATAATCTTTTTTCTGTCAGTTCTGAGAAAAGCTTCATTTTGAGTTTATACACTACTAGTCTAGCAGTGTGATATGGTAAAAAATATTTGCACTAGTGACATTATCCAAGGAGGAAACTGAGGAATACATTTGTATGGACTAAATGCCGACCGCATTTCCTTTTAATTTGATTGAAGGACTTCAATACCAGCACGAATGTTGTGACATTAGAAGCAAAAACGTAGATAACGTTAATTTAAGTGAATTTTGAATTGGAAATACTCGTTTCGCACATACTATTTAATTAAATTGAAAACTTTATTCATATCTATGTATGATCGAACGACTGCTGATAGTGAGGTCTTGATTCCCAAGTCGGGCAAAGCGTTATGGAGTTTTTCCGTGTGGAATTCCTCAGTAGCAGCCCAGAGCTTGGATTTGTTCCCGATTGATGGCAATAGGCTCGCTCTCTATTGCATAGGACTTTAAAAACATATCCGCGAAATGAGGATGTTACTATACACCTCTGCCCAACCCTTCGGGAAGTACAGGCGTAATGTTATGTTAAAATGTTGTATTGTCATGGGAATTGAATTTGGGTGCGAAGTTTCAAGAGATTCGGTTGTGCAGAAGTAGTTGAAAAATCTGTTGCAAGATTTGAATCAAACAAACAAATATACGAAGTGAATCTAATTAGAATCGTTTGGAAAAGTGCAAAGTTTTTTTATTATTAATGAGTTGGTAGTATTTTCCACCATTTTACAGCCAAAACGCTTTCACGGTACCTGCAATCACTATAAAATTACAATTACCTTACACTTCAAGCAAACGCTGCATTGTTTTCATTTGTAAATCAATAAACACGATTAACCTTCTACTACAAACTGTAATAATAATCACGCTATGCATTGCTTGCTAACTTCACATCTTTAGAAACAACTTCATACTAACCCGTCAATGTACAGCGACCGCTCCGTTTGTAACAAACATAATAAATGTTTGACATTTCTGGGTCGCTATATCGGCGCGAAGTTAGGGTCGTTTGGAACTGTGCCAACCCTAAATTAGGGCATGCACTTCATTAAGTAAATTGATAAGGTAGATACAGCTACTATTTCTGTTTAGGGGTAAGCGGGACAGAACTTAGAAATGATGGAAGCGCCATGTGCCGTGAATTCTAATAATAAATAATAATAATGGAAATAATTCTGTATTGTCTTCTTCTCAAAATGGATGTAGGAATGGGTCCCGCGGTACTAAGGAGCTACTCCTCATTGATACGGCCATTAGCCAACAGGTTCGTCGCTCCCAAAAGAGTCTGTCGACATGCTGGATAGATTATAAGAAGGCCTATGATTCGGTGCCACATACATGGCTCATGAGGGTGCTAGAGCTGTATAAAATAAATACAACACTACGCACCTTCCTGAGGTCATGTATGGGGCAATGGAGGACGGTGCTTCGCTATCCAGGGTGTCAACCGATTCGGGGGAGCGGCGAACCGATTAGGATTGAGCGGGGAATATTCCAGGGCGACAGTCTGAGCCCACTATGGTTTTGTTTAGCCTTGAACCCTCTTAGCACATTGCTGGAGGGGTCGGGGCTAGGCTATCCGCTGCGGAGAGGAGGTCAGGTAGTATCCCACCTTCTCTACATGGATGACCTAAAGCTTTTTGCCCCCACTAAATTGCAACTGGTGGATTTACTGAAGGTAACTGAAACTTTCAGTAATTCTATCAGGATGGAATTTGGTGTGGACAAATGTGCAGTCATGCATGTAAGACGAGGGAGGATTATGGAATCCGAGGGACTACAACTTTCGGATTCCATACACCTCAGTCCGCTCTCCGCAAACGATACCTACAAATACCTTGGTATGTCGGAGGGGTTGGGTATCAGCGAGGCCGACATGAAACAATCGTTGAGGGAGCGCTTCTTTGGCCGCCTGAAAAAAGTCCTAAAAAGTCTTTTGTCAGGCGGAAACAAGGTGCGCGCCTTTAACGGTTGGGTCATGCCGGTCTTGATGTACTCCTTCGGCATACTGAAGTGGACTCAGACTGAATTAGATGCCCTGGATAGGAGAGTCCGGACTTTGCTGACCGCAAATCGGATGCATCACCCGCGATCATCAGTAATGAGGCTGTACATCCCGCGAAAGTGTGGGGGTCGAGGCTTATTAAATGCTAAGACCCTCCACAATCGTGAGGTGTGCAGCCTAAGGGAGTTTTTCCTCCATGCTGACGCGGGGATGCACCGAGATGTGGTCGCAGTAGATAAAGGACTCACCCCACTATCCTTGGCTAGAGAGAACTGGCGCAAGCCTGTAGTACTTAGTACTAATGACCGCAGGGAGATATGGCAGAGCAAGGAGCTACACGGACGCTTTTACCGGGCCCTCCATGGGCCCGACGTTGATTTCCTCGCGTCCGTGTCCTGGCTACGGTTCGGTGACCTATTTGGGGAAACCGAAGGTTTTGTCTGTGCGATTATGGACGAGGTTATCATGACGAATAACTACCGGAAGTATATTGTGAAGGACGGGACGGTTGACATATGTCGGGCATGCCACTGTCCCGGCGAGTCCCTCAGGCATATTATTTCCGGATGTTCTCGTCTTGCTAACGGCGAGTACTTGCATAGGCATAACCAAGTGGCCAGGATTATCCACCAGCAACTTGCTTTGAAGTATAACCTTGTGGAATCGGAGGTACCGTATTACAGGTATGTGCCCGACCCAGTTCTTGAAAATGGTCGTATCACGTTGTATTGGGATCGATCTATCATCACTGACAGGACTATTGTTGCCAATAAACCTGATATAGTGGTGATAGATCGATCAGAGCGCCGCACAATGATTGTTGATGTTACCATCCCGCATGATGGGAATCTCGTGAAAGCTGAGAAAGATAAACAAATCAAATATCTTGACTTAGCACACGAGGTTGTCAACATGTGGGATGTGGAATCGGCAACCATTGTGCCGATAGTCGTAACGGCCAATGGCCTAATGGCCAAGAGCCTCGACAAACATCTCATGAGGCTCTCGTTGGGTGGCTGGATCAAGGGCCTGATACAGAAAGCAGTCCTCCTCGATACGGCGCGTATTGTGAGGAGGTTCCTGTCTCTGGAGCCCTAACTGCCGGTAGCCTGGACCCTGCTCCCGCTGCCGGTGGGCCCCTATTTTTTATATTTTTAAATATGTATTTTGTTTTCTTTTTATATGTATTTAAAAATGTAAATAATATGATACAGTGTGAATAAAGGAGATAATAATAAAATCATTTATTTTCAGACCAGCAGATCAATAGAGTATTAGTAACAATATAACTTATAGACTATGTTCGTAATGACGAAAAGTACCAACCCCAATACGCAGGCTCACTGAACCTTTACAGCATGTAGCTCAGTGAACCTGCCAACCAGGGCTGAATCAAGACGCTCGCCCACCATCCTCAGGACTCTGTTCGAGCTTCGCCGCATCCTATTCACGAGCGAGGCAACCTGTTTCCAGATTACTGCGTAAAAGTCATCCACGCTGGCATCCGCAAACATACACGACGCGCTACTGTAGCGTGGGAGCCGGAACATAGCGCTGAAGATGTTGTTGTATTGAACGCGTAGGGCATTGTAGGACTAATGGCCGGTTCCTATAATCTACGGAGCGTTATTGGTTAAATTTTAGTCTTTTGGGGGCAAGCCACTTCTGACGGTGGATACGTCGCCGAAATTTCACCGGTACACATAAATACATTATACATTTGACCGAAGATGCGTTACTAAAATTTCTCGAGTAAATTACTCATCGGAAGATCGGCGACATATCTTCCGTCAGATGTGGCTTGGCCCTTCTATCTATACCAATAATGAAGCAAAGACCTCATGACTTTGCGTAGTAGACCCTTCCATATGGAAGTAGCTATCACAGGTAAAATTAGCTTAAGAGTCTATTTATATTTAGGTTGGCAATAAAAAATACTACCATTAGTAAGCAAAACGATTAGTTTTTGTTTATAGGAACCGGGCATAAATCAGCTGCGTGATAATACCTGTAGGCATAGCACGAACGTTTGACGAATAGTATCGTAAACGTATCGCTAATGTACGTGAACTTTGAATGGAAAATACAACTGTCCTATAACATTTAGGTTAATTTTTTTGCGACATACACAATTTGTATCATACATAGATATGAATGAAGTTTACAATTTAATTAAATGTGATTGCGAAACGAGTACTCGGCAGCATTAGTGCTATAGTCTGCACGTGACGGCTAGTCACCGTCTGCGGTATGTGAGCGGCTATGGCGCGAGGTGCGCACGGTAGACAAGACGAAACAAGCTGACAGAGCGCGTTTATCGTTTCGCTCCCCCCTCTCATCGCTGGCGATGACTAGCCATAATAATACCTAACCTAACACACTACACCGAACCATTATTTCAAGGAAATTCGTTTGTAAGGGTGTTACCAGACCAATCGATTGATCGCCGATCGACGGCATCGTTCGATGGTAGAATGGATTAGCCGACGTCGATCGAGCTGCTTGATTAGTCGCGCCGCGTGCCATTAATCGATGAACGTCGACCGATGCTATCGACCAGTAATCGATCGATTGATTAGTCAAACGATACCTATCCGTCGGTCAGCCAAAGCTGCCGCACCAATCGATCAACGTCGATCGATGTCGATCGAAGGCATCGATCAACGATAGATCGATTGGTGTAGTAGCACCCTAAGAAATCCGTTCGTCACAACTTACATTTAATACCGCGTCTATTCCCGTGCTCAAAAAAATATTATTTAAAAAAAAATCACACAATGATGAATTTGAAATAAATAGCACGCAACACGTACAAAAAAAAAGAAGCCGTCGCGGTACGCCTGGCAGATGTGAAACATCGAAACATCATCATCACCTCCCTACCCTTATCCCACACTAGGTGTGGTCAGCACAACATGTATTTCTCTTCCATTTTCCTGTATTAGCCGTCATCTCAGTACCATATAACGGGGTGAATAGGGATGCAGGGGTGAATCGGGACGAAACTTTAAAATTCACCCCATTTTACGGTACTCACTCCTTTCTTACTCATATCAAACATAGCATATCAATTACGTAAAAAAAATTGCCGAAAAAAAATGGCCGAATCAAACCGAAGAGAGCCGACGAGTTACGAAGGTCTGCCGTCGTGTTTCTGCCATCGCGAGCGTCGCCACGTAACAGCCGCTCTAACATCCGTACCGCCGCATTAGATGTTTCACATCAAAATCATATCATTATGTCCCGTTTCTTTACAAGAGCGTAAGTTGTTCTTTTTCTTGTGTGAATGCGATGGAAGCTATCAATTTGTCTATAGGTTTCTCTGTCTACTTGTTACTTTGTTTGTCTGTTTTATAGCAGTGATAGCCTAGTAATGTGACCGTCGTACTGCCAAGTCATAAGTCTCGAGTTCAAATCCAAGGCAGACACCTCTGACTTTTCGGATTCATGTGCGTATTGTATAATTATCACTTGCTTAAAAAACGGTGAAGGAAAACATCGTGAGGAAACCGGCATGCCTGAGAGATATTTCTCGACGGCATGTGAAAGATAATCTGTCTACGTAGCCAACATTGAATAAAAACAATACCAACCTTGTAAAATGAACTGTCATAAATATGCCCCGTCATTATACTATCTCTTTGTCATATATCTCGTCGCGACAATGAGAGAAAAATTGCATATTGTTATTATTTGATAAATGACGACTATTGTTCTCCGCGACGGCGATACGAAGCGAATGGCTGAAACAAAGGATACGGACCTTTTATGATAAGGCAACAATGTACTTATTGTGAAATTATATAATTAATATCATTTCTTTGTATTGGGCGATCTGGGTGGCGAAATAAGGGTGGGTTTAGCTACTGACTAAGGGGGCTACTCGACTCTTTTAATTACATCTAAAAATGATTTTGTTGAGTACTGTATGTATCGCTTTGAGAATTAATTACGAATATTCCGAAAATTCTAAATTTCTACTAAACCAGGCAATATTTTTTGCTCTGACAACGTAATAATGCCAAAATGTGTAATGTAATGTTGCCAGAGCAAAAATATTATCTTGTTTAATAGTATTTCGTAATTTTCAGAATATTCCCAAGCTCCTAATGACCTTAAAGCATTATAATTATGTTTTATTAAAGTTGAAAGTTAGGTAGTAATAACCATTTTCCACTGAACAGCCTTTTTTTAATCTGCCTAAATATTGCAAATTCGCTTGGGAAATACACAAGTTAGATAGAATAGAATAGAATATACTTTATTGTACACCAAAATTGTAACACAGCTCTTATACAATAACAAACTTTAAAGGGTACAATGGCGGTCTTATCGCTGATAGCGATATCTACCAGACAACCTTTGGATGAACAGGAAGTCAATGAATAATATAGAGGGGGTAGTCCATACATAGACATATTACTTACATATAGGTATATACAAGGTTAGTCGGAAAGGGGGTACTAAGCCAAAAGGGTGTTAAAGTACCCATAATAATGGACAACTTCTGTTTTACAACTTTCCCCAAAAGTCATTAGTTTAAAAGAAATAGCTGTTCAAAGATTTCATAAAAAAATACGCCAAATTTTATCTATCCTCAGCTATGATCAGCTGTTTTTACATTTTAGGTCATATTTGGGGTCACGGATTAGAAAATTAATATTCTGAATTCTTAACTAAAGCAGGTATGTTTTAATTTTGAAAAAACTAAAATAAAAATCTTTTTGCATGCAAATAAAAATTATCGAATTTTGAAATTTTAACACTTGCTTTAAAATAGTCATCAGTCATACTTTAGGTGGCCCGCGGCTTAGTACCCCCTTTCCGACTAACCTTGTATATATACATTTATAAATATTGTAATATATATATATGATATTATATAATTATGTGATAGGGAAAACAAGGTAGATTGATGATGAGGTACTAATTTATGAGGAATTAGAAACTTGTTGAGAGAAGAAATGGTCTTTAACTAAAGATAAAGCATGTTCCAACTTTATTTTATTACGTCTAATTTTGTAAGTAACTAGCTGTGCTCTCGCGGCTCCGTCCGCGTAAGAAAGTTTGTTTTTACTATGTCAGAAGCCTCTGCGCAAGTACCAGTTTCAACTCCATCGGATGAACGATGCGCGAACGCATAAAAGACAAGCAGACAAAGATAATATACAGGCTGTTAAAAAATTAACTCTAATAATTTTGTGGGGTTACTCGGTATCGGAAATTGAACAACTTTTCGAAATTCACGTATTTTTTTATTGTTTTACCATACAAATCTAATACATTTTTTTTTTATTTGTATGGAAAGTAGTAAAAAAGATATGCGATTTTCGAAAAGTTGTTCAGTTTCCAATATCGAGTAACCATATAAAATTCATAGAGTTAATTGTTTAACACCTTTTAAGTATATTAAGATAAATGATTCATAATGTCATTCGCGTCCAAGCGGTCGACGAGTCAACATCTCCTGAGGATGCCCTGTGGAGGGGCGAAACACGTGTCGTATCGGTTTGATTTGTTTGTGTGTTGCATGTTATTAATCGAACCTTCATATTTGCGGGCTGGAGGGCGGTGCTGCATACATTCAGGCTTGATCAACTGTTTTCGCGGAATTAACACTAAATATTTTTATTGTATATTTGTAGCCCTTGTATATTAAGCAAAACATGCAATTTACGCTTGGAAGCTTCGAACCAATGGAGTTTCCATATTTGCATCTCAGATCAGGAAATAGTGCGATTCGATTTTCTGTCAGAAAATCTATTTCTATATCTGGAATTGTTCCCGCAAAGCGCCAATTGGTTCGTTTCCTGTCATATGGAACGTAAACTTAACATTTATTGGCAAACAGCGAATGAAAAACAGAATTTCTGTTCTAGGAATACTTTGACTGCCTTGATGGTCTAGTGGTCGCAAGCGCTAATGTTCAGCATGAGGTCTCGGGTTCGATCCCCAGGTTAGGCATAGAATTATTGGGATTTTCCATTAGGAATTTCTCAGAAGCAGCCCGGTGTATGGTTTGTGCCCGGTTAATGGCAATAGGCCCAAACATAACTGGCGAAACGAGGGTGTACTAAAACACCTCAGCTGTACCCTTCAGGAAATACAAGGCGTGATGTTATGAAATTATACTTTAGTTGACAGTTGACTTCTTCTCTCGTATCGGCACGAGTTTACGAGAAATAGCTCATGCCGCGGTGAAAAGAATAGCCAGTCAAGAAAGTTGGTAGCGGGGCTGTGTTGGACGTAAGTATCGTCAAATGCGGAGGTTCTTTTATTGCACCTCAAAAATATGCTTATCACCAAGCACCATGATAAGGTTATCTAATTATGGCCATTGAAGCGACCATGTTCAGCACTGGAGTTGAAGAGCGCCTTTAATAAATATACACTGTAAGGCAGAAACCTCTACATCGATTATGAAAAGAGCTGATTATCTTAAAACGGCTGATCTGATTTCCATCAACTATACCCTACCATCTTGATTAAACCAGCTTTACATTCATACATACATAAACTCACGCATTTTTCGTAGGCAGAAACTATAGAACGCTACATGCTACGACCCTTACATACTCCTTTCGCTTCATCCACATTCATACATCTTGTCATATACGCACGCCAGTTGTCCTTTTTGAAGAACATCACCAATAACATCGAGAGATTAGACAAAGTTGCGGTTTAAAAGATGATGCAGTGACAGAAATTGAAAGGAGTATGCTTAGGTGGTTTGGTAATGTTGAGAGAATAAACCAGCTTTCACGCTTTTTAAATATTCCAGAGAGAATATTCCGAAAATTACGAATTTCTATAAGCCGGGCAATATTTTTTGCTCTGCCAACGTAATAATGCCAGAATTCTGTAATGCAATGTAATGTAATGTTGCCAGAACAAAGATATTGCCTGGTTTAGTAGTGATTCGTAATTTTCACAATATTCCCATGTTTGTAATTGCTCTAAAGCTAAGTTTATTGAAATCGGTTCATCCATTTGGGAGCTATGATGCCACAGACAGACAGACATAGGCTTCAAAATTATAACACCCCTCTTTTTACGTCGGGGGTTAAAAACTACAACGAAAAAAGCTCAACTATAAACATTCACAAACTGAAACGCATACAGCTATCGACACAATATGAACAAAAAACTTCAGCTATATGCCTTGAAAAAAAGAAAATATTGCAGAAAAGAGCCCGCCTCGTTCGCGTGTAGCCAACGTGTCCACAAATTCTGGCAAAAAGGCGTTGCACCAATAAAAATGCTGTGAGATATTGCGCTGGTCAATACGGATACCGGTAATATGGATTCATGAATGGAAATACGGAATCTCGCACGTAGGCTTACATTCGGGTTGATTATGTAACATTACTAGAAAAATATGCCACAAATTGGGGCCTCGTCGACTTTTGGTAGGTAGTGGTGATGACTTTATGTCATATGTGACGACTCGTGTTATAATGATGAAATGGTGAGCAGCGTGACTTGTGTTTTATATGATGACGGGGTGGTGATGACTTTTGTCATATGTAATTGTCATATGTAAATGTATATGGTGTAAACGAAATCATGTAATTTTTTTTTCCTTTTTTAAAAAAAAACGCCTTCAGGTTAATCTGTGTCAGCAGTACACCACGAGGTTCGAAGGATGATTTCGTTTACACCCGGTATGTATGATGAGGTGGTAGGGAATGTTCTCCAATATGACGCACAACAGTGAGTTTACGTGACGCTGCATCGTTGCACACTGCCCCACAATTTTGCGCGCTACATTGTGCGGCATTTCTACGTGACGCAGGATATGTTGCAAGCCACCGCCAATTTTACCTGTGATAGCTACTTCCATACCAGAGGGTGTATTATGCAAAGCTATGAGGTCTTTGCTTCATTATTGGTAAAGAGAAGAGTCTCAATTTTAACCCTTATCTCTCCGTGAATTATAGTAATCTGCTTTTAGTAAATCCAAGGCTTTCATGTCTATTATCACTTTCAGCCGATGGAAAACTCCAAGTAGCTTTCAATTATCACCGATTTTAGTCCGAATTCCGTCGGTTTTCGAAAGTAAATCGGTCTAATCTGTAAGCTATGGAAGCTGTATTCGGAACAAAGGGAAACACAACGCTAGCGCGCCTACTGCTATTAATGTGCAAAGTGCACAATTTATGAAGTACGAGGGCACTGAGTGCATGTCACTATCAGAGGTTTGATAAAGTTTGCGTTAATGTAGCCCGACATTGTTGTTATGAAATGAAAACTGTAGCCAGTGGAAATGAAAGCTGTGATGGAGTTTGGGTACTTATCTTTACATAGTATAAAACAAAGTCGCTCCCGCTGTCTGTCTGTCCATATGTATGCTTAGATCTTTAAAACTACGCAACGGATTTTGATGCGGTTTTTTTTTAATAGATAGAGTGATTCAAGAGGGAGGTTTATATGCCCCACATTAGTATCTACATTGCACCCGTGCGAAGCCGGGGCGGGTCGCTATTTCTAGATAAGGAGAGAGAAGTTCTGTTCTGCGTAGTCTTTTCCCAACTATGTTTGGGTCAGCTTCCAGTCTAACCAAATGCGGCTGGATACCAGTATTTTATACGGAGTGACTGCCACCAGACTTCCGCAGTTACTGGGCAATGCCGATATCCTCAGGTTTTGACCGGTTGTCAGTCGTTCGAATTCTTAGTATGGAAGTCTGATCTCTTTCAACATGTTACAAAAATACCCCTACAGCCGAAAGTTGGTTAAAAGGTCCCTTGTAAAGAGTCTATTGGCTATATTTGAAAACCACAGTGTGGCCCAAAAAATAAAGAATTTGGATAAAACATAAATGATCATCATTGAAACGCAACCCTGAACACATAAAACTAAAGAGTAGACTACCCAGAAAGTTATTTACATTCTTACCTAATTTCGTCTGAGAAGTAAATGACGACAACCGGTTTTCGGTTTAATAAATATTTTCTTTTTCATGGGGAATTATGTAACACGTTGCATAGAAAGAGATAGGCTATCAAAGTAAATATTCAATGCCAAATATTTCTACTTTCAGTAGATGTTCGTAATGTGGTCTCCATTTTTAACCTTACCTTCATGACTGAAACTACTCTCTGTCCCCAATAAACCAAAGACACGTCCTTCTTATTCATTGAATGAAGAACTTTAAAAAAATGAAGCCGTCACGGGACAGATGTGAAACATCGAAGCTCTTGTTCTGCCTAGCCTTTTCCCAACTATGTTGGGGTTAGCTTCCAGTCTAACCAGATGCGGCTGAATACCAGTATTTTACACGGAGTGACTGCCATCAGACCTCCGCAACCCAGTTTCCGGGCAATACCGATATCTTAAGGTAAGACCGGTTGTCAGACTTTTTGAGCTTCTGACTTCCCGTAACGACTGCCATAGGTATTCATATGACACCCGGGACCGACACTTTAACGTACTCCCCGAGGCACGGAGGAGTCTCGATGTATAACGAACGGTCACCCATCGACGGACTGACCGCGGCAAGTGCAGCTTAACCTCGCACATAGCATGATCCGCGTGGTTGGTAATTAACCACGATCCCCTCAAACATCGAAGCTCTTATCATAAAAAAAATACTGACCTAATCAAACCGAAGAGAGTCGACGAGTTACGAAGGTCTGCCATCGCCGCGAGTTCACCACGCAACAACCGCTCTCACGACCGTACCGCCTTATTAGATGTTTCACATCAAAGGGTTGTTTCTATTCATTTGCTTTAATATGAACAACTGCCTCGTTGGTCTAGTGGTGGCAAGCGTGACTGCTGATCGTGTAGTCCTGGGTTCGATCCCCAGGTCGGGCAAACTGTTATTGGGTTTTTCCGTGTGCAATTCTTCAGTGGCAGCCTGGAGTTTGGATTTGTGCCCAATTGATTGCAATAGAATCGCCCACATAGAAGACTTAAACATAACGGTGAAATGAGGGTGATACTATACACCTCTGCCCAATCCTTCGGGGAATACAGACGTGATGTTATGTTTATTATTAAAAAGAAGGCTTCCTCCCGTCTTGGAGGATCCTAAGGGATCGTCGTAACAAGCTCACAGACCTAATCTAATATGCATTTTGAATAATATCTTTGTAACTTCACACAACACCAACGAACACAATGTAATCATAAGTATACAAAGTAGTTTAAAGTTTATACTACGACATGTAGTTATTCTACATCACACACCACAATAGTTCTGTTGTTAGAAACAAACAAACGTACTGGTTTAATAGAAGATGAGTTTCAAAGACGGTACACGGAATTACAGGGCTACAATATACCTATATTGATGTTGTGGCGACATCTACCACGCCATATGTGAATTACGGAGCATGACGATTGTGTAGCAAACTACAGCGACAATAATGACAACTCTCAAATATGACGTCACAGAATCCTGCATCGCGATATCAAAATTTGACACAAAGATAGTATATGCTGGGTGTAAAAATAGCCTTAACGAAGCCGAAGTCTTACGCATACTGTACATAAAACTATATAACATACAGCAAAAATAATTGTTGGGATACGACTTTTATTTTTTAGTATTAAAAAAGTGTTTTTAGTCGTAGCGCGCAATGGAAGCGCGTGCCCTGCGGTCTGTGCCTACATTTAAAAAATGTTGGTAATGTTTGTATAGAAGAATGTTTAGTATAGTTTTCACGAAAAACGTTCAAAAATATGGTGACTTTGACCTACAATATCTCCATAACCAGTCAGTTCCCAGGTATGGCCCAATACCAAAAATCATCGTAACGACGGGAAGAATACGTGGCTCTCGGCTTCGTTAAGGGTATTTTTACACCCGATATATAACTTCCCAACATCAATCGTTGGCTCACACCGTTAATTCAGCCTTCACCAAGCTGTTTCCCTCCCAGTCCTCTCGCAAGCAACTCCCTAAGCCGAGGTCCGAGTCCCATTAGGGGTTGTTACTAGCTAGTCATGATGTTAGTAGTAGTAGGTAAGTATTTTACTCTCGTCTCCATTGGTTGGAGGCCCTTCAGGTCTTGCCAATAACTGCCCGGTTACGTAGAAACGGTCCGCAATACCAGCTACAACCAGCAGAATAGAAAAAAAAAAGCAATCGTTGGGATTGGTTGGAGACCCTTTAGGTCTCGCCTTTGCCTAGCTTTGCATAATAGACCCCCCCCATATGGAAGTAGCTATCACAGGTAAAATTCCCTTACGAGTCTATTTGTATGCCTAGTTTGGCAATATAATACCAAAATATGCTACCATTGGTAAGCAAAACGATTCGTTTTTGTTTATAGGAACCGGATATTATTCGACACTATTCTTCTAAGTCCACTCCATAATATTATAATCTCACAATCATAAACTATTATTTCTGTATCAGCTCGTACCAAGTCATTATTCCCCTCACTATTCGGTTTCCATAGTACGGGTTTGCAACAATACTGGACAATTTGTGGGACCCTTCATTTTGTTTGTTCCCGTTATCGAGAGGCGAGCGTACCGGGTTTGCCTCGCGGTTGCCCCACCGACCGTGCGAAGCAATATATCACGAATCTCGTTACAGCTAAGCTAGCAAGGACAAATGATTTTAGCTTTTGGTATAAGTGTGATAGATTTTTTCGGTTTCATAAATATTTTTTGTTCATAACATAATCTGCCCATCACTATTTGAATCCGTTCTAATAACCTGATAGCCAATACATGTAGGCTTACCATAAACATTTCACGTATAGTATTGTAAACGTAATGCTAATTATAAGCGAATTTTGAATCGAAAATACAACTGTCCTATAATATTTTGGTTTATATTTTTTGTAACATGCACAATTTTTATCATTATAATTAAATAGTATACGCAAAACGAGTATTTCCAATTTAAACTTCACTCACATTAACGAAAGGTTTACGTTACGTGACATCATGCGTGCTAGGCCTACTTATACCTAATAACACTGTGAAATACCAGTTAATTTAAAGTAAACATATATAATAAATAAATAAATAATAAATGTTTATTAGTCAAAAGTAAAGCATTGACACACGTCTACTAGTGGGCTACAAACTAAGCATAGCTTGTATCTTGTAGCTCAAGAGTTAGTTTTATACAAAAAGATGTTACAATAAATACATACATACCTACATACATTTATTATTCTGAATCTAATACTGTATTACATAGAAGAAATGCACTTCTTAGAAACATTCAGAAGACTTCCCTTTGGGACAGTTTTATATAAGGAGTCGCTCTCCATATCTATACTAATATTATAAAGATGAACGATTTGTATTTTTGTATGTAACGAATAAACTTAAAAACTACTGGACCGATTTCAAAATTATTTTGCCATTAGAAAGCTACATTATCACCGAGTAACATAGGCTATATTTATTACTGGAATAAACCTTCTTACGCGGGCGGAGCCGTGAGGACACAGCTAGTCTTATATAAAACACAATCATCTTTAAACAAAAGAGTAAGAGAAATATAAAAAATATTAAATCACATCACTACGTCATTAACTTTGGTAAAGAAAAATAAAACTATATATTTTACATCTGCAATATCAGAAAAGCGAGAATAAATCTGGAAATCATTCAGCCGTGTTAAAATAAACTCATACATACATATTCCGATAAAAACATCTTCCATTGGTTTGGTACGTTGCACTGATATTTGATTAAGCTGGGATCTTTTATGGTGCACATTTTTGTAAGTCAAAAGGTAATACTTCAAAAGGTTTCAAGGCAATGGATGGTTTTTATCTTTTATTTTTATTTCGCAAAATACATGAAACAATATTTAATATTTCATCAATGTTTTTTAATTGAGTTAGCAAATTAAGCATCGTGTTTTCATAAATTTTCTTTATAAAATCAGTTTTCACTCGCATATTTTATGGTACGCGGTAAAAAGGACCTTTGTCACAAAACAGATACGTACAGAAGTCAATCTACATACAAGTGCGCTCGAGCAACGCACACATAGACACTGCTCACGGACACGATATCTCGGACTGTTTGGGACTAGAGTGCGAGTGAGTGCGAGTGCGAGTACCATGCGCTTGAGAGAGATAGATATATAGATAGAGCGACCGCCGAGCGTAGGTATGAAAAGTGAAGTACATACATGTGATTTACCTCTGTACCTGTTTTGTGCCTTTGTGTTAATCCAAGACATGGTCTATATTATGTGTGCCAAATTTTATCCAGATCTGTTCAGCCGTTTATGAGTAATTGAGTAGCAAACTACCTCGTTGGTCTAGTGGCGGTAAGCGCGACTGCTGAGCATGGGGTCTTGAGTTCGATCCCAGGTCGGGCAAAGTGTTATTGGGTTTTCCGTGTGGGATTCCTAAGTAGCAGCCCGGAGTTTGAATTTGTGCCTGGTTGATAGCAATAGGCTCGCCTCCTATTACATGGGACTTAAACATAACGGCGAAATGAGGGTGTGTGTTACTGCAACCTCTGCCCAACCCTTCGGGGAATACGGGATGTTATGTTATGAGTAGCAAATGTCCAAACGTTTTAACATACATTTTATAATAGTATTAAACGGGATGACCGAGACTTCTGCCTCAGCGTAAACCGTCGTTGTATTACAATTTTGTCGTAGTTGTGTTGCGCTTCGGGTTGCGGGTTCAAATCCAACTTGGAAATCAATTTTAACACGCTTATATTTAATTTTTTTTCAATTCCAATGAGTAGTTCCTGAAATTAGCGCGTTCAAACAAACAAACTCTTCAGCTTTATAATATTAGTATAGATATAACTTGGAGATACAGTTTGTAAACGCACCCACCCAGTAGTATTACTAGCAACGTTGTTTCTAGAAAACATTGCTAAGAATAATCCTTATAACAACATCCTATTCCTAGAAATGTTTCTTAGAAAATGTTGAAAAAACGTGAACTCTTCTATTCTTAGAATCTACCACATATTTATTTATCTGAGCTTCAAGTACGAGTTAGCTAGTTCTCAAAAAAAATCTTGCAAAGTATCCAAGTTTGGCTTTGTACATAATGTTAACAACTCCATCAGAAAAAACTTCCAAAGAGCCATCTATTCAAAGAGTATCATTCAAAAAACGATTCTTCCCCCGAATAAAATATTGTGAGCAAACAATAAACCGTCATCAACAATAATCCAGTAGGTATAAAGACTCTATTATTCGAGTTGAAGCCAAACCGTTCCCAATTACATTCCCCCACATTCCCCCTTATAGAATCGTAAAAACCATTGTATTGTAAGAAGCGGATCATATTCTGATTTGTGGGGGATATTTTAATAAACAGAAATTGTTCGAGGGTCTATTAACGAGACCGTCCATTTGTCGGGGAATAATAAATGGTTAAAAGCCATAACAGGTATTGAAATCGGGGGAATGTATTTTTTTTCGGCGGAATATTAAATGTTAGAAAAGCATTCGTCTCGGATAAAATATTTTTAACATTTTATTTTAGATATTTATTCGGATTTAATTCTTCTATTTGATTTATAATTAGTGTTCCCGATTTATGCAACGTATGGAACGTGAATATTGGTCGACAGTCTCTGAAATTGTATCCAACGATATTGCCGATATTTGATTAGTACCGCCCATACTTCTATTACACCTATTGCCCGGTTCCAATAAATAAAAACGAATCGTTTTGCTTACCAATGGTATCATTTTTGATTGCCAAACTAGGCATTAGACTCGTAAGCTAATTTCACCTGTGATAGCTACTTCCATATCGAAGATCGGCAGTGAAAACCTCGCAAAAAAAATTTTCTACGAAAGAGTTTTATTTGTTTTTTGATTAATAAACTCGTCATACACGTACTAGTTAGACAACTTTTGAATTCAAATACTTCTAAGCTATCTATGACGTACGATGACAAACTTGTATTAACATTGTTTGATCGGCCATTTTTTTTGCAGGAGTGAGGTATTTCAATCTCTTTAAAAAAAAAAAATACACATAGGTTTTCACTGCCGACCGACGATATGGGAGAGTCTACTATGCAAAACTATGAAGTCTGTTGCTTCATTATTGATAAAGATAGAAGAGTCTAAATTTTAACCAATAACGCTCCGTAAATTATAGGAATCGGCCCTAGGTTACTTCTTGCGACAGACACGGGAAGTTATGTTGTGATTAAATTGTTAAAAAGAAGTGTTTTCTTGACCAATGAATTTGAAATCACTAATGTATGCTCGCATGTCAAACTAAACTAACATCTAATAAAAACTGTCCCAAAAAGGAGCCAAAGGTCCACATTGGATGCAATTCTGATAGAATATGTCCAGTCCGGAATTAGGGCAGCGGAGTTGGCAAGCAGCCAGGTGATGGCGACCTGTGGAATTATGCATGAGACCTATAACCGGGTTGTTGCAGTTATGAGCGAATGATAATATTATTCTAGGACCAGTTTTTGTCTTTGGTAGTTCATGATCTAGTGGTTTTGTAGTGGAAGTTTTTTTTATCTTCTTTACATAGTATTAAACAAAGTCGCTCCCGCTGTCTGTCTGTCCCTATGTATGTTTAGATCTTTAAAACTACACTACGGATTTTGATGCGGTTTTTTTAATAGATCTTAAGCATCGGCGCAAAGTTGCTAGTCTATCGGTTTTTTATCGGACACATTTCGGAGAGTGTGCTTCAGATCTGCATGTTCTAATACCCCCCTGCCCTTTTTTCTATCGGACGGCCAGAAGCACGAAAAAGCGCCATCGGTTCATGGTTGATATACCAAAAACCCGAAAGAAGCGTTTTGATTCCACTTTCATTGTGAAAACCGCCAAACAGTGGAATGCGCTGCCCGAGTGGGTGTTCCCCGACAGTTACAATCTGGGTGTCTTCAAGTCACGAGTGAATCGGTTTCTTCTGGGCAAGTGTGCTCCATCGTAGACCGCATCATCGCTTAACATCAGGCGAGATGACGGCCAAACGCAGGCCTAGTAACAAATAAAAAAAAGATAGAGTGATTCAAGAGGAAGGTTTATATGCCCCACATTAGTATCTACATTGCACCCGTGCGAAGCCGGAGCGGGTCGCTAGTGTTATAAGAATTGCTAACGAGTCTGTTACTTCAAGCGTAGCACGAACGTTTGACGTAGGTATAGTATCGTAAACGTATCTCTAATGTAAGTAAACTTTGAATCGAAAATACAACCGTTGCTTATTTTTTTGCGACATGCACAATTTGTATCATACATATATATGAATAAAGTTTACAATTTAATTAAATAGTATGTGCGAAACGAGTATTTCCGATTCAAAATTCTTCTTCTAACTTTAGGATATCGGCATTTCCTGGTAACTGAGTTGCGGAGGTTTGATGACAGTCGCTCCGTGTAAAATACTGGTATTCAGCCGCATCTGGTTAGACTGGAAGATGATCCTAACATAATTGGGAAAAAGCTAGGCAGAACGAACTATGCTTATTGGACTAGGATAATTCTAACATAAATAAGTCTTTGACTGTCTAGCAAATACCAATTTCAGAATCTCTGCAGAACAATTAGGAAACCAATCGAATTCAACCTCCCGTGGAATGAATTCGTGAATTTCACAGAACGACCCAAATTGGCCCAGATTGAATGTAAAATTTAGACATCTGTTACTTACGCTTCAAATCTATTTTTAGACTGCCAAATCATTGGTTTGGTGGTCGCAAACGGGGCTGCTGAGTACAAGGACCTTGGTTCGATTTCCAGATCGAGCAATGTGTAATTGACGACACGATTGGCGCAGTGGCTGAGTGGTAAGCTGCTGCTAAAATGTAGAGTTCGATTCCCGCTCGAAACTAGTATATACGACCTACAGATATTTTTCTGGGCTCATATTTGTGCATGTGAAGATTTGTGTCTGTTAACGCAACCACAATACATCGAAACGATCTTGAAACGATTTTCGGTGTATAGAGTACCCCACACGTGATATTAATCAAAGTTTTTCAATCACTTCGCTTATAATATTTACACCCATATTCTAAGACGTTCCTCCAAAACTTACTCGACTCGACTCCACCTCGACTCAGTCTTTTTCACTACCATCGGTAGTTATAGTCGACATAAACGTCGTCGACTCGAGATTTTTTCTCAGTCAAGGTAAGGAATCATCTGTCAAACTCAAGGTACCTCGGAACCTACCTTAAGGAACGAAGTGTCAAAGTTCGTATGTAACAAAAATACATTTTGAAGACTTTATCGAATATGCTTAGGTACGATAATCCTTACCTACAACTATTTATCGCGGCGTTATTTGCGCGATGCAAATAATTCAAATTATGACGTAATGACTCAGTCGAGGAACCTCAAAGTTCACTCGAAATTGCGACTAAGAATACAATTTTGAAGGTGTTTTCGAGGCCGTCCTGAGTCGAGTATGAGTCGATTAAGTTTTGGAGGAACGTCTTAGAATATGGGTGTTAGATTTCTGTGTGTACCACAGTTCGCGTCGCATCAAGTGTAACCTCAGTCTGAAGGAAATACATAGTCACGTATTCATCTTTCACTCTAAACATGAAGAGGTCACGGCCACAAAACTCCAAGCTAACACGAGAGCGACCCTTTAATGAACACTCCAAAACGCAAAACATAAAAGCCGAGATATCTTTCTCTTTCTAGCGTCAAAAGATAAAAGGGATGAAAAGGTTTTGAGAGGTTAGTGGAGCCGCTAAGACGTGGACACAATATGTAGGGTACAAAGTATTATAATCGGATTTAAATTGTATTTTATTAGGAGTTTGTTCAACCATTCTAAAACGTGTTTCTGTTACTGGTTTCACTGTTTTAAGCGTGTTCTTATGATATACGAACATCTGAAAGACTACACTCAGACTGATAGGCCTTAGGGTCGTAATTACCCTGGGAAAATTCCGAAAATTACGAATTTCTACTAAACCAGACATTATATTTTGCTCTGACAACGTAATAATGCTAGAATGTGTAATGTAATGTTGCCAGAGCAAAGAATATTGCCTGGTTTAGTAGTAATTCTTAATTTTCGGAATATTCCCATGTTCGTATTTACTCTAAAGTACTACCTATATATATGTTTTAACAATCTAACAGACGATTATATTATGTTTTAACAATAATTGAGTTAAGTTTTGGTGTTCATTTTAGTTCATTAGTTAATAGGTAACTTGATTATGTATTAAATTGTAAACTTAACTATCGCAATAGCATGTACCTGTAAGAATAGATTTAAATTTGTTTAAATAAATAGTTTTTCAGCTCATAATTTGGGGTCCGTTTGGGGCACCTAGTCAGGCAATTTCGAAAATTGCACGTGAGTAAACCGCAAATAATTGATAAATAAGCAAAGTATTGTTTATCAACACTAAAAGCCCGTTCTTACAGCGGATCCGTTTTAACGGATCCGTTGGTTTTCGATGTGTTATTCACATCTGTACCGACGGATCAGTTAAACAAATGGCAGTTACGTTGCATCTGACAGGCAGGATACGATAAAAATACCGGGTCGAGTGTGAAAGCACCCATACCCCTTTACAACCGGGAAATAATTTTCTTTTAAATTAGATGGCGAGGTCGATCGGTTGTATTATTTAGCTCCACATAGTCGTAAAAAAATATGAAAAAAAATCCTGAAAGTTTCTAAACTGTTGAAATCTAACTGCACGATCGTGCGTGTCAGGAATAACTTGTAATTGCACCATCGTGCAAAATCATAGTGCTGGCTGGAAAATGTAAATAAAAATCATTCATAGTACAAAATCAACTTTATTTATCAGTATTACTGATCAGTCTTAAATGGTCATTAATTAATATAACATATTTGCGTAACAGAAACAACTAGTTACTCTCAAAATAAAAGTAAAAAAACATACAAAAAACAATATCAAACATTACTTCTTGTGGTAATTTTTAAAACAATTCTGGCCACGTGATATACAGAGATACACATTACATTTAACGCAGCGTGTTTTAGTACGGCTGCAGCAGTTTTCAAGTTGACAAGCTCTTGGAGACTTAATGTCATCAAATTCAGGTAAATGATCGTAACCATCATATCGCATAGAAACAGGGGGTTTCGATGCCTTCTGGTATTTTCTTGGCATTAGTGGCTCTTCGTCACTAGAGGGAGCATCACCCTGGACTTCGCATCGTCTCTTCTCTGGTACATTAACTAATATTTCGTGAATATCTAAACGAAAATCAAGCAGATCTAAAATCTTTTTGCGGGGATATTTATTTGCTTCGCAATCAATTTTATAGGCTCGCCATGCATTTACAATAGCTAAATCGAAGAAGTGGATCAGTACTTTGAGTGTCCATTTCTTGGTTTTTATAAAGGTGCGGTAGTATTCCATTTGCTGGTCAAGTACGTCCACTCCTCCCATGTACCGATTATACTGCATGACGATTTGAGGAGCAGTGACATCAACATAACGTTTTGTTTTTTTCTCCCATCTCTTGACAATCATACTGTTTTCTGCTCCAGTACAATTCGAGGCTAATAGAACACTCTTGTTGTCTTTCCATTTCACTACAACTGATGAACCTCTCACCATCTGTTGACTATCTCCTCGTGCCATTTTATTGTCTTCTTTGAATTTTAGACTGGATCTATCGGGGATTCTGTTCAACATTATTGTGCCCGTGCTGTGTAGGTTGCGTCTACTAAGTTCTTCAACAAGTGGTATTGTTGTGAAGTATCTATCGTGATACAAACAGCTTCCTGGAGGTACACTGCGAGATAGATGAAGAACCACCGCTGGACCCAGTCCAAGAGACATGTCCGAACCGAACATTGTTTTGGCTCCTTTATAAATATCAAAATCAAGCATTAAGCCTTCACTGGTCGCCAGTACAAAGTTCTTGAGCCCTACTGGACGAGGCTTATTTTTCACGACTTGTCGCAAAATGCAGCGCCCAGTGAAGGGTATCATTTGCTCATCAAGAGTAATAACTTGGTACTATTTCCTGTTTGCAACATCCCTTGTGTACTTGGTCAATCATAGGTTGCACTTTCCACAAAGGGTTCACATTTGTGGGTTGTGGCGTGTCAGTCTCTACTACATGAAGAGCGTTTCGTAATGTCAGAAATCGGTCACGACTCATTTTAGAGGTAATTTTTTGCAAAGACAACCCTGAGCGCCAGTACAGCGGCATTCGTGGGTATGGGATGCAGCCCATAATAACATGAATGCCGAATAGCTTCATTATTTCCGCTCGAGAAGTCTTCAGTTCATTGCCAGTCTTTCTCAGGTAATAAATATTAGTGCAGTTACTAACATGTTCAAAAAATTCGTCATCAAAATATTCGTTAAAATATTCTATAGGGTTTCTTACTTGCCTCGTTGGATACATTTGGTATTCATGTGTTTTATCCTGAAACGGCAACCGCCTCCAGGGTTGAGGAGCATGGTAAGCATTACGTCTTGTACAAGTACCGGTAGACGATGTTACAGGTGTACTGGAAGCAGAAAATGCTTCACAATCCGGTGATGAAATCCTGGAAGTGCTAGTCCTGATATTATCAAGTCTAGACCGTGTGGAGGTACGTGTGGACTGCGTGGAGTTACGTGTAGACTGGGTGGAGACACGTGTAGACTGTGTGGAGACACGTGTAAAACTGCTGCGGTTTGGTTGAGTATTCTCCTTTCCTATCGTATCTCTAGATGGCCTGGCAGGAGTCGTAAGTGTCTCTCTAGTGCTGGTAGTTGGTACTGACCGTATAACTGGGACTGCTTGGAGCTCTGGTTCGACTATTGGCACATTCGGTCCAGGCAAATCCGCGTCTGCCAAGCCGAATACCGATGGATCGTAGTTAGCGTTTTCGTCGTCGAGATCTTCAATTTCGGACAAGTTACCATCACCCAAAATGTTGATAATGTTATCATCATTGAGTGGATGCCCTAAAAACCAAAATATAAATAATGTAAGATTATTAAATAACTCAAAATTCATTACGAAAACAGTTTTGTTCGGAAACAATAAATCACGCGTTCCAACCGAATATGCACAATCGTGCAACCACATTTTCACGAGCTAATAATATTAAAATTACTGTCTAAACATTGTTTTTCAATTCATATAATTACAGCTAGTTTATTTATAATTAAAATAGAACAATAACATCATTAATTACTAACAAAACAATAAAAATATAGACACTTACGTGAAGCGCTGCTCCCGCCAAAAAAAACCGCCATCCTTGTCTCGATCTCACGGGTAACTAACGTAAAGCACTCGCTCTCTGTCGGTTTTTACAAGTCCACTATACTTTGCACGATCGATCGGGGCCGGTTGCGTCTCGAAAAGTTGAATTGCGCGCGCTCAGGATTTTTTCAAAGTTATTTGCACGATTGGTTCGAGCCGGTTGAAAAGGGATACTTCTCCATACATCTTCATGTACGGATCCGTTTTTTATACTGTTCCGGCGTCCAGCTTTTGATGACAAAACGGAATGTGTAAAAATGTCGGACCAGTATTTTTTACTGGATTCGGAATACTGTCGTGTATGTGTACTCGCTCATACAACTACAGGCGCCATCACCAAAATAAAAACGGATCCGCTAAAAACGGTCCTGTAAACAGTTTCTGTGTGAACTAGCTGCTACTTCATTTATTTACCTTTAGACAGGTAAAAAGAAGCTAAGACAACCTTTTAAAAGGCAGTTATTTTCCACATTAACGTAACCCACATCACTTACATTATTATAGAACATAAATTAATACCATTATTATAAATAGAGATAGGACGGAAAGCAATTTATTACTAACGGCCTCATTTCCCGTCAGAATGCCGACAATTTAGAGCTTCGCGTTTTATATAACAATACCTAATTATGGGAAAATGATAGAACTTCGTATAATACCAAATTACGACTAAATTACTTTGACATAAATAAATGTAACCGAGTTCTAGACGCCATTTTGGAATCACATTACGTATTCAAAAGTAATTGTGGATAATAAGGATTATTGTCGCTTTTAACGAACTAAGCGAAGCTTGAAAATGCTTACGTTTTTATAATTCTGAGTTTGAATTAAATGTCGAGAAGAGTGTGTCACCCTTAAAATATCATCAATTATAAGTCAGATATTTCTTCTACTTAATAAAAACTTTTTGGGAAACCATTTTAATTGATGTGGTATTATTATGGAATTTATATGAAAAGAACAACACATTATCCAAAACAGTTTCCGTATATTACTGAACAACTTACATTAACCTCGGCATTTAAAGACGTTAATTTAACATTAACTAACGTTTCCTTAAGAGTTACACTGGCCACTCTTAAGTAATCGTTAGTTAATGACCTTCACGAGTGCAACTGTAATAGAAGGATTACAAAAAATAAATTGTGAAAAAAATTACGAAGAAAAATT
The DNA here is from genome assembly GCA_910594945.2 of Amphipyra berbera. NCBI lineage: Eukaryota > Metazoa > Arthropoda > Insecta > Lepidoptera > Noctuidae > Amphipyra > Amphipyra berbera. Next base: position 18,396,542 of record OU343125.1, on the reverse strand, counting down.
CAAAGAATTTGAATGGATTTACTGTAAAATTTACAAAGAAAAGTAAGTACCTAGATAATCTATGAGTTGTTGTTGACTATGTACTATTTTGACTCCCATAAAATTAATCTACTAAATAACTACTCTAACAGCTAACTAAACTGTTAAATTTACCTTAAACTTAAATATTATTAATGAAAAATACATGAATAATATTATATTGTCAATTAAATCAAATTCTTCTTCATTTATGATAACCCAGTTGTCTGTACGCGCCCTAATAAGGGGGTTGAAACGATTTGCTTCTAAAATAGGGCAGTTATGAGGGGTGGGCCCCCATCAGATTTTAGGGTTGATTCCCGTGATGATAATTGCGATAAAATCGCGTATTTCACGCTTTCTGTAGCGATAAGTATCTCCCAAGGGATTTTTAGTAAATATCGTTGAATTTCATCCCCCTTCAAGAGTTTTGTAAGGCGGTAATAATTGTTGAATTACAAAATTGAAATAGAAGGTTCCTTTGACGCAGTAGTCTAGCGATCAATCAATCAATTCTCGCATAAAACAAATATTTCTCAACAACTTAACATCACGCGTTGTATTCTCTGAAGGTAACGGCAGAGGTGTTTTAGAACACCATTGCTTCGCCAGTTATGTTTAAAGCCCATGTAATAGACCGCAGACAAAAAAATCATAAGAGACAAAACAAAAGAACAAAAAAAAAAAAATAGCTGTGTCTAGCGGCTGAGCCAAATAGGTTACGTTTTAAAAAGCACGATCCGTATTTTGCCATGCGCAATTGTTATCAGTAGCTGGTAACACTGGACAATGTTGACAAAGGAACCCTAATCGTCAAGATGACTCAACGTACCCGAAGTTATAAAAACAGTGGTCATTCGACGGAGCAGAGGATTCCATGTCGAACCGCCGAAGAAGTCTGACCTCTGATATCTGATTTGCTTGTCCTTATTTTGTGATCTTGTGTAAATTATTATATTGTGATATATTGTGAAATAGCTTCTGTTACTAACCATTAACCCAAATATAAGTACTGTCAGTGGTGGAGAGTCTATTTTGGTTTAATTTACTTTATTTACCATGCTCGCAACCCTGACAGACCGATATTAGCTACTAGCGGCCCGTCCTGGCTTCGCACGGGTGGACATTTTTCCTGATTTTGCAACATTTTTCATTTATGCTCCGCTCCTATTAGTCGTAGCGTGATGTTATATAGCCTATAACCTTCCTCGATAAATGGACTATACAACACAAAAAGATTTTTTCAATTTCAACCAGTAGTTCCTGAGATTAGCGTGTTCAAACAAACAAACAAACTCTTCAGCTTTATAATATTAGTATAGATTTGCTTGTCCTTATTTTCTGATCTTGTGTAAATTATTATATTGTGAACTAGCTTCTGTAACTAACCACTAACCCAAATACAAGTACTCTCAGTAGTGGAGAGTCTATGTTGGTTTCATTTACTTTATTTAACATGCTCGCAATCCTGACAGACCGATATTAGTTATAACTTTAATGATAGATTCACCCTAGAAGATTCTGTTGCATGTATTTTACACAATTCCAAACTCCGTGATGCTACTAAGAATATCCTAACAGAAAGACCCAATACCAATCTAACTTAGCGAATCACCCCCAAACATAACCGCTAATATGGATACTACCCCCATAATGAAACATTTTAATACATAGTACATGCCTACCCGCAACTCGCTTCAATAACTTTCCCGCCCAACAAACATTCAATTGGAATCCCTTCAGTTTCATAGCCAATAAATAATTAATTTGCATGCCATAAACTTTGGGATAACATGTGGATATGAGTAGAACATATAGATGAAGATGAATTAATGTTCATATTATTCTCTTAAACATACGGAAGTTCACTTTAAAATCTAACGTCGCGTCGATTAAAGATATTCAGATAAAATATATATTATACTATCGCCGGCCCTTCCCGGCTTCGCACGGGTGGACATTTTCCCCGTTTTTGCAACATTTTTCATTTATGCTCCGCTCCTATTAGTCGTAGCGTGATTTTATATAGCCTATAACTTCCTCGATAAATGGACTATCCGACACAAAAATATTTTTTCAATTCCAACCAGTAGTTTCTGAGATTAGCGCGTTAAAACAAACAAACAAACTCTTCAGCTTTATAATATTAGTATAGATTAGTCCATCAACTAGAAATTAATTGCCTCGTGGGTCTAGTGGTGGTAAGCGCGACTGCTGATGTTGACGTCCTGTATTCGATTCACAGGTCGGGCAAAGTGTTATTGGGTTTTTCCGTATGGAATTCCTCAGTAGCAGTTTGGATTTGTGCCCGGTTGATGGCAATAAGCTCACACCCTTTTACAAGGGCCTTAAATATACGGCGAACTGAGGGTGTTACTATATACCTCTGCCCAACCCTTCGGGGAATACAGGCGTGATGTTATGTTATGTGTTATTGTCCATCACGCTACCCTGTATCTCTAGTACGGGTTTGCAAATTTCTCGCGAAACGGAATAATATTTTGTTCCGTTTTTTTTTTGCGCTTGTGTAAGAGAGATAGAGTGTAGCGAGCTCACGAAAAATATTGCCTTTTTCGTAAATTTGCAAACCCGTACTAGGAGTTCTGGTGCGGGTTGGTGGACTACACACATCATCGAGAACTTTATGGAGCCCTCTCAGGTGTGCAGGTTTCCTAACGATTTTTTTTTCTTTTTAGTAAGAAACCTTTCCCCTCCGTAGATTTCTCCTGTATCGTAGGTGCGTCTACAGAAACAAATCTTCACATGCACAAACGCCCAGACCAGGAACAACTATTTGTAGACCATACAAATATTTGATCCGTGCGGGAATCGAACCCACAATCCGTAGCGCAGAAGCCAATCGCTCAGCCACTGCACCAAACGTGTCGTCAAACGATGTTTTTCCTTTACCGTTAACGCAAGTGATAAATTCTGATCCACACATAAATTCATAAAGTCAAAGGTACGCGCCAGGATCGATCTCAGACCCTCCTGCCTAGAAGGCAAGGGTTCAACCGCTAGGCTATTACTGCTAAAACAAAGAACAACAGGCCAGCATGGTGGACTAAGGCCTAAACCCTTCTCATTCTGAGAAGATGCCCGTACTTGATTCTTGTTTTTGTTTACCAGAGAGTACTTATACAAGGTTAGTCGGGAAAGGGGTACTAAGCCGAAAGGGTATTAAAGTACCCATAATAATATATACATTTTGTTCTATAACTTTCTCCAAAATTCATTAGTTTAAGAGACATAGCTGTTCAAAGATTTCATAAAAAATACGCTAAATTCTATATATCCTCAACTATGATCAGCTGTGTCTACATCTCAGGTCATATCTGAATGCGTAACTAAAGCAGGGATGTTTTTTTTTTGAAAAAACTAAAATTAAAACCATTTTACATGGAGCTTTTTATTATCGAATTTAAAAAATTTGACATTTTCTTTTAAAACAATCATCAGTGATAAAATAAGTGGTCCGTGGCTTAGTACCCCTTTCTGACTAACCTTGTATAAATAAATAAGACGTCATCTAAACTAGGTCGTGCTAGCCCAAAATATGTCTATTTTTCTTTCAATCTGGTATCAGAGAGTGTACAAGGTATCGGGGACACGTAAGACCCAACATTGTCATGCCATGCGGGTCGCAGGTAAACACCTGGGGAGGGGTCAAGGTCATCCGCGTACCTTTTATCCATGGTGCAAGTTTTGAGAGATGTTTTCTTCCTAGTTGTGTAGTTTTTGGAGGGTAAAAAAAGAACTCCACTTTTAGGGAAAATATTTTAAGGCTCAGTTGGACAGTTGGACCAACTAACTACAACCATCTTCTTCTTTTCGTGTGGTTAGTGACTAACCTAGTGTCAGAGTTTATGCCGCCCATAGGCCTCTGTCTTGGCTTCACAGGCCGTCGAGAAATTTCTCTCAGGCATGCCGGTTTCCTCACGATGTTTTCCTTCACCGTTTTAAGCAAGTGATAATTATACAATACGCACATGAATCCGAAAAGTCAGAGGTGCGTGCCTTGGGTTCGAACTCGAGACCCATGACTTGGTAGTCCGACGGTCACACCACTAGGCTATCCCTGCTGTCACTATAACCATACCATGTTTACGTTATATTTGTATTCATTTGACAGACATTTTGATTAGATTACGGTTATAATTAGTTGGTGAAACTAAGCCTAAATAATGAGGACAGCAAGTTTTAATAAAAAAAACTTAATTTTATTTATCGTCTGGGCTTATTTCGTGGACTTTTTTTTACATAACATCACTCCTGTATTCCCCGAAGGGTTGGGCAGAGTTGTATAGTAACACCCTCATTTCGCCGTTATGTTTAAGTCCCATGTAATAGAGACCGAGCCTATGTCATCAACAGGGCACAAATCCAAACTCCGGGCTGCTACTGAGGAATTCCACACGGTAAAACCCAATAATACTGCCCAACCTGAGGATCGAACCTAGGACCTCACGATCAGTAGTCGCGCTTGCCACCACTGGACCAGTGAGACAGTTCTGTTCAGGCTTTTTTTAATTTAAGACTATGTTTAATAACGAAATTTGATCCTTATAATTGGTCGTAGTTAAGCAGAAAGGACTCAACCCACAGTGTCACTTTTGAGTTATTGATGTTTTAAGTTCAGAGTGGTTTTCTTCAGTGATGCTGAATTCAGATTTTGTTACGTCATTACACATCCTTGGTAAAATCAGTCGTATTTTTATATCTATAAGTTGGTTGATGGTTATATTGAGTATTTCTGGAGTTATTTAGGAAAATATAGGATTGGATGATTTAAGCAGGTTGGGTCTTTATAATAAAAATAAAGTACCTGCTTAATACGTGGTTTGGTTCCTTGTCATAAAAAATGTATTTCCTTTGTTTATTTCTTGGATCTTTTTTGCTGAATGAAAGGCCTTATAGACCATTTTGTTACTAATAACTCATTTCTGTCAATTTTGTGGATTGAGTCTTTTCTGCTAAACTACGTCCAATTGACCCTATCGATAGCCTTTGATCCTTAAACCATTTATTTTAAGCCAAATCAGAGTTTCAGGCTTTTTCAAAGTTCAATAATAAAATATTACTTAGGTACAATAGAAAATTAAATAAAACCCATTCACCATTCCATAAAACAATATCCAACAAACTAACTTAGGAAAATGTCATTGTGTTCCATAGAAACAATCATCTAACACAATTATGTGTTTGTTCAGCACTTTTGCTCGCTCAGCGTTCATAACTTAAACGCATTCACAAGGACCGCTGTGCCTTCACGTCTCATGAATATTTAACGATTGTGCCCGGCCACGATTTTCGGCGGGATGGAATAACGCATATAAAGTCATCCCTCTCTTATACAGTAGGTGTGACAGGGATGAAAGTGAAAAATAAGCTATAAACGCCTGAGACAAACACACATTTAAATGACTTTAATATATTATCTGATGTGTACAGTTTTTGTACAAAAATATTTAAATTTGTACGAAAAACCGTAAGGTATTCTATACTTCTCAGGGTACGCACGAACCAACGCGTTCAGTTTGCAGCTGTGGGGGCATGCACGGTTGCAATCATCATATTTTTCTGTTCGATTGCTTGTAGATGGTCTTGCGGACCGTTTCTACGTAACCGGGCAGTTATTGGCGAGACCTGAAGGGTCTCCAACCAATGGGGACAAGAGTAAAATACTTAACCTAAGCTAACTACTACTAACATCATGACTAGCTAGCAAGAACAGCACAAAGGGCGACCACTAATGGGACTCGGACCTCGGCTTAGGGCGTTGCTTGCATGAGGACTGGGAGGGACACAGCTTGATGAAGGCTGAATTAACGGTGTGACTGCGGAGTCAGAAAAGCGTGTGAGCACGGTGGACCAGGGACGGTTGCAATCAGTTACAACTACTGTACTTGTAGGGTCGTGTTCAAACCAAGCGCGTCCTGTTTGGTTTGAATACCTGCATCATGCTACACCGCAAGTAGTGTAGTGAAAGTCTTAAGTAATATTTAAGCATTTTTTTTTTCATTTATCAGCCAACAGTTGTCAATAATAACGGACCTTTAGATGGTTTAATGCAGTGGTCATTTGGAGGTCCAAATTCAAAAGTGGACGTTTGTAGGCTGATGAGGGCAGATAATAGTAAAAAAAATGAATTGTCCTGGGGCGCCTGGCAGATGTGAAACATCGAATCTGATTTTGTAAAAAAATCTGCCCGAATCAAACCGAACAGAGCCGACGTGTTACGAAGGTCTACTGTTGTGTGTCTGCCATCGCGAGCGTCGCCATGAAACAGCCGCTCTCACACCTGTACAGCCGCATTAGATGTTTCACATCAAAAATAATGCTTAAGTAATTACTTAAGACTTACTCGACTATAGATACGAGGGAGTATTTGAGTATTATAAGCAATATGGCTGGTCTATCGCCATTTCATAAACATAATCTGTGCTTTGAGCACCTACCCACTTCAACTTGTATGGCCATTTTATGCCTACGTCATCATCTGATGACGACAGCATAAAGCTACCGATAAAACCTATTCAACTAAAAATAAATGACATATTAGGGTGACTCGACCAAACGTCGGCTACTACGCCCAATTACAGGGTAAGAGGTCTCAAAAGGTCTTCCCATAGGACTTTATTATACACCCCACTCGAAAGGGTGTATCGTTAACCGATATTACAAAATCGAATTACATAGTTTTTCGCCTTATGATCGCCGATGACTGGTACGTTCACCCGGTTTAGATAGTTTTATTATGTAACTAGCGATCAAGGAGATTGCTGAGCAGTCGTTACTGAAACTAAATTGCCGGACGATATTCAATTTAGTTGCCTACGCGCTGAATTAATTTGATAGTTATGATTTTCTTTTAAGAGAGTAAATTTTTGATATGAGACATCTAATGCGGCGGTACAGATGTGAGAACGGCTGTTGCGTGGCGAAGTTCGCGATGGCAGACCTTCGTAACTCGTCGGCTCTCTTCGATTCGATTCGGCCAGTTTTTTTGTTACAAAAATAGTTACGATGTTTCACATCTGACAAGCGTCCCGCGATGGCTAACGGAGTGTCCTGCGTAAGCGACGAACGCGACGCGACAAACTCGACAACGGCATTCTCTACAAGCGGCCTATGTAACGAGACGCGACGTAACGCGTATTTGTTCCACGTCGTGTCGCGCCGCGTCGCACCGCGTCGCGTTTGTCGCTTACGCAGGACACCCCGTTATGTTTTTTAATGCGGACGATTATGTAAAATGGAAAATGCTTAAAACAGCATTAACCTTTCTGTTGTTGTTTCCCGCCATTCTCAACTGCGGGTCATGAGCGGGACGTAAGCGTTGGCGGGCCCGCGTTCTTATTTATTTGATGTGACGTGTTCCATTAGGTTTTACCCACATCTGTCAGCACGGAGTCGCGTTTTTTCATGCTCTATCCTTTTCTGTTGCTCAGGAAAGTCATTTAAATAGAGCGAGAAAGACAGCGTGAGTGCTATCGCGTGCGGTCTCGTGCTATCGCGTATGTATGGTCAAGACCCGCGTTTAGTGCGCCGAAAGCACTGTGCACTTACTGTTACTACTATAAAAACATCCATCTTCAAAATCGATAGAAATAAGCGTTACCTCGGTCTATCTTTATTTCTGACGACACTGCCTCCGCTGGACGTCATTGCGTCAGGATCTCAAATATCCCTACCCTAGTTAACACCAGTTGCCTTCTTCTTCTCCTTCTCTCGTATCGTCACGAGCAATACGAGAACAGCTCATGACGTGGTGAAAATTAGCCAGTCAGCACGGTTGATAACGGGGCTGACTGCCCAGGATGCACCCGACGTACTTAAATATCATCACTCGTGCAAGCTCTAATGCACCTCAGTATAGACCATTTTACACTTGATCGAGTATAACCGAATATAGCCGATGATCACCGAAGTTTGCCGATCTAAATATATCTTGCTCCACATGAGTGGTGAGCAGGGATGAGTGATCAAATAGGGCGAGGGCAAAGGGCGGCTTTTAATGAAGGCATCTGATACTGAAAGGGAGTCTTAATTTATGAAGGAGAGAGAAAGAAAGAGAGAGTGACCTCGCACTTCTGTTTATTTATTAGAATGAGAATCGTCAACATTACAGAGTGCAAGATTATTAAAACATTATTAAAGCAATAAAAAATAAAAGTAAAATTCAAAGAAGTATAAACATTGACTAAAATCCGACTAAAAATTGAACTCTAAAATAAAAAAAAAAATAAAAAAAAACAATGGCATTAAGTTCATTAAAATTTAATAATTATTTGTAATTCATGTAATAAGATTAAAAGTTCTAAGTAAACAGTAGAGTAGGTACTGTTGTACTGTCAAACGGCAAATTAATGTATAATAATTATAATGGAATTTAAAATATATGAAATTTTAATGCTCATGAAATACTATGTGCCATCATACTACTTTCATATCTAAATGATGGAATCACGCGTTACTTTGCGGAAATCCATGACATATCTACAAATATAGAATAACACTAAATATTGTTATTGAATATTTTGTACTTTTATATCTGTAACGGATCATGACTCAGCGTTAGTAGAACGTCTTCCATCCTCCGTTTAACTACTGGATACACGTTTAACTTACAATACATACATACATAAAAAGCCCATTAGCGTCCCACTGCTGGGCAAGGGTGTCTTCTCAGAATGAGAAGGGCCTTAGTCCACCAAGGTGGCTTAGTGCTGATTGGCGGACTACACACAACATCGAGAACTTTATGGAGCCCTCTCAGGTATGCAGGTTGCCTTCGCCGTTAACGCAAGTGATAATCAAATTGATTCGCACATGAATTCGAAAAATCAAATCTGCGGGCCAGGATGAACTCAGATCCTCCTGCATAAAAGGCAAGTGTTCATCCGCTAAGTTATCACCACATAACATAACTTAACATCATCATTCAATGCTGAATGGTTTGGCAGAGGTGTATAGTAACACTCTCATTTCGCCGTCATGTTTAAGTCCCATGTAATAGGGGGCGAGCCTATTGTCATCAACTGAGCACAAACCAATCCAAACTCCGGGCTGCTACTGTGGAATTCCACACGGAAAAACCCAATAACACTTTGCCCGAGCGGTCGAACCTAGAACCCCATGCTCAGCATATAAATAAATCTTTATTTCAGAGAGCAGTAATCTGATATTCTTAAGGCAGTTTAGGTATCTTGGGTAAGTTCGTTATCTAAAACCGAAAACATACACTTCTGCTGCTTCATCTTCAGATTACATAGTATACAGGTTGTAAACTAAATCATGTAATTCCTTCAAACCTCGTGATGTGCTGCTGACATAGATTAATTCGGCACGAGATACTCTTGGATTCAATAAAAAAACATACAAAAAGTATACAGTGTGTTCTTAACGTGAAGTATTTTAGCGCCCCGAGCGAATTGTGCGCCTATCGCTCGCAGCGCGGTTATTTAACTCGGGGCGCTAAAATGCCTCTCGTTAATAAAACATTTTTACGTCTTGTATTTTTTTAAAAATTAAATCTAAACATATCCCGTTCATGGTTAATCTATGTCAGCAGTACATCACGAGGCTTGAAGGAATTACATGATTTCGTTTGCGCCCTGTAATACGACATTCTCTTTGGTATAGTAATTCCAAATAGAGTGTTTGAATTCATAATTACTTTCACATTAGCACTGGGGTTGAAACGCGATAATTATCAATGACATGATGATATAAATAAATTGAACGTGGGGTTGAATGTAAGGGAGGTTACAGAAATAGAGCGAGGGGGTTGAGGGTTGAATGCACATGTGGCATTTAATCTATTATTAATTAATGTAAGTGGGAGTGGTTGTATTGAAACTTATTTGAGCAGATAAGACGATTATCTGAAGGATTACATTCTAGTTTTGGTGCAGCATATGGGTGTCAGTCTTGTTGCAACAACGGATAGTTTATCTACAGATACTATGTTCCATGTAGATTTGTGTTTTTCTTCTTCTTCTTTTCGTGTGGTTAGTGATTAACCTGGTGTCAAAGTTAATGCCGCCCGTGGACCTCTGACTTGGCTTCACATGCCGTCGAGAAATATGTCTCAGGCATGCCGGTTTCCTCACGATGTTTTCCTTTACCGTTCTCAAGCAAGCGATAGTTATACAATACGCACATGAATCCGAAGTCAGAAGTGCGTGGTTGGCAGTCCGACGGTCACACCACTAGGCTATCATTCCTGTTTGTTTTTCTTCTTAACTTGAAGTAGTCGCCATGGATATCTCCACCGCAAGGAAGGCCGAAGATTTATCGAACACTTACCGATTAAAACCACCAGACCTATGGCTGGGGTAGCAAAACTCGTTATTGCATTCACCACAACCCAAGATCTAGTATTTGTCCTGAGATTTTTCTGTACAACATTACCTCACAATCATCTTCATCTCCCTGCCCTTATTCCACACTAGCTGGGGTCGGCACAACATGTATTTCTCTTCCATTCTCCTCTATCAGCCGTCATCTCAGTACAACATTACCATAGCATGTTAAACATTAAAGAAGAACAAAAAGCAATAAAGTAAGCCATTTCACGTTTATTGAAAATAGTGTATGTGGACATCACGTAATACCCACCCTTTGTAAAACACAGTATAGAATTCAGAAAAAAATCCTAAAAGGCAAAGTGATTCCCGACAAAAAAGTGTACACGCTAGGATCAAAAGTAGGTAAGTAATGAGTTTAACTCATGGTAATAAACGTTGAAAGCTTTGAAAGCGCCCTACAAAGAACCACGCGTGAGTAAATTTTTGGTTACATACGAAGTATATTGTTTGACATAAAAGCTTAAACTTGATCAACAACTATTGTTTTTTTATTCTTTATTAATTGTTCGTTCACCTGATGGTAAGCGCAGATAGGGTCTAAGATGGAGCACACGAATCCAAGGAACAGAGATATAGAGGGATTCCCCTATACCCCCCTGGCTCTCACATACACACGACGGAACACAGTAAACTGCTTGGCGCTGAACTTTAATGTGGGTAGCTAGCCAGGCGGACTATATAGATCCTACCACCATGCTTGATGGGTTTTGTTGAATCTTACAACACGCGTCTATTCCCAGCGTGCGGTGAGGAAGTTTTATATTCTAACCCGTCCAGTAACAGGGAAAATTTCAAATCGAAAATTTGTAGTTACACAACAAAATGACCTAAATATTGATGTTAGGATCTCTCTTCTATCAAATATCTTTTAGCTATTAGACTTTACAGTGTCTTCACAAAACAATCTTAGAACAACTGCTTCTCAATTTCCTCATAGCAACAGTCTCGTGACGTCATCACCCCCAAATTCGGAAGTTATAATTACATCGTCCACTATTTGTTTTAGTCCTGCAAGCTCAATGTTAGTTAAACAGCCCTTGTTATCTCTAACCGGTGTAGTCTAGATAGCTTCGGTCGAAACAGGTTACAACCGGTATTGTTCCATAACTTGATGTTTGTTCACGATTGTATGTTATTGTGATAAGCCCTGTAGTTTGAATTACGTATGATAATTTGGATTTCGGTCCGTCTAGTTTGGGACTGTGTGTTTTGTTAATGATATACGTATTTTGAATAACCCTGTTGGAAATGATATCTGGAATCTGAATATTGGTATAAATATTTTTACTATGTGGTCTTCATGAAAAAGAAACGGCTATCCAACGTTGTTATAAAAGTTGGCTTAAGATCGATTAAGGGGATGTAGTATAATTTCCAGTTGGCGAATGCCATCAGACCTCCGCAACCCAGTTACTAAGGTTAAACCACTTGTCAGACCTTTGGGCTTCTGACTCATAAAGTTAAATATGACTTTGTTTTGACTACCCGTAACGACTGTCATAGGTATTCGTATGATACCCGGGATCAACCTTTTAACGTGCTCTTTGTGTCCTTTAATAAAAAATATTGCGGAAAAATATATCACTATACAATATACAATAATATACCTATTTCCAAACATTCATCCCCTAGTTCCAACAAACGCGAGGAACGCTTGCAATCTAATCAAACAGAAAATAATGCACAAACGCAATTTTAAAGGCTTAACAATAATCCTGTTGAACAGGAAACACAATTTGAGAAACAAAATTAACCCTCCAAGCATTAAACTTAATTTAAAACATCCAGACTCATTTGTTAAAAAGAAGATTACCAACTCATTCCCTCAGAGAGAAACTGAGTATAATAACGCATTTACGCGTAAACAAAGCACAAAAAATGTTCAACATTTGTCTAAACACATTCATTCTCTTAAACAAATTAACTCGAGTACAAAAAAAAGGTTTTTCTTCGGGAAAAAATGTTTCAAGGTATACTAACGATGTTACTAAATGAACGAGCGAATGAACAAATAGGCCGCAAATGAACGGCTAATGTCCGTTGACAGTGAATGATTTGCAACCGAAACGAAGGGTTCAAAAGGAATTGACCGGATGACCGGTTGGTATTTCGATTTTCGAAATTTAATTGATTGAACGGTTTTGTTTGTTGTCAGTTGACTGATTTTAAAGACCTTTCTTTATTTGTATTATGATAATGTAACAGACTTATTATCTTTTAATTAAGTAGATCTTAAGGAAAATTTCCTAGCCTACTACTGTTTATTGCTGTTCTTATCGAAGTACCTAGTGAAAATTAAAGAGTAGTAATTTTGAAAACTGTCATAGAAATGAATAATAATAGTTAAGTTTTCACATAATCTGAAAAAATGACTTAGCGCAAAAATACACGACACAATTACGTAGGTACTTTATCAAGCACTCTTGCATGTTTAAGCACGTGAAGTGTAAAAGCAATAAATATTGTTATTTTAGTGTCAAGCTCCATGCAAAAATATTGTTTGCTATTTTTTAAGCATTTTAGTCACACGATCGTATCATTTATGTCGTACATTTTGGTATTATTAATGTCTTAAAATATGAAGTTATATTTGTATTGCAATATCTCTTCTTTTTATTTGGTCAATCACTAGATTATTACAAAATAATTTAATCATTTTGACCATGTATTAATTAGTATAGGTACCTAAGGTAAAAAAAGCATAGTTTAAAGAAAACATTCAAAACACAAACAAAACAATATTGAAATGACTAAACAATAAGCTTTATAAAAGTAAGCTCCTAACAAAAGCTAAAACTAACATAAGCAGAATTTAACACAAACAGAATTCTAAACAAAATTCTTCTAAATTTAAATTCGGAAGGTAAAGAAACTGCTTCGGGTCTTGTAGCCAAGTCTAGTATTATTAGAATACTAGCCTCCCAAACTATAGCACTTAGTTTTTACTGCAAGACTCCACCAGCTAAACTTTAAAATTATACGGAGAGAATTGAATTTTTTTCTCAAAAACTTTGTTTGCGATATGAAATTCTGTAAGTAATTTTATTTCTTCGTGAATCGTGGGTATTGGAATGTTTTCCTTCGAACTGCCTGTTTATATGGGTTCAGAGAAAAGCAGCATACATTGGATAATAAGAACGGAGTTTTAAAGTTAGATTTGATATTGAGCCTTATTGCTTTAGCTCTCTTACCTAGTTTAGAATTTACTAAGAAATTCTAATACTGTTTCGAAAACTCCCTCATTGTTATAACTTTGCTAGCCGTTTTCATTTGTACTAAACGTATTGCTATGTTGACCACTATTCTATAGTTAAGTATTAATATAAAAAAGTTTAAATCTTCAATATTTACACATACTGTATGCAGAGAATTGATCAAAAAATCATCGCCTACAGTCACAAGGGCTCCAAACAAAAAAAGCAAAAAAGCATTTTAAACTTCAACACCAACAAAATGCCTTTCAACTTAAAAAATCAAGAAAAATGTATGGTGCGAAAATTACTTGTGAATTACGTGTAAAATTACGGGCAAACGCGCACCACGTGCAATCTTTATAGCGTGTGACACGACAGCGTTGTCAAGTTAAAAGCAAGTGACTTGTCCTATTACCGACAGACGTTCGTTATTATAAATAATTCAATAGCCTACCACCGTTGGAACTCGTAAAATTCTCGTTTCAGTGCTGTTTGGTTTTGGGTACTATTGAGCGATAAATAAGTTAGTGGATGATCCTTTACTAGAAATAGAACAACCTTTCTCTTGTTAGAGTCGTAGGAGATGACTTACATGTAGATTGGTAGCAGCAAGCATCTGTACACTGATGATGATAGACGTCATTTAGATCCATACTGACATCACTGATGGTTATAATATTTTCTCCCAAATATTGCTCGTTGATCTAAGGTACAGGTGATCATTTAGCACCAAACCTATGAAAGCTAATAAGGTGCATGTGACATAATAAACGCAGATAAACTTAGCATAGAAACTAATTCAAAATCTAAAGCCAACCTCCCAAAACAAAAAGAAAGGAAACAGATATATTTTCATTAACTTCGTGTTTTGGAAATTAAATTAAATTTCCATAAATAAGCATAAATACAAGTTGTGTTTAAAATATACAAAGAAACGTATTCTAAAGCAATTGTCAAACTTTATTTGTCAAAACAAGCACAAAGAGCGTTGACGCTAATGAAATTGAATCCTTGAAGAATTATTTTTCCGCCAGACCCTTTGAATAAACTTGGACAATATAAAGAAAAAATATATTAACTGTTTCTTTTCCTTCAGAAATCGAATCACACATAATAGTTTTAACCACTATAACATCTTTGACACAATCTTTTAATAAATTACTATGCAGTGTATAATAAGTGTTTTGGATCCGATGTTTTATTTCTAATAATTCTTGAGGTGTTAAAACATGTTTATTTAATTCAGTATTATTAGGTATATATTTTAGTTGATAACAATAAGAACACCTTAAGTCTTGGATTTTCACATATCATTGGGGAAATTTTTACATTTTGTGGTAAAATGTAATGAAATTTCCCCAATGATATGTAGTATACATCATTCACTATATAGGTATATAGGTATAATGAACAATAGAATGTAAACTAAGTTATAAAACGCAATAGTACCTATGTTTAAAGCACACGTTTCTATACTGATGTAAAACTGAAAGAAAAACGTACACTAAGCCTGTTTCTTATCGGCTCGCATACGTTGCAAGACCTGACTAAAGGAAACGATTTATTACGGTACTCGTAACGAAAGACCTAGTCTACCTGATTTAGTAAAACACACAGAAGAAAAAATATTTTCTGTAGTCAGCTTTAATAGAATTCTTGTTATTTTCGAAGATACTGCTAGAACATAAATGAAGGGAATTTAAATATTAGCTACAGACTAGGAGTTGTTACTTTCCCGAATTAATTACTAAACTTCTATTACATTTCTTGTACATCCAACTAACGTAAAACGTAAAGTTTCTAAAATATTTAGTACATCGTTTAAAGCATCTCATCGAATTTACTTGAAATTTTCTTAATTCCCATTTAAAGTGAGCGTTTGAGGATTCCAAACCGGTAATACCCATTAAACGTCTATAATAAAATTGGCCTCGGGCAAATTTCAAATTATTCCCTACAAGTTATCTCGCCCCTCAACGAGCGGTATCGCTGTGAACTCGCAATCCAACTCCATCGATGTTGAGGATCTTACTTCGTGAACTCACGGAACTATTAGAATGTTGGGTAGAACAAATTGTGGGAGCAACTTCTTGCGTACTTATGCGCTGTCGTGCACAAGTATTCTGGAACCTTAATTTTAAGCTGAAGTGTAATTTTAGCCGTGTTAAATTTATGAGAGACTATTGAAATGGATTGAAGGCAAACGATTACAATACATACAAGAATAATGAAAATTAAAATTAGGAAGCGTATTAAGATTTTTCTGTTATCTAGTTAGTTGTAAGTCGTTAGTCAATTTTTCAGTAAATTTAGGTAAGTAATGCATTTTGGGTCAATTTTTATTTAACATATTAATTAATAGTATTTTTGGCAACATCGAGACGAGAATTTGTGGTAGAGCAAAGACAGTACTACCAACTTCATAATTTCAACTTTGTTAAGACGCTACGAAGTTAATTTAACTAGTTTTTAATTATGCAATTTTTAGTTTTAAGCTTCTCAAAGCGGGGAATTTTAACGCTTCTTGTTTTACGCTTTATTAACTAAATGAAGGTTTTGAGGTTATACAGGGATTATCTTTATGTAATATTATCTTCATTTATAAAACTTTGACGTCATCTTCGCCTTATTTTCTCTTTGTGTTTGTTTTAAGCTTTTAATTTTAAAATAAAATGTTATGTAGTAGAAGTTTCAAAGGTAAAATTAACATCCAGAACTTCATAATGTAAGTAAACCACAATAATTTTAATAATTGCTTAATTAAGTCATAATGCTGGTTAAAAGATTTAGTTTATAATTATTAAAGTAAATGCTGTTATAACAGCTAACTATGCCATAATATCCAGGGTATTTAACTATAATAAACATTTAGTAGTAAATATGGCACAATATATTATTTTAACGAACATTGATGTTAGTTGGATATTGCTTCGGGCTTTTACCAAATTAAAATATTAATATCGTGTTATATTATCCACGCGAGCTTTACGGCTATAGCCTATTTATGAAAATAACTAGGAATGGGCTATATAGGATTACTTGTTATTGTAATGAATTTGCAACTGAAAATCATATAGTAGCATTTATTATAGTGGGTTTACTGGACTTTATTTAGATGACGGCATTTTTTATTTTCCATTTTATTGAAGTACAACTTTTTATTATTCACACGATAAGTAAATAATAGGATTGTCCATTATAAAATACGCGCATTTCATATGGCAAGTATCGGAAAAGAAGCTATTTACACAGAACTTTACAAACAGAACTATTTATTCTCAACCAGAACTTATATTTCACGATTTAATTTCTGCATTGCACCTGGTTGTACTCGTAATATAAATGTAGGAACAAAATAAGGAGTTACGTTACAGCTATAGCGATCAGGTAGGTGTGCCGGTGTGGCACTCGACTCTCCCGAGGCGGTCCTCTAACAAACAATACCGTCTACACACTGCGAGCGCGAAATTGCAGCAAAGTGCTTTGGTCCAAGCGAGTAGAGAGTATAACTTATCATACCTATAATTATAAACATAATTGTGGGGAAACCTACATTTATCTTGGTTTTAATGAAAATACATGGGAAAACTCTGCTTTTTTTGAAGTCCTATTCTATGTTTCTGCGAAAATCAGATGGGATTTGAATCACAAAATTCACTACAATACCTAGACAATGCGATAATTTAAATAAGTTATAAATAAACAATAACTGGTGTTTTGCTATGTATTTTTCATGTTCCCATTGATTACTTAAATATTAATAGTTCATAGAAATGATTAAACTATGCTATCCACCTTTGACTGGTGTGGTTTTAATTAGGATAGGTAAATAAATTACCAATCAGGTAATATTTACCAAAACAAACCAACAAAATTAATAAAGGTTAATTTGTTGACGATAATTTGCTATTGTTAATTAAGTACACAAGCCACATGAAGTTTGAATAAGCAGTGTGTTAATAACCACAGCATATTTGTTTAAAAAGGCATACATTATTAAATTAATCTAAACGAACCAAGTTTGTTTCAAATACTTAGATATTTTCATATGAAGTTGCCATATTGGTTAACCAAGAAACACACGTAGCCAACTCTCAAATTGAGTAATTTGTTATGTGAAGTAATGAGCTAGGTGTACCTAAATCTATAGGCATAGATGATGATTATGAACATTCAAAGCCAAGTTAATTTGTAAAGAACTTTTGTAAAGCTATAAAAAATATAATTATTTACACACCAAAAACATGAAAGATTATTTTAAAACATTGCTGTCAAGGGTGGGACGATAGCCAAACTACAATTTGAAATAAAGCAACACAAAAATCGCTACCCTCTTCTCATATGCACTCTGCTTGGGTAAGATCGCTAGATTGTTCGATGGAATGTACATAAAATTATGTAGCTACCTAGCTCGCCCCGCTTCCAGCGGATAAGGTAGGATTAAGTTTCAACTGTTTATTTTTCTTTCTCTTCTTTAATATCGTGAACTCTGCGCCCGATATCATAATCTTTTAATGCACGCTTGAAAAATCGCTTCATTCCACCCAAGGAAACAATAAACGGGATTTGAATTTTTCACAATGTTTTAAGGAAACAATAGAATGTGTATTAAGTACGTCGGAAATGCTTATTGTGGATAAATTTGTAAAAGAGGCTTCAAATGATTAAGACAAAATACTCAGAAACGCACTATGGAAATTTTGAGGTATGAATTTCGTTCGATATTAGGTAACGGACTCTGTACTTGAGACTTCAAGGTGTTGCACCATTCTTTATAGTGAAGGAAAATTTTATTGTAATCATCTACGACACTATAAATATTATAGAATAGCCTCTATTAACAACAGAAAACCATGACATTGTTGAATATTTTGTTTTTGTTTCGAAATCCAACAAAAATACCTTCTTAGTTTCTAGGTTCAGTTTTTTTTTTATTAGTGTTGTATTCTTTATATCTTACATTCTTATAAGTACTCATCATAACTTTCACAAGACACTTAATAACGACTATCAATCTTCATAAAATTAACGTCTTGCCTAACAACAGATCCTCTATTTACTACGATAATAATTGTCAATTAAGACTTTTTTTACTTTGATTAGTCATTTGTTTCAATTTGTTGTATCAGAAGTATTTGCTTCACTAAAAGCTTTATTATTTTTAGACTCTTGTGATCTTTCTATTAAACGGAATTTTAGTTGGAAATCATTTAGTTTATTTGATTAAAAACTTATATGTGTCCCAGTCAAGATTTATAATTTTGAATTCAATCCAACATTTCTGTGCATTTTATTTATAATTACTTTCAATGTTGATAAAGCTTAAATAATTATAAGAAAAACACACAAAAAATAGATGAATAATGTATTATTTTAACTCAAATTATTCAAACCCATCTAATTATTGGTACAGAGAATTCAATGTACCTACTAGGCTTTACCATACAATAGGATACTAATAATTACCATTTCGATGAATGAAGGTAGTTTCGTGTGAGTGACAATTTTACCGTTAATGGTATTGGACAATCATTTACATTGAATTTCTAACTTTTTTATCCGAAATTACCGTTGAAATAGAATATAATTTCAAAAAAATAAGATTTCTAAAATGAAGAAGGATATCGGAGAATACAAAGATACAAGAAGATTAAAATTAATAGATTAGTTTCTTTCATCGAACTTATCTATTAAAATTATCGTAGAGAAAATCTGGCGTGAAATTACATAGAAAACTTGCCTCTTTGTCAATAAAGATACCTAAATCGTTCTTTATGAAACTACCAATTATCGGCCAAGAGAATCCACATCATATTTTGTTAATAACGGGTATAAGTAAGTAATCTGTGAGTATGGATAAGACTGCTATCATCCTCTCTTAACAAAATTGGATTGTAACGAATTTCAGGAGCCCAATAGAGGAAATTAAATAATCAAAATAACGCCTGCTATCCGGTCGGATATTACTTATTACCGCTGTACCGCTTTACTGTAATGTCTGCATTATGGAAGGTTCTCATGGTACGTTGATAGAATTTTGTTTATATTTGAAGCAGCTTTTACCACTGCTTCTATTAAAGTAAATTTCAACTATGATTCGTCGCTTATTAAGAAATAGACTTTCCTAGTATTGGACAAATGTATGAAAATATTAATAAAGCAAGTGAAAGTGGGCAATTAAGATCCTCTAGATTTTTTGTAGTCATTTTACTATGTATTCCTTGGTTGCCCATTTTATCGTAACTTGTTTATTTTTGTTTGTTAATAAGCGGCATTAAAGTACCTACTCCACTAATGTTGATTTTGCGAATACCCAAAATACTGTCTATCTCTTAAGAAAAATAACTTTGGAAGATTTATGTATGGAAAAGGCGCTTGCGAAAACAAGAGCCCAATTGTCGATAACGGAAATGAGATGATCCCGAATGACAGCGTCCCGTCGGATATCACTCATTGCCGTCCCACTTCGTGTGAATTGGCACTAACGTGGAATGCGTTCCGGATTGGAGTAATCATGAGAGTATAGAACGTGATTTTCTTTACGGTATAATCAAAAGGGTAGTATTTAAACGAGTGACTGTAAATTAAAGTTTTAAGTGACAAAAATAATTAATTTACGTTATAGTATTACTAAGTGAGCGACTGACTGCGAGTGACGAGAAATCAACAGAACAGCAACTTGCAAACACTAATTTGAGTTACTTAAAATACAAAATGAGAAACTTCATAATATGTGAGCGACCTAATATTTGCTTGAGTGTCAACGTTACGTCCTGCATTTTTTTCAATATTTGCCTTTGCAAAAGAGGAAATCTGGCGATTGGCGGCCGCTGCCGCGGCACGCTCGCTTCGCTCGCTCGCGTTGCGTGGTCGCAGTTCTAAACTAACCTAACCTAGACGTTACGAATTTGGCAAACTGTTTATAATATTGAAGTTGCCCTCTCTGTATTTCTAGTCGCTCACTTAGTAATTCAGTCGCACGGCTAGAATTTTAATATCTGAAATGGATTAATCACAACCCACTTTTTGTAAGGTCGTTCCGGCTTTTATTATTAATCAATATTCTTCGTTAGTTGAGTTAATTTTTCGCTTACTCAAATTCATACCGCTCAAGTTATTAAAACAGTATCTCATCATCAGTCGCTAAGTTTTTTTTTTATTCGATCGTTATAAAATTCCCCTAATCAAAATTACAAATAGACTCACTCTATTCGGAATTAAGCGTACAACCTTTTATACTAGACTCTTTGTTTCCCTACTTTCAGTATTCGAAAAGGAGAATCCATGTTTGTTGAGGAAATATCAGAGTAATAATATTCTGAATAATTTGAGCTAACACATTCACGTAGGTATATTGCCGTTCCGTTTCGTGTTATTGGGCACTAACAACAATAGGTACAAGTACTAGTAATTACTACCATGTGCCATTTAGGTAATTTGATGACTACGTTACCGTTTGGAACAACAATTAAATCTGAATGAAATTACTTCATTAGTCCTTCAATTACGAGATATAATAATATTACTTAATTATCTTCCATCTATTAATTTTCTTAACTTTGAAATTTAAATAATTAAAAAAATGTAGCCCACGGGCATCCAGAATAGGGTCAGGGCTCTAGAGAGAGAAACCTCCTCACAATGCGTGCCGTGTCAAGGAGTAAGGCTTTCTGTATCAAGCTCTTGATCCAGCCGCTTAACGAGAGCCTCTTGATAATCAAGACTCTTATCAAATTTATCTTTGACTCTTCCATTATGATAGATACTTTTTGATGTCATATTGGGTTTGACTTTGATTTGATTTTGACTTTGACTTTTAGCATCAGCTTCAAAGACCCTGTAACAAAATCTAGTATCCAATGATTGATGCTGATGACTCAGTCATGTCGTTCTATTACCGTTCCAGTATTGGCGTGTACGAATTGGCGCTAACATTGATTGCCATGAATACATTCTACGATTACTATCGTGAACATTGTTTGAGTAATGATGATGTCGCTTACGGGCTACATGTTATTCTATTTCCCTATTACCTTTAACTTCGATTTCCATTTTATCAGAATTTCTTAAATCATCCATTATTGATCTAGTATTCCTGTCTTTACCTATTACCGTCCCGTAATGTTTGAATTGACACTAACACTGAATGTAATGAACATTCTGTAATTGCTTTCATGTGCACATTGTTTAAGCAATTTGATGGCTTTGTTATATTACCTATGCCTATGAGGACTTAATTAAATTAATGAGAATGCAGTTGCTTAGTTAGGCTGGCTTGGCTGATGTGAATGGCTTAATGGATGGGTGATCATCGTTTATAACATAACATCACGCCTGTATTCCCCGAATGGTTGGGCAGAGGTGTATTGTAACACCATCATTTGGCCGTTACGTTTAAGTCTCATGTAATAGGGGGCGAGTCTATTGCCATCAATCGGCCACAAATCCAAACTCCGGGCTGCTACTGAGGAATTCCACACGGAAGCACCCAATAACACATTGCCCGACCTGGGGATCGAACCCTCACAATCAGCAGTTGCTCTTGCCACCACTAGACCAACGAGGTAGTTCGTTTATAATGAATATGAATTCGGTTATTCTAGACAAAATATTTATAGTATTATGTAGGGTAACTTTTGTCTGTCTTACTAATATTTTTTTTATCATCTATATTGTTTTCGTATCTGCATGATATATTTTGAAAACACACAATATTAAAATTTGATAATGTGTTAGGTACTTCTTGGTCCTAGATTTTTTAGTTACTATGTCTCAGCGTTCAGATTTTTTGCGTTGATTCCATGTTGATTTTATTCTTACCAGAATAAGTGAATAATCAATACAGTATAAAACATCCTTTCTTTAAAAACTAACATCTGTATTTCCAATTTTTGAACTTTGAAGAAGTAAATTTAGCTCAAGAGAGCTCTGCAAACATTTC
Source organism: Amphipyra berbera (assembly GCA_910594945.2). NCBI lineage: Eukaryota > Metazoa > Arthropoda > Insecta > Lepidoptera > Noctuidae > Amphipyra > Amphipyra berbera. The sequence goes on along the minus strand of OU343125.1, from coordinate 18,374,016 downwards.
GTATTGAACTACACTTGGCGAAGTTAGTTTTTAGATCAATCATTGTTCCTAGAAGTTTCGTACGTCGAACTGAATTTCCATATCCCAGGAATATAAAGGTCTTCAAAATTGGATTCCGATAAATTTTATTTCCATGGCTGCTATAAAATGTTATTAGTTTACTATCCGTTACTAGTAAATCAGTAATAAAGTTCAGAACGAAATAATAATAACTCAATAATATCATATCTCGGAATCAATTTACGACTACATCTCTATTACTTCCATTTGTTCGACACAAAAATACTGGCGGCGAAATATATCGGTATGTCTGCTTATGACGTGACCATTGCTCACAATAAGAGAACCACATAAATTAGGCTCGAATAAACAGTACACTTATTCCGAACGAGCCTCTCGCGACTTATTACCCTAGTCTTGGTAACCCAAGCGAATATCACCGCTAACAACACAAAATAAGGGTCAAACTCCCATGCTGAAGGCACAGAGTAATCCCAATTGACTAATCTGGAAACACTCGGTCCGCCTTTCGCAGATGTCGATCGATTAATCTTGGCATCGGAATTATTCGGGCTGTTGACTGGTTGCCATGACAACGGGCTGGGTCCCGGGTCTGGGTGCTCCCGGGTTTCGGAACATGAAGGGATTGATTGAAAAACATGAAAATGCAAATAACGTTGCAATATAAATAGGTTTACAGATACGTAATGGATGAGTGAATCATGTTTATTTATTTTTTGTAGTATTTGATTAACAAATTTGTAAAAGATAAAACAAACTACAAAAGCACTGAAAAGCATTAAATAATAATGTATTAAGCATCTGCCAAATACAAAATATAAATATTATAACACAATATTTTCTATGGACATTATATCGTTGACTTCTTCTTCTCTCCTTTCGTGTGGTTATTGACTAACCTGGTGTCAGAGATTATGCCGCCCATAGGCCTCTGACTTGGCTTCACATGCCGTCGAGAAATATCTCTCAGGCATGCCAGTTTCCTCACGATGTTTTCCTTCACCGTTTTTAAGCAAGTGATAATTATTCAATACGCACATAAATCCGAAAAGTCAGAAGTGCGCGCCTAGGGTTCGAACTCAAGACCTATGACTTGGCAGTCTCACGGTGACACCACTAAGCTATCACTGCTTTAACGATTTCTGATAATTTTTTCTTCAAGATACATAAATACAAATAATATTTGCAGTACATTTTTAGGGTCATTCTGAGAAGAGGCCAATGCCCAGTAGTGGGACAGTAATAGGCTGATTATGAAAACAAACCAGACAACCTGTTTGAGCTACGCGAATTCAAATAGAAACACCATTTATAGTTATCCCTTCCTACTGCCCTTATGAGCATGTTGAGACACTAGGTTATCATTCAGGATGAGAAATGAGAACATCAATTATCGGATTAGGTTATATTAAATACACTATAACAACAGAAACACATATGCGACCTGCCAGTATCCCGCCAACCCCGTGACTGGTGAGGAAGCGCATGCAATGCGTAACCTACTCCTACGCTCATATTACATAGAGTATGATGTGGTATGTAGTCCCTACAAGCAGATCCTTACAGTTTAAACCTTCATTCGATCCGATCTGTAACCGTGACCGTATCCGGTCAAAAGACCCAACCGATCCGAAAACGATACATAACTTACCCACACATGCAAATTCCATAAAATAGCCCCAACAAAAACCATGTCCCTGCGGATATCCGCATAAATCCGCCAATAAAATATCGGGTTGCCGGTTGTTTATACCGGGTGGTTGCCGAGTTATGACCCCGCTGGTTGCTAAGTAACGACCACCCGGCTAAAACGAATAATATTTTATTTGGTTACCGTAATGCACTCAAGAAAATTGAGTCCGTAGCCCGTATGAAATAGGGTATGTCTGAATCAGCGTTTTATTTATTTGTGAAAAATTTTCTCTAGAGATACGACGCCGGTCTGTTCTGATATTACCCTGAATTTTCATTTGTGCGAAGTGACTTGTTTATTTATAAATTACGGAGTCTTACTTACGTTGCTTCCACGCAATTTTTCTCGGACGTGAGGCAACCCAGGAGTCATGAACAACAGTTGAATGAGTACCGCTTTCGGCTACCACTTCAACCCAATTCTCTTGACCAATTTGTGAGTCAATTCACGATATTGCTAGAATAATATTACTGGGCGCACAGTTATATTGTTCTAGCAATATACTGAATAGAATAACACATTGAAAATCAGCCCTCTAGTTTGTTCCTTTTTCATTTATTTGGGATTTTCTCAAACAGAAATAAAGATTTCGAGAAACATTCAAATTCTCGTAACAGCTATCTAAGAAAAAAAATCGTTAAATGGTAGATCTTAATTCAATAGTCCTATTAAATCATCAATAAATAAATAAAAACAAAATAATTCTACATTTGAATACATTGACATTTCAACAGCCAATCACACCGCTCCAATTTTGAATTCTATATTCAAAAACGGCAGTCATACAAAACAATTGGCTATCCCATTCGGCCCCGTCCCGCAGCTCGTTAATGTCAGTTCATTATCCACTAAACGGTTTTATATCCGGGGGGGATACATCCATCCGTTAGGTTACGTGGATGTGAATGTTAGAACTAGAGAATGAAATTGAATTAGGATTTTGAATGTTAATGGCTATTTTGGAATGGCTGGAGAATATTGTAGTTTGAATTAAAGTTCTAAATTTAATAATAATATCTAGCTTCGATGACAATAATAATTCCAAAATACTAATTCATTAATAATGCTGGATGTACCTGGACCGTTTTTTAATGAAAGAAATATAATAAACAATTTTTTTAATTATTGCAGGAGGTAATTCTAACATTCGAAAAGTTGAAAACACTTGTTACTATTGATGGGTGAGAGAATGCTCTCGAGAATTTAACAGCAAAGTCCTCTCTGCGAGAATGGCGTAGGGAATTTCCTATTACTACTTGTTACTACTTATTATCATCCTTATTAACAGTCTACCAATTCATTGAGGATATCATCCTCTCCTTAAAACGAAAATACTAACATTAGTACCCATATTCACATTTGCACCTTAACACCCAATTCTAAGACGTTCCTCCAAACTTACTCAACTCGACTCCACCTCGACTCAGCCTTTAGTTGGCATGAACGTCCTCGACTCGAAATTTTTCCTCAGTCGAGGTAAAGAATCTGTCAAACTCAAGGTACCTCTGAACCTACCTTAAGGAAGGAAGTGTCAAAGTTCATATGTAACAAAAATGAATTTTGAAGACTATCGAATATGCTTACGATAATCTTTACAACTATTTATCGCGGCGTTAATTGCGCGATGCAGATAATTCAAATTATGACGTAATGACTCCGTCGAGGAACCTCAAAGTTCACTCGAAATTGCGACTAAGAATACAATTTTGAAGGTGTTTTCGAGGCCGTTCTAATCGAGTATGAGTCGAGTAAGTTTTGGAGGAACGTCTTAGAATATGGGTGTTAGCATCGGTATTATTTTCAATTACTCTGAAACTTCGAAAAAATTTCCATTGAATTTTTATTTATTTCCTTACTCATTGTATGTCCCTCGGCATAACAAGGCGAAATTTCACCTCATACTTTATTGTTCACAGGTACTTTTGTCCGCAAATAACCTTACCAACCTCAAAGTAAACTTGTAAATCGTTTGTCCGACCTATGTACTGTCAGTACAGTCGTCCCCATCTACCGTGTAATTGTTTCACCCAATGTCAACCATATACATTCCAGTAATAACATTGTTACGTCCTCTAGGGGAGTTGTTATTTTTTTCGTAATGTTATTCTATGAAAACAATTTGAGGTTTAATTTTACGAGCTGTTTTTGTGTTTTTATTCGAATAAACTTTGTTTAAGTGTGGTCTTTTTAATGTTTGTCAGTTTTTGGAAGATTTCCACGACAAATTCTAAATTATTTCGATTTCTGTGGTTTCCTGTTGAGAAATATCACCCTTGAAAAGGGGACTTCCTAAAGTTGTTAGCGAGCAGAATCTGCAGAATGTCAAACCAAAAAGTTCCGATCCTTTACTGGTCGCAAATAGTCTCCTTCCTAGAAACGTTGGCCCGTTCAGAGAAGATGGCAATATTCGATAGCAAAAGAATTGAAACATTAACGAAATGTAGTGACCATTCAAATTCAAACTCCATTATATCACCTTTTCTACGTATTTTGGTACCCAAGAGGCTAAACTTAGTTTGGGACCAACGGCTACTCATTGTATTGGTTAATTTTGTAAAAAATAAATTATTACTGTGTCTTGTCTACGAGTATGTCACATATTTCCCCAACAACCTTACCTTCCAACCTTTTCGCTTTTATTTTACTTTACAAAATCTTTCAAGTCTCAGTAACATTATTCATATTTCTTCTATTTGTATTGGCAAGTGCACAGCCAGTCCGTCTATTCACATGATATTTTGTTAGTGAGTTAATATTTCTATATAAACCTATTCCCGTCTCATGTTAATCCACTTTCAAAGCGTTTATCATGACAATTCATTATAGAGTACTATTATAGTCATACTTGTAGGAATTTCTTTTATTATGCGATTATTATAATGTAATATTTTCCTCTTGCTGATTTTATTCCCAAACCCGCGTGGGACGCTCTTTGGAATGGAACCTTTAATATTATTCCATTAATAAGATAATCTTGTCATATTATTCTACCCTAGTACACTTCTGAAATCCCAAAAATGTTGGTTTTAAATATTGTCTTCTTTTTCTGGCTTCGAATTATTATTGTTGCTAAGGTCAATTGATGCTGTCTCTACTGAGCATGGGGTCTGGGTTCGATCCCTTCGTCGGGCAAAGTGTTATTGGGGTTTTCCATTAGGAATTTTCTCAATAGCAGCCCAGTGTCTGGATTTGTGCCCGGTTAATGGCAATAAGCTCGCCCCCTATTACATGGCACTTAAACATAACTGGCGAAACGATGGTGTACTAAAAACACCTCTGCTGAACCCTTCGGGGAATACAAGGCGTGATGTTATTTTATGTTATACTGCCTTGCTCTATTTTGGCAGACTTCTAAGGTAACAAAGGCATTATAACATGGGAAAGAGCAGCAGTACCTAAATGCTAAATATCCCTATACATCAATATTCGCTGCGACCAGCGTTAGAATGTATGCAGAGTTTAAAATTCAGTCGCTGCATTGAGCTTCCGAAATCGATTATTCTGCCAATTGTCTATGGTAAAAGTATCATGTCTGCGTTGGCCCGATAATCACCGTTGGTTGATAACCACAGTCGGCAATGCGCGTCAGTTCACAGAACAGCCGATCGAACGAGAGACCGGACTCAATTAAAATACTAATTCTCGAGTACTTGCGATAGAGTCTTGGCCATGACTGATCATCTCGGCTGTTTTTTGACGACACCGAAGACCGAGAACGAGTCTTCATTTTTGGCCGACCCCGTAACCGAAATCGTGATCTCGGTTGAACCCTGCCGATCACCAATCTGTTTGCCGAGCTTGGATTGTTTTTTGTAAGTCTTGTGGGATGCTCTTGATCCACATCATTACGGGCCGATCTGACATAATAAAATCATCATCGTAAATAATTTTAAACTTCTTTCTTCTTTTTCGTATGGTTAGAGACTAACCTGGTGTCAGAGTTTATGCCGCCCATGGGCCTCTGACTTGGCTTCACTGCCGTCGAGAAATATTTCTCAAGCATGCCGGTTACCTCACGATCTTTTCCTTCACCGTTTTTAAGTAAGTGATAATTAGGTATACAATACGCACATGAATCCGAAAAGTCAGAGGTGTGTGCCTTGGATTCGAACTCAAGATCTATGACTTGGTAGTCCGATAGTCACAATACTAGGCTATCACTGCTTTAAACTTAAACACGAGGAATTTGCAGTTAAATTTAAAATTCGTCATTATAAATTTTACGTATTACAACTATCGGTTGCATTAACGAATCTGAAAATTGTTAATGATTGAAATAAAATGATTAACACCGGATTGTTAAATATTGCCCGGAGCAAGCATCGGGAATGAATACAGTTTCAGTTACATATATTGCCTTTAATTTTAACTAAAATTTTGGTAATTACTTTGATCTGAATAATCGGTGCGTTATAAAGTAAATACAAATGTGTACTTAAAAACATACGTACTTTCATGATTGAATAGTGTATTATGAACACAATTTTGAAAATTAATTGATTTATTTTCACTATAGGTAATAAGATATCAATAATAGCGTGTAAGGTAGGTTAGGTTGTATTAAAAGAGCCTCCATGAGCGACGATACTTAAATACGTCTGCCGTACTCTGGGCAGTAAGCCCCACTGCCAACCTTGCTGACGGCAAATGTTTTCACTGCGGCATGAGATATTCTCGTATAACTCATGCCGATACGAGAGAAGAAGAAGAAGTAGGTAATATGATTATATCAAGTCATCGATCAAAATCTAATCAATCAAAAGTAGAATTTGAAATAGCTATCGCTACTTTCGAATACACGTGTGATCTACGTGAGCTGTTGTACCCTAATGAATTTGAGCATGCAAAAATACAAACAAAAGACATTAATAAAATTTAAGCAGTAAACTGTACACCCGAAAAATTTAACCTTAAATCACACAAAAATCTACCTTATGACAATAGTATTAAGATTAATTTGCATATCAAATTAATTCATGGTTCGATGTAGCGTTGCAAAGACGTTGCCTCCCGCAGTAATATAAAAGATTTAGTTGCCATAATATTCATACTAGGGGTAGGTCCATTAACCCACACTTGCTTTATAAGGGTTGCTTCCTAAAGGGGAAATCTTGCGTTTCTCGTAAACTTGAGCAATAACGTTGGAACGGATATTCATGATTATTTATTGGTAATATACGTCTCAAGTTTCGTTGCGTACATAATCGTATAATACATTCATATGTGACCCCAGCTACTATCGAATGAAATGTACGACTCCACGAGATTTGTATCAATAGTTCCTACTTCAATAATATTAGAATAGAGGTCGCCCGCGTGGATGTCGCTTACAAGATCTATACCAAATTTCATCAAAATCGGTTTAGTAGTTTAAACGTGATGACGTAACAAACAGACAGACAGAGTTACTTTCGCATTTATAATAATAAGGATAAGTTAGTGTCTTTGTTCCAATAAAAAATGATGTTCCAGAAGCTACAGAACAAATTAGAGAACATAAAGATCGTGACAATTAGTGTAATAATAAAACAGTAAGATTAGCAAAATTGCTACCTTCAGCATTAGATCAAAGTCTAACAAACAAAACAATAGACCCAAATTTAAAAAAAAAACTAAAGCAATAACAAAGCGGTGACCCTAGACTCTGACGAACAAAATTGCTTTAATAAAACACGAAAATATATTTCCTTTTTCAAGGCGAGCCAGGGACGACATTAACGTCAGATACTGCGTTCTATGTTTGTTGAGTGTAGTTGAGTTTTTGCGAACGTTTGCTACAAACTGAGCATCATTTGCTTTTTCTGTTTACTGAGCGACGTAATATATCGTTTCGCTGGTAAACGGTGGTTGGGATTATGGACTGCGTAGTATAGCTATGGGTAGCAAAACTTGTAATGCTTTGGACTATTTTTTTGATTCAGAATGCTTTGAGTACATACTTTGTTGACTTGGAAAATATACAGACTATTTGACTTAACACGTAAAAATTATAAAAAACATTTTAACAAAAATTAAACCGACTTCAAAAAAACGATGAAAAGAATAAAATAATTACCATATTATAAAATTAACAGTTTTAGAAGTCGGTGCTAATCCACGCTGAACCAAATTGAAGGCACCGACTTCTGAAACTGTTAATTTTAAAATATGGTAATTATTTTATTCTTTTCATCGTTTTTTTGAAGTCGGTTTAATTTTTGTTAAAATGTTTTTTATTTTTTTCATTTTAGTGGCCTTAATTATAAAATATGGTTGGACCTACTAAAGACCCTGCTCGTAACATAATCACATCATCACATTATGCGTACTGTTCGTCATTGAGGAGTTCTATTGTCTATCTCCGAAGTTCTTCATCAGATCTTCACCAAATTTAAATGGGACCAATCTGGAAGTATATTCTTTCAAACAAAAAAAAATTATCCAAATCGGTTTATAAATGACGGAGTTATGAGGTAACAAACATTAAAAAAAAAAAAAAAAACATACAGACGAATTGAGAACCTCCTCCTTTTTTGGAAGTCGGTTAAAAAGTAATACTTCTTCCTCCTAGCCTTTTCCCAAATTATGTTGGGGTCAGCTTCCAGTCTAACCAGATACGGCTGAATACCAGTATTTTACACGGAGCGACTGCTATCAAACCTCCGCAACTCAACTGGGTAATGCCGAAATCCTAAGGTTAGACTGGTTGTTAGACTGGTTGTCAGACTTTTGGGGTTCTAACTACCCGTAACGACTGTCATAGGTATTCTTATGACAGAGAAATAAAAAGTAATTCATCAGCAAGAAAACTGCAGTGCACTCACATAAATATATTTGTTTAAACTCAACACTTTTCTCTTACATATTTTCTCCTGGCTGAGTATTTGCTTCTCCAATACCTTCCATTCATTTTTTTACACCAGTGCTTCTTTTTGCATTAATTACCATTTCATCAATGCATTTCTCTCTCAGCCACTCGTTACAAATTCTGCTTATATTTATATAGGGTTACTTATAGAGCGGCTCGTGGCTAAATAAGAACGAATTGCGAGGATAAGCTGTGCTTGCCGCGGTCAGTCCGTGGATGGGTAACCGTTCGTTGCTAATTGAGACCCCTCCGTGCCTCGGAGAGCACGTTAAATTGTCATTCGAATAATTATGACAGTCGCTATGGGAAGTCAGAAGCCAGAAAGTCTGATAAACCGCTCTAACCTTAGAATGTCGGCATTGCCCAGTAACTGGGTTACGGAGGTCTGATGGCACTAGCTTCGTGTAAAATACTGGTATTCAGCCGCATCTGTATAGACTGGAAGCTGACCCCAACATAGTTGGGACAAGGCTAGGCAGAACAAGGTAGGTAGTATAATTTGGTTTGTGCCCGATGAATGGCAATAGGCTCGCCACCTATTACATGGGACTCAATACAGTGGCGAAAAGTGGGTATACAGACTCTCATAAAAGGAAAACACTTTTGCTTTATCCTACGGGGATTATAGGCGTGATTATATATGTATATAATTTGGTTTATATGTGTGTAATTTTTTATATAATAAGATTTTTAAGTTATATAATAGGAGGTATAATTAATAATGCTTCGAGTAAAACTAGAAATAAAAAAGTAAAAAAATGTGTTCTATTAATGATGATAATAATACGTAGTAACTCTGTGACGTTTCGCCAGTTAATTCGAAGTAAGAGTCCGTTCACACGGCGTATCGGTTTTAACGGACCCATCGGTACTGGATGTGTTGTTCACATCTGTACCGACGGATCAGTTAAACAAATGGCAGCTGCGTCGCATCTGGCAGACAGGATACGATAAAAATAACGGATCCAGTATTTTTTACAGGATTCAGAATACTGTCGTGTATGTGAACTCGCTCATATAACTACAGGCGCCATCACCAAAATAAAAATGGATCCGTTAAAACGGGTCCTGTAAACAGTTTCTGCGTGAATGTCACTCTGTCCTTGAGAAGATCATCGAACGTTATACACAAAATGATCTAAAAATCCACCACCACTCTACAGTGGTTGTAAAAAACAAACGGGTATTTCCAACTGAATTCAATTCTTTGCTATTTTCAATTAACATCTGTGTCTCTGGAGACTTTTCTTTCGTAACTAAGTCTTTGTGTCGCGTTGAATACAGTGTCTCCGCTTTGTCTCCTTTAGAGTTTTGTAAAACGAGGAGAGTTTCGTTTTTGTATTGCATCTCTTTTGAATAACTATGTGGGTGTTCCCCAAGGACGCGTTTTTGGTCCTTTTGAGGTAATGGAAACAAAATGCGGTGGTATTTCTGTGAGTACGACAAGGTGTAGATTATCAGTAATATTAATACGAACTGCTTTTTTGGTCTAGTGGTACCAAGCGTGATTACTGATCGTGAGGTTTTCGAGGGTTCGATTCCCAGGTCGAGCAGTGTTATTAGGTTTTATTGTGAGGAATTTCTCAGTAACAGCCCGGAGTTTGGTTTGGTGCTCGGTTGATGGCAATAGGCTCGCCCCTTATTACATGGGAGATAAACATAATGGCAAAATGAGGGTGTTACTATACTGCCCCACACTTTGGGGAATACAGGCGTGATGCAATGTTATCCCTATAATAATAATTGCCTTCGGTTTAATTAGTTTTAGGTCCAGGCCTTTACGTACGTGATCTACACCTCTTTGGTATATATTAGCAAGTATTAAACAAGTACCTACTTCTCGCTCTCTTGTCAATTTGAAGCTGTATCAATATTTACTACTGACTCGTGAAAAAGTTCTGTCACAAATAGTACTCCACAAATTAAAATACGTAGAAAATATACGTCCATCTCGTCACTTTTCCAAGGATAGGTCATCGCTGCTCGAAGCCATGTATGTAGCTATTTTCAATTAAAATCCCTCTCCGTGTCCTCCGAGAGGCTCTGTCGGAACTGAAGCTTTGAGTCGCATTGAATACACACAGAGGGCAGCTTTTGTTTCAAGTTCTGTGAAATGAGGGTAGTGTCGACTTTCTAGGAAATAACCAATACACGTTACTCAAGTCTTTGGCCTCCATTATTTTATATCTATCTATATGTCGTGTTACATAATTCCCCATGAAAAATGTAAATAATCAAGTAGTCTTATATGGTTGTTGTCATTTACCTCTCAGAGGAAATTAGGTAAGCATGTAAATAACTTTCTGGGTAGTCTACTCTTTAGTTTTATGTTTTCAGGGTAGCGTTTCTATGATGATTATTTAATATTTTATCCTAATTCTTTTTTTGGGTCATACTACGGTTTTCAAATATTGCCAATAGACTGTTTACAAGGGACCTTTTAACCCCCTTTCGGCTTCAGGGGTATTTTTGTAACACGTTGTATAAAAATCAATTGCTGAGCGTTAGTCTCGCAAAAACTCGAAAATGGCTTGACCGATTTGGATATTTTTTATTGTTTTGTTCGCCTCAATATTGGGATGGTTAAGGAAAAAAGAAAACAAGGGAAAAAGTAAAACAAAAATGTGGTTCGTATTTTACCGGGCAGCTTGTTTTCAATAAAAAGGATGTATAAAATGTGACGAGCGGTATATTATTTCGCCTTGATTGAAACTCAAAGGGTTAGACACGATAAAAAAGACAGCTTAAGGCATTTGAGTACCATGATACTCTAATGTCACACCCAAATCAGGGACCATTACTATGACCACTATTTCAACAAGCTTTTCTGTGCTTAGAACCTCGGCTACTACCTACTTAACGTAGGAAACATAGCGGTCAATACTTTAATACACCAACGTACCTAAGTTTGACCCTAACAACTTGCGTAGCAATCATTCTTCTCTTGTGTCGATGCGAGGTTTTGAGAATAGCTCATGCTGTGGGGAAAAAATTACCCAGTCATCAAGATTGGTAGTGGTGCTGACTGCCCAGGTTGCGCCGTACGTACATAAGTATCATCTCTTTGAACGCAATGTAGCAAATATATGAAATGGCAACATTTTTAGAGTAGTTCTAAAATCGACACTAGATGGCGCCTCTGCGAATGTAGACCTGTCAAAACTTTGTTCTGTACAGATAGCAACAGGAGTCGCTGAATGAACAAAATTAAGTTACAATATTAGGTATATTATAATTTAATTAGGTTAACAACTTATCTAATATAAATTACTGGTTAACGTATTAGACATTGACATTTTGATTGAGTGTTTGACATTGATAGGTCTACATAATAACAGTGGCATTCAATGCTACCATTGATAGTCGCCGGCACATATCTTGGCAAGGTTTTGGCGTAGTGGGAGTCTTCCTCTTAGCCTTTTCCCAATTATCTTAGGGTCAGCTTCCAGTCTAACCAGATGCGGCTGAATACCAGTATTTTACACGGAGCGACTGCCATCAGACCTCCGCAACCCAGTAACTGGGCAATGCCGATATCCTAAGGTTAAACCGTTTGTCAGACTTTCGGGCTTCTGACTACCCGTAACTGACTGTCATAGGTATTCGTATGACACCCGGGACCGACGGCTTAACGTGCTCTCCGAGGCACGGAGGGGTCTCGATGTGTAACAAATGGTCACCCATCCACGGACTGACCGCGGCAAGCGCAGCTTAACCTCGCAAATCTATAAATATCATATCTATAATCTATCGGCGCGGTTGTTATTTAGCCACGAGCCCCCCGTAGTGGGAGTAAGTTTGCGCATATACACTTAGTAGAACAAAAAAATTTACACTTTGTTGCTTGTCATTATTCTATGATTATTGCCATAATTTATTTTTAAACATGTCTGCTTAGAAGAAAGGAGGGGAATTTTCTTCTCTACTCTTGCTAAATTACGTGCCAGCGACTACATAGAATGTACCATAAAAACACTATATCAAAAGTAATAAATCTGAGAAGCAAACAATCTCAAATTTTACTTCAAAGAAACAGATTATGGACTTTTTTTAATCCGTATAAAGGGAATTACGTGATTTCAAGTGAGGTCCAAGAAAGTCTCGTTTTCTAAGTGAAAATCTTTCGGTTATTATCTAGCTTTATGAGGTACTGGCAAAGAGAAAATAATATAAAGTGGAATGATATTAAAGTACTTTTAGATGGATTAAGGTTTTATACTTGTGCGAAGTGGATTTTTTTATGTAGTACCTAGTACAAAAGTTTATGATTTTGACATTTTAAGTTTCATAAGAGCAGACAAGTGTATTCAATTAATCTTAGTTATTCTTTTTCTTTTTGAATTTCAACCATTATCAGGTAACATAACATTACGCCTATATTCCTCGAAGGGTTGGGCAGAGGTGTATAATAACACCCTCATTTCGCCGTTATGTTTAAGTCCCATGTAATAGAGGGCGAGCCTATTGCCATCAATCGGGTACAAATCCAAACTCCGGACTGTTACTGAGGAATTCCATACAGAAAAACCCAATGACATTTTGTTCGAACTGGGGATCGAACCCAGGACCTTGCGATCAGAAGCGCGACTGCTGAGCATCGGGTCCTGGGTTCGATCCCCAGGTGTGGCAGTGTTATTGGGTTTTACCATTAAGAATTTCTCCGTAGCAGCTCGGAGTCTGGATTTATGCCCGGTTAATGGCAATAAGCTCACGTCCTATTACATGGGTGAAACGAGGGTGTACTGAAAACACCTCTGCCAATCCCTTCGGGGAGTACAAAGCGCGATGTTATATGTTATGATTTCATCAGAGCGTGACTTGGCTAGATTTATTCTTCCACCTAAGTAACAAGCAAAATAGTTAAAAATAAAAAACATACAACAGTTGTAAGTTAACTCAGCTTTCAGAATAACTTGTTAGCGACGAAACTCTACAGCGACACGCCACAAAACGTTCGATCTTGTGTCGGGGAACCGCGAAAATGTTAACAAGATTTAGGAGTAACTTTCGTGTTTTATTATAAAGTTAAAATGTCTTGCAAAAAAATAAATAGTCCAACGTGCAGATACCTCAGTTATCACACCGATAATAGTACGTAGTTTAGCAGAAAGGACTCAATCCACAAAATTGTCAAAAATGAGTTATTGTTACCAAAATGGTCTATAAGTTAGGGCTTTTCATTCAGCAAAAAAGATCCAAGAAATAAACGAAGGAAATACGTTTTTTGTGACAGGGAACCAAACCACATATCAGGCAGGTATTTTCTTTTTATTACCTATAAAGACCCAGCCTGCTTAAATCATCAAACCCTATATTTTCCTAAATCAGTCCAGAAATACACAATATAACATCAACCAACTTATATATAGGTAGATATAAAAATACAATTGATTTTGCCAAGGATGTGTAATTACGTAACAAAATCTGAATATAGCATCACTGAAGAAAACCACTCTGAACTTAAAACGTCAATAACTCAAAAGTGACTCTGTGTGGGTTAAGTCCTTTCTGCTTAACTGCGTCCAATTCAGTCCTTATCAAGCTGTCTCCCTCCCAGTCCTCCCACTAGCAACACCCTAAGCCGAGGTCTGAGTCCCATAGGGGTCACCTTTAGTGCTGTTGTTGCTAGTAGTCATGATGTTAGTAGTAGAAGTAGTTAGGTTAGGTTAAGTATTATACTCGTCCAAATTGGTTGGAGACCCTTCAGGTCTCGCCAATAACTGCCCGTTTACGTAGAAACGGTCCGCAAGACAATCTATAAGCAATCGTTTAGAAAAGGAAAAAACACAAAATCAAATACCCACAAAACAAACCGCGCATGCGAAATTAAACTTTTGTTTGAAGTGAGAGCGCTCGTTCACTCCGGAGGTGAAGTAGTGTCACATTTTCATACCTAAACCACAGTGTGACACCAGCCTACCATAATTTCAGCCCACTTCAATATTTCTAAATTAATGGAAAACTTGAGAGAAAAGAATAAAAATAATGTAATAACCCGATTCAGATCATAATAAACTTTAATAATTAGAATACTTTTAGACTTCCCAATTCCAGAGAGGCCATTCAAGTATTACGTAAGCAGAATTTTTGTAATTTTTGACGCACCCCTCCCCCTTGTCAGCAAAAGTAAGCAAAGATTTTGCCCCCCCCCCTCTTATGCTTACGTAAACATTGGTATATTTTTTTTTAAACTGATCAGGTTTCTTTATTGTTATTCATGAGCAGCAGTTTTAAGTCTAGATAAATAAGTAAATAAATAAACATTGCTGACGTAATCATCATCTAGACACCCCCGTCCCCCATGTAGTCTAAAATAAGCTAAGCAAAGACCCCCTCCCCTTTCGTGCTTACGTAATACTTGAATGGCCTCAGATATCAATCAATTGACACGCCTAATTACATATTCCCAAAAGAATTTTCTAGAGATTAAACTCCATCTCAATATTCTTAATTCAATTTTCAATTCGAAATAAATGCAGTTGGGAACTACTAACATTTATTTTACAGCAGTGCCGATTAAAATAAAGAACAAACTACCCACCTCAAGTAAACTCTTTGGCAACACTTTTTATTCTCATCCAAGTAAAAAGTACCGCATCCACGAAAAATGTAGGTGTAATCAACTTTATGACATCCATGTATCTTCGAACTGCACAAATTGCGTTCTTACAACGTATAAAAGTTCTTCTCAGCAATCAGCTGATTAAACAAAACTGAGCAACCGAATACGCTCTCTAAGGCTACTGTAACAAAGTCGAAATTCGTTTGGAGATTTTCAACACACATATGTGAAGACGGCTTTAGTATCTACCATGAATTTAGTAGTAAACGAAATTAGATAAACTGGCTATTTCGTTAGTCTTAATCTTGTTATAAGTATTGAAGTTAGAGTCGAGTAAAGTAATATTTCTAAATAGATCGACACTAAGAAAGTTTTGCTAACAATTTTCTAAGAGTTAGAAGTTACTTCGGAAATTGGTTGTGTAAGTTAAATGTCACAGTGAGTGGATCTGAAGTAATTAATTTGGACTAAGTTTATGTATGTAGTACTTATAATTAACCTTAGTTTCCTAACTTTGGGAGACCTTTTGACGATAGACTTTTGAAAGAACATGCGCATTGCGACTGTCTTTGTCTCACGCAATACTAGGAATGTTCACGATCATAATATGTAGATATTCATGTTCTCTGTTGCCTCGTTGGTGTAGTGATGGCAAGCGCGACTGCTGATCATGAGGTCCTGGGTTCGATTCCCAGGTCGGACAAAATGTTATTGGGTTTTTCCATTATGAATTTCTCCGTAGCAGCCCGGAGTTTGGATTTGTGCCCGATTAATGGCAATAGGCTCGCCCCCTATTACATGGAACTTAAACATAACTGGCGGAACGAGGGTATACTAAAAACACCTCTGCTGAACCCTTCGGGAAATACACGGCGTTATGTTATATTATGTGATAACGTTAGAGTATTTGCGTTTCTGTGAGAAGAATGAGTGTTAGGATTTAATCTATACTAATATTATAAAGCTGAAGAGTTTGTTTGTTTGTTTGAACGCGCTAATCTCAGGAACTACTAGTTGGAATTGAAAAAATATTTTAGTGTTAGATAGTCCATTAATCGAGGAAGGTTACAGGCTATATAACATCACGCTACGACCAATAGGAGCGGAGCATAAATGAAAAATGTTGCAAAAACGGGGAAAATATCCACCCGTGCGAAGCCGGGACGGACCGCTAGTATTTAGATAACTTAGTTAATTCATTCATCTCTCTTACGATATATCTGGCAAGATATAAGATAGCACAGTATACTAACTTACAATAAAGATATAAATTATGATTTGCTCGTAACCAATGGTCGAGTCACACGTCACCACCTATACATAAATGTTATCTATGGTATTCACCATGACAGCTACCTAATGAATATCCACAGTTTGCAATATAATCTTCTTCTCTTGTGTCGGCGAGAGTTTTACGAGGATGGCTTATGACGTCATGAAAAGATTGACTAGTGTAAAAGACATACAACAGAATCTTGTAGGGGTGAATATATAATTACAGTTATAGCTAATATCGGTATGTCAGGATTGGGAGTATGGTTAATAAAGTAAATGAAACCAACATAGACTCTCCACCACTGAGAGTACTTATAATTAGGTTAGTTACAGAAGCTAGTTTACAATATAATAATTTATACAAGATCAGAAAATCAGGACAAGCAAATCAGATATAAAAGGTTAAAATGTCAGACTTCTTCAGTTGTTCGACATGGAATCCTCTGTTTGTCGAATCTTCTTCTTTTCGTGTGGTTAGTGACTAACCTGGTGTCAGAGTTTAAGCCGCCCAAAGGCCTCTGTCATGGCTTCACATGCCGTCGAGAAACATCTCTCTGGCATGCTGGTTTCCTCACGATGTTTTCCTTCACCGTTTTTAAGTAAGTGATAATTATACAATACGCACATGAATCCGAAAAGTCAGAGGTGCGTGCCTTGGGTTCGAACTCGAGACCTATGACTTGGCAATCCGACGGTCACACCAGTAGGCTATCACTGCTTAAAACTAAACTGCTGCTAACTGAATGACCAGTGTTTTTATAACTTCGGGTACATGGATTCATCTTAATGATTACCCTCCTTTGTCAACATTGTTCAGTGTTACCAGTCAGCAAGGTTGGTAACGAGGCTGACTAGCTAGGGTGCTCCGGACATAGGTACTTAAGCATCGTCACTCGTGGAGGCTTTTTTAGTGCCATAACATAACATCACGCCTGTATTCCCCAAAGAGTTGGGCAGAGGTGTATAGTAACACCCTCATTTCGCCATTATGTTTAAGTCCCATGTAATATGGGGCGAGCCTATTGCCATCTACCGAGCACAAATCTAAATTCCGGGATGCTACTGAGGAATTCCACATGGAAAAACCCAATAACACTGCCAGACCTGGGGGTCGAAGCCAAGACCTTACGATCAGCTGCGGTCGCGCTCGCCACCACTAGACCAAAGAGGCAGTTTAATGCAATATTATTATAATAATAATCACATGCACGATAAAAATATTATTTCTTACATACCTTCTACAGTCAGCATCAAAAGTAAGTCCTACAAATTTTCAAAAATGTTTTATGAATGTCAACTTAAATATTAAATAATAATTGTTAAATATTATTTTATTCAGGAAATGTATTAATAAACTAATATTTTATTAAAAATTATAACAATATTAGTCTATAGATAGCTTCTTTGATAAACAAGACAAATGAAAGTAGTTATAAGTACATAAAAAAATACTTTCATCATTATATTAATGGAGACATTAAGAATTGATATTTAAATGTCAGGCATTTCCATTATTTTTGTACACGTGAATGTCAAATAAAATATTCTTTTACCGAAGCTTAAAAGCTAAAAGAACTTTTATCATAGTTAGCAGCAACCCTGAAAACATACATGCACACAGAATGGATTGGCCTGCAGTGAATTAAACATAGATTTATTTAAAGTTCTAAAATTACGCTCGCGTTAGTTGGACTAGTCCTATCCATGAACATAGCATAATATAGACCGGTATGCAGGTTGCGGTATGCGGTTTCATAATTATACAAGGTTAGTCGGAAAGGGGGTACTAAGCCGAAAGGGTGTTAAAGTACCCATAATAAGGGATAACTTTAGTTCTACAACTTTCCCCAAAACTCGATAGTTTAAGAGAAATAGCTTATCAAAGATTTCATAAAAAATATGCTAAAATCTATCTGTCCATAGCTATGATCAGCTGTTTTTACAGTTTAGGTCATATTTGGGGTCACGGATTAGGAAATTAATTTTCTGAATTCATAACTAAAGCAGGTATGTATTTTTTTTTGAAAAAACTACAATAAAAATCTTATTTCATTCAAATAAAAATTATCGAATTTGAAATTTTAACACTTGCTTTAAAATAGTCATCAGTGATACTTTAGGTGGCCCGCGGCTTAGTACCCCCTTTCCGACTAACCTTGTAATGGTCGCAGCTGCAGTGACAACCAAAACAGTTTACAAATTCCTTCTTAAGGGTGTCAAAGAAATTCACTTTCTTTGTCAAAATTGAAGGCGTTGGAGTTGGAGTTCGTTTAAACCCAACAAAATCAACGCAATAATCTTCAAATAATAAAACGCACCACCACGCCCGTAACACACTGCCGTATATTCCAAGTTCTAGACTATGCGAATGTGTAAAGTGACACCAGGGCGGTAGTGCGAAGTTCGCCTTACCACCTGTTTAACTTTTGAATTCTCCGCAAGAATACTTAAATATTGTACTAAGTATACTAACCGAGTGTCTCCAAGATACTTCAAAGTTCATACCTCGATGGAAGCATATCCTCCAGCGTATTTATTAATAATGGGTAGATCAGTTTCCTTTAACTAGCGACCCACCTCGACTTCGTACGTTTTTTTTTTTTTTCCTTATCGACTCTTGTAGATGGTCTTGCGGACCTTTCCTACGTAACCGGGCTATTATTGGCGAGACCAGAAGGGTCCCCGAACCAATATCTAAACTAACTACCTAGCTAACTACGCTAACTACTGTAACATCATGACTATTATAGCAGCAACACCTCTAAGGGCGTCCCCTAGGGGGAACTCGAACCTCTTAGGGTGTTGAATGCGAGAGGACTGGGAGGGATACGACAGCTTGATGAGGGCTGCATTAACAACGGTGTGACTGCGCGGAGTCAGAAGGGACGACCGGCTCCGCGGCTGCGGCGGATGAGCACGGTGGATCGGGGGCTCGACTTCGTACGGGTATCATAAAGTTATTTGTACTTATGAAGATTTTTTCATCAGTTTTCGTCAAACATCAATTGTACACGCGTCAAGCGAGCAATCTTGACAATCAGATCAAAATAAGTTCGAAAAATTGTTCCGAAAATCGAGCACAGACAGACATGGTGGGAGTTTGTGATTTATATATAGTGATGATGCATGACGTGAACATTATGCAATTTTATTAAATTCATTTATGAGGTTAGCTCGTGACAAGAGTCGACTCATAGGGCTGGGAATAATCCAACGTTAATTAATAGTGCAAAGCAGTGTTGCCAACTCGGATTTTAAAAATGGCGTAGGTCAGATTAGTAAATTGCGTAGAATTAGTAAAATTTGCGTATATAAAGTTCGAAGATCTACGTATTTTTTTTTGAGTGAAATCTATAGGGTGACTCTAAATAAAACGAGTGTTTAGTTATGCAATTTATTTAAATTATTCGTTTTCATTACTATTTTCAGACAAATTGAATTTATACAATTTATTAAAACGTTTAATGTGTTCCTGCGACGGCTCGTGGAATTTTTTAAACCACTTCGTGGAAAGTAGGCCTTTTAGTGTTTTAGTGGAAGGTCTATTTCTGACGTTGGTTTTCATTAAATTGATTGCAGAAAACATACGCTCGAAATTAGCAGTATGTGGCAACGTTAATAAATTTTGTGCAAATTGGGCCAATAAAGAAAACATTTGAGACGAATCGCCATTTCTGGAAAATAAGTAGATTTTGGGACTAAAGTTCGTAGATTTGCAGGCAAGGCCTAAAGGACGTAGATCTACGTAAAAAGACGTAGAGTTAGCAACGCTGGTGCAAAGTGCGCCAATCACTGTATGAAAGAAAGAAAGAAAATGCTATTGTATTGCCACACAATACAATGAATAGTTACAAGTAAGAAAGACAAAAAATAGTTCCAAGTATCCGTTTGCCGGCGCTATCGTCACTGCGATCTGCCTTTACTATGAATTGGCGCGCGTTTCAAATTTCTGGAGATATTTATTGAACACCAGAAGAGCAGAGAGGGAGAGAGAGCTTGATCGCCTTTCAAGAGCAGGCGATAAATTCCAGAATTCTGGGAGGGCTGGCAACTCTACCCACTGGTGCCACAGACTCGAAACTAGGTATAACTAAAAGGCAACTGTGTAGACTGACAAGGCTAATACAACAGAACCCTGTACATGGCCTTTTTTCTTAACATTGAACACGTTCAAACGTAATATCCGCAAAAACTCTTTTCACAATTTATTTCACTACGTTATTCGAATAGTTCATAGAATAAAGACATCCATTCCGAAAACCCCATCAAAAATATGGAGATATCTAAAGCTGATATCCAAAAATCACTTGAAACATATCTCTATGTAATAACCGCGCGGGCGATAAATTGTTGGAAAGCTCCGCTTATCAGATTTAAATATCCGCAGACCGCACGGAGTACTGCAGTCTCTTTCCATATTACTGGGTCTGATATAATTAGATGAATCTACTGTTTTAACCGGGCCAGTTATAAAATAGAGAGAATTTAGGTACCAGTAAATCGGGGTTTGAATGCTAGGGTTACTATGATAAAAAAATCATTCCGTAATAAAACTCAAATTGTACGAATTCTGAACGCATTCTTCCTATTATTTTTTTACGATTGGCAGCATTAAACGTCACTGTTAGCGTGTGATTAGTCGCAGTGGGTGGATCCTAGCCGGTTGATGAAAAATTATTAAAAATATGTCAGTAATAGTTTTGTGTAATTATTTATTCCTTATGGGGAAATATACTTTAGAATTCCTTAGAAAAAAAGGGAGGTATCAAAGTAACCCAAACTAACCCTAAAAATCATAGTTTAACATTTATTACCAACATATTATTTTTTCTCAAAAAGTAATAAGATTTTTTTTTAATTCATTCACGTAGTTATCATAAACAAAATCGATATTTGCATTTTTTTGCTCTCATAATTAAGAGAAAAATACATTTCAATTTTGAAATTGATCAAAGTAATCCCGGTTTACGGTAGTTTATTTGAGTGGTTGGAATTATATTCAGTTTTTTTTAATCTGGATAGTATTATACTGTGACCAAGGACTAACATCAGTGTATCAATAAATTTACTACTTTCTAAAAAACCAAAAATGTTTTGATTTTCTTAAAAATAGTCTATTCAAACGTAAATTTCATGTTTTCGATAAGGGCTATCTTTTACTATCCCGTTTTAACTGCCTTGTTGGTCTAGAGATGCCAAGCGCGACTACTGATTGTGAGATCCTGGAGTCGATCCCCAGGTCGGAGAAAGTGTTATTGGGTTTTTCCTTATGGAATTCCTCAGTAGCAGCCCGGAGTTTGTATTTGTGCCCGGTTGATGGCAATAGACTCACCCCTTAATACATGGGACTTAAACATAACGGCGAAATGAGGGTGTTACTATACACCTCTGCACAACCCTTCGGGGAATACAGGCGTGATGTTATCTATGCTATCTTTTACACTAAAACCCAACAAGTCATTCTCTTAACAAATTCAATTTGTCGATATTAGTTAGCAAGTCTGCTAGGAGTATTATCAATGGACCCACCTGATAAAGGCATCAACGTTGCAATTTGTATTGGCTAGACTAACATAATGGCGAATGGAGTTAACCCGTGAAAGGTCTGCGGTGGGAGTCTGGGGATTGGGCTGTATTTATACGTGTATTTCTAGATTCCCGTTCATTGGACTGAGCAGATTGCTAGCGGGGTCTGTTATTGATTAGTGATTAAATATTTATACCCTACTATTAAAAAATAGCAGTGATAGCCTAGTGGTTGAACGCGTGCTTTCCATGCAGGAGCGTCTGAGTTCGACCTCAGCCCGTAACTCTGACTTTTCAAATTCATGTGCGGATCAGAATTTGATTATCACTTGTGTTAATGGTAAAGGAAAAACATCGTGAGGAAACCTGCACATCTGAGAGGGCTCCATACAGTTCTCGATGGTGTGTAGACTGGCGATCCGCAACAGGCCAGCGTGGTGGACTAAGGCCTAAACCCGCCCGTGCCTAGCAGTGGGACAATAATGAGCTAATTATGTTATATTTATGTATTGAAAAATAACTCACGCAC
Source organism: Amphipyra berbera (assembly GCA_910594945.2). Taxonomy (NCBI): domain Eukaryota; kingdom Metazoa; phylum Arthropoda; class Insecta; order Lepidoptera; family Noctuidae; genus Amphipyra; species Amphipyra berbera. The sequence goes on along the minus strand of OU343125.1, from coordinate 18,351,563 downwards.
TAACTTACTATCCCTTTATGCCCCAGTCAGATACAACCAACTTTTTTTTTAAACTTTAATATAGTTAACGACTATGAAGGTAAAAATGGAGACCTGACTATAAAAACCTACTGAAAGCGAAACATTTGGCTTTGAATATTTACGTCGGTAGTCTATCTCTTTCTAAATACCCTATTTAGAAAGAGGTCTCCATTTTTGCCCATACCTTCATGTTAACGACGGATATAATATATAACTGCCTCGTTGGTCTAGTGGTGGCAAGTGCGACTACTGATCACGAGGTCCTATCACCAGGTTGGGCAAAGTGTTATTGAGTGAATTCCTCAGTAGCAGCCTGGAGTTTGGGTTTGTACCTAGTTGATGGCAATAGGCTCGCCCCTTATTACATGGGACTTAAACATAAGGGCGAAATGTGGGTGTTACTATACACCTCTGTCTAACGCTTCGGGGAATACAGGAGTGATGTTATGTTATGTGTATAATATATCCGACGTGGAGTAAATGGACAAAGATTGTTACGGCGCAAGTTATACTATCCAAATATCGCACCTTTAGAATTATAGAGACCTATTTCAAAATTTTAAGATTTTTAGTTTGAATCATAAAATGACATTGGATGACCATCTTCATCGAATCTTATTAAAAAAGAGGCCTGTTATGTTACGCCACAATAGGCCTCTCTTTTAATAAGAGAAAATTTCTCTCTTTTCTACAAAATTCATAAAAATACGAACCTTTATTCGACGTTTTCCAAAAACTATCTTTTTTTAGATAGGTCTCTATAATTCTAAAGGTGCGATATGTCGTCACTTATCCTGCCGGTTTATATTCCATAGTGTAGGTGTGTCGAGACTGTGAAAGCTAAACGTTTCAATCGGTATCGATTCAGAGGACATAATAGTGTGTTGAATTTGAATAGAGCAGTTGATGGTATAAACCTCAGAGAGTATTGGATAGCGGCTTAATCAATGTATCTGCTATTCACGCCATTTTCCATTGAAGACTGAAATATATTGTTTGTAATATAATAGGATGACAAAACTCCCTTGATGGTGTAGGACTGACAAATCTGGCCTTTCGAGATGGACTTGGCTTGATTCCAAAATTGATTCTTAGTAAAGTCTGGGGTCTGAAATTATTTATTTTATACTTTCGCACAAAATTTGTACAGAGGCGGACTTAATGCCTTAGACATTTTCTACCAGTCGACCTTAGGGTGATGCAGAGAAAACATGGTAGGTGCGCTAAAAATAGCTATGCCATGTGATACGATATTAAAAATAAACACAAAGATCAGCTCATCAGCAATGACTCCCTTGTTCAGACCAAGCTCCAAAGTCTTGAGCATCGGCGCAAAGTTGCTAGTCTATCGGTTTTTTATCGGACACATTTCGCAGAGTGTGCTTCAGATCTGCATGATCTAATACCCCCCTGTCCTATTTTCTATCGGACGGCCAGAAGCACGAAAAAGCGCCATCGGTTCATGGTTGATATACCAAAAACCCGAACGAAGCATTTTGATTCCACTTTCATTGTGAAAACCGCCAAACAGTGGAATGCGCTGCCTGAGTGGGTGTTCCCCGACAGTTACAATCTGGGTGTCTTCAAGTCACGAGTGAATCGGTTTCTTCTGGGCAAGCGTGCTCCATCGTAGACCGCATAATCGCTTAACATCAGGCGGGATGGCGGCTAAACGCAGGCCTAGTAACAAATAAAAACAAAAAAAGATAACTGAACATTTTTGGCAATAATATTACCTACATACATATTATATATTTATATACATATTATTAAACTTATAAATAATAGATATTATATACATATGCATACCTATATATTCATATATATTAATTATCCCATTGTTTTATACAAAAATGATAATATTGCGTTAATGTAAATGTAATAACTTGAATAAATACGATGACTCGGGACACTATTTACAAAGCGCCGGATAAAATTTCATATCAGTGACACCTGTCATAATCGTTAAAAGTTAGCCGCAAACTGTATCATCACAAAACACATGAATAAAAAAGTGCAACAGAATCAACTTGCATAACTTTACAACATCGAAACACATTTTCATACTAAACACTATACGGAACTCCGATCTGTCTCCACTGAGCATCTGGGACCCAAGTTATAATCGGAAAAAAGTACTGCCATGCCATGAAACGAGCAAGTTGTGAAGTAACCCAAGTTTTCACGACACTCCACTGGGCGGAGGACTTTTAGTTGGTTTTTATGAAGTTTTCAACGGAACCCCGTTTTATCTCTTGGATCTTTTTGAAGTAAATTTGTTATTAAGTATTTGACGTTCACTGTGGAGGTTGATGTGGACTTTGCATGTTTCAGCTAAGTTAAGAAGGAGATGAACAATTTACCTATCAATTTATTATTTTGACGACACGTTTGGTGCAGTGGCTGAGCGATCGGCTTCTGCGCTACGGGTCGTGGGTTCGATTCCCGCACGGAACAAATATTTGTATGGCCTACAGATAGTTGTTCCGGGTCTGGATGTTTGTGCTTGTGAAGATTTGTGTTTGTAAACGCACCCACGATACAGGAGAAATCCTAGTGTGGGGCAACGTTTTAAAAAAAAAAAAAAAAATGATAGAAACTTTTCAATTCACCAAAAAGTATTTTTTTTTATCACCTAAGCTAGAAAATTATACAAAAAACATAATATAGCTAGCCCATTACTGTCCCACTGCTGGGCACGGACCTCTTCTCAGAATGAGAAGAGCCTAAGCCTTCGTCCACCACGCTAGCCTGGTGCGAGTTGGCAGACTACACACACCATCGAGAACTTTATGGGGCCCCCTCAAGTATGCAGGTTTCCTCACGATATTTTCCCTTCATCGTTAACGCAAGTGATAATCAAATGCTGATTACAAATACCATATTATGAAGATAAAATATCTATTTTTGTTTTTTGTTTTTGGATTTATTAACAGCTACTAGGTCGAAAATGACCAAAAAATAGTGTTTTTGTATCCGCTGTACTCGGATATCTTCATATCCAACACACGTGGATATCTACACTATGTATTCTTGTAACAAAATGCATCTTAAAACTTCATGTAGGATACTACATACTCACTAGATACTTATAGTTTTATTGTCGCCCGGGGACCAAGTTTCGGATAAAAGAAAGTCTGCCGTCCAAGTTTAGAAACCACGTAGGTACTAGTTCTGCTTAGAATGTCGTGTACCGTGTTTTACTTTACAGCAATAGAAATTTTATTTGTAGTAACAAAAATACAAGGTTGGTCGGAAAGGGGGTACTAAGCCGGAAAGGTGTTAGAGTACCCATAATAATGGATAACTTTTGTTCTACATCTAATGGCTGATCAAAGATTTCACAAAAAATACGCAAAATTCTATCTATCCTCAGCTATGATCAGCTGTGTTTACATTTTAGGTCATATCTGGGTTCACGGATTAGAAGCTTAATTTTCTGAATCCGTAACTAAAGCAGAGATGAATTATTTCAAAAACATTTTTTACAAAAAATTTAAACCGACTTCAAAAAATAATAAAATAATTACCATATAAAATTAAAAGTTTCAGAAGTCGGTGCTGATCCACGCTGAACCAAATTGAAGGCACCGACTTCTGAAACTGTTAATTTTATATGGTAATTATTTTATTCTTTTTTGAAGTCGGTTTAAATTTTTTGTAAAAAAATGTTTTTATTTTTTTCATTTTAGTGGCCTTAATTAAAACTTGGTTGGACCTCCTAAAGACGCTGCTCGTAACATAATCACATCATCACAATATGCGTACTGTTCGTCATTGAAGAGTTCCATTGTCTATCTCTGAAGTTCTTCGTCAGATCTTCACCAAATATAAATGGGACCAACTTCAAAGTATACCCTATCCATTAAAAAAAGAATCATCAAAATCGGTTCACAATTGGCGAAAATATCGATGAACATAGACAAAAAAAAATACGTACAGACGAACATAGTAACCTCCTCCTTTTTGGAAGTCGGTTAAAAATAGAAATCCTTTTGCTTGATGTTTTTTAATCGAATTTTGAAATTTTAGCACTTTCTTTAAAACTATGTTCAGGAACACATTAAGTAGCCCGCGGCTTAGTACCTACCCCTTTTTCGACTAACCTTGTATATGATTTTTAATTCCTTGTTATTGATTTATCTAGGGGCTCGTGGCTAATTAAGAACCGCGCGGATCATACGATTAGCGAGGTTAAGCTGCGCTTGCCGCGGTCGGTCTATGGATGGATGGCCATTCGTTACACATCGAGACCCCTCCGTGCCTCGGAAATCACGTTTAACTGTCAGTCCCGGGTAACATAAGAATACCTATGACAGCCTTTAGTGGTTGTCAGAAGTCCGAAAGTCTGACAACCAGTCTAACCTTAGGATATCGGCATTGCCCAGTAACTGGGTGGTGGAGGTCTGATGGCAGTCGCTCCGTGTAAAATACTGGTATTCAGCCGCATCTGGTTAGACTGGAAGCTGACCCCAACATAGTTGGCAGAAGGCTAGGCAGAACTTTATTGAAATTGATATGTTTTGATTCCCTCTTTTTTTTAGTTTTTATATCGATGAATCTTATAGGCTTTGTTTCAAAAACTGATGTACGGAACCAGGTTAACCAAAAAATCGTTATATTACAGCCTTCTTTAACGTGGGGGAATCCTCATGGATACCGTCCACCCTGAGAAAGGCGAAGCGTTACGACATTAGCACCACGGTGTTCCTTTGAAGAGCTACGGCCGGGGATGCGGGATTCACTTGTGCATTCACCGAAGCCCCGGCAGCTGCTATATCACAGAATGATTATGCAACTGCCTCGTTGGTCTAGTAGTGGCAAGCGTGACTGCTGATCGTGAGGTCCTGAGTTCGATCCTCAGGTCAAGCAAAGCGTTATTGGTTTTTGCGTTTGGAATTCCTCAGTAGCAGCCCGGAGTTAGGATTTGCTCCCGGTTAATGGCAATAGACTCGTCCCCTATTACATGGGATTTAAACATAACGGCAAAATGAGGGTGTTACTATACACCTCTGCTCAACCTTTCGGGAAATACAGGCGTGATGTTATGTTATCTAAATTCCAACTGCCAAACCTTTCTAACAGCGTGAACAGGGTGCTAAAAAAAATCAATTAAACATGAAATCATAAGTACCTACAAAATTCGCCCACCAACACCCATCGCCACGATCCACCCACAAACTCCACAAAAACCGACCTTTGACCTCATTTTTATAATGAGCCACAATAAATTACAAACAACCACAACTGATAGCGCCAAGGGTCATCGCACTAAACGACTGCGACCGCAGCAAAGTGGTCGAGCGACCGGTCGCTATGAGCTATCAGTTGCACTCGTTACAAAGAGAAGGCCGCAGTCGTAACCGCATCATTTAAAATAGTGCTCTTATATTTATTGTATCGAAATCCAGCCGCAATTATGTATCACTAGCCTTTAATCGCAGCTTTTAAACCATAGGAGGATTTTGAGGGGGCTCATGGTTAGTTAACAACCGCGCGGATCGCACCAGTCAGTCCGAGGATTGGTGACTGTTCGTAACACATCGAGACCCCGCCGTGCCTCGGAGAGCACGTTAAACAGTCGATCCCGGGTGTCATACGAATACTGACTCCGCGATGACTGATGTAGATGTGCCGTCAGTTAGGACAGGTCGTCTCAAACCTGCTATGGCACTTTCCTCAAAAGGCCATTCCAGACGTTGCCCTACATCGTTTCACTCGCATAGTTTTTACACTAAAATGTCAGGACTTTAAAAGTGACCTTGATCTCTGAGTTTGTTCCGGCTTTCTTCTCAGAGCTAGTTAGACAAAAAATGCCGGCGCCATCCAGTTTTAAAAAAAAACAGTACATTGACTTGTAAAAGTGTCTGTAACAGATTTATTTACAGAAATAAAAATAATTTATCATTTAATACCTATATCAGTCGTTACGGGTAGTTAGAAGCCCGGAATTCTAACCATTGTTCTAACCTTAAGATATTGGCATTACCCATTCACTGGGTTGCAGAGGTCTGATGGCAGTCGCTCCGTGTAAAATCCTGGTATTCAGCCGCATCTGGTTAAGGTGGAAGCTGACCCCAACATAGATGGGAAAAGGCTAGGCAGAACGAATATTTGGTTTTTCTTTTGATGCAGCCAGTGACAACAGAAATATTTAATAGATTTGGGCCTATATTCTCTATAAAGTGAACCCCCTGGCGACTTCCATATACTATGTAATTGAATTTCTGTTCTACTAACAGTATGGTGCCTATTTTCGTGTATGCCATGGGTGACCAAGGTTATATTAAGAATTTTCTTCCTCAATATATCACCACTAACTGCTTGATGTACCTCGCCATTGTTCTATCTTGCGCAATTTTTATGAGTGTTTTTGTGAATCAAATCGGTACCTACATGTTTGATATTTGTATATGTTATGGGAACAGCGGTAGTGCCTCTTTTACGGGCCCATAAAAATACCAATATAGATTTATTCTTAGGATATCGGCATTGCCCAGTGTGATGAGTGGTGGCGACTGGCGGGGGCCCGGGCCTATAAAAGATCGGGCATGCTGCAGATCGCCCTCTACTGCCCGGTTATGTAGAAACGGTCCGCAAGACCATCTACAAGCAGTCGAATAGGAAAAAAAGAAAATAAAAGATCGCCCTCTCTCGCGCCCCTGCAGTTGCCAAGTTGAGTACTACACCTGAATAAGAAGACCCTGGACTCCTCTCATTGTCACGAACCACGCCCTGTTGATCTAATTACAATTATTATTAAAATATATACAAGGTTAGTCGGAAAGGGGGTACTAAACCAAAAGGGTGTTAAAGTACCCATAATAAGGGATAACTTTTGTTCTACAACTTTCCCCAAAACTCGATAGTTTAAGAGAAATAGCTTAACAAAGATTTCGTAAAAAATATGCTAAAATCTATCTGTCCATAGCTATGATCAGCTGTTTTTACAATTTAGGTCATATTTGGGGTCACGGATTAGAAATTTAATTTTCTGAATTCATAACTAAAGCTGTATAGTGTACGGTTAAAAGTGTTTTTCATTATCCTCCCGTAAACGCCTGCTAAATTTTATGTGCACATGCTTGTTGAGGGTTGACTCCTAAAGCCACCCTTGACCTCTAAAGTGTGACACCAGTAACTCGGTTCAGCCTCCCGTGTAAATTACTAGTATTTACCTGCATCTGGTTAGACTGGAAGCTAACCAAAACATAGTTGAGAAAAAGCTAGGGATCAAATAAGAAATCAAATAAGAAATATCACACCGATTTTCATCCATCCCGGACCACATACCATAAAAAAAACGATTCATCATCATCAACCTACATTAGTCCACTGCTGGACATAGGCCTCTCCCAAAGCATGCCACTGAGCCCGATCTTCGGCTCTCCTTCTCCAGTCACTGCCGGCTATTCTACGTATATCGTCACTCCACCTAGTCGCAGAACGTCCCACACTACGTTTCCCGATTCGCAGTCTCCACTCTAGAACTCGTGTACCCCAACGGTTATCGGTTCTGCGGCAAATATGCCAAAAAAAAACGATTTCTTTACGCAAGGTTGCCTGCTTGTCGGTCTTCTATAGACTGTACTTCGGAGAGTGTGCTCAAGAACTCTACAACCTCATCCCACCGGCCCCCTTCTACCATCGGACATCTAGGCGCACTGCAAGTTACCATCCATACTTAGTTGCCATTCCACCAATTCGCACTAAGCGCTTCCAAACATCCTTCATGATGCGTACTGCAAAAGAGTGGGACTCACTACCTGCGTGTGTTCCCGAACGCATTCAACCTGAATCTCTTCAAAGTTAGAGTTAACAGGCTTCTTCTGGATAAGCTCACTCCATCGTAGACTTTGTCTCTGTCTCCTCTGACCTAAACTAGAGTCAAGAGCAAACCCGTTTCAAATAAAAAAAAAACCTTCAAACACATTTTCTTCATTCCTATACATCCGCAAACAACAAAGTTTCCATCTATCTCTTCCACATAAAATCAACACAGGGAAGTCGACACTCAAGAAACGTAACGGTAACATAATACGGAGCGACGCTCCCGTGATGTATAGCCTCCACCCCGGGGGATGAAACTTTGAGCCGGCAAAAATCCCGAGGGTTGAAACTAGTCGTCGGTAAACAAAAAACTGTGAGGTTTTTGTAGGTCTTGTAAGTGGGACATACGGTTGGGAAGGTAGGGGAGCTTTGTCTGTGATTAGAAAACGTGTTTCATTTCTTAATGGTTCAAAATTTGTATGACAATGATCTGCTCAAAGAATGGCTAATTCTGGTTTTTTTTGAATCAGGAAATATGTAAAAATCGTTCAGGTATCTTTAACCTTTTGGACGCCATTGTCACATATATGTATCACACAAACGCATATCCTGTTTGCCAACGTCACAAATATGTAAAAAAAACGATGGGATTACAGTTTATTGGCGTGGCATGCCGATGCGTTTATGCTCTAGCGTTCAATATGTTTAGTTTTGTTTTTATTTAGTTTTTTTTTGTTTTTATTTTTTATTAAAGTAACCTGTAACCCACAGACGGCTTAAGATTATTAAAACAAAACAACCTTTTGTATCGTCTCTAAGTCTTATACTTCGTAGATATTGCTTTGATAGACAACCATGGCGCAGGGAGATGTTTGACTCTCATTTTTATCAAGGGAGCATGCCAATCGAATAGGTCTAACATCAACTTGTTAAATATCATTTTAATTTAAAAAATGTTCCCGTCTTTTTCGGCAGCAAAAGTTCTGGATCTAAAAATAAAACGGTTTAAAATTTTACAAGTGAAAAGAATATTCACACACGATGTAAAGTAAAATAATTACAACATAAAGTTTCCACCACTCTCAAATAATCTCCGATAAAATTACTTCAGTACTTACTCCAAACTATATACCCCCATCCAATGACGTGAATACGTTACGAAAGCCGGCCATTTTACAAGTACTTACCAAGTTCAACACTTAGTCAACCCTACTCGCCAATTTAATTTATTAACACTTAAAACTTACATAATTCAACGTACTAAGTTTTAAGTCTAGCCCTTCTAAGTTACGGCACTTTGGAGGACGCACCTGATACCTTGGCGTTCGTAAGTGACAGATGGGTTGAAACTCCATTAGTGCGAAGTTGGAGTGTTTAAAAATTAATACTAGAACGAATACAGCTTAGGATCATTGTACCTATATTTAAGTGTCTGAGGTACTTGAGAGGACTTTTGCAATATTAATAAGGATTAGTGAACTTAAATGTTCTACGCGTAGAACTCAATTGGTCTATTTATTGCAGAATTGTATTTTCATTGTTCTGTTATTGTATTAAATAACGATAACAGAATAATGAACATTAAGAGCAATTATTATTTACTCTATATTGAATGTACTTGTTAGGGTTAATTTGAGGTTCAGTATTCAATGTAAGTATGTTCCTAATAAGTGTAAATTTTTATGATGATACGTTCAATTTAACATTTGGGACGTTTGTTTTAATTGGAGCACAGCACTTACAGTAATAATGTTATGTGCGTTGTACTAATGGGCTTTTAAATTGAAACTACTTATTAATTTCAACGTGAAATTAATTAATATTAACGTGATTCTTTTTTATTTTTTTTATTCTTGACTTGGTCGCTTTTGGCCCTAGTCTCACCTGATGGTAAGCGCAGATGGGGTCTTAGATGGAACACACGAATCCAAGAAACAGAGATATAGAGGCATTCCCCTATACCCCTCTGGCTCTCACATACACACGACGGAACATAGTAAACTGCTTGGCGACTTTAATGTGAGGGTGGTAGCTAGCCAGGCGGACCGTATAGATCCTACCACCAAACGTGCTGGGTTTTGTTGAATCTTACAACACGCGTCTATTTCCGAGCTTGCAGTGAAGAAGTTTTATATTCTAACCCGTCCCCACAAGGGGTAAAAAATCCGTATTAACTATCGTTAAAAGCAAATAGTATCTACTAGAACCCATAATATTTTTCAACCTCAAATTAATAGAACATAATTTCAATAAACTAAAACTGAACATGAAGCTAATATATCAACAAGCCAGCTAAATTTCGACCAATAGATTGTCCAAACATACCAAGTAGTTGATCAAACTTCAGCCAATATGCAAATATCAAAACACACGTAACCGGAATTGGCCTTTATGACGTTCAAGCTAGCCAAACTAAGACCAACAAGTTGGCTAAACTCAGCAGCTGTGTGCACCAAGCAATAGGAAAGTTGAGAACTGCAGGGCTTACCACACCGCACCATAAGCGGCGCCGAACAAGTTCACTTTTCATTTTTTGTTCAGCACATCGTGTGTAATTCCCTGAATGTTTGTTTAAGAACTTTTTTTTTCTAGTTCATCGTAATGTGCAAAAGATTTTATCCCGGATTTACTAAAAGAAAAGTTATTATATCTTGACGGCGTAGATGGAAAATCTGTGTTTGCTATAAAAGTAAATACTTATATCCTGTTTATAGATGCTTTATGTAAAAATTTTGCCATACATAATGAAGTATGAAATAAAAATAGAAAAGATGTCAAGCTGTCTGATATTTTAGATTAGTATACTGATGTTGTATGTACATACCTATATTTATAAATCATTTAGCGATTATTTTTGCGTCATTACGGGAACAGTAAATACTATTTATTATAATTGGCAGCCCGAATGCAATGCCTTTGCCACCCGCGTTCCCGTGACAAATATCTATGAACTAGGAACTGTAGAGCGAAAGTGGAGTTATAGCCCCCAGCGCAATGAGCTACTACTGCCGTCAACTTGAAATACGTCCAGGTTTTCTGCAACTTTAAAATGAAATCTTTTTTGCGTTCTAAGTTTAAAGTAGTTTGAAGAAAAGAATTTTGTTTTACTTTGGTTTTTATTTTTGTCATTCAGGTCACTTCAATTTTCTTTGCTTTATTTATATTAAAATACGAGTCTTTCTATTTATGTTTATAATTACTTTGATTTTAAAATTAAACTTCATCAAAAATAACATTATTACTAACATTACTTGTTATAACTAAGAATACTATTACATTCACGATATTTGGAATATCGCCATATACACAGCCCATGTTCCGTTTTTGAAATGACAGCCAGTTTGCTTTTTTCAAACAAACTTGCTGCAGCCAGATGAAACGTCATCAGTGCTCAAAGATCCAAGTCAAAAATAGAAGTCGAAAACGTCACTCACGTTTTCCTGGAGCTACCAGCGTCAACTTCAGTTCTAGCTTCAGGCTTTGACGTGAACATAAAACATTTCCCGATTCATTAACACGTCAGCCACCGCGTAATTGCGAATACGGTTGGGTTTTATTCTTTTTATGAGAATTCCAGACGTTACATGCTCGTATTTCAATAGTATATTCCTTTAATGGTGTATTTTAATAGCTTTTACCAGGAACGCTCGCCTTAATGACTTTATTCTCGTATGGAGCTGTAATGTCAGTTTTTAATTAACACTATTATGCTTTTATAGACTGAAAATGTGTTTAGAGAGTTTTAATTGATTTGCAGTGTGGGGAACAAAAGGTGACTTAAATTAGCTTTTTTTCTGTCGATTGTAAGATGTTGGAAGCTATGATGTCGATAACAGGAATTTTTGACACCAGTCTATAGTAGTCCTTGTCCACATAATACTATACTTTAGTAACTCACAACAAACAAGGAAAGATGTGAGTTTGTTTGTCGTGGATCTTATTTATTGAAGCACTGTCGGGTCCCGAAGGACTAAGTAAAGAAAAAAAAGCAGAAATTGTTTATTTCGATTAATGAAAGCGAAATTCCAAAAATACCTTTTTCTTTACTCAGATCTTCAAAGTGTAGGTACTCTAAGGTGTATTTGATATTGACATGAATATGATGAAAGGCAATTGATTGATCGGTATATTGGTAGTACAAAAAATGTTCGAAATTGTAAGAAACAAAAATTATAACCAAACAAAATTCTTTGTTACAGACTCAAAACGGGACCACTGCAACAAGACGGTGGAGATATACGAGGACGTGTCCTCCCCTCCCGTGACCTCTGAGAACTTCGGCAGGCCCCTTACTTGCACATATAGGTCAGTAGCTTAGTAACTTTTGGGAACTTTGCTCGAAGTAAAAACGTTTTTGCTATACGAAGGAGTGATGATTGATGTTATTTGGGACTTTCATGTTCTTGATCAAGAGATGAAAGCAAAACTACAAGTAAGGGTATAGTGTAGCTATAAAGGGAGTAACATCTTCCAAACTAAAATAAAGTAAGTTTGAGGGAGTTGAATGGCAGAGCGGCTTTTTCTTTTGGCCCGGTTTTAAAACCGTGTATGCTATAGAGAGTTGCAACTATATAACAAAAAATCCCATACTTAACAAGGTAAAAGAATTATAAATCACAATTAGTTAAACATTGTTCTCGGTGAATAATATACTAGTCAGGTTAAAATAAAGAAAAGAAATTGAAATTTTTAAGCAACCTAAAAATAACATCAGCTTTCTTAACAAGTTTTGGAGCGAGCAGTGGCTTATTGCCACTAGGGAAATTATTCCTTACATGTTTTGTTTTTTGGGTTCAGATAAAAATCGACCCTTACCGAAGGATTTCAGTGTAAGTCTGACCGCCCTTCAAAAATTAAGGCTGGCATTGTCAACAACTATAACAATACTAGTATTAAACCCTAGAATCTCACACGTTGTCTACCTAGATGACCTGGATTTTTAGGTTGTATGCACCTAAATAATCAGGTCATCCAGGTAGACAAAGCATTCTCTTCAAAAAATAACGTCAAGATAAATAAAAATAAATACCTTTGTCTCGCTCAGAGAAACTAAGCGATAAGGAAGCGGATATAATACTGATGATAAATTGGCGTAATTTATAAGAACCAATATTGTACCAAAAAAAACCAGTACAGAATTCTGCGCACAAGATAACAATAAATAATACTTACATGGTAAAAAGGCATCTTATTTCTAATACAAAACTTTTCACAGGTTTAGAGCATTCCGAGGGTCCCCAAAAGATTGGATACTGAGGATAAGGTTCAAAAAGTTCAAAGTTGGGACTTTGATCAACGGTACGACGTGCCACAAGGGATACATGCAAGTAAGTATTTATATTTGCTTATTTCTCTTTGTAAAAGGTTTTCTTCTCGGTAAAGTTATCTAGGCGTATAAAACCGGCATGCCGCGCCGCATTAGGAATATGTCTAAGATTTTTGAAACAAAGAAACCCAACAACTTTTACTGACCTTAGAAACCTCAACTCTCAATCAGTAAATAAATTCTTTAGGATAAATAGTTTTGTTTTCTATAAAAATATAAGCACTGTATTGGTAATGTGACATAAGAACGTAACACCTGAAGTTATTACTTTACAATATAATTTATAAACCATTGTAGATACGACTGTATTCATTTAAAATTTTAATCAGTTTGAGTGAGTATTCTTTTAATGAAAAATCAGACATTTTATGGGACCTGTCCGAAGCAGACATCTAACGATGAAAGAATAGATTCTTATTAATTTTTTTCTCTCATTTATAACCGTCGGAAGGAAACGATGAAAAGGGGAAAGGCAATCCGTAAAACAAAAAGTTCTTAGTCATAAAGTCGCGAAAATCGGCCGCCATCAGAAGTACTACTAATTGAGTCGGCGTACGCTTTTGCGATTCTACTAATTAATTTTTGAACTCCGCTGACGGGTGAAAGAACTCGGAACTCGCAGCGAGCCAATTTGAACGTAATTATTGAATCATTCTACGTTTGTAGATTTGTGAGTTTACAAACTCCAATTTTAGAATTTCAGTGCGATTTGGATTTGAAACATTGTATCGCATATTTGTGATGAAATAGCTATTAGCTGTTAGCGTTATTAGGTTTTAATAGAAAAGCTATTGCATTGCTTTTGGATTTGTATTTGAAGAATGTCAATAATTTTCTAAATATTAATTCATTATGAAGAACGTAGTTCTCTATACATACATAAATCTGCCTATATTCCCCGAAGGGTTGGGTAGAGGTATACTATACAGTAACACCCTTATTTCGCCATGTAAAAGGGGGCGAGCCCATCAACCAGGCACAAATCCAAACTCCGGTCTGCTACTGAGGAATTTCATGCGGAAAAACCCAATAACACTTTGTCCGACCTGGGGATCGAAACCAGGACCTCACGATCAGCAGTCGCGCTTGCCACCACTAGACCAATGAGGCAGTTAATTCTTTATATATATAATAATAGAATCACACTAAATATCTCTTTGAAAATAGGTAATTGGTAAACGAAAAAATGTATTTTTGGAAACTGAATTTTAAAGCAAGCATTTACTAGGTACCATTAAAAGTATCCTTGTTTCATGAATATAACGATTTTTTCTTTTTTGTTCCTGTATTCATTACTAACTAGTTATTTTTTTAATCCTAATATTTTATGAAGTCACTTATTGTTTTAAAACTTAGTTAAAAATAATAGAACTAAAAACATGCATGTTTATGAATGCATACTCACTTGCATATTTAGAGTAAGTCTTGCTCGTTTCGCGATAATTATTATGTAAAAACATTGATTCCAAATATTCCTTTACTAAAAGATTAAACAATATTTTATTTACCAAATACAACATTACTAATAAACAACACTTTGCAGATAGTCGACGGCAACGCAAAGACGGATGTTTCAAACAGGAAGGAACCAGGTCTCTTCTGCGGTGAGATAGAACAGCCGCAGACGTTTATATCGGAGACCAACTTCGTGAAGATTGTGTTCCACGCCGACAACTTCACTGATCAAACTTACTTCAGCTTCGATTCCAGGTCAGTGGTCATGTTAAATGGGTTAATTTAATAGAGAACCAAAGGGTAGACTAGATTTTAAGTTTGAGAACTGTGTTCAACAGTTGTTGGAGTTGGTTGACAAAGTATTCCAGCTATTCATTTTAATTGATCTACAAATGGAATATTCAAGGAAATATGTTTACAATCGTCGTGTGTAACGTACAATTTACAAAAGTAGTAACACAAGACTTGTGTATCTTTGCAAGAGTGTGTACCATACAATTTACAAAAGTAACTACACAAGACTTGTGATTTCAAAAAGATACTAAGAACGTTGTTACTGTTTCCAATTAAATACATTTTCCTGTCTTGAAACAATGAAACATAAGATTTTATAACTACGCAACGTCAAATTGTATATTGTAACAACAATCTACACAATTATTATGACATATAACAACATAGAAACATGTAACGTAATTATGGAATTTCCACAAATTCTCAGAAACGTAACAATAGTACAGTAAGTTTTTACAATATATTTCCTCTTCAGAGCTGAACAACAATTTGAAGTGTATCTTCGCTACGGGCAACATCCAGAACTATACCCAAATAGGAGAGGGGAAGTTGTTGCTGGGTATGTATTTACTATTTATGTACTGTCTATTGATGTTGATCGGAGGAACAAAGTTTAAAGTTTAATTGAAGTTTAGTACATTTTAGATGTTTGAAGTTAAGTTTGAAATATGGAATCAAATTATAGAGATACTAACAATAATAATTTCCATCCCAATGGGATGAAAATAAACAATTTAGTTGTAGATCATACATGTCTAGAGAAACTTAAATACTGTTTTGAAATATTTACTTTTGTAATGGATGAAACTTAATACGAGATTTCCACAAATGATATAATGCCCTTATAGAATGTATAATTACAGTTTGGTATTATTATTAGTATCGAAGTCGATATTGTTCATCCAACTTGATATAACCGCCTGTATAATATATTATTATGCAGTGAACTATTCTTAGCTAAGTGCTAGACAGTGTAGTTTATAAGGAACGGCATTGTACTTCACCTACCTATGTAGTAGATTAGCAACTTGTCACCATTTTGATTTCAAGGCTATTTATAAACCCAGCATTGTTGGTAGTCATTGATTTTACCTACAAAATGTAACACATTTTCATAGCATTTACAATTTTGCCCTCTCCTTATCCAAAGCAAGCGTAGCATTACATAAAGTAAAAACCATGAAGAAATGAAAGATTAATGATGATAAATAAATAAAGAACAAAGAATTTACGAAACAAAATTACCTCGTCTCGTCTCATTTTACATATGCGCCCTGACGAGATCTAATAATAGATTCATTTGACTATACACCCATGGATACAGGGGTGTATTTACCATTCGCAAACATTACCTTTGGCAATGTAAATTGCCTTAAAAAATATTTTGATCGAAATCCGATAAAATGAGAAACAAAACATACGGGGTTCCACAAGGAGCTGTCCTCGGTCCCGACTTTATTTAAATTATTTGCCAAATTGCGATGCCGACTTCAAAGGGAATTCAAACGTACGTGATGAACATTTTAAAACAAACCGTTTGGAAAAGCTATTCGGCATTGTCTGCGCTTACTTTTGAGGGTGATCGATTCTTTGTTGAGATCACAAAGGGTATTTTGAACTGAATGATTACGTTTCTATTTATTGTAGTTTTGAACTAGTTTGTGAACTTTAGCTGGAAACAAATGATACTGAGAAAAGTGATACTAACGAGCATTTTGACCTTGATAATCTAGTTAATAAACATCTCGCCTTGTTTTCCCCGAAGGGTTCGACAGAGGTATTTTTTAGTACACCCTCGTTTCGCCTTATATGTTTAAGTCCCACATAATAGGGGGCCAGCCTATTGCCATTAACCGGGCACAAATCCAGACTGCTACTGTGAAATTCCTAATGGAAAAACCCAATAACACTTTGCCCAACCTGGGGATCGAACCCAGGACCCCATGCTCAGCAGACGCGCTTGCGACCACTAGACCAACAAGGCAATCTGGTTAATGTTATGATTTTAAGAGATTTGACGTCATTTATCCAGGTTTAAAAAGTATAGTGATTTTCTTAATCATTTTTGGATCAGTAAAAGCCGGATTTTAAGTTATTAACGCAAATTATAATAAAAAAACCCATAAAAAACTCCAAAATTAATTCTCTTTAACAAAAACAGTAAATTTATTAATATTTGAGTAATAAAAACGGTAAATAAGTTCAGTAACAGTTAATTCGGTGAATGATAAATTGTTATTTGTTGCCGCCGAATTTTGGTGCCGAAAGTTTTCAATAATTTAGTATCACATTTCGAACAATTTATACTCTCGTTTATAACAAACAAATAGGTACCTACATTCAAAAAGGAAAGTTCACGATTTATATGAATCTAGTTGATACCCCGGCTCCAACCACGCGTCTTTTTTTTTCAGCCTGAAATTTCTTTTGTTATAGCCTAGTATAAATTCCACATCTGTTTTAAATCTCATACAGCCTACATTTCTATGGGTCAACCGTTACAGCGTTATTTAGTCAGAAATCATTGCAAGGAAACATTGAATCATTATCAACTTTTAACATCTATATGTCGGAGAATAAATCATTTAGAAAATAAAAGAGAGTAGTCGTCAAGATGAATCAACGTACCCGACGTTACAAACACAGTTGTCATTCGACAGAGCGAGGCATTCCATGTCGAACAGCTGAAGAAGTCTGACTTTTTATATCTGATTTGCTTGTCCTTATTTTCTGATCTTGTGTAAATTATTATATAGGTATTGTGAACTAGCTTCTGTAACTAACCACTAACCCAAATACAAGTACTCTCAGTAGTGGAGAGTCTATGTTGGTTTTATTTACCAAATACCCGCTTTACCTTCTGATAGGCATACACTGGTCTGAACGGTAATGCTATACTCAATTCTATAAACGTTATGTCTGCGACATATATTAATATAAATGATATTATTTGTAAGAGAAATGAAGGGACAAAGGAATTCAATCGCTGAACTGAAATTCCCATCCGTTCCATTAAGTTCACTATCTCATGTTAATCGTACTCAGTGCACATCGTTTTGTCAGCTTGTCACTTCTAGTAAGTTTCAAACCCAACGCTTCAACACACATTCTTGTTAAGAAATATAGCGTTTAGATTACTTCGAGGAAAGCCTTTAGTTCTGTTGTGATAGTTTAGCTCTCGACATTAGACAGGTAACCAATGGTAGTACACAATAATATTATACAAAGGGAGAGATAAAAAATTACACATTTAGATAATATTATTTTCTAGCGACCCGCCCCGGCTTCGCACGGGTGCAATGTAGATACTAATGCAATACAATACTCTTTATTGTACACAAAACAAAAAAGAAACATTACTATAAAAATAGAGATGTACAATGGGTGGTCTTATCGCACTAGGCGATTTCTTCCAGACAACCTATTGATGGACATGAAGTGCAAGAAAAAAAAGAGAGCGGTAGTTCTCGGTGTAACAATAAATGAGGAGACTTTAAATTAAGTACTTTAAATAATCCTAAAAACACAAATAAATAAATATTATATATAATAAATATGAAATAAATATATATAGTGTAATGTATAAACAGACAATAAATAAATATACATAAAGATGCAAACTTAACTATATCGATAGGTAGTGATCCTTGACGAGTCTTTTGAAAGTGACCAAGAATTGCGCATGTCTAACTGTATAAGTAACGTCTAACTAATGTGGGGCATGTCAACCTTCCTCTTGAATCACTCTATCTATTGCTGAAAACTGCATCAAAATCCGTTGTGTAGTTTAAAAGATCTAAGTATTCAGACAGCGACAGCGACTTTGTTTTATACTATGTAAAGATGATTGATTCACCTTTAACGCCTTTAAACTAAAGAACGTTAAGTAACTACAAGAACGTGACTTGCAACGTTATGATCCCACCATGACCTCAGTGAGCTTTGCCCAGATTCGTGACACCCAATTTCCATACCCATAAATCACAAACTCAATACTTCAAATCATCACTCGACGTCCACTGCATAAATCAAGTTCGATTTGCCAATTACTTAAGAGGCTTATCCCGAATGTCGCAAACGTTCTAGAATCATTCTGACTGGCTCCAAATGGCTCCACTTTGGTGGGTACGTGACCGAAATGGCTTATAAATCGTGTTGAATTGTCGGCGCGGGCTCACTGCCCACCTATTATTGCAGCCACATTGATTTATGCGTTGTAATCAAGTACTCGAATTAAAGTGAGTGAGGTGCGTAGTTGCTGATTCTGGGATTTCTTTTTTTAAATTGGGATCCCTTTTTGAGGGGGCTCGAAAGGGTGCTTTTGGGACTGTTATTTATATACGTGAGTATGCAGAATTTTTGCAACGTATTTTGTTCTGCTGACGCATTTTTTATAACTACGTTTACTCAAAGGATTTGATGTCAATATGGTTGAAGCGGCCGCTCTCGTGAGTTTGCACTCATGATATAGAGGTATAAAATTAGAAAAGAGTATCTGAACTCTCGGATAGTAAAGAAACTACTTTGTAACACACAAGTACACTAATGACCGATTCCTATGATTTACCGAGCGTTATTGGTTAAAATTAATACTAGTAATCTTTAATAATAATGAAGCAAGGACCTCATAGCTTTGTATAGTAGACCCTCTGATATTATAGTAGCTACCAAAGGTAAAATTAGGTTATGAGTATATTTATATGCCTAGTTTGGCAAAAAAAATGCTACCATTCGTAAGCAAAACAATTCGGTTTTGCCTATAGGAACCAAGTTTGCCTATAGAAACACACAATTTGCTCTCGTTTACTTTGCTACCGATGACTTAAAGTCGGTTATATAAATTTTATGTGTAGATTTATCTCAGGACGTTAAAGTAGAGGATACAATTTATTTTGTTTAATCCTTATACATAGTATAGTTTATAATGTTGATCGTATTTGTTAGTGTATCGTGAATAATATAACATAACATCACGCCTTGTATTCCCCGAAGAGTTCGGCAGAGGTGGTTTCAGTACACTCTCGTTTTGCCAGTTATGTTTTAGTCCCATGTAATAGGGGGCGAGCCTATTGCCATTAATCGGTTTCAACTCCAGACTCTGAGCTGCTACTTAGAAATTCCTAATGGAAAAACCCAATAACACTTTGCCCTTTGGAGATCGAACCCAGGACCCCATGCTCAACAGTAGCTCTTTTCAACACTAGACCAACAAGACAGGCGTGAAGAATATACAAGCTCAAATAAATAGAGAACAATCGTCACCTCTGGTATCGACACAAGTTATACGAGGATAGCTTCAGACACATATTAGGAACCACTTTACTACAGTAAATATAAAACGAGCTTCTTCCAAGTAATAACTTCAACCATTTTAAAAGTCAGCAATTAAAAATTCCCGTGAAAAAATATGAGGAGCCCCAAAAAAATTTACAGCGAAAATCTCCAACTAAAAGTGTCGAGGATAATGATTTCGTTCAGCTTTGTTAGCGAATTAACTTAATGAACGGGAGCATTTTTTCTCAGGTCGTATTGCGAGAGAGTGTTCCGGGATTGTCGGCTGCAAACCTGTTATGTACAGTCCGCTGCCTACCCTGGAGTGTATCCAAGAAACCTTCATTGCAGGCAAGTCTATTACCGTATTTTATAGCTGAATAGCTATCGGGTGTAATTTCGTTTACTTTAACTTAGTTGTGTTCATTACGGATAGCGGTTTTACCTTTGTGAAGCTCGTTTAGTTGAATACGTTTTTTATTTGAAGGTTAATTCAGCTTACCATTACTGAAATGGAAAGCATTGTTTAAATTAGTGATTAATAAAATATGACATTCATGTTTCAATGTGTATTTTACAATAAAGTGGCAAGCAAAAATTACCATTAAGTAGCAACGATGTAAATTACTGTATTATAAAAATAAGCATAGCCTAAATTAGGTCTTTGAGCCCAATAAATTAGATTTCCGTGAAGTATCTCTTCAAAGTCATGAGGCATAGCAGAAATTTTGATGAGGGTAGGACCTGGCTTGTACAAATGTGTTTGTTTAGGCCCAGCGCGTTAAGTATTGTTTGTCAACGCTGTTTTCCCGTACAGTTTGAGACGACAGCACTTTGTAGTCTTTTCAACTCCCAACAGTTTCATTTTTGTTATAAAAGATAACACAATACTTAGTAGCGTCAGTCACAAAAATATCAAAGAAAAATCTGACGCAGTAAGTGTTCTTGCTACGACCCTTCAAATAATATAAATTCTGGGATATATCGACGATACGTTAAAGCTACATCGTAAAGTGGTGTCGACTGAGTAATTTCATGCCTTCCAACAAGTGCTGACCACTCGACATCCATTAACACATTGCTTCATTAACGGTGGAGCGTCGACGCTGTGACCGCATGCCAAGAACGCGTTGATGACATAAGCGAGGTAATGGTCAGTCAACTGTAAATAAATTAAACTGCAGTGATGATAGGTTAATGTGCAGCTGAAGTTAAAACTGATGCTGATGAAGATAGATGGATAGATGATGATAAAGAAATAAATAAACAAGAAGATTTTAGTAATCCTATTTGTTAAACTACTAACAGTGAAATTTCGTCCACTAATATCATGTTTTTCTTTTAGATACCATCTAAACACACGCCTACCATACATAAAGCTGTACATAGAAAATGAAGAATTCAATATAGATGGCCAGCGATGCGAAAACATCATGACGTGTCCCATGAGACCCATAACTTCCGGTAAGTAGTCCAAATATTTGAAGAACTTGATTAAAAATAAATAAGATAAAAAGCTTGCCTCCAGTGTTGAATCTTATACATTGGGGTACTTAGTCAGATTATTAGGAACGCTTACTTTTTTATTTGATCCGCTCGAGAGTTCTAATACGGGTATTTATCCTGATTATATATATAGAGTCGATAAGTCTGTGTAAATAGCCTTTTAGTGCCAACTAGACGTTGTTAGATACGGTAAATGAATTTACTAGAGTAGTTACTACCGATTAGCTTCTAAAACTATCTGCTCTTTACCGGAGATATTTCGTTAGACAAAAGTAATTTAGCAATGAACATCTACGCTATCTCACTATCGATATTCTAAAAATAGATCGACCACTCTCAGAGGAAATTAGTTTCTAAATACAGCTCCTTGAAATGCCAAGTAATACGTAAACTACGTTTACAGCTGACTTGAATAGGCCACTTTGCCAAACGTACAATCGTTCAGACGGAATCACCAATTCGAGCGTTCAATTCCACTAAAAAGGCAATCGAGTCCGGTCCAATGTGTCTATCAGAATAGGCCTGCATCAGCAAATGGGGCTTTCGCGTTCTTGATAAAATGAGATTGCACTTTGGTCGTGTAAATAGAAAGCTTATAGTCAGGTTTGGCTTCGCTTTTTCCTGTATGGTGTCGGGCTTCGATCAATAAGTATGGTTGGAAGACAAGTTTCATGTGGATGACCTACGTTACTGTAAATTGAGGAATTTCGTTTTGGGAAACGTATTTCATCAATCTATACTAATATTATAAAGCTGAAGAATTTGTTTGTTTGTTTGAACGCGCTAATCTCTGGAACTACTGGTTGGAATTGAAAAAATCTTTTTGTGTTGGATAGTCCATTAATCGAGGAAGGTTATAGGCTATATAACATCACGCTACGACCAATAGGAGCGGAGCATAAATGAAAAATGTTGCAAAAACGGGAAAAATATCGACCCGTGCGAAGCCGAGACGGGCCGCTAGCATCAATTATAATATTTCTATTTAAAATTATCATCTAAGTAGTTAATAATTAATTCGCGATTGTTAAAGTCCCAGCCATTGTGTTTAAGTCTGTCATGATATTATTTATTTTTGACATAGGTCTTACCATCATTAGTTTTGTTATTATGGGGCAAGCTTTCAGGGATGAAATGAGTACAATTTTAATATTCCAGAACTGTTGTTACATGTCTGCCTCGTTGGTCTCGTTGGCAAGTGCGACCACTGGTTTCGAGGTTTTGGGTTCGATTCCCAGGTCGGGCAAAGTGTTATTGGGTTTTTCCGTGTGGAATTCTTCAGTAGCAGCCCGGAGTTTGGATTTATGCGGTTGATGGCAAAAAGCTCGCCTTCTATTAAATGGGACTTAAGTATAACGACGGAATGAGGTTGTTACTATACACCTTTGCCCAACCCTTCAGGGAATACAGGCGTGATGTTATGTTATGTAGTTACATAAAGAAAATTACACACAAATAAAGCTGATCAAGATTCATATATAATCCAAGTACACTTGATTCTCCAAAAAAAAACAATAACACCATTCCACTTTCTCCTTCACATTTTTTAACATAACACAGCAAGGTGTTATAAGTTATGATAGTCGTAAATAACGGCCATCCAATAACCGACATTAAATCTGGGCGGGCCTGCAACTTGGCCGATATTAAATTCTTAGACCGCCCATCTTACCCCATGTTGTAGCTAAGCTAGCGTATTGAAAAATAGTGTAGTAGACAGTCTGTGATTTGCTCCGGTTCGGTCTATATGAATATGAAATGCGGGTGCCGCTTGCTTATTTTGATCAGACGGTTGAGCTTGAAGTGGTTTAACATGTTTATATGGATGATTTGAATTCAAAGGGAAACGTTAAAGTATTCTGGATTCAACCAATACGAGTTTTATCGGTGAATTTGGCAAGGTTTGAAGGAACCATTTAAATACGCACAGACATAAACTCACGCCTTTTTCGCATTGGGGTGGGCAGAAACTGTAGAACGTCACATGCTACGATCCATACATAGTCCTTTCGCTTCGTCCACATTCATACATCTTGCCATACACGTACTATGTAACTGTCCTTCGTGGAGATCATCACCAATATCATAGATATTTGTCCTTCTAGGACAACTATTTAGATATCAGACAAAAATCTCACTAAGCTGCATAAATGCAGTGGCAAATTGCACACGTTTCAAGAATATCCGAGCTACTGACTGACTAACAGCTGACTCATTCATTTCAATCACTGAATCACCTTATCACAGTTGGAAGCATTTTTTTGTATACTAGGCAAGTTTGTGTTTGATCCCTATCCCACATAAGCCTTCCGGGATCATTTCGCCACAACAATCGATCTTCTACCTTTATTTTTTGGTTAAATATAACAAATGCTTAGTAATTAGAAACACTTTTTTTCTTCTTACCCAGGATCAGAAAACTGTCCCTATGACTACATAAGGATTTACGATGGGAAGGACGAGTCTGCATCAGTTATCGGCACATTTTGCGGTATGGGCAAGTTTCCCTACTCCATCATCGGTACTTCACAGGACTTGTTTGTGGAGTTTGTGAGTTCACCTGCAGGTAAGTTACGACTGTGAAAGTTTTGTTCTTGATCCAAATGTTCTAAATGTTCTTCTTGGCT
The DNA here is from genome assembly GCA_910594945.2 of Amphipyra berbera. Lineage (NCBI taxonomy): Eukaryota > Metazoa > Arthropoda > Insecta > Lepidoptera > Noctuidae > Amphipyra > Amphipyra berbera. Next base: position 18,327,293 of record OU343125.1, on the reverse strand, counting down.
ATTGGTATGATTTTCCACTAGCCATTATTTTGAACTTAGCATTCCAATTTATCGAAATATATCTGTATAATTCCTATAGGCATCAATATGAAGTTTATTCTGACTGTATTAAATCATTATCTTTGACGCTAGGTCCACTCCTCAATACCGGTTTCCATTTCAACGTGGGAAACTGGCCTGGCCACGTCGAAGCACCAGGATCGAAAGTCGGCACCTGCGACTGGCTGCTCACTGCTGAAACCCTTAAGAAATCGGGAGACACTGAAGGCATCTTCCTCTCTGTAGCTCATTGGTATCCCCCACATACCTCGTGCACATATCTGATGCAGGGTTTCCCTGGGCAAGTCGTCAGGTTGTATTTTCCAAGGTGAGTCTTTGTATGTTTGAGGAATGAATGATAAAAGTTTTAATGGATGAAATTACTCTATAATTAGTTAATTACTTTTAAATAAATTTTGACTAATAGCTGTGTTGATCAATGGAGCAGTGGTCACCTACACAATTATAAATTTATTCACATGGTATCGACTAATGGCCTTCAAAATAAAATTATATTTTATGGACACGAAATTCTTGAGAGATACAAACATCAAATATTATTATATGATCGTTTCCTAAGAAACCATTTATTCTTCTATAACTGTAAAAATGACAAAAAAATGTAAAGGCAGTGTATATTGAAGAAGAAAAGAAGATTGACCTAATTTTTGTCAACAGCTTCCGAATCAACCGCATAGAGTCCCCAATACAACCCTGGACTGGTGACTGTGGAGAGTCCCTCACGTTATACGATGCCCCAAGACCTGACGACGCTCGCATCATCAAGACTTTCTGCGACACCTTCAGTAGACCGATGGAAAAGCACGACTTTGTATCCACTGGCAATGCTATGTTTGTGAGATTCGAGAGTAAGACTGGCAGCTATAGTGGGTAAGTGCACTACTACTTCATTTTCAGCTATTGCTTCAATGTCATTATATTGACAGTCTTCTTTAGCCAATCCATAGACTTCTTCCTTAGCTGTAACTTTTAACACGCTTATTATTTCGTCTATGTCTGTTGCATCTAGATCTTTCTCTCAGTTATGTGAAATATTTCGAGATGTCCGTTCGTCTTTTTGTCTCGTTTTGGAACGAGCTATATGAGGACAATTCTTGCAGTGATGAAAATATTTGCCAGTAAGCAAGATTGCCAGTGAGGCTCAGTGACCCAGGTTGTCCCAGACGTACTTGAGTATGACGATACTCAAAGAGCCTCCATGAGTGACGACTTATGAAAGCTCTTTACACGCATGTCTCATAAACTGTAATATGTATGACGTTCATCTAATTAAACACTAAATAAATTAGTAATTACATACAAACATCTTTATACAAATGAAAATATTAACCGTTGCTGTTATAACTCTATTCCATAGAATTCAAAAGCTCAAAACCGCAACGAGAACAGAAAACAACATAAAACATAATTTATCGCTCGCTATAACTTAATTTCGCGGTATTTTTATAGCTTAAAGTACATTAAGCAGTCCTAATGAGGCAGGTTGTAATAAACAACGAGAATTTCACGAAACCCCTCGCTTATGTTTGTTTACGTGAGATTTTCCTTCGCAAATAATATCATCAATTAAATATGAAGAGGAAATGACAAAATAAATCTACAAACACGAGGACGAATAGAAGTAGTAAACATTTTTCGTGTATTTGTTGTTATGTAGTACACAGAGATCTTCCTGTTCCTAATAATTTATGAAGTAAATAAACATCAAGAGCTGATCTACGTTTCGTGTTAATGTAAACTTAAATGTACATAGGTACAAAATCTAATAAATTACCAATTGTCGAACTTACTGGACAATGCACAACTTAAACCGGTGGATCTCGAAGCGTGAAGTATTGCACGAGTTCCTGATATAATTACGATTAAAAATATTGTACAAAAATTAATATACAAAAAAACTATTTAAAATAATAAAACCGACTTCAAATTGTCTATCTCCGAAGTTCTTCATCAGATCTTCACCAAATTTAAATGGGACCACTTCGAAAGAATACTCTTTCTAACAAAAAAAAATCATTAAAATCGGTTTACAATTAGCAAAGATATCGAGGAACAAACATACAAAAAAAAAACAGAAACATACAGTCGATTTGAGAACCTCCTCCTTTTTGGAAGTCGGTTAAAAAGCACACTAAGGCATCGAAGCACTCTTCCACATCATTGTCATTTATAAGCGTGCCCAGAAGAATAGCAGCGTTACTACATTTAAAAAAAGCGAAAATAAGGTCACTTTCATAGAAGCAAAATATCAAACGAAAGAATAAGTTTAGGAGTTACATATATGTAGAACAATATTTTTAGAATCTAAGTATATGAAACTTGAAAGCTGGGCTTTAAAGATAATAACGATTGCAAACACCTATCAATTTATTGGATGAGGCGTATGATCTTCTTATGTTGGTACGAGCTGAACAAAAATAGCTCATGCCGTGGGGAAAAGGTTAGCTACTTAGCAAGATTGGTAGGGGGGCTAACTACCCAGGGTGCACCGGACGTAGGCACTTACGTATCGTCCCTCATGGAGGCTATCTATGACTAGCTGCGAGCACTTCTGGATTACAATTAAATTATTTATGATTGTTTGTGGTTTCCTCACGTGCAAGTATTGCCTGTAGTCGACGCCGCGTATTTTTAACTCATGATTAAGAGCTCCGTTTGGGTCTAAAACGATAATAGTCCGACTATCGTAGACATATATAAGTAATCTGTGGTCGGACCATGCACGTTGGGTAAGCCGTAAACAATTAGTCTTAAGGATGATTTCCACCAAACGGCTCGCATCGCATCGGATCGGAAAGTATAAGAAACGAATGCGGCGACAGCCGATCGCGTCCGGCAGGATGTTGACGCATACGAACGGCTCCGTACCGTCGCTTGCGAACGTATCCGTTTCTGCGCCTAGTCAAATAGTTTTATTCCTACCGTGTTGACGTGTTATAATATATGAAAATGGTTGAAGTTGACGTATTATTGTTGGCTTTTGCATTAAAAGAAGAAGAAAATATAAATAATAATCCGATCGGATACGATGACAGGCGAACGGAACCGATCGCGCGTCGCAGCATACTTTCGGCTACGATCGCGTGTCGCGGAAGACGCCCGCAGTCTATAGTCCGACCGGATAACTCAGTCCTCGCCCGCGACATTACAGGGAAGCGGGAGATGACGACTAAAAGATGATATCCAACAAACGGCTCGCATCCGTCCGTATCCTTTCCGATCCGATGCGATGCGAGCCGTTTAGTGGAAATCATCCTTTAATGTGTCTCGCGATACTTATCATACAAAAAATAAGATGATCTTGACTTCTAAATCTAACTAAGATCTTCGTTCCAGCTCTTCACTCTACTATTGGGCTCACTACGACTTCTTCAACAACACGCGTTTCGGGGAGCCAGTACCAGGAACAGCCTGTGACGAGATCATAGCCTCCTGGAAGCAGAGGGCTGGGAGACTCAGGTCCCCTTTGAACACATTGGTGTACAAGCAAGCTTCACCAGGAGAAGATGTCCACTGTCTCTACAGATTTGTGACAGACAAAAGGATTTATGCAAGAGTCATATTAACGATTTTGAGTGTTAATTTCAAGGTGAGAATGTTTACTTTTTTCATGGAAATTGTTGATGTCATCAATAACATCGTTCTGCCTAGCCTTTTCCCAACTATGGTCAGCAGCTGACCCCAACATAGTTGGGAAAGGGCTAGGTCTAGCCGCATCTGGTGAGACTGGAAGCTTCTTCCAGTCTAACCAGATGCGGCTGAATACCAATATTTCACACAGAGTGACTGCCATCAGACCTCCGCAACCCAGTTATTGGGCAATGCCGATATCCTAAGGTTAGACCGGTTGTCAGACTTTCGCGCTCCTGACTACCCGTAAAGACTGTTATAGGTATTCGTATGACTGTTTAACGTGCTCTTCGAGGCACGGAGGGGTCTCGATGTATAACAAATGGTCACCCATCCACAGACTGACCGCGGCAAGCGCAGCTTAACCTTGTAAGTCGTTAATTAGTCACGAACCCCTCTATGTCATTAATAACATAAAAAATATAATTAACTAGAGGTCACCCCTGGCTTTAACCGTGTAGATGTGGTTTATCACGCATTCCGCGTTTTTCGGGATAAAAGTAGCTTATGTTCTTCCCCGGATTCCAGACTATCTCTGTACCAAATTTCATCAAAATTGGTTCAGTAGACAGACAGACTGATTTTCATATTTATAATATTAGTAAGGATAATGGCATTGCTTTGGGTCTATTTTGCCAACGTCGGATAAATTTTACGTTTAATTTGACGTTTTGACAGCGTTTGTATAGAAATTACATCTCGCTTAGTCCGGATACGCACGAACGCTTTTTCAACGCGCGTTGAAAAAGCGTTCTAATACAACAAATAGCAAACCGTATATGTGTTCACACAATAGCGCTTTAGTAACGTAGCTTATCTATTGTTCTCTCTTTAACGCACGCTAAAAAAGCGTTAATACGTATCAGGCCTTATTCCTGAGATAAAAGTTATCCGACGTTGGTAAAATCGGCCCTTAATAATCTATGCTATCAACATGTTGAACCGTTGACCTAAATAAGATTTCTTTCGTAAAGTCAATTGAATAATTCGCATCACATAATTAGTATTTATAAAAAATCTTTTATGGCGAAGTACGTAGTTCATTTACTGGCCAGTATCAAGCAAGCAAACTGCACTGTAAACAAATTGGCGACGTTAAAGCACCATACAGCTTTGAGATCTAAAAATGAAATATAAAATCCAATGCACGACGAAGTCCCTACGAGGAATATTTGCAAAAATATTTCTGGTGGAATCAAAACTCTGTTTCGCCGACACAAGCGAACCCACTGGCAAAAAGTAGACCCGACAAAAAGGCCGCATACTTTTTACACGCGATGCCTATGTGGAATTTTCTGTCGAATGATTTGATAAGTCGGTTCGTTTCCATTAAAATGAATTCTCATATTATTATGGAAATGCGGGAAAATATTTTATGCTCAGCGTAAATACAAAACATTGATACTTACTGAAAAATATACAGAGGGGCTCGTGGCTAATTAACAACAGCGCCGATCATACGATTTGCGAGGTTAAGCTGTGCTTGCCGCGGTCAGTCCTCGGATGGGTGACCGTTCGTTTCATATCGAGACCTCTCTGTGCGTCGGGGAGCTAGTTAAACCGTCGACGGTCGCTACGGGTACTCAAAATCTCAAAAGTCTGACAACTGGTCTTACCTTGGAATATCAGTATTGCCCAGTAACTGGGTTGCGGGGATCTGATGGCAGTCAATCCGTGCAAAATACTGGTACTCAGCCGCATCTGGTTAGACTGGAAGCTGACCTCAACGTAGTTGGGGAAAGGCTAAGCAGATCCATTGATCATGAATGATAGTTATTGATGATGATTTTAAGATTTCGTCTTCATCATCATCATCAACATAGTTGGGAAAAGGCGGAACACTCATTGCGAATTATACAAACATAACATAACATTCGACTTGTATTCCCCGAAGGGTTCGGCAGAAGAGTTTTTAGTAGCCCCTCGTTACGTTTAAGTCCCATGTAATAGGTGGCGATCCTATTGCCATTAACCGGGCACAAATCCAGACTCCGGGATGCTACTGAGAAATTTCTAACGGAAAAACCCAATAAAACTACATGACCTGGGGATCGAACCCAGGACCTCACGATTAGCAGTCGCGCTTGCCACAACTAGACCAAAGAGAGATAAAAACGTAAAAATATACAAATACATGTATTACAGCTAAATCTGACATGTGAACAGAGAAGACAGGATCAGGTACAGATCCCTAACATAAAATTAAAGTAGTAAAAAGACTTGGTCTCTTTACTTAGGTAAAGTGAATTCTTTAAAAATGTTTTCGTCGTTCCCGTTTTTAATTAATTTTAAGTTTAAAGGTTTTTTCACGTAATTCCAGCATTTTAGACTAAGCTATTCCTAATTAGTTAGCCCGTTTAATTTTCATAAAGTAAATTATTTTTTGCTTGTGTAATAGTCAAAGTTTCTTCTAATTAAATTTTAGAGAAGATCCGAACTAACATAATATTTCAAGTTAAATTCTTTAAGACTATTTTTGTTACTAAGTTGTTCAACAACTCCATCAGTCAATATTATTTTATGAGAAATACTTCGTTCCCACTACTGCTATCAAACAAAAACAGTGACTGTAGTTCCAAGGTGGTTCTAAGATTCTGTTTTCTTACAGGAACACCCCTACACTTCGGTATCCTGTCAGAACTGCTACGAAGACCGCGCAGACAAGCTGATCATTTGGGAGCCATACCCAGCTGGAAAGTCACCCAACATAACAGCGCCAGGAGTCAGCACAACGCCTCTTCCACTCCACTTGGCTGTCCAGCGATCCCTTGGGTCATGCCTTTGCGCAAAACATGCGAATGCTGTGTCCAGAGCACGGCCATATAGAGTAGTTTCATCAGGAGAAAGTTTGAATCTTCAGCTAATAATAGACAATGCTCATGCTGCAGCATCTTATTTCAAGAACCCTTCACCATTATTCGAAGCTCGGTACGAATTCGTCCACGGCCCTCTATGTGGACCTGCGGTCTTAGCAGCTGCATCAGATGGTGAAATAGTCTATCCACATTTGGAAGCCTTAGGTTACATGGAACCTCCAAAAAGGATACAATGTATTTGGGATCTAGAGATTGAAGAAAAGAGAGATATTTGGTTGCATTTCGAAAGTATAAAATTCGCTTCGCGTCATTGCGAGGATGGCAACATCCAAATATACTTACCTGGACGATTAGACCCTTATCTATCTGTGTGTGGAGACAATGTTACAGAAACTGAGAAGCTACCAATTCTGTCCGCTGGCGAACTAGGTTTTGAATCTTTGGATGATCCACTGGTGATTGAAAAAGAAAAAACCAGATCCATTCGTATAGTCTTCATCGGCAGTGCGTCACCTGCTCGAGCTGCCTTCAAAATTGCCTGGACTGGGCTGTACCATCTCCCTAAGAATTCGGATGGAACTCTAATGACGTCACGCTTGACTGATGGTGAAATGAAAACATCGGATTCAGGTCAAGGATGTGACTTCATCTGTCCTGGTGAAGCTTTATGTATACCAGCAAGACTGATTTGCAATGGTATCGTTAATTGTCCTAATGTTACATCGGGTGATCGTAAGTTCTGGTCGGCTGAAGAAAAAAGAGCTAGAGAAGCGTATTCTGAGGACAGTCTGCGGCGTTTGGGTTATTTGGACTTGTTGGGGGGCCTCCCGTTAGGACAGTTACACGATGAAGCGCCTGAGCTGTGTGCAAGGGCAAGAAGTGTTGGAGGAGGTGATTGGACAGCACCAGCTTTAGGCGCTGGGTTAGCGATTGCTATTGGTGTGTGTGCTCTCGGTGCCGCCTGGCGCCTCTGCTGCCGTAAGCGGTCCCCTGACGAAGAGTCTCTGGATTACTGACACGCGGCCCGCGGTGCACCTCATGCACCGCCCTCTCTCCAGTCGCGGTCTACCTCCAGGGACCTCCCCATGGACTGGAGCCTCCATTGACAGACGCTATATTGAGCGCCGGAGCCCTCTTTTGTTGATTACTGAGAACCAAGTTCTTTACCTGTTATTGTTACCCGGATACTTGTGAATATCATAAAACCTAAGTATTCACAATTCTGTCAATTTTCACTAAGAATTTTTCTATAAATATCTCTGAATAAGTCAGTAGCAAGCAGTTACCATTGCGTGTTCGAGGCATATTGTGGTAATGTACAGAATTTACGACTGACGTGAATCAGTCTAATTTGTTAACAACGACAGTTGTTTAGCCAAAAATTTCTTAGTAACTGCTTGAAGCTGTCGTTATATTTCTACTCTACTTAAGTACCTACGACAATTTTGAATGTACTTTATTGAAGACACGCCCGATATTTACCGTGTTTAATTTTAGGGGGGTAAGATTCCTGGCGCTCAAGTTGACGAAGTTGTTTTGTAATTACTGTATATACCCTTATACCTAAATTTAAACCTAACATTAATTGATGCTTCAAACGAACGATCATAGGTTAGGGCAAGGTGATAGTAGCCACACAGTTAAGTCATTATCAATTTAGGTAGTAATAGATGTAATGTTTTTTTTTAATTAGGTCCCCACCTATGAAATTGGCGTTTTTTTCTCACAAATAGAGATCCTCGTCACTTCTATGATTTAAAAGATTCATTAATTGCTTGATATTATATCGAATAATGACCATCATAGACAACTACCAATAGTAAAAAAATCTTATTACTTATAGTTTTCTAAACACAAAAAATACCTTAAAAATGACTCCTCTTTTTGTTAGCAGAAATGGCCACTATTTTTGTGTTAACTTAGCCAAAACTTATTTTTGTCGCATATTCTAAGTCGCATACTTTATCTTAGTTTTTAAACAATAGTGCATAAAAGTTTTACAACATTAGTGTTCATAGTTGTTAAATAAATTAAGAAAATGTTAGTATGAAAAATGCAACTTCTTTAAAATTCTCCATACAAAACGCCAATTTCATAGGTGGGGACCTAATATTAACATTCCTGAAACAAATCATATAAGGGATGTGTTCAATTATATGATTTGGGATTTATTTTATTAAGCATCAATTTGACTTCTATCATTATGTGTTTGTAAAATACCGCCAAGTTCTCACATATAACGAACATAAAAAAAATTATACAGTTTTTATTGTTTAATGATTTTCTATTAGCTGAAATTCAAAACGTACAACTAAATTGTAGGGTCAAAAATCAAATAAAAAAATGCTTCATAAAAACATTATGTAATGTCAGTGATAGCCTAGTGGTGTAACCGTCAGACTGCCAAGTCATAAGTCTCGAGTTGGAACCTAAGGCACGCACCTCTGCGTGCGTACTGTATAATTATCACTTGCTTAAAAATCGCTAAAGGAAAACATCGTGAGGAAACCGGCATGTCTGAGAGATATTTCTCGACGCCACGTGAAGCCAAGTCAGAGGCCCATGGGCGGCATAAACTCTGACACCAGGTTAGATACTAACCACACGAAAAGTAGAAGATTGCGTAATTTGAAATTGTTTTTACCATCAGCATCAGTGGAAGCAAAGTTTTAATTCCATAACTCAATGTTCTAAAACCTTTTGTTAAAAACTTTTTAACAGAACTTGGCATATTTTTACGAGCACGCTGGCTTCAAAGCGATTTGACTGACTGCGAGCATCATGTATCTACTCGTTGTAATGTAAATACATTTGAATAGATATTAAGATCGTTATTAGAATAAGTGCCGGCAGACATTGTTGATTTCTCGTCGATATTAATATTTGAAGACAAATATTGTGCGAGTTTTGATGTTAAAGTATGTCATTTACTTGAGAGAAATCTCTAATTGATATCATTGGCGCTATCAGTAGCTACGGTACACATTGAGCGATTGAAAGCGCGTGCTATAGTAATTTGCACCTCAAATACTTACGTACACAACAATACTATCAATGTTAACATAACATCACGCCTCTATTCCCCGAAGGATTGGGCAGAGGTGTATAGTAACACCCTAATTTCGCCGTCATGTTTAAGTCCCATTTAATAGCAGGCGAGCCTATTGCGATCCACCGGGCACAAATCCGGGCTGCTACTGAGGAATTCCACATGAAAAAACCTAATAACACTTTGCCCGACCTGGGATGGAACCTAGGACCTCACGATCAGCAGTCGCGCTTGACACCACTAAACCAGTTAACTATCAATTTTCTCTTCCAATAAGTGTTATGTACCAGAAATCGGTGATGTCTGCCTATAAGTTTAAGGTGTACGCACTGCGGTTAGCTACAATTAGTTCTGTATTCACAATAATTTAATTATATAATTTATTTATTATAATATTTATATATTTTGCACTCTTAGCTGTTAGATTGTTTTCACTGCCTTTATAATAAATGCTTTGGATAAAATTTACAATTATATTACAAACCTTTGTATTAAAGTATGCATAATATCCATTATAAATTGTCAACGACCACAGAAAACTCCTTAAATCACTAAAACAGTGTTGTTTTTGATTATTCTTCATAATCAAATCAAGCATTCACGTGTAGGATTTGAATCATTTACGATGAATAGAAGATACATCATTCTAATGATATTTAAATGACTGAAGTCATGAGACAAGTTGATTTTTTTTAAATCTGGTTTAAGATATCACAAGTTTTCATTCACAAAATAAAACTAGTTGAAATAGTAGATTGATATAAAACAGAACACAACAACGGCCCTAGGAAACTCTGACACTATCAAGCTGTGCACGCTACTTGCATAAAGTAGTTTACGCACGTAGCGTGCATGCAAGCTGCAAATTGCTTGTAGTAGCTTGCGCCAAATCTACTAGCAAGTTAAATTGCGGCAACTGACTTTCAACTGTAGACATACTCACAGCAACTCGACTCCGTAAGATTTACGAATTAAGCGAACACTTGCTGCAATAACTTGCAAGTGGATTTAACACTTTACAGAAACATTAACTTGCATGCAAGTTGCTATTCACATTGAATTGCGGTCTTCACGCAACACGTGTTACATCAAACCTACCTATACGTTGAAGCCCTAATGGATATTGCTTGTACAAGCTCCGTTATTTTAAGTACACTATACATAAATTAGAGCGGAACAATTGTTTGCAATAATATTTTAAAAGCTTTATTTTGACAGGTAATTAGATTTTGTTAGCATTTACCGGATGGGTAATGTTAAAAAAATAAAAATATATTTTGTACAAAAACAAGTTTGATTTATAAATCCTCCTATTACTTTATACTAGCTTTTGCCCGCAGCTTCGCTTGCGTGATTTTTTTTCACCCCCTTAGGAAAAATATTTCCTTATTGAATGCCTACGTTATAAAAGGTACCTACTGATAAAATTTCAAGTTTCTAGGTTCAGTGGTTTAGGCTGTACGTTGATAGATCAGTCAGTCAATCATTCAGTTTTTCATTTTATACTTACACATATATATATACAGATGGAGGTCCATGTCGAAACAAGCTGAATATGTAGGTAAATGGGGCATTCTTTGAAAAATATTAACAAAAATTGAGAACGTCATTAGCATCATCCCAAAGTTAAGAATGCAGATGTTTAATACTATAATTATGATAATGAAAACTGAAACTATACCGCTGCCGTCAAGCAATAAGACAAGAATAAAAACAATCTGACAATACTATAACGTTAACAACCTGGGAGAAGAATGATTTGTTAAAATAATGTTAAAAAATTTCGAATATTCACCCAAATACTCTTAGAATAGGAGACACTTGACAAAAACAAGCAAGAAACGCGACTGAGCTGAGCTATATTTTTACAGTTAATGGTAGCGGTGCTTGCAAGGGCCATTTGACAATAATATCTCAAACTCATTATGATGAATAAGACCCCGGTTGTGAAGGAATTAAGCCATGATCACATCGCTGGGCTCACAAGTAATTGGTGCATGCAGTATTTCATTTTAACGCACTGGACGATTCTGATCACCTAGACTTTAGGTTCTAGACCTTTAAATGTTATTAACATTTATCACTTTTAATTATCATCATTACATTGATAAATATGTCTGCAAAATTATCGTTACTTGTACAAAGACTTCACTAGACAGACATCTCTATTACAGTACTAAAATATAACCTAACAATATCCTAATAAAAATGTATAGTTGCAAGTATACAACACCAAAAAATCATAGGTGCAAGTATCCTACAACAAAAAATCATACCTGCAAGTATTGAACAACAAAAAATTATAGCTGCAAGTATTCAACAACAAAAATTTGTATTGAATGCCTACCTACTTGCAGTTCCGCAAGTAAGTAGGCATTCAGGAACATTCATATGTCTCGAGCTCGAACCCAAGGCACGCACCTCTGACTTTTCGGATTCATGTGCGTATTGTATAATTATCACTCGTGATAAATCGGCTCGTGACTAATTAACAACCGCGCAGATCATATGATTTGCAAGGTAAAGCTGCTCTTGCCGCGGTCAGTCCGTGGATGGGTGACCATTCGTTACACGTCGAGACCCCTTCGTGACTCGGAGAGCACGTTAAACCATCGGTCCCGGGTGTCTTACGAATACCTATGACAGCCGTTACGGGTAGTCAGAAGCCTGAAAAGCTGACAACCGGTCTGACCTCAGGATTTCGGCATTACCCAGAATCTGGGTTGCGGAGGTCTGATGGTAGTCGCTCCGTGGTGTAATACTGGTATTCAGCCGCATCTGGTTAGACTGGAAGCTGACCCCAAGATAATTGGGAAAAAGCTAGGAAGAGGATTGTATAGTTATCACTTGCTTAAAAACGGTGAAAGAAAACATCGTGAGGAAACCGGCATACCTGAGAGATATTTCTCAACGGCATGTGAAGCCAAGTCAGAGGTCCATGGGCGGCATAAACACTGACACCAGGTTAGTAACTAACCATACGAAAAGAAGAAGAAGAACAATATTCAAAACATTATTATTTACGCATAGAAGTAAGTATAACCCGCGCTAATAAAGAAACGAATCTAAAATGGCGGCACTAATCATTCCATTTCACTCGTACATTATTCCTGTCTTTAGTCACACACATCGGTACAACACGCAAAAAAAATAATCAGTCTATGAATCTCTTTCTAAATCGTTGTTAAATTGTTATTTGTTACTATTCTTTATTTTCTGCTAAGTTTTCTCGTTGTTATTGACGTTCGTTGTTGTTTATTGTTAACATATTTGGTGGTGACGTTAAAAAAATGAGCTCGCGTAAATGAGGAAAGATTCTTCGAAATCGTATGTTATGTTATAAAATACTTTGAAGAAGAAAATAATCTTGAACGATGTCTTCCATTTGACGACCAAGTGTGAGTCGCCTCACGCAAAGGATTGTAGCCACTATTCAATATAATATCTTATTTTAATTATGTGCTCATAATTAGATGTTAGGTTTTACGTTCGAGGAAAGTACGGAACTTGCGGTTCGAGAGTCCGTTCGTAGTTGGTCGGCTTTATTAATAACTTGCTTACTAACTTACTACTTTTCAAACAACAAAGACTTTTAATGAAAAAATATCACCAATCAGGCAATAGTTTTGCTGACGGTCCAATCTGTCATTACAAGTACAAACCGCCATTTTAGATTCGTTTCTTTATTGGCGCGGGTTATACCAACGAGCAGATAAACCCTTCACAAGCATAAACCTAATGTCCCATATATTACAAAACATCACGCTCCACATACGACAACGATTATTCAAAAAATATTTATAGCAACAATATTTCATTGTATCTGTAACGTTCAGGAATCCATAAATCGTATACATGACAAAGAGCACTTAAAATCTATAATACGATAGCATTTTTCATAGCCAACGTTATTCGAATAACGTATTGCTGGACAATGTTATTTGCAAATATTGAGGCACCTACCACCGGCGCCATTTTATTTTTATCTCTCATTTTTATTCGTATTCTTTTTTTGAAAGTGTATTCGAAATAGTCGCGTTTTAAAATTTAAAAATATAAACCGTTGACAAGAATGAGTTTTGATTGTGGAATGTTTGATTGTCGAGTTGTCATGTTTCGAAATTATGAATTCAAAAATAATCTTGTTTTTTTATTTAAATATTATCTATGTATACTAATATTATAAAGAGGAAAGATTTTGTATTTTTGTATGTAACGAATAAACTTAAAAACTACTGGACCGATTTCAAAAATTATTTTGCCGTTAGAAAACTACATTATCACTGAGTAACATAGGCTACGGGCGGAGCCGTGAGGACACAGCTAGTATTTAATAGTTTAATTAAGAAGCCTATGCAACATTTGGTCATAAACTTGGAGCAGCAATATTTTGTCGTCCTGTAAATATCGTAAGTATCTACTATGGAGTTAATAATATCTGCACGGCTAATTTACAGTACCTATAACCGTAAGCGAAGGAAAATTGCGTAATAGCCATTTACTGAAAGAATGGGACTAGAAATTATGGCTCTTCTATTCGCCTTTCATCAGTGGAGAATATGTGCGAGCGAGAAACAAGACGAAAACAATAGCGGAATTGCCATTTCTATTGGAGTTCTTAAGGTAAGCGTGCTGCAAACTGTAAATCGCAAAACCACCATTATTATCATAATGGGATGTTTACTATTCAAGCACCACTAGTTCTTATGCAAAACCCAGGCCAGCTAAAATCTAGAAAGAAGAAAAACAATATAGCCCAATCACTGGGTCACAAAAAAGGGGATTACCTTGCATAAGGTCCGACAGTTCTGAGTTTCGGATATGTGTTAGGTACCTAGGTGATCCTACGAAAATTTCTAAATGTCGACCTTAAGTGACAAAAATAAATTTTCTGAACTACACCTAAATATAACATATTATCCAAAAATCAGTACTGACGGACCTTTTGCAACGTAAAACTACCCGACGACTGGGCCTTGAAATTAATCAGTTACAACAAGTTTATCAAGGGACAGATAAAAATAGCGCGAGCATGCATTACAGATACAGATAAAAATAAAATAAGAATGGCCAAAAAAACGAATGAAAACAAAAATTTGAAAATAGAACCAGAAAAATATTCTACGTAAAGCTGATACGATTTAAATAATCCGTCGAACACATTTTTAAATAATACGAACACATTCAAAGCATGTAAATAAAAAAAAAATAACGCCATAACTCGTGGATTGCAAACTAAAAATGTTTTCCCTTTATCCAACTGCAGTGTAGTTCTGATAGTTATTGTTAAAAAAGGTAGAAATAACAATGTTTGAAGGTTATTTTATTGTAAGTGTAACTTGAATGGAGACAGCCGCTCAATATTTCAGTTTTTAATCTACTTCAGTATTGAATTTTTATTTCAATATTTGAAAAACCTTTGCTTCACGTTTCAGAAACGAGTTATGTGTTTTTACGTATTTATTTTCTCCATTTTTGCTCCGACGGATATGATTTTTCTGTTAGCTGTATTGAAAGGTAAAATTTAATAATTGTTGGATACAAACATATGAATATTCATGGAATAATAATTCATGGTATTCCATTCCAACATTGACCCGTATTACATCACGATTTGTGATGTTCCCACCATAACAACGAAGTTTAAAAACAGAAGCCGAAGTTTATTGGTTCATCACTAACTATAGTCAGTCGTGATCTAGCTGTCACGGGAAGAGACTACGTGTATTGTTATATCATGTGAGTGTTAATATTTCTTTGTTGTGTTTTTACAAGCTAGCAATCAAATCCATTCTCCAACATAAGAACTTTGGACATCACCATGAAGATATAGGTCTTCTTTCTTTTTCGTGTGGTTAGTGACTAACCTGGTGTCAATGTTTATGCTGCCCGTGGGCCTCTGACTTGGCTTCACATGCCGTTGAGAAATATCTATCAGGCATACCGGTTTCCTCACGATGTTTTCCTTCACCGTTTTAAAGCAAGTGATAATTATATAACACGCCCTTGAATCCAAAAAGTCAGAGGTGCGTGGCTTGGGTTCGAGCTCGACACCTATGACTTGACAGTCCGACGGTCACACCACTTAACTATCACTGCTGTAAAAGAGATAGAATATTTGGTTTAGAAATCTATCTCTTTCTAAATAGGGTATTTAGAAAGAGACGGAGTTTCAAAGTAAATATTCAAGGCCAAATATTTTCAGTAGGTTCATTTTTCAGTACGTGTTCTTAGTGTGGTGTCCATCTTTACCTATATCTTCATGGGCATCGCTGTTTTTAATTCCCCTCTAATGTGAAACACAGTATTGGAACTGCATTTTTTTTTTTTTAAAAAACATTGCTCCACACTAGGATTTCTCCTGTATCGTGGGTGTGTTTACAGACACAAATGTTCACATACACAAACATCCAGACCCGGAACAACTATCTGTAGGCCATACAAATATTTTAATTCTTACAGTTAAATAGTGATTCCTAGAAATTATTGTTGGATTAATCTATACTAATATTATAAAGCTGAAGAGTTTGTTTGTTTGAACGCGCTAATCTCAGGAACTACCTACTGGTTGGAACTGAAAAAGTATTTTTGTGTTGGATAGTCCATTTATCGAGGAAGGTTATAGGCTATATAACATCACGCTACGACCAATAGGAGCGGAGCACAAATGAAAAATGTTGCAAAAACGGGAAAAATGTCCACCCGTGCGAAGCCGGGACGGGCCGCTAGTTTTTGATATAACTGCCTCATTGGTCTAGTGGCAGCAAGCGCGACTGCTGATCATGAGGTTCTGAGTTCAATCCCCAGGTCGGGCAAAGGTAGCAGTCCGGAGTTTAGATCTGTGCCAGGTTGATGTCAATAGGCTCGCCCCCTATTACATGGGATTTAAACGTAATGGCGAAATGAGGGTGTTACTATACACCTCTGCCCAATTCTTCGGGGAATACAGGCGTAATGTTATGTTATGTAATTTCTGACATCGTTAGCAGTTCCATTTGTTTAATTAAATACTGATATGTAGCAACATATGCACCCTAATTGCGAAACACTCAAACAACCAAGTTTTTCTGAGAATTAATATAATTTTAGCTCAAGTACTTGCTTGTAGGGGCTCATGGCTAATTTCCAATCACGTGGATCATACGATTTGCGAGGTTAAGCTGCGCTTGCTGCGGTCAGTCCGTGGATGGGTGACCATTCGTCACACATCGAGACCCCTCCGTGCCTCGGAGAGCACGTTAAACAGTCGGTCAAGGGTGTCACACGAATACCTATGACAGTCGTTACGGGAAGTCTGAAGTCCGAAAAGTCTGACAAATGGTCTTACCTTAGGATATCGGCATTGCCCATTAACTGGGTTGCGGAGGTCTGATGGCAGACACTCTGTGTAAAATACTAGTATTCAGCCGCATCTGGTTATGATAAATGATTTTTATTTCTGTAAATAAATCTGTTACAGACACTTTTACAAGTCAATGTAATGTTTTATTTTAAGACTAGATGGCGCCGGCATTTCCTATCTGACTAGCTCTGAGAAGAAAAGCTATAGGTTAACCTTTAGCTTTTTTTCCTCCTGTGGCAACACTACAGCTAACAGCTGATTTAGATTAGTCGCCGTAATTTTAATTTTAAATTGTTAATTAAACATAAATTTAGGCCAAATACCAATTAATCACTAAGTATA
Source organism: Amphipyra berbera (assembly GCA_910594945.2). Classification (NCBI taxonomy): domain Eukaryota; kingdom Metazoa; phylum Arthropoda; class Insecta; order Lepidoptera; family Noctuidae; genus Amphipyra; species Amphipyra berbera. Next base: position 18,310,054 of record OU343125.1, on the reverse strand, counting down.
AGGGGTAATAAAAGTTATTCGTGCAATATCTTAGCATAATTAGTGCAAAATAAGTGTATTAACATTGTGTATTTGTGACGGTTACCGGCACGTGAACTGTAAAATTGTCATCTCAAAAACAGGTACAAATGTATTTAACCGCTCACTATTATATTGATTTCATGGTATTGTTTACACCAGTCAAGTATTTATAATAAATGGCTAAGCTAAAGGTTAGACAGGAAGGTGACCCCAACACAGTTGGGAAAAGCTAGGTAAAACGAACTTGCACCATAGATGCAGTATTCGTGAAAATTTATATAAAAACTTTTTACTAATGCTTCGTTCATTAATTTGAGAACGCACAGCTTTATAGAGTGCACAGTTAGACTACAGACACCACTGACTTGAGAAATGTACGGTTGATCGTGAGGTCCTCGCTTCGATCCCCAGGTCGGGTAAAGTGTCATTAGATTTTTCCGGGTGGAATTCCTCAGTAGCAGCCCGGTTGATAGCAATAGGCTCGCCCCCTAATACATGGGCATCAAACAACGGCGAAATGAGGATGTTACTGTACACCTCTACTTAACCCTTCGGGGAATATAGGCGTGATGTTATGTTATGTTATATGGACTGTACAAATACTATGCAAATAATAGGAAGTATGTAGAAATTATACAATGGATCGTTTCAAATAGCAATCTCTAAAGAAACCGGAAGGAAAAGATCCTAAATGCAAAAGCCAAGAGTTATCCCTTTCAGTAATAAGTACGATACTCCACCCCCGAATTTAATACACTATGCATACCAAGGATGAAAGAAAGAAAAACATTAATTTGGAACAAATGACAAAGAAACACAGACACAATTATCTACATAGTATAAAACAAGTCGCTCCCGCTGTCTGTACGCTTAGATCTTTTAAACTACGCAACGGATTTTAATGCAGTTTTCAGCAATAGATAGAGTGATTCAAGAGGAAGGTTTATATGCTACACATTAGTATGTAGTAGTACCTAGTGCTGTGTGCTGTGTGCCTAGCGGCTGCACGAAACAAGTCCATCTAACATGCAGGTTTGACGTATAGTATCGTAAACAAATCGCTAATGTAAGCGAATTTTTAATCGAAAATACAACTGTCCTATAATATTTTGGTTAATTTTTTTGCGACATGCACAATTTGTATCATACATAGATCATCATCATCGACTTGCCGTTATCCACCACTAGGTGTGGTCGGCACAATATATTTATCTTCCATTCTCCTCTATCAGCCGTCATCTCAATACTCACTCATTTCTTACCCATATCATGTACCATACATAGATATGAATAAATTTTTAAATTTCATTAAATAATACTATGTGCGAAACGAGTATTTTAAATTCAAAATTCACTCTAATTATTTTTACTAACGTGAAATCATTCGTGCTAGCCCCACTATTTAGCATTCCACGTACCATTTCGATAAAACCGCGTACCAAAAACTCATTGTTCTACCATCTTCATTTCACGAGTTCAACCTAACTCTAAAGTCAAACAAACGGTGGCCGGTACGTACATTTAATTAACTTTTCGACCAGCTCCGGACGGTTGAACTTTGAAAGAAGTTTTTATTAGTTTTTCTTCCTTTTTGTATAGATCTTTTTACTTAATGAGTTAGGGTATTAATTGATTTGCACGTGCAGTTGACTTGGAATTCGGAGCTGTATACAACTTATTTAAGAGGAAATGCGATCGGCATTTAGTCCATAAATGTATTCCTTAGATTCCTCCTTGGATAATGTCACTAGAGCAAATATTTTTTACCATATGATATATATCTACTACCACTATGTCCCTATGTTTTGTTTTTGTCAATAAATTAATTATTAAAAGAACTAGAAACGTTTAGACATTATAAAAATCGACCGGTTTTACCACCCTTTCAAACATCTGGCAAACAAATTTAACGAATATAAAAAATAAAAAAAAACATAGAGACATAACCAAAGTCTTTCTTAAATTATTACAGAAAAAAATATTAAAATCGGTCCAGATTTGAAGAAGGAAACAGGGAAATACGAAAGTACGATTTCGCTAATATTGCACAGGAGAAATCAGTCCGAAATGCAGGTGTCTCAATTGGGAAGGTTTGCGGGAGGGGTGGGACGGAAATAGATTGCAAAAACCTATTCAAATTATTAATATTTTGCAGCCCGCGTTTCCTCAGTCAGACTTTACTTGGCGTTATATACTTAAACCAACGCTACATTTCTCTTTCTAATGGCCAAATACTCAAACGCTACTCAGTTTTAAGTAGCCGTTAATTCTCGTGCTGTCCCTATTACTTTAAGGCGAAGTGAGAGTGACAGCACGAGATTTAATGGCAACTTAAAATTGAGTAGTTTGAATATTTGGTCATAAGTTGCCTCGTTGGTCTAGTTGTAACAAGCGCGACTGCTAATTTTGACGTCCTGGATTCAATCCCCAGGTCGGGCAAAGTATTATTGGGTGTTTCCATTAGGAATTTCTAGCAGCCCGGGGTCTGGATTTGTGCCCGGTTAATGGCAATAGGCTCGCCCCCTATTACATGGGACTTAAACATATAAGGCGAAACGAGGGTGTACTAAAAACACCTCTGCCGTACCCTTTGGGGAATACAAAGCGTGATGTTATGTTAAGTCATATTACATGCAACTCAAGAGTTATTACAAGTAAAGTGGCATTAACTTAGCTGAATCTTGATGATATCATACGATGATTAGAAATCTGTCTATCAAGCGGTTTCGGTTCCAAGCAGCTGATTGTGGCTGTTTTCTCAGGTCCATGTTTAGTTTATCATCATAACATCACGCCTTACATTCCCCGAAGGGTTCGGCAGAGGTGTTTTAGTACACCCTCGTTTCGCCAGTTATGTTTGTCCCATGTAATAGGGGGCGAGCCTATTGCCATTAACCGGGCACAAATCCAGAATCCAGGCTGCTACTGAGAAATTCCTAATGGAAAAACTCAATAACATTTTACCCGACCTGGGGATCGAACCCAGGACCCCATGCTCAGCAGTCGCGCTTGCGACCACTAGACCAACAAGGCAGTCTTAGGCAGTTTTTTAATTAACTAGTGTAAAAAAGAGTCAATGTTTAAACATATACCACTTCTTTATTAAAATCTTTGCTTCATTAATTGACACGGTAACTCCGGTTTAATGTCCAAAACAGACCCGTTCTCTCTCTAAACGGTTATCGCACAACAAATTCGCACGGCCGTTATGACGTCACATATTCGCAAAATGGCCGAGCAAAAAAATATAAGAAACAATCAGCGAGAATTTACAGCAGCTTCAAGTTTAATGTGCCGATCCTGCGCTGTTATAATGACTCAAGGTAGCGGGTGGTATGAGGCATAAGAGTAGAGCGTTTTATGAGAACCGCTCACTACAATGATGTAAACACTTCGCTAAGGACACTTGGCTTGCGTCAGTATTATCTAAGCGTCAAATTAAGATGTTTGTTCCGCAAAATAACAATAATGTTTCATATTCATGTTTAATAGGACTACAATCATTAGGATTGCAAAATAAACTAGGTACACACCTAATAAGAGAGAGGGGCTCATGGCTAATTAACAACCTCGTGGATCATATGATTTGCAAGGTTAAGCTCCGCTTGCCGCAGTCAGTCCGTTTATGCATGACCATTCGTTATGCATAGAGACCCCTCCGTGCCTCGGAGAGCACGTTAAACCGTCGGTCCCGGGTGTTATACGAATACCTATGACAGTCGTTACGGGTAGTCACAAGCCCGAATGTCTGACAACTGGCCTAACCTTAGAATATCGGCTTTGTCCAGTTACTGGGTTGAAGAGGTCTGATGGCAGTCGCTCTGTGTAAAATACTGGTATTCAGCCGCATCTGGTTAGGCTGGAAGCTGACCCAAACATAGTTGGGAAAAGGCTAGGAAAAAGAGGAAGTCTCCTAATAACACGATATTCGAAAAACTTATAAAACGCTTCTCGATAACAAAAAACCGTTTAGTTCAACACACGACCAGTTTGAACAGTAGTGCCTGGCTATTTAATGTTAAATAAATAAACTAAAACGATTTACTCACAAATTAATAAATATTACATACATACATAAACTCACGCCTTTTTCCCATGGGGGAAGCAGAAACTATAGAACGCCACATGCTACGACCTTTACATACCCTTTCGCTTCATCCACATTCATACATCTTGTCATACACGCACGCCGGTTGAGAGTACTACGCACCTAATAAATATTTTTTGTTAGAAATATTTTATAGCCCAAACTATCAGCAACAATCTTAAATAAAGATATTATTACAATGATTAAACAAAGTTGATTCAATTAATGTTAAATTCAACTATTAAACTCCGCTCCATTAATCAACTTTCATACCACAACACAAATTGTTTGATATATTATGCCAAGTGTTTTTATTTTGTGAGATTTGTAGTTTAGCTGTCAAATACTTACAAATTTGTTTATTTGTAAAATACAGGTGATTATGAAACACAAAATAATACAAGCTTAGTGTCCATCTAAATTAAAAGGACCATGTAGCAACACGCTATTAATCCGATTGGTAAATATTCCCCATTGTTCCTTGTCACTGTGTATGCGAGAGCCCTTTCAGCAGTTCATGTGTGTGTGATTTTATTTTAGTTTCCCAAATTTGAAATCAAATTGACCAGAAGCTGATCAGCTACGCTTGCTACCACATCACCAATGAGATGGACAAACAACAGCATATGCCATAATCGCTACCTCAACAGCTTTTGCCTTCCACCATTCACCATAGCAATACAGGGTGCTCGTAAAAAATGCTCTAAACATCCAACTCAGGCCGTAAACGCGAATAAACGTCTACGTTGTAAACGTTGAATAGTAAACCTTACCTTCAGGTGTTTCAGCACTGAATATTCATGAATTGTAAACTTGAAGCGATAAATTCGTTATGTCTTATCGTTTATCTGTTCCTAATAAACCTTGAGATTGTAAACACTTTGTTGTTTTCTTAAGTTGTAGAACTTCTGTTAGGGATTTGGATTTTGCTCGCAGACTTACTTATTGAGCTGATTTTCGCTGTAAAGCGCTTTAGGCTGTAATAATAAATGAATTGTTAAGTTTGTTATGTAGTTTTAGAAATAAGTATGATTATTGTTTAAAGTAGATTTGTTGATGTACTTTGATTGTTTTGATTTCAAATGTTTCTCTGTTTCGTGCCTCAGAAAGCACGTTAAACAGTCGGTCCCGGGTATCACACGAAAATCTATAACAGTCGTTACGGGAAGTTAAAAACCCGAAAGTCTGACAACCGGTCTAACCTTAGGATATCGGCATTACCCAGTAACTGGGTTGCGGAAGTCTAATGGCAGTCACTCCGTGTAAAATACTGGTATTCAGCCGCATCTGATTAGACTGGAAGCTGACCCCAACATAGTTGGGAAAAAGCTAGGCAGAACGAACGATTTCAAATGTTCTCCTACTCATAAATCTTGATACATCTTAAGCGATCGCTACACCAAACGCGAGGCGGGAGCGGGGCATGACCCACGTGAGTTTTCAAAAGATTACTATGAAATATGTCACACGAAATGCGAGTGCGAAGCGCGGGTGGGTGGAGTCGACCGCTCCCACTCCGCGTTTGGTGTGGCGAAGGCTTTATGCTGCTCAGTCAATTTATAGTTTATATATTGCTATGCCTATGTTCTAGAACCTTTCTATTCCTACATTTATAGGTTCTTTATAGTTGACCTTTTGAATTAAATCTCTGCAGTTTTATTTTACGTGACAATAAATTAACTTTACGATACATTTCACCTCTGTCTGCAAACCTTTTAAAAACCTTTTGCTAGTATACAACGGTTGCCAATACACTTCATCAAGTCATCACTTACAATGTTACAAGTAGTTTTAGCATAAACAGTTCGTGTTGATTATCATCTGTTCAACAAACCAATTTATTGCTACTATCTTCTAAAGTTTTTCTTTAATTGACAGACATGGGCTAGGTACTTCCTTTGCAGTACTGAAAAACTGTCATCTTTATCTCGTACACGAGCTGTTTGAGAATAGCTCATACCGTGTAGAAAAGATTGGCCAGTCAGCAAGTTTGGTAGCGGGGCTAGTCATACATAAGTAATTCGTAGAGGCTCTTTTGATACACCCCCAAACAATCTAGCAGACCATTGGACTAAACGTGATACCTACTTATTATTATCGACATCCACGTTTGCTGCTAGGATATAAAGCTCACAATGATGAAAGTATAGGTAAAGATGGAGATCTCACTTCGAACACCAACTAAAAGTTGAAAAATTTGGCCTTGTATATTTACTTTTGCCACCATTGCAATTAAATGAATAAAAATTTAAAACTCATATTAAAAGTACACTTTGTAAACAAGCATATTACAAATTAGACGATTATATCCAGGATAAGAATGCTTGGAAACATCCAGCTCCCTAAGACAATATAGAGTCTAGACAAAATCAAACTGGTTGCTATTTTAATTGTATGATTTATTTTTTTAAAGCCATTTATTTTAGATTCTATGAGTAGGTACCTTAACTCACACACTGACCTATTACTTTAAAATGTTTGGGAAAACGTGTACTTTTCCAATGTTTGTAAATATGTGAGCACCATGTATCTATCACATAATTAATTTGTCACTGCTTAATTTTAAATTATTTTTACCGATTGTGGTATAGTAATTTTATTCTAGGTGCATCGTCTTCACATATAATTGTATAATTAATGTACCTGTACAAAATATTGTAAGACATTTTAAAAGAGTAACGGTGGACTTTCTTGCCCATTCTTCTCCATACTAAACTACCTTTTGGAAGGGGCGACTAGAATCAATTCTATTTATTTTTTTGTAAATTTTGACGTTCAGAAGTGCATTTTATGTGCCTAATTGAAATAAATACTTTGACTTTGATACCAAAGTAAATATTTAAGGCCAAATGTTTTGAATTTACTGAAATTCAAAACTGTAAAACATTTTCGTAGTTTGGTCAGGTTCGTAGTGTGGCCTCGATCTACCTAAATATTCATACTCCCAACTCATATTCGATAACCTTTTGTTTCTAAACCATTGCCAGTAATCCAACATACAACTTAGGTATTACCTACCGCTAAAATTTCTCGCTCTCTGACCACAAAACAATAAATAAAGTTTACTGTCACAAACACTGTCTCTGTAATCCTTAAACAAAAATCCGTAAGAGAAACCAGTAATCCTGACTAAACTAAATAAATGGACGAGATCCGCGATTTCACTCGCAATTAAAATAAATTCTCCCGCTTCGACTAATCCCTACACAGGGTGTTTGCTTATTCACATGGTGTTGTAGTTATTTTCGGCTTGTTCCGCTCGGATTAGCGTTAAGCTTCACTAATTGGAGCCGCGCAGATTCAGTGGCAGGTGTAGGGATCGAGTGACGGAGTTTTATTGAATCGCTGTATGTTGCTAGCCCAGTTTACAGTGTAAAATTAGAGTTCCAAGCCTTGCTTTGTTGTCCTCGGTTTAAAATGGATCATCAACTATCTTTTTTTTATAGGTATCGTTTGTTGCAATTAAGAGATTACAGTGTCGATACTGCTACGATAATGTTAGTATTTAATGTTTAAAATGTATGTCAGCGAGAATGCATCGAGCCCAGAGCGGTGTTCTTACTTTTGTTTGCACAATTATGCTCTTCAACGTATTCCAATGCAATATACAGATCTAATAGATTAAAATCCTTTTCACCAACAAGCGTCTAAAATAATAGATTTAGTGCCGATTTGACCGACGTCGGATATCTTTTATCTCAGGAATATAGTTTACGTTTTGACAGCTTTTGTATAGAAATTCTGTCAAACCGTCTAACTTATTCCTTGGATGATCGCTATCCGACGTCGGTAACATCGGGCCTTACCTTATTTAAAAATTAATCTTTTTCATCAAAATCGTTAAGATTTGTGCAATTTAAAAAGATCTACATATTTTTATAAAACACAAATGCAGCGTACTGGAATTAAGTTAGTTAAGTTTTGTGGCAAGAAAATTGAGTCATTGAGCAAGAAAATTAGATTTCTTAATATATTTTCTTGCTCACTGACTTATGATAAAAAATAAACTGAAACAGTTGATGGTAAAAAAAAATATAAATAAGCTTTCAGTATTAAGTACGTACCTAATTTAATTTCATACTTCACATAATAATATATGTTATCTACCTTTTACAACAGAAACTAGATAATCTATACTATCTATACAAATATTATAAAGAGGAAAGATTTGTATTTTTGTATGTAACGAATAAACTTAAAAGCTACTGAACCGATTTCAAAAATTCTTTTGCCGTTAGAAAGATTATCACTGAGTAACATAGGCTATATTTATTACTGGAATAAAACTTCTTACGCGGGCGGAGCCGTGAGGGCACAGCTAGTATTGCATAAAAGACTAAAAACAGGTCAGATTTTAGTGCAAAAAAAATCTAACAATTTCCAATTTAACCGACTTCAAAAAAGGAGAAAGTACTCTATTCGATGCGTTTTTTAGACAATCCTGCATTGAGAGTCCAGCTGAGCGACTATTAGCTCGGCGAACGACCTCGATCCATTCTGAAAAGTCCGTATGTTGTCAACTAGGAATAAATTGTCACAAACGCTGAGCAATCCGTCAATTACTTCGTGCGACCATGCAGTGTGTTCGTCAAATTCCGAATAACTTTACTTAGAACAAAAAGAGCCGTATGTAGCGTCAAATTGCTGTCGATACTTTAGCACCCTGTGTAGAAGAGAAAATTGTAAAGATCCCAGCACAAGAGGTAAGGCTTAAAAAACAACTCGTTTGTGTTCGTATTCCGCCAATAGGCCAGCGTAGTGGACTAAGGCCTAAACCCTTCTCATTCTGAAAAGGGGCCCGTGCCTAACAGCAGGACAGTAATGGGCTCATTATGTTATAGAATAGAATATGTTAATACCTGTAATACAAAACAAATAAGGGACTCAAATCAAATCAATTTTTTTTATTTCACGTAGACCAACACAGGTGCTTATGAAAAGTCGAATTTAGATTCACGGTTCCAATTAGTCGTTTCCTATGGAGAAGAGCAGGCAAGAAACTCCATGGTTACTCTTAAAAATAAAATCTTTAACAATATCAGTGAATACAGTAAAATGATTTAGGATAGTGAGAGAACAATGAAGTCCTGATCAAAGACCAATGAGTAATGAAGTACTAAAAGACTTGAGTACAAAAAATTAACAAAAATAAACAAAAATCAATATGAATAATAGTAATTTACAAATTTATAGATACAGGTCCACAAAGTTCTCACATTTACAAAAGGGAAAAGGAAGCTGAACTATATAAAGCAATTGACATAATCAAATGTCATCAAAACTTAGCTAGAAAATCATTGTAAAATAAGATAAAGATATCTTGAGAGTAATGATAGCAATAAAAAAATAAAAAACAAATAATCATAATTGAGGATTGTTAATAGACATACACATATGTTGTTAATGAGGTTCCAGGGAAGCCACATGTGCAAGAACTAATGCCGAACATCCCTGTCGTCAACGTAGTCCTTAGTCTTGTAGTATGCTTTTTGAGTGAGGACACGTGGGTTTTGAATTTTCCCTCGGTAAGATCTGTTACAGATTTCGGCAGCTTATTATAAAAACGTACGCCATTACCTAAAAATGACTTACTAGCTTTACTTAATCTAAATTTAGGTACCACAATTTTATGTTTATGCCGTGTGTTTTTATCATTAAAATCGCTCCTAACATTAAACAAATGCAATTTTTTTCGAACACAATATATTTCCCATGATGAAGAGTGACGGCAAAGTTAGTATGCTAATATCTTTAAACACGTTTCTAAGGAACTCGCGGGAACCCAGGTTATAAATCGCACGGATTGCTCTCTTTTGTAAAATAAAAACCGAATCAACGTCAGCTGCTGAGCGGACAACAAAATGCCGTAGGACATAATGCTGTGGAAATAAGCGAAATACACTAACCTAGCTGTAGCCACATCAGTCAGCTGCCTAATTTTCCTAACTGCAGAACTTAACCTCGCCGACAGGGCAGTAATATGAGCACCCCATTGCAATTTAGAGTCAATAGTTATACCTAAGAAGACGGTTTCATTAATTGTATTAAATTTTTTGCCATCAACATTAAATTTAAACCTACTTGGGGTACATTTGGTAGTGAAAACTTAAGGCATTTTGTTTTATTTGCATAAAGTAATAGATTATTGGCTGTAAACTACTTAGAAAGAACAGCTAGGCTCTCATTGACATGTAAAACGTCCCTATCTTTTCTATTTATTTACCTCTGGCTAACTTCGATGCATCGATAGATCTTTGAACCTGCTGCAGTTTGGTTCCCAACAAAGAACAGGCCCGCCTTTCTCACCCGTGGTTGTCGTAAAAAGCGTCTTCAAGTTATAAAATAGGAGGTACCATACCATACCATGAGGCTTCCATAGTCACGCAAAACGAACTAATGCATAGAGAATTAAAAAAAAAAAAACAAAAAGTTTACTTCAAGTGAACGGGCCAGCGTGCGTCCTTCAGCTAAGAACAACAAACTGTAGTCACCAAACCGACTACGAAGCGCGGTTTCCCATCAAACGTGTTGAATTTATTAAGAACCACTACACGTCAGCGACTTTTTTTTTAAATTGGCTTAAGACATTTTACTTATCGCTGACAAAGAGACCACACCCTTCATCACACCCCTGTTATAAGCATTTAGCATCACTAATATAATTAAATTTCGTAATTTACAGCGATCATCCCATTTAACATTATCAAAATTTCAATGTTCAGAAATCAATATGCGGGCAGGTATGTAATATATAATTATGATGTAAGTACTTACATTATGTTTAATTAAAATTCCATTATAGGTACTATCAAAGTTATCAATATCGAAGTTAATAGGTACTTACCAATATTATTACAATATACTAGATGTGTCTTCACGGCTCCGCCCGTAGCCTATGTTACTCAGTGATAATGTAGCTTTCTAACGGCAAAAGATTTTTTGAAATCAGTCCAGTAGTTTTTAAGTTTATCTATTCGTTACATACAAAAATCCAAAAATGCAAATCTTTCCTCTTTATAATCTTTATACATATAATTCGACTGTACGTGTGTATGTCACTGAACTCCTCCTAAACGGCTGGACCGATTTGAATGATTTTTTTGTATGCGTTTGGGTGGCGCCCTGGATGGTTTAGATTCACAATTGGACCTGGTAGGTGGCGCTGCTGTCGGTATGTCACAAAATTTTTGTGGCAGGACGACGTCTGCCAGGTCCGCTAGTATTAGTATAGATATAGATAACTATGTGCTGTATGTGTTTCGATTAAAAGTTTGTATTTAAATACAATACGGGACAATTAACCAAACCTGGCCCCATTTTTTTTTGTCGTTGGAAAACCCTCTTGGATCTCCCTCGCCCGGAGAAGGCGAGGGGGTCTGCCGGACTCTTACCGGCTAAAAACCAATGGTGTTTCTTCTCCTGACCGTTCGGCCGGGGTCGCGGGATACGCAAAAGCATGCACCGCAACCCCGGCAGGACACCTGGCCCCCTAAACAAAATCCATTTTTCTTAAATATTAATGCCTGTGGGAAGATTAAATTGTATGGAAATGACATTTACTTATGCTCGAGCAAATGTAATTTCCATACAATTTGATCTTTCCGCAAGCGTTTACTTTTAAGGAAAAGGAATTTTGTCTAGGGGCCAGGTGTATAGAGGGGTTCTTACAAAATTTCACGCTAATTGTAATTATTTCACAGTCTATAGGTAGGTAACCTTTTTTTTTAATCGTTGGAAAATCCTCATGAATGTCCCTCGCCCGGGGAAGGCGACAGGGTTTGCCGGACTCTTACCGGCTAGTAACCAACGGTGTTTTTTTTTCCTGACCGTTCGGCCGGGGTCACGGGGTTCGCAAAAGTATGTACCGCAACCCCGGCAGATAGGTAGGTACCTACTATGTGGGAATGTTACTACTTGGTTTTTCAACAAAACTGGCTTAAATATTTAAATAATCATGCCACAGTATCAACTGCCAATAATAGGTGTAGTTTAATGTGTTTCATTAGTGCCATGCCATACCCTCGTCAAAAAGTCATCAGGGGTACTAATGTACCCCACCGGTAGGAAAGTTGTTGAAGGAAAATTAGTATAAAAGATTGATATAGAAATAATTGGCTTGTAATGTAGCTTATGATTGTTGAAACGGAATATGGAAATGTTTGAAATAAACAAAAATGTTTACGATCCCTGTCATTATAACCAAACCTTTAAAATTTTATTTTATTTTTCTTTATTGGGTCACTTAACTTAGATGGATGTGTGAAGTGACGCGAATGGATTAAGTAAGAAATATATATTAGAGGGAGTTTGAAAGTGGCACCAGTGGCAGAAAAGTTGAAAGGAAAGCGTTTGTCTTGGTATGGTCATATGATGAGGAGGGATGAAACACATGTGACTAACAGAGTGATGAATATGAATGTTGATGGATGGAGGGGGAGAGGGAGACCTAAGAAAAGGTGGATGGATTGTGTGAGGGAGGATATGAAAGATAAGGGAGTAAATGATAATGAGACGGCTGACAGGGAAGAGTGGAAGAGAAAAACATATTGCGCCGACCCCAAGTAACTTGGGACCAGGGCAGGAAGATGATGATGAGTCACTTAACAGTTACACATTACAAAAGGTATGACAGAATAAGTTTTAAACTAAATAAACGTGTAACCTACACTAATGTCCGCGAAATAATGATTACAGAATAGTTAAATGCGTGCTTTAATGTTACTGAAAATTAAGTAAGTACTCATATGTTATTTAAGCTGGGTACTGACATGCGTTACGGGGCGTAATGTAACGTGTTACACAGCGAGCTTTCGTGCATTCAGTACGGGGACACAAGGCGCTTGTAACGTACTGACTGCATGAACGCTCGAATGTAACGTTACATTACGCCCCTTAAGGCTGAGCATCCACCAGAGCTGTGCTAAGCTGCGTGGCGAAGAATGTGTTTTGTAAGCACCAATAGAATCATTTCATTTACCTAGCTTCGCTCTGCGCAGCTCTGGTGGATATGAGCTTAGCCGAGCGAGGTTTTTGTTCATACAAAATAGGCGAGAAATGCGAGCGAGGGATGTGTGGCGAGGAATGTGTAGCGCTCCCGCCACACCACCCTCATATTCGAAAAGAGTCCACTACCTATCTTCGCACCGCTCATTTGTACACATTAGCACATTACGCATTACCTATTTCCCATTCCTCGCACAGCTCTGGTGGAAAGGGTCACATCGTTTCACATCCTCGCTACACATTTTCGCACCGCACATTTTCCTCGCACAGCTCTGGTGGATGTCCAGCCTTCGCTGGTCAGTAGATAGCTATTTTAAAGATTCAATAGCCATCCTTTTGAACTTAATGTGTGTAAGCCCGAAAATATCAAGTTTGATAAAGTGTGTGTTATACGTATCTACGATGCGTCGTCAGATGGCAAAATATTAGACTTTATGGCCTGTATTACTAAACAGCTCTCAGTTGAGAGATCCCTCTTAAGTGTAACTTTACCATATTTGAGATGTATTTTTTAAAAAAGTTGGGACTGGACTATGTTAATAACATCATAATCAACAACTTTTGTTCTATGAATTTGAAAATTCATCATATTTTTGTTCATCAGATTTTCATACAAAAATAAAAATATTTAAATTGAACGGTCTAAATGTTACGAAGTGTATGCGAAGCAAAAGCAAGCGATAGTAAAATAGCGAGGGGAGCGGGGTTAGGGCAGAGGGGGCGCTTTAAAGCGTTCAATTTAAATATTTTTATTTTTGTATGAAAATCTGATGAACTAAAATATGATGAATTTTTAAAAGTCATAGATCAAAAGTTGTTCATTATGATGTTAGTAACATATTCCTGAGAGGTTGTCTTTGTTTTACAAATAACCCTGTATATTTAATATTAGACAAAAGTGGTCCACGAAGACAGTAATATCTTTTGAACCATTTCTTCCAGTAGTTTCAGCTCATCTTGTTTGACCGTTAAGGTTCTTAAAAGCATAATACTGTGTTAAATCCCTGCTGGAGGCAAACATGTTGCTTATTTCTAACTAGCTTTTGACCGCAGCTCCGCTTGCGTGATTTTTCTTTCACCACTGAGGAGAGGAGAGAAATTTTGAAAAATCCTTCTTTATTTTATTTCTATAAGGACAGCGAAAGACTACATACTAAAACAATTCAGCACAGCTACGACAATATACAACACATAAATCTGAAGTCCAATTATAGATATCTGTACACAGCGTTCAATGTCTAATATGCTTCATTATGGTTTAAGATCTTTATTTCTCAAAAATAATTACATTCACTTACATGAGAAACATCCTATTTGTAATATCATGAGTAGTTCGTACGTTAGGCGACGATTACACAGTAAAAGTAAAAGCATAGGTGCATAAACACAATTTACAATTTTGTTTTTTCTAAAATATGTTTCTTGAGAGCTATTTTGAATGAATACATGGATTTCTGATGTTTTACGTTCTTAGGCAGTTTGTTGTAAAGCTGTGCTCCTTCATACAGAATAGTGCGTAGTAACGCTATATTATTTGCTTGCCTTGTTCTATATCTTTTTTGATTTTTTTGTGAACGTTATTTGTGTGTGTATGTTTTTATTTAGAATCTTATGTACAAGTATACAAGTATGATATTCATATGGTTGCGAAATATTCATAAGTTTTGTGTCATTGTAAAGCTTTTGTGTCGGTGTTCGAAAGTTATACTTGAATAGAACTTTAATAATTTTGTTTTGAGCTGTTTGCAAGATTTGTAGATTGGATTCATAAGAACTGCCATATACTTCTATGAGATAACACAAATGAGGTTTAACCATAGAGTTATAAATCATATAGGAGACTTGTGGCGGAAGACAACGGGACAGTGCTAAGCAGTGCACCTGTTAAGGCGGAGACTATTTTTAATTTTCTCGATATGGGGCTTCCACGACAAGTCACTATCCAGAATGAGTCCTAGATATTTTTCAGCTTTAGATTTTTGTAACATTTGCTTCATTAGTGACAGTTAAGGTTAAATTTATAAAAACAGTTCAAATTTAGTCATTATACATAATGTAATATGGAGAAGTTAATAAGTTGATTACAATTTATACAAATAATTTCTAAATTCGTTAAAATTGTTACAAAACAAGTCTACCTTAGATCATTTAGCGGATGACTACGTTACAAAAGGTCTTCTTTCTTTTCGTGTGGTTAGTGACTAACCTGGTGTCAGAGTTTATGCCGCCCATGGGCCTCTGACTTGGCTTCACATGCCGTCGAGAAATATCTCTCAGGTACGCCGGTTTCCTCACGATGTTTTGATGTTTTGTTATAAAAGGTAAGTAAAGTATAATCATACACATTTTGTCACTATCCACGCCATTTACCAATGTTTATTTTTCTCATTTGCTACCTACTGTCAAAATTTCAAGTTAATAACCCCAGCGGCTGAGCGTTAATAGATCAGTCAGTATTCAATCAGTTTCACTTTTTATATTATACAACATGTAACGTAATTAACGCACACCCTCAAACACCCCAATTAGGATATTATGTTATAATCATAATACATACACTGAAATTTTAGTTTAACATGTATATGCATTGTTATTTACTAAATTAACGTTCTTGAAATAAGGTTTATTTTTCTTTATTTTGTATTCAATGACGGAATTTGTATTAATACAAATAAAAATACACTATTAAAAGTCTTTTTGCCTTGATTTACGGTCCATTTCAGTTTGTTTCGACTATACAGAGGTAATGTGACTAATTTCCATTGTTTTAATTATTTTTGGGATAAAAAATTACCTATATTAAATATGATAGAAATCGATTCAGTAAACGATTCTGAACAAACTACTTTCAGGATGTGCGTTAATTATGTTATATATTGTATACAGATTTCCTTGCTGAAATTGATCTTATTTGTCTAACGTTTCATGTTTGTAGAGTACCTATAGGTACATATATGTAGAGCCTAACAAGTACCAAAGCCTAATGTCACAAGCAACTTCCAAAATATTTGTATTCAATGCAAATCGAAAGAACTTGGACCTCTGGGCTCTTATTACAAAAGATGGTTTAAACCAAGACTAAGGTAAACCCAGATTTATAATATACCCATCATTTTCTAACGTCATATAACAAAAAGAGACGGGGCTATTTTAAAACCGGGGTTTTTCTTAGTCCATGTCTCGTAATAAGAGTGTTAATGTTTATGAGACCACCCGCTGCAAGGCAAAGATCCCCTTTTCTTTATATTCCTGGAACACAAATATACAATAAAAATGTTTAGTGTTAAATCCGCGAAAAACTGTTGATCAAGCCTGAATGCAGTATGCAGCACCGCCCTCCAGCCCGCAAATATATGCAAATGCAGAAGGTGCAATTAATAACATGTAACACACAAACAAATCAAACCGATACGACACGTGTTTCGCCCCTCCACGGGGCATCCTCAGGAGATTGGACGCGAATTCCTGGAGTAGTTACATTTGGTGTTGTAGGTATGTTGTATACATAGTGTAAAAAAATAATTTATCGTATCGGTTTGTTTTGCTTGTGTGTTGCATGTTATTAATCGCACCTTCTGCATTTGTATATATTTGCGGGCGGTAGGGCGGTGCTGCATACTGCATTCAGGCTTGATCAACTGTTTTTTTTCGCGGAATTAACACTAAACATTTTATTGTATATTTATAGATCATGGATTTCCGCAAGGTAACGCCTGATTCTATTATTTATACATAGTGTAAATAAATACGTGTAATCCCTTCAAATCTCGTGGTCCGGTGACACAGATTGAAACTGCATGGGATTCCATAATTTGAAAAAAAAATGTTCTTAGCTTGAGTCAGTTTAGAACCTTGGTTAACTGACTGCGCGGAAAGATATCGCGCTAGTCGTGCCCGCTAGCTGTGTCACTGGGTTTCCATTTTTTATACGTAACATTGAAATGTTCTATAACATACACTGAACTAAACTGTCGCTGAAAACCAGCGCTGTGGCTCCGTTTCGCACGTGAGACACAGCATTATGCTGAGCGAAGGCCGTTATGCGCGGATGTCACGCGTAATTTTTCCCAATAGTTTCTTTTTGGTTTTGTTTTATACTTTTATTTTTGTGCGTCATGTTGGCGCGAATAAACAAGTTTTCTTTCTTCTTCTTCTATATTTTTTTTTTATTTTTGCAAAAAATAAGCGTTCTTTTTTATTTAAACCTTATTAAGTGGTTTAGAAACGATCACTTACCACTATCACAAGACAAAATAGTTTTTGTTTAATCTATATCTATACTATAATATAATAAAGAGGATAGATTTGTATTTTTTATATTTTTGTATATAATGAATAAACTTAAAAACTACTGGACCGATTTCAAAAATTCTTTTGCCGTTAGAAAGCTACATTATCACTGAGTAGCATAGGTTATATTTATTACTGGAATAAAACTTCTTACGCGGGCGAAGCCGTGAGGACACAGCTAGTCAATCAATATTCCTTGCTGGTTTAATCTATACCAATAATAAATCATTTGGTTTTAAGCAATAACCCGAATTTGTTTACTACTATATAGGCGGTGGTAATTATTTACCATCAGATGGGCCGTAGGCTTGTTTGCCAACCTATTCCAAAAACAAGAAATACATTACTTAAATCTATTTGTAGCAAAACTTTGCTAAAGAATATTATTTTAAGAAAACGTGGAGCGTAAACCTTTATATAACTTTTAATATACCACGAGTAGAAGCGACAATATATTTATATTTGCCAGATAATCTTCTGAAAGTTTCCACCGCGAGGTGATATTATTGGTTTTCATATAACACCAGCTAAGGAAAAGTTTTATAAAATGTGGCAGAATCTTTTATCGTATGTTAGGTTTTATCCGTAATATATAGTTGATATTAGTTTGTTAACATGTAACTAAAGTTAGGTCTTTTCATTCTAGTATTTATTTAAACGCATGAAGCGCTTTTTAAAATGGTTTTTTCAGGCATTGTGGCTAGTTTCAAGTTTCGGTAATAACCATATTTTTATAGAATTATATATAAAGTAGGCCTAGCTCAAACCTTTGACGAATAGGATCGTAAACGTATCGCTAATGTAAGCAAATTTTGAATCGAAAATACAACTGTCCTATAACATTTTGGTTATTTTTTTTTGCGACATGCACAATTTTCATCATACTTAGATATGAATAAAGTTTTCAATTTAATGAAATTGTTTGTGCGAAACGAGTATTTTCGGTTCAAAATTCACTTTAATTACCGTTATGTTTACGTTTGTATCTCGGACAGCATTCGTGCACATTGCATCAATATATAAGTAGCATTTAAGAATCTCGCGAGAAGTTTCCTTATTTGTGAGACCACAATAATTACACCACAACTAAATCCCATTAATCCCATCTCACTTATTATAATTACTTGTCCTGACTGACTGATTCATCAACGCATAGCCTGAACCACTGAAGCTGGGAATGTGAAATTTGGACAGTAGGTTCCTTTTGTGACGTAGGCACGCACTAAAATAGAATTTTTGTAAATTCTACCCCGGGGTAAAATAGGGGATGGAAGTTTGCATGAAAATTCACGCGGACGAAGTCGCGGGCTAAATGCTAGTCTATTATAAATATAAAAAGTTTGTGGAGATGTCCGGATATTCGGATGTTTGTTACTCAATCACGCATAAACAGCTGAACAGATTTGGATGAATCACAGATGGACCATGTCCTAGATAAACACAGTATACTTTTTTACCGAATACATGAAACATTTTCCCTAGGATGCGAGTGAAATCGCGGGCAATAGTTAATATTTGTATTTTCTTCTTCAACCAACACCAAATGAATTGATAATAAATAGTACCCATCTACTCTCTCCTCTAAGCGAAAATCATGATAATCCTCCCTCAATGGACCGTCAGAACGCGTCATTGATCATCGAGATTGACGACAAAGACCCAGGTGCGTCATTACTGTGAATAAAGAATAATAATTCGGGTCTATCCCGTGATGGATGCCCGGGCAGGCGGACGCGTGACAAATCGCTTTTGGACTTTTTTCCGAAGCGTGTTGCGAATGTTTTTCGGGCAAATATTTTGGTTGGTCGGGCACTTCGGGCAGACCGCTATTAGATTAGGGTTGGATGGTTTTGTAATTGTTGGTGTTATAAATAGGTGATGTTTAAACTGTGATTTGTGAAATATGTTTTTATTAGTATTTTTTTAACACGTCTTTGCTAACCTTTTCAACGTTTTGAATTAAATCAAAACGGTTTGTTGTTATAATTTACCTATAACCTACTATTGAATGTTTTTGCCCATAACATTTCGTTGTGCCTAGCCTTTTCCCAACTATGTTGGGGTCAGCTTCCAGTCTAACTAGATGCGGCTGTGCATACTTTAGGATATCGTCCTAAAGTTAGACCGGTTGTCAGACTTTTTTGGGCTTCTGACTACCCGTAAACTGTCATAAGTATTCGTATGACACCCGGGACCAACGCTTTAACGTGATCTCTGAAGCACGGGAGTGTTTCGATGTATAACAAATGGTCACCCATCCACGGACTGACCGCGGCAAGCGCAGCTTAACCTCGAAAATCATATGGTCCGCGCAGTTGTTAAATATCCACGAGCCCCTCTGTCCATATGTGGTTTGTCTATAACAATTATAAGTAAACTACCGGCCCGCCCCGGCTTCGCACGGGTGAACATTTTTCCCGATTTTGCATTATTTTTCATGTCTGCACCGCTCCTATTGGTCGTAGCGTGAAGTTATATAGCCTATAACCTTCCTCGATAAATAGACTATCCAACACAAAAATATTTTTTCAATTTCAACCAGTAGTTCCTGAGATTAGCGCGTTCAAACAAACAAACAAACAAACTCTTCAGCTTTATATAGATATTATAAGTGTTGTTAAACAGTCACAATTTCATATTAGACGTCAAGCTGACAGCACGTTGTCAAGTCATTACAACGACGCTCGGACGATTCAGTTTAATTAAAACCGGCTATAAACAAAGCTATGATGTAGATTACTTAATTACAGTATAGTCGTATAGTCCAAATAACTACAGCACAATCCGCCCATTACTTATTGTCCCACTGCTGGGCACGAATTTATTCTCAGAATTAGAAGCGTTTAGGCCACAGAAATATTAATAACTAGCTGTGTCCTCACGGCTCCACCCGTAGCCTATGTTACTCAGTGATAACGTAGCTTTCTAACCGCAAAAGAATTTTTGAAATCGGTCCAGTAGTTTTTAAGTTTATTCGTTACATACAAAAATCCAAAAATACAAATCTTTCCTCTTTATAATATTAGTATAGATATAGATAAAAGAAGTTTAAGCCTAGTTTACCACGCTGGCCTAGTGCATATTGGTGGGTCTCCGTCGAAAACTATTCGGAGCCCTCTAGGGTGTGCAGGTTTCCTCACAATATTTTCCTTCACCGTTAACATGTGGAGGAACGAGGTATGGTATCCTCCGACGAAAAAGGAGGACCCTCCAACCTGGCGGGCTACTGCCCAATGGTTGATGTTGGGAAGTTGTATATATTCTTTCTGCGTGTCAAATCTTGAGATCCGATTTTGTGACGTTATTTTTGAGAGTTGTAATTTTTTGTCACTATAGTCTGCTAGATAATCGTCGAGTTGCGTAATTCGCATGTGGCGTTATACAGGGTTACTGGTAACTCTACGTATTCCTTGCAGGACATTATAGTAGGGTTGAAATGCAACAAATTAAGCCACTAAACGTTCTACCGAAGTTCAGTAGTTTTTGAGATATCAATTATTTTAGGTTTTTTTTTTGAAAAATTCCAGATTATATTATATTATATGATATTTGCAGGTGTGTTTGGAATTTTTGAACGTTTAATTATTAACGTAGATCTGCTATGGCATCAGTTATGATAAATACTTAACCAATACATTCGCGCCGTACATTATTTTTAAATAGGCTTCAAATGGTTGAAAATGGGATATTTCAAAAAATATAAAAAACTCAAACACTACTGAATTTCGATAGAACATTTGGTGGTTTAATTTGTTGCATTTTAACCCTACTATGACGTTCTGCAAGGAATACGTCGAGTTACCAGTAACCCTGTAGATGTCGCCACATACGCAAGTGATAATCAAATTGTGATCAGCACTTGAATTCGAAAAGTAGAGGTACGGGGCCTAACTCGGACCCTCCTGCATGGAAGAAAAACGGTCAACCGCTAGGCTATCACAGCATCATTACTATAACGAATTTGCAAAATCGTATCTCATTAACCGACTTCAAAAAGGAGGAGGTTCTATATTCGATTACTTTTTAAGATCAACATTCAACCAAATACACGTCATCAAACATTATAACATCACGCCTTGTATTCCCCGAAGGGTAAGGCAGAGGTGTATAGTAACACCCTCATTTCGCTGTTATGTTTAAGTCCCATGTAATAGGGAGCGAGCCTATTGCGATCAACGGGACACAAATCCAAACTCCAGGCTGCTACTGAGGAATTCCACACGGAAAAACCCAATAACACTTTGTCTAACCTGGAGATGGGTTTAAAGAATTTATTTCTCATAAGAACATGGTTCACTTACAATGAGATACAAATAAATAAAGTAGGTATAATAGTAATAGGACACGGCGCTGCACACTTTGCAGGCGTGTCCAGCTTGGGGGTCGCAGCGCCGCGAATTAGTCGCGGCGGTCGGCGGTGACCTCTCGCTTCCGGCTGTGGTTCTGTCCATGGTCGGGAGCGAGACTGCGTGGGAAGCCATCGCCTCCTTTTGTGAGGGGGTGATGGCAACCAAAGAGGAAGCGGAGAGGGAGAGGGAGCGGTGTGCTCTTCTCCCTTCCCGCGCCAGACGCACCGGGCGCCGGAGGGCGCGTGTACGCGATGATCTGCAGCCACCCTAGTGTGTGGCCTGCGGGCGGCGGGTTTGGGGACTCGCCACCCGACCAGTAACAGGCCCGAGAAGGCGGCGCGTTGTGTTCCGTGCGCGCTTCTCAGGAGGACGTGGGGCAAGGCGCCACAGAGGAGAGGTCCGCCATGGGTTGGCGGACCGGGACCTGCCGGGGTTGCGGTGCATGCTTTTGCGAATCCCGCGACCCTGGCCGTACGGTCAGGAGAAGGAACACCGTTGGTTTTTAGCCGGTAAGAGTCCGGCAGACCCCCTCGCCTTCCCCGAGCGAGGGACATCCATGAGGATATTCCAACGAGAAAAAAAAAAAAAAAAAAAAAAAACGTATAATAGTAATATCTCTAGCGTGTTGTTTACAGTTAAGTGCTCTTGAGATCGAACCAAAGGACCTCATGATGAGCAGTCGCTCTTGCCATCACTAAACCAACGAGGCAGCTACTAATAATACATACATACAATCACGCCTGTTTCCAATTGGAGTAGGCAGAGGCTATAAACCACCTGCTACGATCCTGACACACCCTTTTCGCTTCATCTACATTCGTTAACCTTCTCATGCATGTTCCAACCTGGCCATGTTTTAGAACGTCCGCGATTTGTTCGTGGTACGTTCGCCGAGGTCGGCCCCTTCCAACTGTTCCATTCACACTCACCTTGCACACTTGTTTCGTACAACTAATAATACCTCTCTGAATAATAATCCTTTAGCACATAACACCGTCCATTCCCTCTGTAGTCTACCCTGCGATCAATGACGTCATTACGGCGTACTGATCAAAGGGATGTTGCATGGACGACAAATCCTCTTGGAAATGCAGCTTAATTAATAATCCCAGCTGTAAAGGCATTTTTTATAAAATGCAAGGCAATATTCAACCCCTTACAATAAAGAGGGTTGATTTTTAGTTTGAGCTCTAAATATAATTAATATAATATAAATATTATAAAGAGGAAAGATTTGTATTTTTGTATGTAACGAATAAACTTAAAAACTACTGGACCGATTTCAAAAATTCTTTTGCCATTAGAAAGCTACATTATCACTGAGTAACATAGGCTACGGGCGGAGCCGTGAAGACATAGCTAGTGTTATATATTTAGGATAATTGCTAGCTTTTACGAAGTGCTAGGTTAGAAGATAAGTACCGGGGTTGCGGTGCATGCTTTTGCGAATCCCGCAACCCCGGCTGAACGGTCAGGAGGAGGAACACCGTTGGTTTTTAGCCGGTAAGAGTCCGGCACACCCACTGAGGATGAGGATTTTCCAAAGATTACACATTAACACATTACTACACACATTATTTTAATGTTGTGTTGTCATGGGAATTGAATTTGTGTGCGAAGTTCCAAGAGAAACGGTTTAGCAGAAGTAGTTGAAAAATCTGTCGCAAGATTTGAATCAAACAAACAAATATACGAGGTGAAGCTAATCATAAACGTTTAAAAAAATATCTAAACTGCACAAAGCATAGATAGTTTATTTCTTATTAAATCATTTACTAGCCCATTCACAAGTAATAAAACCTTAAAAAATCTTTTCTCCATCGAAAAACAGCAGCTGCATTATACATTTTCAAAAATGAAGCACTCAATATTGTTCAATACTGCAAAATAAACAAAAAATAAACATTTTCTAGGCGAATAACCTCAAGTAAAAGCATCAACTATGTACCTACAGGGAAAAATTCTAACAGGTTCGCAAGAGTGATTTACGATGTCATAAATAATAAGTATCTAATAAGAGAGCGTACAAAGTTTTCATTTTAATCGATTTATGAATGGCTTCCCGCTGAGATTGTAAGAAAACATGGCACATGGGAACTGCTTATTTTCTGCTTCACGTCGTATTTAATTTCACGTTAACGTTTAAACCACGTATTCATGGTAAACAACGTTTTAAGTTCCTTCATGACACTCATATTAGAGACTTAAGATCATCAGAAAATTTGAGACTTTCGATTCCCTCGCGTTCTACCAAATTCTATGACAAATCGTTCACAGTTCAAGCTGTACGTTCGTGGAATGCGTTGCCAATGCCAGTAAGACAAGCTCAGTCACTGGATTCTTTTAAAAAATTGGTTAAAGATCATTTCTTCTCTCAACACGTTTCTAATTCCTCATAAATCAGTACCTCATCATCAATCTACCTTGTTTTCCCTATCACATAAGTATATATCATATATACATATTACAATATTTATATATATATATATATGTAAGTATTATGTCTATGTATGGTATGTAGTATATTTTTTGCAGTAGTACACCATGGACTACCCCCCCTATCTTATTCATTGACTTCCTGTTCATCCAAAGGTTGTCTGGTAGATATCGCTATCAGCGATAAGACCGCCATTGTACCTACCCTTTAATGTTTGTTATTTTATAAGAGCTGTGTTACAATTTTGGTGTACCATAAAGTATATTCTATTCTATTCTAAACAAATGTTTAGAAACAATGTTACTTAAGTATCGTCACTTGTGGAGGGGTTTTTAATGCACCTCCGATTGCATGCACGGTACCTAAGAAGTTAGGTGATTTGATGGCGAATTGAAAAAATTAAAGACACTTCCACAATCTATTTAGAAAACATTTATTTGCCCGAGTCGTGGGGTCCGGGTGCACGTCTCCTAAGGGATATTGCTCAAAGACTGGTCGACACTTCACGTGACCAGAGGGCTGGTTTATTCTCTGGCAACGCTGCCAGTCTTCTGGGCACGGTTCTAGATGACAGTGATGTGGAGGAATATTTTGACGCTTGAGTACAGTTTTTAATTATTTTTATATGTATTTTGTATTTATAGTTAGATTTTATACGTATTTTGTATTTATAGTTAGTTTTTATACGTATTTTATATTAGTTTGTTTTTACCTTAGATTTGCCTTGTTGATCTAGTGGTCGCAAGCGCGATTGCTGAACCTGGGTTCGATGCCCAGATCGAGCAAAGTGTTATTGGGTTTTTTCATTAAATATTTCTCAGTAGCAGCCTGGAGTCTAGATTTGTGCTCGGTTAATGGCAATAGGCTCGCCCCCCATTACATGGGTCTTAAACATAACTGGCGAAACGAGGGTGCACTAAAAACACTTCTGCCGATCCCTTCGGGGAATACAAGGCGTAATGTTATGTTATGTATTTGTATTATACTAGTTTAGAAAACAGAATATCGATTCTATTTCGTCTCAAAACTGTTGTGTTGTTAAATGTGTGCCATAATGGCTCTTGACGGTTATATAGACATAGATAAAATGAATACATTACGTATCCTTAGATTGGCACATCCCGGAAAATTAAGACCTTTTCACGTAGGCTAAGCCGCCAGTGAAATGCCGAAATATTATGTGCTTAATTTACTAAATAGTCTGGATTTAAACAAGGTAGGATAAAACACGTCTGAATAAAATAAAGCCGAGTACCTACTGAATAGGGTGACCAAAATTCGAGAATTTATGTGGACATTCCTGGAATGGAATAAAATGGAATAAAATTTGTCGGTCATATTTTGTTATTTGTGACTCGCTTTGTTCGTAAAACTTTCAAAGTCGACTTGCTTTGGGTGTGTCCATAGCTTAAAAAGTCGGTTACCGAAGTCAACTTCCGCAGTAAATGTTGCTAATGAATTTGACGCTTAACGTCAGGAGGATGAGCAGCACCAACTTCGATCACGAATCCGTCTACCAAGGATAGGGATTATGACAATTTCCTTTACAACTCTTCGTTGAACAAATTGATCAGTAATCCTATATTAAGCAGTAGATGGTTGCAGGTAATACGAGTGATTTAAAAATTAGTGCTATTGTAACTCTAAACTCTAAAACACTAACTTTTTAGAACTTATAAAGCACTATTTATAGAAAGCCAATTTCACTTATTTGTATTTATGCACGAAAAATTGAATAGTTACGTCATACATAACTTAGTAGAATAGTAAGATTTTCCAGCCGACTCACTCTTAAAGTCTATGAAGGAAACGAAATCTGCATATTGCGACATATTTTGGAAGAGAGCATGTCCAGCAGTGTTAATATTATGTTTACTAGACAAAAGGATCCTGACTACATCGGAGACGCCCTAGGATTTTACGAAGTCGTCTCGCTTAACCTGCCGTTTGATTCTTCTCTCGTATCAGCACGACTTATTCGAGACCGTAGTGAACAGATTAGCCATAGCTCAAGCCGTGGTGAAAAGAGTAACCAGTCAGCAAGGTGGGTAAACTGCGGTCGTGTACCAGGCAAAATTTAGTACAATGATCTTTGTGCCTACAACCAATTGCAATCTGTGTTGACGACGGTCACCGCATCCGTGCGAGCGCGACGGCAAGATATTTCTGCGCGAGCGACAGAGATAAGTAGTGACGTGTCATTGTACGAAATTCGTCCTGCACCGCGACCGCACTTTAGCAGGGATACTACCCAGGGTGCACCTGACATAAGTATCGTCACTCATGGATACTTTTAATACACACCGTTTGATTAATGATCCTTAGCTGACGGTGTTAAAATATAGTTATCAAAAAAGTATTTTTTTGGGGTAAAGTCACACTAAACAGTATTTTAAAGAACCAGTAATCAAAAAAATTCAAAAGTTTTATTCCAAAAAATCCTGATATTTTTCCAAAAGATGGTCACTCTATTGCTACCGAGTCAGAACAAACAGACAAAAAAAGCAACAATACAACCTGGTTCCAGTTCTGAATTGGTAAGAGTTTACTTTGCACGAGAATCGAACCCGCTACACGTACCGGACAAGAATACAAATTGCCTTTATTTGAGCGTCGTAATTGTGAATTTTCTGTTCAGAAATAAAATGTTGGTTTTTTATTCTGAAACCGAATTAGCCTAATTATTCGTATTGGTAGCATTAATATACAGTGAGCTGGGTATAAGATAATTTAAAATTAATCCATGTAGTGATTAGGCTAGGTAGGTAAGCTTAATTTATATTTTACTAGCTGTGTCCTCACGGCTCCGCCCGCGTAAGAAGTTTTATTCCAGTAGGTAATAAATATAGCCTTTTTTACTCAATGATAATGTAGCTTTCTAACAGCAAAAGAATTTTTGAAATCGGTCCAGTAGCTTTTAAGTTTATTCGTTACATACAAAAATACAAATCTTTCTTCTTTATAATATTAGTATAGATTTTACCAAATTCGAACTTAGCTTCAAAAGAAAGCTTAAGGCTGCCCTTCTACCAAAGATGTGATACGTTGCTAATCTACGCATGTGTGTCAAACCCACCAATAGGATCGCTTGATTTTCATAGTTTAGCTTAGCTTAGCTCTGGTGAAAAGGATGCGCAAGTGAAGCTATGGGAAGATCTGAGTAAACGGCGTACTAATTAGCACAAAGCGCATCTTCATATCACATCTTACTCGCTCCGCTACACCACGTAGCTTAGCTTTAACCTCGCTCACCACGTAAAGCTCTGCCTCATTAGTGCGTTGCGTTGCGTCACCGCAGCGTCAACGCTGCGTAGTTTTCCATACATTTTAAATGACATGCCACATTAAAGCGTTGCGTCATCGCACGCGACGTTTCAACGGATCAGCGGACGAGAGACGAAGCCGGGGGGAGGGTGATACGCTGCACTGTCGGAGCTCCGGTGCGGCGACGCACAGTGTTTCACTGCCAGAGGGGCAAACGAGACTGACTGAAGTGCGTGCGTCGTCCTCTTGCGCTGCGACGTCGTGCGTCGTCGCAACTCAGGTGTGGCATACAATGCGTTGATTCGTTGCGACGACGCAACGCTTAGTGTGTTGCGTCGTCGTGAGGCATCGCCCTTAGCTACCTCGCACATCTGTAGTAGAAAGGCAGCCTAATATTTGTAATACATAAACTGATAGTATAACAATCTGTTTCTTAAGTTTTTAGTATTATTTAAATAATTAATAAAGATTATTTACAGCCTTAATCGAAATTCTATTCACACTCCAAAATAACCAAAAACTAATCACGAAAAAATAAAAACAAAGTTAAAACTATGTTTCAACAAATAAAAGAGCTAATAAAATTGGGAATATAAATAATTTACTACAAAACTTGAGTCTGCGAAATTATTTTGTTACACAAAGTGTAAATAGCGAGGGGGGTTGATAAATAAAAAAAAATATTCCAACCCTTTGAAGTGAAATCCAATTTAAAACTCAAGTCGGATGAAGTTCATCAAAATTCCGATATGACCCCAAGTTTATTAAGAGTTGAAATGGTTTTGGAATAGGAAAATTAAGAGTCTGCGCTCATCCAACAGTTTATTTGCAATTTGAATTATATTCTTGGGCAATTTCAAATCGGAAATCTTTACAGCAATTAGCAAGTTCAGGGCGATATTCGAAGAATATGACCAAGGAATAAAAAGTTGGTCTCCTCGTTGGTTTAGTGGCGGTAAGCGCTACTGCTGATCGTGAGGTCCGATTCGATCCCCAGATTATTGAGTTTTTCCGTGTGGAATTCCTCAGTAGCAACCCGGAGTTTGGATTTGCGCCCGTTTGAATGCAATAGGCTCGCCTCCTATTACATGGGACTTAAACATAACGTCGAAATGAGGGTGGTACTATACACCTCTGTCCAACCCTTCGGGGAATATAGCCGTGAGTTATATTTATGTTATGTAATAAAAAGTTCTCTTTTTTCTTTTCTTTCTTATGTTATTTTCACAGTCTACCCATTCCATACAGTCGTCCATCGCGGTGACGTCATCTCCCGAGCTGCCCTCAAATCTGTCCCGTCATCTCCCGAACTGTCTTTAAAAACTGTCAATGTCAAATATCGATGAACCACTGTATGGCAATGATATTATAAGTAAAAAGGTGTAAATAGGTTACCTACACAACATTCGATCTTCAAAAACGGTACACTAACACACACATAAATAACTAAATATTGCAATAGCACACTACATTACGATTAGACGTCAAAATAGGATCGCATGATTCGATTATCGCGAACGAAAAAGAGACAAATGTAATTTGCGACAGTGGGTCGTCTAACGTAGTAGAAACGCAACACTGAGATCAAGTCTGGCTAATTAGCCACATTTTGACGTGTCGCTTGCTGAGCGCTTATAACCTATCTACACCTTTTACTTATAATACCATTGCTGTATGGAGTATTTTGCTCCACTGCAAATATTAATAATGTTCAGTGGGATAATGTTATCCACCTTAAGAACTATTTTTGCTTGCACAGCGCAAGAAAGGAACTATTTTACCGACTACGTATTACCAACACTATAGAAATAAAAATACAACTATTTTTGACTGGATATTATGGTGACATGGTGACAGACATAAGTAATGTCAATTTATTTAATCATCGATTTGATTGATGTCGTGGTTTTTACAACAAAACTTTTTAAATCAAATCAAAGACACTACATGGCACTACTACGTCATATGGATGGAAAAGGCAATTTTGATCTTTAATACCCAATAATTAAACATAATTCTTCATGCATTGGTCTTTTCTGTTCAAAAGTTTAAAAAGGTAACATGTCCCCGCGATGTGGGAAAGGAATGAATTTAAAAACCTTTCCGTTCGCCAACTGTACATTTATACAAGGTTAGTCGGAAAGGGGGGACTAAGCCGCGGGCCACTTAATGTATCACTAATAATTGTTTTAAAGAAAGTGTTAAAATTTAAAAATTCGATGAATTTTTTTTCCATGAAAATTTTATTTTTATATTACTTTTTTCAAAAATTCTTCATCCCTGCTTTAGTTATGAATTCAGAAATTGGAGTTTCTAATACGTAACCCTAAATATGATGTAAAATGTAGACACGTCTGATCATAGCGGAGGATAGATAGAATTTAGCATATTTTTTATGAAGTCTTTGAACAGCTATTTCTCTTGAACTATTTACTTTTGGGGAAAGTTGTAGAACAAAACTTATCCATTATTATGGGTACTTTAACACCCTTTCGGCTTAGTACCCCCTTTCCGACTAACCTTGTATAAAAGCGAAGATCGTAAATAAGTAGGATGACACACCTTAGGAGGTTCTTCTCTCGTGTTGGCACGTGTTGTATGAGAATAGCTCACGCCGAGGGCAAAAGATTAGCCAGTCAGCAAGGTAGCGGGGCTGACTGCCCAGGCTGCGCAGGTGTTTTCCTTCTTTTTCGTGTGGTTAGTGACTAACCTAGTGTCTGAGTTTATGCCGCTCATGGGCCTCTGACTTGGCTTCACATGCCGTCGAGAAACATCTCTCAGGTATGCCGGTTTCCTCACAATGTTTTCCTTCACCGTTTTTAAGCAAGTGATTATACAATACGCACATGAATCCGAAAAGTCAGAGGTGCGTGCCTTGGGTTCGTACTCGAGACCTATAACTTGGCAGTCCGACGGTCACACCACTGCATGCAGGATGCGGCGAATGTAGGTACTTAAGTATCGACACTCGAGAAGGCCCTTTTAATGCAACCCAGTAAGAGATGTGAAACTTACACAAAGTACTTTTACACTTAACTTAAACGTGCTTACTTTAAACACAGCACCTGCTACTCAGAATATAACGTTATTATCACAGCTTAAAACCACCACCGTATAACTACACAATACAAAACAAATCCTCTTAATATTTTCATTTATATCTAGAACAGAAAACAACAATTTGAAAAAACTCTCACTAACAATTTTTATACAAAACACTCTAAAAACTCAGAAACTACGCGTTTGCATACAACAGCGGTAAATTCTCATATAACCTAGTTTGCATATCAGACTTGTACCGGCTTAATCTGGTAAAAACTGGTATTTACCGGACACCGGCTTGTTCCGCCGTGTTTTTGTTTCGTTCGCAGGTTAATGTACCTTTCGTTTGTGTTTGGGCTTAGCGCGATGTGTTTTTGTAAGTAAAAAGTTTGAACTGTGTATAAGTGGCTTTATAATGGAGACAAACATGGTTGAACAAGTGAGGGTCGAGCAAAAGCATCTGTCACGAAAATTGACTTTTTTTTAAACTAAAGCTCTTGTGTACAATGTTTTAGTACAAGTTGCCAGAAGTGTCTGAAACACCACATAAATGATTC
The DNA here is from genome assembly GCA_910594945.2 of Amphipyra berbera. Taxonomy (NCBI): domain Eukaryota; kingdom Metazoa; phylum Arthropoda; class Insecta; order Lepidoptera; family Noctuidae; genus Amphipyra; species Amphipyra berbera. The sequence continues at coordinate 18,279,004 of OU343125.1, read as the reverse complement.
TCAAACCAATGTTTCGGAGTTTTTGCCATCAAAACTGTCAGTAGTGTTTTCCGTCGTTAAGTCTCGTGCTATCACTATCACTCTAAAGCGAAATGACAGTGACAGCACGAACTTAACGGCAACTTAAAATTGAGCAGTGTTTGAGTATTTGGCCAATAATGTTTAAGAAACACGTTGTATCTAACACGATGTTTATAAAAAAATGTTATAGAAAAAAGCAAGGTGTTAGCTTCCACTTCCAGCAGGGCTTCAACACAGTATTATGCTTTTATGAACCTTAACGGCCAATGAAGATGACTGGAAATCTATTTGCAGAAATGGTTCAAAAGATATTCGCACCTTGATGAGCCACTTTTGTCTAATGGTGCATGAAATGGAGTGTAGCTGGAAGCCGCCTCAAAGAAGCTGATGATGATGACACCCTCAGAAATAGATATGATTTAGATTTACGTGGTTACAACCCCTCTATTTTTATCACCTGTTACGTAACAATCGTGATCTTTTTATTGCCAACCACACATCGAAGCACTGAAGTGTAATCTATTTAAATAAATAAAATTGAAGTGTCTGTTTGGAATGTCAAAATACCAGCTTTTTACTGCTTAATATAAAAAAAACATTTTTTATTTTTTTTGTGTCTGTCTTTTGTTTCGGTTAATCTGTGAAACGGCTGGACTGATTTTGACGGGACTTACACTGTTATAAGGAGTAACTAAGGCTACTTTTATTTTACAAAAATAATTAGGGTTCCTTGCAAAAAAAATAAAACCCATCCGACTTATACGCGGACGAAGTCGCGGGCACAGCTAGTTAGGTAGTAAATATAGATACAGGGTGACACTGACATTAGACATAAGGCTCGACATTAGTATACGATAGCAATTATTATGTCGACATCAAGTGACACTACAACACTCAATGTCGACACCGAGTGTCGAGTGTAAAGTGTCGCCGTGTACGTGACCCAACAGTGGCACTACAGGGCCGTATTTCACGCAAGCATTGCCGTTCAAATTGCTTTATTTGGCGGGCAGCAAATTAAACCGTGCTAATTAAGCTCGTATGTACCAGGATCGGGCCCTGGGCTAGCAACTGTTGTTAAAATTGAACTAAATTACGTTATTCTTTATACGGTTTTAATTAGCTTTACTTACTATATTTATTTGTTTGATTTAAATCTTGCGACAGATTTTTCAATTACGGAGAACAATATTATTTGCTTAACTGAAATTAGGTGGGTATTTTTCAACGGTTTTAATTGGCTTCACTTTGTATAGTTGTTTGTTTGGTTCAAAACTTGCGACAGATTTTTCAACTATTTCTGCTTAACCGATTCTCCTGAAACTTCCGCACACAAATTCAATTCCCATGACAATACAACTTTATAATAATTCCAACCTTAAATCCTCGAATCCTAATGCTGCAGGAGTAGGTACGCCAGGATAAAACAGTAGAATAGAATAGAATATACTTTATTGAACACCAAAATTGTAACACAGCTCTTATACAATAACAAACATTAAAGGGTACAATGACGGTCTTATCGCTGATAGCCATATCTACCAGACAACCTTTGGATGAACAGGAAGTCAATGAATAAGATAGAGGGGGTACCTAGTCCATGGTGTACTGCTGCAAAATATATACTACACACCATACATAGACATAATACTTACATATAGGTATATATATATACATTTATAAATATTGTAATATATATATGATATATAATTATGTGATAGGGAAAACAAGGTAGATTGATGATGAGGTACTAATTTATGAGGAATTAGAAACGTGTTGAGAGAAGAAATGATCTTTAACTAATTTTTTTAAAGAATTCAGTGACTGAGCTTGTCTTACTGACAGTATAACTTAAAAAAAAGGAATTATTTGTTAGTATAAACTATAAAACTATAAACATAATAAAAGAAAGTCCATTTTAAGTCCTATTATTAGCATATTTATCGGAACTAGGTGACTCTTTTGAAGTCCATGTATGGTAGATGACCAGGAGCGGATAGGTTAATTAATTGACAAAATTATGAAATGGAAATATTTTTTGAGTAGTTCTAAAATCGACACCATTTGGCGCCACTGCAATTGTAGACCTGTTAAACTTTGTTTTGTACAGTCAGCAACAGGAGTCGCTGATCGAACACAATTAAATTACAATGTACCATAATTTACTGGCTATGTATTAGACATTGACATTTTGATTGTGTATTTGACATTGACAGGTCTACATAACAACAGCGCCATTTTATAAGGCCACTGTCAAATACTACGCTGTTAAAGTTTAAGTGATTTTTTTATACCATTATCATTGTTTTTCTATTGTCCTGAAATATCTCCCCCTATATGATTTACTGCCTTTTGATATTCGCCGTCCTATTAGTATTTCGTTTATGTTAACTTTGGCTCATTCCCTCTTAATTAAAATTCTAAATTAATTTATTAGGACTAATGACATACGATTGCAGTATAACATACATACATACATACATAAACTCACGCCTTTTTCCCATGGGGGTAGGCAGAAACTATAGAACGCCACATGCTACGACTCTTACACACCCTTTCTTTCTTTCTTACACCCTTTCGCTTCATCCACATTCATACATCTTGTCATACACGCACGCCGGTTGAGAGTACTACGCACCTGACCTTGCAGTATAACTCCTCTTTATTTATATTCCTTTTCTCACAACCCAATAATTTATCTTCCCTTTTTCTCCTTTTAACTCTAAATGTAATTTGTGTTGTCTTGTGATTGTTTATTAACATATTGTAATGTTCTTTTTCAGCATGCTCATCTGATTTCAACGCTACAAACGCCGGTCAATAGTTTTTGTAAAGTGTAATACTTTACGTATCTACATATCGCAGTGTCTTTTTCAACCTTGACGTTGGCAAAATCATCGAATAAGGATGGAGCCATAAAAAAAATTGAATTGAATTATACCAATTATGCTTAATCCATTAATATTTATGTTTTTGAATAGGAATGTGTTACGTTTGGCGAACCCTACGCTCAATTAGACACCAGGTGTCCAAATTCCAGCTTTACCGCAATCCTCGGGTCAAACCAAAATCTAAAATATGGACGTAAGTTTTTTTAACTGCCTCATTGGTCTTGTATTGGCAAGAGCGACTGCTGATCGTGAGGTTCTGGGTACGATCCCCAGGTTGGACAGTGTTATTGGGTTTTTCCGTGTGAAATTCCTTAGCAGCAGTCTGGAGTTTGGATTTATGGCCGGTTGATGGCAATAGGCTCGCCCTCTATTACAATGGGACTTAAACATGACGGCAAAATGAGCGTGTTACTATACACCTTTGCGCATCCCTTCGGGGAATACAGGTGTGATTTTATGTTATGTTTATTTTTTAACACTGAATTATATCCAACACTAAATCGTATTCAATATTAAATCCACAAACTAGATATTTCTACCATGGGAACTTTCCATCAATTATGAGAAAGAAATAAAAAGATTTCCAGCAATAAAACAGAGAGGACATGGGAAGGCTTTTATGGCGTGCTTTTATGGGGAACTCACGCTGAAGTGTGTGCGGCTATTATCATAATATTGATGGGAGAGAACCTTGAAGGTTATTGGCATATAATGAGCCATGGTAGAGATGTTATTCGTACATAAATTGCTGGTCGTAAATAACTATCAATGTATTAGATGTTTCAGTGATTAGCGTAGCTGTTAAACCCTTGCCTTCCATACAGAAGGATCTGAATTCAATCCCGGCCCGTACCTCTGACTTTTCGAATTCATGTGCGGATCAGAATTTGATTATCACTTGCGAATTGCGCGGCTATCGTTCGCCTCGGGGCACTAAAATGCCTCACGTTAAGAGCACATGTTTACTTCATGCAAGTTTTTTGTTTATTGAGTCCAAATGTATCCCGTGCAGGTTAATCTATGTCAGCAGTACATCACGAGGTTTGAAGGAATTACATGATTTCATTTACACCTGTATAGCACAAATATGACAGTGATGGGAATAAGGTAGTGATAGCTTATCGGTTGAACGCTTGCCTTCCATGCGGGAGAGCCGGAGTTCGATCACAACCCGCATACCTGGCTTTCATAATCATGTGCAGATCATAACTTGATTATCACTTGCGTTAACGGCGAAGGAAAAACGTTGTGAGGAAATCTGCACACTTGAGAGGGCTCCATAAAGTTTTTGATGGTGTGTGTAGTCTCCCAACCCGCACCAGGCCAGCGTGGTGGACTAAAGCCTAAACCCTTCTCATTCTGAGAAGAGGTCTGTGCCCAGCAGTGGGACAGTAATGAGCTGATTATGTTTTGTTATGTATTAGATGTTTGATAGTTTCTATTTAGTGTTTGGCTCGTATTTTAGAGCGATTGTAGTAAACATTAGCGTCCGATCCGAATCCGAGAAAATACGATCCGAACAAGCTGCAGTGCTATCTGGAGAGGCTCGTGGCTAATTACCAACCGCGCAGATCATATGATTTGCGCGGTTAAGCTGCGCTTGTCGGTCAGTCCGTGGATGGGTCACCGTTCGTTACACATCGAAACCTCTCCGTGCTTCGGAGAGCACGTTAAACAGTCGGTCTCGGGTGTCATACGAATACCTATGACAGTCGTTATGGGAAATCTGAAGCCCGAAAAGTCTGTCAACTGGTCTAACCTTAGGATATCAGCATTGCCCAGTAAGTGGGTTGTGGAGGTCTGATGGCAGTCACTCCGTGTAAAATACTGGTATTCAGCCGCATCTACAGAAGCAGTCGTCAGGGCTAGGGGGAGTAACACTAGGTTTTAAGTTGTTTTTAAGGACTTTATTGTAATATTTGCTGATAAATTAAAATGTAACTTTTTAATCATTTGCATTAGCTTGCTTTTTTTATTCCCTGGTAAACAAAAAACCAAATCTATTGATTTATTCTGAAATTTAAATAAATTGCCTTTCCACTGATACCTTATAGTCATATGTCTACCATTGATTAAAAGGGTTAAAATTACCTTGAAAGGAATTCTTAAAAAGATGCGATTTTTGTGACGCCAAATGTAGTTACACTGGAAGCTGACCCTAACATAGCTGGGAAAAAGCTAGGCAGAACAAGATGCAGTACTATTTGTGTGAACGGTCGTTGCACTACAGCGATCCGAATTTCGTAGATTTGCAGCAGTTTCCTCCGATCGTATTTTCTCGGATTTGGATCGCACAAGCGCTCTCACAACACTATAATTCATCCTTCTACTACTACATGCATTTGTTTTATAATTTACGTATCCCGCTATCCCCAAAATCACCTGTGTAATGTGTGTATTGATATATCAACGTCAAAATCTATTTCACCCCTAACTATACCACCAACACAGCAATATCAACCTTATCTCTAAAGAATAAGGTTTAGTTTTAGATGTGTCGGGTTTTAATTTGGAATCTTTTTATCAACTCCTCGTCTGCTCTGTACATTTTCGTTACAATGCCTTACAACTTCAACAATAGGCAATTAATACATTGAACAAACTTTGCTGTAACATTGAAAATGAAAGAATGATAAATCCGTGAAGTTGGCAGACGGAAATAATAAAATTGTTCAACTCCCCCTACAGTTTCGTTAGCCAACAATGCCTTATGACTTTTGATTTATAATTATTAGATTCCGTTGAGCTAACTCAATTTAGAGTCTTAATTAATTATAAACTTTTGTACTTTCGTGTTGATTAACCTAAAAGTAATCTAGGGAAGCTGAAATTATTCATTTCATAATTTCAGTTTTACTTATACACTAGCTGCCCGGACAGACTTCGTTCTGTCAAAATTTATTGGCCCGTAATGGGAAAAGAAAAGTGTTGTTTTTACTATTTTCCACGCAATTTTTATGTTTTTTCTGTCCATAAGAACCTTCCTTGTGCCTTAACCTCAAGGATTTCAGAAAAAAAAATATTCGATATTATTTGAAACTTACGTTTTATGGTATATCACGGGTCTGTACAAAACCAAAAAAATGCAAAAAAAAAAAGTTTTTTATATACAGATTTTACCTAGATCATATACCTATATATATGACAGGTTACACAACTACCATAAAATGATTAGTTCCGAACACAATTCTCAGATGACTTTAGAACGAATTTTTAATTCTTTATGTAATATACACAGGAGGTTAAGGAATAGGTATATTAAAAAAAATTGCCGAATCGGTCGAGCCGTTCTCAAGTATTGCGCTTAGCAACACATTTGGCGATTCATTTTTGTTTATATAGATAACATCACGCCTTACATTCCCCGAAGGGTTCGGCAGAGGTGTTTTAAAACACCCTCGTTTCGCCAGTTATGTTTAAGTCCCATGTAATAGGAGGCGAGCCCATGGCCATTAACCGGGCACAAATCCGGACTCCAGGCTGCTACTGAGAAATTCCTAATGGAAAAACCCAATAACACTTTGCCTGACCTGGGGATCGAACCCAGGACCCCATGCTCAGCAGTCGCGCTTGCGACCACTAGACTAACAGAGCAGTCGAGTCGAGTCCTTTTATGTATACCAGTGGATCAATTTATTTAATTCAGATTTCAGGTGTTGTTAGAGGCTCTTGACCGTTATAACTATCGGCACAATGACTGCTGAGTCACCATCCCTCATTTCGACAACGGCGTCATACACCCAATTTCCGGGAAACGTATAGTCGCTTATTTGGCCATTTTTATTTTTTTTTATTCTTGATTTTGTCACATCAGGTCCTAATCTCAGTTAGCGCAGATAGGGTCCAAGATGGAGCACACGAATGCAAGGAACGAAGATATAGAGCGATTCCCTTGTACCCCTCTGGCTCTCACATACACACGACGGAACACAGTAAACTGCTCAGCGCCGGACTTTAATGTGAAGGTGGTGGCTACCACCAAGCGGGCTGGGTTTTGTTGAATCTTACAACACGCGTCAATTCATTCACTCTTTAGTTCAAGATCAATTTTCCTAAAGCATCACGTAGCCTAAAAATTAATGAGCGTCAAGGCCACGCGTGTATAGGTATAGTATCCACTCCTATGCGTGTCCGTGGGCGACTTGAGCGACCTAGCCATACTTTTGTGTGTGACGTCATAAACCCACGAATTCGTGCGTAGCTGTGTATTTTTTTTTTCTAATCGACTGCTTGTTGGTTGTCTTGCGGACCGCTTCTACGTAACCGGGCAATTATTGGCGCGACTTGAAGGGTCTCCAAACAAGCAGCAGTGGACACTCTCTCTTAAATTTTTATACAAAGCAATGTTGAAAAACGAGCGTAGCGTCGCCATGCGCAGCTATGGAGCCTCGCCTTTACAGTCTAAGCGTTACAAAATCTTGATCTTCAATTAATGATCTCTATGCATAAAAAAAAATGCATAAACCTTCTGCTTCAGGAAGTCGATGCGCTCTGTGACACGGGACATGTAATCTTGACGATTGATATCAATCCCAGAGAACGCCCACCTCACAAAGCGCATCACTCTAGGGCGAGTATTACCCTACATGAAGCAAATTAGTTTGCCGATGAGTGCTCTAGCCTCGTTAATACGACGTTCAATCCTGCACTGCCAGGCTGGTACGGCGGGTTTTGGTCGTGTAGCTCTGTCATTATTATCAAACTTGGCGTGAGCTACACGACATGCCGCAACAGCTGCGCAGTACAGAATTGAATGAGTATCTTCGAGGCCTTCTCTATTATTATTTTAAAATAGCGGCCCGTCCCGGCTTTGCACGGGTGGACATTTTCCCCGTTTTTGCAATTTTTTCATTTATGCTCCGCTCCTATTCGTCGTAGCGTGATGCTATATAGCCTGTAACCTTCCTCGATAAATGGACTATCCAACACAAAAATATTTTTGAGATTAACACGTTCAAACAAACAAACAAACTCTTCAGCTTTATAATATTAGTATAGATTCCGTTTCCACCAACACTTTTCCGGATACTAAAACTTTCTGTTAATAAACTTTAATAGTTTTCCGCCTCCACGAGTGACGATACATAAGTACGTCTGGTACACCCTGGGCAGTCAGCCCCGCTACCAACCTTGCTGACTGGCTAATCTTTTCACCACGGCATGAGCTATTGTCCTATCCCTCGTGCCGACATGAGAGAAGAAGATAGTTTTCTGCGACCCCAGAGATTATACTGATGAAGTATTTAACTGCTTCGCTGGTCTAGCGGTGGCAAGCGCGACTGCTGATCGTGAGGTCCTCCGTTCTGTCCTCAGGTCGGGCAAAGGGTTATTGGGTTTTTCCATATATAATTCCTCAGTAGCAGCCTGGAGTTTAGATTTGTGTCCGGTTGATAGCAATAGGCTCGCCCCCTATTACATGGGACTTAAACATTACGGCGAAATGGGAGTGTTACTATTTATTTATTTGGTTTACACGGCTTAAGAAGCCAATTATATAAATCAAAGTACAAACATAAAACATACATTTATAACAATAATTAAATATTATTATTCTCACAAAAATGTCGGCACATAACTATTAAATTGGTAAATTTATTAGCGAATAGATTGCAGTCCGGGTTGGCTTCCACGAGCTTATTTAGTACCGTCAACACGCGCGGTACGGGAGACGCAGCACGGGATGCAATCCGACACGAAGGCACATCTAGTAGTCGATGTTTTCCGCCACGGAGATAATTATTCGGTGTGTAGAGTCGAATCAGCTCATTATGGATGTCAGGAGCATCCATCATATCTTTACATATTTTGAGCATAATGCCTACCTGGTCACATGCCCTTCTGGTCTCCAGCATATGATATCCCAGACATCCTAAGAGGAACTATACACCTATGCCAAACCCTTCGGGGAACACAGACGTGATGTAATGTTATGTATTTGCTCTCGCACTCACTCAGATAAAAAAAAAAACATTATACTTATTTTTTCTTCTTAATAAGTAAGTACTACATTTATTTTCCTGCCAGTAATCTTCGAGTCTTTCGAAATGCTTTTAGCGAAGTTCGCGAACGCCTCAAGTCTTGAGTATGACTGTGCCAAACTTTTTAGGGTACCGTTTTAAGACAAAGAACCGTTATAATTCAATAAGTTCGACTGTCAAGCCGTATTTTTTCAATGATTATTATTATTTTATCATCGCCTTATTTTTTATTTTACTTTTTTAATAAATTGTGAATGTGAGTACCATGTAGGGTAGCTTTATACACGAATTTTGTAAACGTTTGGCGGTTCTTGAGTATATATTTTTTTTGTGACCCACACAAATGTCCAACTGATTGATTGCGTCGTGCAGCGGTCGGGTTGTTGAGCACGCTAGAATAAGGTTTGAGCTCCGCGATGACTGATGCAGATGTGCCGTCACTTAGGACAGGTCAACTCGAACCTCCTATGGCACTTTCCTCAAAAGGCCATTCCCGACGTTGCCTTACATCGTTTCACTCGCATAGTTTGTGTACTACAATGTCTGGACTTTAAAAGAGACTTTGACCTCTGAGTTTGTTTCGGCTGTTCTTCTCAGAGCTCGTCAGATAGGAAATGCCGGCGCCAACTAGTCTTAAAAAAAAAACATTACATTGACTTGTAAAAGTGTCTGTAACAGATTTATTTACAGAAATAAAAATCATTTATCATTTGTATTTCCATTTGTGCAAGTAGCTTGCACGCAGACATGACGTCACAGGCACGTAGACTGCAAGTTAAATGTAATTTTATGACTACTTGCAAGTGGAAAACATCGTGAGGAAACTTGCACAAGTAAAAGTACTTCAAAAAAATGCAGGAGGGTCTGAGTTCGATCCTGGCCTGCACCCCTGGCTTTTAGAAATCATGTGCAGATCATAACTTGATTATCACTTGCGTTAACGGTGAAGGAAAAGATCGTGAGGAAACCTGCATACCTGAGAGGGCTCATAAAAGTTCTCGATGGTGTGTATAGTCCGCCAACCCGACTATGCCCTTACCCTTCTCATTCTGAGAAGCGAACTGTGCCTAGCACTGTATCATTAATGGGCAGATTATGTATGTATTATGGATGATGACTAAGGAACTAGGGGCTCGTGGCTAAACAATCACGCGGGTCGTATGATTTGCAAGCTTAAACTGCGGTTAGCGCGGTCAGTCCGTGGATGGGTGACCATTAGCTACAAGTTCAACCATCGGTCCCGGTTGTCATATGACCTATGACAGTCACTACGGATAGTCAGAAGCCCGAAAGTCCGACAACCGGTCTAACCTTAGAATATCGGCATTGCCCAGTAACTGGGTTGCGGAGGTCTGATGGCAGTCGCTCCGTGTAAAATACTGGTATTAAGCTGGAAACTGACCCCAACATAGTTGGGAAAAGACTAGATAGAACGAATGAACGATGATATAGTTTTACCCAGAGTAAAGAATATGATGTGTTATAAGAGTACTTACATAACTGCTATTCGTGTATACAATAATTTACCACCAGCTCTAAGAAATTAAATGGAAACAAGTTTAAAACCAAACTAAAAAAAAATGTTACTTAATAATGTTTATTATAATTTGCACGAGTTCTTTGGCAAAAAATGATGTAGTAGGTATGTAATTAACACTTGGAAATAAATAATCAATTTGCGTTTCTTTGTTAAGTATTGCATATCCGACATGGGTAGACCGTTGATCCTAAAATCTGCTATATTATAAGATCTAATTGTACACAGTTACGCAATAAATAATTCTTATTCTTATTCTTAACGACTACGGAACCTAACGTAACTGCTACGCTTATCATGGTAGGAATTTCCTTAAGTATTTTTTTATCAAATTTTTTTTGTAAATCTCTAAAACTCGTCAGCCATGTATCGCTTGTGTGACCTTAAGAGGAAAGTGGATAAAACAATTCGTGAGTTTACGACTTATCTCGCTCCTTGGAGATTAAGAGTTCTTTATTTTCTTTTTCGAAATGATTGTACTAAGTTCCCTCTTGGGCATGAAGTTTTTGTAAAGAATGTCACCATCATCATCCTCCTGCCCGTATCCCAACTTATTTGGGGTCGGCGCAGTATGTCTCATATCATACTGCACAAATGTTTCGGCTATATTTTATGACCGGCCGCCTGCCTGACGTCAACCATCCTTGGGAATGCTTTTGCTGGTGGCAAGCACCACGTACGATCTTATTCCATCTCGGACTTGCGGGTGCTGCATGCTTGTCAATCTTATTGCCGACAACTAAGCAGACTATGTTCTTCTTGGTGGAATATACTTCATGACAATATTCTGTATCGCTCCTGTCTCGCTCGTAATCCGTATTCGACATCGTTTACAATAGTTCACAATTAAACAAATCCAAATTTAAAATACGCGAAAAAAATTTTATAAATGTATTTTTTTTTTGTAAAGGATGTATCTCAAACAAAATAGTGGTTAGAGATAATTTGTGCCCCATTCAGCCCATTTTACGGGCCTCTTCTCAGAATGAGAAGGATTTAGGCCTTAGTCCACCACGCTAGCCTGGTGCGGGTTGGCGGACTATACACACCATCAAGTACTTTATGGAGCCCTCTCAGGAGTCAGCTTTCCTCACGACGTTTTCCTTCACCGTTAACGCAAGTGATAATCAAGTTATGATTAGCACATGATTTTGAAAGCCAGAGGTGCGGGTTGTGATTGAACTCCGGCTCTCCCGCATGGAAGGCAAGCGTTCAACCGATAAGCTATCACTACCTTATTCCCACCACTGTCATATTGGTGCTATACAGGGTGTGAACGAAATCATGTAATTCCTTCAAACCTCGTGATGTACTGCTGACATAGATTAACCCTGAAAGGGATACATTTGAATTCAATAAACAAAAAACTTGCAAGAAGTAAACATGTGCTCTTAACGTGGGGCATTTTAGCGCCCCGAGTTAAATGACCGCGCGGCGAACGATAGCCGCGCAATTCGCTCGGGGCGCTAAAATGCCTTACATGATGAACACATTTTTATTTCTTGCTTTTTTTTATTGAATTCAAAAATATCCCGTGCAGGGTTAATCTATGTCAGCAGTACATCACGAGATTTGAAGGAATTGCATGATTTAATTTACAACCTGTAGTAGTTGCGATTGCAGTGGCATAATGTTTGTTAATTTATATGAATTATTCAGCTTTTTACAGATAAACGCAAAAGTAACATAACAACATAACATAACAACTGTATTCCTCAAAGGGTTGGGCAGAGGTGTATTGTAACACCCTCATTTCGCCGTTATGTTTTAAGTCCCATGTCATGGGGGCGAGCCTATTCCCATCAACCGGGCTCAAATCCAAACACCGGGCTGCTACTGAGGAATTCCACACGGAAAAACCAGCAACACTATGCCTGACCTAGGCATTAAACCCAGGACCTCACAATCAGCAGTCGTGCTTGAATTATGTAAACCGTCAATTATCCAATTATCCACTTCTTCTTATTTTCGTGTGGTTAACGACTAACCTGGTGTTAGAGTTTATGCCGCCCATGGGCCTCTGACTTGGCTTCACATGCCGTCGAGAAATACAATACGCACATGAATCCGAAAAGTCAGAGGTGTGTGCCTTGGGTACGAACTCGAGACCTATGACTTGGCAGTCCGACGGTCACACCACTAGGCTATCACTGCTATATTTAACTGACATTACTTGATACCAACTAACTGCATAACCGTGGAGCGATCACAGAACTGAGGAACTCTCTTTTTTTCTTGGCAACGATGAACATAATAGTCTTCACATTTTCAATCCATCTCGACCGGCCCAAATATAGTATAGTAATGAAAACATAAGCCTAACTTTACAGTTGCACAGTCGGGTAACAAGAGTCTAAAACTAGCATAACAGTAAGAATAACATGTAACACTTTTGGGTGGCTTTAGGAGTCAACCCTCAACTAGCATGTGCACATAAATATCTATAAATATCATAGCAGGTGTGTACTTACGGGAGGATAAAGAATAACACTTGTAACCGTACACTATATAGGTATATAATTATTTTAATAAGAATTACAAATAGATCAACAGGGCGTGGTTCGTAGCAATTCGAGGAGTCCAGAGCCTTCTTGAGCAGGTGTAACACTTAACTTGGCAACTGCAGCGGCACGAGAGGGCGATCTGCAGTGTGCCCGACCTTTTATAGGCCTGGACCCCCGCCAGTCAGCCACCACCCGTCACAAACAGAAAATATATCTATATCATAGTGATATCGCAAGCACTGAAATTCTCTTATGTAACACTGTTTCACATAATACCACATCGAGTCAATCCTTATAAAAAACACTTCAAAAAACCCATACAACAATTTAAACCCCAATCCTCGTCACTGAGCTCAATAAATAACAATGTTTAAACAATATTGAGCAAATAAATATCGTCATGTCAAACCGAGGTGCCTTCACAAATGAAATTCCCGTTGATTCACTTATTAATCCAGTGTCGGGAGCAACGTGCAAAATTAATTAATGTAACTCGATTTAACGAATCTACGTGAAGCTATTGTGTAAATTACCGTGGCAACTAGTTGCCACTATCAGTGACTAGCAATGGCAGTATTTTTTGAGTAGTTCTAATATCGACACTAGTTGGCGCCACTGAGAATGTAGACCTGGAAATCTATAACAAGCTTCCAGATTCTTACAAAGAGCTAACAGTAGACCTATTTAGAAAAAAGTTAAAGGCCCTTGTAAGTGAAAAGTGCTATTAAACTCTTACAGATTTTATGAATGACACTTTGTAACAAGAGTTAAATACCATCCAATACATTATAAATGTACCAAATTATAATTTCGATTTTCTCCTATACATATTTGTTTTTTATTTTTTTGTATTCTTAACGACTTATTTTGTTATTATTTGCACGCCACACATGGCAGATTATGACTGTTATCACAATAATGTATGTAAGATCGTATTTGTACCATGTTCATCCAAATAAATATACTATTGACTATTGTACAATCAGCAACAGGAGTCTCTGAACACAATTAAATTACAATTTTAGGTATATTGTAAAATTATCTTTACAACATACCATAAATTACTGGTTAATGTATTAAATATTGATATTGTAGTATTTGACATTGATAGGTCTACATAACAACAGTGCTATTCAATACTACACTTGGTTGTTAGCAATTCTTCTGACAGGTTTAAAAATTTTGAACATGAATAATTACACTCGGGACCAAAGAATCCGGGTCGCCAACATAAACAAAGACAACATTTTGAAGCCCTCTCAGGTGTGCAGGTTTCCTCACGCTGTTTTCTTTCACCATTAACGCAAGTGATATTAAAATTCTGATCTGAACATGAATTTGAAGTCAAGCAGTCATGCAATCCTTGCATTGACGTTACATACTTTGCTGTCATATTATATTTAGTATCTAGAAGGGCTCGTGGCTAATCAACTACCGCGCCGATCATACGATTTGCAAGGTAAAGCTGCGCTTGCCGCGTACAGTCCGTGGATGGGTGACCTTTCGTTACACATCAAGACCCCTCCGTGCCTCGGAGAATACGTTAAACCGTCGGTCCCAGATGTTATAAGATACCTATGACAGTCGTTACGGGTAGTCAGAGGCCCGAAAGTCTGACGACCGGTCTAACTTTAGGACATTGGCATTGCCCTGTAACTGGGTTGCGGAAGTCTGATGGCAGTCGCTCTGTGTAAAATACTGGTATTCAGCCGCATCTGGTTAGACTGGAAGCTGACCCAAACATAGTTTGGAAAAGTCTAGGAAAAATAGGAAGTCACCTAATAACACGATATTCGAAAAAATTATAAAACGCTTCTCGAAAACAAAAAATCGTTTAGTTTTCAACACACGACCAGTTCCAACGGTACCAGTGGCGGAAGTCTGATGGCTGTCGCTCCGTGTAAAATACTGATATTCAGCCGCATCAGGTTAGACTGGAAGCTGACCCCAACATAGTTGGGCAAAGGCTAGGAAGAAGATTAGATTTCGTGTCTGCAAAACTAACAGCTAGGTCACATAGAAACTGTTTACAGGACTCGTTTTAGCGGATCCGTTTTTTTTTATTTTGGTGATGGCGCCTGTAGTTGTATGAGCGAGTTCAAATACACGACAGTATTCCGAATCCAGTAAAAAATACTGGATCCGTTATCTTTATCGTATCCCACCTGCCAGATGCGACGCAGCTGCCATTTGTTTAACTGATCCGTCGGTACAGATGTGAACAACACATCCAGTACCGACGGATCCGTTGAAACGGATCCGCTGTGTGAACGGGCTGTTACTTGATTGCAACTGCAATTGCAATTGTTAAGTTACACCATAATCTGATTTATTATTTAACAATTAATAGTATTCTATGATTTTTCAGATTTAACATCTGAACGATTTCACCGCAGTTAAATGTGAGTAACCAAATAACTTTCATGTTTCAAACTCAATCTATTGTATTTGTTTGGACTATGTGTGTACCTGTATGTGAATGACATTTCAAATTAAAATAGGATTGGCTAGATCTCTATTAATATTGAAAAGTGGTCTGTAGTCTGTCTGTGGATTAGATTTGTTGTCATGATCTAACTTCTATATCTGCCTATATTTAATACTATAAAGAGGAAAGATTTGTATTTTTGTAACGAATAAACTTAAAAACTACTGGACCGATTTAAAAAAATATTTTGCTGTTAGAAAGCTACATTATCACTGAGTAACATAGGCTACGGGCGGAGCCGTGAGGTCACAGCTAGTAAAAATAATTATGTGACTAACTGAGTGTTCTTCTAGCCTTTTCCCAACTATGTTGGAGTCGGCTTCCAGTCTAACCAGATGCGGCTGTATTTTACACGGAGTGACTGCCATCAGATCTCCGCAACCCAGTTACTGGGCAATGCTGATATCCTAAGGTTAGACCAGTTGTCAGATTTTCGAGCTTCTGACTACCCGTCACGACTGTCATAGGCATTTATATGACACTCGGGACTGACTATTTAACGCGCTCTCCAAGGCACGGAGGGTCTCGACGCGTAACGGACGGTCACCTTTCCACAGAGTGACCGCGGCAAGTGCAGCTTAACCTCGCAAATCGTATGCTCCGCGCGCTTGGTAATTAGCCCTCCGTGCCTCGAAGAGTACGTTAAACAGTCGATCCGGGAGTCATACGAATACCTATGACAGTCGTTACGGATAGTCAGAAGCCCGAAAATCTGATAGCAACTGGATTGCGGAGGTCTGATGGCAGTCGATCCGTGTAAAATTTAGCCACATCTGGTTAGAATGGAAGCTGACCCCAGCATAGTTGGGAAGAGGCTGGGCAGAACGATCTTAATATTGTCTCTACTAAAAAAAATACAACAAAAATACAGATAGACGGAGTCGCGCTCATGATCTAGTATACAAACAAATTATTCTCGAACAAATAAGAACATCAATAACAAAATGAAATGGAGTTTCCAACTCAATAGCCGTGTTATAAAGGCAGCGCTCAAATGCTTACAATATTATATATAATATAATATTAATATCAGTGTTTCAATCATTTGAGGCATCCTATCGCGTGCAGTCAATCAGAATATTGAATTGATAGAAATTTCTACTTAATTAAATACTGTTGTGTATGTGTATGTACCTACCTAAACATTAATGTTATACTAGCGACCTGCCCCGGCTTCGCACGGGTGCAATGTAGATATTAATGTGGGGCATATAAATCTACCTCTTGAATCACTCTATCTATTAAAAAAACCGCATCAAAATCCGTTGCGTAGTTTTAAAGATCTAAGCATACATAGGGACAGACAGACAGCGGAGCGACTTTGTTTTACATATGTATACTATGTAAAGAAGACTAGCTGTGTCCTAACGGCTCCGCCCGCGTAAGAAGTTTTATTCCAGTAACAAATATAGCCTATGTTACTCAGTGATAATGTAGCTTTCTAACGGCAAAAGAATTTTTGAAATCGGTCCAGTAGTTTTTAAGTTTATTCGTTACATACAAAAATACAAATCTTTCCTCTTTATAATATTAGTATAGAGTATAGATGTAACAGCTAGTTCACACAGAAACTGTTTACAGGATCCGTTTTTATTTTGGTGATGGCGCCTGTAGTTATATGAGCGAGTTCATGTGAACTTCTATGTACAAGACAGTATTCCAAATCCAGTAAAAAATACTGGATCCGTTATTATCGTATCCTGTCTGTCAGATGCGATGCCGCTGCAATTTGTTTAACTGATCCGTCGGCACAAATGTGAATAACTGATCTAGTAGCAACAGATCCGTTAAAACGGATCCTGTAAAATAGATCCGCTGTGTGAACGGGCGGTAACTGCCTGATTGGTCTAGTGGTGGCAAGCACGACTGCTAATCATGAGGTCCTGGGTTCGATCTCCAGATCGGACAAAGTGTATTTAGTGTTTTCGTGTGGAATTCCTCAGTAACAGCCCGGAGTTTGGATTTGTGCTCGGCTGATGGTAATAGGCTCGCCCCCTATTACATGGGCAAAATGAGGGTGTTGGGGCATTCTTCGAAAAATATTAACAAAAATTGAGAATGTCATTAGCATCATCCCAAAGTTAAGAATGCAGATGTTTAATACTATAATTATGATAATGAAAACTCAAACTATACCGCTGCCGTCAAGCAATAAGACAAGAATATAAACACTCTGACAATACTATAACGTTAACAACCCGGGAGAAGAATGATTTGTTAAAATAATGTTTAAAAATTTAGAATATTCACCCTGTTACTTTACATCTCTGCTCAACCCTTCGGGGAATACAAGCGTGATGTGTTATGTTATGTTGGCAAACCAGCTGATGCGAAAAGCCCACCAGATGAAAAGTGATAACTGCCGCCTAAATAAACCTACAATACCATGAGGATTGCTGATACGTTACCAATCTTAGAGACATAAACATAACATCACGCCTGTATTCCCCGAAGGGTTGGGTAGAGGTGTATAGTAACACCGTCATTTCGCCGTTATGTTTAAGTTCCATGTAATAGGGCGCGAGCCTATTGCCATCAACGGCACAAACCCAATGTTCACGACACATTTTGACGACACGTTTGGTGCAGTGGCTGAGCGATCGGCTTCTGCGCTACGGGTTGTGGGTTCGATTCCCGCACGGTACCAATATTTGTATGGACTACAGATAGTTGTTCCGGGTCTGGATGTTTGTGCGTGTCAAGATTTGTGTCTGTACACGCACCCACGATAGGAGAAAACCTAGTGTGGGGCAACGTTTTAAAAAAATTAAATAGGGATGCTACTGAAGAATTCCACACGGAAAAACCCAATAACACTGCCCGACCTGGGGATCGAACCCAGGACCTCACGATCAGCAGTCGCGCTTGCCATCACTAAACCAACGAGGCAATTAGTTATCTTAAAGACAAAGTTAGAAAATATCATGTGCCTGTAATTTCACCGGCACCCATACCCTTCAAACCGGAACAGCAATGCTGCTTCAGCTCAAACATCGCTACGCTAATTACGAGCTGAAAAACAGACGAACGAAAAGGCATTTCAATTGTTTTATTTTGCCTAATTTTTTTTTTTAGTCGCCTCACTCGTTAGACAAAGAACAACATTTTCATAGCTTATTCATGAAATTAATATTAATAGTAAACAAATGTTTAATTGTGTAACATGCTGAACTGTGATACATGATTTTACGCGGTATTAATAAAATAAATACGTAAAAAAAAAAAAACCGACTGCAAATAAAATTATTTAAAAAGTAATGCACTAAAAAGACTGAAACAAGATTGAGAACAGAAAACAAAATTAAAGTAAACTATAAACGAAGTAAATCCTTCTTCTGCTTAACAGTCTATACTATGAGCTGAAAGCCTAAGTTAAATACCTGCATTAAGTTTAGTAACAAGCGGACCAATTAATTTTCTTTCGGTTTATAATTTGCAAAATAATAGAGTAATATGAAATCAATTATAATCCTTTTGCTAACTTTTATTAAACTTTTGTTTTTTTTTTAACGTTACCCCATCTTTTTTTATCCTGTATCGTGAGTGCGTTTACAGACACAAATTTTTACATGCACAAACGCCCAGACACGGTACAACTATTTGTAGACTATACAAATATTTGATGGTGCGGGAATCGAAACCACGACTCGTAGCGCAGAAGCCGATCGCTCAGCCACTGCACCAAACGTGTCGTCCATTTAACTAGGGTATTAAAATTAGGTACCAGTTATATTTTAAGATTCTATCAGCAGAACAAATATTCATAGTTTTATTAGTAGGACCGTATTCATAGTTTTAACGCGTAGGCTCAAAGTCAGAAAAAAGTGCTTTTAATTTCGGCTTGCTTCTTCTCTGGTGTTATCACGAGGTAAATGTGAATGCCGTGGTGAAGAGATTAGTCAGCCAACAAAGTCGTCTTGCTGAAATAAATTGATACTGTAAAAGTTATAAAAACAAACTTAATACTTAATAACAGAAACATTAATATCTCGTGACACATTACGAACCGCGCGGATCATACGATTTGTGAGGTTAAGCTGCTCTTACCGCTGTCAGTCTGTAGATGGGTGGCCGTTCGTTACATACTGAGACACCTCCGTGCCTCGGAGAGCACGTTAAACCGTCGGTCCCGAGTGTCATACGAATACTTGTGTCAGTCGTTACGCAAAGTCAGAAGGCCGAAAGTCTGACAACTGGTCTGCCCTTAAATATCGGCATTTCCCAGTAACTGGATTGCGGAGGTCTGATGGTAGTCGCTCCGTGTAAAATACTGGTATTCAGCCGCACTTGGTTAGACTGGAAGCTGACCCCAACACAGTTGAAAAAAACCTAGGTGGAACAGAAACATCGAAATGTTTTATTTACTAACAATACGTTCCACAAAAACTTTTTTTTAATAAACAATATCTGCATTTTATTTATAACGTAGATATCTCCATGGAAACTAAATTGCCAGCACGACAGCAACATATTTCAACCAAAGCTATATGAAAGTAATGATCAATATGTATACATTCGTTACATATTTTCGATACATCGAAATTCTACGTATCGATACACGATTAAATCATTCGATTTTGAATCGATTATGTATTCGAGTCACAGCTCGGCTGCCCATTCCGATTCTAATCAACAACGGCCCGATTCAAATTTCAATTTCGAATTTCGAATCAATATGTGCTGCAAGTACTTTATAGGCTTATGTTACGCTTTCGGAGTCGTCAATGGGTTGGCGTATGTACGAGTATTTAGTACTGTGTAACTCCGACAAAGAAGGAACTAATCTATTTTCCAGAAGGGTCAAAGCGATCAACAGATTGTGTCAAGAGCATGGGCAGCAGAATTCTCCTCCGCTTGGAGAAGACGAAGGGTTATTACCGACTAACACCACCGCGGTGTTGCTCCTACTACCTTCGTCCGAGCTCACCACCCCCCGGCAGGGTCCAGGCGTTCAGCTCGCCACATGACGGTGAGCCCTTTCCGCCTTTGCGGCTTAGAGAGTCAGCCGCACTATTCACTCGCTCGGGTCTGCATCTGTTCAGGCGACGGGCTACCCCAAATCCGCCACAGGGAAGAACATGACCTATAGAGTCAGTTAAAAGGTTTCCCGAAGCATTTCCGCTTGCAAAAAAAAATATTTTCATAGAAACATTGATATAATATGTACTTACGTACTCGATGCGCTGTTAACAAGAACAAAATGGTATCAACGAGTTGTGGTTCCGGAACCACAGTGTCATAGAACTTGACAGCTGTCTAATGGTAGTTTGAACCCTTAGATTATATACCTCTAGATGTTGCCATGAATACAGTGGGAAGTGTGGAAGTGAGAAGCATATATACAAAATAAGTAAGAAAACTGAGACAAAGCATCAAAGCATATGTTGTCTCACTAGCTTTTGCCCACAGCTTCGCTTGTGTGATTTTTTTTCACCCGCTTAGGGGAGAAATTTTGAAAAATCCTTCCTTAGTGGATGCCTACGTTATAAAAGGTACCCGCTGCCAAAATTTAAGGTTTATTAATTTCCAATTGATGTTAGCCAACTCTGCTCCCATTTTTAAAAATGGACACAGACAAATTTATAAATGTAAAAAAATGTGGAAAACAATACACACTAAATTAAACTTATAAGACAAACTAAAAGAAAACTATGAGAAATAACTTTCTTCCTCTTTTTAACCCCGTTAGGGGATGAATTTCAATAAAATACGAAACACGTCTTCCATCAATTCTGTCAAAAAAGGATTATGCAAAATTTGAAGTAGATTGGACCAAGGAATCATGTTGTCCCATACAAACTTTGCCCGCCTTTTTCACCCCCTTAGGTGTAGAATTTCGGAAAATCCTTTCTTATCGGATGCCTACGCCATACAAAGAACACACCCTCCAAGTTTCAGGTCTCTACGATCAGCAGTTTAGGCTATGCGTTGATCCGTCAGTCAGTCATTCAGGACAAAGCATTTTATATGTATAGATAAATGACGTGCCATTTTTTCGCTTGATGGCGAACTTTATAACGTTAGCCAATTAGCCAACTCCCTGTCACAAACCGTCGGTTTCCCCGTATTCTTGTATTTATGAGAAATAGACTCCATTAGTTAAGTGTTAAGTGTATATTGTATGCTCTACGATATGAGGATGATGTATTTTTTGTTTTATATTGCTGTCTCATGAGCGGGCACGCGGTGGGTCTATCTAGAGATATATAATCCAAGTTTGAACCTTATTGCGTCAATGCATTGGGCACATGTTGCCTATACGAGATAGCGTGTTTATTTATTTCAACGTTGTTGCAACGAAAGTAGAAATAAATAAAAAAATTGTAAACACTTTTATATAAATAACACAATAACGAGAAGCACCCACTTAGCCTAAGTGCCGTATTATGTTACAATAAAATTATTTTTAATTCTCCAGAGAATATTTATGTAAGAAGTGACGGCTCGTTAATTTGTGTAAATTAATGGTTTTCTCATTACCCTGATGGGCTGAGGATCAGTAAATAATGGATAATCTAGAGACTAGAGAATCTTTGTTTTAGTTCAATGTTTTGTATTAATTACTTTTATAATAAATTTTCGTAATTTAATATTGTGTTGTGAACAATAGGTTTGTATTCAAAGTAATGTTCTATTCGGGCTATTTATTCATCGGAATAACAGAGATGCGTGCCTTGGGTTGGATCTCGAGACCTATGACTTGGCAGTCCGGCGCGACGGTCACACTACTAGGCTATCACTGCTTACACCGACTCTGAAAAGATCTTATATTGAAACGTCTGATCCGATTTAGATCAAACATAGCCTATAACCATCTCGATTAAACTGACTTTCTAACACAAAAAACCGCATTGAAATCGGTTAATCCATTTGGGCACTACGACGCGGCGACGCCACGAACATAGGCTTTAAACTTATGACACCCCTCTTTTTTTGACAGGACTAAAAATAACATATTTAACTGATTAACAGAATTGCAATAAAGGCATCCAATTTTATCTGTATTCATTAAAAACCTCCGCAGATCAGCAGCGAATATTACAGTTCCGAAAACAAATATTACAAAAACGACATCATCAAAAGTGCATTAAAAATTCTCTCGCTCACCACCACTTGTAATTGGTACCGCAAAAATTCCGACCGCGGGGAGGTAAAACAGCTTATGTAGCTTGCCCGGCTCGTCGGCAGGATTCAATTAATGTCCTGGTAATGAGCGTCCTGGCTGGCTGCCAGCTCTTGACTCCTAAAGATCTTTCTCCTTTTTTTTAGATTTTTCAGTTGTTACGCTGTAATCACTTCTTTGTTCTATTAAGTTGAAAGTTTCGGAACGAAACACACAGCTCGGGAATTTTAAGCAAGCTAAAATAGCAGGTTTTTGCGAAATGTTTTCTGTTTAGTATTCTAAACGTAGGTTAACCTAGTTAACCTCGGTGGGGTGAACTTAAAACACCAATGTACATCATCCGCTTGAGCTGGATTTAGAAGTATATTCGATTTTCGCGGATTTGTCGGTCGGGTGGCTGCGGTGCGAGGTATCGACCGCTAGAGTACTCTAAAATAAGGTAAAGTCGCTTGGAAAAGCCAAAATGATGCATATTTTCAAAAGATTTAGTATTTTGACGGCCTTGTTGGTCTAGTGGTCGCCAGCGCGACTGCTGAGCATAGGACCCTGGGTTCGATTCCCAGGTCGGGCAAAGTGTTATTGGACTCTTCCATTAGGAATTTCTCAGTAGCAGCCTGGAGCCTGGATTACTATATGGGGCTTAAACATAATTGGAGAAACGAGGATGTACTAAAAAACACCTCTGACAAACCCTATAATATAAGGCGTGATGTTATGTTATTTTCAAAAGATTGTGCATTAAGAGCATGTTTCACAATCGTCGGATAACTAATAATGGTAATCTAAAACGATAATCTGGAAAATAAATATGACTGTTTGGCAGAACCTTCAAACCGCCATAATTTATCTTTCAGTTAAGAGTTAACCGACAATTGTGAAACAAGCCCTAAGTTATGAAATGTATGCGTCATTCTTGTTAGGTAATCAAAACCCATTATTTTCAGTTCCTTATTTAAAAGTTCTAACCTCCGCATTCAAAGTCATAAATAAAATATGAACTAACGTTTGCTTAAGAGTTTTCAGTATATCTTGACAGGCGGCTATTCTTAAGTAATTGTTAGTTAATGGCCCATTAACCGTCATGAGTGCGGCAGTAATTAATCACCAGTTAACTGTCTTAACAGCAGTGATAGCCTAGTGGTGTGACCGGCAGACTGCGTATTGTATAATTATCACTTGCTTAAAAACGGTGAAGGAAAACATCGTGAGTAAACCGGCGGCATGCCTGAGAGATATTTCTCGAGGGCATGTGAAGCTAAGTCAGAGGCCCATGGGCGGTATAAACTTTGACACCAGGTTACTCACTAACCACTCGAAAAGAAGAAGAAGAACTTTCTTAACCCAAGAACTCCAAGAATTCCTATTATAATTCCCAAATCTTGATCTCATTGATGCACTAGCAATAATTTCTTCCTATTGTCACAATATCCTATGATACCAAATTGTTCTTCATCACAAATCTAAACGACTCCATTTCCGAGCTAACATAATTACGTGTGCTCGTCTAGTAACAATAGCTTTCATCTAACTATCGCAAGCAATTACTGTAGGTGTCTCCCGATGCTGTGGTCTGGTCGACACACGGTGATAGGAGGAGCGGGCGGAGTACCTACATTTATTATTGTAGCGATTGAGCACTGCTCCGAATCTGAATCTGAAAATTCGGTTCGAACTACAGTCAGCGACAGGTCAACATGGCAATTTTCTAGTCATTTTCAATACACAACTATAAGCAACAACGTGAGCGAGATCGAAATCGATAAACGCGGTCGATACTGACTCGTGCAACGCTAAGACAGATGGCGCGGGCGCTGCGCGGGTGTGGGGGGCGCACCCCGGGGTCCACGACTCACCTCATACCCGATTGCCATGTCGACCTGACGACCTGACGACTATAGCTATAGTGTAACACTTATGTGGCGGCATCTATCACGCCACATGCGAACTATCCTGCATCGCGGTATCAAGATTTGACACGGAGTTAGCATATATACAAGTTCTCAACATTAATCGTTGGGCAGTGGCCCGCCAGACACAAGACTCTGCCTGGTAGGAGGATCCTCCTTTTCGTAGGCGGAACACCATAATATATCTCGTTCCCCTACATTGGTGACCCCGACGTGATCGTCACAGACAATGTTTCCTCATTGGTGACGATTACTAACGCAACCTTCGCAGCCTATGTGAACATCGGCAGCAACATCAGCACTCCCTTCTACTCAGCATTCAAGCAAGCAGCAAGTCACACAGCCAGCCAGCATACAACATGGCACAGCACGCTGCAAATTCGACCGGTCAACTAGCAGAGGCACATCTCTCCTGGTCGACGCCAGCAGCCAGCCACTTCTCACCGCTCACAGTTCCGACTCACCGTGAACGACGCGGCACCCGGTTCCGACTCACTGGAACCCTCACCTGGCCCTGGCAAGCATCTCAACATGCAACAACTTGCTGACTCATCACTACAATCGACCTCCGGTCTTGGGGGGGAGTGATGTGGCAGCATCTATCACGCCACATGCGAACTATCCCGCATCGCGGTATCAAGATTTGACACGGAGTTAGCATATATACAAGTTCTCAACATTAACCGTTGGGCAGTGCCCGCCAGGCACAAGACTCTGCCTGGTAGGAGGATCCTCCTTTTCGTAGGCGGAACACCATATCTCGTTCCCCTACACTTATATAGGGTATAGGGTGGCTTTAGGAGTCAACCCTCGACTAGCATGTGCACATAAAATTTAGCAGGCGTGTACTTACGGGAGGATAAAGAATAACACTTGTAACCGTACACTATATATATTTAATTATGAATTTACAAAGAGTACAAAGAGAACAACAGGGCTGGTTCGTACAATGCAAGGAGTCCAGGTCTTCTTCAGCAGGTGTGGCACTTATCTGGGTAACTGCAGCGGCGCGAGAGAGGGCCGATCTGCAGTGCGCCCGACCTTTTATAGCCCCGGACCCCCGCCAGTCAGCCACCACCCGTCACAATAGTAGTATTTAATTTGTATGAATGCTCGTGTACTGCCTCCAATCCGAACTTCATAGTATTACAGCAAGTTTTTTCGATTTTTTTTTTAAGAGTTCGGATCGCACGCATTGCAGAACCGCTCTTAAGCTGTAAAGGAAGGAAAGAATAGAATCAAAACAATATAGATCAATATGTATAGATCAATATATATAGATCAATATATATAGATCAATCAGGTATTCGGGCCCGTTTTAGGTTCAAACACAATTATTCATTTCCAAGCACCTACCCGCTATTCAACTTTAACCTGCAAACTACGGTGAGGACCGCCATAAACAATTCTCTGCATGATACATTCTTTTGCGGTTTGTTGTAGCATCAAGTCCTAGTACTATGCGTGCCAAATAAGAATAGGATCGCGCTTGCTACAACTTCACACGATAGCTGTCAAATTGGTACTGCTAGCAAAAAAATACTATGAAAAAAAAATGTTATATTTTTTTATTCATAGATTTAATTCTTATTTACATTCATTTTTATAAAATGTTATTTATTGAATTCCATAAATTGATAATTTTGGATAATTTAATAATATTTAAAAACAGTATTCATTAAAGAAATGAATCAATACATATAGATAACTACACGAAATGCTACTGGTCACCCTAATATGTCGCCATAATAATAATATAATTGCTGTGTAATTAATTTGGCGTAAAATTGATAAGAAATACCAAAAAAGTGAACAAAAATAATTAAACTGAATATAATTTCTTTATTTACTTTTTTGCACACCTTACACTTTGGCAATGAAGTTCACGAGTATTGCGGAACAAAATGGCGTCTTGACAGTGCTATTCTTATTTGGCACGCATAGTATATTTGTCTAGTTATCGCTTCGTCTATCACTAAGGTAGGGGTGTAACGCAGTGCGTCGCGTTCTCCAGTGCGATATGTCTCATTGTAACTCGCGACAGAACAGCAATGCATAATGAAACTGCTAAATTTAAACGTAATAGTATACACGTATATCCATGGATGGAAAGTTTGCGAGAATTTTAATTATTTTATCTACACCATAATATTTTTGATGTACATGTTTATACATTTTGGGACCCAGTGCATAATATCAGCATGCACATGGGGTCACCCGCGCGACAGCGCAACGAGTATTCCCAAGGAGGGTTGATGTCAGACAGGCGGCCAGTCATAGTTAAAACAATAAGCCAAAACCTCTAACAACATGGATTTATGAAATACAATGTTGTGCTGACCCCACCTAGTGTGGGATAAGGGCAGGAAGAAGAAGAAGAATATGTTTAATGTACTTGTTTATAGGATATTCTCGTAATCATTCTAGTATTTGAAAGGAGTATGCTTTGTAAAGAGTGGTTTGGTCATGTTGAGAGAATGAGTGAACAAAAGGAATTTATAAGGCGGATGTCAGTGGAAACGCCTTTAGAGGACGCCCTGCTAAGACATACATCGATGTTATTGGTAATGTTCTTCACAAAGGACAGCTGCATAGTACTCTCAACCAGCGTGCGTGTATGACAAGATGTATGAATGTGGACGAAGCGAAATGAGTATGTAAGGATTGTACAATGGAACGTCACATGCTACATACCATGTGACGTTCTATAGTTGCTGCCTACACTCATAGGAAAAAGGCGTGAGTTTATGTATGTATGTATTCTAGTATTTTTCTAGTCTCCCGTTAAGTTTCCTACTATTAACTATAATTATTATTGCTTTCTTAATTCATTTGTTTGCATAAAATAAAACAATATTAAACAGACTAACAGTAAGACCATGCAAAGCGCAACATAATTTTGTCGTCGCATTATCTCGTCTCAACCCGAAATAATGTGACCACAAAATTATGTCGCGCTGCGCATGTTAGGCTTTCAAGGCAGTTAATAGACAACGACCGTCAATAAGAGTTCTTGGTTAGCCCCCTGATAGCAATACAAACAAAACTCTGTTTCGAATTTCAGGATTAATACCAGACATTCTCTCACGCTATAAGGAAAACGCTCCCATAAGAAAAGTACTAATTCAACTAATAAAAATAACAATAAAAAACAATTGCCGAACTTATTTACAATTAAAAATAAAACAGTTTCTTACTAATACTGCTCTTGGGAACACAATTCTTCACAACTTAAATTTCTCCTTGAGGAACAGTTTGCAAAAGTTGAGTAAAAATATGAAAAATATCATTGTTAATCCTAAAGTTGGGGTATATCGCTCAGGGGACTGATAGGGGTTGAATGAACAAGTTTGGAGGTATAAGTATTATCTGTGGACGTGGACTCAAGTATGTCATTAAATGTTTGGAAGTTACGGTAGTCAGTTATTGTGCTCGCGAGATAAGTGACGGCTTTTATGACGCGGGAGTTTTTATGACGTATGCTTGGTACTTGTATCATTGTGTCATGTAACTGTGAATAAGATTGTGTAATTACGTCTTTTTTACATGTGTTTATTTAATTATAAGTGTTAAAACAGTTTAATACACAGTGTTAATACGACATTTAGGTACTTAAACACTGTTTTAAACTTTCAAGGTTTTTAAATATACTTAAAACTTATTGATACCGTGAGTGTATTTTGCCGTGACTTTCAATCGAGTGGAGTTCCAGTAGTGAGCGTAGTAAAAGACTAAGAAAGAGGGTAGACAGATTTATCTGCTCTTAATTATTTTATATTAAGTTTTCATCCACCCGCATTCTCCAGTTTACCCGCGATCATGGCGCTTGCAACAGCGTCGAAATATCGGGAACTCAAATCAAACTATAATCACGGAAGTTATCCCGTAAGTTAATGTTTAAGTACATTTAGGTACTTATTTACAAATGATTATTGAATAAAAATCTATGCGAGTGACATTATAATTCAAAATGGCCGCCGATACGCCAGCTGGCGAGAACGGCAATTACTGAATAAATAATCCCTTAAAAAACTTTAAAGTTAAACAGTTTTATCTTGCAGTACCCCTGCAGCATCAGAATTTGAAGATTGAAGGTTGAAATTATTATAATATATAATGTTGTATTGTCGTGGAAATTTAATTTATGTACGAAGTTTCAGGTGAATCGGTTAAGCAGAAGTAGTTGAAAAATCTTCGCAAAATCTGTATTAAACAAAGTGAAGCTAATTAAAATCGTTTTCGAAATATTTTCTTTTTATCAAAGTCAAAGTATTTATTTCAATTAGGCACATAAAAGGCACTTTTGAACGTAAAAACTAACAAAAAAATACCCAGAAGTGATTCTAGTCGCCCCTTCCAAAAGGTAGTTTCGTATGGAGAAGAATGGGCAAGAAACTCCACCGTTACTCTT
The DNA here is from genome assembly GCA_910594945.2 of Amphipyra berbera. Lineage (NCBI taxonomy): Eukaryota > Metazoa > Arthropoda > Insecta > Lepidoptera > Noctuidae > Amphipyra > Amphipyra berbera. Next base: position 18,250,144 of record OU343125.1, on the reverse strand, counting down.
TTAAAATGTCTTACTATATTTTGTATAGGTACATTAATTATACAATTATATGTGAAGACGATGCACCTAGAATAAAATTTCTATAGGTACCACAATAGGTAAAATTAATTAAAAATGAAGCAATGTCAAATTAATTATGTGACAGATATATGGTGCTCACATATTTACAAACATTGCAAAAGTATACGTTTTCCCAAACATTTTAAAGTAATAGGTCAGTGTGTGAGTTAAGGTACCTACTCATAGAATCTAAAATAAATGGCTTTAAAAAAATAAGTTATACAATTAAAATAGCAACCAGTTTTATTTTGTCTAGACTCTAGATTGTCCTATTTATCTACACACCCGCAACCACTATTTAAGTACCTCTATCAGTGTAGGTATCTTTAAAGGCGACAAAGTATAAGATAACAGGTAATATAACATTAACTTTATAATTATATCGTATCATCTATGCAGGAAGCTGAACAAGACAGAAGTTGAGGCAGTCCCTGAGCTGTCTCAATTAAGTGGAGTTTCAAACTACACCCACCTCATATAATAATACTGGTAAGAGTTAATTATAATCTATGTGACATAGCTATAAATTATTAGGTATTATAAATTACTACACATGTTCAGTGCCAAGACTGTAGACAATACAATAACTTGTCGAAATCACATGATATTGGCAACTCCGAGTCTTTATCAAAAAATAACAATAATTAAAATATTTAAATTTTAATTTGTACCTGAACTTTGTCTTTGTTTAACTTTAAATTGTGCTTGCTGTGGCCTGCTATAATTGAAGGAGTAGGTACTCTGACATAAGGCTCATTCTGTTTTAAATTTTTGAGATTTTCTGTGTAGGTATATCCTTTGTTGAAGGTCCCTAATAAAGAAATAAATAAATATAGTAATCTAATATGAACGTTGACATGTTTTGCACCTCGGCAAACTTCGTGTTTCCGAATTTATAAGAATTATGCGATTCCTTCTTTGTATCTTTATATAATGGTTTCGTCATTTTTGTATCTATTTCGGGTAGTTCGCTTAATTGGTCGCATAATTCGTACAAATTCGGAAACACGAAGATTGCTGAAGCGCATAACTTATTTCGGTGAAATTTTGACAACCTTTGTGTAGGATATCTGTCAAAACGTGTTTAGTCTTCAGATAAGGTTATCTAACGTTAATAAAATCGGCCCTTAATAGCATAATCAATTAGTAGGTTTTTTTTTACTAATTACGAACGGTAAAATTATATTCCAATTAGATGGAATGGCATTATGAACTAATAACCTCAAACCTGCTGTCTATTTTTATTTTGTTGCGGAACAGAACGTTTATTATCATAGAAATTCAAACGATATTAAACAGTAGAACTTCACGATTACCAAGTTTTGAAACTGATTTTATTTTTATTTTGAGAATAACGCCGGGTTCACACTAGACTTACGTGTCGTGTCGTGAACTTGTGACGCATCAGAACGTGCATCTGACGGTATCGGATTCATAACATACGTAACATCACGCCTGTATTCCCCGAAGGGTTGGGCAGAGGTGTATAGTAACACCCTCATTTCGCCGTTATGTTTAAGTCCCATGTAATAGAAGGCGAGCCTATTGCCATAAACCGGGCACAAATCCAAACTCCGGACTACTAATGAGAAATTCCACACGAAAAAACCCAATAATAACACTTTGCCCAACTTTTTTTTTATCCTGGGAAATGTCCTCATGGATGTCGATGTCGCTCAAGTGACACCGCAACCTACTTGGCCGCTACATCGAGGGCTACCCGGCAATGCCCCGACGAGCGGCCCCTCCTCGGGATCCTCTTCGCTTCATCGTGGGCCTTCACTCCACGGCTACTGAGCCACCCCGCAACGATAATGTGGGAACCCACCAAGAGGGACTTTGCCCGACCTGGTGATCGAAACCAGGACGTCACGATCAGTAGTCGCGGTTGCCACAACTAGACCGACGAGGCAGTTATTTTTATTTTTATTCTGAGAATAAGGCATAACCCTCACAGGCGGTTATTGTTTTGATATTATTCATATTATTTATCGTTACATACCTACGTTAAGTTGTATACTTGTCAACTTTTACAAGTAACTTGGGAAAATCCACTAAGTAATAAAGTAGTATAAATAAGTAATAAGTTATTTACCAAAGTTATTTCCTGCTTCGAATATTTCCGCCATCTTCTCATTCCCAGATAACGAACGCAATATTCGAAATCTCGTGTTGCCAATATAAAAAAAAAATGTTGCAATTTAATTGAACATTCGAGAGCAACACTGGTGCGGAAATAATAGAAATAATCAAGGCTTCTCTCGAAGTGTTCCCGCTCTGTATGCAAATAAGCAATCCGCCACGGGCAAGGGAACTCTGACTAATTCTCAGAAAACAGCGTTTTCTGAACAAAGATTAAGTTAAACTAGAGCAGGGGTGGCCAACCAGTCGATCGCGGCTAGTCGATCATGGCAAGGCAAAGAAAAATATAAGTTTAATATAAGTTGAATGAAGAGGTACTGATTATGTAATTGGTAGACCGCACAGAGTCTACTCAGTAAACAGTAGATCTTGGGTCGAATCAAGTTGACCACCCCTGAACTAGAGGGTATATTGAACTGAATATAGGAATTTCTCAGTAGCAGCCCGGAGCCTGGATTTGTGCCCGGTTAATGGCAATAGGCTCGCCCCCTATTACATGGGACTTAAACATAACTGGCGAAACGAGGGTATTACACAACTTAGGGTATTAACTAATTAATACGCCTCTGCCGAGCCCTTCGGGGAATATAAGGCGTTATGTTATGTTTATGGTATATTGAACTTGCAGTACGGCCAATTTATCGTGAGCGCTCTGAATATCGTGCGGGTGGTTGCAGAATAGATTTTAGCAATAAAATAGCTTTTAGTTAACATTTAAATACTACGATCTTAGGATTGGCTATTAGGTACCTAAGTAAAGTTTATTTAATAGTTTTTACAGTTACTGTTTTCTTCACGACTGTACATGCGCGAAAGTTCGCAAAGCCTGGATTCAGAGTGACCACGACTCGTCGCCCGAATTGTATGTAGTTATATGTTGGAGAATAAATCATTTATAAGATATAGGAGGGTAAAGAAAGAAAGAAAGAAAATTATTTATTCTGGACTCACACAGGCAGTTACAGAAACAAAAACAATATTTACAAAAAAAAAGAAAGGATAATAATTTAGACTACCTGCACGAGGCCAAAAAGGGCTCCTATCTCAGTATAATGCTGCGACATTACAAAAAAAACAAAATGTCGCGACGCTGGTTCTCAGATAGGACCAGATAGATAGGTAGGTTAGATAGGTCAAAATGAATCAATTACACCGATAATTCAGTCCTCATTAAGCTGTCTCCCTCCCAGTCCTCCCGCCCGCAACGCCCTAAGCTGAGGTCCGAGTCCTATAAAGGGTAGCTTTTACTGCTGTTGTTGCTAGTAGTCATGATGTCAGTAGTAGTAGTAGTTAGCTTAGGTTTAGTATTTTACTCGACCCCATTGGTTGGAGATCCCTCAGGTCTCGCCAATAATGCCCGGTTACGCAGAAACGGTCCGCAAGACCATCTACAAGCAGTCGAATGAAAAAAAAAGAAAAGATGAATCAACGTACCCGACTGCTTCAGAAGTCTGACGTATATAATCTGACTAGCTTGTCCTTCTTATATTCTTGATCTTGTGTGAATTATATTGTGACTTAGGTCATGTAACTAACAACTAACCCAAATACAACTACTCTCAGTGTTGGAGAGTCTGTGTTGGTTCCATTTACCAAATACCTGCTTTTCTCCTGATAAGCAGACACTGGTCATAACTATAATGCTATACAGTAATACCCCGGACTTACGCGATAGGTGGGACAAAAGATAGCCGTGTAAGTCCAATTCGCGTAAGTCGGGGTTCAACCTTGCATATAAATACGTATAAAGTTTGTGTCATAAACCGAATTTGCACTGCGTACGTAATGTTTTACGGAATTGGAATTGTTATTCCACACGGAACACGTTCGAACTTGTCGTAAACCGAACACGTCGATGCGCGCGATGATCAAATAGAAAAACCGCGTATCTCCAAATTCGCGTAACACGGGATACCGTAAGTCGGGGTATTACTGTACTCACTTCTATCCAATTCTATAACCGTGTCTGCGACATATACATGCATTCACTATTAAACAAAGATTCGAACACAAGTTGCAGACGGTTTTTGAAATAACAAAAATTCTAGAACAAAAATTCTCGGAGCGAGGATAGTGACAAAAAGTGTATGATTGTGCTATACTTTACCGATCCATCAACCAGTTTCAAGGTTTGCTCTTTGTTGTGTTACGTACTGTAGATGTTCTACCTAGCCTTTTCTAAACTATGTTGCGGTCAGCATCCAGTCAAACCAAATACGGCTGAATACCAGTATTTTACACAGAGCGACGTCATACCAGTTGTCAGATTTTCAGGCTTCTGACTTTGCGTAATGACTGTCATGGGTATTCGTATGGGACCCGGGACCGACGGTTTATCGGGCTCTCTCGGCACGGAAGGGTCTTGATGCGTAACGGGCGGTCAATCCATGGACTGACCGGATCTGCGCGGTTGGTATTTAGCCACGAGCCCCTCCTTCTGTATGACGAACTGTAGATACGAGTGTTAAACTGAGTCTTCAAATCCTCACAGAGACTCATTTGTTTAGGCACAATACTCACACTCTTCTTTCGCCGTTCTGTACTCTTGTGCTTAATCTTTGCCACTGTCTGCACGAGGTAAACACTATGAGATCACTCGCGTTAAAATAAAACCACTATCACTTTACGTGACACAAATAACAACTCGTTTACTTTAACTAACTTGAGGTACTGGTACCGCCTGTTGGGTACATTTTATTTCTTGGAATAATTAAAGTGGAGGGACAAATCTTGAATAAACTCTACGGCATTTGCAGGAAATGTTAATGAGATTTCAAATATGTGTGTGTGTGTTTTAAATTAACCTGTAATTACATTTCTGTTTAACTTATTCGATGTTTGATATTATAATTACATACATAACATCACGCCTGTATTCCCCGAAGGGTTAGGCAGAGGTGTATAGTAACACCCTCATTTCGCCGTTGTGTTTAAATGCCATGTAATAAGGGGCGAGCCTATTGTCATCAACCGGGCATAAATCCAAACTCCAGGCTGCTACTGAGGAATTCAATACAATAATTCAATCGAACCCAGGACCTCACGATCAGCAGTCGCGCTTGCCACCACTAGACCAATGAGGCAGTTTATCTATACTAATATTAAAAGAGGAAAGATTTGTATTTTTGTATATTTGTATGTAACGAATAAACTTAAAAACTACTGGACCGATTTCAAAAATTCTTTTGCTGTTAGAAAGCTACATTATCACTGTGTAACATAGGCTACGGGCGGAGCCGTGAGGACACAGCTAGTAATATTATAATTGTATAGTCAACATAACCTTTTCTCACACATTTTGGAGATTTTAAACAGTTTTAATTAGCTTCACTTGGTATATTCGTTTGATTCATATCTTCTGACAGATTTTTCATGTACCGATTTTTCTTAACCGATTCTCCTGAAACTTCGCACACAAATTCAATTCCCATAACAATAGAACATTATAATAATTTCAACTTTCAAACCTGAAATCTTTATGCTGCACTACTGCAAGATAAAACCGTTTAATATAACTTATAAGTTATTTTTAAGGGATTATTTCTAAGGGATTATTTCTAAGCAGATGAATATCAGTATTTCCTGTTATGGTTTATTTTTGTATTAATAAAATACGGCAAATAACATAATTAAGATTCACATAAAAATTAAAAGATGCAAATTCAAGATTTCTTTTGGTAAATTTTTAATTCGTTCCTTTCCTATAATTAACAGAACATCGCGACTTGTATTCCCCGAACGGTTCGGCAGACGTGTTTTTTTTAGATCCCCTTTTTGCCAGTAAGTCCCATGTAATAGGACGCGAGCCTATTGCCATTAACCGGGCACAAATCCAAAATCCAAGCTGCTACTAAGAAATTCCTAATGGTAAAACCCGATAACACTGTCCGACCTGGGGATCGAACCTAGGACCTCATGATCAGCGGTCGCGCTTGCGACCACTAGACCAACAAGGTAGTCCTATAATTCTAAGCTCAAAATATAAAACGTAACATACTCAGCTCATTATTGTTCCACTGCTAGGCATGGGCGGGCCTCTTCTCAGAGTGAAAAGGATTAATAAGGACATAATCCACCACACAGAAAAAAAATACTACGTTTAAAAAACCGACTTCAAAAACTAAAAAGTATAAAATAACTTAATATAAAATTAACAGTTTCAGAAGTCGGTGCTAATCCACGCTGAACCAAATTGAAGGCACTGACTACTGAAACTGTTAATTTTATATTATGTTATTTTATACTTTTTAGTTTTTGAAGTCGGTTTTTTTAAACGTAGTTTTTTTTATATTTTCCTTTTTAGTGTCTGTAATAGGTTGTTCTGTAAACTACAGTAGGATTTTTCTAGATTACATCAGGTAGAATAATTACATCATCCAAGTAAACTAAAATGTTCATAAAAAAATAAAAATGTTCATAAAATGAAAACTACTGGGCCAAACTATTTTAAATTTTTATGGGACCAAATGGCAACTATTCCGCATCAAACAAAAGAAGAATCACGTAAATCGGATCATAAATCTCAGCATAATCGGTGTACATACATAAAAAAAAACTTATCGAATATAGAACCTCCTCCTTTTTGAAGTCGGTTAACAAAAGAAACCAGCAGAATATAAACAAACTTTTATTCATCTCGCACACCAAATAATCTGACACAATTTATTACATACATGCACAACTGTAATTTTTCACCGCAACACTCTCGGGGACCACAACCTCATAACGTCGGCTCAAGCGTGCTAATGCACCAATGTCCCAAAGCAACCAGAGCGTGTCAATAAGGAATGTGGCGGCATCTGTCACGCCAAATGAGAGCTACGCAGCACGACGATTATCTGTCAGACTACAGCGTCAAACAATGACAGCTGTCAGATGAAACGTCACAAATCCTGCATCGCGATATCAAGCTTTGACACGGAGTTAGTATACAAGGTTAGTCGGAAAGGGGGTACTAAGCCGAAAGGGTGTTAAAGTATCCATAATAAGGGATAACTTTTGTTCTACAACTTTCCCCAAAACTCGATAGTTTAAGAGAAATAGCTTTTCAAAGATTTCGTCAAAAATATGCTAACATCTATCTGTCCATAGCTATGATCAGCTGATTTTACAATTTGGGTCATATTTGGGGACACGGATTAGAAAATTAATTTTCTGAATTCATAACTAAAGCAGGAATGTTTCTTTAAAAAAAAAACTAAAATAAAAATTATCGAATTTTGAACTTTTAACACTTGCTTTAAAATAGTCATCAGTGATACTTTAAGTGGCCCCCGGTTTAGTACCCCCTTTCCGACTAACCTTGTATATACAACTTCCCACCATCAACCGTTGCGCAGTAGCCCATAAGACCCACCTGGTAGGAGGATCCCTTTTCATTAGATGAACACCGTACCTCGTTCCTCCAGAAGGAACATAATCCTCGACGTTGATGTAAAAATAGAGAAAAGGTCGCTGCATACATAAGAGCCCGTTCACACAGCGTATCCGTCGGTACTGGATGTGTTGTTCACATCTGTACTGACGGATCAGTTAAACAAATGGCAGCTGCGTCGCATCTGGCAGGCAGGATACGATAAAAATAACGGATCCAGTATTTATTACTGGATTCGGAATACTGTCGTGTAAGTGAACTCGCTCATACAACTACAGGCGCCATCACCAAAATAAAAATGGATTCGCTTAAACCGGTCCTGTAAACAGTTTCTGTGTGAACTAGCTGTATCGTGTTTTGTCCCAAACGGAACGGGACGACACTCGTCGTTTTATAGAAAACTAGCGACCCGCCCCGGCTTCGCACGGGAGCAATGTAGATACTAATGTGGGGCATATAAACCTTCCTCTTGAATCACTCTATCTATTGCTGAAAACTGCATTAAAATCCGTTGCGTAGTTTAAAAGATCTAAGCGTACAGACAGCGGGAGCGACTTTGTTTTATACTATGTAAAAAAGATAAAGATGTATATGAAAGAGGAGCATACGTCACGGGTGCACGGACGGGACGGCGACGTGTCGTCCCCGTTCCGTCCGGGTTAAAACATGTTACGTATGCAACGACCTCAAAACGACTACGACACGTTTGGTGCAGTGGCTGAGCGATTGGCTTCTGCGCTACGGATCGTGGGTTCGATTCCCACCCGGATCAAAAAAATATTATGAGCTTCAGATAGTTGTTCCGGTTTTGGGCATTTGGGAATGTGAAGGTTTGTGTGCGTAAACGCACGATACAGAAGAAACTCTAAGGCAAAATTTTAAAAAAAAGTAAGAAAATGAAGCTGTCGCGGGACTTTTGGCAGATGTGAAATATCGGTCAATATATTGTAAAAAAAAAAACTGGCCGGAACAAACCGAGGAAAGCCGACGAATTACGAAGGTCTGCACCGCCGCATTAAATTAACATAAAAAAATAAAAGTAAGAAAGAAAAGTACTTAACTGTAAAAATGTGCGAGACGCTCCATACAAAGAATAGCTAACTCCTTCCTCAGCGGTGGGAGTCAGGAATTTCGTTAAGGGAACGGGCAGTAGTGTCCTCCCGTCTGTAAATAACAACAAACTGTAATCACCAAGCCGTGTATGTCAGACGTGGTGATTATTGCAATTCCTGTTTGATCGTTCATTGAAAGATCTATGTATGAAGATAATAATGAACAGGGATAACAGTAATAAAAAAAATAAAAAGCCAAACATCACGCCTGTATTCCCCGAAGGGTTGGGCAGAGGTGTTAGCAACACCCTCATTTCACCGTTATGTTTTAAGTACCATTGTAATAGGGGGCGAGCCTATTGCCATCAACCGGGCACAAATCTAAATTCCAGGCTTTAAACACGAAAAATCCAATAACACTTTACCCGAACGGGGGATTGAACCCAGGACCTCACGATCAGCAGTCGCGCTTGACCAATAGACCAACGAAGCAATTAAAAAAAAAAAACCTTTTTTGAAACCAGAAAACAAAAACTTTTCTCAACCTTTTTTTTATCTCGGTGAAATCCTCATGGATGTCCCTCGCCCGGGGTAGGCGAGGGGATCTGCCGGACTCTTACCGGCTAAAAAACCATGGTGTTCCTCCTCGTGACCGTCGGCCGGGGTCGCGGGATTCGCCTAAGCATGCACCGCAACCCCGGCAGGTCTTGGTCCACCAATTGCTGGTGGACCTCTCCACTGTGGGGCCCCACCCCACGACCTTCTGAGAGGCGCGGGGAGCACCCCACACCATCGGCGCACCAGAACACATGGCACGCCGTGACCACCCCGGGTACCAAACAAGCACATGGGCGCCAGACTACCCCGTGTCTGCCCAGACACGGGGTAGTCCCGGGGGAGACCCGTCGCAGGGGGACCAAGGGTGCCCACCCTTGGTCCCCCTGCGATGGGTCAGGTTAGTGGCCCCGTCGCCTACCACTTTTCGGCCGCAGAGGATAGGGAGAGCGGCCAACGACATACCGACACTCCTCTCCCCCTGCGGCCCCACCGCGTCCGCCATCTGACGGTGGCAACCCCGTCAAGGCCGCGGAAGGTAGGGAGAGCGGCGCACCGCAATACCGGCACTCCTCTCCCGCCGCGGCCCACCTCAGTTGCAATGTCGCCCAGGCGACACCGCAACCTACTTGGCCGCTACGTCAAGGGCTTCCAGGCCCAAGCCCCGACAAGCAGCCCCTCCTCGGGTTCCTCTTCGCTTCACCGTGGGATCTACGCCACGGCTGCTGAGCCCCCCCGCAATGACAATGCGGGAACCCACCGGGGGTAAACTTTTCTCAACCTAATAGCACAATTTTTGAAGTACAGTTATAGGCCTAGCACGAACTCTTTATCATAAACGAATCGCTAATGTAAGCGAAGTTTGAATCGAAAATACAACTATCCTATAACATTTTTGCATATCTTTTTGCAACATGCACAATTTGTATCATACATAGATATGAATCAAGTTTTCAATTTAATAAAATATTTACAATTCAAAATTCGCTTAAATGAACGTTATGTTTACGTCAGTTACGACAGCATTCGTGCTAGGCCAACAGACCAACATGAACCCTAGCATCTAAATAAGGCCATGCCTGTACGGTCTAACTTAACTCAATGTACGTTGTAATAAAATTTGAAAAATCCTTACTTCCTTACTAATATTATAAATCCTTTAAACGTGAAAGTTTGTATGTATGGATGTTTGTTACTCTTTCACGCAAAAACCACTAAACGGATTTGGATGAGATTTGGCACACAGATAGACTATGCCCTGGATTAATACATAGGATAATTTTTATTGCGGTACATTAAGTAGTTCCCCTAGAATGCGGGGGAAACCGCGGGTAATAGTCTAGTAATACAATAATTTTGAGAATAGATAAGAACATCCCCTTAACGTAAACTAACTAACATACCGGCAGAAACTGGCAAAGAACTCACAGAAACTATTTGTTATTAGACGAAGACAAAGAGACTGTTTCTTTAAAGTAATAAAAAGTATAAGAGAACAGTAAAGAGCGTGTTTCCAGTGAACAAGAAACACTTTTTATTTTCGCTATGCTCCTTAAAGAAGCTAGACCTTTAGACCGTACTTGAAGACCTACTATTTGTTTAAGTACCTAGAGCATAAAAAGTAACAACAACAGTACTTAGGTGTGACTAAAACGTTTATCAAAAACAGCTACTTTATTTTTGATTTTTTTTATTTTGTTTTCTCTCTTATGATTTTTTTGTCTGTGTGTCTGACTGCTTTCGTGCCAAATAAACTTTCTTTCTTTCAAAAATGTGCTGTGTGAAAAAATACCGGCCAACTACGAGTCGGACTCGCGCACTAAGGGTTCCGTGCCACTACTAGTTTTCCTTCTTTTTTAACCGACTTCCAAAAAGGAGGAGGTTACTATGTTCGTCTGTATGTATTTTTTTTTTTTGTGTATGTTCATCGATATTTTCTCCATTTGTGAACCGATTTTGGTGATTCTTTTTTTAATGGATAGGGTATACTCCGAAGTTGGTCCCATTTAAATTTGGTGAAGATTTGGTGAAGAACTTCGGAGATAGACAATGGAACTCCTCAATAACGAACAGTACGCATATTGTGATGATGTGATTATGTTACTAGCAGTGTATTTAGTAGGTCCAACCAAGTTTTAATTAAGGCCACTAAAATGAAAAAAATAAAATTATTTTTTACAAAAAAATTATTAAAATAATTACCATATAAAATTAACAGTTTCAGAAGTCGGTGCCTTTAATTTGGTTTAGCGTGGATCAGCACCAACTTCTGAAACTGTTAATTTTATATGGTAATTTTTTTTTTTTGAAGTCGGTTTAAATTTTTTGTAAAAAGTAATTTTATATTATTTTTTATTTAACTATAGGGTATTCACTACAATCATACTAAGTTTCACGCTGGTATGTATTACTGTTTTTAAAATAGAGCAGAAACAAAAAACGATAAAAATTGTTGTTTGTGAGGTTTCTTGTATAGAGACTACCTTTGGGTTTAGAGATTTTTTGTTATTTATAATATTTGACATGATAAAGACGATTGTACACATATCCTGTGAAAATTTCAATTGACTGTCTATTACGGTTAAAGAGATACAGCCCTGTGACCGACAGACGGATGGATGGAAAGACAGGTGGCGTAGGATTAGTAATAGGGTCCCGTTGGCACTCTTTGGGTCCGGAACCCAAAAAAAAAACAACTTAGGTTTGAATTTTATGTGGATAAAATAAATTTTATTGTTTTCGATTTTATTTAATGAATTGGTCGATGGTAATATTTATTAGATTTGTATTATACCTAGTACTTAACCAAAGAAAAACGGAGCTATTCTTATATTTTTCTTAACAATTCTTTCCATCCAAAGGTTGTCTGGAAGAAATTGCTTTAAGCGATAAGATCGCCATTTGTACTGTTCTTAATAATGTGTACTCCTTCTGTTTTATTTCTTTTAGTGTACAATAAAGTATATGTATCTATCTATCTATCTATTCTATTCAGGAAATCTGAAGCAAAATATAACCACAGTCTACCCATATATTACGTACCCTATAACTCTATGTATTTTTGACCAATAAACTTTGGATAATACTCAGAATACTGTTCTGCCTAGCCTTTTCCCAACTATGTTGAGGTCAACTTCCAGTCTAACCAGATGCGACTGAAACCAGTATTTTACACGGAGCGACTGCCATCAGACCTCCGCAATCCAATTACTGGGCAACGCCGGTATCCTAAAGTTAGACCAGATGTTGGACTTCCGGTCTTCTGACTTCAAACCCAAGGCACGTCTCACTTTTCGAATTCAAGTGCGTATTGTATAATTATCACTTGCTAAAAACGATAATGGAAAACATCATGAGGAAACAGGCCTGATAGATATTTCTCGACGGCATGTGAAGCCTAGTCAGAGGCCCATCTGCGGCATAAACTCTGACAACAGGTTTTTTTTTTTAATAAAAACGTTGCCCCGCGCTATAACTTCTCCTGTATCGTGGGTGCGTTTACAGACACAAATCTTCACATGCACAAAAACCCAGACCCGTAACAACTATCTGTAGGCCATACAAATATTTGTTCCGTTCGGGAATCGAACCCACGACCCGCAGCGCAGAAGCCAATCGCTTAGCCACTACACCAAACGTGTCGTCAAATGTGTGAATGTGTCGTTAGTCACTAACCACACGAATAGAAGAAAAAGAATATTATATTCCACAAGTTCTCACAAACCAGTGGTAGTGTCTCAAATACGCTTCCGCTGAACAAAAGTGTTGTTTCTTTACTGTTATTTTTGACAAATAAACGGTGAGTGACTTTTCCTTGGCTTCCTCCAAATTATTTATTATAGTGAACAGTGAAAGCTATTCATTCTTGCATTTGTTTTGACTGTACTCTTGTTTGCTCGAAATTTTCTAAGTAGAAATATAAATAAGCTAGGAGTGAGCTTCACTTATTCTCGAGTCTCTGTTAAAAAGAGCAAGGTTGGTTTTTGCTTGGTAATGAATTGCAGGTTTTTATTCTTCATTTCTATTGCTGGTGCTTTCAGCTTAGCTGGAACTTTTTCTGCTATCATGAAGAAATGCACGACTTTATTTTTCTTATAGGAGCAAAATTTTATCTATAATTACATAGGCTGAACACCCATGCTTATTGCTGGCAACATTAAAATTACCTATGTTTTTTTTTTACTCTAGCAATGTTGTCAATACTGTCAGTTTATAAAAGGTTCGATTCATTCGGTTTAGCCGGCCAGTCACACACCTGCCGCAGGTGCAATCTGGGGCGATGAGGTAGGGAAGACCCTAGATTGCCTGCTTGATTGTAATGTGTATAAGCAAGCAGGCCCCACAGAGGAGAGGTCCGCCGAGGGCTGGCGGACCGGGACCTGCCGGGGTTGCGGTGTATGCTTTTGCGAATCCCGCGACCCCGGCCGAACGTTCAGGAGAAGGAACACCGTTGGTTTTTAGCCGGTAAGAGTCCGGCAGACCCATCGCCTTCCCCGGGCGAGGGACATCCATGAGGATTTTCCAAAGGAAAAAAATATGTGTGTGTGTGTGGCCGGCTTAACTCTATTTGCAGTGTAGCATCGACCATGCTGCATGGTGCGGGTGACAGCTGTTAATATTTGATTTTATTTGTAGACAATAACACTTTGGCAGGGTAAATCTATTTAATTTGGTACAGTTATTACTGATTCCGTATTTTACGACTGTAGTATTTAGGATGCAACTGAAATATTAAGTCACGATTGTAAAGTTCGTCTGATGTCACCCGCACCATAGTACACCGCAAATAGTGTAGATTCTATTATATTATTATTGTTATTTATATTATTTCTAAATAGCAGTGATAGCCTAGTAGAGTGACCATCGGACTGCCAAGTCATAGGTCTCGAGTTCGAATCCAAGGCACCTCTGACTTTTCGGATTCATGTGCGTGTTGTATAATTAAGTATCACTTGCTTAAAAAACGGTGAAGGAAAACATCGTGAGGAAACCGGCATGCCTGAGAGATATATCTCGATGGCATATGAAGCCAAGTCAGAGGCCCATGGGCGACATAAACTTTGACACCAGGTTAGTCACTAACCACACGAAAAGAAAGAAAAGTGTAGATTCTCATGTTTGCAACGCTTCATTGATTGTGTAATATTTAATCTAAAGTTTACTTTGCGTGATCAGTGATCCTACAATTTCACACAGTCCGCTGGGAAGATTCCTACTTAAGATTTTTTAGCTAAAAAAATTCTTAATTATTTGTGGTCCCTAACCTGTAAAGAGAGATCGGCGACCTTTTCTACCAAGAGGAACACACTACAATCCAAAACAAATAATTCACTGAACCTGTCACTAGCACAAACAAAAAAAATAGAAATTTCTTACTTCACTAAAACTAGACGAACAAAACAAACTGAAAAACACGAGGGAGAGAACAAAACACAATACAATTATATTAAAATGCTACTAAAGAGAAAGTGTTGCCAACAAAGAAACGGTGCGTCTCACATTTACAATTCAAGGATGTTCAAAGTTCCCTAATTGATTGTTTCGGGGGTCCCCTAAGCCTGCTTTTAGCTAAAAAACGGAGGGAATAAAATACGGCGAGATGTGAACGGAGAACCGAATGCGAGGTTCCGTGTTTTTTGAATCAACAACGCGTGGACGAGTGCTGGGGAATTAAACAAAAATAAGGATAACTACGTACTGAAACCTTTTTTTTTCTACTAACCTGGTGTCAGAGTGTATGCCGCTCATAGACCTCTGACTTGGCTTCACATGCCGTCGAGAAATATCTCTAAAGCAAGTTTCCTCACGATGTTTTCCTTCACCGTTTTTAAGCAAGTGATAATTATACAATACGCACATGAATCCGAAAAGTCAGAGGTGCGTGCCTTGGGTTTGAACTCGAGACCTATGACACAATTTTTTTCTTCTGTTAACACATCACTTGCGTTAACGGTGAAGGAAAAACATCGTGAATAAACCTGCACACCTGAGAGCGCTCCATAAAGTTTTCGATGGTGCGTGTAGTCTGCCAACCAACACCAGGCCAGCGTGATGGACTAAGGCCTAAACCCTTCTCACTCTAAGAAGAGGCCCGTGCCCAGCAGTGGGACAGTAATGGGGCTAATTATGTGTTTTATGTAAGACTACTCTGAATACTTCAATTATGTTACTGGATTACTGTAACATTAAGGGCTAAGCCACATCTGACGGAAGATACGTCGCCGATCTTCTGTTGCGTAATTAACTCGAGGAATTTTAGTAACGCATCTTCGGTCAAATGTGTACGGTGTGAGATGTTTATATGGAATTATGTGTACCGGCGGAAGACCGGCGACATATCTTCCTTCCGTCAGATGTGGTTCGGCCCTAAGACTCAAGAATATTAACAGTTTGTGTTAGTGCCTGTCAGGGCATACAAAACTTTGAGCCAAATACAGGAATCGGGCTTCAATCCTTAGGCTACTGGTCGATGCTCCACCCATTTGATTTGCAATAACTAATATTGGTTTGCTTTTTCCAAATAATGCAAAATTAGCTCCAATATTACCACATAAAAGTTTACCCAAACAACAAAAACAAAACAATATTATAAAACATTTTATTCATGTGCATTTTTTTATATATTTTTTTGTATTTTATTATTGTTTCTCTATTTTTCGTAATCAATCGAAAAACCTAACAAATAAATATTATTGTATTGTTGCTACATGAGTAGGTATACATCAGATTTAAAAAAACGAGATGGAAGCTTACACGCTTTTACACTTACAAGGGAAGCAAGACTCCGCTACGTAACAAGACACTCCGTGTCTGTACGCTCCTAAGATTTGGTGAGGGAAATGGAATTGGAAATCCGAAATATCGAATGTATTGCGGCGACCTCTACCGGTAGTAACACCAATGTTCAATGAAACTCGGCCTAATTCTTCTCCATCCTTGCCTCTTGCTATGCCAGACAATGATTTACAAAGACTGGTATTCACTAATATTATTTATCTGGTAAAACAACCGTTAACTCGAAAAAGGTTCTAGAATTTTAGGTAAACAATTGCTTAACCAGAGATTTAATGTTGGTGAACATCAGCCTAAAATATCAACCTTCAAGATGGAATACACGAATCTAAACATAACATCACGCCTGTATTCCGCGATGGGTTGGGCAGTGTTGTATAGTATAGTGGCTCGCGGTGCATGCAACAGCGAATCCCGTGACCCCGGCCTTAGGTCAGAAGGAGGGACACCGTGGTGGTTTTAGCCAGTAAGAGTCTGGCACACCCCCCCGTCTTCCCCGGACGGGGGATAGTCCATGAGGATTATTTAATAGGCCCGTTTTGACAGCTGTCAGATTAGAACATGAAATGTCAAATTCGACATAAAATGTACTGATCTGACAGCTGTCAAAACGGGCCTATTACCTATATTTTAGACACTATAACAGGCTCATTTCGCCGTTATGTTTAAGTCTCATGTAATAGTTGGCGAGCCTATTGCCATCAACCGGGCACAAATCCAAAGTCCGAGCTGCTGCTGAGAAATTCCACACGGAAAAACCCAATAACACTTTGCCCGTCCTGGGGATCGAATCTAGGACTTCACGATCAGCAGTCGCGCTTGCAACCACTAGAGATCCACGAGGCAATCTAAGTTACAAAGATAAAGAGATTCCTCTACTCCTCTGGCTCTCACATACACACGACGGAACACAGTAAACTGCTTGGTGCCGGACTTTAATGTGAGGGTGGTAGCTAGCCAGGCGGACCGTATAGATCCTACCCCCGAACAAAATCTTCTTTTCATGTGGTTAGTGACTAACCTGTTGTCAGAGTTAATGCCGCTCATGGGCCTCTGACTTGGCTTCACATGCCGTCAACAAATATCTCTCAGGCATGTCGGTTTCCTCACGATGTTTTCCTTCACCATTTTCAAGCAAGTCAATTATACAATACGCATATGAATCCGAAAAGTCAGAGATGCGTGCCTTTTGAACTCGAGACCGATGACTTGGCAGTCCGACGGTCACACGGTAGGCTATCACTGCTGTATGTTGATGATAACAGTCGGATAATTGATCTCTTGCAAACAAAAAAACGCTTACGTACTGTAACACTTTAGAGTGGCTTTAGGGAGTCGACCCTCAACAAGCATGTGCACATAAAATTTAACAGGCGTGTACTTACGGAAGGATAAAGAATAACACTTGTAACCGTACACTATATATATTTAATTAAGAATTACAAAGAGAACAACAGGGCGTGGTTCGTACAATGCGAGGAGTCCAGGGTCTTGTTGACCAGATGAACACTTGGCTTGAGCTTGGCAACTGCAGCAGCGCGAGAGGGCCGATCTGCAGTGTGCCCGACCTTTTATAGGCCCAGACCCCCGCCAGTCAGCCACGACCCGTCACAGTACGTCAAATAATTACCAGATTAATTGGTCTTCCCATCACGGAACCCGCAAACTTTAAATCACAGAAATTAAACAAATGAAACCAACACCATTCTCGCCCAACAAAAGGAACTTTGAACTAGTTCAGACAAGAGCCACTAAATAGCCATAGATCTTATTCCGTTCAACCGACTCAAATAAGGATCCCTAGAGAACTTTTTCAATCAACGGGCTACTATGTCTTACGGCAATCGGTATTAACTTAATTTGAAAGGTGATGGCATCGGGAAAGCTTATTGGCCCATCTATCCTTTGTTTATTATCGCTATTCTTCGTATTTTTGCGACGTTCGTTGTCAATAGAAATAAACGTCTTTTGCTGAAGCCCTGTTGAAGTTAGAGTGCGCGCAAGATAACTCTGCGCGCGACGGAGGGCGTGCTAAATGTTGCCGTGATGGCAAAAATACAAAGTCCTACTTTTTAAGGAAAAGTAAAATATTCGTGAGCATTAAAATTGGGCAGCCCTCTTGCGGTTTATTATATTTTAATTGAGCTAAGTTATGTACGTTTAAATTTACTACCTATCAATTAAATTAATTCGTATGTTTACGTAATTTGTAAAGGAAAAGAACTAAGCTGATAAATGTGGCGTGAGTGAATAAGAATGCATTAGAGCCATACCTCACCGGGACGCCATAGTGACGTCTCCAGGTCGCCCAGCCAACTAAATGTATACAGCTTTATAGAGGATGGCTGACCTGGCGTCCGCTTGGTGACGCAGCCAACCATACACTTTATTGACGACGCGACCTGGCTGCGCCGTCATGGCTTCCTGGTGAGGTATGGCTCTTATGATTATTATCGTCTGATGAGGTAATCTTTATTATTATATTTTTTTATTCCTAAAATCAGGTAGATCTAGTGACAAACTTAATAAAACAGCAACACTATGGCGGACCATGATTAGTTCCGATTTTGGCCGCGCGCAGAGTTATCTTGCGCGCACTCTACATCACTATTCTATTCTGTCAAGGTGTACTGAGACACGTGTTGTATTTTGCACTCTTTGAATACAGTACCACAAAACAGATAGGTACAGAAGTCAATCACATGTAGGTGCTTCATTTTTCATACCTACGCTCGGCGGTCGCTCTATCTATATATCTATCTCTCTCAAGCGCATGGCACTCGCGCTCGCACTCACTCGCACTCTAGACCCAAACAGTCCGAGATATCGTGTCCGTGAGCAGTGTCTATGTGTGCGTTGCTCGAGCGCACTTGTATGTAGATTGACTTCTGTACCTATCTGTTTTGTTACAGTGCCAAGTGAATTCAATTTATATGAGTAACGAGCAGCTAAATACCTAATCTACACTTGCGAACAAATGTCGTTTTTTGTGACCTACGCAAATGTCCGGTTGATTGGTAGCGTTATGCGTCGGGTTGTTGAGCTACAGGATGGCTGAAGCCTGCGTGCCGTCAGTTAGGTCAAGTCAACACAAACCTGCTATGGCAATTTCCTTAGAAGGCCATTTCAGATGTTGCCATACATTATTACACTCGCATAGTTTTTACACCACAATGTCTGGATTTTAAAAGAGACCTTGATATCTGAGTTTGTTCTTCTTCTCAGAGCTAGTCAGATAGGAAATGCCGGTACCATCGAGTCTTAAATAAAAACATTTCATTGACTTGTAAAAGTGTCTGTAACAGATTTCTTTACAGAAATAAAATCATTTATCATTTAACACAAAATAAATTATATATTTTGATTCCGCTGTGATGTAACACATTTTTTTATTGTAGCATTATTATTTATCCTCACGTTTTGTTTAAAAATATACTTAATTTTTCGGTACTTAAATGAAAAGCCAGTTTGTTTATCAATGATCGATCATTCGCGATGATCATTGTAAAGATGCACTAAACTGTCTGATCTGAATATAGGTAAAGAAGAGAGGGTTTTACTCGTTGTCGACCCTGAAGGTAAAAGAACAACACACCAAGACAAAGTCTGCCAAAAACAACCAATACTTTTAATACAAGCATTTTCTTAATAACAAAAAGTTCAATTTACTTTTGAAGAACCGCGTAATAAACTAAAAGAAAACAAACTCGACGAAAACATTCTAAAGTACAGTAGGGGAATGAAAAGGTTCATGAGTTTTCAAATTCATTCCTTTCCCACATCGCGGGCACATGTTACCTTTCAAACCGTTGAACGGAACAGACCAATGCATGGAAAATTATGTTTAATTAATTGGTAGCAAAGATCAAAATTGCCTTTTACCTCCATATGACGTAGTAGTGCCATGTAATGTCTTTGATTTGATTTAAGGAGTTTTGTTGTAAAAACCATGACATAATCAATTCGATGTTTAAATAAATTGTTTTTTTTAAACGTTGCCCCACACTAGGATTTCTCCTGTATCGTGGGTGCGTTTACAGACACAAATCTTCACAAGCACAAAAGCCCAGACCTGGAACAACTATCTGTAGGCCATACAAATATTTGTTCCGTGCGGGAATCCGCGACTCGTAGCGCAAAAGCCAATTGCTCAGCCACTGCACCAAACGTGTCGTCAAACATTACTAGTGTCTGTCATCATGTCACCATTATAATTTTAAATATCCTTTTAAAAAAATACTTGTATCTTTATTTCTATAATCTTGGTAATACGTAGTCGATAAAATAGTTTGTTTCGTGTACTATTCAAGCAAAAATAGACCTTAAGGTGTATAGCCCTTTTCATTTCCCTACTGTACATGTCTACGGACAAAATTATTTCTACCATCACAACAGAGCGTCCATAATGCTAATAAAAAGATTCATTTCATGAATAAGCCATGAAAATGTTGTTCTTTGTCTAATCAGTGAGGCGACGAAAAAGAAAACTAGGCAAAATAAAACAATTGAAATGCCTTTTCGTTCGTCTGTTTTTCAGCTCGTAATTAGCGTAGCGATGTTTGAGCTGAAGCAGCATTGCTGTGTTACGGTTTGAAGGGTGCCGGAGAAATTTCAACATTGTATCTAGGTTGGCAATGCATCAACAATCTTCTTAGGGTTGTTGGTGCATGTAGGTAGCAGTAACCAAGTACTATCAGGTGGGCCATCGAATTATTTGCCAACATGTTTTGCCTAGCCGTCTCCCAACTACGTTTGGGTCAGCTTCCAGTCTAACCAGATAAGAGATAAGTGGCGCCCAACGTGGGGCGCCACTTATAGCGTTGGTAGGTGCTATTGGACCTCGTTTTGGAAAGAATAACTACAGTTCTGTCTCCTGACACGTTTATTACTCAAAAGGAATGAAGACACACATTATTACACGGCGGTAGGTATGAATAATACTCATGATCGCGCGGGAGTTGTGACACCGCGCGCGCCGCGTCGCGAGACTCCCTGTCTTACCCGCCCGCCACTCGCTCTAGCGGACGGTTTTGTTACTAACCGTGGGTTGCCACGCTACAAACTTAAAATTGAGAAGCGTTTGAGTATTTAGCCAATAACATTAAAACAAATAAGCCACTCGTTTAATCCGGTGACGTAACGACATAACATAATATCACACCTTACATTCCCCGAAGGGTTCGGCAGAAGTGTTTTTAGTACACCCTCGTTTCGCCAGTTATGTTTAAGTCCCATGTAATAGGGGGCGAGCCTATTGCCATTAACCGGGCACAAATCTAGACTCCAGGCTGCTACTGAGAAATTCCTAATGGAAAAACCCAATAACACTACCCGACCTGGGGATCGAACCCAGGACCCCATGCTCAGCAGTCGCGCTTGCCACCACTAGACCAACAAGGCAGTTACAAAAATAGGTCACTCATTTTATCCGTTGACGTAACGACTAAACACCTGATAATTTAAGATGTACCAGATTTAAAGGAAGCTGGGAGGTTTCAATTAACGACCGGACCATTCTTCACCGCACTAATTGAAGGCCCACGCCCACACCCATAAAGGCACACACCCATAAAGGTGCTCCCTCATCAAAGGCGGAATCTAAAAACATAAGTAATTAAATAAAAAGGAACCTTTCATAACTTTAATTACGTCGCTATTAAGGGCACACCATTAACACGAAAGAAGATACAGAAGGTCAAACTTTATAAGGCGTACTTACCCATAAATCGCTAAATCGAAATGTCGACTTTTTATACACCAGCAGGCCTAGCACAAGCGTTTGACGTTTGTGTATTTTTTTAGTTATTCTTGATTGGTCGCGTTTGGCCCTAGTCTCACGTCTCATCTGATGATAAGCGCAGACAATCTAAGATGGAGAACTCGAATCCAAGGAACAGAGATACAGCGGAATTCCCCTATATCCCTCTGGCTCTCACATACACACGATGGAATACAGTAAATTGCTTGACACAGACTTTAATGTGAGGTTGGTAGCTAGCCAGGCAGACCGTATAGATCCTACCACCAAGCGTGATGGGTTTTGTTGAATCTTAGAACTCACGTCTATTCCCAGCGTGTGGTGATGAAGTTTTATCTTCTAACCCGTCCCCACACGGGTCCCCTAAACGTATCGCTATTGTAAGCGAAATTTGAATCGAAAGTACAACTGTTATATAAAATTTTGGTAATTTTTTGTGACATGCCCAATTTGTATCGTACATAGATATGAATTAAGTTTTCAATTTTACTAAATAGTATGTGCGAAACAAGTATTTCCAATTCAAAATACACTTACATTAACGTAACATTTGCCTTACTAACGTCATAACATTCGTGCTAGGCGTAGTTTTAGCATCTGTGCCATCTTGCTATCGACTATTGTGTCGAGTCGACTTTCTGTTCGCACCTTCTTGTTCCTTGTCATTACCGTTTACATTTAAATGTCTAGATCCAAGATGGCGGATGTCTATTCATTTATACATTAGTTAATTGCTTTTAAAGCACTTTGTACTACCGGCCTTTAACCTAGGGAAACAAGTTGAAGAGATAAGTCTTAAATTAATAACATCTTTAAAAATAAATACTTTATAGCCTAGACTTAAATCAGGCCTTTTATACATTAAGTACGTCCTTGTGTTCGTATAAGGGGCTAATTAACAACTGCGCGGATCACAAGATTTGCAAGGTTAAGCTGCGCTTGCCGGGGTCAGTTCATGGATGGGGGACCATTTGTTACACATCGAGCCCCTTCTGTGCCTCGGAGAGCACGCTAAACCGTCGGTCCCGGGTGTCATACGAATACCTATGACTTTCGGGCTTCTGGCTTCACTTAACGACAGTCATAGGTAATCCTATGACACCCGAGATCAACTGTTTAACGTGCTCTCCGAGGCACTTCACACCAGGCCCGTACTGGCCATACGGGTAAATCGGGCATGGTCTATTTATTGTAAACATAATATTTTTTAGTCAAGCCAAATCATTTATATATTGTTTTCTCACCTACGCCACTATACTTATAATAAGATTGTTGATTTATACATTAGGTATACATTAATTATTTTTTTTTTAAATCATCATGTACCTACCTAAGTTCAAAACACAATTAACACATTAACTACCTTTTATATCTGTATAATCTATAATATTAACGAACAGGAAAGTTTCCCAATACAGAACTACTGTAGAATACATAATTAAGTTGCGGGTACTTACATAATTTCACTCCACGCATAACACTTATTAGAACAATTTATCACATCTGCTCGACGTCCGTATGTCACTGCAGGGATCCAGCAGAATATCAGCGTCAGGTATATTTGCCTGACACATGCTGAGCTGGACTCCCATTAGGTGCAACCTTGAGACGCACACCGCACCTCGTTCGAATTGACTTTTAAAGTTTGTCATAGTGTCACTCAATTCTATAAATATGTATTTTTTTTCTTTTTGTGTATTGGCACCTTGTTTTTATATGGTTAATTTATTGTCTAATAACGGTTGTGCTATTGTGTGATGTGCTATGTCTTTTGTGTGCATTGAATAAACTTATTACTTACTTACTTTTACTTTGCCGGATGCCCGATAGGCCGGGCACAGAGTCGGAGAAATCGAAAGAGAGAGGGGAACGTCAAAAAAAAAGGTCGTCCAACTAACGCCTATCGCTTGAAAAAGAAGCCGTAAATTGTTTGTGCTTGTAAATGCACCCAAGATACAGGAGAAAGATTGAGGGGAGAGTCTAAAAAAAAAATTACGTCGTCCGTCTAATCGCTTGCCGACCGTCTCTCAAATGCCCGGCCCGATTTCAAGTCCCAGTCCAGCCCTGCTTCACACTTCACACTTCACACTTCGCAAGCGAATTAGTGATAGTGATCACAACAATTTGGAAGTCTGAAGTGTTCTTTGTAACAGCTTGTGGAACGAGCTTATATTCGACAGACAGTTTACGAGACATTGCCAGAATAAAGGCAAGCTTCCATTTTTCCGCAACGTACGCATCGGACGGATTGCATCAAACGGATCCGTAAAGTGTAATGCGTCCACTGCATTGCCGACACGAGCATGCTCAAATAGACCAATCGGATTTTTGACATTGTCATTTGGTAATTCGAATGACGTCATCGGCTCGCGCGACACTTATATGACTAGCCATACAAAGAACATTTAAATCCTTGTAAGAGGAAACGCGGGCTGCAAAATACTAATAATTTGAATAGGTTTTTGCGATCTATTTCCGTCCCACCCCTCCCGCAAACCTTCCCAATTGAGCGCAAAAGAGACACCTGCATCTCGGACTGATTTCTCCTGTGCAATATTAGCGAAATCGTATTTTCGTATTTCCCTGTTTCCTTCTTCAAATCTGGACCGATTTTAATATTTTTTACTGTAATAATTTAAGAAAGACTTTGGTTATGTCTGTATGTTTTAATTTTATTTTTTATATTCGTCAAATTTGTTTGCCAGATGTTTGAAAATGGTGGTAAAACCGGTAGATATTTGTAAAATTTAAACGTTTCTAGTTCTTTTAATAATTTGTTTATTGATAAAAACTAAACATAGGGACATTGGCGGTAGATATATATCAAACGGTAAAAAATATTCGCTCTAGTGACATTATCCAATGAGGAAACTGAGGAATACGTTTGTATGGACTAAATGCCTACCGCATTTCCTCTTAAAGAGATCCGTCCGATACGTACGATGCGAGTATGTAGATGGGTACCTTTAAAGCTCCGATACACACTAACCCTTATGGTGTCTAATTAACGTAACAAGCTAGTTTATGAGGAACATTTATGTAAACAGAGCTATCAAGTACCTACCTAAAATGCGGCTATATAACACGTCATAAGTACATACTGTCACTACTCGTAATGTAACGTTTACGATCTCGTTCCGTACCGTCTAGAGGTACACTAACTGTATGAAATACGTAAATATTTCGATACATCTTAAATATATAACTAAAACATTTAGAGAATATTCATTACTAGCGGCCCGTCTCAGCTTCGCACGGGTGGACATTTTTCCCGTTTTTGCAATATTTTTCATTTATGCTCCACTCCTATTGGTTATAGCGTGATGATATATAGCCTATAACCTTCCTCGATAAATGGACTATCCAACACTAAAAATATTATTTCAATCAAATAAAATCAAAAATATTACTAAAAATATTTTTTCTATTCGAACCAGTAGTTCCTGAGATTAGCGCGTTCAAACAAACAAACATACAAACTTCAGGTGTATAATATTAGTATAGATTTAGAGTACGTACTTAACTGCCTCGTTGGTCTAGTTGTGGCAAGCGCGACTGCTGATCGTGAGGTCCTGGATTCGATCCCCAGGTCGGGCAGTGTTATTGGGTTTTTCCATGTGGAATTCCTCAGTAGCAGCCTGGAGCTTGGATTTGTGCCCGGTTGATGGCATTTAGGCTCGCCCCCTATTACCTACATGGGACTTAAACATAACGGCGCAATGAGGGTGTTACTATACACTTCTGCCCAACCCTTCGGGGAATAGAGGCATGATGTTATGTCATGTTATTTATAGAAAATTTCAGAGTAGATTAATAATAGCTTTCTTTACACGGCAATGTTATTCGTAATGGCAAACCGTTCTTATAAATAGGTTTACCCACGGCTAGTACTGATGGATTTGTAAGTCTTCGACGTTTCACTATTTGCTCGTTCCTATAAACAAAAACGAAGCGTTTTGCTTACCAATGGTAGCATTTTTATTACCAAACTGGGCATTTGAATTGACTCATAAGCTAATTTTACCTGTGACAGCTACTTCTATATCGTCATTGGGCAGTGAAGACAACGTAATTGCAATTAACGTAATTTTACGGGAGGTGATAATAAATGAAGGGATCAGGGGAAGAACCACTTTTGTCACCTAATGAACAAACTGAGATATTATTAAATACAAGATAGGATCTAAGGAATTTATAAGGCGGATGTTAATGGGAACGCCGGTAGAGGACGTCCTAGAAGGACATACATCGATGTTATTGGTGATGTTCTTCACAAAGGTCAGGTGCGTAGTACTCTCAACCGGCGTGCGTGTATGACAAGATGTATGAATGTGGATGAAGCGAAAGGGGTATGTAAGAGTCGTAGCATGTGGCGTTCTATAGTTTCTGCCTACCCCCATGGGAAAAAGGCGTGAGTTTATGTATGTATGTATGTAAGATAGGATCTTGATGATCTTACGGTTGTATTTTTCTTGAACGGTTCGGACATTGGATGTTTTTTTTCCCTGTATCGATATTTAAAAAGCATGCAAGCTCGGAGACTATGGATGTTATAGCCCTGTTGTTTTTGACAGAACATAGCGACAGGTATAACCATTCAGACTGCCTTGCCAGTTGAAAAAAAAATAAAAATGTGACAAAAGTTGTTCTTCCCCTGATCCCTTCAAATGTCTGTTAAAAAAATGTATGAAGTGTAGATGTAAGGTTCTTCTGTTTTATTATCTATTCATCAGTCTTTTTCATCTTAGAGCTGTGCACGTTCGTTCTAAATATGCATTACAAGGTTTTTTTATCCGACAAATGAATAACAGCTCTTTTTAGCGCATCTACCATGTTTTCTTTGCATCACCCTAAGGTCGACTGGTAGAAAATGCCTAAGGCATTAAGTCCGCCTCTGTATAATTTTTTTTTGTGCGAAAGTATAAATAAATAAATATTAAACAAAAAATAAAAATGAATTTGTGCTTTACGAGGTTTTTACTGCCCTGCGACAATATGGGAGAGTCTACTATGCAAAGTTATAACGTCTATGTTTCATTATTGGTAAAGATACAAGATAAATTATGGGAATCGTTCATATAGAGACTTCATAGTATAGAATTACTAATCGTAATTATAACTAATAACGATTTTTAAAATGAGTCATTTTCCAATCAAAGGTTCTTAATGACAATGCTACTATCTCTGGTACGGCGAACTGCTGGTAGATAGTTAAACAGTTAATTATTTCGCCTCACAGTTAAATTAATCAACCATTTATAGTTCTATTCGATGGAACATGTTCTGAAACACTTAATCCTCTGGAGGTTGCTCGTCATTGAGACGTTTACGAGACCATTCCCGTCGGCTAATAGCTCGGACACACTCCGTTAGTTCGGGTACTGTGTTAAGGTCTAGGCATATTGCTATTAAGGTTTGAGAAAGTATTTCTAGAACTTGAGCTATTCCTATATAAACTAACTAGCTGTGTCCTCACGGCTCCGCCCGCGTAAGAAGTTTCATTCCAGTAATAAATATAGCCTATGTTACTCAGTGATAATGTAGCTTTCTAACGGCAAAAGAATTTTTGAAATCGATCCAGTAGTTTTTAAGTTTATTCGTTACATACAAAAATACAAATCTTTCCTCTTTATAATATTAGTATAGACAATAAGAAAATTTTCAAATATCTGCTGACCCATCAGGTCTCGCCAATAACCTGCCCGATTACGTAGAAGCGGTCAAGGACAATCTACAAGCAGATAAAAAATAAGTTTGTCGAATATAATAGATAACAATAGGTGCGCTGAAAATTTAGCTATTTCAGGTTTATTAATTACTAGCGACCCGCCCCGGCTTCGCACACGTGCAATGTAGATACTAATGTGGGGCATATAAACCTCCCTCTTGAATCGCTCTATCTATTAAAAATAACCGCATCAAAATCCGTTGCGTAGTTTTAAAGATCTAAGCATACATAGGGACAGACAGACAGCGGGAGCGACTTTGTTTTATACTATGTAAAGATGTTGTTTTCGTTATTTTAATAGCAGTAGCACCACCGTAACGATTTACGAAATGACAACTGCTCTAGGATCTTACGTTAAACATAATATTATAATTAATCTCCCTTCTCTCTAAACTAAAAGGAAAACTCAGGGCTATGGTCCTACTACGCACTATGGCACAAGGTGACTTTTTGTCGCTATCGCTAGGTATCGCTACTATAGTTCTGTCTACCTACGCGCAGCCCACGTTGAGCATCCGCGTTTACCCTTCCTTCCCCCGATGTCACTCGATATACAGTCGCGCATTTCCATCGATGCAGTAGCGCTGCTGAATCGATACAATGCAACTGTTCTGTTCTGCCCAGCCTTTTTCCTACTTTGTTTGAGTCAACTTCCAGTCTAACCAGATGCGACTCAATACCAGTATTTTACACGGAGCAACTGCCATCAGACCTCCGCAACCCAGTTACAGGGCAATACCTACATCTTAAGGCTAGACCAGTTACCAGACTTTCGGGCTTCTAACTTCCTATAACGACTGTCATAGGTATTCGTATGACACCCGGGACCGACTGTTTAACGTCCTCTCCGAGATACGGAGGGGCTTCGACGTACAACAATGCAACTATATCAAATACAAATGCGACAAGTGACCATACGCAGAGATGCACTCGCGCGTTCACGAAACGCGCTACTGTCTAGCTACAAAAGCTCCTCGTGGACTATCACCCTTACGGGGTGTCCTGCATAAGCGTCAAACGCGACGCGATGCGATGCGGCGCGACAAAACACGGAACAACTACACGTTACGTCGCGTCTCGGTACATAGGCCGCCAGTAGGGAATGCCGTTGTTTTGATCGCATTCGTCGCATCCACCGCATCGCATCGCGTCGCGTTTGTCGCTTACGTACGCCGCCCCGTTAGAAACATTCTCCTACAAAACCACCCATCCATACTAATTACACATTATCTACCTCACACCACCCGCCAGATTAACGATGACGTCAGCAATATGACCGCATCTTAACAATACAGTCAGCTTCCCACTAAGATTAAGCCGTGATTAAATTGTTTGTTAACCCATTCAGATTTCTACTCTAATTAATTTAGTTTAATTATATGAGTTAACGAGGCGAGTTACAGTGTTTTGTTACTTCCAACTAACGCTCACAATGGATTTTTGGTTAGAAATAGTCTCTGTTTTAGTTAATTTCTTTATTCATAGAACTAGGAGTACCTATATTGACCTATAGATCCTACAATGTGGCAAAATAACACGTCGAAAGAATTTAAAAAGGTAATGGATATGCGCTCATTGATAAAAACCCAATACCACTTAGCCCGATCTGCGGATTGAACCCAGGACTTCACGATCAGCAGTCACGCTTGCCACCACTAGAACAACAAGGCAGTAAAAAAAAAAGACTTTCCTAGATACATATGTATAATGTACCTACGTACATTTTACATAAGTACCTACATTCGGAGTATGTGCCCTGTAAAAGTTTAAAATACCTTGCTACTCCGCTTTTAATTGTTTTGTGTACCGCCATTATGATTAAAAGCTAAACAATTTTAATTAATTAACGTCACTTCTAAATGAATATTAAAATACATTAAATTCTCAGCCATTCAAAAATATTAATTTTAAATCTTTAATTTTAATTAAATGAAAGTTTTGTTTCAATCGTCAAAGACTAATGAAATTCAAACTTATTCAACTAAAGTTAAGCTACATATTCTTGTAAACAAATGTAATTCATAAATAATTTTATCTTCTTTACATAGTATAAAACAAAGTCGCTCCCGCCGTCTGTACGCTTAAATCATTTAAACTACGCAACGGATTTTAATGCTGTTTTCAACAATAGATAGACTGATACGAGAGGAAGGTTTATATGCCCCACATTAGTATCTACATTGCACCCGTGCGAAGCCGGAGCGGGTCGCTAGTATACTTATATATGTAGTATTATAGCAGTGATAGCCTAGTGGTGTGACCGTCAGACTGCCAAGTAATAGGTCTCGAATTCGAACCCAAGACACGCACCTCTGACTTTTCGGATTCAAGTGCGTGTTATATAATTATCATTTGCTTAAAAACGGTGAAGGAAAACATCGTGAGGAAACCGGCATGCCTGAGAGATATTTCTCGACGGCATGTGAAGACAAGTCAGAGGCCCATGGGCGGTATAAACTCTGACACCAGGTTAGTCACTAACCACACGAAAAGAAGAAGAAGTAAAAATTTTTTTCTAGTTTGTACAATTATTTGCTATTATCTGTTTGGTGGTAGGATCTATACGGTTCGTCTGGCTAGCTACCACTCTCACATTAACGTTGGTGCCAAGCAGTTTTCTGTGTTCCGTCGTGTGTATGTGAGAGCCAGAGAGGTATAGAGGAATCTATCTGTATCTCTGTTCTTTGGATTCGTGTGCTCCTTCTTAGACCGGGGCCGCACTGGTATAGCGACAGCGACGCGGCGACGACGCGAAAAAATAGGTGGCCGCATTGCAAAAGCGAGAAGCTAGCAAAACGCTGCTACGTCGCTTTATTGGAGGCCGCACCTGTTCGCTCGAATATGTCTCGCTCTTTCGCACGAACGCCGCGAGGCAGTGCGACCGCTCAGGTACATCACCGCATATTTTGTTGCAAATCGTGACATATCGCCGTCGCACCGCTGCTTGTCGTACGAAATTCAAGTGTCGTCGCGGGTCGCTGAATAATTTTATTTAATGCGGACACCCTCATTACTAGTAGAACATTTGAAATTTCTTTACGATATGAACAAATAAATTTCGTTTGTCGTTTCTGCAGTGCGGCCACGGACATAATATGTTTATATGAGTTTGTTTTCACGAAATCGCCGTCGCGTCGTTGTCACCGTACCAGTGCGGCCCCGGCCTTTTAGACCCTGTCTCTGCTTACCATCAGGTGAGACTAGGGCCGAACGCGACCAAATCAAGAATAAAAAAATAATAAAATATAATCCAAACGACCATTGCTGAAGTTGGAAACCCCCGATAGACCGCTAAAATGGACTTTCTTAAGACAATCAATTACACTATAAATATTGGACAATTAGGGTCCTTTTTAAATGTAAATAATCCTTTAAAAAATATTTTAAGTTAAATGGTTTTATCTTACACTAACCCCTGCTGCATCAGGATTTGAAGATGTGAGGTTGAATTTATTATAATGTTGTATTGTCATGGGAATTGAATTTATGTGCAAAGTTTCAGGAGGATCGGTTAAGCAGAAATAGGTAGTTGAATAATCGTACGAAGTGAAGCTAATTAAAACCGTTTAAAAAACGTAAAAAAATATTTGATTGGGAAATGTTAATTATGTTTTAAAATCCATTAATAATACACATAGAATAACATAACATCACGCCTTGTATTCCCCGAAGGGATAGGCAGAGGTAACACACTTTTAGAAAACCAAAATTAATCAAAGAATAATGTTAAGTTTTCCTAAAATTGTTTAACATAAACATAACATCACGCCTCGTATTCTCCGAAGGGTTCGGCAGAGGTATATAAATACAGCCTCGTTTCGCCAGTTTTGTTTAAGTCCCATGTAATAGGGGGCGAGAGCCTATTGCCACCAACCGGGCACAAATCCAGGCTCCAGGCTGCCACTGAGAAATTCCTAATGGAAAAACCCAATAGCACTTTTCTCAGCAGTCGCGCCTGCGACCACTAGACCAACAAGGTTTATAGCAAAATAAATGTTACACGGTTATAGATTTGGACCTTTTATACAAAATTAATTGGCTGACATTTACCTAACACAGAAACCCATCTTCAAATACAAATACTCAAACATGTATTGTAAATAACCCCCCTACCACAGTATCGTGTGATACCCCAAACTAAAGCTTGAACACATGCTGTGTATAACAAACACAGAAACCGCAAGCGCAAGGCGCGAGCCGTCAATGTGTACCTGGCTCATAATTTGCATGGTTAGACTTCAATGCTGCCGCGAGTCAAAGAGTATACTCGTACCTACGGCCGTGTGGGGTAAGTCACAAGAGCTGGATATTTAGCAGTGATGGGCCAAATAAGGGTTTTACCGAATACGAATAATCGGCCGAATATTCGGTTAAAAGTTTACCGAACCGAACATTCGGCCGAATATTCGGCAAGATTTAGCGCTGTTTATCGTTCATTGGTAGAATTTAAGTCTGTACTTGTCGAACGCATTAAATCGCGCGACCCTTCCGACGGTTGACGCTGCTACCCCGGGACTGTTATTGCATCATCTATCACGTGCATTTGTTTTTGTGTACAAAATCATTAAAACTCAGTAAATTGCCAAAAATACAATGAAATGAGTGCAAATAAGACGTTGAAAATTATTCGGTAGAATGTTCGGCATATTTGCCGAATAATCGGTATTGTTCGGTAAACCTGCCGAATATGCCGAATACCAAACATAAAACGAATATTCGGCCCATCCCTAATATTAAGTAGAAAAAGATATT
Organism: Amphipyra berbera; assembly: GCA_910594945.2. Lineage (NCBI taxonomy): Eukaryota > Metazoa > Arthropoda > Insecta > Lepidoptera > Noctuidae > Amphipyra > Amphipyra berbera. Next base: position 18,217,931 of record OU343125.1, on the reverse strand, counting down.
ACTGAGTGAGGTTGTGTTGTGGGTTACCTTCCATGTAGGAGGGTTTGAGTTCAATCCCGGTCCGGTACTCTGAGTTTTCGGATTCATGGAAAAAAAATCGCAATAGTCCAAGCATTCCAATATAATTCCATTCATCAGAAGCAGTCCAGGAATTAAGCGCGTTCAGTATTCGTGGAAAGGGTGACATACACCGAGCAACCGTGCGACAACGCGGCTACGCAAACAAATTTATCTATATATAAAAATTAATTGCTGTTCGTTAATCTCGCTAAAACTCGAGAACGGTTGGATCGATTTGCCAAATTTTGGTTTTGAAATATTTGTGGAAGTCCAGGTAAAGTTTAAATGGTGAGAACATCATTATATTATGGAAAAAATGCGTGGGAAATAGTAAAAAAAAATTAAACCGACTTCAAAAAAGAATAAAATAATTACCATATAAAATTAACAGTTTCAGAAGTTGGTGCTGATCCACGCTGAACCAAATTGAAGGCACCGACTTCTGAAACTGTTAATTTTATATGGTAATTATTTTATTCTTTTTTGAAGTCGGTTTAATTTTTTTGTAAAAAAGTTTTTTTTTTCATTTTAGTGGCCTTAATTAAAACTTGGTTGGGCCTACTAAAGACGCTGCTCGTAACATAATCACATCATCACAATATGCGTACCTACTGTTCGTCATTGAGGAGTTCCATTGTCATTCTCCGAAGTTCTTCATCAGATCTTCACCAAATTTAAATGGGACCAACTTCGAAGTATATACCCTATCCACTAAAAAAGAATCATTAAATTCGGTTCACAATTGGCGAAAATATCGATGAACATACAAAAAAAAAAAACATACATACAGACGAACATAGTAACCTCCTCCTTTTTGGAAGTCGATTAAAAACAGGTAGGTAAGTAGGATAAGTAGGTAGGTAGGTAGGTAGGGGCGCCGTAAATACTTAGTGCTACCCGTGCGAAGTCGGGTCGGATAAAGCTAGTATTATTATAAAAATCGTTTATGTTGACATTTAACCTTTTAATTTTGAAACAAAAAAGAGAAAGTGAATTATTCGAAAGTCCAAACCTGTCATGCGCACGAACAAACAATATTCTCGTTTCAGAATTAATAATTCTAATATTTGCATGCATAAAGCTATTGTCACACAATAGTATTAAACATAATACAACACGTTCCATGATGATTCAATTTAAATTCAACTCCCATTGTAGGGAATTGTAAACTAAGTCTTATTTAATATTAACGTTCAAATTGTAATTACCGGTAGAACTGTAACTGTGGCAATTTGTAACTGTAATTATTTGTAAAACATCATAATTATATCCCATTTATTCATTTCAATAAAAATATATATTTATAATATATTTAAAAATGTAAATATTTACATTTTTAAATAGTTCTATAGAAAACAAAATATATTTAAAAATATTAAAAATAGTAGCCCACCGTCATCGGGAACAGGGTCCAAGCTACCGGTGGTCAGGGCATCAGAAAGAGGAACTTCCTAACCCCTCGTTTACACCTAGGTATAAAACATGTATTCTACATGATTCAGATATTTTTTCGACAAAATATTACAAATATGCATACTTTAAGTAGCAAACGAGTATGTAGATCTTTAAAACACTAGTTTAAAATATTTTACACATGATCATTAAGTGTTAAGACTAAGTAATTTCTTTTAAAAAGACCTTTACACAATTTATGTTTACAACTTGTTTTTGGGTGTAAACGGGGGGAACAATACGCGCTGTGTCTAGAAGTATAGACAAAACAAATAAATTAATAAAATAAATACTTTTGCACAAGATTGTGACTATGAATAAAAACTTGCGCAAGCGATTAACTTGACTTTTATATTTGGCAACAGCTGGCATTTATTTTGCAATAAAAATTTTAGTCATAAAAATATTAATGTTTAAAATATATTCATGCATTGGTAGGCCACTTATGTCTAATATTGTATGAAATGGAGTACAGATAATCCCTTAAAAAATATTTTAAGTTAAACGGTTTTATCTTGCAGTACACCTGCAGCATCAGGATCTGAGGTTTGAAGGTTGAAATTATTATAAAGTTGTATTGTCATGGGAATTGAATTTGTGTGCAAAGTTTCAGGAAAATCGGTTAAGTAGAAGTAGTTGATAAACCTGTCGCAAAGATTTGAATCAAACAAACAAATATACGAAGTGAAGCTAATTGAAAACGATTTAAAAACGTACAGTTTGTGGGCAAAAGATATCCGACGTCACAAAGACGCTTATTTTCAAAAGATCTACCCGTTCCCATTCTTTTTCTTTTTTTGTCGTGGGAAGATCCTCACGAATGTCCCTCGCCCGGGGCAAGACGAGGGAGTCTGCCGGACTCTCACCGGCAAAAACCCACGGTGTTCCTCCTCCTGACCGTCGAGCGAGGTTGCAGGATTTGCATAAGCTTGCACCGCTACTACCCAGCTCCCTTTTTTAACTTGGACCATGCACCACACACTACTCGAAACACAATGCTCGGTCCCTTTGAACCGCAAAGGATCGTAGCCACTCGTTACGAGATTTTTATTCATCCATTTGTGCATGTCTCCTCATCCACAATCACTTATAAGACTTCTCGTTATTTTCTTTATGACAGAGAGTAGTCTGGGGTCATTAGGAAAATGGAATAATTTCCTTGCGGAAAATCGGAGTGGTATGATTTTTGTTTTGTATTTTGTGATTGTAGACTGAAGAATAATATTTTTAGCGAAAATTACTTAAAGATGTATTCCATGCAGGAGGGTCTGAGTTCGATCCCGGCCCGTACCTCTGACTTTTCAAATTCATGTACGGATCAGAATTTGATCATCACTTGCGTTAACGGTGAAGGAAAAATATCGTGAGGAAGCCAGCTCAACTGAGAGGGCTCCATAAAATTCTCGATGGTGTGTGTAGTATGCCAACACACACCAGGCCAGCGTGGTGGACTAAGGCCTAAACCCTTCTCATTCTGAGAAGAGGCCCGTGCCCAGCAGTGGAACAGTAATGAGCTGATTATGTATGTTACGTGACTTACAGGTTGTTAGTACTTAAATAAACGCAATAGTTACTACATTAACAGTTATTTATTATAAGAGAAATCTTTTGAACCATAAAAAAAAAAATTAACTAGCGACCCGCCCCGGCTTCGCACGGGTGCAATGTAGATACTAATGTGGGGCATATAAACCTTCTTCTTGAATCACTCTATCTATTGCTGAAAACTGCAGTAAAATCCGTTGCGTAGTTTCAAAGATCTAAGCGTGCCTACAGACAGCGGAAGCGACATTGTTTTGAACCGACTTCCAAAAAAGGAAGAAGTTCTCAATTCGACTGTATGTTTTTTTTTGTATGTTTGTTCCGCGATATCTTTCTTAATTGTGAACCGATTTTAATGATTATTTTTTTTTGTTTGAAAGAGTACTCTTTCGGAATGGTCCCATTTAAATTTGGTAAAGATCTGATGAAGAACTTCAGAGGTAGACAATTTGAAGTCGGTTTTTTTTTGTTAAAACGTTTTTATATACTACTAGCTGTGTCCTCACGGCTCCGCCCGTAGCCTATGTTATTCAATGATAATGTAGATTTTTAACGGCAAAAGAATTTTTGAAACCGGTCCAGTAGTTTTTAAGTTTATTCGTTACATATAAAAATACAAACATACAAATCTTTCCTCTTTATAATATTAGTATAGATATAGAGATTATTAATTAGCCGTAATGGTTTTCTTTATAGTTTTTTTAATTAAAAGCAGTCTATAAATATTTACATTACCTTTTCCAGGAAATATGAATAACGTCTCGAATAAATCAAATTAATAAATAAAGAATTTTTCCTTTTAACATTCAGTTTTTTTTTGTATAATCTCTTGGATTCCCTCCACTCTGGGGTAGGCAGAGGATTATGGTGACCTCTTACTGTCTAAATCCACCATGATATTTCTTCGAGTACCTAAAACGAAAATCGCGGGATTCACCATTGCATTAACCACAACCCCGGTGTATTGACATACCTACATAACATCACGCCTGTATTCCCCAAAGAGTTGGACAGAGGCGTAAAGTAACACCCTCATTTCATCGTTACGTTTAAGTCCCATATAATAGGGGGCGAGCCTATTACCATCAACAGGGCACAAATCCAAACTACGGGCTGCTACTGAGGAATTCCACACGAAAAATTCGAACTACACTACCTGACCTGGGATCGAAACAAGGACCTCACGATCACCAGTCGCGCTTACCACCTAGACCAACGAGGCAGTTGACAGTTGACATACCCACTAATGCTGAACATCCACCAGAGCTGTGCTAAGCTGCTTAGCGAGGAATGTGTTTTGTAAGCACCAATAGAATCACTTCATTTACCTAGCTTCACTCTGCGCAGCTCTGGAGCGAGGTTTTTGTTCATACAAAACAAGCGAGAAATGCGAGCGAGGGATGTGTTGCGAGGAATGTGTGCGAGGATTTGAAAATATGCGCCTACCAGTCAGTCAATAGATGGTGTTTTGAACAGGTAGATTCGAAAAGAGTCCGCTACCTATCCTCGCACCGCTCATTTATACACATTAACGCATTACGCATTACACATTCCCCATTCCTCGCACAGCTCTGGTGGAAAGGGTCACACGGTTTCACATCCTCGCTACACATTTTCGCACCGCACATTTTCCTCGCATAGCTCTGGTGGATGTCCAGCCTTAGTCCTATAACGCCTTACGTCAACCAAAATAAGAAAAGGCGCCTTCTCTACCCACAACAACGCCACTAAAACTTAACGTAACTTAAATATAAAGTAAAGTACTCTTAAGCATCCATTCTCTCTCATCTATCTAAACAATGTTCCTGAAAATGTTTAAAAGCTGGATTCTATAGAATGTTCTGGAATTTTTAACGAGCGCAAATATTGTAGCAACGTCGCCGCTCCCAATGGGGCTTCCTTTATAATTTGCGTGGCTTGGAATGATCGGTGTTGGATGTCACGTAGTGTTAGGTTTTGAAAAATAGTTGTGACGCCATTTTTGACGTGACAACGTCTAATAAAACGATGAACGCCGGCAGCATGCACGAAGAAGCGTGACTCATTGTCACGTTCCGTCTGAGGCAAGCATGTGAGCGAGAGCGCGGAACAAGCGATAGAGAGGCACGATGTTTTGTTATGACGTTGTCACGTTAAACTATCGTCCGTAAACCGATTTTACAGACAGCCAATTTTTTTATTTGGATGAAGGTATGTTCAGATGTAATGATTTATGTTCATTGCGATAGGTAATTGTAAAAGTCGCTGTCCATTGCTGGACAAAACGATGAATTGATGGGGTGTCCGGAACTTGGAGGCGCTTTGTATAACACTTTTAGTGTCAAGTGGTTGCTTAACAATTTTTTTGTGCTAATATCACTACGCTCCAATACATTGCACGCCACAGAGATACGTTCGTTCGAGCTAGCCTTTTGCCAACTATGTTGGGGTCAGCTTCCAGTCTCACCAGATGCAGCTGAATACCAGTATTTTACCCGGAGCGACTACCATCAGACCTCCGCAACCCAATTACTGAAGAATGCTAAGCTTAGACCGGTTGTCAGACTTTCGGGCTTCTGACTACACGTAACGACTGTCATAGGTATTCGTATGACTTTCGGGATCGACGGTTTAACGTGCTCTCCGAGGCACGGAGATGCATGCAATAGACATACGTACGAGTTGAAATAGTTTCTTTCTAAAAATGGGTCAAAGCGAAAATATATTTAAAGGGACAGATATAGGAATTGACACTTTAAAATATCACATTTACACGATTTTAAGGTGGGACGCATATTATTAAAAAAAAACCGGCCAAGTGCGAGGCGGACTCGCGCACGAAGGGTTCCGTACCATTATCTATCAAAACGGCAAAAAAATCATGTCTGTTGTATGGGAGCCCCCTTAAATATTTATTTTATTCTGTTTTTTAGTAATTGTTGTTATAGTGGCAACATAAATACATCATCTGTGAAAATTTCAACTGTCTGACTATCACAGTTCATGAGATACAGCCTGGTGACAGACGGACGGACGGACGGCAGCGGAGTCTTAGTAATAGGGTACCGTTTTACCGTTTGGGTACGGAACCCTAAAAACGAAAATATCGGCGCTTCGAACATTTTTTTACAGAAAATTTCTTATAATATGCGGCCGGTCATGTAAGTAGCTCCTAAACAAAAACAACAAGAACAACGCTCCTTTATATCCTATACGTGTAACAAACTCTTCAACCGTCAAGCAGCTACACCTCTTAACAAACTCCAACATCAACGCAGCCTGCAGCGCTCAAGAGAATGCCTCTTTTATATTTCAGACGTAACGTCAAGCAGCGAATATTCGCCGAGTAATGTGGATCCCTTGGAAATGAGCGCAGGACATCTGTGGTACACACAGGCGGAGCAGATGAAAAGCTTTGTGGAAGAAAGAAAGATGTCTTTGTTCGTTAGCCTCGTTTTGAGTGCTGAAGAGGCTTGAAAAAGAAATGTGGGGATGTTTTTGTGCATAATACCTCGTTTCATTTGAAGTATCGTTGGTAGGTCTGGGAATTAAATTCGAAGAAGGTAAAAAAAAAAAATTGCCACAAATCTTCATAGACCTTACGAAGTTTTATCGCTGCTTCTTAGCACATAGCAGCAGTGATAGCCTAGTGGTTTGACCGTCAGACTGCCAAGTCATAGGTCGTGAGTGTGAACCCAACGCACGCACCTCTGACTTTTCGGATTCATGTGCGTATTGTTATCACTTGCTTAAAAAACGGTGAAGGAAAATATCGTCAGGAAACCGGCATGCCTGTGAGATATTTCTCGAAGGCATGTGAAGCCAAGTCAGAGGCCCATGGACGGCATAAACTCTGACACCAGGTTAGTCACTAACCACACGAAAAGAAGCAGCACATAGCATAGCATAATAAGCCCATTACTGTCCCACTGCTGCGCACGGGCCTTTTCTCAGAATGACAAGGGTTTAGGCATTAGTCCACCACTTACATGCCACGGGAACGTGTGTTATGCTGCTAAACATCGTTTTATGATACATATTTTCTTCAAGCACTCTTTTCAAGGGTTCCTTACTCAAAAAGGTACCAAAGGAACCCTACTACTAAGGCTGTCCATCCGTCTGTCTCAAGAGTGTATCTCGGCAGCCGTAAGACGTAGCCAGTAGGAAATTTCACAGTGTTGTTCAAGCATGAATCTTGGCAAATAATAAAGGAGTAGAAAGAGGAGAGAAAGAGGTAATCAAATCCAAAGGAAAGTTATCTAAGAATTGACTATTTTCAGTGCTTTTTGTTCCGGCTGTATATACCAATAACAAGGTTCTTTCACGGTGACGCAAGTCGAAGTGATACGCGTCAGAACGATTTTAACATCGCACGGAATTGTATGGAGTCGCGCATAGGGGAGGATGTTACCTCTCCAATTTTGAAAAAGATGGTGAGGTCGGTGATAAATTAATATGTCATAATTAATTACTAATATCGTGTCACTTTACTAACAATAATTGTTAGTCGTTATTGTAATTACTAACACATTGGATCTTAGTTATCTGAATTAAAGAATGATTTATTATATTACCTATAGCTGTTGCACGTCTGTGTTGGAAGCGCGCGGTTGTTGTCGCTCCGACTTGCGTCACCGTGGGGGAACCTACTTTTCGCCCGGTTCCTATAAACAAAAACGAATCGTTTTGCTTACCAATGGTAGCATTTTTTAATAATATTAATATTTAATATTTAACTGGGCATATAAAAAGACTCGTAAGCTAATTTTACCTGTGATAACTACTTCCATATGGGAGGATCTACTATGCAAAGCTATGAGGTCTTTGCTTCATTATTGGCTTCTTCTTTTCATGTGGTTAGTGACTAACCCGGTGTCACAGTTTATGCCGCACAATAGGCCTCTGACTTGGCTTCAAGAAATATCTCTTGGGAATGCCGGTTTCCTCACGATGTTTTCCTTTACCGTTTTTAAGCAAGTGATAAAAACAATACGCACATGAATTCGAAAAGTCAGAGGTGGCGTGCTTGGCGCGCCTTGGGTTCGAACTCGAGACCTATGGCAGTCCGACGGTCACACCACTAGGCTATCACTGCCACAATCATTATTAACTAGCGTCCCGTCCCGGCTTCGCACGGGTGGACATTTTTCCCGTTTGTGCAACATTTTTCATTTATGCTCCGCTCCTATTGGTCGTAACGTGATGTTATATAGCCTATAACCTTCCTCGATAAATGGACTACGCAACACAAAAATAATTATTCAATTCTAACCAGTAGTTCCTGAGATTAGCGCGTTCAAACAAACAAACAAACTCTTCAGCTTTATAATATTAGTATAGATTATTGGTAAAGATACAAGAGTCTCAATTTTAACCAAAAACGCCCTGTAAATTATAGAATTCGGCCATTAGTGCACCACGCGATGCAAACCTTAGTATCCAGGAAAACTTCAAGTTAAACAAAAATAAACTTATTTTTTACATTGTAGATAGATAGATAGATATACTTTATTGTACACTAAAAGAAATAAAACAGAAGGAGTACACATTATTAAGAACAGTACAAATGGCGGTCTTATCGCTTAAAGCAATTTCTTCCAGACAACCTTTGGATTGGATTTGGAACCATTATTCACCTTATCACCAATTAGTTTCACAACGTCATAGTCCGTATGTCTCACAGACAAGGTCCCAAGACATAGAGTTTGCTTTAATATAATTAGCTGTTCGGCCAAGTCGGAAAGTGTATTAATTATGTATGCGTTCAATTATAGGCTAGTCCACAGGGACCGTCATCGACCATAGTGTTATATTCTTTCTTTGCATAATTTAAAAAGTGACTTTGATGAAAAAATAAAGATAAAAGTCGGAAATAAAATGTGAATAAACTTGTCGCGGCATCTATCACGCCACATGCGAACTACGCAGCAACAACAATGACAGCTGTCAAATGAAACGTCACAAATCCTGCATCGCGATATCAAGATTTGACACGCAGATAGTATTTATATACAACTTCCCAACATTAACCGTTGGACGTCCGTGATCCACCGTGCTCACCGTCTTTTCTGACTCCGCAGTCACATCATTAATTCAGCCCTCATCAAGCTGTCTCCCTCCCAGAACTCTCGCAAGCAACGCCTTAAGCCGAGGTCCGAGTCCTATTAGGGGTCGCCCTTAGTGCTGTTGTTGCTAGCTAGTCATGACGTTAGTAGTAGTAATAGTAGTTAGCTTAGGTTAAGTATTTTACTGTAATTCCCATTGGTTGGAGACCCTTCAGGTCTCACCAATAACTGCCCGGTTACGTAGAAACGGTCCGCAAGACCATATACAAGCAGTCAAATAGAAAAAACAAACAACCGTTGGGCAGTGGCCCGCCAGGCATAAGACCGGCCTGGTAGGAGGATCCTCCCTTTTCGTTGGAGGAACACCATAGCTCTTTCCTCCACAAACTATTAAACATTGTGAGAATAATTGCAGAAACTTTGGACATTTAGTTTTTTTATTTATTAAATGGTTGCGTTTGACGCAAGTCGCACCAATAGGCCTAGCATGAACGTATGCCGTATAGTATCTTAAACGTCTACGGTTTAAATCACTTTATTTCTCAAGATTACAATCACTTCGAGGAGAAATAAACAAACAATATACATCAAAATCAAAATCAAAAATCAAAAATTTTTATTTCACATAAACCAATACAGGTGCTTATGAAACGTCGAATTTAGGTGCACGGTTCCAATTAGTTGTTTCCTATGGAGAAGAGCCGGCAAGAAACTCCATCAGTATACATCATCGTCATTCAATATTCATCATTATTTATATATACATATATATATATATTTAAAATATGTATATATATTATATTTATTTTATTTACTTACTTATTTATTAACTTATATTATTATTATAATATACTTAGTGATTTATTTGATTGTAGATTTTTATTAGGTTATACGTTTGTATGCTGCAAACTGCCCTATATATTTTTCTTGACAATTCTTTCCATCCAAAGGTTGTCTGGAAGAAATTGCTTTAAGCGATGAGACCGCCATTTGTACTGTTCTTAATAATGTGTACTCCTTCTGTTTTATTTCTTTTAGTGTACATTAAAGTATATCTATCTATCTATCAGTTACAATTCACAGAGTGCGTACACAAATAGACGGTATACAAAAATATATAACAAAATATTTCCGATTAAGTAAGTAGGATTGTAGGTAGATTTAAATAAGTTTGTCTTGTCGATTTATATTAATTACGTAGTTGAGCAGATGTAAGGGACGGTTTACATGACAACACAATTGTGAAATAGGATAATTATTTTATAGTAATGCGTTTGAAGATAATTTTATTATTGTGTTCTTTTAATAATCTTTTATAAATTGGTATTGTTTTTGCGTCTTTTATATAATTTGGTAATGAGTTGTAGATCCGTGGTCCTTGATATAGAATACACTTTTTTCCGTAATTAGTTCTAGGTTTGGACAGTTGGATATTATTATTGCTAATGTAATCGAATTTTGAATCGAAAACAAAACTGCCCTATAACATTTTGGTTTATTTTTTTGCGACATGCACAATTTGTATCATACATAGATATGAATAAAGATTTCAATTTAATAAAATAGCACAAAACAGATAAGTACAGAAGTCAATCTTCTAATTCTAATGTTAAATAAAAATTAAATTTAAATATTCTAATGTATGTACTTCACTATTCATACCTACGCTCGGCGGTCGCTCTATCTATATATCTATCTCTCTCAAGCGCATGGCACTCGCACTTACTCGCACTCTAGTCCCGAACAGTCCGAAATATCGTGTCCGTGAGCAGTGTATATGTTTGCGTTACTCGAGCGCACTTGTATGTAGATTGACTTCTGTACCTATTTTGTGAAAATAGTATGAGCGAAACGAGTATTTCAGATTCAAAATGCACTTATATTGACGTTTCGTTAGTAACTCGACAGCATTCGCTATATGCCAACTAATAGTAAGCGCCGACAGGTTGTAAGATGGAGCACTCTAATTCAATTTGAAAAGATGAGGCATAGGTACCTATATTATAACGTCAACCTACATTAAACTAAGATAGTTTAGCGCTATTCTTCTTCTTTTCATGTGGTAGTGACTAACCTGGTGTCAGAGTTTATGCCGCCCATGGACCTCTGTCTTGGCTTCACATGCCGACGAGAAATATCTCTCAGGCACGCCGGTTTTCTCACGATGTTTTCCTTCACCGTTTTTAAGCAAGTGATAATTGAGGCGTGGAATTTACAAATGTGCTAAATGCCTAAATATGCGAATTCAACATTTTTAATATCAAAGCAGCTACATTGGGTAACCAAACCATTTTTATTCAATTCCTCTATCATTGTTTTTTTGGCACTTAACTCATTTGTGAATTCCACGCCTAATTATACAATAACCCAATACATGAATCCGAAAAGTCAGAGGTGCGTGGCTTGGGTTCGAACTCGAGAACTGTGACTTGCCAGTCCGACAGTCACACTACTAGACGGCTAACAACAGGTCTTACCTTAGAATACAACAGGTCTTACCTTAGAATATCGGCATTGCTTTACTGGGTTGAGGAGGTCTGATGGCAGTCGCTCCGTGTATAATACTGGTATTAAGCCACATCTGGTTAGACTGGAAGCTGACCCCAACATAGTTGGGAAAAGGCTAGGTAAAGAGAGAGTAGGTTGACGTTATAACATGAAACACGATCTGTCAAGAACGCATTCTCTCGGCGGCCGCACTGTAATCTGTCCCCCAAAAGTAATAAATATTATCTCCTTCAAAACACCTTTTTAACATTATTGCACACGTTTAACACGAAGCAATCCCATCCCTCGAGGGTCTCCCTCTTTGTAGTTACCAACAATAACGTATCATCTCCCCCTCACCACGGGGTATGGGCAGATGAAAAGGGTGCCAGATAATAATTTCGACAAGTATCGTATTACGATATATTTCGGTATTTCGACTACCCTTTGTCCCGATGAAATGATAAAGTGCGTGCAATATTCTATGGTAGGGGCAATCATCGTAAAAAGATCTCAATGTTATTCATATACCTATGTATGGAACAAATAGAGTTACTTGAGTACAGGGACAATCTAGATAGATAGAATATGCTTTATTGTACACCATAACAATAGCACAAAACAGAAACAATTTAAAACAAGGGTTTTGTCCCAGGTCGGGCAAAGCGCTATTGGGTTTTTCCATTAGGAATTTCTTAGTAATCGCCCGGAGTCTGGATTTGTGCCCGGTTAATGTCAATAGACTCGCCCCCGCAATGGACTAAAACATAACTGGCAGAACAAGGGTGTACTAAAATACCTCTGCCAAACCCTTTGGGGAATACAGGATGTTACGATTATGTTATATCGATACCTCCTAAGTATACTGAGTCAACCAACAAATTTAGGTTAGGTATTTTAGTTATTTTGCGTAAACGTACATAATAAACCAAGACCCTAATGTTAGTGTTAAAAAAAAGAACAATAATTACACGTATATACTAAATCAATTTCAACATCTATTAAAATCGTACCTACATTGTATACTGAGCCAAATAACATCGTACCAATGTACGCGGGGCGTGAGGGAGGACGCATCGATACAAGTTATATGAGATCAGTATACGTTGAAGTTCCAAATGCTACCATAGCTAACTACTTTCCTAGTATAATGAGCCAAGTGATGTAATTTCAACATTTTATTATTAAGTGAGACCAAAATCCCGAACACAACCAAAAATAAGATGATAATCAAAAAAGGCAATTATAATTATTTCATAATATTTTAGTGTAAACCATGGTTTTTGATGTAAGTACAACGTAAATGAAGATAACTGGTAGTTAAACCATTTTGCTACTGAGTCCCGTCGACGTATACCCAGTCATCTACAAAATGTGGCATTTAAAAACAAAAATCAGCAAAATTATTTTATACCAAAGGGAGAGCTACCAATCCTTAATAAAAAAACATTTAAATTATTTCGAAATAGTTTGATTTCATAAAAATATAAACGGTTTTCCTTCAAATCGCTCTCCGGTAAAATTACTAAAATGTCAGTTGACTCATTATACTTAGGACCATAGATAATACATATTATAGGGAGACTTAGGACTTAGGAGGTACCTATCAATATTATAAATACCAAAAAATATACTACACATATAATAATCGTGATCATAGTTAATTTTCGAAAAGATAAGTATTAGTTTAAAGTAAATATCTTTATCAGCCGTCTGTCCCACTGCTGAACATGAGCCTCTTCTCAGAATGAGAAGGGTTTAGACTTTAGTCCCTCACGGTGGCCTCGTGCGAATTGGTCGACTACAAACACCATTAAAAACTTTATGGAGCCCTCTCAGGTGTGCAGGTTTCCTGACGATGTTTTTCTTCACCGTTATCGTAAGTAATAATTAAATTGTGATCCGCACATGAATTCAAAAAGTCGGCCTCAGACCGTCCTGCATGGAAAGCAAGCCTTCCATCTCTAGGCTATCACAGCTTATATTCAGCTATAGCCGCAATCTTTCTCAAGGAGCCACTTGGCTTATTACCAACCGCACGGATAATACGATTTACGAGGTTAAACTGCGCTTGCCGCGGTCAGTCCGTGGATGGGTGACCGTTCGTTACACGTGGAGACCCCTCCGTGCCTCGGAGAGCACAATAAAGCGTAGGTTCCGGGTGTCATAAGAATACCTATGCCAGTGTCATAAGAAGTAGTTGCGGGAAGTCAGAAGCCCGTAAGTCTAACAACTAGTCTAACCTTAGGATATCGGCAAATCAAATCAAATCAAATATCGTTTATTTGTCAATGTAGGTATATTACAATAGATGGTAAGTAAGAAATTAGTTCGCTACATTGTATCCATACAGATATACAAATTAGTTTGGTTTTTGTAATTCTAATCTAGGTACTTAACGCTAGTGAATTTATAATTATAATATCTATTAACACCAATTATGTCTATCCTTGTACATTGGGGCATTGCCCAGTCACTGGGTTGCGGAGGTCTAATGGTAGTCACTTCGTATAAAATACTGGTATTCAGCTGCATCTGGTTAGACTGGAAGCTGACCCCATATAGTTCGGAAAAAGCTAGACAAAACTAGTCGCCATCTTTTTTTTCGCTTCGCTCAAAGTTCCATTCAAACAACACATAATTCTTTGGACCGTGCCTTCCAATACCACTACAGATATTGAAACATCTTGCATCTGTTCCAAAAACGTTACAATGGCGGGAATGTTTAAATTTTCCCTTTTTTCTCTAAAAGTAGCCGTCAGCCGGTTGTATGCCTCAGTAGAAAACATTCAAAGATGCTTAGAATATTCGTGTAGGCTGTCTATTACACCGTGGCGTAATGTAGTTGCCTCGTCACGTTTTTCTTGATATTACTATACAAGATTAGTCGGAAAGGGGGTACTAATCTGAAAGGGTATTAAAGTACCCATTATAATGAATAACTTTTGTTCTACAACTTTCCCCAAAAGTCAGTAGTTTAAAAGAAATAGGTGGTCAAAGATTTCATAAAAAATACTCTAAAATCTAGATTATCCTCAGCTATGATCTGCTGTGTTTACATTTTAGGCCACATTTAATGTCCTGGATTAGAAGCTTCATTTTTTAAATTCGTAACTAAAGCAGATAATATGTTTTTTTTTTAAACTAAAATAAAAATCATTTTATCCAGGACCTTAAATGTGGCCTAAAATGTAAACACAGCAGATTATAGCTGAGGATAATCTAGATTTTAGAGTATTTTTTATGAAATCTTTGACCAGCTATTTCTCTTAAACTAGTAACTTTTGGGGAAAGTTGTAGAACAAAAGTTATTCATTATAATGGGTACTTTAATACCCTTTCAGATTATTACCCTCATTTCCGACTAACCTTGTATAGTAATGTCAAGAAAAACGTGACGAGGCGACTACATTACACCACGGTGTAATAGACAGCCTACACGAATATTCTAAGCATCTTTGAATGTTTTCTACTGAGGCAAACAACCGGCTGACGGCTACTTTTAGAGAAAAAGGGGAAAATTTAAACATTCCCGCCATTGTAACGTTTTTGGAACAGATGCAAGATGTTTCAATATCTGTAGTGTTTACGATAGGTACTTAGATACGTCAAACGTTCGTGATAGGCCTACTGCTTACATAGACGGAAGCTAATATTAGCGTATGACCAAATTAGTTTAGCCTGCGACGTAATTAGTTAAAGGCAGCAACTGCTGTATAACATTTGTAGCAACCAAGGAATCCAGATTAGATGAGAACTTCGTGCGTGTTATTTAAATACATAACATAACCTCACGCCTGTATTCCCCAAAGGGTTCGCGGCAGGGGTGTTTTTAGTACACCCTCGTTTCGCCAGTTATGTTTAAATCCCATGTAACAGGGTGCGAGCCTATTGTCATCAACCGGGCACAAATCCATACTCCGGGCTGCTACTGAAAAATTCCTAATGGAAAAACCCAATAACACTGCCCGACCTGGGGATCGAACCCAGGACCTCACGATCAGCAGTCGCGCTTGCCACCACTAGACCAACGAGACAGTTATTTTAACAATATCTAAATCAACCGGCTTTATTTTTAAACGGTTTTAATTAGCTTCACTTCGTATATTTGTTTGTTTCTAATCTTACAACAGATTTTTCAGCTACGTTTGCTTAACCGATTCTCATGTAACTTCGCACACAAATACAATTCCCATGACAATACAGCATTATAATAATTTCAACCTTCAATCCCCAAATCTTGATGCTGCAGGGGTACTGCAAAATAAAACCGTTTAACTTAAAAGTTTAAGGGATTTTATTTTATCCTGGAAACAGCTGTCACTACCGAGTACCTATCAAAATAAAACACAATTCCATTCAGGCAGTATTTTGTGTTGTATAAAAACATCCTCTACAAACCGCACGTCCGTCGCATACCTCAAAATGCTGGCACAAAATAAATTCATAAACAAAAAAAAAAGAATTCAAAAAAAGATTTTTTAAGTTCCAAATATAAATTACGGTTCAGTGTAAACGCAACCACGTCACAGTAAGCCCGATGCAAAGTTGTATTGTAAAGCAAACTGGAATTGTTGGGGGCTTGCGTTCCATCTCTATACATATTTTGCAATTTTATCATTCTCACTTGCAAAGGTTACCGAGGAATTCATTTTACTTTGTCGTTCGTCGTGTTTGGAAAAATTGTAGCGATTTGGGAGTAAGTGGAAAATATTGGATGAATTATTTCTTTGTCGTGGCTTCGGATTAGTTGACCCATTTGTTATGGCGATTTGACGATTTTATTGTGTGAATGGCCAACAGGTTTAATTCAGACTGCTTCGATCACTGTTACTGTCATTTTGATCCTAATATTATACTTTAGCGCCAAATGGTGATAGCCTAGCGGTTATACGCATGTCTTCTACGCAGGAGGATCTAAGTTTGATCCCGGTCCCTACCTCTAACTTTTCGAATTCATCTGCGGATCATAATTTGATTATCACTTGCGTTAACGGTGAAGGAAAACATAGTGAGGAAACCTGCACACGTAAGAAGGCTCCATAAAGTTCTCGATGGTGTGTGTAGTCCGCCAACCCGCACCAGGTCAGCGTGGTGTCCTAAGGCCTAAACCCTTCTCATTCTGAGAAGAGGCCCCTGAAATGGGACAGTAATGGGCTGATTATGTAACACACAAAGATGCCAAAGTGTATGTCGCAGACACACACCGTTAATAGAATTTGATAGAATTGAGTATAGCATTACAGTTAAGACCAGTGTCTGCTTATCACAAGGTAAAGCGGGTATTTGGTAAATAAAACCAACATAGACTCTCCACCACTGAGAGTACTTGTATTTGGGTATGTGGTTAGTTACAGAAGCTAGTTCACAATATAATAATTTAGGTACACAAGATCATAAAATAAGGACAAGCTAGTCAGATATAAAAGGTCAGACTTCTTCGGCTGTTCGATATGGAATGCCCCGCTCCGTCGAATGGCAACTGTTTTTATAACGTCGGGTACGTTGATTCATCTTGACGACTACCCTCCTTTATTTTCTGAATGATTAATTCTCCGACATATACAAGGTTAGTCGGAAGGGGGTACTAAGCCGAAAGGGTGTTAAAGTACCCATAATAATGGATAACTTTTGTTCTACAACTTTCCCCAAAAGTCAATAGTTCAAGAGATATAGCTGTTCAAAGATTTCATAAAAAATACGCTAAATTCTATCTAGGTATCCTCAGCTATGATCGGACATGTTTACATTTTACGTCATATTTGGGGTCACGGATTAGAAACTCCATTTTCTGAATTCGTAACTAAAGCAGGGATGAAATTGTTTGAAAAAACTAAAGTAAAAATATTTTTTCATGGAAAAAAAATCGAATTTTTAAATATTAACACTTTCTTTAAAACAATCATCAGTGATACATTAAGTGGCCCGCGGCTTAGTACCCCCTTTCTGATTAACCTTGTATAATATTTATAGTTATAGCAGGCGACAACTACTCCTATTTCTTGACACCTTACCTACATGGTAGATCGTAATAGTCAAACGTCCGACCGAAGTAGCTTCCTAACTCATTTTGAAACACTTGCATACCCGAGCGAGGTAACTTATACTAGTACCTATACCCGTACGTAAAGTTTACCCTATCTATGTAGTGCTAAAATACACCTTAGGGAGATAGTCTGGTCTAAGTTATAGCCCAAACAAATTGATCGGGCTGTGTCTGGACGTCAATTTCGGGAGACTAGGCATTTCTTTTGGGTAAAATGGGTTTATTAAATTTGATGGCCGGCTTTAGTCAGTTTAAAATTTTGCTTCAAAGTATCTGCTTCTGCTAGTGTATCTAAGTATGAAATAAGTAAATAACCTTTATTGTAGTTGGACGTGGTTAACGATGCCCCAAATTATAATTTAAAAAACCGTAGAAGAGAGTTTACAATATGGCAAAAGTGCCTCGAGCTTAAATTATATACCTCTATATAGAGCCACCGCATGGCCGCTCATGAGACAGCAATATAAAACAAAAAATACATCATCCTCATATCGTAGAGCATACAATATACACTTAACACTTAACTAATGGAGTCTATTTCTCATAAATACAAGAATACGGGGAACCGACGTTTTGTAACAGTGAGTTGGCTTATTGGCTAACATTAAAAACTTTGCCATGAAACGAAAAAATGGCACGTCATATGAGACAGAAGATACGATGCTTAGTCTTAGTTTGCTTACTTATTTTGTATATATGCTTCTCACTTCCACACTTCTCACTGTAGTCGTGGCTACATCTAGAGGTATATAATCTAAAGCCCAAGATTATACTGGGCCTCGCCGGCGAGGCACGTCGCGACGTTCCACCGCCGCCACCGCCGTCCGTGGTCCACCGTGCTCACCCGCCGCAGCTGCGGAGCCGGTCGTCTTTTCTGACTCCGCAGTCACACGTTAATTCAGCCCTCATCAAGCTGTCTCCCTCCCAGTCCTCTCGCAAGCAGCGCCCTAAGCCGAGGTCCGAGTCCCATTAGGAGTCGCCCTCAGGGCTGTTGTTGCTAGATAGTCATGATGTTAGTAGTAGTAATAGCAGTTAGCTTAGGTTAAGTATTTTACTCTCGTCCTCAGTGGTTGGAGACCCTTCAGGTCTCGCCAATAACTGCCCGGTTACGTAGAAACGGTCCGCAAGACCATCTAAAAGCAGTAGAATAAAAAAATAAAAAATACTCAATGGTTATATTAATCCTTTGCGCCGGCACAGGTACACTAACAATGACAGTTAGAGGCAGTGTTGCCAGTATTAATATTAACTAAATCTGCCCATACATGGGTCAGTGCTAAAAATAAAGTTGCCCACTCGGACCGGAAGAGCGTACGACGCCACAAACCCAGAATTATTAATCTCCATTTGATAGTGATCTATAATAGTTATCCTTACCGCTTTCACGGTTATTTTCGTAATGCGAGCGTAATTTGTAGCCACATGTGTGTTTTTGTCGATATACCGTGGGACCGATGGGTGACTGTTTCTTACACATTAAGGGCCGATTTCACCATTTGTATTCGAAACCAAGTTTAATAAAACTACGTTTTGCTTAATCGAGTTTATAGTTCGATTCTAATCTTGGTTTTCGTTAAACGGATTTCACCAGGTACAATTTGATTGCGTTCACGAAAACGAAGTTTAGTGACATAAAGCGTACACATCGCCTTAAATATAAGGGCAGATGTCATGTTATACAGGCGTGGTCGGAGTGAAGCAATAGCTGCACTGACTCTGTGCATAATTCTATGCGCAGTAGAAGTGCTGAATCCACTTAAATCTGCAGCAGTCATTTGATAACACCCAGTTGCGTAGAAACGCAGAGCACATAACAATTGATTGATGGGAGATACACTGTGATTCATATTTGATGGAAACTCTAATTTATCCTCAATAGACTCCAGTACAGTCAGGACTGTTGACTTCGTGAGACGGAATCTTGTTACGAAGTCTTGG
Organism: Amphipyra berbera; assembly: GCA_910594945.2. NCBI lineage: Eukaryota > Metazoa > Arthropoda > Insecta > Lepidoptera > Noctuidae > Amphipyra > Amphipyra berbera. Next base: position 18,198,362 of record OU343125.1, on the reverse strand, counting down.
TCATCAAGAGTGTCGAAGTGTTCTTCTCTCTCACGTATCCATCTCGGGCGCCTTGAGCGACGAAGAATACACTCATCCTCATCGTTATCCTCATAACCTAGTGACAATGCTCTTTCCATCTTTGAATTATCACACAACTATAAACACGAGTATTTGTTTTTAGGTTAGAAGCTCCAAACAAAAGAATAAAACGCGTTTTACAGAGCTAAACGCCAAAAATCGGCCGATCAGAATTTAAACTCAGTTATGCTCTAACTGCGTTTAGTGTACGTTGGTGAAATGCAATTTGGAGCTCTAAACTCCGTTAAACGCGTAAACCGAGTTTAGGTCGAACTAATCGCGTTTATTTTTAACGGTGAAATCGGCCCTAAGACCCCTCCGTGCCTCGGAAAGCACGTTAAACAGTCGATCCCGGGTGTCATACGAATACCTATGACAGTCGTTACGGGAAGTCAGAAGCCCGAAATTCTGACAACTGGTCTAACCTTAGGATATCGGCATTGTCCAGTAACTGAGTTGCGGAGGTCTGATGGCAGTCGCTTCGTGTAAAATGCTGGTATTCAGTCGCATCTGGTTAGAATGGAAGCTGACCCCAACATGGTTGAAAAAAATTAGTATAATGATTCAATGTAAATGAGACATTTTATAATTATTATAATTACAAATCACAATAGGTATAGACAACTGCTAGAGAGAGCACACATAAAAAAGTGTTTTCCCTATAAATAAGACAGTATTCAAATAACATTTCTGTCGGTGTTGCCAACATCACCAACAAACTTTACAACGATTTACACGACATAAAAAGCCTTCCCTACATGGAAAAGCAAGCAACATTCCACATTTACTTCCATTGGAACCACATGGAAACTAAATGGAATTCAAATTAATCCAGCAGGTACTTCAGCTAAGTGAGTTATTAAACTTAGTCCGCGATATATACTAATGAACTAAGCCAGTGCTGTGACATTGTGCGCAACTTCGACAGATGTCTTGGACGGTCTGCGCGGTACAAGTTTGTACCTAGACTTAGCCTCCAACTGCTTGAGTAGACCGGGAGCTGGACTGTATAATATCGAAAAATGAATCCCTATTTCCCTTGGTCTCGCCATAACTTGAGAACGACAATACTGATTGAGGTCATATTTACACAATATACTTGTTTTGTCAAGACGATGGATCGTAGCTATGCTGAAATCCGATAGGTGGCGCTGTAGTCAAATTATTTACGCGGGCACAGCCATGGGAGAACAGCTAGTAGCTTACATTTTTTGGTTTATTTTTCACATTCATACATCTATACTAATATTATAAAGAGGAAAGATTTGTATTTTTGTATGTAACGAATAAACTTAAAAACTAGTGGACCGATTTCAATAATTCTTTTGCCGTTAGAAAGTTACATTATCACTGAGTAACATAAGCTACGGACGGAGCCGTGAGGACACAGCTACTATTTTATAAGAGGCTTTGTGGCTAACTAACAACCGCGCTGATAATACGATTAGCGAGATTAAGTTGCGCTTGCTGCGGTCAGTATGTGGGTGACCGTTCGCTATACATCGAGACCTCTCCGTGCCTCGGAGAGCACGATAAACCGTCGATCCTGGATGTCATAAGACTGCAGTCGTTACGGGTAGTCAGAAGCCCAAAAAAGTCTGATAATTAATATAACCTTAGGATATCCGCGTTGCCCAGTATCTAGGTTACGAAGGTCTGATAGCAGTCGCCCCTTGTAAAATACTAGTATTCAGCCGAATCTGATTAGACTGGAAGCTGACCCCAACATAATTGGGAAAGGGCTAGGAGGTAGTATACATATTTCTTAACTTGTTTACTTTTTCACAACTAATGTCCAGGTCCATATACAACTACCAAGTTGACGTCCTTTGCGCGCCATTCGGTTGGAGCAATCCTCCAACATGTTACGCTGCTAAGTCAGTTCCATCTCGATGGTTGCCGTTAAGGTTAGGTACTGTTTTCAGTCCCTGCCCCCAATGACTACTATAATGAAAGACCCTAACGATAACTACCTTTATCGCATTATACACCCGCCGAACTCCTCTCAGCACCAGCAGTCAATAGTTCGACACATTACTTTGGATTACTCTAGAACAAAATAATAATACATACATAAACCCACGCCTTTTTCCCATGGGGGTAGGCAGAAACTATAGAACGCCACATGCTACGACTCTTACATACCCCTAAATAATAATCTCCAACAACTGTATGCAACTATCTTCTTCTTCTTATTGCCCTTATCCCACACTAGGTGTGGTCAGCACAACATATATTTCCTAAATCCATCTTGTTAGAGGTTTTGGCTTATTATTCTATGGCCGGCCGCCTGCCTGACATCAACCCTTCTTGGGAATACTCGTTACGCTGTCGCGCGGGTGACCCAATGTGGTTGCAGATATTATGCACTGTGTCCCAAAATGACAATTATGCAACTATCTCTCTTTTTATAATCCAAGGCTTTTATACATACAAGGTTAGTCGGAAAGGGGGTGCTAAGCCGAAAGGGTGTTAAAGTACCCATAATAATGGATAACTTTTGTTCTGCAACTTTCCCCAAAAGTCAATAGTTTAAGAGGAATAGCTGTTCAAAGATTTCATAAAAAATACGCTAAATTCTATCTATCCTCAGCTATGATCAGACGTGTTTACATTTAAGGTCACGGATTAGAAGCTCCATTTTCTGAATTCGTAACTAAAGCAGGGATGAAGAATTTTTGAAAAAAACTAAAATAAAAATCATTTTGCATTGAATTTTGTTTTCGTCGCATTTTTAAATTTTAATACTTTCTTTAAAACAATCATCAGTGATACATTAAATGGCCCGCGGCTTAGTACCCCCTTTCCGACTAACCTTGTATAAAGATATTGAAATAAATATAGAGCTAACTCCCGTTCTAACCCTCAAAACGCGAAAGTGCGACGGTCGCCGGCAGTTGTATTATGCACACGCCGTACACCCCTCTCAGCCTGAAGCGATAAACTGTTCGACACGTCCCCTTGTATAAGTTTCGATTGGATATTGGTTTTAGTTAGAAATTATATTATGTTGTAATGTTAGATACCTAGTTTTGAAATTATGTCTGCCTGTATAATAATTCACCTCTCAATTAGTTTGTTCAGAAAAAATTGCCTCTTTTTTCCGCTTTATATTTTCATTGCGAAATAAAATCGGCAGTTTTGGGCCAAAACAGATACAGAAATGAAAGAATATTATAAAAAAATGGATTGCTTGACTTTCTTCTAGTGTCATCATCATCATCCTCCTGCCCTTATCCCAACTTATTTGTGGTCGGCGCAGTATGTCTTCTTCTTCCATACATCTCTATTAGCCGTCATCTCAGTAGTCACCCCCTTTCTAGCCATATCATCTTTCACACTATCCATCCATCGCTTCTTTGGTCTTCCTCTACTCTTATAACCATCCACATTCATACTCAAAACTTTCCTCACGACATATTCCTCCGCATCACATACCCATACCATATCAACCGGTTTCCACAAAACTTCTCAGTCACCGGCGCCACTTTCAGGCTTCCTCTTACTACTCATTTCTAATTCTATCCATTCGCGTAATACCACACATCCCTCACTTTCTTCTAATGTAGCAACTAAAATATAAATAAAAAATCCAAAAATAGTGGTCACACGAACAATAATGTCTCCATTACCCGTTACCGAACAAAATAAAAATGATTTTAATTAACATAACATAACATCACACCCGTATTCCCCGAAGGGTTGAGCAGAGGTGTATAGTAACACTCTTATTTCGGCCTTATGTTTAAGTCTAATGAAATAGGAGGCGAGCCTATTGCTGTCAGTCAGGCACAAATCAAAACTCCGGGATGCTACTAAGGATTTCCACACGGAAAAACCCAATAAAACTTTTCCCGACCTGGGGATCGAACCCAGGACCTCACGATCAGCAGTCACGCTTGCCACCACTAGACCCACGAGGCAGTGATTAAGTAATGAACTGGCAATGAATTTAATTAATTAATTAATTAAATGTTAATATTGATTAAATGCTCATGATATACTCTGTCCCATCATACTATTTACATTTCTGTAACGAGTCATGACCCAGCGTTGTTAGGGCGTCTGCCAGAACAATTTTAGTGTTGGCTACTCTAAAAAAAACTTCTTCTTCTTCTTCCTGCCCTTATCCCACACTAGGTGCGGTCGGTTCAACATGTATTTCATAAATCCATGTTGTTAGAGGTTTTGGCTTATTGTTTTATGACCGGCCGCCTGCCTGACATTAGCCCTCCTTGGGAATAAAAAAACTAGTTTAAAAAAAACTAGTCTGCATTATTGTCAATATCCCCAACGAGTTAACATGCAACAGTTCTAACACGATTTTTTTTTAGTCAATAGAAGCCTAATTTATATAACCTCTAGTTAGAGCCACCGCTAAATACCTAAAGGTCCAACCAAAATACCTGGACAAACTTTTACACAGGGTTCAATATGTTTAACTAAACATATCTATGCAAAAAAAACGAGATACAAGTCTTTATTTTCTAAGCAAAAAATTATAACATTTAAAATTGCATGTACTCTCTAAGAATAAATTCATCCATTTTTTATGCATCAACCGCCGCCGGGGCACACCCTTCTTACACGCCGTGTTTTACTTAAACCGCGAAGTGAAAAATGTTAAAAATATTTTTATAATTAAAATTATAATTGAAAAAATAATTTGGTTATAAAAAAAAACAATTGGACCTCGTTTTTTTTGCATAGATATGTTAAGTTAAACGTTCTGAACACTGTGTAAAAGTTTGTCCAGGTATTTTGGTTGGACCTTATACATATACCTAGGTAATAAAAACATACAGGGTTATTTGTAAAACACCGACAACCTCTCAGGACTATGTTAATAACATCATAATCAACAACTTTTGTTCTATGAATTTTAAAAATTCATCATATTTTAGTTCATCAGATTTACATACAAAAATAAAAATATTTAAATTGAACGGTCTAAATGTTACGAAATGCATGCGAAGCAAAAGAAAGCGATGGTAAAATAGCGAGGGGGACGGTGTTAGGGCAGCGGGGGCGCTTTAGAGCGTTCAATTTAAATATTTTTATTTTTGTATGAAAATCTGATGAACTAAAATATGATGAATTTTTAAAGGTCATAGAACAAAAGTTGTTCATTATGATGTTAGTAACATATTCCTTAGAGGTTATCGGTGTTTTACAAATAACCCTGTATAAGGCTAAATTACTGAATCCTCTCATCGTAAAATCGTACAATACACCTTAAATACAACTAATGGACTCTATTTCTTATAAATACAAGAATATGGGGAAACCGTCGTTTTGTGACAGCCGTTGGCTAATTATCTAACATTAAAAAAATTGCCATCAAGCGAAAATGGCACGTTAAATGAGACAGAAAATACGATGCTTTGTCTCAGTTTTCTTAATAATATTGTATATAATACTTCTCACTTCCACACTTCCTACTGTAATCATGGCTACATTTAGAGGTATATAATCTAAGATAGCAGCTTAGTTATCACATTTTTTCATAACAAATGTCAAACTAAGCGCTATACAGCATGACTAAACCATAAATAAACCCCTACAAAACCACAGACAATACAGCTTGCATCTATCCGTCCCAATAGTTAGAGCAATCCATTCATATTCATAAACTCAATATGACGTAGTAAATATTAAGTTTGCTATGGACCATCCAATATGTACGAATTGGAAAAACTGACAACACGAACCACTACATGGAATTGGGTATTACGAGTAGCCATGATTTGTGACAGGACACGTCAGGAATCCGTACAGTTTTTCAGAAAAGTTTTTGTAACTATAAACTTTTGTGACGTAATATTTTTTTATTTTCTTTACACAGGAATAGAACCCTCGACGTCACGTTTTGATATCAGTATTTTTAGTAAAAAGTGGATAGGCGAGGATATTTTATTTACAACTGGCGGCCCGTCCCGGCTTCGCACGGGTGAACATTTTTCCCGTTTTTGCAACATTTTTCATTTATGCTCCGCTCCTATTGGTCGTAGCGTGATGTTATATAGCCTAAAATATTTTTGTGTTGGATATAAATTGACTATCCAACACAAAAATATTTTTTCAATTCCAACCAGTAGTTCCTGAGATTAGCGCGTTCAAACAAACAAACAAACTCTTCAGCTTTATAATATTAGTACAGATTATTATCTTGACTGCCTTGTTGGTATAGTGGTCGCAAGCGCGGCTGCTGAGCATAGGGTCCTGGGTTCAATCCTCGGGTCGGGCAAACTGTTATCGGGTTTTTCCGTTAGGAATTTCTCAGTAGCAGGCCGGAGTCTGGATTTATGCCCGATTAATGGCAATAGGCTCGCCCCTAATTACATGGGGCTTAAACATAGCTGGCGAAACGAGGGTGTACAAAACACCTCTGCCGAACCCTTCGGGAATACAAGTCGGGATATTATGTAATTATTATTTTAAATAATAAGATGGATAAGTCACGCAAAATTTTTGATTATAATTATCAATCAGAAAAATCTAACTTTAGCCGCCAGCATCTACATATTTCTGAAAAATATTGCAGAAATATGCATCTCAGCCTACAAGCCTCCAGTTCCAAACAGAGTCCACCCAAATACCGAAAAAAAAAACTCATCAAACCAACAAGTTCAGAAACAGACTTCAATTTGCACCTTCATTTACCGAACGCGGAACGCCAAAAATTGACGGACACCCCTAGATAGTAGGCTGTGAAAAATGTTTCATTTCGCCAAAATTTTCTAGTGACACGCATGTACTCTTTGGCGTGACAAATTCAATCAACACGGTGACAGCACGTCCCATATTCGCGGCGTCCCCTGGGGTGCTTGTTTCATTATACAACAATTTCATGCACACCGCGCGTAGATGAAAATACGTTTTTAGACCGAGTTTGGTATTGATGCAATTTTGTACGAGTGTTTCTGTGTATGAATAAATTAACATGCTGTATTGTAACGTAAGCGAGCTGGCAATACCTAGATGTTAAAATTGATGGTTTTTAGGAATAATAACGCCACACTTGGACGATAGATAAGTGATGACATATGCTGCCTCGTTGGTCTAGTGGTGGCAAGAGCGACTGTTGATCGTGAGGTCCTGGGTTCTATCTTTAGGTTGGCCAAAGTTTTTTAGGTTTTTCCGTGTGTAATTCCTCAGTGGCAGTCCGAAGTTTGATGGCAATGGGCTGGCCCCCTATTACATGGGACTTAAACATAACGGCGAAACCACGAGGGTGTTGCTATACACCTCTGCCCAAACCTTCGGGTAATACAGGCGTGATGTTATGTTATGCATAAAATTATACTGTTATTAGCAGACACTATTATAGTTACAGGTTCGATTCCCACTCGGAAATATTTGTTTGGCCTACAAATAATTCGCCTGTCCCTATTAAGCATGTAGGTTCTGCAAAACAGTGATTTTACAGGAGAGCGCGTCAAAGTTTAAATTGCTTATATTTTTTAAATATATACGACTTTGTTAACATGACTATTTCAAAAACTATGAGAAAAAAATTACTTTTTGTTAAAGCTACTGCAAGACAGTGCTTTTATTACGTCAATAGTTCAATAAAACCAAAATCGAGAAAATTGCATATCCGACCTTGTTAATAGGGACAGACGAATTGTTACTGGTGTGGGTGTTTGTGCATGTGAAGACTTGTGTCTATGAACGCACCCACGATACAGGAGGAATCCACATGGGAGGAAACGTTAAAAAAAAGACCAGACGACGCTCTACGTCCCACAAATATAATAATATTCAATTATCTAGACTTTGCTTTATGGAGGGGCTTTGTGGCTTTTCGAGGTTAAGCTGCGCTTGCCGCGGTCTGTCCATGGATGGAAAACCGTTCGTTACACTTCGACACCCCTCCGTGCCTCGAATACTTTAAAATGTCGGTCCCAGATGTCATACGAATACCTATGAAGTCATTACGGCAAGTCGAAATCCCGAAAGTCTGACAACCAGTCTAACCCCAGGATTGCCCAGTAACTGGGTTGCGGAAGTCTGATGGCAGTCGCTCCGTGTAAATTACTGGTATTCAGCCGCATCTGGTTAGACTGGACGCTGACCCCAACATAGTTGTGAAAAGGCTAGGTAGAACATCTAGATTTAGCTATAGATTCACAGTATAATCTAGTAAATATAGAACATACACAAAACTACACCGCCCTTACACCAAGTACGGCCTAACTCTGAACACCCAGTTTCCTTGCGAAAAAAAAGAGAACTTTTAACAACGCAAGTTTGCGCATCCTTTGTTTAAGTTGCGCTAACGATTGAACTTAGCTCGCTTATACTTCGATGTTTGTCCTCTACTGCCTTCTTAAGTTACATCAATCACTTTTGTGGTGAAAGTAAGTTGTTTTGGGTCGACTTGCTTTGATAGCTCATGTAATAAATATCGCTCGTTGAAAATAAATACCAAAAATTATTGAAAAAAAAAATAAGAAACGTTGCAACACAAACAAACTCCCATATCAAGAATGCATTAAAAAACATTTATAGCAGTGACAGCCTAGTGGTGTGACCGTCGGACTGCCAAGTCATAGATCTCGAGTTCGAAACCACGGCACGCACCTCTGACTTTTCGGATTCATATGCGTATTGTATAATTATCACTTGCTTAAAAACGGTGAAGGAAAACATCGTGAGGAAACCGGCATGCCTGGGAGATATTTCTCGACGGCATGTGAAGCCAAGCCCGAGACCCATGGATAAACCCTGACATAAACTCTGACACCAGATTAGTCACTAACCACACGAAAAGAAGATAAACTAACAAAAAAATTAAATGTACAAACACCTTGACCAAAAACCCATAGCGTACGCCATACAAATATTTGTACTGTGCCGATAATTTACTACTTTAAAAAATTTGGAAGAATTTAATATCCTCTTAGCCTTTTCCCAATTATCTTGGGGTCAGCTTCCAGTCTAACCAGATGCGGCTGAATACCAGTATTTTACACGGAGCGACTGCCATCAGACCTCCGCAACCCAGTAACTGGGCAATGCCGATATCCTAAGGTTAAACCGTTTGTCAGACTTTCGGGCTTCTGACTACCCGTAACGACTGTCATAGGTATTCGTATGACACCCGGGACCGACGGCTTAACGTGCTCTCCGAGGCACGGAGGGGTCTCGATGTGTAACAAATGGTCACCCATCCACGAACTGACCGCGGCAAGCGCAGCTTAACCTCGCAAATCGTACGATCGGCGCAGTTGTTATTTAGCCACGAGCCCCTCAAGAAGAATTTAATATAATATCAATAAAAGTTACCTATAGAAAGAAAACAATCATAGAAAAAATAAATAGAAAGAAAGAAAGAAAGAAAGAAAATTATTTATTCTGGACTCACACAGGCAGTTACAGAAACAAAAACAATATAAAAAAAAGAAACAATAAGAATTTAGACTACCTGCACGAGGCCAAAAAGGGCTCCTATCTCAGCATAATGTTGCGACATTTAGAAAAAAAACAAAATGTCGCAACGCTGGTTTTCTGATAGGACCATAGTGATGCCACGGGCAATAACGACACAAATAAATAAATAAACATGTTACGTAAATATTAAATTTGAATACTACTAAACAAAAGCAATAAATAGTTTAATACAAACTTATGTGTTACGTGTGTGTGTGTGTGGAATAGTCAGTAAAATTATAATATACATAGTTATTAAATAAATTAAAATTAAATAATATCAATCTACAAAATATGAAGGCAATGCACGTTTTTAAAGTTTTTGAATGGCGTATTTTCTATCCTTGTCACAGGAAACGGACATTATACGGAGTAATATCAAGTTACTATAAAGTTTTTGAAATATGACGTCATCGTTCAATAGTGCGGTCTCAGTCTAGTTAACAATTTTAAATCGCTTATAACTTGGACATTTTATTATACAACATGTAACGTAATTAACGCACACCCTCAAACACCCCAATTAGAATATTATGTTATAATCATAATACATACACTGAAATTTTAGTTTAACATGTATATGCATTGTTATTTACTAAATTAACGTTCTTGAAATAAGGTTTATTTTTCTTTATTTTGTATTGAATGACGGAATTTGTATTAATACAAATAAAAATGCATTTTTAAAAGTCATTTTACCTTGATTTACGGTCCCTTTCAATTTGTTTTGACTGTACAGGGGTAATGTGACTAATTTCCGTAGTTTTATTTATTTTTGGGATAAAAAATTACCTATATTATAAATGATAGAAATCTATTCAGTAAACGATTCTGAACAAACTACTTTCAGGATGCGCGTTAATTGTGTTACAAATTGTATAGTACCTGGATGACCGAGCTTTGCTCGGTTGTTTTTTTGGTAAATCGACGTTTTCTAAAAATGAAACCTAGCTAGATCAATTTATCGCCCCCGAAACCCCCATGCATCCTAAATTTCATGAAAATCGTTGGAGCCGTTTCCGAGTTTCAGATTATATATGTGTATATATATACAATAATTGCTCGTTTAAAGGTATTAGATTTCATTGGTTCTTTCATTGTAGCCTACGTTTTTGAAAAAATTCAAGATTTAATAAAAAAATTATCAACTAGGAACCCAATTGAACCCGCGTCCCGTAGCGCAGGATCCGCCAGTCGAAAAATATTTCGGCGAAAAGCCAGCACACTTTTTTTCTATATTTTATAATAACTACACAATTCATCAAAATTGCATCAAATATTCGTGAAAAATCATAATATTCAAAACTCACATTCAGCTCATCTCCACTCCAATCTATTCCGAAACAATAATTTTACTCACACACACGCACACAAACAACAGTAACTAACATTGCTATAAACACGGCTCAATAAACACCACAAAATGGTGTCACAGTGGAATATTAGCACACACGAACTAAATGCATAAATTAATTAAAACTTTGCTGTAAGTTCGCCTCTGTGATGTTATATTAGAGACACTACTGACTTTGTCTGTGTTTTTGCACTATACTGAACATAATATTATTTTTAAGTACTTATACAATATGTAACATAATTAACGCACATCCTGAAAGTAGTTTATTCAGAATTGTTTACTGAATCGATTTCTATAATTTTAATATAGGTAATTTTTTATCCCAAAAATAATTAGAACTACGGAAATTAGTCACATTACCCCTATACAATAAAAAAAAACTGAAAGGGACCGTAAATCAAGGCAAAAAGACTTTTAAAAGTGCATTTTTATTTGTATTGCTACAAATTCCGTCATTCAATACAAAAAAAAAGAAAAAAACCTTATTTCAAGAACGTTAATTTAGTAAATAACAATGCATTTACATGTTAAACTAAAAGGACATGTTATATTTTTGTATGGAAGCTGGGCTTTGGCTGTGAACAGAGAAGAGATATTTTTTTTATGAAAGAGCATAAAATATGGAGCTTTCGTATATATTTTTTAATTTTTTAAAAGCACCCTTCTATTGTTTTTTTTTAAATTTAAATAATTAGAATAAAAAAACAAAGTTGCAACCCACAGTTGTTAACCCATAATTATTAATTCTGGCAACACTTCTATTGGATGACATTTATTGTCATTGTCAACGTCAGTCATTGTCAAAAAGTCAAATTCAATTCAACTTATTCAACTGTTGTCTGTTATTGTGACTGTGGTTCCTGTGTTTTTGACTATGTAGGTACCATTGTTTTGAGTTTTTTTTATTTGACCTGGCTTTTAACAACAATAGATAGCGATTTTGTGTGACAACTTTGACATGATTAGACATTGATGACAATACTGACAATGACAAGTGACAACCTTGCTGACATAGGTACATTAAATATTTTCTTTTATTCTATTGAGACAAGGGAATCAATGCCATACATCCAAACCATTAAGTTAATTCATTGATTTTATTTTAATTTAAGCCGTTTAATATTATTTTAATATTAGGATAAATATTATGCTTTCAAAAATGATATATATCATTTTTATTTCTAAGTTTTTTATCAGTTTATTAGTTTTTTAACAAATTAAAATATCAGGATTTTAAATGTTTTATAACTAAATAATGGTGCTTTTTAAAATAAATGTTTTTGTAAGCACGTCCTAGACAGTTTTCCCTATCAGAAAAACCGCACATGTACCTAAGCGATTCAAAAATAATATTATTTTAAGCCCATTTCATAACATGTCCTTTCAGTATATTTATTATGATTATAACATAATATTATAATTGGGGTGTTTGAGGGTGTGCGTTAATTACGTCACATGTTGTATGTAATACTTACCTAGATTCTGAATGTGGAAAAATCTGCCTAATATACAGCGTGTAACAGAAATTTGAAATAATACTTAAAGGCCTTATTGTACTCATCATTATGAACAACTTTTACTAGGACCAAAACCGAAATCTCGAAAAAAAAAACTGCTGCTCTATACATTTATGTTCGCATAACTCGACAAAATGTAGTATGTTGGGGTCAGCTTCCAGTCTAACCAGATGCGGCTGAATACCAGTATTTTACACGGAGCGACTGCCATCAGACCTTTGCAACCCAGTTACTAGGCAATGCCTATACTCTAAAGTTAGACCGGTTGTTAGACTTTCGGGCTAATGACTACATGGAACGACTGTCATAGGTATTCGTACGACACTCGGGACCGACTCTTTAACGTGTTCTCCGAAGCACGGAGGGGTCTCGATATGTAACGAACGGTCACCCATCCACGGACTAACCGTGGCAAGCGCAGCTTAACCTCGCAAATCGCATGATCCGCGTGGTTGATAATTAGTCACGATAACTCGACAGAATGTAGGCAACAGCTGATTGTTTTTTCACGATTTCGGGGTTGGCCCCTAGTAAAAGTTGTTCGTAATGATGAGTACAATGAGCCCTTATAGTACTATTTTGGACTTCTGTTACATGTTGTATACAAGGTATAAAAAGACCCTTCACGAAGCCGTCAACCATGCATTCAGTACATCAAACTAAGTAACCCTACGCAAAAATTGTCGCTGGGAAACGACATTTTTTTTTTGGGTGAAAAATTTCGTTTTACTGCAAAGCTCAATGTAACGAACTCAAACACTGTGCTGATAGATGCAATGAGTAGTAAACGGGTAATGAAGGTATTTCAAATACGTTTGCAACCTTCAAAACTAGTATTTTAAAAAAAGTTGTCAAAAAGTGGGAACTTTGACCTCCAATATCTCCGTAACTAGAAGGTTCCCAGGCATAATCCAGAACAAAAAATTATCGCAATGACGTGGAGAATAAGTGCCTTTCGGCTTCGTTAAGGGTCTATTTACACCGTTTATAGAGGTATCGCTGCAATGCTGTATGACTTTCCCACTGCTGGGCACGGGCTTCTTAGAATGACAAGGGTTTATGGCAGTCCACCACGCTGATCTGGTGAGGGTTAGCGGACTACATAAGTGATCGAAGTCGTTTTTTTTGGAGGCCTTTTATATTTTCAACTTTCTTCACGATGTTTTCCTTCACTATTAAAGCAAGTGATAATCAAATTCTGATCCGCACATGAATTTCAACATAACATCACGTCTTGTATTCCCTGAAGGGTTCGGCAGAGATGTTTTAGTACACCCTCGTATGTTAAAATCCTATGTAATAGGAGGCGAGCCTATTGCCATTAACCGGGCACAAATCCAGACTCCAGGCTGCCACTGAGAAATTCTTAATGGAAAAACCCAATAACACTTTACCCGACCTGGGGATCGAACCCAGGACCTCACGATCAACAGTCGCGCTTGCTACCACTAGACCAACGACAAAAGATTCGACAACGACAAACACATTTCGCAACCACCAAATGATCCAGAAGACGAAAAGATCTAATAGAAATCCCAATCACACAACTGCTTACAATAAATAATCTGTGCACAAATACCACAGCTTCATTACCACCACTTCCAATTCTGCCTACCCTCTCACTACGAATAGTACCTATTAAAAGCGCACATTTCGCAGCATAGGCTCCAATTACGCGCACGTCACGTATCGCGTAATTATTTATCACCATTACCCGACGCGTAATCACCGCGGCGGATGTCGTCGATAGCCTACAAATATAACCTTTTTTTTTAATCGTCCATGTAAACTGCCAGCGATTTAGACGCCTTCGCTTTTTAAAAATAAATTCAGATGATCATTTGCGACAGTTGGCGCTCATGTTTATGATTCGAAATTAGAATGTAAAAACATGGCCGCGTGGATTTAAATATCGAAAGTTTCTTTTTTTCACATTTTTAATTGCCATTGTCTGTTAGGAAATACAAAGTGTAAAATATTGCGTATTTATCTTTGAATTCTAACAATATGCGCAGAATGAAGCAAACAATATCTACAAATAACAATATCTACCATATTTGCATAGCGTATACACCTTATTTTCAGTACACGTACGTTAATATACATTGGGGGAGATACATTCAAAGTTTCAAATACCTATAAACGATATCAACAGTGCGTATCTACGTAACCCCCTACGAATCACAAGTTAGGGTGAACGCCCCAAAAACAAGACATTCACACGGCGCTCACGATTTGAAATCGACTGCCTTTCTTCTACAGCATATTTTATTTTGTCGATTCTTGTATCTCCTTTGCTAAAATGAAAGATAATTTACCCTTTCCTTAGAGATTTTTGCTATTGGAAGAATAAGAATCAGCAAAAACAGTATACAATATTTTCAATTCGATTCATGGAGCTACATACATGCAAATACGTTTAAACATTATCGACAGTGCTTATCCCCCTACAAGTCACAAGATAGGGTGAATGCCCCACAAACTAGATGTTGCTCGCCGCTCAATGTGACGTAATCGCGTTCTTTCTAAGCGATTGCTCTCACTTCACGCGCGACTTACGCACCATCAATTTATTTTCAATTTTTTCGCGTACCATGACTATGAACAACAGTAATGTAAGACGATCTAGATAAAAGAATCATGATTTTCTCTTTGAAATGAAATTGTTATTTTAGTCGACTGAGTTGGTTCGGCTTTCAGTTAAACAAAATACGGCTTAAAATCAATATTTTTTTCTTTTAAATTATACCTATAACGTAAAGCCAAAGACAATCAATATAAAACAAAAGTGGCTAACCAAGACACAATTTCGTTTGGACTATTTCTTCAACTAGAGTTTTAGCTCATCTTTATTGACCGGTAAGGTTCATAAATCCATAAAGGTTGATTTATACGAGGACAGTTTCTCGGAGCAAGAGTCGTTCTATCTTAGTCTTTCTTTACGATAAAAACAGAGATGGCATGAAACTCGCTTCGAGAAACTATCTTCGTGTAAATAAGCCATTATACTGTGTTGAATCCCTGCTGGAATCAAACACGTTGGTTATTTCTATACATTTCCTTGCTAAAATGGGTCTTATTTGTGTAATGTTAAATTAAATAGGAGGTATTATGAATATGATAATGAGTAATAGTGCACAGTAGTAGAAGTAATAGTGTATAGATTTTTGCAACTAGGCAAAATCTAACCGTGTTTCGCCTTGAGCTTTGAAAACAACAACAGTAGGTATTCCCCATTTTTTCTTAGTGTAATATAAAAGGAAATGCATTCAATAAACAAGAGATTACCATTTTACTCTGCAACATGGATTATTTACCAGCAGTAGTACGAGTTCGCAAATATACGTACTATAAAACGGCAATAGTTTTCGTGAGCTATTATTTATATCTCTCTTACACCCACGAGAATAAGAAAGACAAAGTCAGTTTAGCGAGCTCAGGAAAATTATTGCTATTTTCGTAATTTGCAAGCTCGTACTAGGGGTACCTGGCGGCCATTTTCATTTACAAAAACTGTCAAGATTTTTGACAGTAAAATCAAAGTCAAACATTTCGATTTTTGATGTGAAACATCTAATGCGGCGGGTTTGAGAGCGGCTGTTGCGTGGCGACGCTCGTGATGGCAGACACACGACGGCAGACCTTCGTAACTCGTCGGCTCTCTTCAGTTTGATTCAGCCAGTTTTTTTTTTACTCAAAGAGTTTCGATGTTTGACATCAGCCAGGCATCCTGCGACGGCTTCATTTTATTTTGACTGACGGTTGTTTTGTTCGGTTCTTTTGCGGTTTGCCAACAATTTTGTTACTAAAATTGGCTTCCTAATGTCACTAAAAAAGATGTTATTCAACAATTGTTTCAAACAAACCTACTGTTTTCCAACTGCACTATGTCCACACCACGTAACGGCTCGAAATTGGATGTCTGGCCGATTTACGCGTGACATGGGATTGAGATTGCCAACTTTTAATTCGAAGGGTTTCCGAGACTTACCACTGAGATGGTATATTGTAGTAAGACAACTTGGTACCATTGACATTGGTGTCGACTCTGTTGCACATTTTGACAGTACCAAACTAGACTAAACACAACTGTCACTTTCTTTTTCTATTGAAACAGATAGAGACAAACACCCTTAGTTTAGTTTAGTCCTGTCAAAGTGCGCTACAGAATCGACAATATTGTTGTAATTTAGGGAAGTCTTCTGAAAAACTTTTCGTATTCAAAACTTTTTGTTCACAAAAAAATCATAAGACCGTAAGCTGACTGAAAAAAAACATATTTCCTATTACAGTATAAAGAACATTATGCCTAATTAAAATCATCAATTAACGTTTAACAAAACCAATCTTAGAGAAACCGAATGTATTGGACCAATAACGACGCGCCTTTTCGTTCAAAAAAATCGATCAAGATGATCTTGCCTCGCGGCATAACTGAAGGAGTGTTCAAATTGGTTTGCGTGTCAGTCGGATCAGAAGCACGCGTATAAAATTCAGATTTGTCGGCGCAATATCTGCATGCGCCTTTATAAATAATTATTTCAATAAAAACTTAAAAATAATTTCAAATAAAGAACGACATTGACCACATTTAAATTTCATTCATCCTCAATTCAATCAGAAAAAAAAAAACAAAACGATTTCAACGATAAAAGATTTTTTTTCCTTTTGCCTCTCCAAATTAATTAAGTAAAAAAGGAAAAAACAATTAGATATTATACCTACGTTTTTACTCAACTTCCTGTTGCCATCACAGAAAGAAAATAAGACAAAGGGAAAATAAATTAAATTGTAATTCGAACGTTTCGAAAAAAAATGTTTCCAACAAACGCCTAACGAGTTTATTCAATAAAAAGTGGCTGTCTATCACACTGTAGCGTAACTTTTCTTTTTATATTTTGTGCCGAATTCAACGATCACCATAATTCAAGTATCTTGAGCCGTTGTTTCTTTCTTACAAATATTCTTGAGGGCAAGGTTAAAAAATATAAATAATATTGATTTTCCCTAAACTTCAGCACGGAATTGTAAGGATATACATTGTTACTGACGTCGAAAAGTGATGCCTAGTATTATTTTGATGTTATAAGACTTAATGAAACGCGAAGAGCTATGTAGGTAATCCACTAACGGCGAAATGTTTATAAAGACTTACAGTAAGCTCTAAGTCGTGGCAAATATTTGTAATCAAACATAATCGTATAATATTATCGACGCATTACCAGAAAAAATACAAAAGTATGTGTTTACCTACAATCAAAACGGTGTGACAGTCACGCCAAGAAGTTAATAAAATAAAATTATTATACAAAAAATAATACCTAGAGACATTTCTCTTAAAATAATTATATTATTTTTATCAGTGAGTAACACCTTTTTTTAATCCAGAGATAAGCGTATTAAATCAATTCCAATTTGTAATAAAATACTTTGTCTCTCCGTCTAGATTTTGTTATTAAATAGAATAATTTATATAACATCATCATCACAACATCACGCCTGTATTTACCGAACGGTTGGGCAGAGGTGTGTAGCAACACCCTCATTTCGCCGTTATGTTTAAGTCCCATGTAATAGGGGGCGAGCCTATAGCCATCAACCGGGCACAAATCCAAATTTCGGGCTGCTACTGAGGAATTCCACCCAGAAAAACCTAATAACACTATACCCGACCTGGGGATCGAACCCAGGACCTCACGATCAGCAGTCGCGCTTGCCACCACTACTAACGAAGCAGTTAGAATATATATTTCAGCAATTTTAAATCTATTGATAGAGTTAGATAACTTTGACCCAAAAAACTTAAATTATAAGTGTTGAAATAGGTTGCGGTGTTACACCCCTCTTCTGCTCGCTCGGGTAGATAGATAGCACGGTCAACACTGATGACCAAGACGTCTGCCTAACAGCCTAACAGCTGTCGGATGTAGCGGTACCTAGGTAGGCAGTAGCTACCGAATCATGCCTGTTGTATACTTCAGTCACTTTCCATTCACGTTCGTTCATCAAAGCAGTAACAAATACTGGAGGGCCTATAAGTACAGATTCGAAAAAAGAAAACAAAAGATTCCGAATTCAAAATCTGCCTGTCATTCGTCATGCAACGTTCCTCAATTGCCAGCGACATCCTTCCCGTAGTGTTCTGTGACGTCATCTCTTTGAGGGCGCACGTCTAAAATCAACGCGGCACGTAGCTATGATTTTCTTTTTTTCTCTGTTTCCCACAAAATTTGCTTGCGAACACGCTACGAGCCGTTTGTCTTACTCCAAGGAGCCGTAAATTCGTGACTGAAATAACTTCGCGACAGTTTTCTTGAGGAAAATACCTTATTGAGTTCGGAAATGCCGCTGAGAATATGAACTGTCATACGCAGTGGATTCTATCTACTGTTCCCAACTGAAAGGATTTCTCTTTAGTTTATCTTTATTGGGGGATTTGTGATATTATAACATTCAAATTATTAACGGCTTTTATCGTGTGAAAGCTTCAGAGCTTATTAACGATTCGAAGAACTAAGAGGATATCTTTGTAATCCGAAATTTGGAACTTTCCATTTAGATATTATTCTAATGAATAAGAGGAAATGGTTGATGGTTACCGATATACGTTTCAGTATCAAACGTAAAGCGTGATATTTCTTGGAAACGTCTCTTTTATGACGTGAGCAACCACTAAAACGGGATTTCACGATATTCCCGTGAGAACATAAAAGTGAGGTTCAACTTATATGAAATAAACAAAATCACTGGACGAATAAAACTTCATAAAATATGTTATTATTTTAATTACATTTTAAACATCACTAGCGACCCGCCCCGGCTTCGCACGGGTGCAATGTAGATACTAGGTAATGTGGGGTATATAAACCTTCCTCTCGAATCACTCTATCTATTGCTGAAAACTGCATTAAAATCCGTTGCGTAGTTTAAAAGATCTAAGCGTACAGACAGCGGGAGCGACTTTGTTTTAGACCAAGTAAAGAAGATTCATAGCTTGTATTTTTCTTAGACATAAATGCATTTTAAGCTGTGCTATCTCCAGTATTTTACAGGGCTCGTGCTAATTACCAACCGCGCAGATCATGCGATTTGCGAGGTTAAGCTGCGCTTGCCGCGGTCAGTTCGTGGATGGGTGACCGTTCGTTACACATCGAGACCTTCCGTGCCTCGGAGAGAACGGTGAACTGTCGATCCCGGGTGTCGTACGTATACCTATGACAGTCGTTACGGGTAGTCAGGAGCCCGAAAGTCTGACAACCGGTCTAACTTAAGAGTATCGGCATTGCCCAGTAACTGGGTTACGGAGGTTGATGGCAGTCGCTCCGTGTAAAACCAAGTTGGGAAAAGGCTAGGCTAATAGGGGTCCACCGGCAGCGGGAGCAGGGTCCAGGCTACCGGCAGTTAGGGCTCCAGAGACAGGAACCTCCTCACAATACGCGCCGTATCGAGGAGGACTGCTTTCTGTATCAGGCCCTTGATCCAGCCACCCAACGAGAGCCTCATGAGATGTTTGTCGAGGCTCTTGGCCATTAGGCCATTGGCCGATACGACTACCGGCACAATGGTTGCCGATTCCATCTCAAGTATTTTATCTTGGTCTAGTTTCCTTAAAGTCCCCTGTCTAGTTGTTTTACTTTGGCAAACTACGTAATCACGTATGCTAGAGAAAAAATGTTAAATTGAATTACGTAATATAATTTAAAAACCTTTTCAGGTTTTTCTCTACATTTCTTAACTAAAACTGAATACCGTCCACTCCACAGAACAATAACGGCAATGAATCTGCGTCCACAATTCAAAAATTAAAAAACTAAAGAAAGAATTCAATTGTCATGCCCGACATGCGAGCCTGGGGCGAGAGGATGTTTCTTTGCACGTCGTAAAAATGTCCCTCCCTACCCCTCCTTCACTCTTTGGGTACAATCCCCCTTTTGAGAGGAGACAAAAGAAATAGCGCGTGACGTGAATGGGCCCCGACACGGATTGATGTCCACGGACTAAGCAGGATTTTAATAAAAAAATTGGTGTGAGACGATAAATGACGTTCTTAGATTTTATGAAGGCATTGTTAATAGGGTATACACCGTAGAGTAGCCATACTTTTTTTTTAAATAATAGGGTATAACCTTATTTTATGGGAAAATGAGTTTATTCCATAAAGTAAAATATTTAATAAACCTATCAGTTTTTACGAGGATACAAAATAAAGTATTTTATCACATTGTTTTACAGTTCATTTTCACCCTTATATTTTATATCCCTTGAAACGAATTCTGAAACTCTTCAGTACTTTAAAACAAACTAAAAAAGACGAAGTATTGGTAAACTTTTTCACTATTGGTGCAAAAGCGACCCTTTATAAAAAAGTGACAGATTCCAGTCACAAAAGGGTCACAAAATAGGCACCTACATTCAATGCATTGATTTACATGATCAGGTATGCTTGCTCCGGGAATCTCAATTATGAAAATGGAATATTACCATATATTGTAGCGACCAATGGGAAGCCTCATGAGGACGTTTACGGGCTATAATTAATAATGAAGAAATAACTGTACATATTTCGCTTCCAACGCTAAAATCTCCGTAATTATTTATCATGGTGCGTACGACGAGGATAAACAATACGTTTCAAGCCAGAGGTTCCCAAACTATGGTACGCCGCACAAAGCGCTTATTAAAGTATACGCCGTAGTATACGCCAGTCAATTACAATAAAAAAATACAATTATATTCATTTTCCCTTGTTTTGAGAAAATAATTGAAATGATTCGCGAGAATTTTTTATACCTATGTGACACGCAAAGAAAAACTTTGATAACCACTGTTCTAGGCTATACGTAATAAAGCCACCAGTTTATATACTGCCCACAGGCTATTAATTCAATTAAGACCCGAAGCCATTGGAGCCTTGCACTGCGATTCCACCGCATATTGGTTAAATGGATACTCGGAGGCGTTATTTATATTGAAATCATTAAAATATTTATATTTAATATGAAAATGGTTTCCCATTGCATTAAATTATTTTTATTATCCGGCTTCGAGCATTTTGCGCGCGCCGATGTCAATTTTACTGCAAAATTCTTGAATCGTGGAAAAAGAGAACTTATTATTCTTGGCAATTGACTCATATTTATGATGATAGTAAACCCAGGCTATAAAGGAGCTCGTGGCTAATTAACAACCGCGCGGATCATTAGATTTGCAAGGTTAAGCTGCGCTTGCTACGGTCAGTCCGTGGATGGGAGACCATTCGTTACACATCGAGACCCCTCCGTGCCTAGAAGAGCACGTTAAACCGTCGATCCCGGGTGTTATACGAATACCTATGATAGTCGTTACTAGTCAGAAGCCCGATAGTCTGACAACTGGTCTAACCTTAGGATAACGGCATTGCCCAGTAACTGGGTTGCGGAGGTCTGATGGCAGTCGCTCCGTGTAAAATACTGGTTTTCAGCCGCATCTGGTTAGACTGGAAGCTGATCCTAACATAGTTGGGAAAAGGTTAGGCAGAACAGTAAACCCAGGCTATGCTTCTACATCTCTCGTAACGGTTCGAGCTATACGTGAATAGCTCATGACATGGTGAAAAGATTTGGTAGCAAAGCTGACTGTCCTGGGTGCGTCAAAAGTAGTTAGAGATAAACTACGATAACATGTCCCGGCCCTCCAAAATTCAAAACGCCTCAATGTATTTGTGAAAGTATTTATAAAGCACCTCCAATACTCCCAACGCATGTGTGCGTGTTGAGACAGCCGTCAAACAAAAACTACAACTACATACACACTCTTTCGTAAAGATGTGACTAAACACATTGAAATAGTAATTTGGAGGGGCGGGGCATGTTATCTTAGTTTATCTCTACTTGAGTATCGTTTCTCGAGGAGACTCTTTTAACCCCCCCCCCGGTGGGTTCCCGCATTGTCGTTGCGGGGGGCTTAGTAGCCGTGGCTTTGAGCCCCACGGTGAAGCGAAGAGGAACCCGAGGAGGGGCTGCTCGTCGGGGCTTGGGCCTGGAAGCCCTCGACGTAGCGGCCAAGCAGGTTGCGGTGTCGCCTGGGCGACATCGCAACTGAGGAGGGCCGCGATGTCTTATGGGAGGCATTGCGGCTGAAGGGTGGAGGCCGCGGCGGGAGAGGAGTGCCAGTATTACGGTGCGCTGTTCTCCCTACCTTCCGCGGCCTGACGGGGCCGCCACCGTCAGATGGCGGACGCGGTGGGGCCGCAGGGGGAGAGGAGTGTCGGTGTTTAGTTGGCCGCTCTCCCTATCCTATGCGGCCGAAAAGTGGTAGGCGGCGGGGCCACTAACCTGACCCGTCGCAGGGGGACCAGGGGTGCCCAGACACGGGGTAGTCTGGCGCCCATGTACTGTTTGGTCCCCGGGGTGGTCACGGCGTACCATGTGTTCTGGTGCGCCGGTGATGTGGGGTGCCCCCCGCGCCTCTCAGGAGGTCGTGGGGTGGGGCCCTACAGTGGAGAGGTCCACCAGCAATTGGTGGACCAAGACCTGCCGGGGTTGCGGTGCATGCAATAGCGAATCCCGCGACCCCGGCCTTAGGTCAGAAGGAGGGACACCGTGGTGGTTTTAGCCGGTAAGAGTCCGGCACACCCCCCCGTCTTCCCCAGACGGGGGATAGTCCATGAGGATTTCCCCACGATAAAAAAAAAAAAAGGAGACTCTTTTAATGCACCTGTGGCATTATGTGGTAACGAGTAAACGTTAAAAAGAAGAACATCAATATGCTTAGAACAAACGTTTGACGAATAGTATCGTAAACGTATCGCTAATGTAAGGGTTAATTTATACTAGCGCAGAGTCGAAGCGCATCGAAGCGTCTATTCAAAACTGAACATAACAAATTCAACCTTAACTCCACAGCGTAACGCACACATTACTTCTGAGATTTAAAAAAGACGCGCGCATTCTTCGGAATTCGCGCGTCTGCGCGTGAACAACGCTGATTGGTGCGCGCGCATTCTCGCGTATCCATGCGCCCACTAGCGAACCTACGCGTAATTCAGTCGGAAATTGGCACAATTCGAAATGGCCAATTGGAATAAGTAATATCATAGCAAGATCAATGTCAACCATTTTACACACGTTTCAGCTACGAGAGTCAACTGGCAAGTGATTCAATAGCACTGCTGTTGATGCCCATTACTACACGTAAAAGAGTGCGCGCGTAATCTGGCGAATACGCGCGCATTCGTGCGGCTTCGCTTTAGTTGTAAAGAATTTGACGCTTCGATGCGCTTCGACTCTGCGCTAGTATAAATTGACCCTAACCGAATTTTGAATCGAGAATACAACTGTCCTATAACATTTCGGTTTGTTTTTTTACGACATGCACAATTTGCATCATGTATGGATATGAATAAAGTTTTCAATTTAATTAAATAGTATGTGCGAAACGAGTATTTCCGATTCAAAATTCACTTATATTAGGTTATTACCTATGAAATCAGCGTTTTGTATGGAACATTTTAAAGAAGTTGCATTTTTCATACTAACATTTTCTTAATTTATTTAACAACTAGGTATGAACACTAATGTTTTAAAACTTTTATGCACTAATGTTTAAATACTAAGATAACATATTCCACATAGATTATGCGACAAAAATAAGTTTTGGCAAAGTTAAAACAATAATAGTGATCATTTCTGCTAACAAAAAGAGGAGTCATTTTTAAGGTATTTTTTATGTTTAGAAAACTATAAGTAATAAGGTGTTTTTACTATTGGTAGTTGTCTATGATGGTCATTATTCGATATAATATCAAGCAATTGATATATATTTTAAATCATAGAAGTGACGAGGTTCTCTATTTGTGAGAAAAAAACGCCAATACCTAATATTAAAGCTACGTCTACGTTAGTAACTCGACAGCATTTGTGATAGACCTACTGATGTCGTATTCAAACAAGGTCTATTAGAGCAGTTTGCTTCGTGTAATTGCAATGGTTTTCATAGAATAATATAACATAACATCACGCCTGTATTCCCCGAAGGGTTGGACAGAGGTGTTTAGTAACACCCTCATTTCACCGTTATGTTTAAGTTCCATGTAATAGGGGACGATCCTATTGCCATCAACCGGATACAAATCCAAACGCCGCGCCGGGCTGCTATAAAGGAATAAATTTAAAGAATAAAGTTTTTTCTGATAGGTTAGAAGGGCCGACTATGGATAGGTTTATCAAACTACATGTCAGACATGGGGCATGATAAATCTACCCCAAATTGGATGTTGTTTTTGTTTTGGTACTCGTGTGTGTTACTATTAACATAGTTTTTTAAGTTTTTTTGGTAATACTAACACGCTATGGGCCCTCGATGCCTGAAAATAAACGATTTTTATTTATTTATTATTTTAAAAACCCAATAACATTTTTCCCGACCTAGGGATCGAACCTAGGACCTCACGATCAGCAGTCGCGCTTGCCACCATTAGACCAATGTTCATAAAACTACGATATGCAGTATATGCAACGTAAAACTATGCTTTAAGTACATCAGTGGAAACCAAAGCCCAATAATGCAATATAACTAATTAATACTTGAGTTCAATTTCTAAAGTGCACATTCAACAGCTAATGTTGTATAGCACTCGATAGATTAGAAATTATTTTTTAAATAGAAGAAAATTGATAATATCTACTGTCGATAATATTGTTGTGAATAAACGCTATAAGGTTGGTTTTAGAGTCACGCTGACCGCACGCTGACCATCGGCGCTGACAGCTCACTGCACTTCCAGGCTGACCACCGCACGCGCTGATAGCTACGCCTTATTCTAAAACGCTTCCTTGAAATTCATACGTTTCGGCTGTCAGCGCCGACGGTCAGCGAGCGGTCAGCGTGACTCTAAAACCAGCCTAACTTATTCTATAGCACAGTAATAATAATTTTATTTAGTCATATTTGACCAAATAGTAATTTCACCCGGGACCGGCAGTTTAACCTGCTCTCCGAGGCACGGAGGGGCCTCGATGTGTAACGAACTGTCACCCATCAACAGACTGACCGAGGCAAGCGCACCTTAATCTCGCAAATCGTATGATTTTCGCGGTTGGTAATTAGCCACGACCGCCTAGAACATTAGTATACATAACATAAAATCACGCCTGTATTTCCCGAAGGGTTGGGCAGAGGTGTATAGTAACACCCTCATTTCGCCGTTAAAACAGAAAAACCACCATAAAAAACCACAAAACAACCATATTTACACCACAATGTAATTATATAGACGCATCGATACGTATAATTTAATTGTATTGCTGTAGTTTAAATCAACTAATTACTTCGTATTTGTCAACTAATTACAAAGTAGCTTTGCAAAGCAGTCAAATGATTAAGTTGATCATTATCCGAATAATAGTATTTGCATTCAACATAATATTTACATAATTAAGTGTGATGGTACGCTATCGATAAATCTGTCAATACTAATCTCATTCTGTTTTTAGGGTTCGTACCCAAAAGATAAAACGGGACCCTATTACTAAAACTCCGCTGTCCGTCCGTCCGTCCGTCTGTCACCAGGCTGCATCTCATGAACCGTGACAGTTAGACAGTTGAAATTTTGACGGATGATGTATTTCTATTACCGCTATAACAACAAATACTAAAAAACAAAATAAAATAAATAATTAAGGGGGCTCCCATACAACAAACGTGATTATTTTGCTCGTTTTTGCTCGATATTGATAACGGCAACAGGTAGCCGCTTGAAATATTCACAGAATTTTTAGTTATATATTCACTTTAAAAGTAAGTAATTAAATTAAAATAAAACAAATATTTAAGGGGGGCTCCTATACAACAAACGTATTTTTTTGCCGTTTTTATAGATAATAGTACGGAACCCTTCGTGCGCGAGTCCGACTCGCGTGTACGATCATCAAAGTCCTTTCCTACTGTTGGTGTAAAATGTTTTTTGGTTGACCTAAAAACTAGGAGCACTAAGCTAATGATGCATTTTATAGGTTACCAAAACTATCGATATTCCTGATACCGATTCCGCGCTTCACTAACCTGATCAGCGTTCTAGGCAGCCTTATTAAAAGTTAATCAAAATTTCTAATTCTAACTGAGCTCAGCTGTAAACTTGGCTGGTTATAATCGGTATAAACCGGGTTTATTGATTTGATGTGCGTGTATTGTTGAATACATACACAGCTCTAGTGTGTATTTACACAAGTAGCGATTGAATTGTGAGTCATTGTTTATTTTAATATTGAAGAGGAACTAAAAATCCAACAAAATAATATTTGAAAATAAACTTTATTGGAACTGGCAGATAGTAATTGAATGTCTGTTTGGTTTCGGACTCACGTAGCTACATTTTTTCCAATACATTCCAGTGCTCGTACCTTTGTAAAAAATAAACATTAAATGTAAGTAGATAGAAAATTGTATGTAATTTTGCCGAATAAAATGTAACATATGAAAATCTTTGTTCAAGGCTCAAGGCTAATCAACAACCGCGCAGATAATATGATTTGCAAGGTTAAGGTGCGCTTGCCACGGACAATCCATGGATGGGTGACCATTTGTTACACATCGAGACCCCTACGTATCGCGGAGGGGACGTTAAACAGTCGGTCTCGGGTGTCATACGAATACCTATAACAGTCGTTACGGGAAGTTAGAAACCGGAAAGTCTGACAACTGATCTAACCGTAGAATATCGGCATTACCCAGTAACTGGGTTGCGGAGGTCTGCAGTCGCTCCGTGTAAAATACTGGTATTCAGCTGCATCTAGTTAGACTTGAAGCTGACCCCAACATAGTTGGGAAAAAGCTAGGCAGAATATATGGTCAAGAAAATTGATATTATTTAATTTCTTTCAGATTAAAAGTTCAGTAAAACGAATAAAACTAGGTTAAAGTCCAGTTTACCGTATTTTTCCGACTTAATGCCATATTATACCAGATAGTGGTACCAGATAGTGATCCTAATACGGTTTAGTATCCTTTACTATCCCGGCCAACGTTTTGGAATACGCCCAATAAAAATAAGGAATCCCAATAAAAATTCACTTAAACACGAAATTTAAAATTTTCACGTTACGATGTTGTTCGTCTACCAGCAAGAACGGCACAACTCGTAAAAACATTTTTTTAAACTCGACTTTAGATTTGTTGACTAAAGTTTATTTTTGTTTGCGTATGCAAAGGAATGTAGATCTAATAGTGTTGTGTTGTTAGAAATTGGAAGTCACTGTCGGCAAGTAATGGGCGATCGTGACACGAATAGCATTTGAATTTCCCGATAGATACACTTTATATACTGGTACGCAGAAAAATTTAACACGGTCCCCCCTTAATTTTCTTTTGTGGGAAAGAAAAACGTGATCGTAATACTTATAGTGTTTGCCTTGGGATCGGGATTCGGTATTTTTGTACTTTTTTATTTAATTCTGTAAGTTGATAACGCCATTTTACTAAGTTCTTGGCAGTAAAGCCAACTTTTTTTTTGTTTTAGGATGTCGTTCTTTTTATAAAAAATCTTTGTTCGTTTATTTTTCAGTACCTAAACAAAATAAATAAGTCTTGAATTTAAAATATTTCTTACCTATTTGCAAACAGCACTTGAGTGGTCTGTCACGTTTATATTAAATCTAATCCGTTTATGTCTATCCTTCAAGAATAATTATTTAAGAACCAAACTTATTCAGACGTAATTGGAAACGTCAATCAAACATAAAAGTCTTAAAAATCTCAGAATAGTTTCGTATCGGAGAAAATGCTGAAGCCTGATTAAATTGAGTTATTCCACCAACGAACGAAATTTCAGTAAAACTAAAAATTCTATCTATTTTCATCCTCTGAGACTGCAATTTTGAAATTAACATAATAAACACAGTATAAAAATTCCAATAAAAAATATTCTTATTTATAAATATCATAAAATTATTATCTAAACACGACGATGGGCATTTTTTAATTTCCCCAACTGGCCGCGGGCAACAAAAAGGTCGGCCATATTGGGTTTTTGGAGGGAAAAAATCGAATAAAGGACAATAGGATGGCCGGTCCATGTCATAATCATATTTTTCTCGCACAAAGGAGTTCTTACGTTAATGTGAACCAGTAATAAATGAAAGTCAGTGCCATATAAAGCATGGTTTTTTATTTTCCCCTTCATGTAACTAGGAAGAGATTTTCCGGCGGGAATTTTTCGTGCCGTGCACGATTTTTCGACAGCGTGATAAAGGAAACAAATTACGTGATAGATTATTCTGTTTGACCCATGCAGTTTAATAGCTATGAATTTTAATTTATTTTTCTTTGTTTATTGAGTCGGTGCGTCCGTGGACGACATGTTTTTATAGCACCATATTGTAGATTCGTTCGAATCTAAAAAATAGTGTCAAAGATTCAAATTATAGTTCGAATTTCGATGTAAAATTTGAATCATTGATTCATATTTCATAAACATTCTACTTACATTATTTACAAGTTTTAAAGAAAGTGTTATAATTTAAAAGTTCGATAATTATTTTTGTCATGAAAAATTATTATTTTTTTAGTTTTTTTTTAATTCTTCGTCCCTGCTTTAGTTACGAATTCAGAAAATGGAGCTTTTAATTCGTGACCCCAAATATGACCTAAAATGTTAACACAGCTGATCATAGCTGAGGATAGATAGAATTTAGCGTATTATTTATGCAATTTTTGAACAGTTATTTCTTTTAAACTAATGACTTTTGGGGAAAGTTGTAGAACCAAAGTTATCCTTTATTATAGGTACTTTAACACCCTTTCAGCTTAGTACCCCCTTTCCGACTAACCTTGTATATACTAACTCCGTTTCAGAACTGGATACCGCGAAGCAGGATTTGTGACGTTTCATTTGACAGCTGTCATTGTTGTCGCTGTAGTCTGCTAGACAATCGTCGTGCTGCGTAGTTCTCATATGGCGTGATAGATGCCGCCACACTTGTATAATGCACAATTTTTAATTCAAAATGATTAAATCAGTCGCATTTCCGCCTCCAACGATTTCACATTTACATAAAGTTAGATTTAACTGAACATTTGACAAGTACCTACTGCTTAACTCCACGTACAGCTATAAAGATGCAGTCATAAATCATGACATGACCCCGTGGAGCTCGTTTCTCTCCGTTACCTTTAACAACTCTCCAGAATAAGGATATTAAGGATCAAATACCTATTAAAATGATTTACTATCTTCTTCTTTTCGTGTGGTTAGTGATTAACCTGGTGACAGAGTTTATGCCGCCGGTGGGCCTCTGACTTGTCTTCACATGCCGTTGAGAAATGTCTCTCAAGCATGCCGGTTTCCTCACGATGTTTTCCTTCGCCGTTTTTAATAATAATAAGAAAACATTTATTTCAGACGTAACCATAATATACTATTATATATACTGTTAGGATAATCAGGGATTGTTTACTGCATTTAGTGGCAACATCTCACGATTCCTATAAAAGTGGGGTTAAATCGCCGAACAAGATATTTGCTGGTTGGCTTTCGTACGGAAAGGTTGTCGTGAGGTGTCGGCGCTATTTGCGGTGAGTCATTCTTATAGTGTCTGGTGATTTATTATTGCTGTGTAATTAATGGCTGTTTGTCAATTACGATGATTGTTTGAACTAAAGAATAAATTATTGTATTTTGTGTCGCTCGTTCGTTTTTTTTTAAATAAAATCGGCTTCTGATCCTAAAATCAGAAGTGGGATTCACCTACATACCCACATAAGATAAATTATTAGATTCGTTTTGAAGAACAGCCGTTAATTTGTAATTTAAATGCCTCGTTCATCTCATGATGATTCTGATGTGTCACCGCGCCATAAAACCAAGCATAAGCGCAGCAAATCGCGTCGGCACCGTCGCGATTCTCGTTCGCGCTCTCGCCGCGACTCCGTTTTACATTCACGGTCGCGTTCTCGTCAAAAATCTAAGTCGGGTTCTCAAGTGCGTTCCCGTCGCGATTCCCGGTCGCGGCACAAACGCTCCCGCCGTCGCGAGGGCACGGTTGGACGGGCGTTAGCAGCCATAATGACGCGACTGGATGCTATAGAGGGAAGCGCGGCTAGCACGTCGCAGACGCCTCCACGTGCTGAACATAACACCAGCTTTCCCTGTAATAGTGATGTACCATCCGCGGCCGATACATTAGCTGATGCCCTTAACGCCGTGATAAATAAAGTAAAACCGCATAACTATTACGTGTCGAATTTTGATCCGGCGGTTCACAACTTTGAGACATGGTGCGACGAAGTTGAACGGGCAAAATCAATGAATAATTGGGGTGGTTCAGAATGCTTATCGCGGGTAGCTCATTGTTTAAAAGGGGATGCCAAGACCTGGTTGAATGAATGGGTTACCAACGACCGTTCTTGGAGCAATTTTATCAAAGAATTTAGATCTTTATGTCCGCACAAACTTGACTACGCGAATATTCTCTTTGAGGTGATGAACACGAATTCCAATAAATTCATTACGTATGCTGAGTACGCTCGACGCTCGTTGCTGCGACTCCGCATTGTAAAGGGTCTAAGCGAAGAACTGATGGTCCAAATAGTGATTCGAGGTATTAATGACGCCCAAGTCCGAGCCGCGGCAGCGAACGCCGAGCTAACTGTTGATAATCTAGTTACATTCCTAGCCATTTATACCAAACCTAGTTTTAACAAACCTGAAAATCGTACAGGTTCTAAGCCCAACTTGTTTAACAAACGGAACAATGTACCCTCGGGTAGTTTGTGTTACTCATGCGGTAAAACGGGACATTTACGGGCCAATTGTTCAAAAAAACGTAAACCCGACGAAAAACCTAACACGGTGACATGTGCCTTTTGCAAGAAGCTTGGGCACACCGAGAGTGATTGTTATACGAAGCGACGTGTGGAAGCTTCGAGTAACAGTCAACGGAAGGTGAACCTTTGCAAAGAGGTACATGGCTCTTCTGGGGCTAGCGATATCACTACCGCCGTAATACAGGGCATTCCGGTCGACGTCTTAATAGATAGTGGAGCGCTTGATGTGTCTTTAATCTCATCGGATATAGTTAAACATTTTTCCTGTTCACGAAAGCCAACCTATCGAATCCTAAAAGGAATAAGTAATAACGGGATTGTTGCTCATGAGTTTGTTACCCTAACGGTCGAATTCAGTAAGATCTCGCTTGAAATAGACTTTGTCGTGGTGCCGGCATCATATATGAATACACCGATAATTATCGGAACCGATGTGCTTAACAGGGATGGCGTTACGTATATTAGAACAAAACACAATCAATTTTTGGCACATGCCTCAAATCCGATTTGTACAGTAAACGCTGTTAAGCCTGTCGAGCTCTCCGATGTGAACACACCTCTTAAAGGTGAAGAATTAAGTCTACTGATTAAAACAATAAACGATTTTAAACCATTCTTCATATCTGGTACCGCCACCACAACGGTAACCACGGGCAAGATGCAAATTAATTTGACAAGCAATGTCCCTGTGGCATACCATCCTTATCGTTTATCCTACCAAGAAAAACTTAAGGTCAGGGAAATAATAAACGATTTATTGCACAAAAATATAATCAGGGAGTCCAAATCCGAATATGCCAGTCCTATCATCCTGGTAAAAAAGAAGGATGGTGCAGACAGGATGTGTGTGGACTTCAGAGCGCTCAACCGCATCACTGTCAAGGACAGGTACCCCCTGCCCTTGATAGAGGATCACATTGACCGTCTTGGGTGCTCGAGGTTCTTCACGGGCCTCGATATGGCCTCAGGCTTTCACCAGATTTTAATAGATGAGGCCTCAGTCCACAAGACAGGCTTCGTAACCCCTGAGGGACACTACGAGTACCTTAAGATGCCATTCGGTTTGTGCAATTCCCCTACCGTTTACCAACGAATTATTAATAAAACCCTTCGAAGATTTATCGAGGCAGGCCAGGTTCTCGTGTACATTGATGATGTCCTTATTACGAGCATGACAGTCAGTGAAGGCATTAACTTGTTGCGAGAAGTTTTAGAAACACTAACTGAAGCTGGATTCTCGATAAATCTCCAAAAATGTTCGTTCTTAACGACGGAAGTAGAGTATCTTGGCCGCGTTATAATTCATGGTCAGGTTAGGCCGAGCTCTCGGAAGATTGAAGCCTTGGTAAACGCTCCAATACCAATGAACGTAAAACAGGTTAGGCAATTCCTGGGCTTAGCTGGTTATTTTCGGCGATATATTAAAAACTATGCTACAAAAACTGCAAGTATCTCTCGTCTGACCAAAAAGGATGTTAAATTTGATTGGGGTAGTGAACAAGAGCAAATTCGTCAGGATTTAATACAAATATTAACCAATGAGCCCATACTTGCAATTTTTGACCCTAAACTAGTAACCGAACTTCACACAGACGCGAGTAGCATAGGTTACGGTGCAGTTTTGATGCAAATCCACGGTGACGGTAGCAAACGTGTGGTGGCTTATTTTAGCAAAGTCACACAAGGCGCTGAGTGCAGATACCACTCGTATGAGTTGGAGACGCTGGCGGTCGTCAGGGCATTGCAACATTTTAGACACTATTTGATCGGTATTGAATTCAAAATTATAACCGATTGCAATGCGCTGAAGTCCACTGAGCGTAAAAAGGATCTGCTCCCACGCGTTGCGCGCTGGTGGATTTATTTGCAAGACTATAATTTCTCTATTGAATATAGAAAAGGCGTTATGATGTCTCATGCTGACTATTTGAGCAGGAATCCACCAGCGACGCAAGTCAATAATATTGAGAAGCCATTAAATTGGGCTCAGATTGCACAAGCCGCTGATAATGAAACTCAGGAGCTTCTGCAAAAGCTCAGAGACTGTAGCCTTGACACACGACGTTATGTACGCAAAAACGACCTGCTCTACTATCGTTACTCTCCGGTCGGTGAAGAGGCGAGACTTTTATGTTTTATACCGAAGGGACATAGACTTAGCCTTTTGCGTATCTTCCATGACGAGCACGAGCATATAGGAGCTGAGAAAACATTGAGCCTCATTCTCAAACATTTTTGGTTTCCCGGCCTTAAGCAATTTGTTGATAAATATACGTCTCACTGTCTAGTGTGTATATCCAAAAAGAGGGTTCCCAGAGCTCCTTGTCAACCTATCACGTCATGGGAAAAGCCTGACGAACCTTTCAACACGATTCACGTAGATGCGTTAGGTCCATTGCCCGAGTCAAATGGTTTTAAATTTGTCTTAGTACTTGTAGATGCATTTACAAAATTTTGTCTCCTTTATGCATTGTACCGCCAAGACACTAACGAACTCAAACGCGTATTCGAAAATGCAATATCGCTTTTCGGTGTACCTAAATTACTAATTTGTGATCGTGGCCGGATGTTTGAGGCATCTAGTTTTACAGGGTGGGTACTAGAAATGGGCTGTGACATCCATTATGTAACGCCTGAAATGCACCACGCAAACGGCCAAGTAGAAAGATATGTGCGAACCGTTTTAAACCTTATTCGTGTTGAGAGTGACAATAAAAATACTACCTGGTCGGATGCGCTGTGCAAAATTCAGCTAGTATTAAATATTACTAAGCAAAAAACTACCCAGTTGTCTGCTTTAAATTTGCTAATTGGGTCCGACGCGACCACTCCTGTTATTCGTGCGCTGATTCGCGATGTGGCAGTTGAAAATGCACAACCAAATCGTGAGGCATGGCGGGAAATATGCAGGGATAGAGCCAAGGACCTGCTGAAGAAAAATCGAAACAAGCAGGACTCTTACGTGAACCGTCATCGGCACCCTCCAAGGACTTTCCAGGTTAACGACTGCGCATTTGTCATCAAGTACTCGCAATCCACCGGAAAACTTGACTCAGGGATGAGAGGCCCTTATCGGGTGATTACGGTGCTTCCAAGTGGCCGCTATGAGCTCAAATTATTGGGTGGTGCTCGTGGAAAAACCACGCAAGCAGCAGCGCAGTATATGGTGCCGTGGAAAGGGGAGTGGTGTCCCGAGAGTTGTGCGGCTTTCTTCGAAAGTGAGTACTTACAGTCATTTTTGTGTCTAACAAATGTCTTATGTTACAGCTTTTAGGTATGTTCCAAAAGGTGTAAATGTATGAAATGTACGAAGACTTGCCTGGTTATGAAAGATCAGAACGCTCAAGGAGAGGTTCTGGAGGCAATCTTGGCAGACATATCGTATGGTGTGTGGGGTTTTCACCCGGCAGACACACTGTGTGTGTGTGGGCTTTGTCCCGGCAGACACGTTTTACGTGTGGGGTTTTTACCCGGCAGACACACTATTGTGTGTGGGCTTTGTCCCGGCAAACATGTTTTACGTGTGGGATTTTTACCTGGCAGACACACTATTGTGTGTGGGCTTTGCCCCGGCAGACACGTTGTTACACGTGTGGACTTCGGTCCGGCAGACATATCATGTGATATGTGTAGAGTGTGATGTATGAGAATGCGAGCATGTGATCAAATGGAGATGCACGAGTTGGGTGCTTGTTAGAAGTGACCGACGATTCTTATTTACTCGTATGAACCTATGACAGAGGGCCTTAGTAGCGTGAAGTATGAAAGTGTAGGCAATACTTAGCGAGTTAACAAGTTACAAAGATAACTTAATTTTTTCAGACGAAGAGGACAAAAATGATGACGAGATTGCAGGACCCTCATCAGTGCCTGCGGATCCCCCGCCTGCCGCTGAAGATGTCGCTGAAGACGTGCCCGAGGACGGCGCACGGTCAGGAGAGGCCGTGTTAGGATAATCAGGGATTGTTTACTGCATTTAGTGGCAACATCTCACGATTCCTATAAAAGTGGGGTTAAATCGCCGAACAAGATATTTGCTGGTTGGCTTTCGTACGGAAAGGTTGTCGTGAGGTGTCGGCGCTATTTGCGGTGAGTCATTCTTATAGTGTCTGGTGATTTATTATTGCTGTGTAATTAATGGCTGTTTGTCAATTACGATGATTGTTTGAACTAAAGAATAAATTATTGTATTTTGTGTCGCTCGTTCGTTTTTTTTTAAATAAAATCGGCTTCTGATCCTAAAAATACTATAATATGCTATTGTTAGTACAAATAAAAAACAAAGCCATAAAAAGAAATAAAAATCACAAAGTGGCACCGCACTCCAGTGCCAGTTTATGCCGAGCCCTGGACGCGACCACCCACAGTGTGTAGTTGCATCCAGTACCGGGGGCATTCTTCGAAAAATATTATCAAAAATTGAGAACATCATTAGCATCATCCCAAAGTTAAGAATGCAGATGTTTAATACTATAATAGTTATGATAATGACCGCTGAAACTATACCTCTGCCGTCAAGCAATAAGACAAGAATAAAAACAACCTGACAATACTATAACGTTAACGACCCGGGAGAATAATGATTTGTTAAAATAATGTTAAAAAATTTCGAAGATTCACCACCGCCACATCGGCGAGTCCCAGCGGCCCACGAATTGATAATTATGCAATACGCACATGAATCCGAAAAGTCAGAGGTGCGTGCCTTGGGTTCAAACTCGAGACCTATGACTTGGCAGTCCGACGGTCTCACCACTAGACTATCACTGCTGGTTTACTATAAAAAAGTATACTTTCAGTTGCTTCATACAAAAAGCCAACCTGGAACCCAATTCTATTAACAGAAACGATAATCAATCGCAATGGTACTCAAGCCAAACTGTTCATTCACATAGTTTTCGGTTACATAACATCACGGCGAGTATTCCCCGAAGGGTTCAGCAGAGATGTGTTTTTTAGTACGCCCTCGTTTCGCCCAGTCCCATGTAATAGGGGGCGATTCATTGCCATTAACCGGGCACAAATCCAGACTACTACTGAAAAATCCGTAATGGAAAAACCCAATAACACTTTGCCGGACCTGGGGATTGAATCCAGGACCCCACGATCAGCAGTCGCACTTGCCACCACTAGACGAACGAGGCAGTTGCCAAGAATTATTTGGTATTTAAAGTGAAGCTAGAAAGAAAGAAAGAAAGAAATTTATTTGGCACGAAAGCAGTCAGACACACAGACAAAAAATTCATAAGAGACAAAACAAAATAAAAAAATAAACAAAAAAATAAAGTATCTGTGTGTCTAGCGGCTGCGCCAAATAGGTTCAGTTCAGCATAAATGTCAGACTACTAGTGCCTGACGCTGGTTTTCAACTGAACCCATTGTGACGTAACCGATGTAAACCAGTTCCAAATAGATAAATACATAAATAGCGTGCTTAAATAAATAAAAAAATAAATACTATTGAACTTTAACTTTTTCTTTTTTTTACTTTTTTTCTAGTCTGCCTCTTACGCTTATTTTTCTCAACGGAAAGCGAGCTAAATTGTATAGTAGGTAAAAACAAAGTAATTCAATTAATTATCAATTTTCCTCGATTCCAGATTCAATCAATTCTCGACTTTTACGATTTTTACACAGGACCCTAACAAATCTTTATTACCTCCATCTGATTTTACTTTCCAGCATTGATTGAATCCAATTTACTGTGTCAAGAACGAAATATGGACAGAAGGCTGACTCCATTTGCGATAACAAGTTCGATGTATGAACATCTATAGGTAACTTAAAGCCTCGTATCCACTAGGCAACAATTGAATCGCAACATGTGACGCTCAACATGTTGGGCAGCGTTGCACAACATCGCGTGACGTTGCCAACTGGCGCGCAACATGACGCACGGTTTGTTATTTGTTTCGGTGCAACATGCAGTTGAGCATCAAATGTTGTCGAGTGGAGACGTGACGCGCAGAAATGTCCGTATGTTTTGATGCATTTTTCGATAAAATTATAACTACCGCCGCTGAAATCAACACTAGTTCTTCTGGCGACATGTTGTCGATGACTGATGCGAGCGAAATCATGTGTAGACAGACAACGTTGCTAAACAAAAATTCCGCGCTAACGTTCAACACATTGAGCAACTTACAAGCAACTTTTAAGCTTTGGATTCACTAGGGGACATTTTGTTACCCAACATGACGCGCAACATTAAATCTACGTGGCGCTGCAACGTTGCACACTGCCCCGCAACATTGTGCGGCATTTCTACGTGACGCGAGACCAAGCCGCCACTGCGAGAGCGGGCGCAGGTGTGTGCAAGCGAATTGTTGCGCGACATTGCCCTAGAATATTTTACGTAGATGTCCCGCGTCAAGTCCCGCGGCATGTTGCTCCATTTTGTCCTTTAGTGAATCCAACGGTTAGGCAATTCGCACACTGCACCGCATCACGTAGCGTAGCGCGGGAGTGCGTTTTCTTACGTTGTTTGCAAGTATCTGTGTTTGTATAGAAAACACGCGTAGTGCAACACACAGAAAACGCATTCACGCGCAGTGTTGTGGCTCCGTCGCCACGCACTCCGCAGCGTAACGCGGGGCAGTGTGTGTTTCGCCTTAAATCATGTAGCATATATACGTTGACTGAAGCAAACAATATTGGTAAAACGCGTGCCATAGTCAACAGTAGTATGGCGACATTGTTGTGATTGCTATTTTTAATATCAAAAGTACTTTCCCTCCATGACCACGTATTTCAGTTGGTATAAACGATACAATTGTTGAAAAAATAAATTTTAAGTCAAATAATAGAGGAGATACACGTTTCTGAAGATTTTGCCTGAAACATTTTCAGTCCTTGTCGTACGAGACGGACATCGGATATTATCAGGAGTGATGTCATATGAATACTTTAAATACTTTCATACTGTATGACGTCATTGCCTAGTAGTACTGCTGTTTCTGTCTAGTGAAGAGGTTAAAACACTTAGGTATAACTTGGGCATTTTATTGAATCTTTAATTTTGGATTTCACTGTTTCCCACGTCCTTTCTAGAAATGTCAAGATACGAGTATCTACTACCTAATAAAAAAAAGTCAACTACCCTATTAGGAGTAGACCTTCTGAACCTTTTTACCTTCGTCGCATTAGGTAGGTGTAACATTTTTACCCTCTCACATAGCGCCTCCCGGCGGCACTCGACCGACATCAGATCTAAATTTGAATAAAATTACCTACTTTTATTTCATTTTTTCATTTCGCTTGCGCCATGTGTGCGAGTGTGCGAGTTTTTCGCGAAATCTGGCAACATACTCCTAATGTCGTTTTCGATCAGAATTATTTATGTGATATTTTTGGTTGTGCTGCTTTTTGTTTAACGCTAGATATTTAAATGTATATTTGCGCACATGGTGTAGTTTTTATAAGGTATTCTTTTGGTCATTATCGTTCAACTTCATAGCGTATAGAATATTTTGTTGCTTGTGCCTCTGATACTAGGAGCTACAGATAGGTGTTAACACTAGAAAATAATCTCTTAAAAAATATTTTAAGTTAAATGGAATTAGAAGAAAATGATAGTGTCGACATGCTAGCCAAACAAGCTTGTGTTGACGGAGTCCCCTTCAAAATTAATACACTTTATTCCGACTATTTTAGGATGGCCAAAAAACATTGCTTCGATATTTGGCAAGAATATTTTGATGAGAGATCGAAAGAAAAGGGAATTTGGTACCGAACTATTCAGCCAGAGATCTCGCGAGTTCCCTGGATTGATTGCATTTTAAGTAAAAATTTAATGACTATAGCCTTAAGATTGCGTTCCGGACATATTCCCTCGAATAAATTCTCATTTTTAATGAAAAAGGTTTCGTCGCCACACTGCCTTGACTGCGGAGTGGTTGATGATGTTTTTCATACTAGTTATAATGGAATGTGTCCGAAATGAAAATGTAAGAATTAGTGTGTTTGGCCGAAACAAAATGTATGACATTGGCATTTGTAATTCGATTCTAGCTTTTCCAATGTCAGACAAAGCTAAACTTTTGTATAAGTTAGTTATAAGATAAATTGTTACTATCTATTTATAATATTTTCATTGGGCGATATTGTCGCTAAGCGACAAAGCCTTTCAATAAATAAAAAAAAAAAAAAAAGTTAAATGGTTTTATCTTGCAGTATCTCTGTAGCATCAAGATTGAGGGACTGAAGGTTGAAATTATTATAATGGTGTATTGTCATGGGAATTGAATTTGTGTGCGAACTATCAGGAAAATCGATTAACCAGAAGTAGTTGAAAAATCTGTCGCAAGAATATACGAAGTGAAGTTAATTAAAAATGATAGACCTGTGTATAAAAGTTTGACTGGATGGACTACCTTACTGCTATGTCCAGCTAAGTGTGTTGTTTGTGTGTACATTGTTTCTGCTATGTGTAAAATTACCACAATATTTTCACCACTATTTTATTTAATTGTGACAAAGCAGCTTAGCGATGGAACGCTTGCCTTCCATGAAGGAAGGTCCGAGTTATATCCCGCCCCGGATCTCATACTTTTCGAATTCATGTGCGGATCAGAATTTGATTATCACTTGCGTTAACGGTGAATAAAAACATCGTGACAAACCTGCACAACGGAAAGGGCTCCATAAAGTTCTCGATGGTGTGTGTAGTCGACCAACCCGCAACAGGCCAGCATGGTGGATTAGACTTAACCCTTTTTTATTCTAAAAAGAGACCCATATGTTTATACTATGCAGAACAGTAGGTACTCTTTAAAATGGCCAATAGAACATTAAAATACAAAAAGAAATTAGCACCCTGTCTACCAGTAGATCAAAGTTTAGATATTAATGATCAAAGGAACAATGAAAAGGGTTGATTTCCTTTATTTAACTCAAAAGGATATTCATTGTTCTGTTACCAATTAAAATACCAATTGTCTCTTTGGGCAGTTATTTCATTTATTTTTAGGTTTTTTATATTGTTATCGACAAAAAAAGTATATTAAATTACTCTAAGGCTTATATTATTAACTAGGTGTACTGCGTAAGTACAAACGCGACGCGGTGCGACGCGACGCGACACGACGTGGAACAAATACGTTACGTCGCGTCTCGCTACATAGGCCGCCAGTAGGGAATGCCGTTGTCTTGGTCGCGTTTGTCGCGTTCGTCGCTTACGCAGGACACCCCGTTAAAAGAGCTCTTATTTGAGAGATCTTACAACAGTAGCTACCATAAAATAGAATTCCATACATTTGACAACATTATTTTTAAAATTATCTCTCTCTATTTTTTTAGATATCTCAAATGAGAGCTGTTTATTAATACGGCCCTATTAGAGTCGTTCCGGAAAAGGAGTTAAGTTGCTGCACCTAATATTATATCGGCCTGTTAACGTTCAGTGCTAAACGTGGGTCTCCCAGCAACCACGGCCATATTGGAATAATTACCACACTTGGCTCGTGCGACAGTAATATCAAAGACTCATTTATCGACAATTGTTCAAACTTCTGAACTAATAAAAACGAGACTAATGATAGCCAAGACCTTACAGCCGCCTTGGAGACCATTCTCCAAATCGACGCTCGGCAGTGAAAACCTTGTAAATAAAATTTTCTACAAAAGCATTTTATTTGTTCTTTAGATTGATAAACTCGTCATACACGTACTAGTTCAACAAACTTCCAATTCAAATACTTCTAAGCTATCTAAGACGTATGATGACAGCCCTGTATTAACATTTGATCCGCCATTTTTTTTAACGAGACGGTTACTATCTCTTTAAAAAAATTATATTTTCCACATACGTGGTTTTCACTGCCGACCGACAAAATACTCAAACGCTACTCAATTTTAAGTAGCTGTTAATTTCGTGCTGTCACTGTCACCTTAAGGCGAAGTGTCAGTGACAGCACGAGACTTAACGGTAACTTAAAATTGAGTACCGGTTGAATATTATGCCAGAAGTCTTTTTCCTTATAGATTAAAAATTGTACAGAATCAAACATGAAATACAAATTGCACCAGCAAATACGAAATAATTCATAACCCAACATTCAATAGCGAATTCAACTGATACAACAAAAGAATATATTCTGCATCACCAATATAAACTTTTCCGTATTTTCCGTATGTTGCATACGAGTATAGATACGTTATAGTTCGTGCGAGTGCAACATCTAACCGGATATAAGGATATTACCAATACATTTGGATTTGGAATCAGGGTTTGAATTTAGAATAAAATCTCTTTCAACATATTTATTGGTTATGACCACAATACCAAACGTAATTCGAATGAATTTTGAATTTATCGAAACAAATTGGAATGTGGAATAAACATTTTACACATCTTTACAGAAAACTATATTAGGTACTGTTTTTTGTAAAGATGATAAGTAAAATGTTTTTTTATCACATCAGCTTGTAAATGTCCACCATAGAACATGAGGTTCCTCAAAGACAGCTGAAGTTCGTGAGCCGTAAGCTCAGCTTTGCACTTGCGTGAGTGTACAGCGACAGTGTGCAATGAAGCGCGGTTTGAGGCGCAGCGCGTCCACCCGCACGTTATAAACCGATTTGCACTGCTTTTGACAACCGGCTTAATGCGCGGTGCATTCTGCACGCGCCTCCCTACCGCGTACTTTCAGGCCGCCCTGTTTTTAACCGAAAACCTTTCAAACTGTCTAATATTACTCTAAAGTGGTAACATCAATGTAAAACCAGCTTAACTGAGATTAAAGTGAGCGTTCAAAATGAACAGCTGGTTCTAGTTTGGATCAACTAGTAGCCAGTAGTTCCCGCACAGTTCGAACATAATGTGTTGCACATAAACCGGCTTACGATATACGGGAACATGGTTTTTGTTACTTTATGAAACTGTAATAGTTTAGAACAAGGGGCTCATGGCTAACCACGTCGATCATATGATTTGTGAGGTTAAGCTGCGCTTGCTGCGGTCAGTTCGTGGATGGGTGACCGTTTGTGACACATCGAGACCCCTCCGTCCCTCGAAGAGGCCGTTAAACAGTCGGTCCCGGGTGTCATATAAATACCTATGACAGTCGTTATGGGAAGTCAGAAGCTCGAAAGTCTGACAACCGCTCTGACCTGAGGATATCGGCATTGCTCTGTAACTGGGTTTCGAAGATCTGATGGCAGTCGCTCCGTGTAAAACACTGGTATTCAGTCGCATCTGGTTAGACTGGAAGCTGATTCCAACATAGTTGAGAAAAGGCTAGGTAGAACGAACAGTCGTTTAGAACAGATAGCCTCAAAAAAATGTGTACGCTAACTACAAAAGTGTATTTTGAAATAGCAGTAAGATAAGCACGTTCCTCTCCAATATTGATATCGTAATTATAGATAAACAATATGGTTTTTTTAATGACCTACGATTTCACTGCAGCCATGACCTTTTAAATTATGAGCGTCATGTTGACGAATCGATAAAAGCCGTTCATAGATGATAAACATTTTGTAGGACCTAAAATCGGTCACCAATTTTGTAGGTTACTTTAAACATAATAGTTTTACATTTCCTACAGAAAATCGATCGGCTAAAGGATTATAGTTTTATTTTTGTATTTTCGTGGTTTATTAACTTTCCGGAAAGTCAGGTTTGGTCTATTTCCCCCCCGGTGGATTCCCGCATTGTCGTTGCGGGGGGGCTCAGTAACCGTGGCATAAATACCCACGGTAAAGTGAAGAGGAACCCGAGGAGGGGCTGCTCGTCGGGGCTTGGGCCTGGAAGCCCTCGACGTAGAGGCCAAGTAGGTTGCGGTGTCGCCTGGGCGACATCGCAACTGAGGCGGGCCGCGATGTCTCATGGGAGGCATCGCGGCTGAAGGGTGGAGGCCACGGCGGGAGAGGAGTGCCGGTATTGCGGTGCATGGTGGCTGGTGATGGGGGGTACTCCCCAGAGGAGGGTCCGGTGACGGACAGCCGCGGCGGGATCGCGGATGGATGAGTGCTTACGCGTGCCCGTGTTCCCGCCATAAGCGGCAGAGGAGGACACCGTGGAGTTTTAGTGGGTTTGAGTCCCACATAACTGCACTATCGCCCCGTGGTAGTGCATTATGCGTGCGCATTTCTCCAGGATAAAAAAAAAAGAAGTTTGGTCTATTTTCGCTGACAAAAATCGGCCTCCAACCCTAATTCTGAAACGCTGATCAGTTTAGTGTTGTTGAATCTCATGTAAAACAAAGGAG
Organism: Amphipyra berbera; assembly: GCA_910594945.2. Lineage (NCBI taxonomy): Eukaryota > Metazoa > Arthropoda > Insecta > Lepidoptera > Noctuidae > Amphipyra > Amphipyra berbera. The sequence continues at coordinate 18,154,986 of OU343125.1, read as the reverse complement.
AACGGGCGGCTGTGGTCCAAACCCCGTCGGTGAATGAGACCTACGTCTTCTTAAAGCTTATTAGAAGCGCATGATTTTTTATTACAGCCACAAAAAACATCGCTCCGGTGGAAAAATGTTATGGGTCATTTTATGAAGTCAATATTATGAATAGTTGAAAGAAGTGTAAGTGGTCTTGGAGATTAAGACCGATGTATGTATTTCTAAAGTATGTTTGGAATACATCCATTCTTTATCAATAATTTAAAAAAGAAACATTAAAAAAATGGTTTAAAGTAATTAAGGTATAGTAGTATCTATTAAACTTCTTGGACCAGGATCTATACAAAGGTGCCCATTCTCCTTTGATTGGTCGACCAAAATACTAACACCCAATCACATCACTTGACAAGATTAGACAGCTGAGAGACTCGTGGCTAATCACCAACCGCGCGGATCATACGATTTGCGAGGTTAAGCCGCGCTTGCCGCGGTCAGTCTGTGGATGGGTGACCGTTCGTTACACATCAAGACCCGTCCGCGCCTCGGAGAACACGTTAAACGGTCGGTCACGGGTGTCGTACGAATACCTACCACAGTCGTTACGGGTAGTCAGAAGCCCGAAAGTTGGACACGGTCTGACCTTAGAATATCGGCATTGTCCAGTAAATGGTTGCGGAGGTCTGATGGCAGTCGCTGCATGTAAAATACTGGTATTACCGCATCTGGTTAGGCTGGACGCTGACCCCGACGTAGTTGGGAAAAAGGCTAGGCAGATCTCGACAAGCACAGACAGCTGGTTAATATTGCATTATTCATTACTAAATACTCAAAAGCTACTCAATTTTAAATTGCCGTTAATTTCGTGCTGTCACTGTCACTCTAAGGCGAAGTGACAATGATAACAATAAATTAACGGTACCATAAAATTGAGCAGCGTTTGAGTTGTCCTTCGCCTTTCAGGAACCGAGAATTGGTATTTTAGAAACCTTCTTCTTCTTCCTGCCCTTATCCCACGGCAGGTGGGGTCGGCACAACATATATTTATGAAATCCATGTTGTTAGAGCTTTTGGCTTATTGTTTTATGACCGGCCGCCTGCCTTACATCAACCCTCCTTGGTAATATTCGTTGCGCTGTCGCGCAGGTGACCCAATATTGTGCTTGCTGATATTATGCACTGGGTCCCAAAAATTATATACTTGTCAATCTTATTGCCGACAACTAAGCAAACTATGTTCTTCTTGGTGAAGTATACTTTAAGTTCCTCGACCCACTCATTCAGTTTTGCTAGGGACTTCGATTCTGACACATCGTAAACGAATATAGCACCGTGAGCGTCTCTATAAAAACTACATGTCAATGTTCTGTATCGCTCCTGTCCCGCTGTACCCCAAATACCAAGCTTGACTTTGAACACCGTTCACGTCCATGATGAGTTTACATTTGTAGTCAACTCCGATTGTAGCTGGGAATTATGAATTTTTGAAACCTATCAGGGGTGAATTAAAACGAGAGCATTTTCCTTAATACTTTAGTTAAATCAGTTTTTTTTGTTGGCTTCTTCCTTCAGGAGTTGGTAGACGTAGGAGAAGTCTTTCTGGCCGTATCCTCGGGACTGGACGATACGGTACAGCTGTGTTGCTACGGCGCCGAGAGGGATGGGTGACCGGATGCCGAGGGCCATAGAACTGGCTAGCTCCAGATCCTGAAAAAGATAGTTTTGGATTCAATTAGATTTAATTATGAATAATCTCTAAAAAATCTCCTTAGTTGTCCTGCAGATTCAGGATTTGAGGGTTGAAAGTTGAAATTATTATAATGTTGTATCGTCAATCAAACAAACAATAACAAATACACATATGAAGTGAAGCTAATTAAAGCCGTTTTAAAATAACTGGTCAGTCAGTTCTGGGGTCCTGCAACTTTAAGGAAAGATTATTTTTAAATTGAGAACATATAATTGACTAGCGGCCCGTCCCAGCTTCGCACGGGTGGACATTTTTCCCGTTTTTGTAACATTTTTCATTTATGCTCCGCTCCTATTGGTTGTAGCGTGATTTTATATAGCCTATAACCTTCCTCGATAAATGGACTATCCAACACAAAAATATTTTTTCAATTCCAACCAGTAGTTCCTGAGATTAGCGCGTTCAAATAAACAAACCAACTCTTCAACTTTATAATATTAGTATAGATTATTAGCTGTTTGTATTGTTCCACGTAAAAGGGTTCAATTTCTAAAACAACTAGCGACCCGTCCGACTCCGCACGGATGCAATGTAGATACGAATGTAGGGCATATAAACCTTCCTCTTGAATCACTCTATCTATTGCTGAAAACTGCATTAAAATCCGTTGCGGAGTTTAAAAGATATAAGCGTACAGACAGCGGGAGCGACTTTGTTTTATACTATGTAAAGATAACACTTAAAAGCCATTCTGGATTTCCAATATAGGCATTTATGGTACGTACATACTAAGACAACGAACGCCAACGAAGGTCAACGAACGGGTTTAGTTACCGCTTACATTCGAATGAAACCGAATTCAATCTCTACAATGTTTTGTCAAATTAACAAATGATGAACGTTTGACGTTCGTTGGCTTGGTGTGTATGAACCGTTAGAGCCTCCGCAAACTACAGATTTTCCATCGGCCGATAGTTTAGTCGGTATCTTAATCAATATGAAATTGTATAAAAGTGCGCACATTATAGCGCGGTTTCCCTTATAAAAAGATAATTGGCCAACTATCGGACGATAGTATAGTGTGCAATCTGCGGGGGCTCATATAATCAGTTGAAAGCAAAGCGTACAAGATGAATGACGTATCGAGAACATGACGTCATGTATTTATTGTAAAGTATTTGAAAAACAACTTCTTATCTTATCACGTATTAACGTAGGAAGATTAGAATTGTAAATACATAGTTGTTATTCTATTATGTATTTAGATAACAACTGTTACTCGATAATTAATTAATATTATATTTTCTTCCAGTCGCGCGTGCTCCGGGTAAATTTACGCATTGGTTGGGACACTTTTAGAATGATAAATGATTTTTATTTCAGTAAATAATTCTGTTACAGACACTTTTACAAGTCAATGTAATTGTTTTTATTTAAGACTTGATGGCATTTCCTATCTGACTAGCTCTAAGAAGAAAAGCCGGAACTAAATCAGAGATCAATCAAGGTCTCTTATAAAGTCCTGACATTGTGGTATAAAAACTCGACGGTCCCTACGTGTATATACTATCGAAACTACAAAATCTCAATTTTTATTTTATCTGCTTATAATGTGTGAAACGTTATCTTATAGGTTATAAAATAATACATTTTTATGGGATCAAATGGCAACTATTCCGCATCAAATTAAAGAAGAATCACGTAAATCGGATCATAAATCTCAGCGTAATTGGTGTACATACATAATAAAATAAAAACTGAGATTTTGTAGTTTCGATAGTGTACATAGGGACCGTCGAACTATGCGAGTGTAACAATGTAGGGCAACGTCTGGAATGGCCATTTGAGGAAAGTGCCATAGCAGGTTTGAGTTGTCCTGTCTCATCGGACGGCACGCACGCATCAGTTATCGTGTAGCTCAAACTTTATTTATAAAACAATATTTATTTTAATTTTCTTGTTATTTTTGTCAAATCTGTTAATACATCGACTAAAATGTTTAATTAGTTGTAACTCTTATGGGAAATAAAGATATCCCAAACCTAAAGCCTGTTATTCCACCTTGCGTCAACGGAGGACAACGAGAATAGAAGCCAATACATCGAATCAAAAGCATAGAAACTCGGATAATCTGAATGATAGTATATGACGAAAGATGATAAACCTAGATAATGTTTTCGATTTTGTAACGTTCCAATAAAGATTTTAAGGTCTGCTACTGCTTTAAGAAACATACACAACCATCTATATTATTAATCTGTATAAATATAAAAGACTAGCTGTGTCCTCACGGCTCCGCCCGTAGCCTATGTTACTCAGTGATAATGTAGCTTTCTAACGGCAAAATAATTTTTGAATTCGGTCCAGTAGTTTTTAAGTTTATTCGTTACATACAAAAATACAAATCTTTCCTCTTTATAATATTAGCATACACTAGCTGTGTCCTCACGGCTCCACCCGCGTAAGAAGTTTTATTCCAGTAATAAATATAGCCTATGTTACTCAGTGATAATGTAGCTTTATAACGGCAAAAGAATTTTTGAAATCGGTCCAGTAGTTTTTAAGTTTATTCTTTACATACAAAAATACAAATCTTTCCTCTTTATAATATTAGTATAGAAGAAACTGACGGACTGACTGATCTATCAACTCAGCCTAAACCACTGGGGTTAGTAAGTTAAAATTTTAACAGGGGTAGGTACCTATTATAACGTAGGCATCCAATAAAGAAGGATTTTTCAAAATTCCTCTTCTAAGGAGGTGAAAAAAAAGCATAAGCAAAACTGCGAGCAAAAGCTAGATTTGTATAAAATAAACGATTTTTTTTCTTCATCCACCATCACTCATTAGCGTGGTTCCTTTTGACAATGGCATAGTATTTTTGTTTTCACAAAATAAAATATTTAACCCGTCAAGTGTCGGGCGCACATACGGGTGTGCGTAAGAAATTCGGGCGCGAAGTGTCGGAGGCACACACGGGTGTGCGTAAGGAACGCGCTCCTATGGTAGCGGATTTTGTACGTTTTATTTTACTGTTTACACGAACCGAATTTATAGGAGCGCGTTCCTTACGCACACCCGTGTGTGCCTCCGACACTTCGCGCCCGAATTTCTTACGCACACCCGTATGTGCGCCCGACACTTGACGGGTTAATGAAGGTCCAGAGCCGTACTACGATTACCAAGTACCTACCTAATAGTAATGTTATCTCCTTACCTTAACCATAAGTTCGTTCTTGAAGCCACCGTCGTAGTTACGACTGGATGGCGCGGTGGCGACCAGGCCGGGGACGGGGCAGTACACCTCAGTGGACCACGAGCGGGCTGAGGAGTTGTTCAGCACGTCCAATAGGACTTGGGGGTCTAGACCCATCCTAAAAGAAAAACAGATCATATTTAACTAATAGTCTATGGTTTTTGAAAGCCCTTGGTAGCCCATACCAAGGATACCTACTCATTTCAATAATATTAATGTTTCTGATTCCCTTAAGTTTGAGGGGCTCGTCGCTATTTACCAACCCCGCGGATCATACGATTTGCGAGGTTAAGCTGCGCTTGCCGCGGTCAGTTCTTGGATGGGTGACCATTTGTTACACATCGAGACCCCTCCGTGTCTCGGAGAGCACGTTAAACGGTTGCTCCCCGATGTCATACGAATACCTGTGACAGTCGTTGTGGGTAGTCAGAAGATCTAAACTATGACAACTGGTCTAACCTTAAGATATCGGCATTGCCCAGTAACTGGTTTGCGGAATTCTGATGGCAGACGCTCCATGCAAAATACTAGTATTCAGCCACAACTGGTTAGACTGGAAGCTGACCCCAACATAGTTGGGAAATGGCTAGTCAGAACAAGATTCCCTAGAGTTTGATAAAGATGTGTTGTAGTTAAATAAACTCATCATTTCCTCCACAATTATTAGTATAGGCCAGGGGTCGAAAACCTGCGGCTCGGGAGCCGCATACGGCTCTTTCGATGTAAAGTTGCGGCTCTCCAGTTCCATACGCAAAAAAATATTATTTTACTTTCAAAACCCTTAAAATCGTGTAATCGATCCATAATTGAGTACTATAATATAGTATGACTGAGATATACTGTCTATGACTGAGAGATAGATATAGTAACTATATCTAAATATATTTTCGTTTTGTATTTTTTAAAGGTAATTATTTTTGCTAAACGCCATTTCAAGGTTATCTATTAATTACAGGACCCTGTATAAGCAATATATATAATATTGAAACGATTTTTCTTGTGGCTCTTTAAAAACTGTGGAATTTCGTAAATTGCAACTTTTGGCTCTTCTGTCTCAAAAGGTTGCCGACCCCTGGTATAAGCAATAGCTTGGGTCTTACCATCTCACTGCGGACGGACCACAGTTTATACAATACGCGTAAAATAACTTTGCCGCTCTGAAACCAGCCTTTAGGCATTCTCTTCCTCACTTCAGAAGGGCAAAGTTATTTTATTCCTACTGTACACTGATGACCAAATACTCAAACGCAACTCAGTCTTAAATAGTCGTTAAGACTCGTGCTATCTCTGTCACTGTCAGGTGAAGGGACAGTGACAGCACGAGACTTAGTAACAGTGTTTGATTATTTGGCCATAATTCTTCTAAATTATATTTTTAAATTATGTTTTTTTATATACTGTACTAAAATATGACTAAAATAAGGAATATATAATCAGCTCGTTCTACCTAGCATTTTCCCAACTATGTTAGGGTCAGCTTCCAGTCTAACCAAGTGCGGCTGAATATCAGTATTTTACACGGAGTGACTGCCATCAGACCTCCACAACCCAGTCACTGGGCAATGCCGATATCCAAAAGCGAAACCGATTGTCAGGTTTTCAAGCTTCTGATTACCCGTAAAGACTGTCATGGGTATTCGTATGACACCCAGTACCGACGGTTTAACGTGCTCTTCGAGGCACAGAGGGGTCTCGATGTGTGGTCACCCATCCACGGACTGACCGCGGCAAGCGTAACTTAACCTTGCAAATCATATGATCCGCGTGGTTGTTAAGTAGCCATTATCCCCTCAATAAGAAGAAGAATATAGAATCAGTATAGGCATCATATGGAATAAATATAATGGAATATTTTGACCTTTATTCCAATAATGGTCCCTGCTGTCCAACCTAGATATAGAAATCAGAAATTCCAGGATCTATCTAGATTTATTTGTTACCAAAACTTAGGACAACCTAAAGGCTAGAGGAATTATCAAATTACTTACTTGATTCCCATATGCATGCATTCAGCAGTTGCCATTCCAGTGATTCCCATAAGCATATTGTTGGTAAGCTTGGCGACCTGACCGGATCCCACCTCTCCGCAGTGGAACTGCTTGGCGCCCATAGCCTGGAGGAAGGGCAGGGACCTCTCATAGTCCTCCTTACGGCCACCGGCCATAAAGGCAAGGGTGGCGTTTTGTGCGCCCATGACACCTGGAATGAAGATGACATTTTAGGGCTTCCTTCTGGTGTGGGTTACAGTGGCGAAGGGTGAATTTTCTTAAAAGGAAAGCCGGACCAAACTCAAAATATATTATAACTTATTTCTTTGATTGCTACCTTCATAAGCAAATGTTATACCTGCAATGTAACTTCGTAAATAATTATTTGTTTAAATGATAATTGAAAATAACAGATACTAGTATTTGCCATATTTCGAAAGGGAAGCCGATAGGAATCGAGTTGTATGGAGCCTTCGCCACTGGTGGGTTACTAAATTATAATTACAGATCTCAGTGGCGTGCATTAGTTTTTGGACTAGTTGGGCAGGCACTAGCGATATCGCGTTTCAATTGTAAGCTTAAGCCCATTTCAATACGATTCTGACCAAAAGAAATGATAGCCATACACGCTTATTTTATTTATAGTAATAGTTAAAGATGGAGTAGTTAATTAAATCTTATGAGGTAGGCACTGCTTAATTGCCTCTATGCAATGCACGCCACAGACGGATCTTGAATATCAATGGGATCACGATCTACGAGTACCTACATCACATAACACCACGCCTGTATTCCCCGAAGGGTTAGGCAGAGACACCCTCATTTCGCCGTTATGTTTAAGTCCCATGTAATAAGGGGCGAGCCTATTGCCATCAACTGGGCACAAATCTAAACTCAGGGCTGCTACTGAGGAATTCCACACAGAAAAACACAATAACACTTTGCCCGACCTGGGGATCGAACCCAGGACCGCACGATCAGCAGTCGCGCTTGCCACCACTAGACCAACAAGGCAGTCCCCTATATTGTTTATCGGAAGTGTAAAATTTTATCAAAAAAATATGTCAAAAATGTAACAGTCTCGCACCTATAACAAGCTCGCCATGTATTACATAATATACATAATTATCCCATTACCGTCCCACTGCGGGGCACGGGCCTCTTCTGAGAATGAGAAGGGTTTAGGCGTTAGTCCACTACGCTGGCCTGGTGCGGGTTGGCAGACTACACACACCATCGAGAAACTTTATGGAGCCCTCTCAGGTGTGCAAGTTTCCTTACGATGTTTTTCCTTCACCGTTAACGCAAATGAATAGTCAGAGGTACGGGTCTGGATCGAACTCAGACCCCCCTGCATGGGAGACAAGTGTTCTACCGCTAGGCTATTACTACTGCTTACGGATTACATGTGATTTAATTCCAGAGGCTAATACTGTGTATTCAGACTGCTGTAATAGGTGAGCACCTCTACTTACCCCTTCGGAAGTACCAGGCGTGAGTACTGCCCGACAAAACATTTTTATTCATGCCGAAACCAACACAATGTCAAAATAGAATGTCGAAAATACACAACAAAATACCTATTGACATTCTGAACACTAAGGAACTTCCAGTATTTAAACATAAATTACGAAACTTTTTAATTGATAAAGCATACTACACGATCCAAGATTTCTTGAACTATTTATTGAATTGTTTACCATGTATTAGTTTCACTGTATTTTGACATTTATAATAACTAAGTTTGACATGTAAAATAATTATAAATTGAATGCCAATACCTACATAATTATTGTATGCCTAATTAAAGTTCCAATTAAATTTAATTCAATTAAATTTAAATTAATTTATTGTTAAGACCTGTAACTAACATATGCCCACAATAAATATAATTTGAATTTGAATTTGATGTAACTTATCGCATTACGCAATTAAAAAAAAATATTTAAAAAAGAATTACAATAATTGGCGCCGGTATCGTAATATCGCTTTATCTGTTGATAAGCTTACTGGTGCTTACTGGCACCTTGGGGTATGATAATCATGATTGCAGGTGTTGCTATGAATATTATTCTGATCAGTAACATACCCTTTAAGTTCATGGATAAAACTCTTTACACATTTTTATTGGCACCAATCAGCAATAGAACTACGTGTTTCTACATACTTAACAGTATAGGTACTTAAGACAAAACAAGAAGAAGTAATTATGAAACATGTTTTAATTTTAACATGTTTCATAATTACTTTTATTTTTATTCTATTTTTTTGTTTTCTATTTGTTGTTTTTACGTAAATGTTTTGAAAACATACTGTAACTTCTTTTATTTTTTTATTATTTATTATTATTACACTTGTGCTTTACGCTTGCACAGGGCACAGGCGTGCACAGGGCACAGGCGTGCACAGGGCACAGGCGTGCACAGGGCACAGGCTTGCACACGGCACAGCTTTGCATACTAGCCCGTATTTGTGACGACGTTTGCACAAGCGTACCAACAATATTTGTGCAAACTTACATACCTAATATAAGCCATCATTGTACAGTGTAATCTGCCAGCAAGAGATCAATGAAAATCGATTTGTAAAAATCGAGCTCAAGTAAATTGAGCAAATGCTTGATTGGCTCAATTTTGTTGTTTGATATTGATACCTCTTCTCTGAATACGGTAACTATACCTATTTCATTGTAGTAGGAATATTAATTCACTACAGTAAGTTAACAGGTCCTACTATAACATTGTTATTTGACAGTAGTGCATTGTTGTTTGACATTAGCACCTGTCAATTTACTCCGCAAAAAGAAGGTTGTTTGAACAAGTTTGAAGCCTTTTGTCTATGTATCTGTGGCATCGTAACTCCTAAAGAGATAAATCGATTTCAATGCGGTTTTTTTGGTTTAAATTCTGGTTTAATCAGGTTGGTTTTTAAATATTGTTCTACGTAGCCTTTTCCCAACTATATTGGGGTCAGCTTCCAGTTTAACCAGATGCGGCTAAATACTATCATTTTACACGGAGCGACTGCCATCAGACCCCCGTAACACAGTTCCAGGGCAATGCCGATATCCTAAGGTTAGACCGATTGTCAGACTTTCGGGCTTCTGACATCCCGTAACGACTGTCATAGGTATTTGTATGACACTTGGGATCGAATGATTAATGTGCTCTCCGAGGCACGGGTCTCCATGTTAAACGAACGGTTACCAATCCACAGACTGACAGCGGCAAGCGCAGCTTAACCTCGCAAATCAAATGATCCGCGCAGTGGGTAATTAACCACGGAAAATGTTGAAAAAAAATGGAAATCAGTTTGACCGTTTCAAGATCATCTGCTCTTTTCATATATTAGTTATCTCAGCTAAACAATACCTATATATTTTTAATAGTTTAGGTTTGTGAATAAAAATCTTTACTGGCTTCGTAATTAACCATGATCTTTTTGAAAGTCATGGAATGGAATGATAAACATGATAATTTTACTGGTATATAATTAAATACCTAACTACAATCAAGGTTAAATAGTGATAACGTTATCAGAGCAGTGATGCAACAGAAAGATTTGAAAAATAAAATCACATAATTATGAGTCTTGTGATAAAACAGTAATGTGTAATTATTAATTATTATCGAATTGGCGATAAATCTAGAGGTATTATTACGAATGTTTAATCATCTTTGAGTAAAAAGTCACAGGTGAAAACATTGGTACCTATAATTGGCATTACATAATAAAATTGGTAAATATAAATTCACCTACTTCTTTAAGCTATTCCTATAAAACCTTTTTTTTGCATACCAAAACATATTATGTCGTAAGGAAACTTTTGAGTATGAATGTGGATGGTTATAAGAGTAGAGGAAGACCAAAGAAACAAAGGATGGATAGTGTGAAAGGTGATATGGGTAGAAACGGGGTGACTACTGAGATGACGGCTAATAGAGATGTATGGAAGAAGAAGACATACTGCGCCGACCACAAATAGTTGGGATAAGGACAGGAGGATGATGATGATCATAAACCCAAAAAGGGTTCATTGTATTCATCATTATGAACAACTTTTACTACTTATGGGACAAAAACAGATATAACGAAAAGAAACCGCTGTTCCATGCATTTATGTTCACATAACTCGACAAAATGTATGAAACAGCTGTTTTTTTTTGTTTGTTTAGTTCCTTATTGTTCGTCCCGTATTGTTGGTCCCGTAATAAAAGTTGTTCATAATGTTGAGTACTAATGACCCCTTTTTAGGGTTTATGGTGTACAAAAAAAAGGTTATATATTTAGTGTATCCAAAACACATTTTAAAATTCTTTTCATACATACATACATATACTCACGCCTTTTTCCCATGGGGTAGGCATAAACTATAGAACGCCAGATGCTACAATCCTTACATACTCCTTTCGCTTCATCCACATTCATACATCTTGTCAGACACGCACGCCGGTTGAGAGTACTAGGTACGCACCTGCCCTTTGTGAAGAACATCACCAATAACATCGATGTATGTCCTTCTAGGGCGTCCTCAACCGGCGTTTCCATTGACATCCGCCTTATAAATTCCTTTTGTAAATCGCCGTTCACTTATAAATGAATTTAAATTTTCGATAAACATAATAATTCAATATTCTATTCAACGTAACTAATTTGTTACTTTTCATTTGACGGCTTTCAATTACTCGCAAATTGGAACGCGTGGGAGAGACCCCCGGGTTGAAAATAGCAGTGAGAGGGGTTGCATTTTATACGTATTTTGTAGCATCTGGTTATTTTCCAATCAAGAATAGCAATGAACTAGATTTTTCTTCAGTTGGCATTGGAATAAACTCCTACTGGAGAAAGTTATTTCATTCAATAATTCAATCATCACCAAAACTTGACTCGACTTAGGCCGAGGCTACACTGAACGCGACGCGAACTGCGACACGTAAGGGATTAAGGACCAGTTTTTCAACCGTCATTTATCTTTTAACTGAGGAATAAATTTGAAGTTTTGACAGACTTCCTGTATAAAACCTGTCAAAACGTAGAATTTATTCTTCAGATAAAAGTTATCTAACGATTAAAAAATCGGTCTTAAAACAAATAATATTCACGTGTATGGTTAAGCAGCAGTGATAGCCTAGCGGTTGAACGCTTGCCTTTCATGCAGGAGGGTCTGAGTTCGGTCCCGGCCCGTACTTCTGACTTTTCGAATTCATGCGCGGATCAGGATTTGATTATCACTTCCATTAGCGGTGAAGGAAAAACATTGTGAGAAAACCTGCACACCTGAGAGGGCTACATAAAGTTTTCGATAGTGTGTGTAGTCTGCCAACCCGCACCGGGCCAGTGTGGTGGACTAAGGCCTAAACCCTTCTTATTCTGAGAAGAGGCCATCAGTGGTACAGTAATGGGCTGATTATCCTTACATTATTAATGCGAAACGTGATGCGAAAGTAATTCTGTCTGTCTTTTTGTTACCTCATCACGACTAAACTACTGAACCGATATTGATGAAACTTTGTACAGCGATAGTCTGGAATCCGGAAAAGGAGGCTACAAGGATACTTTTACGCGATGAACGACATCCACGCGCGCAAAGCCGCGGTCGACCTCTAGTGCTAATAAAATCAGTCATAGAACTGACTTCGTTAACAGAAGTTGAAGAAACCCTTACCTCCAGAGACGGGAGAATCGGTGAAGCCTTGACCGCTCTCGATGGCTACGGGGTAGATCTGTTTGGGCACGTTGGGGTCCACCGTGCTGGAGTCGATGAGGAGAGCTCCTTTGCGGGCCTAGAAGTAACAGTCATGAAGTTCAATTTTATCATCGTCAACAACCTATCACAGTGGTTGAGCAAAGACCTCTCTCAAGAGGATCCGCTTTAAGGGGAAGCGAGGCTATTTGAATTTTTAAATATATTTTTTTAGTTTTTAATAATTTGATGAAGTAGGTATCAATGGGTTGTTTTTGTTTCGAACAATATTTTTATACAAATTAGGCAAATGAATAATTTCGTCTTTAATTATCCATGAATCTTTAGTTATCTATTTTTCCATCTTCTTAGCAACAAATTAATTAAAATTCAGCGCATCATTTCAACTGAACTCTGCCATACAAATCTTTTATCTTTAATCTTATTTTTTAAAAATTCGTTGCCCCCTCACTAAGATTTCTCATGTATTGTACGTGTGTAGTGCGTTTACAGAGAAAAATCTTTACGCACACAAACACCCAGACCTGGAACAACTTTCTACCGTGCGGCTAACGAACCCGTAACCCATAGCCCAGAAAGCCAATCACTCGACCACTGCGCCAACCGTGTCCTCAGTTATTATTTACACCAGTATACTCACATGCTTAACGACGCCATCTTTGCCAAGGTACGCGTCCAGCACGACCTTGTTACTAGGCAGGATAGAGACCACCACATCAGCCCCGTCAACCGCAGCGGCGATGGAGTCAGCCCCGGTGATACCGTTCTTAGCCGCTACGGCTAGAGCCTCCTTGGATGGGTCGTAGCCACAGACTTTAAAGCCCTGGAAAAAAAAAGATAAATCAACATATTATTGGGATTTTCCACGAGGTATTTCTCAGTAGCAGTCAATTTCTAAGTTAAAAATAACCTATGGTTGGAACTTTACCACCTAAATGCCGACAAGCTCTCCATTTATGGGCCATTTAAAAAAAAATGTTTACCAACAATAGAAGTACATCAAATGTCAGTCAGAGATGTAATATGAATGAATTAATATAATTTAGAAGTTATAAACGAAATTATTGATCCAAAAATATCAAATGACATTTATGGCCAAATACTCAAACGCTACCTCAATTTTAAATTGCCGTTAATTTCGTTCTGTCACTGTCATTTTGCCTTATAGTGACAGTGACAGCACGAGACTTAACGGCTACTTAAAATTGAGTAGCGGTTGAGTATTTGGCCATTAGCAACCAAATGCTCAAGTAATCTGGTACTAAATACACGTAACCGTAAAACAAGTTAACACGATTCCCTCAAAAAAAATAAAAGCCAATGAGGGTCTTAAAATCCCTTTCAGAATTAACAGGGCGTGCCCTTAAATCGAACTTGTTCAGTGCAAATCCCTCCGAACCTTAAAATGGTTTACGTAAAAAGCTCCCATTTACATAACTTAGCATAATCTTTGAATCAACTGGAAAGATTTTAATTTTAAATTACAGTGAATGTACCATTAACCGCTGGTATGGAGTTTTATTATTCTTCTTTTTTAGATACTTATTGGAGATTCACTTTGAAGGGTCCTATTTTTTTCAGATTTTAGTAATGTATTGATGAATATTTATAGTTTTTAATGCATGTCAGAGAATAAGTCATTTAAAAGATAAAGAAGGGTAGTCGACAAGATGAATCAACGTACATAGAACCAAGATGGCGTCGACTGCGTTCGGGTCATATGATTCGTTTTGATGAGTGTTAAGGGTCTGATGATGGAGCTAGGAGGTGGATAATGTAACTCTTCAGTGGCTACTAGTAAATCCCTCAAGTTTGGCTGTCGACGCCATCTTGGTTTTAGTTATTTGACGCGCACTGTACCCGACGTTATTAAAGCAGTTGTCATTCGACGGTGCAGAGATTCTATGTCGAACCGCCGTAGAAGTCTGACTTTTATTATCTGACTAGCTTGTCCTTGTTATATTCTGATCTTGTGTGAATAATATTGGGACTTAGCTCATGTAACTAACCCAAATACAAGTACTCTCAGTGGTGGAGAGTCTGTGTTGGTTTTATTTACCAAATACCCGCTTTGCTACTGATAAGCAGACACTGGTCTTAACTGTAATCTCACTTCTATCCAATTCTATTTAGTTCTAACTTTTGAGACATAAGAACATAGCATGGACACACTGTATCTAACCTACTCCATACAGTGGTTCATCGATAGTTTGACATTGACAGTTGACGGGGGAAGGGAGATGACGTCCCTACAATGGAACACTGTATGGAATGGCTAGACTGGCTCGGGGCACTGAGGCCCGTTGCAATGTGGGGCGTAGTAGTATCAAATAAATACGCGTGATGTCTGTTGCAACGACTATAATATACTGAAATTACACTAAGCTTATACCTGAATACATTCTAACAGTTAGGGCGAGTCCCACACTACACTGTATGGAATGGCTAGACTGGCTGGGGCACTGAGGCCCATATTAATAAACAGCTCTCATTTGAGAGATCTTCCAACTGCAGCTATCATAAAGTAGAATTTCATAGATCTGACAACTTTTATTTAAATGAACGTCGCTATTTATTTTAAGACTACACTTAAGGACCAGCGCACACCAAGCTGCAAAATGCTCTCGCATGGTCGAGCAAAATTTTGACTGCTCGACCATGCAGGCGGCATGCACGCCCCTCCGTGAGCAAACTACGTTGAAAATGCTCTGGGTTGCCGGGCGGGTGTGCATGACCAGTTTGATCCCATAATCCGACGTTGGCAGACGTGTATTTAATTTTGCACTGTATGCTACAGTCTTAACGTATTTTTTTCAGTAGTCTCATAAAATGCTCTGCTCTGCTCTCGGTGTGCGCTGACCCTAAGAGGGATCTCTCAAATGCGAGCTCTTTATTATTAGGGCCTCTAGAGTTCTAATTTGAGCTACACAAAGTGAATCAGAACCAGCATCTTACAATGATTTTTAATGTTTATGCATGTTAAAGCATTCACGACTTGTCAAGACTCCAGCATAACCCTATACTAGCATCATGCTTATAATGGAAGTTGCAGTATTATTACATTCATACCTTTTATAAGTAAGCTCGACCATTCAATCATTGTATGCCGTCTCTTTCACGAGTGACATAACCAATGCGTGTAAATGAGACAGTAAATCGGGCACTCGGTCAGTACAGTCGTACAGTCGAGTATACTGAATGTGTGCGGGTCAATGTCGTACGTTTATTTTAATACTAACGACTCGGTCATCGTACTAATGACGTCTCCGTAATAGTAGCATATTTGTAAAGACGTCGAATGCCTGGTTCCTATGGGTGAAAACGAATCGTTTTGATTACCAATAGTAGCACTTTTTTATTCCAATAGCTGGGACAGCTTCTAAAGTATAGCAAAGTCTACTATGCAAAGCTAGGTCTTTTCTTCATTATTGGTAAAGATACAAGTCTTAATTTTTATTAAATTTATTGGGGTTTTTCTGTGTGGAATTCCTCAGTAGTAGTCCAGAGCTTGGATTTGTACCCGGTTGATGGCAATAGACTCGCCCCCTAATACATGGGACTTGAACATGTCGGCGAAATGAGGGTGTTACTATACACCTCTGCCCAACCCTTCGGGGAATACAGGCGTGATGTTATGTAATTTTTAACCAATTATGCTCGGTAATATTAAGAATCGGCTATTACAGTGTGTGTGTGTGTGTGTGCGTCCGTAGCTTTAGGGGCGTGTTTTTGATTAGCAACAAAATATTCATTGTGATTAGAACAATTTTGATTATTATATTTTAATGTTATTTCTATAAGAATACACACTGTTGTTCCATACTTTTGAACTGAATAATACTACGTGTTTCTTCTTGTGGTCTTATCTTTGAGGTTACCATTAACTGAGATGTGGAGGTCAGATAATGGCGCTCCGCGTAAAATACTGCGATTCAACCGCATCCGGTTACATTAAAAACTGGACCTAACTTGAAACACCATGAAATGCTACAATGATGATCACATACTTTGACGTTGTGTTTAATTATCCACATTAGTGTCGATTCTATAGTACATTTTGACAGTACTAAATTAAACTAAACGCAACTGTCACTTTCTTTTTCTATTGAAACAGAAAGAGACAAACCTCCTTAGTTCAGTTTCGTCCTGTCAAAATGCGCAACAGAATCGACACCATTGTCCACGTGCAATATTTTGTGGGCGACAATTTGTTTGATCGGGCAACAATTTGCTTGGTCGGGCGACAATTTATTTGGTGGAGCGACAATTTGTTTTGTCATTTTAAATGATCTCTAACCGGCTGCAGCGCGGCAGGCAGTTCCGTGTCCTCCTAAGTACCTACCTACTTAGCCATGTTTAGTTTATATTTCAATAATTTTATTACCAACTCATGTCTTTCTCTCTCTCTCGATCTGAACTATGCGGAAAGGAGAGAGAGTAGCATTTATATTATCTGTATTTTTATCAATAGGATCAAATCCGTCCAACAAAAGCAACTGTCCCGTTAGTGTAGTGGTGGCAAGCGCGACTGCTGATCCTGAAGTCCCGGGTTCGATCCCCAGGTCGGGCAAAGTGTTATTGGGTTTTTCCGTGTGGAATTGCTCAGTAGCAGCCCAAAGTTTGGATTTGATTGATGGCAATAGGCTCGCCCCGTATTACATGGGACTTAAACATAACGGTGAAATAATACCTCTTCCCAACCCTACGGGGAATATGAAGTTATGTAAAAGCAAGGTCTAAAATTAAAGGAAGTCCATAAAATAACAACCAGCAACAAATAAAAGAAGCACCTACATAAGTTATTTTTTTTAGTAATTTCTGCCTCGGTTCGTATCATTGAATTGAAATATACCAAAGTTAATATTAATTTTCATGGTGTTCCCTCAATTTAAGACTCAATCATTCTTGGAGAAATTTGATCCTATTTATTGACACTATCGATTGGCATAAAAATAGGTACCCATAACAACAAATCAAGCTATACGTATCCAGTATAAGTTGACCTTTCATTGTGTGTAAATTTCATACAATAAAAGGTCAGCTTATTAGCTTGCTAGGGCACTCACTGTACAGAATGTTATTTTTTTGCGTTTGTGTTGTTTCGATTCCCAGCGAGAGACGTTACAAAAATCACTGAATGCAATGTTTCTTACTTTTCAAATAAAATGTAGTCTACTTTAAGGAAAATTTGCTATAATTACATAAGTAGAACAATTAGCTATGAGTCCATGCACAGATTTTTATTTCTTATCCTCTTCCTTTGCAAAATTGATTTGTTGCTATAAAAGATTTCATATCTATGGAAAGGACAAAATATCAAGCAACAAATGTCACAATATACCTAACTACAATGTGCTTATAATTTACAGAAGTGCCTAGGTATTACCTATTTATTTAATATTTATTACGACATAAATTGTTAAAATATTCGTTCATTTTCATTTATTAGTACAAGTTTCTTTGCTTTTCTAGAAACCAGTTGGTCAATGTATTAATATTATACAGCCAATAATAAGAAAAGTACCTAGCTATAGGTCAACCAGAATCTCATGGCATTAAAAATTAATAACAAACAGTGGTTTTCATATGGCAATGTCAACATGTCACTTGTCAAAACGAGTATGACTGTAGTTGATACATTTTCCAGTTCTGATTAATGATTTCTTGTTCAAACATTTTTAATAAACATACTTATTTTAACAAGGTTTCCTTTTCCATTACAATAAAATTGCAAAAAACCATTTAACAGCATAAATCATTTTGGGACCCAGTGCATAATATCAGCAAGCACATTGAGTCACATAAAACAACAAGCCAAAACCTCTAACAACATGGATTTATGAAATACATGTTGTGCCGACCCCATCTAGTGTGTGATAAGGGCAGGAAGAAGATCGAGAAGAAATTAAAGAAAAAAAATTACAAGTGTCAAGACTTTTTATTCAAATTACCCTTGTGTTACCCACAAAAACATTTAATTTCCTTATTTGCCATCAGATTCTGGTAGACCTATACCAGCGAACATACGGAATTAATTTATACAAAATAATTCAATATTCGAATAACATGATGGTAAATAATAAAAATAATTGTGAATGAACCATTATTCTAAAAATGTTTCCTGTTTGAAATAGGAATATTTTAATCTAATAGACATAAGTAGGTACCTACTAGGTAGGTACCAATATTCACCAAACTACCTATTCCCTGCTCATTATGACATATCATTTTAAATAATTCAACCGAACCCATTCATAAATTCTAATTTCAAATTCAACTTTGCTGATTTGAATACTAATCCGCGTTCATTTAATTCTTACTTATTCTTTTTTAAATTACCTTTTTGGCTAGGTTGGCTGCCATGAAGCCTCCCATATTTCCGAGTCCGAGGAAAGCGACATTTTTGTCAGCATTTGAGCTGTATTTCCTTGTCACTGTTAGAAAACACTGTGTGCCTCGCGCCGCCATCTTGTTTATCTTTATTTAGCCGCACGTTGTAAAGCCGGCGCGCGCGCAGTTCAACTGAATAAACGGGACCGGACCAGCCACGTTGACTTGATACTATTATCAATAAATGTTATCGACACGCGAAGATAGTGGCAGTAATTAGTAGAATGATTGGCGTTATTGATGTGAAGGTGTGGCAGTCGTTCTAAGTGAGGCGATAGTACAGTGGATAAATTGATGTGTGGTACACACAGCTATTTCGAGATTACAATCAGATTAAAATGTTAATCTAACCACGTTATTAAAAAAATATTAAAATAAATAATTAAAAAAAAAACATTTTATAAGTAGGTACTTTCCTAGAAATTATTTATCATTCTCTTATTTTTCTGTAATAGTAGTTACTAGGTATAACTGACTTTATTTTAGTTAATATCTTCTCACAGTTCTGAAACATAATTCGCTGATAACATTAGGTCCACGTAATATGAAATGAATCGATATTTAATACATAATTAACCCAAATTGTTCACATAAAAAAATCTATGTAAATATGCGTGAAAAAACAGAATCAAAAGCTACACACGACGATAGTCTACTAGCCTCGTGTGTGGCGGTCCTAAGTCATTATCATAATAAATATATAGGTATACACACACACACTCTGGTGTCGTTATGTCAGACATCGTGTTTTTGGTCAACATTATCAAAACGTGATATGTATTAAGTAAATAATACTTGTTTGCTCACTTTTAATTATGCTGATTATGGCATAAGATTAAAATGTTTTATTATTTTAACGGGAAGGTAAAATTAACAAAAGACCATTTTTAGTCAATTAACTCAGCCCGCCACAGTCCACTGCTGGACAAAGCTTTCTTATGCGAAATTGTGCCGCAAACAGTGCTCTTTACATTTTATTAACCGACTTCCAAAAAAGGAGGAGGTTCTCAATTCGTCTGTTTTTTTTTTTAATGTTTGTTACCTCATAACTCCGCCATTTATAAACCGATTTAGATATTTTTTTTTATTTGAAAGGATATACTTCCAGATTGGTCCCATTTAAATTTGGTGAAGATCTGATGAAGAACTTCGGAGATAGACAATGGAACTCCTCAATGACATTACGCATATTGTGATGATGTGATTATGTTACGAGCAGCGTCTTTAGTAGGTCCAACCATGTTTTAATTAAGGCCACTAAAATGAAAAAAATATTTTTTTTTTATAAAAAACATTAAACCGACTTCAAAAAAGAATAAAATAATTACCTACCATATAAAATTAACAGTTTCAGAAGTCGGTGCCTTCAATTTGGTTCAGCGTGGATCAGCACCGACTTCTGAAACTGTTAATTTTATAATATGGTAATTATTTTATTCTTTTCATCGTTTTTTTGAAGTCGGTTTTATTGCATTCTTCTTCTTCCTGCCCTTATCCCACACTAGGTGGGGTCAGCCGGTATTTCATAAATCCATATTGTTAGAGGTTTTGGCTTATTATTTTATGACCGGCCGCCTGCCTGACATCAACCCTCCTTGGGAATACTCGTTACGCCGTCGCGCGGGTGACCCAATGTGCTTGCTGGTATTATGCACTGGGTCCCAAAATATATTATGCATGTCAATCTTATTGCCGACAACTAAGCAGCCTAAGTTCTTCTTGGTGGAGTGTACTTGAAGTTCCTAGACCCGCTCATTCAGTTTTGCTAGTAATCCCGCGACCCCGGCCGTACGGTCAGGAGATGGAACACCGTTGGTTTTTAGCCGGTAAGAGTCCGGCAGACCCCCTCGCCTTCCCCGGGCGAGGGACATCCATGAGGATTTTCCAACGAGAAAAAAAAAAAAAAAAAAGGTACTTTGGTTCTGACATAGGTATCGTAAACGAATATAGCACCGTAAGCTTCTCTGTAAAAACTTGATGTCAATGTTCTGTATCGCTCCTGTCCTGCTGTATCCCAAATACCAAGCTATACATACATTTTATTGAATTAATGTAATAAAATACAGCGTGACTGCTGATCGTGAGGTCCTGGGTTCGATCCCCAGGTCGGGCAAAGTGTTATTGAATTTTTCCGTGTGGAATTCCTCACTAGCAGCCCGGTGTTTGGATTTGTGCCCGGTTGATGGCAATAGGCTCGACCCCTAATACATGGGACTTAAAAATAACGGCGAAATTAGGGTTTTACTATACACCTCTGCCCAACCCTTCGGGGAACACAGGCGTGATGTTATGTTAATATAATACTTTTTTCGCGATCGTCAAAAAACTAAAAAAAGCGGACAAAGTATGGTTTCACGGTAACAAGAGAAAACTAGACAAAAAACCGGTTATTTCGACATTTGCCTTATTGATAAGTTGTAAAGCAGGGGGCTCGTCTCAGCACAGCACCCAGATATTCGATCTATCTACGGGGCATTGTGCAACGTTGCAACATCACGTAGACTCGTAGAATGTTGCGCGTCATGTTTGGGAATATTTTGTCTCCTAGTAAATCCAAGGCTTGGATCTTACATAGCAACTGTGGCCATAATAATTTAAAAGAAACACATTCTTTAACTGAATTCTAAATTAAATTATTTATAGATAAAAATCTCAGATATTCCGTTCAATCCGATACTATCATTATTAAATTCAACCGCGTTATCGTAGAATTTGTATGCTAAAGATATTCAACTATTTGGCGAGTCAAGGTCATGACAAATGTAGAATTACTTACACGTGGTATCCCTACCTAAAATAAAATAGATTGCCATCTTGTTATTGTGAACTCACTTTCTTTACGATAACGAACAAAATGGCGACGAGGTGTAAATGATAAATGATTTTTATTTCTGTAAACAAATCTGTTACAGACACTTTTACAAGTCAATGTAATGTTTTTTTTAACACTAGATGGCGCCGGCATTTCCTTTCTGACTAGCTCTGAGAAGAAAAGCCGAAACAAACTCAGAGGTCAAAGTCTCTTTTAAAGTCCAGACATTGTAGTATACAAACTATGCGAGTGAAATGATGAAGGGTAACGTCTGGAATGGCCTTTAGAGGAAAGTGCCATAGCAGGTTCGAGTTGACCTGTCCTAAATGACGGCACATCTGCATCAGTCATCGCGGAGCTCAAACCTTATTTTAGGGAGCTCAACAACCCGACCACTGCACGACGCTATTACCTAATCAGCTAGACATTTGTGTGTCTTCTTTCTTCTTTGCTGAGGGTCTCGTCTTCGATTCACGCCTCATGAATTGAAGAGCAGTAGGTACTTCCATGCTGACAGAGGAATTAAAGGGTGATTCTTTCCGCGAAACCCAATTTTATGGCTTTTATATTTTTTATGTAAGATAATGAACTAACTCTTTGGTCTAGTGGTGGCAAGCGCGACTGCTGATCGTGAGATCCTGGGTTCGATCCCCAGGTCGGGCAAAGTGTTATTGGGTTTTTCCGTGTAAAATTCCTCAGTAGTAGCCCGGAGTTTGGGTTTGTGCCCGGTTGATGGCAATAGGCTCGCCCCCTATTACATGGGACTTTAACATAACGACGAAATGAGGGTGTTGCTATACACCTCTGCCCAACCCTTTGGGGAATACAGGCGTGATGTTATCTTATAATGAACATCTTTGAGACTATTCTATTAGGTAGTCGTGGATACTCCACATTTCATTCTATTTATACCTACTTATATATTACCTATATTAAACTATAAAACCTACAAATACATGTCCAACGGGTTGGTTAAATTTAAGTAGGCAGCTATATAATGTCGAATAATAATAAACTCTATGCAATGCAAATACTTATAATAATAAAACAGCCATCTGTGCGCTCCAATGTAAAAGCAAAAACACAGGGCGCCTAGTCGTTTTTATTAGCATTTTATTTTACTCGCTGTCCTTTGCAGTGTTTTTGCTGCAGGCGTACGACTTTATTTATTTTATTGCACGCACTTACTTGTTTTTTGTATTACCAACTGCTTACCATATTTCAACATTAACTTAGCATAACACAACGTAATCAATCCAATACTGTTCCACTGCAGGGCTCGGGCTCTTCTCAGAATGAGAAGCTTTAGGCCTTAGTCCACCACGCTGGCCTGGTGTGAATTGGCAGACTACACACACCATTGAGAACTTTATGGAGCCCACTTACGTGTTCGGGTTTCCTCACGATGTTTTTCCTAGACGTTTACGCAAGTGATATCAAATTATGACCCGCACATGAATTCTATAAGTCGATTGAACTCAGACCCTCCTGCAAGGAAAGGAAGCGTTCAACCGCTAGGCTAACTCCTACGATGGCAAAATACAGAACTTATCCTTATATACTGTAGGCAATGTCGTACGCGCAAGGTAGTCACCTCATGCATAGAACAGATAGGTACAGAAGTCAATCACATGTATGTACTTCACTTTTCATATGTACCTGCGCTCGGCGGTCGCTCTATCTATATATCTATCTCCCTCAAGCGCATGGCACTCGCGCTCGCACTCACCCGCACTCTAGTCCCAATAGTCCGAGATATCGTGTCCGTGAGCAGTGTCTATGTGTGCGTTGCTCGAGCGGACTTGTATGTAGATTGACTTCTGTACCTGTTTTGTGCCTCATGGGAGCGGCAGGAGCTGGTGCGCGTGGTAGACAAAACAAAGCAAACTGACAGAGCGCATCTATTGTTTTGGATCCCCCTCCTGCCGCTCCCATACCTCAGGAGGTGACTAGTCCTCGCGCAGACTATAGCCTGACATTCCAAGCCATAAGAACAACAAAATCCTCAACGCATCACTATAAAACACGCTCCAATTACCATACACCATTCAACACAAAACTATTCAAAACTTTATTCATCTTCATACAAAATATGAAAATTTTATGACACTCGGACATGACGTAATACCAATATACGTCACCACAGAACAGTTTCATTTGCATGCAGCCATTTTTATTTACAATTCATTTGTTTTATTAACAACTAGCCAACTAGCCAAAAACTGCTAGGTCGCCAATTTGCTGCGATGAACATATACTGTGCCAAGCTATTAATATTTTAGGCACTGCATGATTTAAGTACTATTTTGTTCTAGAACGAAGGCTGTGAAGTTACTAGTGTAAACTAAACGTTAATGTAAGTGAATTTAGAATCGGAAATACTCGTCTCACACATATCTACTATTTAATGAAATTTAAAACTTTATTCATATCTATGTGTGATACAATTTGTGCATGTCGCAGAAAAAAATAACCAAAATGTTATAGATAGTTGTATTTGCAACATTACATTCCATTGCATTACATGTTCCGGCATTATTAGGTACTTACTAGCTGTGTCCTCACGGCTCTGCCCGTAGCCTATGTTACTCAGTGATAATGTAGCTTTCTAACGGCAAAAGAATTTTTGAAATCAGTCAAGAAGTTTTAAATTTCATTCGTTACATACAAAAATCCAAAAATACAAATCTTTCCTCTTTATAATATTCGGATTAAATAATTTATTTCTTATAAAAACTATACAGTTTGCTTAAAATAAGATTTGTAAATATTGTTATTAAAACATTTTGGCATATACATCTGGCATGTTGTGTTGAGTATTAAAATCTATACAATCAACAAAATACATTAGAATTAATTATGCTAAAAAATTACATTGTGTCCAGATATAAAATAAGTAAATTATTCAAAGAAATTACATAATACAATTCAAAATATAATATTATTGAGTGCTTACATTTTTTTTTAAATTTAGTTTTAAATATTTGCATACTGTCACATTCCTTTATATCATTTGGCAGTTTATTATATTATATTAGTATAGATAGTGTATTATCTATGATTATTACGTTGCCAGACCAAAAAATATTGCCTGGTTTAGTAGAAATTCGTAATTTTCGGAATATTCCCATGTTCGTTACCCTAAAACACCTTACCTAATTTTATTACTTGAACTAAACCATTATTAATATATGCATCAACCGCCAATATTCTCATCACCGAAAACTTGGAAGGGAAATCGATATCAGTTAGTAACAGTTGAACCAGCGATCGAGGCGTTAACACATCAATTTAGTTTCAGCTCCGTGTTATACTTAGTTCGTAACTGCTCGTATACAGTTTGGCTAATATTATACACAAAGCTTTAGCACACGATGTTGGTACTCATAAAATTAGGAACTTTACGTTGTGTTCTCTGCGTGTTCTTATATCTAGCTCGATGAAGTTTCAAGTTTTCTTTGTGAAACTTCATCAGGCTGTACGAACTGAGTTGAGCTTTTATTTATGAGCGAAAAATAATTATTCTCGTTATTATTATTATCCAAAAAAACATTTACTTGCTAACTAAACATGACATAATTTGTTTGCATTGATATATTCTAACCATTTTTTGTTATGACGCCTTTTTTGAATCGGTAATGGTCGACACCTAAAATTTACGAAGCGTTATTGGGTGAAAGTTACTAATAATAAAGCAAAGACCCCATAGCTTTGCAAAGTAGACCCATCCATATGGATGTAGCTGTCACAGGTAAAGTTATGCGTCTATTTATATGATGCCTAGGTAACCCGTGCACCATAGACTATAAATAGTAGCCATAGATTGTGTGGATTGCTGCATTTTTATTATGTGTTTGTGTTTCCAGGTTATTTTATATGTTTAAATTTAAGTGCAAAATTTTGTTGTAGTAATAAGTATTTAATTTTAAGAAATATTTATTATATTTTTAATTTTAAGTATGCATGTGCATCTGCTTGGGCGAAAATATAAATACATTTTCTTTCTTTCTTTCTTTCAATAAAAAACCACTGGTAAGCAGAACGAATCGTTTTTGTTTATAGGAACCGGGTATTTAAAAGACTTCTCTGACTTCCATGAGACACGGGGTGTTACATAAGCCCATTATACCTCTTACAGCATCCAAGAGTAAACAAAAGAGTGATGATTTTCACACACAATATCACACCGCATATACATATAAACAAAAGAACTATAGAGATTATAATTTTCACCAAATAATGTGCTAAACAGAGGCCGAAGGTACTTCCGCCTAATTTATCGGAGCAGACAATAGACTGGCATTGCGTAAGGCGGGCGGCGCACTTTGTTGGGCGGGCGGCATAATAAAACTGCGCCGCGTTAATCAAAACATTAATCTAGATATAAATAGCGGTATATAATAAACTTAACTGCCTCATTGGTCCAGTGGTGGCAAGCGCGACTGCTGATCGTGAGGTCCTGGGTTCGATCCCCAAATCAGACACAGAGTTATTAGGTTTTCCGTGTGGAATTCCTTAGTAGCAGCCCGGAGTTTGGATTTTTGCCCGGTTGATGGCAATAGGCTCGCCCCCTATTACATGGGACTTGAACATAACGGCGAAATTATGGCGTTACTATACACCTCTGCCCAATCCTCCGGGGAATACAGGCGTGATTTTATGTTATTATATAATAAACTGCTGTGGTTTTTTCCTTGATTATAGAAGCTAAAAGACAGGAGTTTGAAGACTTCTATTTTTAAACGATTTTAATTAGCTTCACTTCGTATATTTGTTTGTTTGATTCAAATCTTGCGACAGATTTTTCAACTACCTACTTCTGCTTAACCGAATCTCGTGAAACTTTGCACACAAATTCAATTCCCATGACAATATAACATTATAATAATTTCAATCTTCAATCCTTAAATCCTGAGGCTGCAGGGGACTGCAAGATAAAACTGTTTAACTGCCTCCTTGGTCTAGTGGTAACAAGCGCGACTATTGATCGTGAGGTCCTGGGTTCGATCCCCAGGTCGGGCAGTGTTATTGGGTTTTTCCGTATGGAATTCCTCAGTAGCAGCCTGGAGTTTTGATTTGTGCCCGGTTGATGGCAATAACCTCGCCCCCTATTACATGGGACTTAAACATAACGGCGAAATAAGGGTTTTACTGTACACCTCTGATATATGGCGTGATATTATTTTTTCATTTGAAAACCAAAACTAATTTTAAAAAATCTTTTACAGTTTCAACTACTGCAGCGAAGAGGTTCATGAACTGTAAAAAAAATTCCAGTGATTTTTTTTTTAAACTGATACATATATTTTAAGTTCGAGGTACTACCCAACGGCGGAAAACATCAAGAAAATCAAAACACAATGTTTAAAAAATCGTAATAAAATATAGAAATGATTCTTTATACATTTATTATTATTCGTTTATTCATTCACTATACATAGGTATCAATTTACATTTTTAAATATTTCTGTACAAAAAAGCATTTAAAAATATAAAAAATTGTGGCCCACCGGCATCGGGGACAGGGTTAAGCTACCGGTGCTCAGGGCCTCAGAGAGAGGAACTTCCTAACAATACGCGCCGTGTATAGAAGTACCGCTTTCTGTCATATTCAACAAAATTAAATAACGAATGTTCGTTGGGGTGCTGTGAATTGATGTGTAGGTACCATTAAGCGTATAGACCAGCTGTCGGCAACCTTTTGGGGCCACATAGTGGCAAAATGAGGTAGAGGCACCCTTGTTCATAATTTTGATAATACCCTTCAGCGCTACTCTTGAATGCTGGCTCACTTAAACTTTGCGCCTGCATTACGTAATTCTTTATTTAGCTATATAGAAGGTTAGTCGGAAAGGGGATACTAAGCCGCGGGCCACTTAAAGTATCACTGATGACTATTTGAAAGCAAGTGTTAAAATTTCAAAATTCGATCATTTTTATTTGCATGAAAAAAGAGTTTTATTTTAGTTTTTCAAAAAAAAACATACCTGCATTAGTTATGAATTCAGAAAATTAATTTTCCAATCTGTGACCCCGAAATGTGACCTAAATTGTAAAAACAGCTGATCATAGCTATGGACAGATAGATTTTAGCATATTTTTTACGAAATCTTTGAAAAGCTATTTCTCTTAAACTATCAAGTTTTGGGGAAAGTTGTAGAACAAAAGTTATCCCTTATTATGGGTACTTTAACACCCTTCCGGCTTAGTACCCCCTTTCCGACTAACCTTGTATAAGAATAAAGGTTTCATTTACAAAACAGTAGCGGGCCGCATGTTGCCGACCGCTGGTATAGACTATACTAAATAAGGCATCTACGTTAGCGCTAACACCCGTGTGAAGAGACAAATAAAGTATTAAAAACAATGTAGTATATCCGAAATAAAAATATTTTATTATCATCAAAAATTTGTAGGAACGCACTGATAAAATTTATCTAAACTTATACATTACGAAACGAGGTAAGGACGGTTTTATTGTTAATCTTACCACAAATTACTTATTATTATCTGTAAAATGTGAAAAATATTACTTGTAGTTGCTATTCGTAACATAAAGCCTAGTTTCCATCATACAAGTTAGCTTGCGCAGTTGAAATATAACTTGCATGCAAGTTGCGACGACATTACATTTAATTACAGTCTACACGACGAGAAATCGTGAAATTCAAAAACTATAGGTACCTAACTCAAAATATTTACACTAAATTAAACATTAAAAAACTCACTGTACGTCTCTTAAAATATATATATCTATAAATACAAAATTATGCGAGAAAGAAATGTTATTTACGAAATAATTAGAGATTATTAAATAAAACCTAAGTACACTTTATGAACTAGGAATAAAAATCCAAAAAACTAGCCATCTCTACACTCACACATTCGCAAAATTTTATCACAATGAAACAATTTCTATATACACATACAATTACACTCTAACTTGCACAAGTTGGGTGGTTCTCCAGCAACAAGACTTATACAAATCATCACAGTTCGCCGATAAAGGCATTATAAACCACGTTATACGATATGAACCAATCCACCACAAATCCCTTTGAATTTGAGTTCCAACGACTTCACGCTTGACAGTCTTGGTACTGAGCCATTGAGGCATTTCAAATGAGTTAAGGCTTATTTACACAGACAATTTCTCGAAGCGAGTCTTATGCTATCTCTGTTTTCATCGTAAAGAAAGACAAAGACAGGACGAGTCTCGCTACGAGAAACTATTTTCGTGTAAATCAGCCTTTATATTATTGATAATAAGTGGAACTGAACTATGAGAATAGAATAAAAACATTTAGAAACCACTGCGATATTAACAATTAAAACAAATTGTCAAGATTCTTTGGAGACCCATCCACTTAGTACAATATAATAATAACATATACCTATATTATGTTCTGCCTAGGCTTTTCCCAACTATGTAGGGGTCAGCTTCCAGTCTAACCATATATGGCTGAATACCAGTATTTTACACGGAGCGACTCCCATCAGACCTCCACAACCCAGTTACAGGGTAATACCGATATCCTAAGATTAGACCGGTTGTCAGACTTTCAGGTTTCTCACTTCCCGTGACGACTGTCATAGGTATTCGTATGACACCCGGGGCCGACTGTTTAACGTGCTCGCCGAGGCACAATAATAAGTATTATAATCTAGTTATTTCATGGATAGGGAAAGACGGGTAGGCCAGGTCGAGTCCTTGCAGCCGCGAAATGAGGAACTCTTCAGCTTGAAGCTGCATTTTCTCGTCGAAATGCGATTGCCAGCCGCCTGCTACACCTGCAATTGGAAATAACAAATTATAGTAAAAAAATAGAAATTGGTAAGACTCGACTGCCGTAACAGACAGGTTCTATTTTCAAGTTTTTTTTTAATGTAGTTTACTAGCTGACGCCCGCGGCTTCACTCGCGCGATATGTCAATAAAAACTATCACATAACATAACATCACGCCTTGTATTCCCCGAAGGGTTCGACAGAGGTGTTTTTAGTACACCTTCGTTTCGCCAGTGATGTTTAAGTCCCATGTAACAGGGAACGAGCCCATTGCTATTAACCGGGCACAAAACCAAACTCTGGGCTGCTGCTAAGGAATTCCACACGGAAAAACACAATAACACTTTGCCCGACCTGGGGATCGAACCCAGGACCCAATGTCAGCAGTCTCCCTTGCGACCACTAGACCAACAAGGCAGTCAGATAAAAACTATCCTAAGTCCTTTTCCTAGTTTCAGGCTATCTCTGTGCCAAGTGTCATCAAAATTGGTTTATTAGTTTAGTCGTAAAGAAGTAACAACAAGACAGACGGACAAAGTCACTTTCTATATGTGTCTTTTATACTAAAGTGCGGTCGCGGTGTAGGACGAATTTCGTACAATGACACGTCACTACTTATCTCTGTCGCTCGCGCAGAAATATCTTGCCGTCGCGCTCGCACAGATGCGGTGACCGCCGTCAACACAGATTGCAATTGGTTGTACGCACAAAGGTCATTGTACGAAATTCTACTGCCCGGTTACGTAAAAAAGGTCCGCAAAACAATCTACAAGCAGTCGAATAGGAAAAAAAAAAGTATGAAATTCTTCCTGTTCCGCGACTGGACTTTATCTTTATATTATGATAAATTGCAGGTAACCGAAAATATTATACAAAGCTTGAAGCCACTTAGATACCATAATAATGTATGATAGGCTAATCTCCTATCTATATCACATTACGGAAAAAAAGTTAGATAAAAAAACTAAACTGTATTTTCCCTACACGTTTTATCTGTCGTCAGCACGAAAAACGACTGATAGACCTTTACGAGTTGGCGATTTCAGATCTGTATAGTATCGCAAATGTATCATTAATGTAAGTATATGCGAAACGAGTATTTCCAATTTAAAAATCACTCAAATTAACATTACATTTGTGACCCATTTCTTACCCCCCCCCCCCCACCACTTGTAGTATATGCCAATACCCCCCCCCCCCTTCCCCTCTAGTTTTCACGTAGTAATATATAAATATGGTTTTAAATAAATTATTGCAAACAGCAAGTTAATAAAAAAAAATTGTGTCATATGTGCGACAGTGTTGCCACCTGTGAGTTCAAAGAGTGTTAAACTCTGCGCGCCATATTTGAATATAGCTTGAAAAATCTCGAAATTTCCCTAGAGGATATTGACTACGTGACGAAAACCTAAGACCTCCCCCCGCCCCTGTGACCAAGCGTGGTATTTTGAATACCCCCCTCCCCCCTGAACGGGTCACGTAGTATGGGTACGTTCCCTTACTAACGTGACATCATTCGTGATAGGCCTACTGATCTATACGTCCAGTATTAGTCAGGAATGTCAGTGGTGTGGTATATGCCACGTACACGCAACCTGGTGCGGTGCGAGTATCTTTGGCCCACCACTAGGTCTCATTTATTGCC
This sequence comes from Amphipyra berbera, assembly GCA_910594945.2. Lineage (NCBI taxonomy): Eukaryota > Metazoa > Arthropoda > Insecta > Lepidoptera > Noctuidae > Amphipyra > Amphipyra berbera. The sequence goes on along the minus strand of OU343125.1, from coordinate 18,123,735 downwards.
TGCATAATAATAGTAAACGATTCTCACCTTTTCTAACAAACTGATTGCAGTCATCACCCCTGGTGGTGTTGTTAACATTCTTGTTCTTCCGCAGGCTGTCGAAGCTGAGGTGTTCTGCTAGGAGTTTGATCTGAGCATCCGAGTAATCCCTATTTAGGAACTTGCATATACTATTAATTTCGTTTGGCAGATCCTGGAACAAAGATGAAAGAAGGGATTTTATTAATTGAAATGGATAGTTATAGTGATAATGCAACGTTCCTTCGTGGCTGTTGATTGCAGTGGTCGGTCTTTTGGGAAAAGCTCCTCTTTTCCCTGCAACTCCTGTAGATCTACAATGGCGACCAAGAAAAAACGCCAGGATCCCGAAGCTTGGCGTGCCTCGGGGAAATGATTGAACTTTCTTGGAATCCACCACATATTAATTAAAAAAGAAAATAGGAGGAGTGAAAAGAGAATTAGTTATAGTACAACAACACTAAGAAGTCGAATCGGCAAACTTCGTAAAACCGAACGCTTCCGAAATCAGTGCGACTTCAAGACGACGAATACTTATTAGTACTGCAGTTAAAAATGATCTTTACGCTGACGCAATAAGTTTGCCGATGCGACTCTTTATTTGTGTCTCGTACTGTGCCACAAATTTTTGCTGTAGTCTGTGAGGAGGACTGTATCAACAGCAAACGTTTTACGAACTGCTGTGATGATCTCCTCGTTTCATGTCGACACGAGCTGAACGAGTAGCTCATACCGGGGTAATTATCCAGCCAGCAAACTTAGTAGCGGGGCTGACTGCCCAGGGTGCACAGGACGTATTTTAGAATAGTCATTCGTGGAGGCTCTTTTGATGCATCATTAAGATATAATGATGATATAAAATTATAAGCATAAGGCTCTGAGCAGGCGACGGAATATTTGTCCGGCGTACAAGCATAACACTGGTTGGTACTTGTTGCCCGTCGCGGCACGTGGTTGGTGGTTAGCTTTGGTCCGCGGAAGTCTGCCTGACAAAAAGTCCGTCGTTTATTCAGGGCCTACAGCTTCCTACTTCTCGTAGGCAGGTAGTAGCCCTTGCTGTAGCAGTGGCGTAACTGGTATACAGATTACGTAGTAAGAGCTACAGACTGCTAAGCCAAGATAGGCCGTAGACACAAGGACGAATTTGGCTAGCATTGCAGATAGCGTGCGGTGGAGTTTACTGTTCAAATAATTTAAGGCGAAGTGTTTACCTTTAGCAGTTCTTCATAGAATACAAAGTGAAGGTTTGGATGGTGTTTTTTTGAAAAGGCTTCGTTTGTATGCGCCACAACCGGAGTCCAAGGTACTGGAAAGAAACATAATACATTATTGTATCTTTAAGATGGACTGCAGCATTTTCCTTGTGCGCTTGTTTACTGCGCTCACCAATCCATAATCCAACTCATAATCTTTATGTTAAAAACGAAAAAAAACTTGGAAATGGGCAGACAAGTTGTCTGTATGTAAAGAGCTGGTTGACTGCCTTGTTGGTCTAGTGGTAGCTAGCACGACAGCTGAGCATGGGGTCTTCGATCCCCAAGTCGAGCAGTGTTATTGGGTTTTTCCATTAGGAATTTCTCAGTAGCAGCCCGGAGTATGTGTGCCCGGTTAATGGCAATAGGCTCGCCCTCTAGCACATGGGACTTAAACATAACTGGCAAAACGAGGGTGTACTAAAAATACCTCTGCTGAACCCTTCGGGGAATACAAGGCGTGGTGTCATGTTATGTTAAGAGCTGGTTTTAGGCAATTAAACGATAAAATACGATAAATACTTACACAAATCTCTTCTGAAGGCTTCCCAGAAATGATTTAACGTAGCTCTTATCAATCGCTTGCCGATCATCTTATGGAGGTAGTAGTACGATACCACCACATCCCTAGGGTCTCTTGCCACGTACACCACTTTGGCAGTATTTAGCAAGTTTGGAGGCAACATAGAAATAGGAAGGTGAGTCTTAATGAAACGTGGAGAAGGTGCCTTTTCTATTGACTTCCAACTTGGAATTTTGACAGCCTCTTTAAGACCTTGGAAGCTACCTAAATTCAAGAAGTTGACTTTGATTAATTCGAACGCGATCTCTGGGATTTGTGTTGTGATTCTGTAATATAAAGAATATAGTTATTAATGTTTAGTAAAATTTAATAAAACTTACATATAGGCCACGTATCTATACGAGGTTAGTCGGAAAGGGGGTACTAAGCCGCAGGCCACATAAAGTATCACTGATGACTATTTTAAAGCAAGTGTTAAAATTTCAAAATTCGATAATTTTTATTTGCATGCAAAAACATTTTTATTTTAGTTTTTTCAAAAAAAATCATACCTACTTTAGTTATGAATTCAGTAAATTAATTTTCTAATCCATGACCCCAAATATGACCTAAATTGTAAAAACAGCTGATCATAGCTATGGACAGATAGATTTTAGCATATTTTTACGAAATCTTTAAAAAGCTATTTCCCTTAAACTATCGAGTTTTGGAGTTATAGAACAAAAGTTATTCCTTATTATAGGTACTTTAACACCCTTTCGGCTTAGTACCCCCTTTCCGACTAACCTTGTATAGGCACGTATACGTATATAGGCATCGTATATTACATATAGTCAGAGGTGCGTGCCTTGGGTCCGAACTCGAGACCCATGACTTGGCAGTCCGACGGTCACACCGCCACTGCTTTTACATATTTACTAGTAAAATATTAAGAGATTTTCCTCAATATCAGGTACTTTCGCGCTAAAGAAGCACCAGTCAAGGCCGTATCGACTACGATGATTGTAAAAAACAATTTACGTAATAAAACAATAAATACCAACAATTAATGTCATTGATATAATCAGTATTGACGCCGTCATTGTATAACTTGGTCGTAAAAATGAATTTTTATAATATTTTTATCTGATAATATCCACAATCAAATAACAATAAAAATATTTAGACATGATATTGTAATGATAGTTAATGCTGCTATGTGAACCAAAGAGAGACTTTGTTTTCTGTGCTAGAAGACCCTGGGTCGATAATTTTTTTATGATTGATAATCGCGCCGATCATACTGGTCTAACCTTAGGATATCGGCATTGCCCAGTAACAGGGTCGCGAAGGTCTGATAGCAGTCGGTCCGTGTAAAATACTGGTATTCAGCCGCATCTGATTAGACTGGGAGCTGACCCCAACATAGTTTGGAAAAAGCTAAGCTGAACAATCGCGCAGATCATACGATTTCTAAGGTTATGTGTGCTTGCCGCGGTCAGTCTGTCAATGAGTGACCGTTTGTTACACATTGAGACCTTTCCATGTCTCTGAGAGCATGATAAATAGTCGGTACCGGGTCTCCTACGAATACCTATAACAGTCGTCACGGGTAATCAGAAGCCCGAAGATCTGACAACTGGTCTAACACTGGGATATCGGCATTGCTTAGTAACTGGGTTGCGGAGGTCTGATGACAGTCACTCCGTGTAAAATACTGGTATTCACCTGCATCTGATTAGACTGGAAGCTGACCCCAATTCTTTCGTTGACCTTCGGACTGCCAAGTCATAGGTCTCGAGTTCTAACCCAAGGCACGCACCTCTGAAATTTCTGATTCATGTGCGTATTGTATAATTATCACTTGCATAAAACCGCTGAAGAAAAACATGAGGAAACCGGCATGCCTGAGAGATATTTCTCGACGGCATGTGAAGCCATGTCAGAGGTCCATGGGCGGCATAAACTCTGACACCAGGTTAGTCACTAACCACACGAAAAGAAGAAGTAGCTACGAGTATAACGGCAATAGAATATGAAAAAGATAACATTTCACATTATACTCACTCTAGCATGGGGAATCTTTTATACAATGGTTTATCTTTTGCCGCTTGGAAGTCCAAATCATTATTCACCAGCCATACTAATTCTTGCATCCACGTTGTACCTGAAATTTCAAAATATATCATTTTTAAAAGCTGCGCTTGCTTCTTCTGTTTTTGGATGGGTACTCATTATTTACCGAGACTCCCATACGGATAGGCGTCGGTAACATTACTAATGACATTACTCCTATGGAGCTAATGTCAATTTTCTATCTGTAGTAGGGAAAACCGCCGATAGATAGATTATTGGTTTCGGTCGTTACTGGTCAAATTTAGATGGTGGAAGTTGTTTTAATGTATCTACCTACTTCTAATCGATATAGTTTTTCTATGGGTATCCATAAAGAGGTCTACAGTCATAGGTGTATTCAGGACGGGGCAGATGGCGCGCTTGCCCCACCCTGGCATAGGAAAGAATAGGTCTTTATTGGCACACAGTACAATCAATCAGTACCTACACATGTGAAAGACAAAAAATAAGTGTCACAAGGGTCATCAGCTCAGCATAATGTCAGGTGGCAGTACTAGGTACTAACTAACACCTAACGATAATTTTCAGCTGCAACCCACGAGTAATCCCAGTAATCCCTATTATATTCATAATAGTTGCCAGGGGGGTATGATACACCCATCTGTACATATAGGCATCATCCAAATTATGAATATATGACTCATACTTACAAACATAATCAATGAGTCATGGAATATTTCGAAAAACAACCGGTTTGACGTTACATAATCGTTTTTATCAGTATCAGCGAAATGTTTTGGGATTTGCGTCCTATATACTGTATCAGATAGACTGACTTTATCGTGATAACGAGAATACCAACATTTTATACATGTTCAACAAACAATATGTTTTTTAAAGAATTTTGGTTCTTTCATAACATACTTGATTCATCACTAACAACAAAAAATAAGTCTATGTAAAATATTATCTAATTAGATAAAAACTGACACAATAACATTGATTTACCAATCATATTAAAAAAGATTGATTCGATTAGTCATTCATAACAAAAATCTTTTTGAGAATTTAGTGTAACATATATTATCTTCGTACATAGATGAAAATGCTAGTGAATGCTAGATAGGTCTAAGTTTCCCGAAAAGAATAGTTCACCCCCTTTGCCTTTTCCCTCCCTAAAGTCGGGAATGCACTTGCACAATGGCATGATAAAAATTTGCAAATGCCAGCTATTGGCATGTGTATAAATAAAAAGGCATGCCCGTGGCTGGCAAGCATGCAATGTGGGGCGGTGGTGACGGGGGTGTAAGTTGCATATCAAATGGCACGTCTGACTCTGAACACACAGCTGCAGGTATGCTATTCTAGTAGGCGTTTAAAACGAGTGTGTCATTAACAGCTGTGTCATTAACCATTTCAATTACAATTGTATTTCCTGTGTGCCGTCTACTGGCATATGCAATTTTTTTCCATGTGTATGTTGTTCCTCTCCGTGCCTCAGAGATCACGTTAAACAATCGGTCCCGGGTGTCATACGAATACCTATGACAGTCGTTACGGGAAGTCAGAAGCCCGAAAGTCTAACAACCGATCTAACCTTAGGATATCGGCATAACCCTGTAACTGGGTCGCGGAGGTCTGATGGCAGTCGCTTCGTGTAAAATACTGGTATTCAGCCGCATCTGGTTAGACTGGGAGCTGATTCCAACATAGTTGGGAAAAAAGCTAGGCAGAACATGTTCCCGGCTTAAGTTTTGTATTTAAATTATGTCAGGAGGATGAACAGCATATGCATAGCATAGTTGCCAAGTATCGAATACTTGTATGGTATACGAAAGCAGGTAAAACCCATCTCAAGTTTAGTAAATAAAAACCTTCTTTTACTCACCAGATCTCGGAAAGGTGATGACCCAGACGTCATCAGGTCGCACCTGAATATTGTATATCGCCTCTGCGTGCTTCTTGAACGCGCCCGGCATCACGTACCCGTTGTGCCCGCATTTTACAAATGGCTGTGTGTAACCTGTAATTAAAATTAGTTTTTATTAATCATTATGTATTTTTTTTATTAACGACTAGCTGTGTCATCACGGCTCCGCCCGTAGCCTATGTTACTCAGTGATAATGTAGCTTTCTAACGGCAAAAGAATTTTTGAAATCGGTCCTGTAGTTTTTAAGTTTATTCGTTACATACAAAAATACAAATATTTCCTCTTTATAATATTAGTATAGAAATATAGATTTGAGTACCTATACTGTCACGCATAGATTCCCCGAAGGGTTCGGCAGAGGTGCTATTTTTAAAGTACCTACACCCTCGCTTTAGAGCGAGACGGCTGTAAAACGGGCACTGACTCTTAATTGGTTACTCCCGTAATAACTTTCACCAGGAAAATCCACCGCACAGGTTTCTATTGAAAATCATTTCGGAAATCAGCATTTCTGCAGTATAATCGTATCGCATTGTTCGTACTTACGACCGTCCAATAATTACGATTTCAAATACGGGTATACATAATACTCGAATCATGCTATGCTAGGTAAAACGTCAATGACGGTAATCATACAATCGATAAACCATACACCAATAGATTTAATTCAGATAAAAAATATCGGTATTATCATCTTGATATTATATTTCTAACAATTTTTTTAATGATTAGTAAAAAATGCGTGTTATTTTTTCCTCGTTTTTTTAAGTAGGTGTAGTTTTGGACGCGTAATTAAGCCTTTGATGGTTTATTCAAATTGAATAAACCGCCAATAGATTTAATTCTGATAAAAAATATCGGTATTATCATCTTGATATTATATTATTAACTTTTTTTTAATGATTAGTAAAAAATGCGTTTTATTTTTTCTCATATTTTTAAGTATAGTTTTGGACGCGTAATTCATGATTTATATTACTAGAGTGATCTCTAAAAGCCTTTGAAAGTTTATTCAAATGGCTTTTACAAGCACAACCACTTACAAATATGTAAAAAAAATGAACATTTAAAAGGCCTATTCGATGCTGCAAAAATGTACCATATTTCATACGGGAAGGCAGAACGAGGAGTACGCAATTTTTTCTATAAAAGTACGATTTTACTAAAAGCATCCATTTCATATAGTGAGAGCATTTGCTTGTGAAATTTTTATTGACTCTAAATTGAAAGTTTTTAAGTACTGCAGCCGTGTATAGTCCAGCCATTTACATTTGTATAAAAGATAAATAAATCTTTGATCGCGAAACATTAGTTTTGCTTTAAGAATCCAAAAATGGCCTTTTTTTCTGGATAATTAATTTAATAGTGACAAATCTTCTTTCCATTTTTAGTGTTCCGTAATCAAACTAGGAATCCTTATAGATTCGCAATGGATGTTACTGCCTAATCTCCAGACTCGAGAAAGATTGTACAAGAAATACACTTGAGAGCAATGAATCCGGCTCACCAACATAAACCTTAATATGTCTGAAAACATTGTTTAAACATTTTAACATTGTTTTGTTAACATTGGTGACCCGGATTCATTACTCCCTAGTGTACATCGAGGTGCGTCTTCTTCTTCTCTCATCTCATGAGCTATTTGAGAATAACTCGTACCGTGGTAAAAAGATTATTCCCTCAACGAGGACGCGCGCCGTACGTAAGCCTTAGATTCCCTGAAGGGATCGGCAGAGGTGTTTTGCGCCAGTTATGTTTAAATCCCATGTAATAGGAAATAAGAAGAAAATCAATTACAATAACAAGTGTATACATTTAAAAAATAATTTGTCTGAGGTTTCGGGGGGGGGGTTTGAACCCCCAAATCCCCCCACTCCCCCGGCTATTTCCTTGTCTAGATTATGTATTTGTTCGAATGGAAAACATTGTTTATAGTTTAAACATGATACCTACATTACGTGGCATGCAGTTACTATTAAACCTTATCGTTTAACAGTGTAACCTTGAGTGGTTATGACAATGTCACGTCTTCCGCTTAAACGGGATCGAGGGAGGTGGCAACAGATAGAATAATAACAGAATTACAACTACAGTAGGTCGGATTTGATTGACGTTTCGATAGTCACAGTATAAATAATATAGAAATTATACTCTTTAGATCTTAAAGAAAGCTGCTAGTAGTTAAGTTCAGAAGTCGGTGACTTCAATTTGGTTCAGCGTGAATTAGCACCGACGTCTGAAACTGTTAATTTGTAATATGGTAACTATTTTATTCCTTTTTCCGGTTTTTTCAAGTCGGTTTTATTTTTGTTAAAAAGTTTTGATCTCTCAGATTATCATCCACTGGAGTGCATTAAAAGAGCCTCCAGTGACGATACTCTAGTACGTCGGGCACACCCTGTGCCGTCAGCCCCACTACCAACCTTGCTGGCTGGCTAATGTTTCCACCACAACAGCAACACAAACTATTCTCGTAAAATATAGAACATAGAAATCCAAATATGACTAGCTAAATAGGAGAATGGTGTAAATTCTGTTGAACATTTTGACAGTACTAAACTAGATTAAACGCATCTGTCACTTTCTTTTTCTATTGAATCAGAAATAGACAAAACACCTTTAGTTTAGTCCTGTCAAAGTGCGTAACAGAATCGACACCATTATCTATACTTCTATATCTATACTAATATTATAAAGAGGAAAGATTTGTTTTTTTCGGATTTTTGTATGTAACGAATAAACTTGAAAACTACTGGACCGATTTCAAAAAATCTTTTGCCGTTGGAAAGCTACATTATCACTGAGTAACATAGGCTACGGGCGGAACCGTGAGGACACAGCTATTCTCTAATAAAACCAACAGCGCTAACTAAGAAACAAATAATACGTACATGTGCTTAGATACAAATATCAAACAAGATACAAAGTGCTGATAACCTAGATGTATCTCCATGGAACGAGATCGAGATGTATTGTATCTTATCTCAGGATAGTTATGATATAAGAGATAACTAACCCTTCAGGTGTTGGTTTGGCGGCTAAGCTCTACGTCAATATGAGGCCTAATACAAGATGATAACAATATCTATGTTACTTTTTAACCGACTTCATAATAAAAGAAGGTTTTCTTTCTCTATTTTTTTTACTGCAAATGCTCTCATAAGCTGTGTGACTGTTTAAGTCGCTCAAAAATGAAAACAAAAATTTATAAAAATCTGTTTTCATGAAAACTGAAAAACATTAAACATTAAATTTAGTTTGTGTGTTATACAATTGACATAAAGTTCATTATGCTATGTACAATTTCGTTGAAAAAAGTCGCTTCCATTCCATTCCGCGGCGGTGTAAATTGAGCCCTAAGTCAGGTCACAGAAACAAGGGACATTTGGTAAAGAGGCGTGGTGCGGGGGAACGCATCTGGCCCAAAATTCACTTGATGGTATTAAAACGTGATAAAAACCAAGCCTTTCATTAGGAACTAAAACCATTGCTTGCTTAATACAAATGAATTAATAAAACAATGACGCTACTGGCAAATAATCTTGACATAACATCGGCTATTGCCTGTTTCCTATAAACAAAAACGAATCGTTTTGCCTACCAATGGTAACATTTTTTACTGCTAAACTGAGCATATAAATAGACTCGTAAGCTAATTTTACCTGTGAAAGCTACTTCGGGAGGGTCTACTATACTAAACCATACTAAAGCCACGGGATCATTGCTTCATTATTGGTAAGAATGCAAGAGTCTACATTTTAACCAATAACGCTCCGTAAATTATAGGAATCGGCCTTAAAAATGTTAAACTGATAACTCCATTTATACAATTTCACAGGTTACGATTGTAACTATCTACGATCCCATGATCGATCTATCCGAAATACGAATTCCACATTCAAAAGTATTTCACCGTGTGATCAAACCCTCGTTTAATAAACTAAGGTTAAAACAGCGATTAAGGTAATTCGACGTTTGATAAAAAAAAAATGTCATGAGTGATCTCAACAAGCATTTTGACTATGAAGAAAAAAAATGGACGCTTAAATTATATTAATTAAAAAGAGTTATTATTTAATTAAATCATAGAGAATATTGGTTCCCATTAAAAAGTTAATCATGTATAATTATGAGCATTAATGAAATGTAGTGGAAATTCAAGCTAGTCTCGTATGAAACATTGAAACTTCATTTAATTAGCTTGTACCAAGTATTTGCTGTGGAAAATTTAATTACATTTAACAGAATTTACGCGAATCGTATCCATTGAAGCAAATAACTTGCATAATTTATTAATAACCAGAATATTAAATTTGTTATAAGAAGTAAAGCTATTTGTTACGTTGAAAATTGTGCCGAGAAAAAATTTTGAAGGATATTTTTATACAATATGGACATATAAAAAAATATATCAAAAAAACATACGATTTTCGCTGTAATTTTCCGACAAAACTCATCCACCGAATTTCGCCGAAAAGCCGTAATTTCGAGCAAAAGCATTCAAAATTCGAAAACACAAAACACAACACTGCACGCACCTATAAGGCATTTTTTAATCAACTTATCCTCTTCGGCAGTGACATTTTTTATTTCATAGGGCAAGTCCAACCACGGTGCCATCCTGCCAGTTTCTCGTACGCACGTTCACACACTGTAATAACAATTGGTAACACCAAGGTATTTCAATAAACGTACCTTTTATATTTAATCTAATCATTGTATCGATTCATCTATTGCCTTGATAAGACAGATGACTCATCGAGAATATACGAATTTTAGCACTAAACGATAACATCGAAAGTGATAGTGCTAACAGGCAGATTCATTTTAACCGACTTCGAAAAAAGGAGAAGGTTATCAATTCGGCTGTATTTTTTTTGCGTATGTTTGTTTCCTCTTTACACCGTCATTTACAAACCTATTTGGAAAAATATTTTTTTATATGAAAGAGTATTCATTCGAATTGGTCCCAGGTGAAGACCTGATAAATAACTTCGGAGATAGACAATGGAACTCCTCAATGACGAACAGTACGCATAATGTGATGAAGTTACGAGCAACGTCTTTAGTAGGTCCAACCATGTTTTAATTAAGGCCACTAAAATGAAAAAAAAACATTTTAACAAAAATAAAACCGACTTCAAAAAACGAAAAAGGAATAAAATAATTAACATTTATAAAATTAACAGTTTCAGAAGTCGGTGCCTTCAATTTGGTTCAGCGTGAATCAGCACGGACTTCTTAAACTGTTTTGTTTATAAATGATAATTATTTTATTCCTTTTTCGTTTTTTGAAGTCGGTTTTATTTTTGTTTAAATGTTTTTTATTACGGTTAAGTATTCAAGGTAAGTCGGAAAGGGAGTAGGTACTAATTAGAAAGGGTGTCAAAATACCTATAATAATGATTAACATCAACCCATAAAATCAATAGTTTAACAGAAATAGCAGTTCAAAGATTTCATAAAAAATACGCTAAAATCTATGTATCCTCAGCTATGATCAGCTGTTTACATTTTAGGTCATATTTGGAGTCACAACTTAGAAATAATAAAAAAATTAAAAATTATAAGTATTTTTACATGGAAATGTAAATTACCGAATTTTGAAATTTTAAGACTTGCTTTATAACAGTCAGTGATACTTTAAGTGGCCCGTGGATTAGTACCCCTTTATGACTAACCTTGTATACGTAAACATAACATTACGCCTGTATTCCCCGAAGGGTTGGCCAGAGGTGTATAGTAACACCCTCAATTCGCCGTTATATTTAAGTCCCATATAATAGGGGGAGAGCCTATTGGGGAATACAAACGTGATGTTGGCACTAGACCAACGAGTCAGTTCAAAGTATATCCATACATGTATACTCACACCTATAATCCCCAAAAGGGTAAGCAGAGGTGTTTTACTATTAAAGTAGTACCTGTGAAGTGCCTATTCCTAAAAGTATTGAGTCGCTTTGTGAAAGTCACCATTTCACGTCACTATCGGAAACAAGAATATTTACTATAATGTGACGGTGGGGCGATATGATTTTATCAAGATATTAAATAATATTAAAAAAATAATCACATATTATTAATCGCTAAAGATGCTATGAGTCATTAAAGGTAAACGTTGAGATTATTTATTTCTATAATGCATTGGTTTAAACTACCTATTACAGATAAAAAGCTTAATTAATCATTATAATATATTTTTACCTCTGTTGATTTTTTTTTTATTTATTTAGTCATCATGATGGCCGCGCGTCGACGGGCCCAGCATGAAGTTTCATGAAAGAAGAGTTTTTTTAGGTATTGGTAGATCAAGTCAACAATCATCACTTGCTTTTGATGTTGATCTATAATCCGACAAAACAATAGGTAGTATTTATGAAAACACCAGGATAAATGTGTATCCACGAGAATACTGCCGACAAACTGCGCTTCAGTTTGGCAGGATGTTTTTGTAAAATTTTGTGTAATATTTTTTGTTGAATAAACAAATAAAAAAGTACTACTGTCGTCAAACACTGGGCAACATTTAAATTATGTATAAGTTTAGTACTAAAGACTCGAGTCTTGTTGAGTTTGACTTTAACAGACTCTTCAATCACCAAAATGGATCAACGCAACCGAGCTAATCTGTTTTACGTCTTATTTCCCATCTTCAGTGTGTTACTTAACACTGTTTTTAACCGACTTCCAAAAAAAACCGAACAAAAAAAACATTACCATAATTATTATAATCAAAAGTCGGTGCCTTCGATTTGGTTCAGCGTGGATTAGCACCGACTTCTGAAACTTTTAATTTTATAATAATTATGGTAATTATTTTATAATTTTTTTCGGTTTTTTGAAGTCGGTTTTATTTTTGTTAAAATGTTTTTTTACTATTAGTCTCAGATCAGACGAACAAAATACTTACTAAAAAAATTGCCAAATCGGAAACGAACCGTGTATATATTCTAAGCGAACCACACTTTCAGAAAATTTTCATTTACGAAAACAGACTGTCAATATGTTTGACATTTTAAAAGTTTTCGTAATCTGAATGTTCTATTTGGTTTTGCTTCATTTGCCATTAGTTTGCCATATGTTTTTAGTAAAATTGGCCATTGTTTTGTAATTGGATCTGAATTCAAAGGACTCTATTTTTTTTTATTCTTAAACGAATATTGAGTAAAAAAATCAAATCTTTTTATTTAAAATAGGTACAGTACATGCTCTTAAAAAATTACAAGAATTTAGCTGCACGGCCTCAAAATGTCGTTCCTATGGAGTAAAGCCGACAAGAAATGCCGTGGATACTCTTACAAAATAATAGGTATGTAGTACAAACTAGTATAGATACAATTTTGTAAATAAGGTTATGTAAAAAAATAGGGATGTAACACTTTTTCTTACTTGAAGAACAATTGTTTTTAGGTTACAAATAGCTTATCCTTTTACAAAATCGATAAATAAAACATAATGTCCGGATGTAACCAGGTGTGGGGTGGGACCGTCATATATTTACCGGCAAATAAATATTACCATACGCCATAAAGAACACCTGTTACGGTATAAATGATGATTTAGTATTTTTCAAAATAAAACTAAGTGTTTTATTTTTAAAAGCTACATTGAGGTTCAATCTCTATAGAACGCATAAAATATTAAATGTAGATTCAAATATCAAAAAATCTAATAGTCAACAAAAAAATACAAAATACATTTTTATTAAAACATCAATCGAGTCAGCCTACCGCACTTCTAGACTGCTCAAGTAGTTATTAATTATTGTAATATTAAACGCTTGTAACGAAAATACTCTTTGGAGGTATCTCCTACAGTCTGCCAACCAAAGACAGCGAGAAAATGTCACAGGCATAGGAGTGACGTTGTGTCTTTTCCTCTAGTATTATATATTTTGGTCTCTATTTCGTTTCGTATATTTTATCTATACTAATATTATAAAGTTTGTTTGTTTGTTTGAACACGCTAATCTCAGGAACTACTGGTTGGAATTGAAAAAATATTTTTGTGTTGGATAGTCCATTTATCGAGGAAGGTTATAGGCTATATAACATCATGCTACAATCAATAGGAGCGGAGCATAAATGAAAAATGTTGCAGACACGGGAAATATGTCCACCCATGCGAAGCCGGGAGGGGCCGCTAGTTAATGATATAATTAAAGAAATCACCGCCACTTTAAGGTGTTTTTTTACACGATTTTAATTAGCTTCACTTCGTGTATTCGTCTTTTTATTTGTTTGTTTGATTCAAATCTTACAACAGATTTTTCAGCTACTACTGCTTAACCAATTCTCCTGAAACTTCGCACACATATTCAATTCCCATGACAATACAACATTATAATAATTTCAACCTTCAATCCTTCATACACTGCAAGATAAAACCGTTTTACTTAAAAAAATGATTAAGGGATTATTATAGGTATTTCGCAACCGCGAACACAATAATGTTATAGGTCAACCAGAATCTCATGGCATTAAAAATTAATAACAAATAGTGGTTTTCATATGGCAATGTCAACATGTCACTTGTCAAAATGAGTATGACTGTAGTTGATACATTTTCCAGTTCTGATTAATGTTTTCTTGTTCAAACATTTTTAATAAACATACTTATTTTAACAAGGTTTCCTTTTCCATTACAATAAAATTGCAAAAAACCATATATCAGCATATCATTTTGCGACCCAGTGCATAATATCAGCAAGCACATTGGGTCACATAAAACATTTATGAAATACATGTTGTGTTGACCCCATCTAGTGTGGGATAAGGGCAGGAAGAACATGAAGAAGAAATTAAAGAAAAAAATTACAAGTATCAAGACTTTTTATTCAAATTACCCTTGTGTTACCCACAAAAAAGTTTAATTTCCCTATTTGCCATCAGATTCTGGTAGACCTATACTTTGGTAAGTAAAACTTAAACTTTAAAAAATACATCTTCCAAAATTCACTTACCAACTTGGCTACGTGGGTAACATATTTTTGCTACTGACTGTACAACTAAACAACTTGCATTGACTTACGGACAATAAACATTTTAAGAGGTTATTAATTTAATAGCAACTGACCTAAAAAAAATAATTTTACGTGTTCAAAAAAATAAGGGAAGCATTACCCTGCAAATGTTGAGATTCGCTGTCATACTGGCAATTAGATACAAATCAATGATTCAGTTCATCAGTACGTTTAGCCCACAATTAACGGTATCAAGTGAATGAAGTTTTCACGTAAAATTAGCGGCTCTCGTAATGAGGATTTTTGGATCAAGGACTCGGAAATTACTGCTATTAATTTGATTGCTTTTAACACTCGTGTGCGACTACCTCAGAGTAAAGTACTGGGTCGCTAATGACATCATGCGACTACCTCAGAGTAAAGTACTGGGTCGCTAATGACGTCATGCGACTACCTCAGAGTAAAGTACTGGGTCGCTAATGACGTCATGCGACTACCTAAGAGTAAAATACTGGGTCGCTAATGACGTCATGCGACTACCTCAGAGTAAAGTACTGGGTCGTTAATGACGTCATGCGACTACCTCAGAGTAAAGTACTGGGTCACTAATGACGTCATGCGACTACCTCAGAGTAAAGTACTGGGTCGGTAATGACGTCATGGGACTACCTCGGAGTAAAGTACTGGGTCGCTAATGACGTTATGCGACTACCTCAGAGTAAAGTACTGGATCGCTAATGACGTCATGCGACTACCTAAGAGTAAAATACTGGGTCGCTAATGACGTCATGCGACTACCTCAGAGTAAAGTACTGGGTCGTTAATGACGTCATGCGACTACCTCAGAGTAAAGTACTGGGTCACTAATGACGTCATGCGACTACCTCAGAGTAAAGTACTAGGTCGGTAATGACGTCATGGGACTACCTCAGAGTAAAGTACTGGGTCGCTAATGACGTTATGCGACTACCTCAGAGTAAAGTACTGGGTCGCTAATGACGTCACATTAAATGTGTCATTAGCGACCCAGTACTTTACTCTGAGGTACTCGCACACGAGTGTTAAAGCAATCAAATTAAGTTATGTAGATATGATTACGAATATGAAACGAAAATATGATTCACCAAAATTTGGTGAATCATATTTTCGTTTACCACTCATAAAGTTTTTCAAAATAGCGTGCGTCGCAATAACGTCATTCGAATCTTCAATGACTCCTATCTGCAAGCACATTGGATCACCCGCGGGACGGCGCAACGAGTATTCTCAAGGAGGGTTGATGTCAGGCAGGCGGCCGGCATAAAACAATAAGCCAAAACCTCTAACAACATGGATTTATGAAATACATGTTGTGACGACCCCATCTAGTGTGGGATAAGGGCAGCAAGAAGAAGAAGAAGATTCTTAGTCATATCTACATAATCGAGGAGCCCTTGGCTAAATAACAACCGCACGGATCATACAATTTGCGAGGTTAAGCTGCGCTTGCCGCGGTCAGCCTGTGGATGGGTGACCGTTCGTTACACATCGAGACCCCTTCGTGCCTCGGAGAGCACGTTAAACAGTCGATCCCGGGTGTCTTACAAATACCTATGATAGTCGTTACGGGAAATCAGAAGCCTGAAAGTCTGACAACCGATCTAACCTTAGGATAGGCATTGCCAAGTAACTGGGTTGCGGAGGTGTGATGGTAGTCGTTTCGTGTAAAATACTGGTATTCAGCCGCATCTGGTTAGACTGGAAGCTGACCCTAACATAGTTAGGAAATGGCTAGGCAGAACAATTTGATTGCTTTTATTACTCATATGCGTCATATTTGGTGAATCATATATTTAGTTTTTTATTCGTAATCATAACTGCAAGTGGACTGCACATTCAGCTGAAACTGCAAACATTGCACCCGATAATAGCTTGAACGCAGTTGAGATGCAGTCAGTGAAACTGCGTGACAATTGCCAACTAGGTGTGCAGTCTACTTGCAATTAAGGACTCAACCCACACAGAGTCACTTTTGAGTTATTGACGTTTTAAGTTCGGAGTGGTTTTCTTCAGTGATGCTGTATTCAGATTTTGTTACGTAATTACACATCCTTGGTAAAATCGGTGGTTGATGGTAATATTGTGTATTTCTTTACTTATTTAGGAAAATATAGGGTTGGTTGATTTAAGCAGGTTGAGTCTTTATCTATACTAATATTATAAAGAGGAAAGGTTTGTATTTGTGTATGTAACGAATAAACTTAAAAACGACTAAACCGATTTCAAAAATTCTTTTGCCGTTAGAACGCTGCATTATCACTGAGTAACATAGGGCAAATTTATTACTGGAATAAAACTTCTTATGCGGGCGGAGCCGTGAGGACACAGCTAGTAGGTAATAAAATGAAAATACCTGCCTAATATGTGGTTTGGTTCCCTGTCATAAAAAACGTATCTCCTTTGCTTATTTCTTAGACCTTTTTTGTTGAATGAAAGGCCCTACCTTATAGACCATTTTGGTACCAATAACTCATTTTTGTCAATTTTGTGGATTGAGTCCTTTCTGCTAAACTACGTCCAATTACGATTATAAACAGAAACGAAATATGATTAACCAAATGTTGACACCGGTAAACTACCACTGCTATACTTCTTGGCTGCAGGAATAGGTATTGTGGTAGTACCCAGGACGAGCTCTTCCACGAGATATGATTGTGACTTAGCTTTGCACGTCTGGCTTTTGAACATGACATTTTCTAGAAAAAGAACACAATATTTTATTGTATTAGCTTGCATGCAAGTAATCGTGTCCTTTTTACACTTCTTCTTCTTCTTCCTGCCCTTATCCCACACTAGGTGGGGTCGGCATAACATGTATTTCATAACTCCATGTTGTTAGAGGTTTTGGCTTATTGTTTTATGACCGGCCGCCTGCCTGACATCAACCCTCCTTGGGAATATTCGTTGCACCGTCGCGCGGGTGACCCAATGTGCTTGCTGGTATTATGCACTCGGTCCCAAAATGATATGCTTTTCAATCTTATTGCCGATAACTAAGCAGACTATTTTCTTCTTGGTGGAGTATACTTGAAGTTCCTCGACCCACTCATCCAGATTTCCTAGGGACTTTAGTTCTGACGTGTCCTTTTTATACCTTTTTTTAAGTAGTCTAATACCCTAATAGGGTAACGGAATAAAAAATAAATAATCTCAATAAAAAAATGACGAGATAGTTATACGCTTTTAAAGGTTTTGGAGAGGGCCATTTTTATCCTTGTCGCGCGAATCGGAGTGATGTGAAGTAACTATGAAGTTTTTAAAGTATGACGTCATTGTGGTCTCTGTCTAGTGAACAATTGTAAATCGCTTATAACTTGGACATTTTATTAAGTATTTTTTTTGCAAAAGATAGGAAAAATATAATTTTTAAAATTGTGGCCTGTAGCTTTACTGGTGTAGAGTCATACCCGCAAGCTACTTGCATCGATCAAAAATTACGTTCCACGCGTTACGCGTGCCACGCAAATGTCTATTACTCATACATGATAAGATTTACTTACAAAAATATAGTCCGACAACAATCGATTTATCTCTGAATCACCAATGTTTACATGTTCAATATGATTGGCAGATGCTTTTTGTGACTCACATAGGCTTCACTCATCACCGAGTCGAGCAGACACAACATCAGACGATGTCGCGGCAGGCACAGAAGGAGATCCCCCCGGTGGGTTCCCGCATTGTCGTTGCGGGGGGGCTCAGTAGCCGTGGAGTGAATGCCCACGGTGAAGCTAAGAGGAACCCGAGGAGGGGCTGCTCGTCGGGGCATGGGCTTGGAAACCCTCGACTTAGCGGCCAAGTAGGTTGCGGTGTTGCCTGGGTGACATTGAAACTGAGGCGGGCCGCGATGTCTTATGGGAGGCATCGCGGCTGAGTGCTGGAGGCCGCGGTGGGAGAGGAGTATTGCGGTATTGCGGTACGCCGCTCTCCCTACCTTCCGCGGCCTTGACAGGGTCGCCACCGTCAGATGGCGGACGTGGTGGGGCCGCAGGGGAAGAGGAGTGTCGGTATGTCGTTGGCCGCTCTCCCTATCCTCTGCGGCCGAAAAGTGGTAGGCGGCGCGGCGGGGCCACTAACCTGACCCATCGCAGGAGGATCAAGGGTGCCCAGACACGGGGTCGTCTGGCGCCCATGTGCTCGTTTGGTCCTCGGGGTGGTCACGGTGTGCCATGTGTTCTGGTGCGCCGGTGATGGGGGGTACTCCCCAAAGGAGAGTCCGGTGAGTTGAGTGCTTACGCGTGCCCGTGTTCCCGCCATATGTGGCAGAGGAGGACACCGTGGAGTTTTAATGGGTTTGAGTCCCACATAACTGCACTATCTCCCCGTGGTAGTGCAGTATGCGTGTGCATTTCTCCATGACAAATTACTCATACATTATATCATTAGATTTGCTTTCAAAAATATAATCCGACAACAATCGATTTATCTCTGAATCACCAATGTTTACATGATTAATATGATTCCATACCACCCAGGTACTTTTTGTGACTCACGTAGGCTTCACTCATCACTGAGTGGAGCAGACACAACGTCAGGCGACGTCGCGGCAAGCCCAAAAGGCCTTGCCCTGCAGTGGGATGATCATGGGTGAATAATAAAATAAAATAGGTTTTTGCGAGCTGGTCAACAAGACCTACATCTGCCCTGGCTTTTACTGTACACGGTGTAAAATTACCCTTAACATAGCCGCAGTCTAGCATACTGTACATCAAACTAAGTAACATACAGCAAAAATAATTGCTGGGAAAAGACTGATTTTTTGGTATTAAAAACAGCTTTTATTTGCAGCGTGCAATGTTAGCGCGCGCGCAGCAGACTGTGCCTACATTTCGAAAATGTTGATAATTTTTGTTTAGAAAAATGTTTAGTAATAACATTTAAACTTATTTTATGTGAAACACGTTAAAAAATATGGTGACTTTGACCTTCTATATCTCCATAACTAGTCGGTTCCCAGGTACGGCCCAATACCAAAAAATCTTCGTAATGGTGGAAAGAATACGTGGCTCTCGGCTTCGTTAAGGGTATTTTTACACCCGATATAATCTGTATAGCCAACGTATATTAAGCCGGGAATACACATACCATTAGCTTGCACAATGGCATACCAGCTACTTGCACGTGTAAGCTACTTTTGACGTACAGTATCGTAAACGTATCACTAATGTCAACGAAGTTTGAATCGAAAGTACAACTTTCCTCTAACATGTTGGTTTATTTTTTGCGACATGCACAATTTGTGTCATACGTAGATATGAATAAAGTTGTTAATTTAATTAAATAGAATGTGTATAAGGAGTATTTCCGATTCAAAATGCACTTACATTAACGTTACGTTTACGTTACGTTTACGTCACGTTTACGTTTCCGACATGACATCATTCGTGCTAGGCCTACACGCATGTGTATTCCCGGCTTTACGTGTAACGTATATTTATCATCATCACAGTATAACCAGCCTATCACTGTCCCACTGCTGGTACGGGCCTCGTCCCGGAACGAGAAGGGTTTAGGCCTTAGTCCACCACGCTGGCCTGGTGCGGATTGGCGGACGACACACACTACCGAGAACTTTTATTAAACCCTACCAGTTGTTCAGGTTTCCGCACGATATTTTCTTTCACCGTTAATTAATGCAAGTGATAATTACATTCATGAATTCGAAGTCAGTTACGAATTCGAAAACAATATCCACTAACAACACGGACAACGCGTGGTTGTAAAGCAATTTTACGAATTATCGGGTTCAATTTCTTTATTTTAATTTTACGTGCATGTGCAGCATCCTAATGTGCAATAAAACATAAATGCATAACCACATATGACCATAGAAAAAAAAAACTTGGTGACCCGGTGAACTTCGTATCACTAAACTGTTTGTTTTAAAATTTTCTTTTTCCTTAACCACACCAGTATTGAGACGAACAAAGCTAAAAAAAAAAAAGCTTTTGCGAGACTAAAGCACGGCAATTGATTTTTATATACCAGCGACTGATAAATTCGCGGCCTATGGTACTTAGCGATGACTCATCATCTCGTTACTGATTACACTAATTGTGTGACTCATTGTTAGTACAAATAATACCATCTTTTTTTATTTGGTTTGTTAACACT
This sequence comes from Amphipyra berbera, assembly GCA_910594945.2. NCBI lineage: Eukaryota > Metazoa > Arthropoda > Insecta > Lepidoptera > Noctuidae > Amphipyra > Amphipyra berbera. The sequence goes on along the minus strand of OU343125.1, from coordinate 18,102,840 downwards.
TCATCCCTAGAACAAGTCACAACACCATGTTAGCGGAAACTGGACATTCTCACAATTTGGAGCACCGCGCTGTAATTCAATTCCTTGTTAAAAAAGGAAATACGCCGAAATAGATTTTTGAAGAGATGTCATCGGCTCTTCAGGATTCTGCACCTTCATAAACGATGGTAAAAAATGGGCTGGTAGGAGGATCCTCCCTTTTCGTAGGAGGAACACCCTATCTCGTTCCCCTACAAGGACTACCCCTACCCGGACCGCCTAGTGACGGTCATGACCGAAGAAAATGTCCAAAATGTCGAAAAATGTGTAATGGCTTATCGAAGAATTAAATTGTAGCAGATAGCAGAAGAACTACAGATTAGCAAAAAATGAGTTGGAGAGATTTTACACGAACATATGCACTCGACAACCAGCGATGATTGGAGAGTTGTAAAGATTTTTTGGAGTTGTGTCAGGTTGATTTGGATCTCCGGGGTTGCGGTGCATGCTTTTGCGAATCCCGTGACTCCGGCCTTAGGTCAGAAGGAGGGACACCGTTAGTTTTTAGCCGGTAGGAGTCCGGCAGACCCCCTCGCCTTCCCCGGGCGAGGGACATCCATGAAGATTTTCCAACGACAAAAAAACAACCTCACTGTGACCATTAATGAAACCTGGACACATCAGTATGACCCAGAGTCCAAGCAAGAGTCGAGGCAGTGGAAAAAAAAGGAAAAAGGGCACCAAAGAAATTCAAACTGGAAAAGTCAGCGTCGAAGGTTATGGCTACCATTCTCAGGGATAACGAGGGGATTTTATTAATTGATTACTTGCCTAAAAGAACTACAATGAATGGCCAGTATTACGTAATTTTTTAGGTCAGGCACGTGAGGCAGTCGTACAGGCGAGACGTGGCAAGGTGGCGCGCGGAGTGCTGTTTCTGAAAGACAACGCGCCCGTTCACACCGCTTGGGTTGCGAGGGATGCCTTAAAAGTTACGGGATTCATACAAATTGACCACCCACTGGACTTGGATCCCAGTTAATTTTTCCTTTTTTCAAATTTAAAAAAGGAGTTACGGGGACGAATATTTTCGGATGACAGTGAGATAAAGGCGGCCGTAGAAAACCAATTTGAAAAGAAATCGAAAGAATATTTTTTCAGTGGTGTAATGTCATTATGTTCACGATGTGAAAAGTGTATTTCACTTGAGATATAAATGATGATAAAACTATACTTTTCATTAATTAAGTACCTTAGGCCGCGAACTTATCAGCCGCCCCTCGTACAGTTTATACCTATATATTAGATAGATTACGGAAAACTCAAATAAGCAGTTTTTACTGCAAATGTATACGAATTTTGTTTATGGGCTCCCACCCCTGCCAACAGTCATCCATCAATCATCAGTGATCCATCGTAATGAGCGAATTTCTACAAAGCAACTGTCAGAAAACCGCCATAGACAAAACCACATCATTTTCCTTTTATCTATGGAAATTCACTGAAAACGAAGATGGGGAAAATAAAGCTTATTATAATATTCCCCACATTTTCATGGAAACTTTCGTTTAGTAAGAACATTGGCAGTACTTAAAATTCCCAGTGAAGATAGAGAGCGCCTCCAACTACTTTAATATGAAGTTCACGAGTGCCTTTGAACGCATTTCGGCAGACATCAATTGGATTATCTATGGTATCGCTGCTCGAAACAGCGATTATGTTTTATCGTGGATTATAACATTTGGCGCAGTACGTTACAAAGCCAACTTTGTGAAGTTTGTTGATTACGACAAATTCACTCAGGAAGTATATCTTCTTCTTCTTCTTCCTGCCCTTATCCCACACTAGGTGGAGTCGGCACAACATATATTACATAAATCCATGTTGTTAAAGGTTTTGGCTTATTGTTTTATGACCGGCCGCCTGCCTGACATTAACCCTCCTTGGAAGTCACTCAGGAAGTACAAGGTGTAAATGCAAAAACTGAAAACCTCTTAAGGGCTCATTATACATATCATTATGAACAACTTTTACTATGGGACCAATCAAGAAAACGTGAAATAAAATCAGCTATTCCCTACATTTCAGTACAATAATGTATTTAGGGTGTTAATGGGCTTGCCGCGCTACTGCAGTGCTTCAGGCATGTTCACAGAGGCGAGAATAGATGGCTTTCATGCCATCATGCGCAAACGATGCGCTTCCATCATACGCAGAGTACGCGCTAGCCCCAACAGCATCCTGCAAACTATTGTAGACAGGTGGGACAGCCCCATACTGGAACATTGGATACGCCTACATGCAAATGTGGCGTAATTCTAAATCAAGTTCCTTTTATTTTCTGGTAGATGTAAGTACTAACATTAGTTTCTAAGTTACTTGTATACTAACCAAATGGACTTTCAGTCTGTTTTTTTTTTATTTACATTTTTTTTATCTGATTTTTTTTTGCTATTTCTGGGTTTGTCCCTAGTAGAAGTTGTTCATAATGATAAGTAGAATGTGCCCTTAAGAGGTTTTCAATTATTGCATTTACACCTTGTATAATTTATCTGCCTAGCCTTATCTCTTTCTTTTTTTTTTTTGTTTTTTCTAATTTTCTGTATAAGGTTGTTTTTTGTTTCAAATTTTATTTTATTCCGTTTCTTTTTTGTATTTTTTTAGTCTAAGAAGTTTTAATTAAAACTTTTATGTAATTTTGTAGAATTATCATAGATATAAGCGATTTGGTGTAATCTGTTAGCTTATATTTGATAAATAAATGAATTTGAATTTGAATTCTCAACTATGTTGGTGTTAGCTTCCAGTCTAACCAGATGCGGCTGAATACCGATGCGAATGGGAAGGCGAATGCGAATCTGAAGCGAATCAGCGAATGAGAATTAGATTATCACTTGTGTTAATGGTGTAGGAAAAAAAACGTAAGGAAACCATCCAACATCCATCAACCATCATCATTGCCATCTTATAATACTGTGTGTGATAATTGTGTTCTAGCTGTAAGTTTCCTAGAGAAATAAAATAAAATAAACCTGCACACCTGAGAGAGCTTCATAAATTTCTCGATGGCGTGTGTAGTCCGCCAACCCGCACCAGGTCAGCGTGATAGACTAAGGCCTAAACCCTTCTCATTCTGAGAAGAGGCCCGTGCCCAGCCGTGAGACAGTAATGGGGTAATTATGTTGTTATGTTATAATCTTCTTCTTTTCGTGTGGTTAGTGTCTAACCTGGTGTCAGAGTTTATGCCGCTCATGGGCCTCTGACTTGGCTTCACACGCCGTCGAGAAATATCTCTCAGGCATGACGGTTTCCTCACGATGTTTTCCTTCACCGTTTTTAAGCAAGTGATAATTATACAATTCGCACATGAATCCGAAAAGTCAGAGGTGCGTGCCTTGGGTTCGAACTCGAGACCTATAACTTGGCAGTCCAACGGTCACACCACTAGGCTATCACCTCTATGTTATAATGTATGTATGTAGGTACATAAACACGATAAAAAGCTTCAAATTTTGGTAGAATAAATGGTAATTTAAAATTTCTCCTTACAGACTTAATCCACGATTCAGTTTCGGCCATGGATCCCCGAGGGGGGTAATTAGTCATTAAACTTCCGTGAGTTCGAAGCAGCTCCAAATGATGTTTTTACAAATTTATCCGTGCACTTACTATGCACCTTGTTTACATAACAATAAAGGTCGTATTTGAGTGAATTGAAGATGCAAAAGTTTGCCTAAGTGCCAAGTTTGAGTGGCCTCAGTTCTGCGTTAAATTAGTTAAATTGGAATTTTTAAGTTTGAATTATAAATACAACATTATGTGTGCGTTTATTCATCTTTTTACAGAAGGGTCGGAGTTCGATACCGGTCCGCACATCTGACTTTTCTAATTGAGGCTATGAGGGCCAGAGTGGCCTAACGGATTTTGTTTATTGTCGCAAATGATGAAAGTAATAAAGCCACAATGGCCTCAAAGTGATTCTATAATTTTTCAATAGATGGCACCACTCTCAAGCATACTTAAGCCATTGTGGCTCTATTACTTTAATTATTTACGACAATAGAAAATTATCAACACAATTTTAAAAAATCCGTTAGGCCACTATGGGCCCTCATGGCCTCAATTCATGTGCTGAACAGAATTTTCATTCGTGTTAACGGTGAATGAAAACATCATGAGGAAACCTGCACACAAAACGGCTCCCAGAAGTGCTCGATGATGTGTGTAGTCTGCCAACCCGCACCAGGCCAGCGTGGTGGACTAAAACTTGCCCAGCAGTGGAACAATAATAGGCTGCTGTTGCACTTTCTTTAGAAATATTTTATCTCGCTTACATATGGGGTGTGATGATAATCAATAATGATGCTCCTATTACTTACAGACCCCATAGTTAATTGAGTCAGCCGGTACTTAGCGGGGATCCATGGGAAATTAATGGCTTAGGGGAGGGAACCCTTCAAAAACCTTCAAGTCTGTCTGAGGGAGAGTGAAGAATGCGTATCCGAAACACCATCATTTCGCTGCTATTGTTAGATAACATTTGATATTTGTTGTTTGGCTTGTAGCTAATTAGCAACCGCGCAAATATTACGATTGGCGAGGTTAAGCTGCGCTTGCCGCGGTCAGTTTGTGGATGGGTGACATTGATGCCCCTCCGTGCCTCGGAGAGGACGTTAAACATTCGGTTCCGGGTGTCATACGAATACCTAGACAGTCGTTACGGAACGTCAGAAGCCCGAAAGTCTGACAAGCGGTCTAACCTTAGGATATCGGCATAACTGGGTTGCGGTCTGATGGCAGTCGCTCTGTATAATATACTGGTATTCGGCCGCATCTGGTTAGAGTGGAAGCTGGCCCTGGTTGGGTAAAGGCTAGGCAGAACAGTTACCTAGATACATTTCTACCATTAGAATAGAATAGTTTATTTCATCACTAAGTATTACAAAAATCTCTTAGTCTAAGGAAAATATGTAACAACAATGGTTGAGTATATTAAATAAGAGAGTACGTTGATGACCACAGTAGTATGAACTGTGTCACAGTCGCCAGCGCCTTCCACTCTGTAAATTTCGTATCTATACATTGTTTTAAATAGCAGTAATAAGTTTGTAATATAATTAAACCTAGTTAAACATAGGATAGAAATTAGTGCGTTACCATTTGTATAGTGTGTGCGTTACCATTTGAATTACAGTATGTTTTTATCTCGTGTGGCGAGCTAGAATATAAAACTTCCTTACCAACCCCTGGCAATAGACACGTATTGTAAGATTCAACAAAACCCAGCACGCTTGGTGGTAGGATCCCAGAAATAAATAGAGACTTTACTCCAAGGACTAATCTTTACGTCATCTGTTAACATTGCTAGAGTCCGAATTAAATCTTTCATCGCAACGGTTTTGACCACAGATATCTAAATTTAATTTGATTGTCATTATAATATCTGATTCTCTGGACATTTCAATTTTAATTCTTTTTATGAAATATTTTTATCATTTAATTACACTACCTTCCGGCTCGCTACTTGTCTGCGTCTCGGCGCTCATTGTGTGGTTCCGCATCGCTGCCAATGCGGTGAAGGTGGCGACTGCCTCGGTCACCATGGCCTATCTTGTAGTAAGAGCGCAGGTCGGATAGCACAGCACGCTAGCATTAATGACATCATCCGTCGTGCTCTTGTCACCGCCGGGGTACCAGCTGTTTTAGAACCCAATGGCTTGGCACGCGACGATGGGAAGAGACCAGACGGAATGACCATAATACCTTGGAAGGTAGGTAGGCCTTTGGTGTGGGATGCAACTTGTGTCGACACCCTTGCGCCATCCCATCTTCCTAGCACGGCGGGCTGTGCTGGGGCGGCTGCTGCAGGTGCGGAAAACCTCAAACGGCGCAAATACTCCAATCTTTTTGTGTCTTATATGTTTGAGCCGTTTGGGGTTGAAACACTAGGGCCATGGGGTCCGAGTGCCCACTTAGTTTTTCGCGACATCGCCAAGCGGTTGGTCGACTCTTCACGTGACCATAGGGCTGGCCTATATTCTGGCCAAAGAATCAGCATTGCCATACAATGTGGCAATGCTGCCAGCCTTATGGGCACTTTTCCTGTTGACAGCGAAGCGGACGAATTTTTTGATGCCCTTTGATTCTTTTACTTTATATTTGTATTTTAGTAGTTAAGATTTATATTGTATAGGTATATTAGGATAATTCTGTAAATAAATGTTGTAGATATTTCTAAATTTTGACTAATACTAACGTAAATTACTGATAGAAACTTCCACAATGTATTTAAATAAAACATATTATGTAATCCTAGTTAGCGTTTTAGATGACCTAAAACAGTATGAACAAAGATACAGGTAGGTACCGACAAATAAAAAAAACATTGTAATATGTTAGTAGGTACGTACTTACGATGCGATGATATCCGCATCTAGGAGAAGATACCTAAGTAAATTAAGTAATTTGTACACAATGTGAACACATTTGTAAGAGGTAACATAGTTTGTGAAGAAACACGGAGTGATAAATAAGACTAATACCCAAATTCTAAGACGTTCCTCCAAAACTTACTCGACTCAGTACGGCCTCGAAAAGACCTTCAAAATTGTATTCTTAGTCGCAATTTCGAGTGAACTTTGAGGTTCCTCGACGTATTCATTACGCCATAATTTGAATTATCTGCATCGCGCAAATAACGCCGCGATAAATGGTTGTAAAGATTATCGTAAGCATATTCGATAAAGTCTTCAAAATTAATTTGTGTTACATATAAACTTTGACACTTCCTTCCTTAAAATGGGTACCGAGGTACCTTGAGTTTGACAGATGATTCTTTACCTCGACTGAGGAAAAATTTCGAGTCGAGGACGTTTATGTCAACTATAACTACCGATGGTAGTGAAAAAGGCTGAGTCGAGGTGGAGTCGAGTAAGTTTTGGAGGAACGTCTTAGAATATGGGTGTAAGTGCTGTTACATTCGAGCGACACTTTGCTGACAACAAGGATCACTCCCTTATATACATAGGTACATATAAAGTACTCTGTAGTGACTGCAGCCGTCGCCGCTTCTCAACGGCAGCCACCGACCAACGGCGACACGTTGACGACAGCCATCGACGTGCCGACGACGGAGCTACCGTCAACACGCCAGCATCTGAGATCGCACGTGCCACAGTACAACTGTTAGTAAGCCTAGGCGTATATGGAGATGCAGACCGCGCTGGCAACACAGTTCTGTCGTAGTTTTACAATCTATACAGTCGGGCAGCGCTTTCGATGTCGGACGATGCCACCGCCCGTGTAGCCTAGCCTAAGCGTCGCCGTTGGTCGGCTGTCGAGATGCAGCGACGGCTACAGTTACCTCTGTCGTCGGCAAAGTGCCGCTCGTTTATAGAGCCCTTAGGTCTAGATAGAATTAAAGTTCTTCTACATAAATCAACTCTCTAAAAACATAATGGCTACAGTTATTTCAAATTAACTGGCTTAGCATCGCAGGGTTACTAGGTATCATTGATAGAACACAATATTTAATTTAAAAAATATAAATCTTTACATAGTATAAAACAAAGTCGCCTCTGCTGTCTGTACGCTTAGATCTTTTAAACTACGCAACGGATTTTAATGCAGTTTTCAGCAATAGATAGAGTGATTCAAGAAGAAGGTTTATATGCTCCACATTAGTATCTACATTGCACCCGTGCGAAGCCGGGGCGGGTCGCTAGTATAACAATATATTTTTTACTTAAAATATGAACATCTATAAAACAAAATGTTATTGTTTATACATAAACATAATTAGCCCATTACTGTCCCACTGCTGGGCACGGGCGTCTTCTCAGAATGAGAACGGTTTAGGCCTTAGTCCACCACGCTGACCTGGTGCGGGTTGGCAGACTGCAGACAGCATCAAGAACTTTATGGAACCCTCTCAGGTGTACAGGTTCCCTCACGATGTTTTTCCTTCACCGTTAACGCAAGTGATAATCAAATTATTATGTATTGTTTATGTTTGTTTTTTACAAGAGATAGGTTGTTTATGTAGTGTTTGAAAAAAAAACAGTAAATTGCGAAATATAAAAAAACATCAAAAAAATATATTTTCGAATTTATCGCTTCCATCTTTATATTTGCCTTCTCCAAAGCATCTTACAACTTGTACCCGGACTCAAGCAGTCAGGTTACACATGTTTAGTGATAAATGGTGTAACAATGGGACTTCATTAGCGTCCTGAGACACATTAATTAATTCTCCGTCACGTACTTGCCTCGGATGCTGTTCTACGGAAACCGACATATGTTTTGTGATAGATGTTCGTGGAAGAGAATCCGATTTATTACTTATTGGAACTCTGTTTATATTTGACTAGCTATGCCCTCGTGGTGGGTGCCCGATTAAAAAATATTTTTCTATATAAATTTTATCACCCCATTTCACCCCATAGGGGTTGATTTTCGAAAAACCCAAAATCATGAAAATATTATTTGCCTTAAAGAATATTAGGCCACATGCAATAACATTCTCCCATGCTAACTTTATCACCCCAGTTTACCCCCTTAAGATTGAAGCTTCTAAAAATCTTCTCTTAGCGGGTGTCTACGTCACAAAAGGCACCTATGGTCCAAACGACGACACGTTTGGTGCAGTGGCTGAGCGATTGGCTTGTGTGCTACGGGTTGTGGATTCGATTGCGGCGTGGAACAAATATTTGTATGTCCTACAGATAGTTGTTCCGGGTCTGATTGCGTGTGAAGATTTGTGTCTGTAAACGCACCCACGATACAGGAAAAATCCTAGTGTGGGGCAACGTTTTTTAAAAGTAAAAAAAAAAAAGAAAATTTTCATGTTATTATCTTCAGCGGTTTCGACTAGGTGTTGATAAAGCAGTCAATCCCGACATATTTTGTTATATGTAGGTACCTATTAGGTACAGATTTAACATGTAGATTTTTCCTTAACGGGGAAATCAGTAGATATTGATTTAGTTATTGGAATATTAAATCCGCCATAATAAAATGTATTTCAATCTATAGCCAATGAGAGCATGATATTTAGTATTTTTTCTATCGCAAGACTTATTGACGTATTCTGTATATACGTATCAGTACATAACTTAAAGATATCCAGATTGTACGATATCATTTTGAGTTATGACGATACATTAAAAAGACGTGGTTTGGGTTTACAACAACGTAATTCTTGCTAATGATAAAAACAGGCTACGCACACAGGTTTGATTAATTTATATCGGCTTCGTATCAGTTTCAGTTTCATTTATTTGCTTGAAATATGGTACAAGAGTTTTTACATAAAAAAATAGACCAATACATATTTCACCATAATAATTGGCATGCAAAATTCTTCTTCCTGCCCTTATCCCACACTAGGTGGGGTCGGCACAACATTGAGATGTATTTCATAAATCCATCTTGTTAGAGGTTTTGGCTTATTGTTTTATGACCGGCTGCCTGCCTGACATCAACCCGCCTTGGGAATACTCGTTGCGCCGTCACGCGGATGACCCGATGTGCTTGCTGATATTATACACTGGGTCTCAAAATGACATGCTTGTCAATCTCATTACCGACAACTAAGCAGATTGTGTTCTTCTTCGACTCACTCATTCAGTTTTGCTAGGGACTTTGGCTCTGACACATCGTAAACTAATATACCACCGTGAGCTTCTCGGTAAAAGCTTGATGTCAATGTTCTGTATCGCTCCTGTCCCGCTGTATCCCAAATACCAAGCTTGACTTTAACACTGTTCACGTCCATGACTTTACATTTGTAGTCAACTCCGATTGTAGCTGGGAATGATGGATTGTAGTTGTTATGTTATATTTTATAATTGGCATGCAAAATTATAAAATAGAAATTATAAGTTAGATAATCTAGGTATTATTAACATGTCTATGAAGTTATGCAATTCAACAGTCATCGGTTAAAATCTTCATAAAATTCTCAAATTATCTAGATAACAAATGTCAAATAGAGTCAAATTGGACTTAAAGGAATATAATTTACTTACAACATATTTTATTATACATGACATATATTATATTTTATCAACTATGTGCAGAGCAAAGACGTGTTACCGAAGAACTGAATTCATCATATCATCCTCCTACCCTTATCCAAACTTATTTGGGGTCGGCGTAGTATGTCTTCTTCTTCCATACATCTCTATTAGCCGTCATCTCAGTAATCACCCCCTTTCTAGCCATATCATCTTTCACACAATCCATCCATCGTTTCTTTGGTCGTCTTCTACTCGTATAACCATCCACATTCATACTCAAAACTTTGTTCCTCATTCCTCCGCGTCACTGCCCATACCATGACGACGAATAAAGTAGAAGAAATGAAGGACTGAATTATTAATTTAAATTTAAGTATTAATAGCCATAGTACAGCAGTGATAGCCTAGTGGTGTGACCGTCGACTGCCAAGTCATAGGTCTCGAGTTCGAACCCAAAACACGCATCTCTGACTTTTCGGATTCATGTGCGTATTGTATAATTATCATTTGCTTAAAAACGGTGAAGGAAAACATCGTGAGGAAACCGGCATGCCTGAGAGATATTTCTCGACGGCATATAAAGCCAAGTCGGAGGTCCATGGACGGCATAAACTCTGACACCAGGTTAGTCACTAACCACACGAAAAGAAGAAGAATAGCCAATAGTTGTTTTCCAATTTGAAATTGGAAAACAAATACTTACTAAACTACTACTACTACTGCTTCGTTTATATTATTTGTTTCTAAATTATTATATTTCAACAAACAGTTTTAAAAACATTAATTTCAATTATAACTGGGTCCAGCAACAGAGTTTGTGAGCACGAATATTACAATTTTAATTCACCCCTGAAATCGCGGAGCAAAACTTTAATTAAGAAATAATTTTAGAGACAAAACTGGCCGCCGTCTGCACGCGACTGTATTGTGATCAGATGTTTTAATATAACTTAGAAATTTAATTAAATACTTCGTTTAATTGTTTCTGTATAACTTGTGATCGCGACTGTACCTACTCTATTTTGCTTGGAATTACACGATAATGTTTTAGAACAGGTGGGCATGAACGGAATTATGCGCTGTATTTATTTGTTTTTATTTATTTATTAATCCTCCTTAACAACTACCTTTAATCTTATACGATAGTGTGGTTATCAACTTACTATATAATGACAAATAATATATCTTTAAAAAAATAAAAACAAATACAAAACAACGAAAAAAAGAACATAATAATTACCATATTATAAAATTAACAGTTTCAGAAGTCGGTGCTAATGCACGCTGAACCAAATTGAAGGCACCGACTTCTGAAACTGTTAATTTTATAATATGGTAATTATTTTATTCTATTTTTCGTTTTTCTTAAGTCGTTTTTATTTATGGGTTTTTTTTTCATTTTAGTGGCCTTAGTTAAAACATGGTTGGACCTAATAAAGACGCTGCTCGTAACATAATCACATCATCACATTATGCGTACTATTCGTCATTGAGGAGTTCCATTGTCTATCTCCAAAGTTCTTCATCAGATCTTTACCAAATTTTAAATGGGCCCATTTCGAAAGAATACTCTTTCAAACAAAAACCTTTTTTTTAATCCGTTTATAAATGGGGTGGTAGAGAAGTAACAAAACATAAAAAAACAGAGTAGAAATAAGAATCTGCTCCTGTTTTTGGAAGTCGGTTAAAAACAGCGTTAAGTAACACACTAAAAATGGGGAATGAAACGTAAAACAGATTAGCTCGATTTCGTTGATCCTTTTTGATGATTGAAGAGTCTGTTAAAGTCAAACTCAAAAAGACTCGAGTCTTTAGTACTAAACTTATACATTATTTAAATGTTGCCCGGTTTTTGACGACGATTTTTTTAAATTTTTAATTTGCTTATTCAACAAAAAGGAGATAGACAATGGAACTCCTCCATTGTCTATCTCCGAAGGCTTTCATCAGATGTTCACCAAATTTAAATGGGACCATTTCAAAATAATACTCTTTCGACAATATTTTTTTATTCAAATCTGTTCATAAATGAGGGTGTAGGTAATAAGGTAACAAACATTAAAAAAAAACACATAGAGCCGAATTGAGAACCTCCTCCTTTTTTTGAAAGTCGGTTAAAAATTGTAGGTAATACTTGTAATTTTTTTTTTAGTTATAGATCAATGAAAGCTGGTCTTCTTACTCTTGTGTCAGCACGAGCTATATGAGAATACCTCATGCCGTGGTGAAAAGATTAGCCAGTCAGCAGGGTTGATAGCGGGGCTGACTGCATAGGATGCGCCGGACGTACTTTACCATCGTCACTCGTGGAGGCTCTTTGAATGGGCTTTGTTAAGGCTGTGTAGGCTTCGATAAATGATGGACTGAATGCTGGTATAAAAGTATAATCAAAAGAACTTAAATTAAACAATAAGGTTTGGAATATTCTGGTCTGTTCTGTGAGTGAGCTACACCGTGCGTGCGAGTGACGTTCGCTAAGGGCAACTGGCGAAGTGGCGAGGCGAGCCGCGGAGCCGCTGGTCGCTGCGCGGCATAGAGCGGGGCACGACGCGATGAATAAAGCGCGCGCGCGCCCTCTGGCGAGATGTACGACGCCGGAACAGGCTTTAACAGATTTTATTTTTATTTTGGACAAACCACACAGTATTTACCATCAGTAAGTAATCCAGGATCTGCAATAACAAAAGGAAAGTCACCAACAAACGACTTGCGGCATATCACAGAGGATTAATTTAGGTACCCGTCTTAAAACCCACAATGAAATTAATCAAAAGAGAAAATAGCTATTATTACTTTTGAATACCAACATTATGATTAAAATTTCGCACACAATACAGGTATAAATCAACACAACGAACCTTAACTCATTCAAATAAATTCAATTGAGAATTACTTGACTGACTAACAGCCAGGCTGTTACAATTTTACAAACTTATATCAAAGCTGTACTATTCAAAAATACCCCTTATTTCTTTAGATATAAGAGATGCTTTAAATGAATGTGTAACGTGGTTGAATTTATCTTTGGATTAAGTTGAAATGGCTGAAGGAAGCGATCATTCAAACGGAAAGTATTAGATTATACACGAATCAATAAGAGCGCAGTTTGTTCACTGGTTTTACAGCTAGGCAGGTTTTAAGCTTGAATTAGCAACACTCTGTGATTAGGTGCCATTTGTACCGTATAGGGGCTTTTAGTCGGTCAAGTTCTAACACCGCGTAACTCGAAAAATAGTAGTTTTGAATTACGCACGTCATTCGATAGGGAATCGCAAAACGCATCGTTTGACCAATCACAATCAATGGTTAGATCCAATAGCAACGCGTTATTTCAAAAACAAAATCCACCGCGTTCCTATGTAATATTTTTTCCATCAAGCTATGTAAACGGCTAAAACAGCGTGTAAATCAGGTGAGTTCCATACTGGATCGTGTCGCGAAAGTGCTCCGTCGAAAAAATTAAATGGAATATTGAAATGGAATGGAATATTAAAAACAGTTATATGATAAGTAGAAAAATTTCTATTTTATGCTCTTCTGAAAAGTTTATTATTTTGAGTTACGCGGTGTTAGAACTTAAACGACGTTTTGTAAGCGTTTTTCAGTTCAGTCGGATACGTACGTATGGTACATGTAGATGTTTGTATAATCAAACATATACATATACCTACGTATTATTTGTCTATACGGGATGTGGGTCGCGTCCTTTATCAGGTAAATACGTTTGGAACAATCAGTAGGTATTGCAAAGAATGGATTACAGATAGAAAGAGCGTAATATTTGAGGTGTTTTAGCGTTTGTACAGTAGGGAAATGAAAAGATTCGTCAGTGTTCAGATTTATTCCTTTCCCACATCGCGGGCACGTGTTACGTTTTCAAACTGTTGAACGGAACAGACCAATGCATGGAAAATTATGTTTAATTATTTGGTAGCAAAATTCAAAATTGCCTTTTGCCTCCATATGACATAGTAGTGCCATGTGATGTCTTTTTTGTTGTAAAAACCAGAACGTCGATCAAATCGATGTTCTGTTCTGCCAAGCCTTTTCCCAACTATGTTAGGGTCAGCTTTCAGCCTAATCAGATGCGGCTGAATACCAATATTTTACACGGAGTGACTGCCATCAGATCTCCGCAACCCAGTTACTGGGTAATGCTGATATTCAAAGATTAGATCGGTTGTCAGTCTTTCGGGCTTCTGACTTCCCATAACGACTGTCATAGGTATACGTATGACCTGGGGCCGCCTATTTCACGTGCTCTCCGAGGCAAGGAGGGGTCTCGATGTGTAACGAAGCGGTCACCCATCCACGAACTGACCGCGGCAAGCGCAGCTTAACCTCGCAAATCGTATGATCCGCGCGGTTAATAATTAGCCACGAGCCCCTCGTCGATCAAATATAGCATTAATTATTTTTTTTACTTACTAGTGTCTGTCACCATGTCACCATTTTAATTTAACTTAATATCCTGTCAAAAAATACTTGTATTTTCATTTCTATAATGTTGGCAATACCTAACGTAGTAGGTAAAATAGTTCGTTTCTTTCACTATGCGAGTATAGACCCATTTCATCCCCCTACTGTACCTATATCTAATTATTATTATATGTTTTGCATACCAACGTTGAAATTAATAGAGCACTAATAATACCTAGTGACCTGAATTTCATGATTCGGGCTCCAATATTATGTTGTGTCAACGTTGTGACGGTTCAGTATTTAACATTCACTGCATAATTTGTATCTACCTAATTATTTTCAAAATAAAAAATATCTATAAGTACCGTATGGTGCGTCCAGACCTGACGAACGCGCCGCGAATGCGTCGCTCGCGAGCCGCTCGCGAACAGCGCGCGTGCATTTCATGTTCGTACGAAGCACGCGCGCCGTCCGCGCGCCGCTCGCGCGCAAGCTACGCGCCGTACGCGAGCGGCGCAGATGGTGCGCGCGTGCCGCTCGTGGAACCTGCCGCTAACGTCTTCTGTTTTTCCTTTTAGTTTTTGTCAGTAATAAAATAGCCGATGCTGCAGCAATTATGCTAACGGCAGTCGTATGGTCCGACATCTTCGGAAGAAAATTCACAACTGAGGCTCATAGTTTAAACGCGAAAGAAGCTATGTGCGCACAAGCGGCGCGCGCTCTGCACACGCGCCCCACTCGAGCCTTGCCGGAGTTGCACTAGAGCGGCGCACCAAACGTACGCTGTAACTGCACGCGAGCAGCACGCGCGCAGTTCGCAAGCGGCTCGCGAGCGGCGCATTCGGCAGGTCTGGACGCAGCATTAGATTATACAACGTGTTACAAAAGTACCCCTAAAGCCGAAAGGGGGTTAAAAGGTCCCTTGAAGAGAGGCTATTGGCAATATTTGAAAACGGTAGTATGAGCCAAAAAAAAAAAGAATTTGGATAAAACATAAAATAATCATCATTGAAACGCAACCCTGAAAACATAAAACTAAAGAGTAGACTACCCAGAAAGTTATTTACATTCATACCTAATTTCCTCTGAGAGGTAAATGACAACAACCATAAAAGACTACTTGATTTTTTACATTTTTCTTGGGGAATTATGTAACACATTGTATACAAGCGTGCTGGGCCCAATATTGTTTATTCTCTATATAAATGACATCATAAGAATAACCAACCATAAATGCATCTTATTTGCCGACGACATATCTATTATAGTGACATCTAATAAAAATCAAAATACAATTAAAGATCACGAGATTGACATTAATAATACAATAGATACATTACTACATTGGCTTGACATAAATCATTTGAAAATAAATTTAGAGAAATCCGTTTATATTCAATTTAATAAATCTTATAATTATAAAAATAACATCAAACTTAATATAAATAAAATCAAAGAGGTAACACATACAAAGTTTTTAGGGGTAATAATAGATAAAGATATTAACTGGAAAGAACACGTAGATAATGTTTGTACTAGAATAAATAAATTTGTATACGCATTGAAACAAGTAAAAAATGTAACAAATATAAAAACTGCTGTGACATCCTACCACGCTTATATAGAGTCACTATTACGTTATGGTCTTATAATGTGGGGTAACAGCACCGACTTGAATAGAGCATTCATTGCCCAAAAAAAATGCATAAGGTCAATATATGGACTTCAACCTGATGACTCATGTCAGCCGATATTTAAAAATCTTGGTTTGTTGCCGTTGCCGTCTCTCTACATTTACGAAATATGTATGTTCGTAAATAAAAATAAACAATTATTTAAGACAGCAGATGATGTAAATCCTCGGAATAGACGAGACCCTTATAGATTAGTACTAAGTGATTTACCAAGACTAGCCAAATACAACAAAAGCTGCCTAGCAATGTGTGTGCGTATATATAATAAGATACCAAACCATTTTAAAATATTAAATATAAGATTATTTAAAATTAAATTATACAAATGGTTAAATGAATGTAATTTCTATAGTTTAAAAGAATTTATGGATAAAAAGTGAACACCTTTAAATTTTTGCATGCTATGTTTTATCCTAGCTAAACATGTCTGTACCATTTAAATTTTTATTTAACACCATTTTATACCATGTTTTATGCAAATAAACGATTTATTATTATTGCCTTTATTTATTTTAAAATACTTACAAATTACATTTTTAAATATTTCTATAAAAACACAAAAACATTTAAAAATATAAAAAATAGTAGTCCACCGGCATCGGGAACAGGGTCCAAACTGCCGGCAGTCAGGGCTCCAGAGAAAGGAACCTCCTCACTATGCGTGCCGTGTCAAGGAGTACTGCTCTCTGTATCAAGCCCTTGATCCAGCCACCCAACGAGAGCCTCATGAGGTGAATATCGAGGCTCTTGGCTATTATACCATTCGCCGTAACGACTATCGGAACAATGACTGCTGAGTCCACATCCCACATGCCGACAACCTCGTGTGCTAGATCAAGATATTTTATTTGTTTATCTTTCTCAGCTTTCACGAGGTTCTCGTCATGAGGGACCGTGATATCAACAATCATTGTCCGGCGCTCTGATCGATCTATTACCACTATATCAGGCTTATTGGCTACAATAGTCCTGTCAGTGATAATAGATCGATCCCAGTACAATGTGGCATGACCATTCTCGAGAACTGGGTCGGGCACATACCTGTAGTACGGTACTTCCGATCCCACAAGGTTGTATTTCAAGGCAAGTTGCTGGTGAATAATCCTGGCCACCAGGTTGTGTCTGTGCAAGTACTCACCGTTGGCAAGACGAGAACAACCGGAAACAATGTGTCGGATAGATTCTCCCGGACGGTGGCATGCCCGACAGATGTCAACCGTGCCATCCTTCACAATATATTTCCTATAATTGTTCGTCATCATGACTTCGTCCATAATTGCACAAACAAAACCTTCGGTTTCCCCAAAGAGGTTACCAGAACGTAGCCAGGATACGGACGCTGAAAAGTCAACATCGGGCCCATGAAGGGCCCGATAGTAGCGCCCGTGTAGCTCCTTGCTTTGCCACACCACCTCGCGATCATTGGTACTAAGCACTGCAGGCTTGCGCCAGTTCTCTCTAGCCAAGGCGAGCGGGGTGAATCCCTTGTCCACTGCGACCACATCTCGGTGCATCACCCCTTCAGCTTGGAGGAAATACTCCCTGAGACTGTACACTTCGCGGTTGTGTAGGGTCTTAGCGTTTAAAAAGCCTCGACCCCCACACTTTCGCGGAATGTACAGCCTCATCACTGAAGAGCGTGGATGATGCATCCGATGTGCAGTCAGCAGTGCACGGACCCTTCTATCCAGGGCGTCAAGATCCGCCTGAGTCCACTTGAGTGTGCCAAAGGAGTACATCAAGACCGGCATGACCCAACCGTTAAAGGCGTGCACCTTGTTTCCGCCTGATAAAAAACTTTTCAGTAATTTATTCAGGCGGCCAAAGAAGCGCTCCCGCAACGATTGTCTCATGTCGGTCTCGCTGATGCCTAAAGCCTCCGACATACCCAAGTATTTGTAGGTCTCAGTTGGGGAGAGGGATCTAAGTTGTACGGAATTCGGGAGTTGGATTCCCTCGGATTCCGCAATCCTCCCTCGCTTTACATGCATGACCGCACATTTGTCCACACCAAATTCCATCCTAATAGAATTACTGAAGTTTTCAGTTACCTTCAGTAACTCCATTAGTTGCAAATCAGTGGGGGCAAATAGTTTTAGGTCATCCATGTAAAGGAGGTGGGATATTACTTGACCTCCTCTCCTCAACTGATAGCCTAGCCCTGTTCCCTCCAGCAATGTACTCAAGGGGTTCAAGGCCAAGCAAAACCACAGAGGACTCAGACTGTTTTTATTATTATTATTATTGCCTTTATTTATTTTAAAATACTTACAAATTACATTTTTAAATATTTCTATAAAAACACAAAAACATTTAAAAATATAAAAAATAGTAGTCCACCGGCATCGGGAACAGGGTCCAAACTGCCGGCAGTCAGGGCTCCAGAGAAAGGAACCTCCTCACTATGCGTGCCGTGTCAAGGAGTACTGCTCTCTGTATCAAGCCCTTGATCCAGCCACCCAACGAGAGCCTCATGAGGTGAATATCGAGGCTCTTGGCTATTATACCATTCGCCGTAACGACTATCGGAACAATGACTGCTGAGTCCACATCCCACATGCCGACAACCTCGTGTGCTAGATCAAGATATTTTATTTGTTTATCTTTCTCAGCTTTCACGAGGTTCTCGTCATGAGGGACCGTGATATCAACAATCATTGTCCGCCGCTCTGATCGATCTATTACCACTATATCAGGCTTATTGGCTACAATAGTCCTGTCAGTGATAATAGATCGATCCCAGTACAATGTGGCATGACCATTCTCGAGAACTGGGTCGGGCACATACCTGTAGTACGGTACTTCCGATTCCACAAGGTTGTATTTCAAGGCAAGTTGCTGGTGAATAATCCTGGCCACCAGGTTGTGTCTGTGCAAGTACTCACCGTTGGCAAGACGAGAACAACCGGAAACAATGTGTCGGATAGATTCTCCCGGACGGTGACATGCCCGACAGATGTCAACCGTGCCATCCTTCACAATATATTTCCTATAATTGTTCGTCATCATGACTTCGTCCATAATTGCACAAACAAAACCTTCGGTTTCCCCAAAGAGGTTACCAGAACGTAGCCAGGATACGGACGCTGAAAAGTCAACATCGGGCCCATGAAGGGCCCGATAGTAGCGCCCGTGTAGCTCCTTGCTTTGCCACACCACCTCGCGATCATTGGTACTAAGCACTGCAGGCTTGCGCCAGTTCTCTCTAGCCAAGGCGAGCGGGGTGAATCCCTTGTCCACTGCGACCACATCTCGGTGCATCACCCCTTCAGCTTGGAGGAAATACTCCCTGAGACTGTACACTTCGCGGTTGTGTAGGGTCTTAACGTTTAAAAAGCCTCGACCCCCACACTTTCGCGGAATGTACAGCCTCATCACTGAAGAGCGTGGATGATGCATCCGATGTGCAGTCAGCAGTGCACGGACCCTTCTATCCAGGGCGTCAAGATCCGCCTGAGTCCACTTGAGTGTGCCAAAGGAGTACATCAAGACCGGCATGACCCAACCGTTAAAGGCGCGCACCTTGTTTCCGCCTGATAAAAGACTTTTCAGTAATTTATTCAGGCGGCCAAAGAAGCGCTCCCGCAACGATTGTCTCATGTCGGTCTCGCTGATGCCTAAAGCCTCCGACATACCCAAGTATTTGTAGGTCTCAGTTGGGGAGAGGGATCTAAGTTGTACGGAATTCGGGAGTTGGATTCCCTCGGATTCCGCAATCCTCCCTCGCTTTACATGCATGACCGCACATTTGTCCACACCAAATTCCATCCTAATAGAATTACTGAAGTTTTCAGTTACCTTCAGTAACTCCATTAGTTGCAAATCAGTGGGGGCAAATAGTTTTAGGTCATCCATGTAAAGGAGGTGGGATATTACTTGACCTCCTCTCCTCAACTGATAGCCTAGCCCTGTTCCCTCCAGCAATGTACTCAAGGGGTTCAAGGCCAAGCAAAACCACAGAGGACTCAGACTGTCACCCTGGAATATACCGCGCTCGATCCTTATCTGTTCCCCACTCCCTCTAATCCGTCGACATCCCGGATAGCGAAGGACCGTCCTCCAGTGCCTCATACATGACATCAGGAAGGTGCGAAGAGTTGTATTTATTTTATACAACTCTAGCACCCTCATGAGCCATGAATGTGGCACCGAGTCATAGGCCTTCTTATAGTCTATCCAACATGTCGACAGATCCTTTTGGGAGCGACGAACTTGTTGGCTAATGGTCATGTCAATGAGGAGCAGCTCTTTAGTACCGCGGGATCCTTTCCTACATCCATTTTGAGAGGCAGACATAATACAGTTATTGTCAATATGAGTGGTAATTTTGACTCTCAAAATGGATGTCAGGAGTTTATAGACCGTCGGTAAACATGTGATCGGTCTATAATTCTTGGGTTCCGCGGTACTACCAGATTTGTAGAGCAGGTGGGTAACTCCCGTTGTAAGGAACTGGGGTAGCGACCCAGACTCTAAGGACGATTGTAATTGGGACGCCAAGCGAGCGTGCGAGCTGCGTAGCCACTTTAGCCAAAAGTTGTGCAGCCCATCCGGCCCCGGAGACTTCCAATTGGGCAATGGACGGGCTGCATCGGCCACGTCTTGGGGGGTGATTGTTATTGGCTCCATTTCCGCTATTGGTTCGCACGCTTGCTCGATATCCCGCATCCAACCATCCTCGGTGTGAGCGATGGGCACCGACCAGATGCTGCGCCAGAAGGAACTCAAGGCATCATCATCCGGCAGGCGCACATCACCCCCACCAGGGTCAGGTCGCTCCCAAGCTCTATATACCCGCCTTTGGTCACTCTGGAAAATGCGATTCTGGGTATATCGCTCCACACGACGCTTATACCTCCTGATGCGGTTTGCCCATGCATAAACTTTCTGCTTCAGAAAGTCGATGCGCTCTGTGACACGGGACATATAGTCTCGAGGGCTGATATCAGTCCCCGAGAACGCCCGCCTCACAAAGCGCATCACTCTTGGGCGATTGTTGCCCTCCCTGAAGCAGATCAGTTTGCCAATGAGCACTCTAGCCCCGCCGATTCGACGCTCAATCCTGCTCTGCCAAGCCGGTACGGCAGGTTTCGGTCGTGTAGCTCGTTCATTTTCTGTGAATTTGACGTGAGCTACACGACATGCCGCAATCGCCGCGCAGTACAGGATTGAGTGGGTATCGGCGAGGTCTTCGCTGCCATCAAAGTAATTTGACAGCAGCGAATCTAGAGCACACATCAGCGCTCTGTTCTTTCCATGCATGGGCAAACGAGGTAAGCGTGGTCTTATTTCTGGCGGTGTGGTCCGAAACTCCAAAATCGCATCATCCAGAGCACTCCTCAGTTCCTCACTGCACTGGTTACTTACATTAATAGCCTCACCGTCACCCTCTCCATCCACATGAATGGGCCGCGGAGGCACAGCAATAGGCTGCATCTGCACCGCGGCCTGCACGGGGAACGTGACGGTTTGGCTATTCCGTGCTTCAGAGCGAAGGCGCTCAAGTACGGTGTCGTCCAACCTTCGATTTCGCTGAACGACACGCACCTGATCCGACAGTCGCTGGGCCGAAACGTTGATGGCTGGCTCAAGCACCTGAAACAAAAACAGCATCCTCTCTCGGTACGCGGTGAGGTTAATTCCCCCCTCCGTAGCCCCATAATATGCGCGCATGACGTTTTCGTTGATAGACTGGGTCCATCGCATGCGCGACACATTTCCACCGGCAGCGGGGACCCTGTTCGTGGCCGGTTGGCCTCGAGGTCCCAAGCAGGCTGGTGGCCGGGCTCCTCCCCGACGACGTACAGGTGGTGGCGACGACGGCGGAGAGTAATACTCGTCGCTGGAGCTCGACGCTACTGCAGCGGCCGGTGTCACAGCACTCACAGGGGGGCTGGACTCCGGCGGCTGCGAGGCGGAGCTAAGCGACGAGTCCGGGGATCTTGGGTGTGCAGTTTGTTTTCTGGCGCGAGCTCTTGTCAGCATGATGTTATATTTTGTCGCATTTCAGTAGTAAATATTCATGATTGTATGTCGCAATTTTTCATTTTCATGTTTTCTTGTCATTAGCTGTCAGTTTAGCCCAATTTTTCATAATGCTATTTATAGTGGTTTTTGCCATAAATTTCAGTATTCATACTATTTTTGTTAATTTTCGATTTTATACAGTAGTGAATCTGATGTTTTGTAAAATAATTTGGGGTAAAAACAAAAAAATAATGAATATAATTTACTCTGAAGCGAAAATTGCGTATTGACAAGATAGTGTTGCCAGTATTATTATTATTATTATTATTATTATTACATCTAGATGTAGCCATGACTACAATGGGAAGTGTGAAGCATATATTCTACAAAATAAGTAAGAAAACTGAGACAAAGCATCGCATCTTCTGTCTCATATGACGTGCCATGTTTTCGCTTCATGGCGAACTTTTTAATGTTAGCCAATTAGCCAACTCACTGTCACTAAATGTCGGTTTCACCGTATTATAGACTCCATTAGTTAAGTGTTTAGTGTGTATTGTTACTCTACGATAGGAGGATACTGTATTTTTAGTTTTATATTGCTATCTCAAGAGCGGCCACGCGGTGGCTCTATCTAGAGGTATACAGGGTGTAAACGAAATCATGTATTTCCTTCAAACCTCGGGATGTACTGCTGACATAGATTAACCATGCCCGGGGTAATTCTGGAAGCAATAAAAAAAATTACAAGAAGTAAACATGTGTTCTTAACGTGAGGCATTTTAGCGGCCCTAATTAATTGACCTTGTGGCGAGCGATACCCCGCAATTCGCTCGGGGCGCTAAAATGCCTCACGTTAAGAACACATGTTTACTTATTGTAATTTATTTTTATTGCATCCAAAAGTATCCCGTGCAGGGTTAATCTATGTCCAGGGCCGACGTAACCGGGCGTGCAATGCGTACACCACTCGCGGACGGCACTCCCAGGGGGCGGCAAAACGAGCGACTCATCTAATTGAGACCAATTTTTTTTTTTTAGGTTTTGTTTCACTCTAGATACTAAAGTAATCAAAAGAGTGGGGGGAGCGTCTAAAAAGCTCGCACGCGGGCGGCGAAACAGCCAGCGACGGGCCTGTCTATGTCAGCTCACGAGGTTTGAAAGAATTACATGATTTCATTTACGCCCTGTACAATCTAATATAAGTACATATAAATTCAGCCAGTGTCTCTCTATACTCTTATTATCTATTCTCACAGCATGAAAACTAATTTATCCTCTTCTCACACAAAAGATACACAGAGGGAACACATTCAAAGTCTCCAGACTTTCACAAGACATACAGAATAGCACGCAAAACTAACTTCGCAATGTTACCCCTAAACGATTGTGAAAACAAATTTAATAAACGCATTTTACTCTGAGTTGCGCCAAAATACAACAAAGAAAGTCTGACTTTGTTAAATCCTGTTTTAAAATGGCGTCATGCAAGTTATGAACGTATAGCGATTACCATTTTCTTCCCGAGCATTGATTAACATAACACCACGCCTTTATTCCCCGAAGGGTTATGCAGAGGGGTTTAGTAACTCTCATTTCACCGTTATGTTTAAGTCCCATGTAATAGGGGGCGAGCCTATTGCCATTAACCGGGCACAAATCCAAACTCCAGGCTGCTAATGAAGAATTCCACACGGAAAACCCAATAACACTTTGCCCGACCTTGGAATCGAAACCAGGACCTCACTATCCGCAGTCGCGCTTGCCACCACTAGACCAACGAGACAGTTTAACGAGCATTGATTATCTAATAAGCGAAGGCCCGAAAGCTAGACGCACGGCAGTGTGTCAAGCCAAGTTCGCAACAGTAAAAAGTAGCTCACCGGCCGATTGTTATAATAAACGAACCATTTCGAGCTACTTTCGACCCCCCATAACTCAAAATCTATTTGACTTACACTTCCAATTTTGAGTGTCTAATTAGCATCATGAGCTAGAGCTAAGATCATGTAGACATTTAACTTAGGATATCAAAATTAAATCAATGTTCTAAGGCTTTGAATTTATTTACTCAATAAATCAAAAAACTGACCTACTCAAAAATGTATAAGTACCTAGAAACTCATTTAACGATAACAAAGACATTATGTAATTTGATAAATAAATGTCACGTATCACCAACCAAAGAAATAAAGTAGACCCACTCTAGAATACGCCAAAGGAAGTGCACGTGCGCATAAGCGACGAACACAACCGTAAGCTCTGTGGGTCACGCAATGGAACGACGTGCGATGATTTGGCATTGCGCTACAAGAGTGGGACAATGATACGGTAATTTCTACATATACTCCTACTTGTAATCCTCGAAGAGGTAAGCAGAGATGTCCTCCTATTACAGGAGTCCGCACACCCTAGTTTTCCTGTTATTAAATCCCACGTTATAGGTGGCGAGACTATCACCATATTCCGAGCATAATATGGTGCCAGATTCGTCGGGTCTCACCACTTGCTAGCCCAACGACGGAAGTCCCCCCCACCGAGAATAATCTCTACTATACAGGGTCTAAACGAAATCATGTAATTCCTTTATACCTCGTGATGTACTGCTGTCATAGATTAACCCTGCATGGGAGACATTTGGAATCAATAAAAAAAAATGACAAGAAGTAAACATGTGTTCTTAGCGTGAGGCATTTTAACGCCCCGAGTGAAATGCGCGGCTATCGCTAGCCGCGCCTACATTTATCTCAGGGCGCTAAAATGCCTCACGCTAAGAACCCATGATGACGTCTTTTTTTTATTATTGAATAAATATTATCCCCTGCAGGGTTAATCTATGTTAGCAGTACATCACGAGGTTTGAAGGAATTACATGATTTCGTTTACACTCTGTATTAGTAATTATGGTGCTGGTTTTCTCGTATTACGTGAAAGCGGTACTTCTGAACCTTTCTTGCATGCCTGTTGTCATTAATAAGAACAAACATATGATATGTACAATCTTAATAGTAAGCCACAGACATTGTTCGCTGCGGTAAACATTATAATATCAAATTATATTGTGTTACATTTTCTTGCAATAAGGTGTTTTTAGTGGTTTTGTTAAATCTTAGATTTAAAGTTTTTGATCGTCTGTTGGTTGCTGTTCAGTTCAAACCAGGTGAGTTTAGAATGAGAAAAATTAGTTTGTAATATTCTATTCTAATGTGGGTCATTTTATTGCTCGTGGCTAATTAACAACCGCTTGCCACGGTCTCGTGGATGGGTAACCGTTCGTGATACATCGGGACCCCTCCGTGCCTCAGAGAGCAAATTAAACCGTCTGTCCCGGCTGTCATAAGAATACCTATGACAGTAGTTACAGAAGCCCGAAAATCTGATAACTGGTTTAACTTTAGAATATCGGCATTGCCTAATAACTGGGTTGCGGAGGTCTGATGGCAGTCGCTCCTTGTAAAATACTGGCATTCAGCCGCATCTGATTAAACTGGAAGCTGACCCCAACATAGTTGGGAAAAGGCTAGGCGGGAGAGGATCCATACATACATACATAAACTAACGCCTTTTTCCCATGGTAAGCAGAAACTATAGAACGCCACATGCTATGATGCTTACATACTCCTTTCACTTCGTCCACGTTCATACATCTTGCTATATGTACACACACGCCGGTTGAGAGTACTACGCACCTGCCCTTTGTGAAGAACATTAAACTAATAATATTACAAAGAGGAAAGATTTGGTTATTTGCATTGAATAGGCTCTGAAACTACTGGACCGATTTGAAAAATTCTTTCACCATTATAA
Organism: Amphipyra berbera; assembly: GCA_910594945.2. Classification (NCBI taxonomy): domain Eukaryota; kingdom Metazoa; phylum Arthropoda; class Insecta; order Lepidoptera; family Noctuidae; genus Amphipyra; species Amphipyra berbera. Next base: position 18,076,952 of record OU343125.1, on the reverse strand, counting down.
TCCTACATTATCCCTGATGAACATAGGCGATAGAATATTTATGAAAAAAAACTTTTTACGCGGGCGGAGCCGCGAGGGCACAGCTAGTCACCAATAACATCGATAATCCGTTAGAGCAAATAATTCTATACAATACTATATTATTAATACTACTATAATAATGGTTTTTGCAAATGTAGTTGCACGTACTTACCAATAATAATATGATATGTATTGCTGCAGTCACTAATGTAACTATCTCTATCTATTCTCACATTAATGTGTGTGACGTGTAACACTGGATTTTATCTAGCACCTAGGTAACTAGCTAGATAGCTATCTAGTATACCTAGCTGACACCGAGAATGTTCTGCCTAGCCTCTCCCCAAATATGTTAGGGACAGCTTCCAGTCTAACTAGATGCGGCTGAATACCAGTATTTTAAACGGAGCGACTGGCATCAGACCTCTGCGACCCAGTTATAGGCCAATGCCGATATTCTATGGTTAGATCGGTTGTCAGACTTTCGGGCTTCTGACTTCCCGTAACGACTGTCATAGGTATTCGTATGACACCCGACTGTTTAACGTGCTCTCCGAGGCACCGACAAAATGGTCGTAAATTCATGCTCATGCAAAAATTGATTAAAATCGCTATCCGCCTATAACTTAAACAAAAAATCTCTTAGAACTTAGTAGAAAGATTTAAAGTATTCATTATACGGGCTGCCGGAAGCTGATAGTTGTTCCACGACCAGCTCGCTGGGTGACTATACATTTGAACTGTAGTATATGGAAGTAGTATGAAAAATAATATTTATTTTAATTTAACAAGAGACAGTCATAGTTATGGTGGCCAACTTTGTATAAACCGCCACTTTTGCTCTTGGGGTAAGACGAGAATATTTATAATTCGAGTAGACTATGTACAACAGCATTCGGCTGCCTTTAAGAGGTGTACACGCACCTGTTCGCTCCGCATGCACCGCAGTCGCCGCATTTGAATTCTTTGTATGAAATTCTATGCAACTTCACACACTCATTCGAGCCGCGTTCGCCGCAGTACCGTCAACAAATGCGATGACTGCGGCGACTGCGGCGCGTACAGCGCAGACAGGTGCGCGTCCACCATTATAGGAACCAGAACTTTTGCATTTAAAGGCCATATTTATATTGTTTTTTATTTTATATAGTTGATATTTTTTACGTATGAAAACACCCGAGTGGAACACATGACTGGACCGAAAATGTAATAAGAGTGTGAACGCACAGTGAAATGGACACTCTCTCGCGTAACCGTAAAGCTCAAATTTTAATACACATAGTAAATTTTACTAGATATTGACGCATTAGTTAGGGAATGAGGTACAACACGCAAAACTTAACTTGAGACCTGAGCAAAACGCGCGCTCCCCTCCCGACCCCCGCGCTGCTTACCGCTCTCGCCATCGACACATCTACCGCGCGTTTACGTCATCCGAGCGAAGTCTCAAGCTAACTCTGCTTACAATCTTCTGCCTGGCGTTATTAATACTGCCTCGTCAACACCGGTCACATTAATGTTGGTTCATTTAAAGTACAATAAGTACTCTTGGAGTAGAGCCGTACCAGAAAGTTATCATTTACATATATTTGGATTAAGATAAGAGATAAGGTACAATCTTGGTACAATGAACACAGGCTTAAAGTCCAAAGAAACTGAAAAACACAAAGTCATCAGCTTGCAAAACAACTTATTTGTTTTAATTTGGTGGTAAGGCACGAGGGATAGGAGAACAGCTCATGCCATGGTGAAAAGATTACCAGTCAGCATGGTTGGTAGTGGGGCTGACTGCCCAGGGTGCACCGGACGTACTTAAGTATCGTCACTCGTGGAGGCCCTGCCCTTATCCCACACTAGGTGGGGTCGGCACAACATGTATTTATGAAATCCATGTTGTTAGAGGTATTGGCTTATTGTTTTATGACCAGCCTGCCTGACATCAACCCTCCTTGGGAATACTCGTTGCGCCGTCGCGCGGGTGACCCAATGTGCTTGCTGATATTATGCAATGGGTCCCAAAATGATATGCTTGTCAATCTTATTGCCGACAACTAAGCAGACTATGTTCTTCTTGGTGGAGTATACTTGAAGTTGCTCGATCGTGGAGGCTCTTCATGAGTCTTCCTCCTCTTAGCCTTTTCCCAATTATCTTGGGGTCAGCTTCCAGTCTAACCAGATGCGGCTGAATACCAGTATTTTACACGGAGCGACTGCCATCAGACCTCCGCAACCCAGTAACTGGGCAATGCCGATATCCTAAGGTTAAACCGTTTGTCAGACTTTCGGGCTTCTGACTACCCGTAACGACTGTCATAGGTATTCGTATGACACCCGGGACCGACGGCTTAACGTGCTCTCCGAGGCTCTTCATGAGTGCTAAATAAAAAACCGACATGGGTTGAACGCTAAAAAATAATCCTTTAACCACCCTAAGTGGCCTTTGGAGGTTGATACCTGATCTTCAGGCGTGGCCTGACATAGGCACTTTTATTGGAATTACCACATAATTACCTACATTAATAGACGTAAGCACTCAACAAACTTATGATTATTTATCGTAAACACTTATGCCGCATTGTTTTTGTGAATGAGGTAATATATTATAGATAAGAAGATATTATTTAGCACATTTTAGTACACATCCTGGTAGGAAATGCAGAGTCATCCCGATCACGATTGTGCACATGGGCGTATTCAGGGTGGGGCCACCCTGGCACAGGAAAGAATAGGTAAATGGTCTAGATTCAGTCAACTCGCCACCCATGTCCACAGAACAATTACCTAAAATAGGCAGACCAATGCCCGACTCCGTCTATACTTATTTGGAACTCAAAAATAAGATTATGGGGCAAAATTACAACTAGTCAAACTGTTTACCTACTAGTTTAACTGTTAGTTTGTTTATGTAGTTAAAACTGTACGGTCAGTTAGTTAAAACTGTAACTTGTAAAAATAAAATAAAATTGTAGTAATACAATTAGAGGGGATCGGCACTGTTACTCCTTAACAGGCTATTTCATAGCCTAGCAAGGAGGGCAGCACGTCACCCACTTGATTATCAGAGATTTAATTCTACGAATAGGATCGCGCTTGCTACAACTTCAGACGATAGCTGTCAAATTGGTACCTACTGCCAGCAAAAAAATACTATGATAAAAAAAATGTTATATTTTTTTATTCATAGATTTCATTATTATTTACATTCATTTTATAAAATGTTATTTATTGAATTCCATAAATAGATAATTTTGGATAATTTAATAATATTTGAAAACAGTATTCATTAAAGAAATGAACCAATATATGTATTTAACTTCACGAAATGCTACTGGTCACCCTAATATGTCGCCATAATAATAATATAATTACTGTGTAATTAATTTGGCGTAAAATTAATAAGAAATACCAAAAAAGTGAACAAAAATAATTAAACTGAATATAATTTCTTTATTTACTTTTTTGCACACCTTACACTTTGGTAATGAAGTTCACGAGTATTGCGGAACAAAATGGCGTCTTGACAGTGCTATTCTTATTTGGCACGCATAGTACTACAATCTGTTATAAATAAATAAAGATTATTATTATTTATTTATTTATAAAATTGTCCCATAATCCCATTCTGCACTGCCAGATTATTGAAAAGACAAATATTTACTGTCTGACTGATTTTGCCCCATCCTGGACGAAATCCTGGCTACGCCCATGATTGTGCACGTAAATTCTGGTAAGGTGTGTTATAATATTAGGAACGCGTCGAAGTAGTGTTCATTCATACTCCGTTCATTAATAACTGCTTCGTTGATTTAGTGGTGGCAAGCGCGACTGATGATTGCGACGTTCTTTTTTTTCGTTTTTTTTATCGTTAGAAAATCCTCATGGTTGTCCCTCGCCCGGGGAAGGCGAGGGGGTCTGCCGGACTCTTACCAGCTAAAAACCAACGATGTCCCTCCTTCTAACCTAAGGCCGGGGTCACGGGATTCGCTATTGCATGCACCGCAACCCTGGCAGAAACGTCCTGAGTTCGATGCCCAGGTCGGGCAACGTGTTATTGGGTTTTTCTTCCGGATTGGATTTGTGCCCGTTTGATGGCAATGGGCTCGCCCTTTATTACATGGGACTTAAACATAGCGGCGAAATGTGGGTGTTGCTATACATCTCTGCCTAACCCTTCGAGGAATAATTATGATACGTTCATAAATTATTTTTTTATCGTTATGAAATCCCTGAGTGGTCTTTCACAACACCCATATAATGGGAGGGGTCGCCTTTTTTTTGCTGGGAACCTCACGGAATATACTAGGAACTTTTCTCTCCTCTCCAGGTGTCATACCAATATCTGTGACAGTCGTTACGGGTAGTCAAAAGCCCAAAAGTCTGATAACCGGTCTAACCTTAGGATATCGGCATTGCCCAGTAATTGGGTTGTAGAGGTCTGATGACAGTCGCTCCGTGTAAAATACTGGTATTTGGGAAGTTGATAAATGGCTAGGCAGAACAACAACCTATCGGAAGTCAATAGATACTTAAGACTTTTCCTGTTTTTCTTAAATCCAAGATTTTTTATTTCAAATACGTTCAAATACGTCATGATTTTCGTTGCACGGTTCCAAAAAGCTGATCCTATGGAGTAGAGCCGGGAAGAAACTCCTTTTTAAATAATATATGGTACAATCTAGTATTTACACAATGTTGAAATAAAAGTTATATGAGAACAATGTAGGTTGCTGTGTGAAATATATGTGTGTATATTCTCGAGTGAATATCCTCATGAATATCCTCCGTATGGGGAACGCAGAGGGTTATGTTGGACTCCTACCGGGCAACACCACCTGGAAAGAACTCTGACTTCGGGATTTCCGCTGCAAATCCATAAAATCGTTAATTTCTATCCATAAAAGCAAGCGGAAGGACATCCATCGATGATATTGGTGATGTTCTTCACAATAGACACGTGCGTACCGGCGTACGGTATGACAAGATGTATGAATGTGGATGAAGCGAAAGGAGTATATAAAGATTGTAGCATGTGGCGTTTTATAGTTTCGGCCTAAAAAGGCGTGAGGTTATGTATATATGTAAAAGCAAGGTATATCTGATATTTCCGGGGTTACGGTGAATGTCAGCCATAGGTAGGAACACCGTGGTGGTTTTTGTCGGTATGAGACCGACCAAACCCTTCGCTTTTCCCAGGGTGGACGGCACCCATGAGAATTTTCCCACGTTAAAAATAAGGTATATCTGATGTGATGCCATGAACGGTAGGTCTTCGGAGCCTACTCAGTAGCAGAGAAACCCTTGTACATAGTTAGGTTTGGGTAATCTGAATAATATAATTACCAACTCGTTTTTATACAATCGTTGATCAGCCATACAAAGGCATATAAGGCCCATCTCAAATTAATTCCAAGAACTGACCTGTATTTGGGTGGCGACACTTTAAAAGGAACAATAAAGGTGCAGATAAGGTCAAGGACCATAATGTGATATCTTCGGTAGACATCTAGTATATTTATATCGACTAATTCTTCGATCAAAGCTGAAAACCGGTTACGGATCACGTACCGGTTAGGTAGGCTCGCACCGGTTTCAAAATCAAATCTCTTAAGACCTGTCTTCGTTATTATCTTTTATAACTAGTGAATTTTTAAATCGCTTTCCATTAGCAGAAATGGAGATTCATAGACTATATCCAGCTTGGAGTGTAAATGTGGTGCTGTTCCACAAACGATGGGACACCTGACATCATGCTCTGCATGCCCTGATACCTGCATATTACAGGAACTATAGGACACTACTGATAACGCTAAACTCGTAGCTAAGTTCTGGGCCGACTCAATTTAGATTGCCATCGACACGCTAAGAGGAAGAAGCACAGATAATATAATACTATAATATATCCGGTCATCAGCAAGTGTTATCGTCGACGGGACGATTTAGGCGAGTGTCGTTACGTCGTTAGTGTGGTGTGTCGAAGTACCGACGATAATATTCTTAAAAATCAAGGTCAACTGAGGGTAGATGAAAATACCCTTGCTTCACGAAGATGACAACTGCTCCACCACTTCAGTCTACCCGTGACCACGGCCGGTGCAATTCGGTCGAAACGTCGGGATAAATAAGGTATTTTTCTGCCTTATAAAATTTTCTACGCTGTTAGACCCGAATTAGTATTTTTATAATATATAGGTAATATTATACTAGTACCATTAGGCTTAACCATCTTGTCGGCTACAGACTACGGAACCTTCCACAGTGCGTGGTCCGACACACACTCTACCGGTTTTTTCTACAAATTGCACTTGCTAAACGAGTTTTTGTTAAATGCGTGACAGTCTGTGTCCCTCCTTATTTGTTTAGTTCAGCTCAGTGCGTTAATAGGTTTCTCAATCAGTGGGTTCTATTATAAATATTATTTCGTTGAACTCTTCATTTACGACACACGTGTGACAGTAAGTTTATTTTTTTTGGACTACAGAATTAAATTGCCAGGCGCCTTTTTTAACCGACTTCCAAAAAAGGAGGAGGTTCTCAATTCGACTGTATGTTTTCTTTTTGTATGTTTGTTCCGCGATATCTTTGCTAATTGTGAACCGATTTTAATGATTCTTTTTTTGTTTGAAAGAGTATTATTGCAAATATTTAAATTTGGTGAAGATCTGATGAAGAACTTCGGAGATGGCGACTTCACTAGACTGACATGTAAAATTCGAATATCTTACACCCGGTTCCTATGGTTAAAAACGAGTTGTTTTGCTTACCTACCGATGGTAGCATTTTATTGTTAAACCAGGCATAAGAATGAACTAATAGGTAAGCTAGTTTTTTTAGCTACTAGCGTATGGGCAGCGTTCTGTGCAAAGTTATGCGGTATTTGCTTCATTATTGGTAGCGATTTGAGAGTCTTATTTTAACCAATAACGCTCGATAAATTAGGAATCCATTAGCTCTATATTATTGTGATAGGATAGGGTGCATTAAGTGACAATGCTTATGTACCTACCACCGGCGCTCCCTGGACGACTGGCTAATCTTTCCACCCAATACGGCATGAGCTATTCTTAAGCGTTAAACTGTGCTTGCCGCGGTCAGTCCGTGGATGGGTGACCGTTCGTTACACATCGAGACCCCTCCGTGCCTCGGAGTGCACGTTTAACTGTCGATCCCGGGTGTCATACGAATACCTATGACAGTCGTTACAGGTAGTCAGAAGCCCGAAAATCTGACAACCGATCTAACCATAGGATATCGGCATTGCCCAGTAACTGGGTTGCGGAGGTCTGATGGCAGTCGCTCCGTGTAAAATACTGGTATTCAGCCGCATCTGATTGGACTGGAAGCTGATCCTAACATAATTGGGAAAAGGTTAGGCAGAACGAAAAAAATCAGGATGGCCAACAGTCGCTATTCCTTCAAAATTTAATTACGTGAACATCTCCACAAGAAATTGGCAGAATCATCTCAGCACTGATTTATTCTTTACTATATTTTTGTAGGTATTATATAATTTATTTATTTATTTTTACAGAAAGCTTACAGACTAATAACACAATTAAAAATCATTCGTAGGTAGGAAAATTTGCTAATTACAAGCTTCCACATATCTAGTCACAGGTACTTTGCGTTGATTATGTTCGCTAACAGCGACTTGCAAACCAAGAGAAAAAACAAGATAAAAAAAGGTTAAATTGGTTATAAATGTAATAAAAATTAATTAGTCGAGTCGTGCAACGTCAAAACAGTAGAATAATATATGAGCAACCACATAATGTAACATTACATTAGATATCGAAGTTGAACTATTTAGTAATTATTCATGACTGCTTCCAAAATATTCCTTGTTTAAGATCTTTCTAATACTGTGTGCATTGGTGCAAAATAGATCGATCTCTAGGTGCGATGGTAAACTATTGAAGGCTTTTACACTACGAATGAAGAATGCGTTGCGCCTGTAATTAGTCGATGCGCATGGTGCCTGCAGCAGAGGTCGTCTGCGTAGGTTATTTTGGTTAGTGCGAAGAAGTATTTTGCTGAGTAGTTCCGGACAATCAATCGAGCCATTTGCAATGTCTACCAAAAAACATATGTCACCAATATTACGTCTCATGTTTAACGGTAAGAAATGGTAACGCTTACAACGGTGTTCATAGTCTACTGAGAACTGCTTTGTCTTAAAATCCAAGTAACGCAAAAACTATGTATATATGTATGTAGGTATTGATTATTTATTAATATATATTTATGTATGTTATGTTTATTTAATATATTCGTATAATTTATAAGTGTAAATATTATTTTTCAAAATGTTTCACAGTAATCTTTGTTTATTTTTAATATAGTATTGCCTCACATACACAACTCTACTTAGTGCACCTACCATGTTTTTTTTGTCTGCACCACCCTAAGGTCGACTGGTAGAAAATGCCTAAGGCATTAAGTCCGCCTTTGTACAAATTTTGTGCGAAAGTATAAATAAACGAACGGTTGCTATTCTCATAATGATTAGTTACGGTTTACTCACGTGCATTTTCGGGATTGCCCGACTAGTTTCGGACCCAAACGGAGCTCTTAATCATGAGCTGATCACGCGGCGAGGTCGCGAGTCGAACAAGTCGAGTCCGCGTGATCAGCTCATGATTAAGGGCTCCGTTTGGATCTGAAACTAGTCGGGCAATCCCGAAAATGCACGTGAGTAAACCGTAACTAATCATAAACATGAATGTGTCTCACGAAAGTTATAATACTCTCATATATTTCGGGCCGACACGACCTACGACGAAATTCTGACAGTCCATCAAAGTGAAACAGACTTCTGAAGCGCCTAATATGTAATAACATCTCCTCCAAACAGAACATAGGCTTAACGTATCACACGTAATTATTAGGCACCTTAATGAGAAGGCAATAATCAGTCAAAGGCCAACCGTTTAGCAATTAAATGTAGGCGCTGATTAGAACTAGATTCGTGTGCACCCAGTCCGCATCACGCCTCCACTTTGCTCGTTAGCTGCTGAAACACTTCAAAGCAATCTCACCTTTGTGGCTCAATCACTTTGATCTACGCAGATCGATTTAATTTTAGCTTTCTTGTAATTAAAATGGAGTAACTGAAGTATTTCATTTAGATTTGAACACTGTTAGACAGAATTATTTGGAAAAGATAAAGTTTTGTAAACAATCTTTAATAATGAAAGGATCAATTACTTGTTATTAACGTGAACCCTAGATTAAGAGGCTGGACATCCACCAGAGCTGTGCGAGGAAAATGTGTAGCGAGGATGTGAAACGGTTTGACTCTTTCCACCAGAGCTGTTCGAGGAATGTGTAATGTGTTAATGTGTACAAATGACCGCTGCGAGTATAGGTAGCGGACTCTCGGTACACATTCCTCGTAACACATTCCTCGCAACACATTCCTCGCTCGCATTTGTCGCTTGTTTTGTATGAACAAAAACCTCGCTCCGCTAAGCCCATATCCACCAGGGCTACGCAGAGCGAAGCTAGGTAAATGAAGTGATTCTATTGGTGTTTACAAAACACATTCCTCGCTACGCAGCTTAGCACAGCTCTGGTGGATGCTCAGCCTTAGAATTGTTTTTAATTCTAAATCTTTACATAGTATAAAACAAAGTCGCTCCCGCTGTCTGTACGCTTAGATCTTTTAAACTGCGCAACGGATTTTAATGCAGTTTTCAGCAATAGATAGACTGCTTCAAGAGGAATGTTTATATGCCCCACATTAACATCTACATTGCACCCATGCGAAGCCGGGGCGGGTCGCTAATATTTTATAAACTGTATCATGTCGCCTCTCTACATTCTACTCTTCCTAGCTTTGTCCCAACTATATTGGGGTCAGTTTGCAGTCTAAGCAGATGCGGCTAAATACCAGTATTTTACACGGAGTGACTGTCATCAGACCTCCGCAACCCAATTACTGGGCAATGTCGATATCCTAAGGTTAAACCAGTTGTTAGACTTTTGGGCTTCTGACTCCCGGTAACGACTGTCATAGGTAATCTTATGACACCCGGGACCGACTGTTTAACGTGGTCTCCGAGGCGCGGAGGGGTCTTGGTGTGTAACGAACGGTCACCCACCGACAGACTGATCACGGCAAGCACCGCACGCCCCTCGCCTTTCTACGTGTGTGGTTAATTTATAATGGTTTACCAAAAATTATTTACTCATGTGCTATAATTATTAGATGGGGTCCATTAAATGACCCTTCACGAGTGACGATATTTAAGTAGGTACGTCCGGCGCTCCCTACGCAGTCAGCCCCGCTACCAACCTTGCTGACTGGGTGATCTTTTCACCACGGCCTAAGCTAATCGAGAGAAAAAGAAGAATATTCAGAGTGTAAACGAAATCATGTAATTCCTTCAAACCTCGTGATGTACTGCTGACATAGATTAACCCTGCACGGGAAACATATGGAATCAATAAAAAAAATTACAAGAAGTAAACATGTGTGTTCTTAACGTGAGGCATTTTAACGCCCCGAGTTAAATGACCGCGCAGCGGGCGATAGTCGCGCAATTCGCTCGGGACGCTAAAATTGCTTCTGGTATTTTGTTTTTATGGGTTATAAAGTATCTCGTGCAGGATTAATCTATGTCAGCAGTACATCACGAGGTTTGAAGGAATTACATGATTTCGTTTACACCCTGTATACCAAATTTTTTAAATATATTTTGACTTACATATTTAACCCGCATAAACAATTGTCTGGCTGCTGTAATAGAGAACATTCTTAATACAAAGGCAAATTACTATAAAGAATCCTAGACACTTGATTGGCTAACGCAGCCTAGTTACATTCAGATAAATAATTTAAGGGTTTTTTTTAAGATACTCTTTGATATATCGAGTACCTTCTTTCGAGTAATATTTTTTCATAAACCTTTGTATGACTTTACATGGTTCAAGTGAGATAAAAACAATAGGTATATTTTTAAAAACCTATTTATTCTGTCCGCCATTGTACCAATGTTCATAAAGCCTACGGCGGAATGATGCGTTATTCATTAACATTGTTCCGATGGATGACGTCACGGGTGAGCTCCTCGACTGTCTGTCTGTCAGTCGCGATTCATAAGTAATGAAACGGGGAATTAATATTCACCTCTTATTAAAGCTGCTGAATTAATCTTAAAACGATGGTTTCTCTGTTTACAGAAACCGTATTTCGTTCCTACCAGAGAAAGTAAGTTTGTCAGTCTAATTTGAATTGTAGATATAACACGGATTTGATTGATTGACTATAATTCTTCTAATGATCATATCTTTTTTTTTGAGATAGATTTTTTGATTTCCATTAAAAAAGTTACTATCGGCAATAAGATCTGTCAATTACCAATAGTTTCAACTTTGGGCGACATCTTTAAACTTTTGGCCAATTAGAGACATTGTCGAACATAGTCTGCTCAGTTGTCGGCAATAAGATTGACAAGCATAATATATCATTTTGGGACCCAGTGCATAATATCAGCAAGCACATTGGGTCCCCCGCGCGACGGCGCAACGTGTATTCCCAAGGAGGGTTGATGTCAGGCAGGCGGCCGGTCATAAAACAATAAGCCAAAACCTCTAACAACATGGATTTATGAAATACATGTAGTGCCGACCTAGTGTGGGATAAGGGCAGGAAGAAGAAGAAGAGTTGCATTGTTCTTTCACAGCCAATCTGCGGAACTGATTTTGATATCATCACACAGCGGATCCGTTTTAACCGATCCATTTTCAACGGATCCGTCGGTACTGGATGTGTTGTTCACATCTGTTCCGACGGATCAGTTAAACAAATAGCAGCTGCGTCGCATCTGGCGGGCAGGGTACGATAAAAATAACGGATCGTGTGTGAAAGCCACACTTCTCCATACACGTTGATGTATCAGTTTTTGATGACAAAACGGAATGTGTAAAAATTTCGGACCAGTATGTTTTAGTGGATTCGGAATACTGTCGTGTATGTGTACTCGATTAAACAACTACAGGCACCATCACCAAAATAAAAACGGATCCGTTAAAACGGGTCCTGTAAACAGTTTCTGTGTGAACTAGCTGTAGCTTAAAACCTAGAAAATTAATTAAGGTGTGGCGGCACCTATCGCGCCACATGCAAACTATCCTGCATCGCGGTATCAAAGTTAGACACGCAGATAGTATATATACAAGTTCTTAACATCAACCGTTGGGCAGTGGCCCGCCAGGCATAAGACCCGCCTGGTAGGAGGATCCTTCCTTTTCGTAGGAGGAACACCATACCTCGTTCCTCCACAAAGGTATTTTCATTCCAGGAAAATTTTACGCGTTTCCTGCGGCCCGATTACGGCATTACAACTAGTACTTACTTATTTCCATTACTCTAGGCACTTAACTTGTCTAAGCAATACGATAAAGTTTAAAATATCGGGTGTAAAAATACCCTTAGCGAAGCTGAGAACCACGTATTCTTCCCATCATTACGAAGATTTTTTGATATTGGGCTATATCTGGGAACCGACTGGTAACGAAGATATTGAAGGTCAAAATCACCATATGTTTGAACGTTTTTCTCGAAAACTACTAAACATTCTTATATACAAACATTTTCGAAATGTAGGCACAATCTGCTGCGCGCGCGTTTACATTGCGCGCTAGAATTAAAAGCTTCTTTTAATTTTTTAATACCAAAAAATAAAAGTCGTTTCCCAGCAATTATTTTTGCTTTATGTTACTTAGTTTGATGTATGCGTAGACTTCGGCTTTGTTAAGGGTATTTTTACACCCAGTATAAGTTTTATTTCTAATTAAGTATTAATCAATCTTCTTCTCTCGTGTTGGCACAAGCTATACGAGAACACCCCATGCCGTAGTGAGAAGATTAGCAAGTCAGCAAGTAAGCTATAGTTAGCTAAGTAGTATTAGTCAGTCGCTAAGTTTGGTAGCGGGGCCAACTGCACAAGGTGGGCCGGACGTCACTCGTGGGGGCTCTTATAACGCACCTCATTTTTTATTTATCACTGATGTACTTTATCAAAATAAAATATTTTTCAGGTAAACAAAATGGCCGCCCAAGAATTTCCTTATGAATTTAAAAATGTTACTGCAGAAGAAGACAAAATCTTAAAGAAGTATTATAAAGGTAAGATGCAAAACACGTTACAATATTATCTTATCGATATTCTTCTTTTTTAATAACGGGCACTAAGGAACTAGGCAACTTAAGGGGGTACGTTTTGGCTCTACACAATTAAATTAATTATCACTATTTTATGAATTATAATCTTCTTCTTTTTTGTGGTTAGTGACTAACATGGTGTCAGAGTTTATGCCGCCCATAGTCCTCTGACTTGACTTCACATGCCGTCGAGAAATTTCTCTCAGGCATGCCGGTTTTCTCACGATGTTTTCCTTCGCCGTTTTTAAGCAAGTGATAATTATACAATACGCACATGAATCCGAAAAGTCAGAGGTGCATGCCTTGGGTTTGGACTCGAGACCTATGACTTGGCAGTTCGACGGTCACACCACTAGGCTAACACTGCTTACAAGTTACAAGTGTGTATACGCTATAAATGTATGTGATGAGCCATGAGCCTTACCTTACGTTTCCGTAGGCAAAGCCGCTGGGTCATCTAGTAATAACAATTATTATTGGCCAATGTATTATTATGTGTGGAAACTATACGGAACACATGAATTTAGTATGCAGGGGGTTTCGGGGGCGATAAATCGATCTAGCTAAGTTTCATTTTTAGAAAACGTCGTTTTATCCGTGTTTTCAGGCAATGAAAAACTGCTACAATATCATTAGAATACGAAGGTAAATTTCGACATCATCTACAATGTTATAATAGCTCGGATGGGAAATCGGGCGGTCCCGAAACCAGAAGAGCCCGGTGCGAGCCCAGATTCCCTATTTTTTTCAAGTTCCTTCTTTTTCGTTTTCCCTTTTTTTTTCATTCTAAAATACACGATTTAGCAAAATAATAAAAATCGGGCTACCCTCGGTCATCCAGGTACTAATGATAATACTTACTTATCTCTGGCATTAAAAGAGCCTCCACAGGTGACGATACTCCAGGGTACGTCCAGCGACCCTGGGCAGTGAACCTCGCTACCAACCTTATATCTCGTACCGACACGAGACAGAGATCTCATCAATGTCTCACCCTGCAGATTACGTGAGGCCGTTCATCCGAACGGGCCCGACAGGGTTCATGTCGACTGCGGGCTACGGCGACCATGCTGCTGAGATATACAACCTGGAGGTCAGAACTGATGACATCTGGATCGCCACTTTCGCTAGATCAGGTAAATACAATGTAAAGCTTGTACTGTACAAACAAGTGCAATTGCCTCGTTAGTCTAGTGATGGCAAACGCGACTGCTGATCGTGAGATCCTGGGTTCGATTCCCAGGTCGGGCAAACTGTTATTGGGTTTTTCCGTGTGGAATTCTCAACATCCAGACCCGCAACAACTATCTGTAGGCCATACAAATATTTGTTCCGTGCGGGAATCGAACCCACGACCCGTAGCGCAGAAGGCAGTCGCTCAGCCACTGCGCCAAACGTGTCGTCGAACAACATCAACTGTATGCATTTTAAAACTGTAACTGAACTATGCTGCCTACGCGGCTTGCGTCTTTGTACACACCTTTTTTTTTATCCTTGGAAAATCCTCATTAATGTCCCTCGCCCGGGGAAGGCGAGGGGGTCTGCCGGACTCTTACCGGCTAAAAACCAACGGTGTTCCTTCTACTGACCGTTTGGCCGGGGTCGCGGGATTCGGAAAAGCATGCACCGCAACCCCGGCAGGTATACACCTAGGCTAAGGATCAAATCTCTACAAACACAGTGTCTTAAATTAAATCTTGCTCTCTATTACATGAGACTGAATGCGTTCATCGACGACATTTTGGTCATACAACAGTGCAACCTTGTCGACCTCCTTAGGGAATACTGACGTAATGTGTATTTGTGTTGCAGGAACAACTTGGTTGCAAGAACTCGTGTGGCTGGTGAAAAACAACCTAGACTTTGTCACAGCGAGAAACGTGTCGGTTACTGAGAGATATGCTTATATTGAGTAAGTTCCTTAAGATTTGACTTAACTGCCACGTTCGCCAGCCTATTGGACGAGCCTATTGCCATCAACCATGTACAAATCCAAGCTCTGGGCTGCTACTGAGGAATTCTACACGGAGAAACTAAATAACACTGCCCAACCTGGGGATTGAACCCAGATCCTTACGATCAGGGGTCGCGCTTGCCACCACTAGACCAACGAGGCAGTCAAATATAGTATATGTGCATTAAAATTAGGCATAAACATGCTCCGGTGCATCTGGACAATCAGTCCCGCTCCCAACTGTGCAGACTGGCTAATCTATGTACCACGGCAAAAACTATTCTAATTTACGTCGTATCGACACGAGAGAAGAACGTAAGGTATAAATATTCCTAGTTTCATACTCAATGTTTGTTTGAACGCCAAGCTCCAGGTTTGCTGGTGGGGGTCTTGACTGACCAATTAAAATCACTAGACTTCAATATAAGGACTATATTTCGATAGATAGGTAGCTGATTATAATGAGAAGACAGCAGATGCGTATGCGCATGCTAAGGTAACGGCGGAGTGAGTGTCCGAGCTGCAGCCGGTCGGCGGCTGAGCCTAAGGTGGGGGCTGGCGTAGAAGGCTCTGGAAACCCGTAGAAAGAACAGAAGCGACCCGCTGGCACGGCCCGATGTGACGCCAGGAACAATGTTCTAAACTGTTCTAAGACGTTTAACTACACTCACGAACAATGAATCCGGGTCACCAACATAAACCGTTCTCGATTGAACACTTGGTGTATAGTATGCTTACGCCGGGAGCAGCAAACACGGCGTTACCGTGCTTCGAGTGACAGATCTCGGCGATAAGCGTAAGTCCAGGAATGTGTGAATTCCAGCTTGGAGTGTAAATGTGGCGCTGTTCCACAAACGATGGGACACCTGACAACATGCCCTGCGTGCCCTGATACCTGCACGTTACAGGAACTAATGGCCGCTGATAGCGCTGAACTCGTAACTAAGTTCTTCTTCTTTTCTGCTTTTTAAAAAAAAAACCGTTTCCCCACACTAGGATTTCTCCTGTATTGTGGGTGCGTTTACAGACACAAAGTTTCACATGCACAAACGCCCAGACCCGGAACAACTATCTCTAGGCCATACAAATATTTGGTCCGTGCGGGAATCGAACCCACGACCCGTAGCGCAGAAGCCAATCGCTCAGCCACTGCACCAAACGTTCTGGGCCGACTCAATTTAGATTTCCATCGACATGCTAAGAAGAAGACTAACATAGGGCTTGTACACAAAACTGCGATGCGACGTCGCATCGTAGAAATATACGAGCTCGCACGACGCATCGCAAGAACTTACGAATTGATTCGCGTAATAGATTGTTCCTATATCTTCTTATCAGTACCTAACAGCAGTGCGCAAATCTTTTTACGAAAATTGATTCTACCTAGTATAAAATACGTTCAATACGGTTGACGATCGTCGAGGGATTGGTCATTCGAACCTTGGAAGGAAGACGCCTTGCCGCACGAAATCGCATCGCAGTAATTTGCGTCGCAGTTTTCTGCGTTGCGAATTCGCATCGCGCCGATTCGCAGTTTTGTGTACAATTCCATAAACATTATTATATCGGAAAACATTTTTAACCTTTTCACCGCCACGGACTTCAATAGAAGTTCCTGATTTTCGTGCTTCCAGCGCCACAACTTCATTAGAAGCTCTTCATTTTAACGATGTTATAAAAATAAGTTTACTGTATTTAACAGGTCATCAGCTCATCACTACTGTTTACTATATATTTCGTTATACATTTATAGCTTGGCGCTGGCGAGGCATCGGGTTCTGTGTACGTTGGCGGTGAAAAGGTTAAACGTTGTTTAGCATTTTAAGATTGTTTTGTTTATGTTGGTGACCCGGATTCATTGTTCCCGATTGTAATCATTCATTACGCTTATCGATTATGTATATCTTTTCTTGATACGGTACCTAGATAAAAAGTATCACATTATTAGGTATGCAGTTCATTATCATTGCATGATAAGATCACAATAATTATTATGAATAATTCATATCTACCTTCTACTTATATCTATGAGACATGATAGAATAAAGATACCAGAGTACACACCAACTTGATGGACGTACATTTTACTCGTAAGTCGTAACGCATAGCGTAATGACTGATACCTACAGATTTATTCATTAAATTAATTTTAGGGTGAATATTCGAAATTTTTTAACATTATTTTAACAAATCATTCTTCTCCCGGGTTGTTAACGTTATGGTATTGTCAGATTGTTTTTATTCTTGTCTTATTGCCTGACGGCAGCGGTATAGTTTCAGTTTTCATTATCATAATTATAGTATTAAACATCTGCATTCTTAACTTTGGGATGATGCTAATGACGTTCTCAATTTTTGTTAACATTTTTCGAAGAATGGCCCTTTATTGAATGAATTGTGTCACACTTTAGAGGTCAAGGCTGGCTTTAGGAGTCAATCCTCAACGAGCATGTGCACATTAAATTTTGCAGGCGTGTACTTACGGGAGGACAATGATAAACACTTTTAACCGTACACTATATAAATTTTAATAATAATTATAATTAGGACAGCATGGCGGGGTTCGTGACAATGCGAGGAGTCCAGGGTCGTCTTATGCAGGTGTAGTACTCAACTTGGCAGCTGCAGCGGCGCGAGAAAACCCGATCTGCAGCGTGCCCGACCTTTTATAGGACCGGACCCCCGCCAGTCGCCACCACCCGTCACAATTGTTTAATATAAATTTTAATCAAGGTGACTGCTAGCAGTTGCATGACTGAGGCCGAGGATCGGGTTTAGTGGCACGCTATTGGAGAGGACTATGTCCAGCAGCTGGACTTCTATAGACTGATAATGATGAATAAATTAATTATATCTATTGCATGGTTAAGTCTTTCTCTATATGAAATAGACGACTTCTTCTCACGGGGGTCAAAACTTAATTAAAGGGAAGGATACCTGGCAAATTCGGGCTAATTACCAACCGCGCGGATCATACGATTTGCGAGGTTAAGCTGCGCTTGCCACGGTCAGTCTGTGAATGAGTGACCGTTCGTTACACATCGAGGCTCCTCCTTGCCTCGAAAAGCACGTTAAACAGTCGGTCCCGGGTGTCATACAAATACCTATGACAGTCGTTATGGGAAGTCAGAAGCCCGAAAGTGTGGCAATCGGTCTAACCTTTGGATATCGACATTGCCTATTAAGTATGGGTTGTGATGGTCTGATGGCAGTCGCTCCGTGTTAAATACTGGTGTTCAGCCGCATCTGGTTAGACTGGAAGTTGACCTCAACATTGTTGGGAAAAGAATAGGCAGAACAGAACACATCATTAAAAAGCTGGCAATTTTTTGTTTTATCTCCCATCTCTAGGATATTTCCTGTATCATGGGTGCGTTTACAGACACAAATGTCATACGCACAAAAACACAAACTCGGAACTGTAGGACAAAAAAGATTTCTACCGCGCAAGTATTGAAATTGAATCTTGCGACGAAGAGTGTACACGCCAATCGCTCGCCATTGCACCATCGAGCCGATCGATCGTTTATTATAGCGATTTAGTGAACTGGTAATTAAGATTATAGGAGGAAAACGTTTGGCGTTAACAGGATGTAAAGTAATAAAAAAGAAAACATTTTCGTTAAAAACTTGTATCTTTTGCAACATTTGTTTGAGTTTTTAACCCCTAACGAAAAAAGAGGGGTGTTAAGTATAAGTTTGAAGCCTAAGTCTGTACTACTAAAATATTTAGTGTAAAAAAAACTAAAAACACTCTTTTATCCCGCACTAAAAATTATAAAATACAACAATTGGGTGAATATTCGAAATTTTTTAACATTATTTTAACAAATCACTCTTCTCCCGGGTTGTTAACGTTATGGTATTGTTAGATTGTTTTTATTCTTGTCTTATTGCTTGACGGCAGCGGTATAGTTTCAGTTTTCATTATCATAATTATAGTATTAAAAGTCTGCATTCTTAACTTTGGGATGATGCTAATGACGTTCTCAATTTTTGTTAATATATTTCGAAGAATGCCCCAATTATTAGAAGTAGGTTAAAATTGACTTTCTAGATTTTATTATATTGTTTGCTAGTTAGTTAGTCACAAGTGAAACTAATAAAAGTGTGTTAAAAAGGAATCATTTTCGTAAAAAACCTGTATCTTTTGCGACATTTATTCGAGTTTTTTACACAAGTCATCCATCTTGTAGGTACCCTTTTGACGGGCCATTATAATATTTTGTACCAAAGGGAATTTTTCTGTAAAAACTTGGATGAGATAAATTCATTGCTTGTATACTTATTCAATTCAAGCTTATCTTTTACATAACATTATCAGCCCATATCCACCACGGAACATGGCGCTCCTCATACTACTTTATGTATGTTCGTAATGGACCATAATCAACACGCGTACCATTAAAATTGCTAATCACCAAAGACATTCAATAGCACTCTTTGGTGATCGCTAATATTCTTCACAATTATACCCTCCTCCAGCAGTGATAGCCTAGTGTCGTGACCGACGGACTGCCAAGTCATAGGTCTCGAGTTCGAACCCAAGGCACGCACCTCTGATATTTCGGATTCATGTGCGTATTGTATCAGTGACTTAAAAACGGTGAAGGAAAACATCGTGAGGAAACCGGCATGCCTGAGAGATATTTCTCGACGGCATGTGAAGCCATGTCAGAGGCCCATGGGCGGCATAAACTCTGACACCAGGTTAGTCACTAACCACACGAAAAGAAGAAGATACCCTCCTGCCTCTCAGCGTACTATGTGTAGAACATACCTAAACTTCCAAAAAATCTAAAGATGTTTCAGATCTGATATCGCCAATTATACTTTTGAAATATAAAACTACTGCCTTGTTGGTCTAGAGGTCGCAAGCGCGACTGCTGAGCATGAGGTACTAGGTTCGATCCCCAGGTCGAGCAAAGTGTTATTGAGTTCTTCGATTAGGAATTTCTCAATAGCAACCCGGAGTCTGGATTTGTGCCCAGTGCTTGCTCCCTATTACATGGGACGTAAACGTAACTGGCAAAACGAGGATGTACTATAAAGTATAAACTTTCACTTTAAATAACCAAGCCCTTATTCACTTCATCTGTATGATGGGGGCCTGGTAATCTGTTAGACAGGGAAACCTAGTGCGGATACCAGTCTCTCACAAAGGTAAACTAACACAAGCGCTGTTTTGTTATTTGTAATTATTAAGACCGACCTTTGTGAAAGAGAAATAAAGTTTTTTGTTTTTTATTACTTTATATTTGAAACCTTGTAATTGGCCATTTTCTACATAAATGAAGTTGTATACTCAAATGTACTAGCTGTAAGTTTTCTTAATATAATAAAATAAAACACCTCTGCCGAACCCTTTGGGGAATACAAGACGTGATGTTATGTCAAATATAAAAAAAATTACTTTGCTCTATGAAATCTATGCTCTTTTCATTAGTATTTTACGTAAGTTTCAAGCTTTAAACAACTATCACTGTAAGTTTCAAATCAATATCTAAAAAAAAATTGTGTCTTGTACGCTTCTCGAGACAGTCTCCCATATTATAGTCGATTATTACGACAACCTCGGGAAGCCTCCTTTGACACTCCCATTGCCGGGATCTACACCGTTTTAGGAGATGAACAAAATTTGCTGTATGTATGTCTTCGACCTTATATTGACTATAGATAGATATGATAGACATGCTACTTGAACGAAGACATGATATGAATCGCAAGGAAATTTTATGAAGAGAAATACCTAGCAGTGGATGAAAATGGATTATATAAAAGAACGATATTTTTCTAATCTATACGTAACACAGACGTATTAATTACCAAATTATAAAATTTCCAGTGTCAGAAGTCGGTGCCTTCAATTTGGTTCAGCGTGGATTGGCACCGACTTCTATTTTTTATTAACTGTTATTTTGTAATATGGTAATTAATTTATTCTTTATTTCGTTTTTTTGAAGTCAGTTTTATTTCTGTTAAAATGTTATTTTTTTCATTTTAGTGGCCTTAATTAAAACATGGTTGGGCCTACTAAAGACGCTGCTCGTAACATAATCACATCATCACACTATGCGTACTGTTCGTCATTTAGGAGTTCCATTGTCTATCTCCGAAGTTCTTAATCAGATCTTCACCAAATTTTAATGGGACCATTTCGAAAGAATACTCTTTCATACAAAAAAAGATTTTTCAAAATCAGTTTATAAATGATGGTGTTGTCAGGTAACAAACATTATAAAAAACTCGTCCTTTTTTTGGAAGTCGGTTAAAAATTTCGTCTGCGGTACGTAGGCACGTGAATATAAATTTCGGGACTTTAATGAAACTATCGGGTGACGCATCCAATTCATAATAATACCGAGATACAGTACGCGTTCGACTATAAAGGAACCTTAATCCCATAGTGCATAGTTCAGTTTTCAGTGCACCTAAAATATTCCAATACTTATTATAATTCTGAAATAAAAGTTTACATAGCTGTAAAGTTTATATTTGTATAAATTACAATGTTCTGCCTAGCCAATTCGTGACATGTTGGGGTCAGCTTCCAGTCTAACTAGATTCGGCTGAATACCAGTATTTAACACGAAGCGACTGCCATCTGACCTCCGCAATTCAGTTACTGCAATGCCGATATCCTAAAGTTAGACCAGTTGTCAGACTTTAAGGCTTCTGACTACCCGTAACGACAGTCATAGGTATTCGTATGACACCTGGGACCGACGGTTTAACTTGCTCTCCGAGGCACGGTAGGGTCTCGATGTGTAACGAACGATCACCCATCTACAGACTGACCGCGGCAAGCGCAGCTTAACCGCGCAAATTGTATGATCCGCGCGGTTGGTATTTAGCCACGAGCCCCTAGCACAGAGATGGCGAACCTTTACGTATCAACGTGCCATTATTATAAAGAAATGTTTAATGAGGTCATTGAAGTGCCATCAAATAATTTTGACTTTGTGATTATTGGGTCATATAATAGGTACTACTTCACACTTTTTTTCGTAGTGCATAATTAATTTTATGATCCTCGAATCACTGATAGTGACGAGCCCAAAATATTTTGTCGCGTGCCATTGGTTCGCCACCCCTGCCCTATCATACCAATTACACAACGCATTCGAATAAAATAATACCCATACCTACATAACGAGATACTTGGATCCTGTATTATAAGATTTATAGGTAGATTGGTATTGGATAAAATTTAAGATTATATGGCGTGATTGGTGAATCATACGCGTGACGTCATGCACAATTTAGTAATCTAATCGTTAGTTATAACATAATACTCGTAACTGCCTTGTTGGTTTAGTGGTCGCAAGCGCGACTGCTGAGCATGGGGTCCTAGGTTCGATCCCCAGGTCGGGTAAAGTGTTATTGGGTTTTTCCATTAGGAATTTCTCAGTAGCAGCCTGGAGTCTGGATTTGTGCCCGGTTAATGGCAATAGGCTCGCCCCCTATTACATGGGACATAAACATAACTGGCGAAACGAGGGTGTACTAAAACACCTCTGCCGAACCCGTCGGGGAATGTAAGGTGTGATGTTATGTTATGTACTCGTAAGTACCAATAGTAGAGTACTACCTACAATACCCAGCAGTAAATATTACACATCGAGCATCAGAAAGAGATATTGGGTACATTTGGCTTTATAGAGCGACATCTCTGTCGCACGAGGTAACAAAACGTCACATAGGTATGAGTGACAGAGACGACGCTCTACGAAGCCGAAGCAAGCCGATTATCTCTTTCTAAAGCTCGATGTGTAATATTTACTGCCAGGTACTAACACCTATACCTACATCGGGTGTAAAAATACCCTTCACGAAGCCGAGAGCCACGTATTCTTCCCATCATTACGAAGATTTTTTGATATTGGGCCATACCTGGGAACCGACTGGTTACGGAGATATTGAAGGTCAAAGTCACCATATTTTTGAACGCATTTCAAGAAAACTAAGTTTAAATGTTATTACTAAACATTCTTCTATACAAACATTATCAACATTTTCGAAATGTAGGCACATTCAGCTGCGCGCTCGCTTACATTGCGCGCTACAATTAAAAGGTATTTTTAATCCAAAAAAATAAAAGTTGTTTCCCAGCAATTATTATTGCTGTATGTTACTTAGTTTGATGTACAGTATACGTAGACTTTGGCTTCGTTAAGGCTATTTTTACAGCCAGTATTCCTTAAAGCCTTTCTTCGCATCATCAACATCCTAGCACAGCCCATAGCTGGACATAGTCCTATTCCTAAAAGGAGGATTTCACCACCCTGGGCAAGCAGTTTGGGGATCAAAAAGATTTAATTTAAAAAAACCTTTTTGCTGTAAAACTCTTTGTGAGAATAATTATATTCTGTATTTAATTCATTTCATATTTAATAAGTATGCACTCAGCATTAATTACACTACACTGCATTTATTAATGGAGTCTTGAATGCAGAAAACGCAACGACAATTAGAAAAGTATATTTACTTGCTTTATAAACAGCCAGGAGGTTCCAGTTTTTAAAAAAGAATACTAACTTATAAACGTTCACGTTGCTTGACAATATTTATTACTAAACGGGAATTAACGCGAATTTACATTTATTCACCCGATGTTTCGACCAGGTTGCGCTGATCGTGGTCACGAGCAGACCAAAGACTACAATAGTATACTGGATGGAGCAGACTACGACTGTCTGGTCTGCTGCGGCGAATAAAAGTAAATGCGCTTTAATTCCCGTTTAACAAGAAAGAATACATTATAAGATTTAACAAAAAACCTACTTAGAATATGAAAATGTGGTCAATCCTTATCTTGTAAGTTTATATCAAACTTGTGACAGGCACACGACCCAAAAGTCGGAGATACGAGCTGAATCCACGGACCCAAACGCTCCCCGAGCGGAGCGCGAAGATTTCCGAAGTTTGCCAAACCTGACGTCACCGCGTTACGTCAAATCACATCTACCGCTGTCACTTCTCCCGCCAAAATTGCTTGATACGGCCAAAGTAAGTTTTTACATTTCTGGATTGGATTTATTTAGAATTAATCTCTGCCCCAAGCTTCGTTCCCCGTGATTTTTAATATCCCAAGAGGGTGTCATGTTTCATCAAATTAAATTTGACCCACATTTCTGAGTTTCAAGAATAAGCAATCAAAAAATGCATTATCATAATTAGATTTTAAAAAATATTAATAGAGATGTTTCAGATCTGTGGAGGAAGACCTCCACAGATTTAGAAAGACTTAGAACCGAATTCTGCGACCCCATTCATAGGTCAGGAGGAGGAACACCGTGGAGTTTTTAGCCAACATAACCTGTCGCTGTCGCTGTAAGAGTCCAACATAACCTGTCGCTTCCCCTGAACAGGGGGTATCCATGAGGATTTTCCCACGATAAAAAAAGTCACTAAGGGGCAAATATGGATTTTAAGGTAGCAGTATAAATGCTGCAATCTGTCCTTCAGCATAATGTAGTACCCTGCCCACCTTAACACACTTGTGAATACCGATGGAGTGAGACATCCAAGCACAGCAGACTTAGGCAGTATAGGATTTCCAATATTATGGATCATATAAAAAAACCTTATAACAAAAATAAAATGGACTTCAAATTGTCTATCTCCGAAGTTCTTCATCAGATCTTCACCAAATTTAAATGGGACCACTTCAAAAGAATACTCTTTCAAACAAAAAAATAATCATTAAAATCGGTTTACAATTAGCAAAGATATCGCGGAACAAACATACAAAAAAAAGACAGTCGAATTGAGAACCTCTTCCATTTTTTGGAAGTCGGTTAATAAGTACTGATGCGTTGACAACTAAGAGCAATTATTTTAGCAGAACTGAAAAACTTACTGGTCCAGTTTTTAATCGACGTGCAACGAAAAAGGGTGTGCTTTATTGATTGAATTATTTCTATCTCTTTTCAAAGGTATTCTACATAGCAAGGGATCCCAGAGATGTGGCAGTATCATTCCACTTCGCACACAAATTGTTTGGACTTTTCGATGACAAAGTCGAGTTCAAAGAGTTTTGGGACTTGTTCAAAAGGGATTTAAGTAAGTATTTTTCTACTTTTTCACTTTGTACACTGCAGTTAATTGCCAAAGCCTGTTAAAAGAAGGGACGAACTAACTGCCTAAGCTGCTAACGAGCGAGTGCACTATCAGTTCCATTATTCATCATCTTACTTAATGCAGATTTAAAATGCGCCCTAGCCAGCCATTTTGAAAGTACCTATCTACCTATCTGGTTGTCGGATGCATACTCATATCTATCCACTTGTTATAATCCCTGATGGTCGATATTAATAATCGGTCCCAATACTAAATCTATGGATTGGTGTAGATTTTTGACAGAAACTCAATATAAGTATATCAATATCATGAGGTAAACACTACCTACATGTGAAAACTTAATAAATTAAGAGAGAGAGAAAACGAAAACGTAATTGTAAACCTATCTATCCATAGATTTTGGATTGGGTCGCTTGATCAGTATTTTACACGGAGCGACTGCCATCAGACTTCCGTAACCCACATACTGGGCAATGCCGATATCCTACGGTTTGGCAGTTAGTCTTTTCATATATTCTAAAGTTTCTAAGATACACAGATGGATACATTATGTAAATGAACATTACTGACGGTGCGCTTGTTAAATACATTTCATTTTTTTAGCTAAGGCCAAACACAAGGAAATGATTTTATTGTTTTCTTTTAGTTATTCACACCCCTATATTTCTTCATGTGAAGGAGGCTTGGCAAAAACGTGACCACCCAAATATGATGTTCGTATTCTATGAAGAGATGCAAAATGTAAGTATATTTACATCTCGCTTACGCACGTTCTGTGTGAGCGAAAAGCAGATAGTTAATCCGCCATTTTCAATTCCATTCTTTAAGTAAACGTGTTGTAATTTTAATATTCTTAAATTCATCTATTTTCGTTGTAATACAGTAGTACAAAAAGGAATTCGCCATAGACAATCACATGGATACGTCGATTCTCAATAATTACGTCCATAAACAAAAACGAATCGTTTTGTTTACCAGTAGTAGCATTTTTAATTTCCAAACTGCCCAGTTATATTAGGTCCCCACCTATGAAATTGGCGTTTTTTTCTCACAAATAGAGAACCTCGTCACTTCTATGATTTAAATACTCATCAATTGTTTGATATTGTATCGAATAATGGCCATCATAGACAACCAATAGAAGAAAAACCTTATTATTTGTAGTTTTCTAAACATAAAAAATACCTTAAAAATGAATCCTCTTCTTGTCATAACCACTATTTTTGTTTTAACTTAGCCAAAACTTATTTTGTCGCATAATTTAAGTGGCATACGTTATCTTAGTTTTTAAACATTAGTGCATAAAAGTTTCAAAACATTAGTGTTCATAGTTGTTAAATAAAGTAAGAAAATGTTAGTATGAAAAATGCAACTTCTTTAAAATTCTCCATACAAAACGCTGATTTCATAGGTGGGGACCTAATATAATATGCCCATATACTCATAAGCTAATTTTACCTGTAATAGCTACATACATAAGGGAGGATCTACTATGCTCAGCATGAAGTTTTTGCTTCATCATTGGTAAAGATATAAGAGACTCAATTTTAACTTTATTTTATTAGGGACTTTATTATTTTATTTAATACTTTTTATTTTATTACTCTTATGCAATTAAAATAACTAATATACTATATCTATATACACAAACCTAATAATATACACCCAACTAAATACATCAAATAATTTATGAATAAATAAATAAATATTAAAATATTAAATTGCTACTTTGCCCTCTTCCTCTCTCCTAATTTTGCTGTGCCCGACAGGGTCCATATTGGTCTTTTACTTGTTACACCATCCATGTAATACATATGGAATGCAATAAAGTGTTGAAACATTAACACTCCGTAAATTATAGGCGTCGCCCATTGTTCTATGTTTTAGGATTTACGCAGCGTCATAGACAAGGTATGTAAGTTCCTAGGCAAGGAGTACAGTGATGAACAGAAACAACAACTGATGGAGTACCTCAACTTCAATAATATGAAGAAGAAGCCCATGGTGAATACTAAGAACGAAGAAGAAAACGAAGTTACTTTCTTCAGAAAAGGTGAGTAAAAGTTATAAACTTGATTTTTAAAAAAGATTGTTATGCCCCGGCTACACATAACGGCTTGCATGTGCAAACAATTTGTGCAAACGTAAGAAATTGCACAAGTAAGATTGAGCGTGAAGCAGTACCAAGTGGAATTCCTCAGTAGCAACCCGGAGTTTGGATTTGTGCCCGCTTGATGGCAATAGGCGCGCCCCGTATTCCATGGGACTTAAACATAACGACAAAATGAGGGTGTTATTATACACCTCTGCCCAACCCTTCGGGGAATACAGGCGTGATGTTATGTTATGTGAAGCAGAACCATAAGAACGAGGCAGGTACATTCACTATTAGGCTGAAAGACAAAAACTTGAAAAGAAGGTGCGATTACTTTCTACTGAATTTAAAACCACACAATATTAGAATCATTCACAGTCCAGGCTGTTCGGTTTTGGAATGCTTTGCCAGTTACAGTTAGACGTGCGCAATCCTTGGTCACTTTCAAAAGACTCGTCAAGGATCACTACCTATCAATATAGTTAAGTTTGCATCTTTATGTATAGTTATTTATTATCTGTTTATATTATGTATTACATACACATTACACTATATATATTTATATATATTTATTTCATATTTATTGTATATAATATTTATTTATTTTTGTTTTTAGGTTTATTTAAAGTACATAATTGAATGTCTCCTCATTTATTGTTACACTGAGAACTACCTCTCTCTTTTTTTCTTGCACTTCATGTCCATCCAAAGGTTGTCTGGAAGAAATCGCCTAGTGCGATAAGACCGCCCATTGTACATCTCTATTTTTATAGTAATGTTTCTTGTTTGTTTTGTGTACAATAAAGAGTATTGTATTGTATTAGATTTAGTTATTACTAACTATGTGGTAGACAGAGCCATAAATTAATAACAACAGAGACCGTAAACTAAAGTTAAACTAGTTAGGCGTAGCTAACTAAAGTTTTATTTTTTGTGGTCATTAACATGAAATGGGTGTTATTAGAATCCATTGGCGTCGGTCATGTTAGACGACTCCTTTGGAAACTGCATCGTTAACGAATTTGTCGGACATAGTTGCTCGCAAATGTTTTTTTGACGAGGCAACGAAGTTTGTTAACATAGGTTTGATTATTTTTTTCATAAACATAACATAACATCATGGCTGTATTCCCCAAGGGGTTGGGCAGAGGGGTATAGTAACACCCTCATTAAGCCGTTATGTTTAAGTCCCATGTAATTGCCATAAACCGGACACAAATCCATACTCCGGGCTGCTACTGAGGAATTCCACACAGAAAAACACAATAACACTTTGCCCGACCTGGGGATCGAACCCAGAACCTCACGATCAGCAGTCGCGCTTGCCACCACTAGACCAACGAGGCAGTTTTTCATAAAATCATAGCATATTAGACCCATTATTGTTCCACTGCTGGACACGGGCCTCTCCTCAGAATGAGTAAAGTTTAGTTAGGTCTTAGCCCACCACACTGGCTTGGCATGGGTTAGCGGATTACAAATACCATCTAGAACTTACTTTTTTTTTGGAAGGCTCTCATGTATGCAAGTTTCCTTACCATCAACGCGTTAACTCTGACTTTTCGAATTCACGTGCGGATCAGAATTTGATTCATAAGATCAATACGACTAAACAGAATTCCGATGACACTTCAAGTTTAAATGGCTACGAGAACTAAGAACGCAAGTTAATTTTCATGTTCATCGGACGTGGAAGTTACTATACCTGTTATCACGTTATAATTGAGTTGGGACATGTTGCAGTTCCTGCTAGTAAACACTGGGTAGTTCAGTTAATGCCTTTCAGTAATATCCGGTATCTAAGAGAGGTTCTAGGTATAGGGTTGCCAGACCGAAAAATAAAAAAGCCGGACACAGATTCATATTTAGCCGGACATTTTGAACTGAAAGCCTGAAACTGGTTTTTAAAAGATGGAAAAGTTTTGATACTTTTATTTGTGTATTTTTATTTTATTTATTTATTACTGTTATTCATTTGAGACTTAGGTACTCTAGTCTTAATTATATGTGTAACAATCAGAGATCGGATAATCGGATGCATATTTACCTAAAGTTAATTTTTCGATACGAAAATATGGAAAAGGCTTCTTAAAACAATTTATTAGAAAAAAAACTCGATATCACGGGAGTGCATAACTAATCGAATACATATAATTAATTGAAGTTAACATTTAACCCCTAATGCGAATATGTGTGTATGTAGGGTGTAAGAAAGTAAGGGGTGCACGCCTGTGTTAGTAAAAAAAAAGGTACAACTTTAAGTATGTAAATAAAGAAATATACATCGAATTCTAGATAAAATATGATTCTATTCTACAGAACACTAAATTTGACGACCCCGGAATCGCGGCATTTTTTCGATATAAAAGTGCATTCCATATTAGCCAACACCTGAACTTTAGGTAAATATGCATCCGATTATCCGATCTCTGTTAATAATGCGTGAGTCGTTCACGCGCTTTCGTTCGGCATCTTTTGGCGGGGCGGGTTTGACCAAGAGCCTAACAAAAGCCGGACGGGCCGGACTTGTATATATTTGGCCGGACACGACTGTAAAAAGCCGGACACCTGGCAACCCTATCTAGGTAGCAAGATATATCCGATTTAATGCTTGATTTCTTGGCTGCAAACCTTCCTAAGAAAATAACATAACATCACGCCTGTATTCCCCGAAGAGTTGGGCAAAGGTGTATAGTAACACCCTCATTTCGCCGTTTTATTTTAGTCCTATGTAGTAGGGTGCGAGTCTATTGCCATCAACCGGGTACAAATTCAAACTCAGGGCTGCTACTGAGGAATTCCACACGGAAAAACCCAATAACACTTTGCCCGACCTGGGGATCGAGCCCAGCGATCAGCAGTCGCGCTTGCCACCACTAGACCAACGAGGCAGTTAAATATTGCAATGAAAATAATTACAGATAAATAATGTTTTACAAGGTATAGACATTTTTGAGATGAGTTGTAGTGCAACTAAGGAGAGGCTTAGATTTGTGTTTGAGTAGTTAGAAATAAGGTTAGTTTGATAAATAGCAGTAATAGCCTAGCGGTGCGACCGTCGGACTGCCAAGTCATAAGTCTCGAGTTCCAACCCAAGACACGCACCTCTGACTTTTCGGATTCATGTGCGTATTGTATAATTATAACTTGCTTAAAAACGGTAAAGGAAATACATCGTGAGGAAACCGGCATACCTGAGAGATATTTATCGACGGCATGTGAAGCCAAGTCAGAGGCCCGTGGGCGGCATAAACTCTGACACCAGGTTACGCACTAACCACACGAAAAGAAGAAGAAGTTTGATAAATGCCTCATCATTGATCCCAGATCGGGCAAAGTGCTATTATATTCAGTTTTTTATCGAGGCAATGTTATCGGAAAGTGGCAATTGGCTCGCCCATATCGGACAGATCGACTTTATACGTTTGAAGTTGGGTTCATACATTTTTGCCAAATGAAATTCGTTTTCTTTTGTCATGATGAGGTTGCATAAACATCTAGAGCCCCAAAGCACAGTCTAACCTTATCAAATACATGCTGACCTACTTAATAACCGATACAGAATAAGCTATTTTATAATGTAACATTAGTACCTAATCTTTTGCACGTAAAACATACGACAGACACGATACGATAGACACTTATCGGTACGTGAATGATGAATTTTGAAGCAAAGATGTTCTACTTGCGACGGGCTCGTCTGTCTCGCCGACCGTCATTCCAGAATTTGACAACTCATCCTAACTTGCGCCCATGGCCAGGCCCGCCGCTAGCTGTTTCGTCGCCCGCGTGCAATACCGAATGAATAAATGACAATGACTTGAATTACGTGATGAGCAGTGCTGCCAATAAAAAATTCTCGATACCCCGCTTCTTTTTGAGTAGGTAATTCCCAAGCGATACTTGGACGAGCTTTTATTTTTTAGACGCTCCCTACACTCTTTCGATTACTCCTGTATCTTGAGTGACACAAAACCGAAAAAAAAAAAATTGGTCTTAATAAGATGAGTCGCTCGATTTGCCGCCCCCTGGGTGTGCCGCCCGTGTGCGATGCACGCTTTGCACGCTCGCTTACGGCGACCCTGCACTGGCCAAGGGTAACGATCTCTGATTTCTACATTTACGTGTTTGAATTGTCTAGCGCACTGAGTCAATGGAAACATGGAACGCAGAAAGCTTAGGGCCAAGCCACACCAGACGAAAGATACGTCGCCGATCTTCCGTTGCGTAATTTACTCGAGGAATTTTAATAACACATCTTCGGTCAAATGTGTACGGTGTGGGATGTTTATATGAAATGATTTGTACCGGCGGAAGATCGGCGACGCATCTTCCGTCAGATGTGGCTTGGCCCTTATACGAAGCCGACGTACAATCAACGACGTCTGTCCGCGACAGGTCGACATGGCAATTTTCTAGTCATTTTCAATACACAACTACAAGCAACACCGTGAGCGAGATCGAAATCGGTAAACGCGGTCTATACGGGCTCGTGCAGCGCTAAGACCAACATGGCGCGGGCGTTGTGCGGATGCGCTGGACGTCCGTTCGCACCTCCACAACTCACCTCATACCAGATCACCAAGTCAACCTGTCGTTGACTGTACATTGCTATAAGATATAGTAGGTATAGCAGTTTGTCCACCCACTGCTGAGTATAAACTTCCTACCTGCCATGCTTCCCTGGTCTTTAATATCTAATAACTCTGAAAAATCTGTTCGCAGGAAAATCTGGAAACTGGGTCAATTACTTCGATCAAGAAATGACAAAAGAAGCTGAAGAATACATGGAGAAGAACCTAAAAGAGACTGACATGCGCTTTCCTAGTGTCGGTAATTAAAATAACTAGAACCTGATGAATTGCGTATTATTTTCTAAACACAGATAGTTACGCATATTATAGTTAGCACTGAGGACAGTGTAGGACAGGATAGGAACCCTGAGAAGGATAGATTCGGGACAGTGTTGTAGGCTTGGCTGCCGAATACTGCTCATATTTTATTTACCTAAGGAATTAATACCTTCTTCCTATAAACCCGATCTCCGAAATCTGAAGCTCGTACTGAAGGGATATGCTGCACAAAAAAATATAAATGATGGTCCACTGTGGGCTTTAGACCGCAAGGTCTGGAAATCTAAGGAGAGGCGTTTGCCCAGATAAAGGATGACACAGGCTAAACTATCAGAAGTAAACACATTATATAAGCAAGGCTTTGGGCTTTTAAAGCTGATTTACACACAAGAAGCGAGTTAACGATTTAAGGCATAGGCCAAAGCTACGTCAATTATAGGAATAGTCCTATAATTGACGTAGCTTTATTGGTAAAAGAATTTAAATTGAGACTCGTATAATACCAATAATGAAGCAAAGACCTCATAGCTTTGCATAGTAGACCCTCCCATAATATGGAAGTAGTTATCACAGATAAAATTTGCTTACGAGTCTATTTATGTGCCCGATTTGGCTATAAAAAATGCTAGCATTGGTAAGCAATACGATTCGTTTTTGATTATACGAACGAGGCATTAGTAAACTTAGTTAAGAAAATAGGTCCTGCAATTAACTCGCCAATATTCGACCAAATAAGGTTTTTACTTATCTTGCCTAATCAACCAACTAACTCTCTAGGTATGTGTGTAAATCAGGCTTTACACGAATGCGTTCCTCATTATGAAGTTTTCATTTCCTTTCTTCTACATTGACATTTCCTTTTATTTCTCCTGAAATAAGCACAGAAATAAGTGTGAAGACACATAACAACATAAACAAGGGAGCTATCGAGTGCATTGTTGTGCAAATTGCTACTCGTTCCGTACGACCCGCGTGAAAGCGTACCAGAGACAATTATTTGTTCAAATGGCGCGATGGAACGAATAACGACAGACTATAAACTTTTACCTGGATGTATGTTTTGTTACCTTTGCTACAAATATGTAGAAAATTGTAAAATATTTTCACAAATAAAGGAAGGAGATCAAGTAGACCAACTCAACCAATCTGAGATAAAAAAATGTTCGTAGGCCATTATTACGTGGTTATTTTTATGATTTTTTGCCTACTATACACAATATTATGTGTAGAGCAGTCCGCGTTATTGCTAAAGTGTAGTAGTTAGTAGTGTAGCCCAATGTATTACTACCTATACTCTATGGTGTAGCCTCAGCCATACAGTCATACATTTCCAATGTATTACCACAGGTATTACTATACTCTAAGCATAGGTACAGCGGTGACAGAAACCAAATATCACTAACCCATAATACAGTAACAATATAATACCTAGGTCCTAGGATATTTTCCTCTCAGACCAAATTAACATTATCTTTATCAGTCGAGCTAGTACCCATTTCCCAACTATATTGGGTTCGACTTACAGTCTCAAGATGCGGCTGAATGAATATTGGAATTTTACGTGGAGCGACTGAAATCGGACCTCCACAAGGCAACCCAATAAGTAACTATGAGATACCGTAACGTTAGACTGGTAGGTCTCCTCTTAGACCGAATGATGAGCATTGTAAGTATTGTGACGAACATAAAAAAAACGACAGTTTATAGAAAACAACGTTTTGATAATTCGTTTTATTAGGCGTAGCCAAGATTGTCACTTGTGGTATTGTTAATGTAGATATTATCTCAACTTCTAACGATAATTAAGTACCACCAGAGTTGATATTCAGTAATGATTGTAGGTCACATTAGTATCAGGGCCGCCGTAATTGCTTGGGAATTAATCTTTTTGTAATTTGGTATTGCACGCGGGCGACGAAACAGCTAGCGGCGGGCCTGATTAGTATGCAGTCTATCTACCTACATTATTTTAAATAAGTTAAACGTAATATTTTACAAGTATGTTAACTAACGAAAGGCGTTCCCAGTAACCCGTAAAGGTATGCTCCAAATATCAAAAAAGATTATTTCGATCAAATCTCTAATTCCGAGACTGATTAACTGATAGTGCAAATAAAAAAGTTCCTTAATTATAAATTTTGAATTTTATTTTGTTCAAACCGTATCAATAAAATGAGAAACACAAAATTTGCTTCCTTATTATATTTTTTGGAACATATTACACCTGACGCTGTTAACTTTACCTCTGTACCGAAAATGTTCCTGTTTTAGTACAAATTAAATGTAGGAGCAATGTTTCCAAAAGGACGGGTAACATTGCTCCATTTTTAATTTGATTTTAAATAATTAAAAAAATATACTATATAACTATCTTTGTCATTAAAATTTTAGAGCCAGAATGTTACATAAGCTGTGGAAAATTTAACAAAAGCCTTAACAAAGGGTTTTTATGTAATTACCTACACTTTTCAAATTTTGGAGCCAAAAACGGGGCAAAGTAAAAACGGGGCCTCATTTTACGGTAGCATTGAAAAACAAAATGTTTTTTTTTTTAATAATAAAATGATCACAAGAAATATTAAATTGATACTTACATAAAAGAAACACTGTGTGTTCACGCGCACTTGTCTTCAACGTAGAAGTAGGCAATTAATTTATTTATTAATTTCCATTAATTAATTTTTTTATTCTCATTTTTCATCCTGTACCTACCTATCAGTGGCGAAGGCTCCATACAACTCGATTCCTATCGGCTTCCCTTTCGAAATATGGCAAATACTAGTATCTATTATTTTCAATTATCATTTAAACAAATAATTAGGTATTTACGAAGTTACATTGCAGGTATAACATTTGCTTATGAAAGTAACAATCAAAGAAATAAATAAACGCCTACATTTTTTTCGGAGCAAAATGTTGTAATGACGCAAAAGAAAAGCCGGTCAGGCGCGGCAGGAATCCAGTACATTTAATTCATAGTTTCACTTGTAGCGATCGTGACCTCGAGGCAACATAACACCGCTAGATATTCGGACGATGGCAAGCCGCGATCCATCGAGTTATTACGATAAGGACAGAGATAGGAAATGCGTACGCCAGAACGAGATGGAAATAATGATACTGAAGTTCGTAATTTGTTCAGATAGTAATATTTGGATGACAGATTCACAACAGATTTTTTTCGCGCTTGTTTATATTATTGTTTTCACTTGTTCATTTGCATTTGATTTGATATATTCGTATCATAATTTAGAATCTTATAGCATTATTCATGTATTATTGTTGTAATTGATTTATTTGTGTAAACTAGTGACAGTTTTGCGAAGTGATAGCGCAGTAAAAACAAGGTTAGCGGTGTTGTATTGTTTGGTGATCGTCTATTTAAATAGGTATTTAGGTAAGTAAGGATAGTTTTTTTAGTTAGTAGTTTTATTAGAAAGTAGTTATTTAAGTAGTGATTTTGTTATTATTGAGTAAATTCGATACCATGGCGGCATTAGTGAACGTAGAATGCTGTCTGACAGATTATTTGTTGACTGAGGAAACATCCTTTTCAAAGTTGAGTTTTGAACATGTAATTCAGTTAGGCCGTGCTCGCCTTGACATGATTATAAATTACAAACGACGCAATGGTTTTTTCAAACATTTTAACAGTTCTTTGTAAGTACGACAAATACCCTTGGCTTACGGGAAGTTGTAAATTAAATAAATTGTTTTGTTTTCCTTGCATATTATTCTCAGATTCTAGTAGCTTATAGAGCCACACGGGATTTAAAGATATTAATAATCTTTCAAATTGGTCCAAAAAACATGTTCAGACCGAAAAACATATCCGAAGTTGTTTATCTTTGCATGATTTCGAAATCGTAGGATAGAAACATTTTTTGCTAATACGTATGAAGTTCATAATAGAAAAAAGTAGATCGGAATAGAAGTTTAATGAAACGGTTCGTCGACACAGTAATTTTGCTAGGTAAAAAAGAATTAGCTTTTCGCGGCCACCACGAAAATCCGGCATCCGATAACCGCGGTAACTATATCGAAACGTTGTTATATTTAAGCAAGTATGATATCGTAATCGATTCGCATTTGGAACAATGTTCCTCAACACAGAATCCCACATTCTCTGGCCTTTCGAGTGATATACAAAATGATTTAATACAAAGTATCGCATTCGTTTTAAATTAAAGTTGGAAATAAATAAGGCTCAGTTTGTATCGGTCATGATTGACGAAACGCCCGATGTTAGTCATAGGGAGCAACTAACGGTAATATTTAGGTATTTATCTGAAACTGGAATCGAAGAACGTTTTCTTGGTTTCTATGACGTTAGCGTCAGTCGGACTGTTCTTCTCATATCCATCCCCAAACGGCTTTTCTCAAAGCCAGTTATTATACTTGCAAGACACTGTTTCTATGTATCAGTGCTTACATGTAGGTATAGTGAAAGTGAGCTAAAGCCAATTCATCTGTACAAGATTTCGAAGTCAGCCACTGGGCCACAGCTATACGAGTAGTTACTGGAATTCACGCATCACACTTGAGCAAGGTAAGCATTTTTTGGTTCGGCTTCCCTTTTAAGAAAATTCACCCTTCGCCACTGCTACCTATATTATTCAGCCTGCAAGAAAACTATATTATTATGACGAATTGACGGCGGCGAGTGCTTCGAACCGTAAAGAAAACAAGGCTGAATGGAAAATAGAATTGATTCAAAATGCCTTAAAAAAACATTTTTTTAATTGGCGCGGTAGGTACCTACTGTTTTTTACATGTTTACACCAAGTCACTAATTTTAATGCATTTATTTTTAAGTGCAGTGTTTGCTTACCTAAATATTACCTTGCTTATCTAACCTAAATATTAAGTACGTACTTAATCAGTTTTTACTGTTTTATGAATATAACAAGGCCTAAAAAAATTGCTTTTAGTTGTTAGCTTTTAGACAGCATTTTATTAAAGAATAGTTATTCTTTAACAAATTGGTAACAAATACGAATCAATTTAGATGTTGCGATCTACGACCATCTACACTTAGACAAAACGTCTATCTTCTATCTTAAGAGAACCCTAAGCGGATCGTATTTCATGCTGCGTACCTGGGCAACCCGCAAGTAGTAGTCTAATTGCACTGGTAATATCGTCAACAGCTTTTTCGTTAGCAGCATCCTTCAGTGTGCTAATTAAAACATTGCTTTCGCCGGCCATGCTGAATCAGCATTGCCGATTATGATGACATTCAGATCTAATCGAAGGCCCGTGGTCCGAAGTGAGCGTTTATCGGCTAACTAGCTATAGTATCGTACCTATGTTATGTTACGCCCCAGTTCCGATTCAAGATTCTTAATGATTTTGTAGGTTGTAATAACTGTGTACTTTTATGACAGAAAAATAGCAGTGATGCGTTTATTAGATAGGTACCTACGTTTACATCATCTTCTAGCATCAATGAAATTCTAGGTCATCATGATTCTAGATTTTCTCTA
Source organism: Amphipyra berbera (assembly GCA_910594945.2). NCBI lineage: Eukaryota > Metazoa > Arthropoda > Insecta > Lepidoptera > Noctuidae > Amphipyra > Amphipyra berbera. The sequence goes on along the minus strand of OU343125.1, from coordinate 18,039,295 downwards.
AGTACGTTGGGTTCGGCTACCATTGAAATTCAGCTGACTATCAGGAAAAAAAATATAAAACAACAAAAATATTTTAATCCATTTATTATTTTCATTGTAAACTCATACACTTGTTCTATCATCAACCATTTATAATTTACGTTATACACGTCATACATCACGAGATGAGACTTAAACACTAACACACTTCACATATTGTAAGAGACTTCGACCATTTTAAAAATAACACATTTTTTTTTATAAATTATTGTTCTAATTAATCAGACACTTCAGTCTACGATTTCACATAAATGTACTTACAGGCGTATTGATTTGAGATAATCATTTCATGGGCAAATATAGAGTTGGTAATACCTATATCCAATAACTTAATTTTTATAAATAAAAAATCAAGACGGATTTTTTTGTGTAATCTATCTAAAATCAAGACTCAATATTAAGTTTTAGAGATTTTTAGGAATACTTTCCCTACAAAAATATATAAATATTTTAAAAGGAAACAGTTTTATGATCTCGGCAATGGATGATCGTCTCTTACAATATATAAAGTGCCAAATGCATTTACTTTAAGTTTAACATACTCGGGCGCACCATAATTGACTTGAAAAAGCAAAACAATCGATAAAGCGAGATTTAAACAAAATATTTAAAAACAAAAACATGTAAATTCTAAAATCAATATTTAAAAAATCATCCGTTCGGAAATGCTGCAAAAAAATCACTTCAGTTTTCAGTAACAACATAATTTATGGCACTTCATAATGAAAAAAAGGAAACATTTAAGACAGTCGACGTTAAATTTTCATAAATTAGTCACTGAGGAAAAACAATGTTTAAATCGAAATTGAAATTGTTTTTGATGTAAATCTTTAGTTGGCAATGACTTAGCAAACCTACTACGAAAATGCAGAACAAAACATATTAATCTTATATTAATTGATGTTCATTGACATTATTTTATAAATAAAATGCTAATATTCGAAAATTCGCATTTCTTACTTTCGCAATACATTTCCTATTTAGGTAAATATAATTACCACACTACGGTAACTTTATTGTATTGTAGGCAAATTAAAAGCAAATAAGCTTTAGAGCTTCAAATAATTGAAGCAACTCGAATCATTCAACGTTCGGATACATTGCCCGGTAAGTAATCACTTCGTAAGAACCGTAACATATTTTTCAACTGTCTAAGTGTTATTATTTTTACGATTATAAATAGTGTGCAGTAATTACATTGAAAAATTGTGTACTCTTACAATGTAGAGATAGTATATTTTTGTTATTGCATATTTATTTCACTTCGTTTGAAATATACACACTATAGCGAGCCACGTCACGTTACGACACCACAATTTTTACGTCGTAAAAAAGAGATATAAAAATTTCGTAGGTAGTCTCAAAAGTGACCGTATAGCATTTTATTTGAGATAAGAAATCACAAATAGCAGCCGTTTCTTCAATCCGATCCCAATGACTATGTAGATTACTTTCCAAAAGCTATTGCTCTATCTATTGGCCGTAATAAATTAATTATTACCTAATTAAAGGCTACTGGGATCGAACAAAGATAACTATGATATTGACGATGAGTAACTGTTGCTGTACAAACTTGAACCTTATAACTAACTAGACCTTATTACATACTTAAGTTAAATTATGCTTTATCTTTGGCGAATACACTGCTTATGGTACCGTGAAATTTGAGAAACTTAAAAATACGTTGATCATAAAAAACCGTACGAACGTCGTTGTAAAGTCTCACAAAATTCCCTATTTTAATACTGAGATACAAAACTGTTCGCTTTATAGAATAAAAATGGTACCATTCTTACTTAGTCTACATAATTTATTAGATACAGCTAATAAGATTATCCAGAAAATATATTCTTGAAAATAACGTTTATGATAACTTGTAGGTATGTGTATCCGAATGCGGACCAAATATCTAGTTTTCGCGCCAAGCGCCATTTTTTTTTAATCCCTCAAGTTTTGATGCAAAGGACGAATAAATATTTTGTATTTTTAGATTATTTTCAAGAATACACTCCTCCATTAAACAATTAATAGTTACATTTTGTGGTGTTATAGCAAGAGCAGTACTTTTCCATTAATATTAATAACTACACTGTTTATAAACAAATGTTCAGATTATTCTTTTGTTCATCAAATGGCAGTTATCATTTGCACCTTATTTACAAATAATTAATACATTTGTATGTAAATTGCTTCTACCAATTCCACTTCTTACTAACTCACACATGATGGAATGCTTAATTTTTATTATTATTTTATTTACAATTAATGGATTAGCTGTAAATAAAATAAGTATTAATTCGAATTTAAAATTAAATAGCCCTAACTTATATTTACAATTAGGTCCACGCAATTCAAATCAGTTAAAATTTTGAGCCATAAATATGTAAGCTAAACCATATTAATAACTACACCCGGTAGATTCCAGGTTATTAAAAAAAAAATTGAATTTCTTGTCTAAATATTTTTTTAATTATTCGTGGAAAATCACACTGAAACGATGAACTTAAATGTCAATGTATCTACTTTTAATATTATGTACATGCTTACGTTATGTAGAGATATACAATGCAATCAAATTTCTACTGTCGGGCTCCGAGCCGTCTACTTTTAAATTTAATAGAAACATGCCAAAAGAATATTCCAATAATTTGGCAGATTTCGTCCTAAAGTTAACGCTAAAAAGCGTCCATCAACGTCAGCTCTAACAGTTCGAAAGTTAGACCATGACCGGATTTCTTCTTAAAACTATATTGAGCGAAAACCCGAGTCCAAAAACATACATAGTCTTTGATGACACAGCAGTCGTCACTATAAACTTTATCATGAAAGTTATCAACAAAAAAGTTATAAAATATTGGTCGTTAACATTTGCTAACACAGCCTTATTAGACTTTTATGATACACACGGATAAATAATAATATGAATAAGCAGCCAGTTTTTAATCACTTTAGAACAATAAAAATGTTTTATGCCGATCGAAATTATAGTCTTTCTATAACAATGTTTGATATAAAAGTATTAAAAAAAAATAGGCCTCAATCAAGATTATTTTAGAAAGTAGTTACCAATGTAACATTACCTAAACATTTGTGCTAAAATGATTCCCTAAAAAATCGAGACAGCAAAAATAACGTTCGTCAAAATATTTTAGACATAAATATTAGACCAGTATTCACAATAAATCACAAAGATTTTTGAGCAATCACGCACAGGTAGAAGTCATTCGTTCAATTTAACATCTGCGCTGACAGAATGTTTAAAAACTCGTTTTAAATGAATAGCTGCAATTTTCTTTTTGGTCAAACCCTACTTACGCAACAAGTATTTGATTCTCGGGACTGTGCCAGGGACTTATTTGGTTAGCCCTGGGCGTAATCGACAGCTTTAGTCTTGGGTTAAATGATGTTGCGCAAGTTGGCGTAAAAGTCCTTAATATTTAGCTACGCATTTTTTTTTCAACTAAGACTTTAATGTTTCTACCTTTTGTCCTTTGTGATAAAATATTCTGTCAACGCAGGAGCACACAGTATTTATCCACAGTCGAGTACCTTAGCAGTCACATATCCACATAAATTCAATCAGAGTATCAGCACTCCGCATTCACTATGATCGTCATAGCGAAACATCGAGTGTCGAAAACGTCACAGCGTTCGTAAGTCGAGGGTACACTTGGAGGTTACACAACAGCGTCATAGAAATACGTAGGGGGTACACTGGGGGGATGGTGGCGCGGCACCGAACGTCAGAGGAACACATCCAGAGGAGTTAGCGAGGCGCGGGGCTATCCCTAGAGCTCGGTCACAGCGTATAAGTCGCGGGTGTCTTGATGAGGGATGCGATCGGCACGCTCCGAACGGTCGGGTCTGTCTGGTCGCTCGGTACGGTCGGGTCGGTCTGGGCGTTCGGCGCGTTCGGGTCTGTCTGGGCGTTCGGCGCGTTCAGGTCGGTCGGGGCGATCGGCGCGGTCGGGTCGTTCGGCGCGGTCGGGGCGGTCGGGGCGGTCGGGGCGGTCCTGCCGGCGGCGGTGCGCGGGCTGCGCGGGCACGTTCCCGCGGCGCGGCCGCTGCAGCGAGCGGTACTCGAGCGCGGCGGCGGAGAGCGGCTGCGGCTCGTGGCGGCGGGCGGGGCGCACGGTGGCGTACTTGTCGCTGGGCGGCGCGGAGAACGTGCCCAGCGACACGGCGGCCGCGGCGGGGCGCGGGCGGGGCGCGCGCGGCCCGAACGACGCGTACTTGGGGTCGAAACGGTTCAGGCTTGTCGAGCGCCCGGATTGACCTGAAACGTCACATGAGATAAAAATTTCAGACGCTATCGCTCCCAGAATCGATAAAATCATGGCAGCTACTTAAAAGTTTCACATTACAACAAACAAAGTAAGGGAGGCTTGGTACAAACCTGCGTTGTGTTCGGGTTGATGCACCGTGCTGCCGCCTGCGCCGCCGCCGGGCCGGTCTCAGTAGAAGTCACTGCTCTCTAGCGTCTTGCACTGCTTGCTGAGCGTGGCGTACTTCCCGTTGTGCGGAGCGCGGCCCAGCGTGTGCGCCCCGCCCAGTGCGGCCGCGGCACTGCCGCCGGACGCGCCGCGCCCTAACGTCGCGCTGCCGGACATACGCGACCTGCAAACAGAATACAACGTTTTTCGTTTCTCGTCCTCAAAAAACGAAGATTTTGTGTAACGTAGTTACTGTTGCAACACACAAATCCGATAAAGGGGTTACAACACCTACATATATGTAAAAATATTTATTTCGTAGTGGATATGAATAATACTATAGTCTGTGCAAAATTGCAGAAAAAAAAAACATGTAGGATTAACAGATACATCGCATCCTTTTACGTTTTATTTTTTGTCAAATAAAAAATAATTGCAAATTCCATTTTTTCATTATAAAATAAATCTTATTTTTTTTATTTAACTTTAGAGTTGGACGAAGTTTTAAAAAGGTGCATATTTCGGGGATTTCGCGGTTACACCACGTGAAAGCTTACGATTGAGGTCTCCGATCAAAATTGAAACTAGTTAGATATCTCAGAAATATGCACGTAAGTAAAACCGTTTACAATTATTATTATGCCCACAGCTGGGCATGAACGTTACAGATAGTTACCTTGGCTTCTCGAAGTCCATGAGTTGCACGTCAGCGCCGTAGGAAGGTGGCTTGCCCGGGCTAGACAGAACGTTAAAGATAGTTACCGTGGCACAGGGGTTTGTTCCAAATAGCTACCGCGTAGATCGATTGATCTACGAGGTAAAGCAGCAATGCCGCGGTCAAATTTTGGATGGGTGACAATTTTTTACATATTGAAACCGCACAGTGCCTTCAGAGTACGTTGAATCGATCACGGTGCTTATGAAATATGTGACGGTTACCACAGACTAAGGCCAGAAAAATGTCCGACTATCAGTGTTTTGAGATACTGAAATCTAGCACTAATTATCTTGCGATGGATGATCTAGTCGCTCGGTATAAAACACTAGCTATACTATAATACTAAGCCTACACGTGCAAATATGCTCGTCGATTTTACATTCAATCGAGCGTGAATTGAACGTAGCTTCATCATCATCATCTCCTTGCCCTTATCCCACACTAGGTAGGTTCGGCACAACACGTATTCCTCTTCCGTTCTCCTCTATCAGCCGTCATCTCAGTACTCACTCCTTTCTTACCCATATCATCCTTCACACAATCCATCCATCTTTTGATTTGAACGTAGCTTGATACACAAAATTTACCCGATGTTTCCCGTATTTTAAGTAGACTTCATTTAATATAAAATGACGCGCCCCTTCACCAAAGTCATAGAAAATGACCTTTTCCTCTTACAAACTCGGTGAAGGGGCGCGCAATTTTAATTAAGACAATCTCTATACAACAGGCCATCTCAACTAAAAACATAGTATTGTATCGTCATCCATGGCTCGAGTCTCGAGCCATACGCGGCAGAATGAGCATGTACGTTCAAACTTGTCAATGTGTGGACACGACGTCAAACTCAGATAATCAAAAATCAACCGTCATGTGAACGTCTGGTTCGTGTAAATAGGGCACGGTGTGCGTTGTTTTGAGCACTTGTCCTGCACACTGTGATCATCATTAGATAGGACATGTAGGCTGGTCACCTGGGCCGCTCCAGGTCCATGAGCTGCACGGCGGCGCCGTACGAGGGCGGCTTGCCGTTGTTGTATGGTGCTGGACGCGGCAGGGTGCGGCTGGCCTGGCTGCTACCACCGCTGGATAAGAACGGGGCTTGCTCCTCGCCGCCGCCACTGCGTCTGGGAAACATTATTATACATTACATTTAAATCCAAAATATCTACAGTGCAGTATTATTATTGAAAATTAGATATGAGCCTAATTTTCTTAAGAATACTGAACTTTTAAGTTCTGGAGTGCGCTATCATATGCGCGAAACGAAACCAACAAATATTTTATCTTCATCATCATCATCTTCCTACCCTTATCCCAACTTATTTGAGTTCGGTCCAGTATGTCTTCTTGTTCCATACATCTATATTAACCTTCATCTCAGTAGTCATACTATCCATCCATCGTTTCTTTGTTCTTCCTCTACTCTTATAACCATCCACATTCATACTCAACACTTTCCTCACGACATGTTCCTCATTCCTCCGCATAACATGCTCATACCATGACAACCGGTTCCCACACAACTTCTCAGTCATCTGCGCTAGCCTATACTAATATTATAAAGAGGAAAGATTTGTTTTTTTAGATTTTTGTATGTAATGAATAAACTTAAAAACTACTGGACCGATTTTAAAAAATCTTTTTCCGTTAGAAAGCTACATTATCACTGATTAACATAGGCTACGGGCGGAGCCGTGAGGACACAGCTAGTCTAACTTATAAATAATACATCTTATAGAATGTATTTAATTGCGATTTCTAGTCGTCACATACACGTGAAGCGAAACTCCAAAGCTGACTGAACTCGACGCGTATTCCTGTCACAACTTAAAAGTAGAGGCACTGAAACTTAAACGTTTCATCTATATCGATTGCTTTAATCGTTAGCTGATTATCGAAAAAGTTCTGAATCGGGTGGTTAGAGCAATTCCTGGTTTGTTGACTAATCCCTCAATAGTAACAAATTGTTCGTTGAACAAGTTCTATATTAAAGGTCAGCACAGTTGTGCTTACTTAGTGTTGATGTATATCCAGGCATGTGAGTCGACCAGGACTATGGCAGTGAAGAGGAAGCCAGCTGCGACCGCCGCCAACAGCTGTAGCGACAAAGCCTGAAATAACAGTGTTATTGTTTAGATCGGCACCATTCGGAAACAGAGAAAATTCATCAGGGTATTCAGTGCTTCTCGTCTCAGTTCCCGTACCTGCAGGCCAGCGTCGCAGGCAGCTCTCGCGGCGGCCACGAAGTACGCGCGCGCCATGCGACACTCCAGCGCACCGCTCAGCGCTACCAGCGCGCGCTCCGCCTCACCCGTGCCCGCGCCCAGCGCGCCCAGGGCTGGCTGCAGACCTGCCGGGACAATAACGTGTTAACATACAACTTACTAGCTGCCCGGTGAAGTTCGACCATATTTCTTTTTTCCTTATTTTCTTTATTCCTAAACCACAACAGTATTGAAACGAACAAAATAAAAAATAACAACGAAATCAGTCGAGCCATTTTCGAGTTTTTGCGAGACTAACACCCATATTCTAAGACGTTCCTCCAAAACTTACCTACTCGACTCCGGACGGCCTCGAAAACCCCTTCAAAATTGTATTCTTAGTCGCAATTTCGAGTGAACTTTGAGGTTCTTCGACGGGGTCATTACATCATAATTTGAATTATCCGCATCGTACAAATAACACCGCGATAAATAGTTGTAAGGATTATCGTAAGCATGTTCGATAAAGTCTTCAAAATGCCTTTTTGTTAAAGACGAACTTTGACACTTCCTATCCTTAAGGTAGGTTCTAAGGTACCTTGAGTTTGACAGATGATTCCTTACCTCGACTGAGGAAAAATCTCGAGTCGAGGACGTTTATGTCAACTATAACTACCGATGGTAGTAAGAAAGACTGAGTCGAGGTGGAATAGAGTCGAGTAAGTTTTGGAGGAACGTCTTAGAATATGGGTGTAACTCACGGCAATTGATTTTTATACAAAGTGTAAATGCAAAAACTGAAAACCTCTTATGGGCTCATTGTACATATCATTATGAACAACTTTTACTATGGGACCAATCAAGAAATCGCGAAAAAAAAATCAATTGCTCCCTACATTTTGTCGAGTTATGCTAATATAAATGTATGGAGCAGCAGATGTTTTTTTCGCGTTTTCAGGGTTGGTCCTTAGTAGAAGTTGTTTATAATTATAAGTACAATTAGCGCTTAATAGGTTTTATGTTTTTGCATTTACACCTTGTATACCTATATAGATAACAATTATACCATACCAGGATCATTGAAGAGTTGCGGCGCCCCGCGAGCCAGCACGGCTAACGCTTGTCGCACGGCAACCACAGCACGTTGCGCGTTTCTAAGCTCGGCCGTCAGCACATTTTCACGAGACACCTTGCAGGATAAGTAGTAGTGCACCATCTGCCAATGTTCAATAACAGAAATGTGTTGAAACAGTCATATGGATTCAAAAGTTATAAAATCACACAGGGACCCGACGAACGATGGTAGAAGAACAGTCTTACTTGCCAGCTTCAACGTTTTATGTTGAGGTACGAAAATATTATACCTACTTGTAAGATACAATGAGAAATGACAATACGGAAAAGCATCACCAGCGTAGCTTACAGTATAAAGAAACCCTCATCTAGTTTTGAATGACGTAGAAGAGAGGTATTGCATATCGGAGGACCAATAGCCTTATATTGGAGCAGATGAGTTCTTTACAAGACGACGAATGTATGTATTTGGGACGCACTCAATTGGAGAAGACTAGTTTTAAGCCTTTGGCCAGACTGAAAACGCGGGCGCGGGGCGGGCGCGGTGCGGCGAGTTCAAACAGAAGAACTTCATTTGAGTGTCCATAGTGGGCACGCGGGCGCGGGAAGCGGCGCGGGCACGCGGGCGGGAGCGCGCGGGTAGCTCACGCCATAGGTCGTTCATACAAGTGGCCGCAATGAGAGCGCGGGCGGCAAGCGATAACCCGCGCGGGAGCGGGGGATCTCAAACTAGTTCGAGCTGACCACGCGCGTTGTTGTGATGGCGTTTTCAAAATAAATGTTGAAGAATTAATAAGTGCTATTCAAGCACTGTGGATGTCGAAACATCGTTTTTTAGTTAGAATTTTCCAGTAAAAATAAGTTTTCTTCATCCATATGATATTTTGACAAACACTGGACACGACAACGCTCAGAACGAAGCCGCGCTCCACTGCGGACAGGCAAATCGCGCGCGTTCCCGCACCCGCGCTGCTCCCCGCACCGCGCTGCCACTCTGGCCAAGCACTAATAGGCTTGTAGAAGTTAGGAAGATGGCTAAATGATACTGCTGCTTATAAAATCAAATTAAATATATTTGTCCGGACCAAAAGATTAGTAATATAAAGGAGCGAGGGAGCACACGCGATGACCGTTAATCGTGTACTGAATGCTCGAATAATATTAATTAGTGAAATGAGGGAAAAATACACGACTAAGCATTAGTGCATTATTAATGTATGGTTTCACCGTACAAGGCGAATGGCCGATTTCTATAATTTACGGAGACTTATTGGTTATAATTGAGACTCTTGTATCTTTACCAATAATGAACCAAAACCCTCATGGGTTTGCATAGTAGACCTACCATATGGAAATAGCTAAAACAGATAAAATTAGCTTACGAGTCTATTTATAAGCCCAGTTTGGTAAAAAATATGCTATCATTAGTAAGCAAAACGATTCGTTTTTGTTTATAGGAACCGGGTTTATATATAGAGTGAATACATACGTCTTGCGGTAGATTGTGCGGCGCGTGGTGCGCCAGTGCGGCGGCGGGCTCCTGGCAGGCGTCCGCAGCCGCCACCGCGCCCGCCGCCAGCACCGCGCCCGCCAGCCAGCACACCACCAGCGCGCCCAGCGCGCCCACCTGCACAACACATGCAAAGGGTTCACCTAAACTGTTATATCGGGCCATCCAAACTCAATGTAGACCAGCGCGACGTTTCGTAGCGCGGTAATTCCATTGCAGAATTGTGTCGCGAACTGCTGACGAACTGATAGACGGTTGAAAAATCTTGCCACTACTCTGAGCTGTGACAGCCGCGTTGCGATACTCGCAATGTGTCGAAACGTTGAAAAACTTGATGTGTACTAACACACAGCAGCAGCAGCGCGCGCCGCGAGCGCCGCGCGGCGGCGGCCAGCAGCGCCACGCACACGGCGCCGCCGCAGCACCAGCCCGCCATGCCGCCCGCCCAGCGCGCCGCCTCCCACACCCACGCGCGCTGCAACGGACATAAACGAAACATTTGTTTAGTTATATCACAAACCAGGAACAAATCTATCGGTAGAGCAACAGTGAAAAAGATAAGAAACACAAAACAAACCATATTAGCTAGAAAATAACCCCAGTTTCTGATATAAAAATACTAAGGGCTGATTTTTCAATCGTCAGATAACTTTTATCCGAGGAACAAATATGACCCATTGACATATTTCCTATACAAAAGCTGTCAAAACGCCAACTTGTTCCCCAGATAAAAGTTATCTGACGGTTGAAAAATCAGCCCCAAGATAAATACAAGATGAGTAACAATTGAAAATCGTTTTGTATCGAGTTTTACTTAAAATCATCAAACCTCACTTATCTCTTGCTTAGCGTTGAATACTCAGAAACCGGGCGTAAAACTTGGTTTTCTCCTCCTCCGCCAGTAAAAACCTAAATCTCATGAATCTGATTCAAGCACCGAAGAAAATTAGGTAAGTGAGTCGGTATTCACTACGGAGTGTAGTTACTGCCACAAACTACAAAACGTGGAAGTTTCTAGTTCGCTTACCCAAAACATATCCCTTAGAAATCCACGAAAAAACTAGTTCCCGTAAGCAACTAACCTTCATGAATGCATCCAAGTTGAGCGCAGCCAGTGGTCGCCTTAGATTGTCAGCAGCTGAAGCGGCAGCACTGGCATTGTTTCGAAGCGCTGACAACGCTCGCAGTAATGTTCCCAGCGCTGTTTGGTTGGCCACGGGCGCATCCAGCGCATCTGCTAATCGTGCTAAAGGAGCGCGCGCACGGGAACCCATCGCTTCTTCTAAGATGCTTGACTGAAAGTAAATAGAGATTTTTGTGATGTGGAAAGCTTTTATTATGTCAACAGAACAGTATCAACTTTAAGGCTACGTTTTGCAACGGCAAGGTATAAAACCTTGAGTTAATTAGAACAAACAGTACAACTCCATTTTGGAAGCAACATGCGTTGTGATAATGTCAATGCGGCCTATCGCCAGTTTGGTAACAATGTATGGAAGAAACGTTCCAATGTCTTTACTTCCAATGGACCTATTCTACCGCGCGATTCATATATTCGTAATCACCATAGGATTGTGATTACGAATATATGATCAACAAATTTTTGACCAAAATCTTACTTACTGCGTTTATGAATCGCGCGGCAGTATTACTCTTGTTAGGCCGATGTTCAGCAACACTGATTAAAACAACCGTTTAGGTTAATGGCAATAGGCTCGCCCCCTTTACATGGGACTTAAACATAACTGGAGAAACGAGGGTGTACTAATAACACCTCTGCCGTACCCTTCGGGGAATAGAAGGCGTGATATTATGTTATATTTCGAATAAACGTTTGTTTAACCAGAAAACTAATGTTGGTGAACCAGCCTAAGAAGACTCACGTTAAACTCATTCCGAAAAGCTCCCCAAATTTACTTACTTGATTCTTAACAGTGTTGACGAGTGCCGCTAGCTGGTTGCCTGCCTGGATGCTCTGCAGCATCGCATTGTGCAGGTCATCGTTGCCAAAGAGACCCACGCCGATCGCGCCGCAACATAGTACAGATAGTATCATGAGTGTAATCTGTGGAGAGAATGAAAGAGGGTAAGTCTGGCTAGAGATTAGTAAACACACCAGTACACAGAGAATAAAAAAAAATACGTTATATCAATGTTTATTTACTTCGAACTCGGGTGGACGTCAGTTGTTGAAACAAACTTATTCCAACTACCTCTCACGAACAAACGCCACTTAATTTTAAGTTGCCGTTAAGTCTCGTGGTGTCACTGTCACTTTAAGGCGAAGTGACAGTGACAGCACATAATTAACAGCAACATAACTTTGAGTAGCGTTTGAGTATTAGGCCATAACATGACCTAGGTATATTATAACCATGCCTCCGAAGTCCAGTCTACACCCACTCTCCAAGAATATTATAAACTAGCGGCCCGGCTTCGCACGGGTGGACATATTTTTTTTAAACATTTTGGGATAATAAATATAACCTATGTTACTCAGTGATAATGTAGCTTTCTAACGACAAAAGAATTTTTGAAATCGGTCCAGTAGTTTTTAAGTTTATTCGTTACATACAAAAATACAAATCTTTCCTCTTTATAATATTAGTATAGATAGTATAGATTAGTATAGAAGTATAGATGATTCAAACTTTTATAAACAGTGTCATTGTGTCTATTTTAATATGTTAATCTCGGAAAATTCTCACTTTAATAACATCTTTATAATTCTCATCTTTTCCTAACAAACGCAAATAATATCTAAATCAAAATTAAACGTACAAGTCAATGTACTTTTATAATCTTTGATCTCCAAATCATCATAGAAAAACCAACACACACGCGTACTTTTAATAAACTTAGTATCTTTATAAAAATATTTATGTTATCTTCAAACAAGAGATCAAAGCAGATCACTGAATCTTAAAGTTCAGTGTCCTAATTCTTTCCTATGATTGGTAACGGATTTTTAATACGAACAACATAAACAAAACATCTGATCGTTTGAACACTTGGTTACAAACACGTGTTGTTTGAAACATCTCTGTGAGAATTATTTTGATTGTGTTTGCAGACTATATATAGACTGAGATACCCTCTGGGGCGAACATGATGGGTTTATCATTCGCTGTCGGAGAAATAAGACTATGTTGCATTTCATCTGTATATAGAGAAACTGACTGACTGACTGATCTACCAATGCACTGCCTAAATCGTTAGGGTTAGACATTTTGACAGTAGGTTCCTTTTATAACATAGGCATCCACTAAGGAAATATATTTCAAAAATCCTTCCCGAAGGGGATAAGAAAAATCACGCAAACGAAGCTGCGGGCAAAAGCTAGTGTTTACATTGTGACAGTTTGGCACTTTAGGCTGTAGGGTGTTTCTGAGATTATATATTGGAGTAAAAGTTTAAGTCACTCGTCAAACCCAATTTGAAGGGTTAGCCCTCCATTTCAGGAGTTGTCTACTAATAAAATTGTTTAAAATCGCATTCAAACCGCCACCGCCGTTCGAACGGTATCTCTACACTAGCGGCCCGTCCCGGCTTCGCACGGGTGAACATTTTTCCCGTTTTTGCAACATTTTTAATTTAAGCTCCGCTCCTAATGGTCGTAGCGTGATGTTATATAGCCTATAACCTTTCTCGATAAATGGACTATCGAACACAAAAATAATTTATCAATTCCAACCAGTAATTCCTGAGATTAGCGCGTTCAAACAAACAAACTCTTTAGCTTTATAATATTAGTATACTATATAAAAGTCAAACGGCCATGTTTCAGCTGCGGTATGATTGCGATAGCAGAATCAGCCTCAACCTTTTCGATAGTCAGTTTTCGACCGATTCGATTTGCTATTCATTTAAGTTTATGCACAATCATGGTACACAAGGTGGACTTAATGCCATGGAGACATTCTCTACCATTCAACATTATTCTCATGCACTTTTGCGCCCGAGAGAAAAACACATGACAAACCGAATCGGTCGTCGTTATCAAAAAACTTTCTAAATCGGGGGGTAGGTCTCCTGTTATCGAATATACGGCGGTGAAACGTAACATTAAGGCCCGGACTCCACCAAAGCGGAGACAAGACGAGCGGAGAGGAGATGTTGTTTAAACAACCAATAGAATTTCGTTATTCACACTTTAAGTCCCCGACTCCACCAAAGCGGAGATGTGCGGAGAAGTCCAAAGCGGAGACGCATTAGATGCATTAAAGTGTGAATAACGAAATTCTATTGGTTGTTTAAAAAACATCTCTCCGCACGTCTCATCTCCGCTTTGGTGGAGGCCGGGCCTAATGCATCTAATGCGTCTCCGCTTTGGACTTCACCGCTCATCTCCGCTTTGGTGGAGTCCGGGCCTTAGGGCCAAGCCACATCTGACGGAAGATACGTCGCCAATCTTCCGTCGCGTAATTTACTCGAGGAATTTTAGTAACGCATCTTCGGTCAAATGTGTACGGTATGAGATGTTTATATGGAATTATGTGTACCGGCGGAAGAAGATCGGCGACGTATCTTCCGTCAGATGTGGCATAAGGTCATCACTCACTATACCTAACAGCACCGCTCTGACACAGCAAATAACTTACCATTCAAGTTAGGGCTTTAAATCGTGTGCATTAAAGTGAATTTTATAATGACAAGATAACATAGTTGACGGTACGCGACAAGCGCGCTTGACGCTACAGTCCACTGTGAAATGTCTCTTCATGCATACGATTTAAAGCACTAACTTAAATGGCAAGTTATTTGCTGTCGGAGCGGTGTTGTTATAGTGAGTGATGACCTTTAGAAGGTTAAATTTCACCTTTATGTAAATTAGATTTACTTCATTAACAATTCATGAATAATCGCTGTAATTAACAGCTAGCTTATACTGAAGGTCAGGTAATTAAGACAATGAATGTTTGACAAAAATACGAAAAGGTTATGTCAGTCACTCATGTAATAACATTAAGTTGCAGATAAACCTGAGCATTATCTTGTAACATAATATTGAGCATTCGTCGTTTTTATAAACTGATATTCATATTTTCTGTCTTTTGCTACAGTTTTATCAGTGCGTTGACTTGTATTATCTGTTCTAGTACCTGGATGACCGAGGTTCGCACGGTTTTTCTTTTTGGTAAACCGACGTTTTCTAAAAATGAAACCTAGCTAGATCGATTTATCGCCCCCGAAACCCCCTGCATACTAAATGTCATGAAAATCGTTGGAGCCGTTTCCGAGATTCAGATTATATTTTTATATACATACAAGAATTGCTCGTTTAAAGGTATTAGATAGATATACAAATCCAAATTAAAAGCAACCACAAAAAGATTTTTAGAATATCTGGTTTCCCTATACAACCCATCGATCCAAGAATCGCCATGCTGAACTTAATTGCAATACCATCAATTCAGACAATCGTAGTTCACCGTAGCAGACCACACAGGCGTTTCTCAAGTTCCGCCACAACGGCACAATATCATGAATGAAAGAAATTATCGTGTGCTTCCTAATGAACACAAACTAATTACGCAATTAAGGAACTTCTGTCTCTCGCACTAAGGCCCAGAAAAAGTTAGAATTCACTTATTACCGTCAATTTAATTATACTCAGACGTGTCTCACCTTCAAAGCAGTGATACTTCTTGGTGGCCGCTGTTTCCTGTCGCAACATCTTGTCAGCAGGTATATGAGAAGCACGGTCAATGTTAGTATCAGCCACGCGCCCGGTATCGACCCAAGGATGCCCAAACTCTGAAAAAAGACGAAAATTGGAGTTCAAATTCAAAGATTTACAAAAAAGGTCTTTTATATGTAGGTACAGTCAGCATCAAAAGTCGATGACCACATTCAGATTTTCTAAATCACTTGTCACTATATCACCCATAAATCGCTCAACAAGATAGGGCGCCAGTATTGAATGAACATCATTAAAGTTCAAAATTAACTGAACACTACTCGTCAAAGGTCACTGAACACCATTTTGTCAAAAATGGCTGATCGTTATAATATCCGAAAACATCATAACATTCAGTTTTACAGAAGTCACTGAACAATATAAAATGCTTGTTTTGGTTAGCTAGTGTAATCACGGCAATGTCCAAAAATAACTTAACATCATAAATAACAAAAGTTACTGAACATTACTTTGTTTCGGATACGTAGCGTGTAAACTTATACTATCAAAAGTAGCTGAACTACAAACTAAAAAAGTGCTCGTTACTAAATAGTTAAAATTTAAATGGATGTAAATTTCGAATTTAACTTCCATTTTTTTCTTTTTTTTTAGTTTTTTTTTTTAATTTTTAAGTTTTTTTTTAATATTTTATCCTAATCATAACTGTAATTGTAATTGATAAAAAATTAAACCTTGTTTTTGTTTTGATTATGAAAGTTTAAATTTGTTGATTTTTAATAAAAACAAATAATAATTATTAACTGTATTGATTTATGGAACCATTTAATTTAATTTTGTTTATAATAAATAAAAGGGTGGTGATTTACATGTGCATGTGTCTACTTAATTTATATACCAAACACATATACCGAAAAAAAAAATACACACACATATTAAACCCAAAAAACATTTCATTTTGTTCAGGGACTTTAGAGATAAACGATGGTATGCTATTTTTGTCAAAAATTTGTTCAGAGACTTTAGAGACGAAGAATGTTATGCTTTTTTTACTATAATTTTGTTTAGCGACTTTTGAAAAGTGATGGTCACCTACTTATGGCCTTTTATGATAATCATTCATTTCTGGCGCTTGTCATGTTGAGTGATTTAGGTATAATACGGTGTACAGCGATTTTGAAAATCTAAGTGTGGTCATCAATTTTTATGCTGACTGTACACTTATGGAAGGTAGCGCTGCAATACTGCTTGAATTGTTTTGCAGCATATAGCTGAATGAGATCGTTGTTGGTACAACCGTAATATTTGTACAGAACGGCCGATTTATCTTATACCAGGTCCACACGATTCGATTCTAGTTGATCAACTGCCAAATCGCATGCAATTTGAACCGTCTGTACAGACTTTCAATCAAATTGAATCAATTTGAAGGAACAAAACGTTTCAACTTTTATTGTTCAACTTTTGTTGATCAACTAAAATCGCATCGTGTGAACCCGCTATTAGCCGCCCTGAAGCCTATGGCTCTCCGAAATTTCGCGCATGTATACTTAGGAAGGAATAAGTTACTGAAGCATCTATCAAATAAAATTTACTTAATAAATGGCTGATCCTAAGATAATGTTAGCTTAACGCCATTTTGTTCTTAAAAAAAAATATTTTTCGACTACCTATCTGCAGAAAGTTCAGGGCGGCCAAGACATTTCAGACGTACTGTAACTAGATTTAAATAGATAGTACCTAGTATCAATTAGGTACTAGGAAAAGTTATGTTGTATTAGAGATTTTATGTGTTACTACTTCTTCTAACTTTAACTTTGTTTACTGTCCAATAAAAAATCTTCTTCCAGGCCAAGAATTTAGTTGCCCAGAGTCACACGCGTCCATTGAATTGCCATCCATCAATATCTATTAAATTAAGCAATAACTACAATTATATCCATTCAATATGTATTGACAAGTCGTCTCTAAAGATTCTCTCATCTAAAGCTAACTCTAGCATTGGTAAGAAGTGTAGTGAGCTTCAATAATGAATCCTGCATAATCTCTCGGGACGCAAACCAAGATTCTTAATTAACTGTCATGTCTTGTGGACAAACGCTTCGCACAGAGTAAGTACACATTTCCGGGAAATGATTTGTACCACAGCATCTACAACAAAATAGGGACGCGCTGCCGCTTTTAAATCTAGATAAGAATCTTACGTCGCAATGGTTAGAGGCCCAGGTGGCTTAGTACATGTCGTCTTCACTTCTCCATCACCAGGTACTTGCTCTGTGCATAACTCTTTTCGTACACTTGGATCAGTGGAGATGAAAACAACTGTAGTTACTAGTATTATTTTTATTTCACTTACCCATCATTATATTAATTATCCACCGTCATATGACTGTCCTGTGTTCTTCGTATCCAGTGTCCCAATGAGCTCCTTGATTCAGAACGTTTCGATTTCTCATTTTTCTACGATTCTCGCAACGAGAAGAAAAGGGATAACAAATCTAATTGTTTGACAACTGACTTATCGAATCATTCTGAATCAAGGGACAGCATAATGATGACTAGTATGAATTTTGGACTGCACTGGGAACAACAGGTGTCGGAGAGTGACAGTCACTTTTAGATATTTCTATAGGAGAATTCAACCAAGCCTTACCTCCAGATAAACGGGCGAGTTGGGTGCAAAGGTGTCATTGACGCGATGTAGCGTGACATTGATATGCGGCAAGGCGTGGAGCAGCCGCGAGAGACGCGGCGGCGAATACTCGTCCGAGACGCCCGGCGCGCCCATCGCGACCTTTCACGATCACACCTGGAGATCGAATGACACATCATGAGGTAAGCTTGATAAAAAAATTACATTACATACCGACTTAAAACTTGGTCAGCAGTATTATCATTAATACTTCTGACCAAGTCTATAAAACAAAGTCACATAGTATAAAACAAAGTCGCTCCTGCTGTCTGTACCTGCGCTTAGATCTATTAAACTACGCAACGGATTTTAATGCAGTTTTCAGCAATAGATAGAGTGATTCAAGAGGAAGGTTTAGGTATATGCCCCACATTAGTATCAACATTGCACCCGTGCGAAGCCGGGGAGGGTCGCTAGTTTACATTATAATGTGCTGTCGACTGACGTTCTTGAAATGTAAACAAAATATTAAATTCGGATACAATAAACGAAAGATTTTAATATTGTAGTTCCATCACGCATGTCAAACAGGTACCTTGCTAGGTGGACAGGGCATGCAACTCAGTTAAGCAAATCTTTCGAATTTCCGTTCAGGCGTTTGCTAGGTACCTACATGTCGAAAAAAAACCCTCGACTATTTCCAAATATTCCAGTCTACCCGGTTTTCTACTCAAACAAAATCAATGATACTTTAACCCAGACTCTAATCAGACATGCAGCATGCATCGTGAACTAATTGTTAACTAAAATTAGCATCTATCCGCAAATGTGGACCATCTGGTCTGAAAGCTCACACGCTGACAACAGACAAACAAACTTAAATTATCATTATTCATTGAATTAATAACAATAATATATTAGAATAGTAGGCGATTTCGAATTGGGTTTATAGGCCATCTTGGGCACTAGGTCGAATGTACATTGTTCTCTTCCTCAAGACATTACGTCATGTTTACACTATGATAAGTGCAAGTGATCGAAGTTTTGAAGAGTGTTTATCGTCGCAAGTGGCTAATGTGAGTGAATTTTGAATTTGAAATACTCGTATCGCACTGGAAATACTCATTTAGCACATACTATTTTATTTAATTCAATTGTAAACTTTATTCATATCTATGTATGATACAAATTGTGCATGTCGCAAAAAAATAAACCAAAATGTTATAAGACAGTTGTAGTTTCATTCAAAATCCGCTTACATTAGCGATACGTATACGATACTATACGTAAAATATTCTTGCTACGCCTACTGGTGTCCACCAACATTAAGGGATGATTTCCACCAAACGGCTCGCATCGCATCGGATCGGAAAGGATACGAACGGATGCAGCGACAGCCGATCGCGTACGGCAGGATGTCGACGCATACGATCGACTCCGTACCGTCGTTTGCGAACGTATCCGTTTCTGCGCCTAGTCAAATAGTTTCATTCCTACCGTGTTGACAGCCGAAAGGCTCCGATCGGCTACGACGACAGGGCGAACACAGCCATACGCGCGTCGTAGCATACTTTCGGCTACGATTGCGATTCGCGGAAGACGCCCGTGGTCAAGCTGCTGTGCGCGACTTGGTAATATAGACTTTAAATGCTGTGTGCACGATTTAATATCGTTTAAAGATTGTAAAATCCGTTCCGATCCGATGCAATGCAAGCGGTTTGGTGGAAATCATCCTTAATTCTCTGGTTAAACAATTGTTTAACCAGATAATTAATGGTGGTGAACAATGCTATTAAAGTCAATAGAAACTATCGCTGCGATGATATCGCCGTGTGGAGATTGATTCATATAGTTACTTTTAAATTTGATGGCCCGGCGAGACTATGTTCGCGATACACACGCTCGTGGACGTGGCGCCTTAGTATATGATCTTATAATGTGATATTACAAAACATATGCAGTGATAGCCTAGCGGTGGAACCCTCGCCTTCCGGGAGGGTCTGAGGGTCACTTGTGTTAACGGTGAAGGAAAAACATCGTGAGGAAACCTGAGAGGGCTCCATAAAGATCTCGATAGTGTGTGTAGTCTGCCAACCCGCACCAGGCTAGCGTGGCGGATTAAAGCCTAAACTCACATTCTAAGAGGCCCGTGGTCAGCAGTGGGACATAATGGGATAATTTTGTTGTTGTTATGTATTACAAAACACTTGCACTAATCTAAGTTTAGGCAAGAAATGCCGAAATAAAAAATGCTAGCAAAATAATCTTAAATGTATTTTTATTTTGTTTATTCCCGACTTAAATGGTAAGAACCTTTTTAAAAGAGAATTCTTGTTAATCTTTAGCACGTCGTAGACGTCACGTTCTCGAGAGAAGAGGCTTAAATGCACTTAATAGAACAACAGGAATGCAACTAGTTTATGAGCATTTCAAATAAAGTATGGAACTAGAATTAAAAGCGTTCCAGAGAATTGGAGTTATTTGAAAACAGTCGAGTGCTGTCTTCGAGTTAAGTGATAATCGATAACAGATCAACGTAACATATAACATAACATCACGCCTTGTATTCTCCGAAGGGTACAGCAGAGGTATAAGTACACCCTCGTTTCACCAGTTATGTTTAAGTCCCATGTAATAGGGGGCGAGCCTATTGCCACTAACCGGGCACAAATCCAGACTCAGGGCTGCTACTGAGAAATTCCTAATGGAAAAACCCAAAAATACTTTGCCCAACCTGGGGATCGAACCCAGGAGCCCATGCTCAGCAGTCGAACAGCAGATCATTGCGTACAATATCTATTCTAATTAATTTTTAAGAGGTCCTCGTGCCTCAGACGTACTTATAGACTGTACTTAGTCTGAAGCGCCTTCAGCAGACCTAGCACGAACGTTTGACGTATAGTATCGTAAACATATCGCTAACTAGCTCTGTCCTCACGGCTCCGCCCGTAGCCTATGTTACTCAGCTTTCAAACTGCAAAAAAATGTTGAAATCGGTCCAGTAGTTTTTAAGTTTATTCGTTACATACAAAAATCCGAAAATACAAATCTTTCCTCTTTATAATATTAAGTATAGATTAGTATAGATGTAAGCGAATTTTGAATCGAAAATAGAACTATCCAGCACTAACTATCAAAATGTTAATTTTGGTTTATTTTTTTGCTACATATAATTTGTATCATACATAGATTTAAAAAAGTTTTCAATTTAATTAAATAGTATGTGCGAAACGAGTATTTCCGATCCAAATTCACTTACATTGACGTTACGTTTACGTCAGTAACTTGACAGCAATTGTGCTAGGACTTCAGATGTGAAAGAACCTTATAAAGATACAAGCACTCAAAATGAAACACTAGGTACCTATGTCTCAACTGAGCCAAAGTAAAACAAACAATAATATCACTGAAGATGTATACCTACTTATATTACGAAACGTAATGCCTTCATGGTACAGAATTTTGCAGACAAAGTTTTGATATGTGCGCAAACTTTCCTGACACGAATTGTACACGACTGCCCAAGGGATTATAACCACTAAATTCTTAACAATATGGTTTACTCTTGCTTGCGTTGTTGGAAGTCTGAAATTGATGGCCTGCTGCCTGTCTTCCCGATGTCTCCCGCGAGGCGAACAGATATAGATGTAGGTACTTGTACTCACCGCAACTATCTATCAGTATCTCTGCCTACGACGCCATGGTAGCTTGGACCGATGGTACTTCACTTTCACCGCGAGGACATCTGTAACAAATGATGGGATTGTATTAATTTATGTGGTTCTGCTGTTAAATATTGTTACTAGGACTTTAGAATTCTACACAAAGGCCATGTGAGTTGTTTATTAATGAAGTAATTAGAACAATTTAATAAAATATTCTAGATGAAATGGTCGAAAAAAATAATATGCAGCATACACAACTAGCCAACGAATGGGACTCGAAACCGCTAAAAACTGAATTCGTTAAATGCAAAGTTTAGTCAAATTCACCAAATGACGATCTTCGTAGGCGTGGTGTGTACGATCCCCCCCGGTGGGTTCCCGCATTGTCGTTGCGGGGGGGCTTAGTAGCCGTGGCTTCGAGCCCCAAGGTGAAGGGAAGAGGAACCCGAGGAGGGGCTGCTCGTCGGGGCTTGGGCCTGGAAGCCCTCGACGTAGCGGCCAAGTAGGTTGCGGTGTCGCCTGGGCGACATCGCAACTGAGGAGGGCCGCGATGTCTTATGGGAGGCATTGCGGC
Source organism: Amphipyra berbera (assembly GCA_910594945.2). Taxonomy (NCBI): domain Eukaryota; kingdom Metazoa; phylum Arthropoda; class Insecta; order Lepidoptera; family Noctuidae; genus Amphipyra; species Amphipyra berbera. The sequence goes on along the minus strand of OU343125.1, from coordinate 18,016,805 downwards.
TGAAGGGTGGAGGCCGCGGCGGGAGAGGAGTGCCGGTATTACGGTGCGCCGTTCTCCCTACCTTCCGCGGCCTGACGGGGCCGCCACCGTCAGATGGCGGACGCGGTGGGGCCGCAGGGGGAGAGGAGTGTCGGTGTTTAGTTGGCTGCTCTCCCTATCCTCTGCGGCCGAAAAGTGGTAGGCGGCGGGGCCACTAACCTGACCCGTCGCAGGGGGACCAGGGGTGCCCAGACAAGGGGTAGTCTGGCGCCCATGTACTTGTTTGGTCCCCGGGGTAGTCACAGCGTACCATGTGTTCTGGTGCGCCGGTGATGTGGGGTGCCCCCCGCGCCTCTAGGAGGTCGTGGGGTGGGGCCCTACAGTGGAGAGGTCCACCAGCAATTGGTGGACCAAGACCTGCCGGGGTTGCGGTGCATGCAATAGCGAATCCCGCGACCCCGGCCTTAGGTCAGAAGGAGGGACACCGTGGTGGTTTTAGCCAGTAAGAGTCCGGCACACCCGATAGTCCATGAGGATTTCCCCACGATAAAAAAAAAAAAAAAAAGGCGTGGTGTGTACGATGAATTATGGATTTACTAAAAATCCTAATACCATAACGATATAGAACTACCGAGTGCACCTACCTAGTAAACAACGCTTGATCTAAACCATTCTGATCAACAAGCAGTTTGTTGTTGTCAAAATACTACTACACTCATCAATCAAACTGTTTACTGAAAACGAACCGAACAACACATTGATTTTCTCCAATTCCCGGATGTAAACAGTAACAAGAAACCATACAGTACTCCTCAAAGCTCTGCCGTGGCATTGTAAAACAATCAGTATGAAATACGTAGCAACAAATCGTTCGGGTGTACACGGTCCAAACAAAACCGACCACACGCAGTGTGAGGTTCACTGGTTACCATTAAATGCGCCAACTACGGCTCGTTGTTCGTACAATGTGGTGTTATCGCTACCATTAAAATTATCTCAAATGCATTCGCTCGCATTTCTCAGATAAGTAGACACTGTATAAACTAGGAATAAACGAGAGGTGGTCTAGGATAGTATTACGTAACCAGGCGAGGATTTTATGACAGAGATAAACAGTTTAATGATAAACCTAGTTATCGTATTCATTTTCATATAATGGACCTGCACGAACGAAACAAGGGATGTTTGTCCAGCTAGAGCAATAAGTTACTACGTATGACAATATTTGTGAGTCCCGCTGTTCCAAAAATGTAGTTTCATGAACTCATCACATTGCAACTATCCCGGGGTATGTAAAACGTAAAAGACAACGGAACAGTACATAACACTAGATCCAGCTTCCATTTCAATTTACGACTGACATCTCCCAGTATTCTCCATACATACAAAGCAGTCCGGGAAACCCGTTCCTCAACAATTACTAGCGGAATATTAGCAAACGCATTAAAATGATAATAAAGAGACATTACGAGCGAGTAATGAGCGATGTCACACAACGAATTACGAACAATTGAGACGAGTGCGCGGCGCCATTGAGCTATTTGCGCACAAGCAGCTTTTAATTATAATCTAATGTGAAATGGGAACATTAGACCTTTAACAAGATTTCTTCTGACTACTGCCTCTTTTCTGGGCTGGATTGCATTCCCGAAAAGGCAGGTAACGCCAGAGGTTGCGGGGTTGTCGTGCATGCTTTTGCGAATCCCGTGACCCCGGCCGAACGGTCAGGAGAAGGAACACCGTTGGTTTTAGCCGGTAAGAGTCCAGCAGAACCCCTCGCCTTCCCCGGGGAGGAAAATCCATGAGGATTTCCCAATGATTAAAAAAATAAGGTAACGCCAGAGGTGAACGATACTCTGCGCAGGTGAGTTTAAAAAGAATTATTAGCCGTCAAGTTTATGCTAACTATCTTGTGTCGAATCCCTGTCATACCATACATATTTATTGGCCAACGAGAAAACTATGGGCTTATACTGAGCCAGGCACGCGCACATTATTATTGGGAATTTAAATTCCGTAACGTTCAGAGCGCACCCATGCAGCCATGGTGCAACTTGTGCGATGCTCGCCCATGTATAGGACCCTTAAATGAGAAATTCCTTAGGCTTAGGCTCTAAACGATGAAATCAGCTTTCGAGCGTAATTTTATGCGTTTTCTTTATATTTATTCATTCGTCTACACCTCGATGTTAGTTTATGCAGATTTGAACATGATCGGTCATAAAGCAACCACAATTACCTGGATGCGTCGGTTACTTTTTCGAAATCGATTTAATTAGTTCCAGTGACATAAAATCCCAAAACATTCCATCGAACATTTAGTTTTATTGCATCATAAAAATGGTCAGGTTGATATTTTACAAGCGTTCCTACCACAATCCACTAAGTCTCGTAGCCTAGACCGTGTCGAAAGCTAAGAGCCTCTGAGTCATGACTTGTTTCGCAAGATGTTGACGTGGAAAGCCCGCTCCTTTTTTACAGTAACAACTGAACTTGGTCCACATTCCCGTGTATGTCTGGTGTAATCTCGACGACTAGATACTCGACATTCTTCGTTCGACTCTTAAGTATTGCGTGTGAGAACTTTAGCAGGGTAGACTGATTATCCAATTAACGATGTTGATGTAATTTGCAATGAAACAGGTTATTATTTTTTGTTTGCGTCAATAGGTCCTGTACTGCTATCAACATTTTATACGTCAACAACCTGCAGTCACTTGAAGAAGTGTAGTAGATTTGATTTGTCAAGTTTATTTAGCGAATTAATAAAATATGTATACTAGCACTTGGCCCACTTCTACGTCCGCGTGAATTTTCATACAAACTTCCATCCCCTATTTTACTCCCTTAGGGGTAGAATTTCCAAAAAATCTTAGTGGATGCCTACGTCACAAAAGGAACCTGCTGTCAAAATTACATGTTCCCAGCTTCAGTGGTTTAGGTTCTGCGTTGATTAATCAGTCAGGACAAGTAATTATATATGTATAGATATACAGACAGACACTTAAGTTTTATCTGTGGCTAAAAATAGCTAACGCAGTAGAGCCATGCGAATAGTTAGAACTACTAAAATTAGATCGATAGAAAGCATCGCAGTCGCGTGTATGGCCTCGTAAACTTTTATTGCAAACATAAGGACGGACGGCCCTCGTCGACACACAGTTGTAAAGTTCACTACACTAGTTTAGTTATTAATCCGTTTTCATATGGGAATATGAATATGTTGTTAAAATAAATGACTATGAGAAAAGGACTTGATTCATGAAGATTTCGTCCAAAGCTGAACTTCCATTACAGCTTATTCTAAGACCACAGCTTTCTGAAACGAAGGTAAACACGGATCCGAAGTATTCGGTTTATACATTGTAGACGAACATAACATCATGCCTGTATTCCCCGAAGGGGTGGGCAGAGGTATACACCTCTACCGCTAAACAGTAACACCATAATTTCGCCGTTATGTTTAAGTCCCATGTAATACCTATGCCGAGTCTATTGCTATCAACCGGGCTTAAATTAAGACTCCGGGCTACTACTGAGGAGTTCCATACGGAAAAACCCAATAACACTGCCCGACCTGTCGATCGAACCCAGGGCCTCACGATCAGCAGGAGCGCTTGTCACCACTATACTAACGAGGCAGTTGATCGTAGTCGATTGTAGACGAATACTGTCGATAACACCTGTAGAATTAACCCGTAGGTACCTCACAAAAGAAGTTGTATTGCTGAAAGTCTATCATTTAGTCTGCTTGTAAAGGTGTAGTTTTGACACCAACCACTTAGCCAGAGCTTCATTAAAGCAAGCAAAACTATTTCTTCAACCATTTCTTTATGACCTATCAGTTTTATCGCGCCACACCGGAGCTATTACCGTACGGCTCGCAGCAAATAAAACAATAACTGTGCATTATTATCCAATCGATATTGACCTATACAGACTCACGAAGTCACGACAACGCAGTAATAATGTTATCATGACTTGAAACATTGTTGCCAATGCAATACATTGAGCTGGAGAAATTGTGCTTTATGAGGACCACCGATATGGGTATGTACCTATTAAATCCAGGTATACAAGGTTAGTCGGAAAGGGGGTACTAAGCCGCGGGCCACCTAAAGTATCACTGATGACTATTTTAAAGCTAATGTTAAATTTTAAAAATTCGATCATTTTTATTTGCATGAAAATGATTTTTATTTTAGTTTTAAAAAAAAGAACATATCTGCTTTAGTTATGAATTCAGAAAATTAATTTTCTAAATCGTGACCCCCATATATGACCTAAATTGTAAAAACAGCTGACCATAGCTATGGACAGATAGATTTTAGCATATTTTTTACGAAATCTTTGAAATATTATTTCTCATAAACTATCGAGTTTTGGGGAAAGTTATAGAACAAAAGTTATCCCTTATTATGGGTACTTTAGCACTCTTTCGGCTTAGTACTCCCTTTCCGACTAACCTTGTATACCAGTGTAATTTATAACAAAAAACAATAAAAAAGTAGCTACGTTGATTAGCATTGTCATTAAAACTTTAGTATCATGCAGACAGTAGTTAAGTAGAAGTGTTTCTAAATATAAGTGGCCTTGCTGTAACTATTAAACTGTATAATATACATAGACGATAAGGAAAAAACAAAAATAATAGCCAACGTCTTCAATTCCCACGTCTATTTATTATCACGTACACCCCAGTATAATAGGGTTCCATATTGAAATTGGAAATAATCAGGAAACGTTTTTGGGACTCCGTGTCTAATTTAGACCAGAGGATGCCACAAATCTAATCCAAAGAGTCGATTTGATGTCTTCATAAAGTTAGGGACCTGGGTGACATGCCTAAACTGATCTCCCTAAAGATAAGAATAATTTGGACATCTTCTGCTGGCAAAACAGTACAGCGTCCAAAATGATGGAACTAAACTGGTTAGTTGCAATGGTTTTCTAAAATAATATTTTTTCCTTACTCCATCAAATCGCACTTGACTCTATTTAAAATGTTGTATAGTTTGTAAGTTTTATTTTTGCTTATTACAATCTCAATATCAGAATTTAATAACTGTCTATCATTCTGTTTGGCGGTCACAAGTGATCTTTTCTTGAAGGTTCTTTTGACGTCATGACGTCGTCGTCAGCCGGTCATCAATAGTGTTGACAGATCAGATAACTATCGGGATAGAGGGATATAGACAAAATGTGGAACATTAAAGCGAATGTCGGAACAAATCAATGCGTTCCAGTTCGAAAATGCGTTACCAATGTGAAATATCCGCACATTGTTCCCAGAAAATAGACTGCCGAGAAATTCAGAACGAGCCGTGAAAATTGGAACATCTGGCAAAGTTTGGTGTCAAATTAATAGAAAGCTGCAACATGTTCACTTTATAGATATGTTCAGGCGAAATTAGCTGAGATCGACAGCTTAATGCATGCTTCGAGTCAGTAAAAAAGCCGTGCATTGTATAAAATTATGACTCACTAAAGCTTCGTCGAAAGTTGCTTAGCTGCCAAAATCTAACGAAAACATAACAGCATAACTCTTATCGCTATTAAAATAGAGTTTAAATTTTGACAGCTTTTTAATATACCTAATAGCATTTGGTAGTCTGCTGACCAAAATTAGCCTTAGTAAACGAGTGCAAGTGGTGTGTGCGCACCAAATATAGAATAGGATATTGCACCATAGGTATATACCGTTACACGATCTCGAATGCTCGCCTTTGTGGGGGGATATACAAACAACTTGATTCAAAGTTCTACGAGTTTGGTGTACACGAGCGGATAGCATGTCATAACCACGTCTAACTGCACAAATCGATGTTGTGGGCTATTAGGTCATGCAATCCCAGTTTTCTGTGAGTGTAATTAATGAAGAGGAAGTAACGAAGACCCGTGTTAGAGTTGAACACGACATTAGAATTGAAATAAACAAACCATATGGACGCACTGATATAATATGTATGAATAGCAAAGCCAGTTCCTACTGAATTATGCCTGCTAATTTTAAAGTGGATTATGGTTGATTAGCAGATATTTTATGCAAAACGAGTGTCAACTGAGTAAAACGTTCCAATTTGCAAAGGAATTTTTAACCCAATAGTAGCACCTGACTTAAAGGATTTAGTAACGAGGTAAGGAAGGGAACGAAAGAAATGTCTTTTGCATTGGCAAATTGGCAACTTGAAGAAGCTAAAAGTAAAAGTGAACTTCGTTAACTTTACACGGTATTGGAACAGAATTTTGTTAACCTTTAGAAAATGATAACAAAACGATTTATTACCCTTTCACAACGACAAACAATTAGAGATAATGTTCTAATGACCAAATACTGAAACGTTACTCAGTTGCCGTTAAGTCTCGTGCTGTCACTGTCACTTTAAGGCGAAGTGAAACTGACAGCACGAAAAGCAGTCTGGAGTCCTTAACCAATTTGACATGCCTGGACTACGAATTTGATCCTAAACAATAACCACCTATAAGAGTCAACAAACATAATAACAGAACTAAAACAAGTGCCGTAGGTTGTCAACCAAATTATTTTTTCAAACAATGCCCACATTAACCTTCAATTGCAAACGCGCACGCAATCAATCAGTGTTGCCCATTGTAAGAGATAATTATCAACATTACAAATTTTTGTCTCTAGAACTTTCTACTTCACCGGACATGATAGAGTGTGACTGATGGTTAACTGTTGTGTGAACTTTCTTTACCTATCAAACTAAGGCGAAACACACTGCCCCGCACTACGCTGCGGGGTGCGTGGCGACGGAGCCACAACACTGCGCGTGAATGCGTTTTCTGTGTTGCACTACGCGTGTTTTCTATACAAACACAGATACTTGCAAACAACATAAGAACACGCACACCCGCGCTATGCTGCGTGATGCGGTGCAGTGTGCGAAACGCCTAAGTTTTAGAACCATACTTATGTAAGTCCAAAACTAACCCTCAAAGACAGTAACTCTTTTTTGTTGCTTTTACTAGACGCGTTTCAGTTTCAAAACGTGACCTCTCGTTCTTGATTTCTAATTCGCTTTCAATTTTATTCAAAGTTATCTGAACAACACATCAATGTTCATACAAGACAGTATTCTTTTTGAAACACAAATAAGAAAATCCGAGAACAGTTTATCTAACAACTAAATCAAACCCACTATGAATTTCGTTTTGTATTCGGTGATCTGTTAAATGTCATTACGATTACATTCAAAACTGACGTTGAATAATCAAGTGAATTACCAAAGCACCGCTTTTTCAATAAACTAACTATCGACCATTTAACACTTGACAAGGTACGGTTTGATTGTAGCTATAAACTCAACTATTACTCGCAGCATCGTAAAGTCATAAGGGGGCTTCACTGTGCCAACGGCCACGTACACAAATTGCGACGCAAAGTTGTAAAGTGACATACTGCATGAGCTGTCTTATAAAGTGTGAAAATTTACTCCCCAGGCCCATTTGGCAACGTGACCCCAGAGTTGGTAGCGAGCCAACTCTGCCAAATGAAACGCTATCAAAACAGCCGCCGTGAAGCTTCACTATGACGTATCTTAAACGAGGTACTCACGAAGCTTTACTTTGGCATACTTGGCTGATGCTGCGACATAACTACCTGGCGGCTGATATTGTGAAACTGTGAACTTTGACAGTTTACGATTTTTACGTTCATTGAATTTGATAATGACTTTCTGCATTGCTTATGTAAATCAAAACAAGGACAGTATTAGTACAGAAGAGAAATCAGTCCAGATTTCTAACACTGGCCTAAAAAACACTTCAAGTGATTCTTAAAAAACATTGTGTAATGACACAATACACCCACAACTTTTCGAAACAAGCATGGAAAAATATCAACAACCATCAACTATGTTGTATGACACACAGTGATGTCCAGCGAATTTGTCATCGTCCTCAAACACTCGAGCAAGTTGTCCACTCCAACCGGTCGTATGTCACTTTTATGCATCGCAAATGGTTTCGCGACATCAATACACATGTGGCCACATACAAAGCTATCAGGAACACGACAGACCACGAGACGCCTATTGTAAGCCCATTGTAGTTATTTGGCTATTGTGATTCTGCACACGTGTTGCTAATAATAATGTGTACGTGTGATTGGTCATGGAACATGATTATTAGTTTGATTCAAATAATCGTCACTTGTGTATCTTGATCTCGATTAATCTTTAAAGACAGCTATATTCTTACTGGTTGATAGTTCCCATTGCTTCAAAAAAACTTTTATTTATTCCGTGCATGGAGTGTTGACATAAAATGTTATTATGACAGTTTCGAAAAAGTAAAGTAACTGCCTGGTTGGTTTAGTGTTGGCAAGCGTGACTGCTGATCGCGAGGTCCTGGGTACGATCCCCAGGTCGGGCAAAGTGTTATTAAGTTTTTCTTTGTGGAATTCCTCAGTAGCAGCTCGGAGTTTGGATTTGTGCCCGTTTGATGGCAATAGGTTTGCCCCCTATTACATGGGACTTTAAACCACTGCCCAACCCTTCGGGGAATACAGGCGTGATGTTATTTTATATCAAAAAACTAACTACTAAAGTAATAAGTTATTTTCACATCTAGAAACAATTCAAATCATAAAGCTTTTTTTAGTTCATGTTAAGTGTAACAAAGTTAGTAAACTTTGTTCTTTAAAAGCACATTTTAATAAAAATAACTAAAAGAAGAGCTCCCACTAACGCACCATATAAGATGACATTCCCGTCCCTTTAACATCAACCCCTCTAGTAAGCATTGCATTTCTGTATTTACAAAATGGATTTATCGGATAGCAAAAGAGTTACAGCACGAACACACCGAATGCAGCAACAGATTCTGGGTGACAGTTCATAAACAACTTCATACATTATAACCTCTGCTACATTGCACACGTACTGCACACGTGCAGCAGCTTTTAGAAAGCTAGATAAAGCTTGGCCAGAAATCTTATGCATCTTGTCTTTAGATTTTTCTTTTGAATGGGTACGAATAACTATAACGTATAATCAAAACACAGTTTCAGGATACCGCCATACATTTAAGATCTAATTTGGGATCAGACGGACACGCTAATAACGTTTTACATGTAGGAAGCAGCAGAGATGATTCATTACAGGATTTCCCACAGTGGTGGGCAGTTTTGTAGCGGTCGATAATGCGTGACGTAAAGCACCTACGAGAATGAACGGCAAAACAAAGGATTAAACTAACCTACGCTGTAGATTTTAGTATTCAGCATAATATAATGCATTAAGCCATCTAGAACTAAATTAAACAAAACTAAATATTGACTTACAAAGTTGTCTTTTAAGGCTGATTTACACGAGGATAGATTTTTCGGAGCGAGACTCGTTCTGTCTTTGTCTTTATCTACGATGAAAACAGAGATAGCATGAGACTCGCTCCGAGAAACTATCTCCGTGTAAATGAGAAAAATATTCAAATTTTTTTTTGTTCAAATTTTTCTTTTGCTGTGCCCGACAGGGTCCACAATTGTTACAACAAATGTTTACTTACTACCTAAGCAATACATTGTGGAATGCAATAAACGATTGAAATTGAGCCTTTAAAAATGTGCTTACAAAAATAAAAATAACAGACCCGGTGAAAGCTTAGAGTTACGCAGCCACCGAGGACCGCGTTGCTCGAAGGGTAGGAAGTACCTACACCGTAGACGATTACGATCTAAAATAAGTGTAATTGAAAACCAAACAACTCATCAACGAACAACTCATCGTACTAATGTAGCCAGTTAATGGATTAAACCAGGATTAACAGACACGTTGCAACGGACAAATGACGGACACTCAGTAGATAACGTCCATCCGATATCCGGACGCCGTCCGGCTGGTATCCGGGCAGCGGGCACCGGACGCTACAGTGAAACTTCGTACAACGGGTGCCAAGTTTTGGCAACTTTATTCTCAGTAGATTAATTTTGAAATAATAGTGAATGGTTAAGGAAAATACTGTTATTCGGCCGCATCTGGTTAGACAGAAAACCGATGGGCTAAAAGGCTAAAACTATTCAATAGCAAAGAACAATATTGGTTTAGATAGCCAAGAATTTTGAGTTCAGACTCTAGTATTTTACTCTTGGCATCCATCGTGCGTAAGTCTTCTGAGACTTACAGTCTATTCATCTAACCAAAGTTGTTATTTATTGCTGGTTACTAACTGACTAAATTGACATGACTATGACTTACAAACGTATAGAAAAAAAAACAAGAAAACCCGCTTTTAAAATGAAAATAGTGTAAGCTCAACACACGACGATACATCGCCAAAACACAATCCTAAGAATTTTCTCCCGGAAATCTAAACGGGTACCTCCATTTAACTGAACTAAGCAGACCGTAGAAACATTACGTAAGCCCAACAAACTTTAACAATATGTAGAGTATATAAAACCGTGGGTTGGCGGAGCGGCGTGCAAAATTAAACGGACAACACGGCGAATATTCATAGGAACAGCCCGACGGGACCCACGTAAAAATTCAAAGTCATTTTACATCTCGATCCGTTCGTACAACAGGACATTTATTACACGTACCACATAAAATGAATAATATAAAAGCCTTCTCTCCAATAGAACTCTTTAGATGTAAAAGCATCTTCACATTATTAGGCTTCTTCTGATCCTTGTTTCTTTCCGCTCTGAAAGAGTTTATTTTATCAAGTTTTCCAGTCTCGAAACCATCCGGTGTGGCGTCGTAACAAATTGATTTTATTTTCACATCGTTCTTTTCCATCATTTTAAAACATCTCTGGGTGCATTGCAGATAAAATTCAATTTAACCGAAACTAAATCAATACGTCAGTTCTGATTCTTAGATAAGGATACGGTACTCACCTGATCTTCTCAATTTCGGTTCATATTCTCGGGTTCTCGGACATTACTACTATTAATGAATTGTGATTTATATTTCATATCAAGGGAATTGTTAACGTGTAATACAATTTCTGAACAGAAGGTTCATTTTGATGTCCAAATACTCCTTGCCCCTTGTAAGACGTCAGAGCAGACCCTCTAAGGAAATTGCAACGCACTGCCAACAATCTAATTATAAATCAATTGTCTTGTTAGGAGCCGCCGCCAATCCGGCGGGGCCTAAGAGCTCAATTTGTAACTATTCCCACCAACTGTTCGCTCTAACCTAGTTTTACTCGCGAGGAAGTTTCCAATCAAATTTTAATGTGTAGTCAAGGCGATCTAATTGAATTACCTGACCAGATTCTGTGTCGCGTCTAGAAAACAAACTGTCTAATTGAAACCATTAAGGAGTTCAGACTGTTTAAAGCATCGGCGCCTCCATAAACCACTTCATAGATTTTCTGGGTGTTGACATCATTTATGTTGCATTCGTAGCGACAGTAGATATTTTAAGCAATTTTTGTAGTCATTGAGTGTTTAGATGAATGAATTCTTCAGAATCGATAGGATTGTGCGTCTCTGAACCCATAGAATTCGCTCATGATGTATTAACGAGGTATAAGGTCTTAGAGATTTTCCTAGCAGAGCATTTTTTTAAAACTCAGTAAAAGTCAAAGTTTTTTATTTCAAATAGACCAGATTTCAGGCACTTTTAAAAAGTCACGACTAGGTGCACGGTTCCAAAAGGTAGGTTCTATGGAGAAGAGCCGGCAAGAAACTCCATGAATACTCTTTTTAAAATAGTAGTGCTTCTTTTGGCCTTTTCTTAAGAATCGGTGATAATTCAGATGGTGACAGTTATCACCAGATCATATGGAGGTAACACAAGGTTAAAAAGAATTGTAACACACAATCACCCAAATAAGTACGTATTGAAAAACAAGTCGAAGAATCTTTCAAAGCCAGTTATGAACAAAATCGTCTTAATTTGACGGTAATACCTTGAGAAACGTCTGACGCCGACATCAGAGGTTAATTTAGATTCTAAACGTAAAACGATTGTTACTCAACAATTTATTTTATTAATACTAGTAACATATTTTGGTAAAATACAAAACGCAATATAAACATTTCGGTAGTCAGACAGGATTTTAAAATTAAAGATGTTATAGGTCTACCAGAATCTGATGGCAAATAGGGAAATTAAATGTTTTTGTGGGTAACACAAGGGTAATTTGAATAAAAAGTCTTGATACTTGTAATTTTTTTTCTTTAATTTCTTCTCGATCTTCTTCCTGCCCTTATCCCACACTAGATAGGGTCGGTACAACATGTATTTCATAAATCCATGTTGTTTGAGGTTTTGGCTTATTGTTTTATGTGACCCAATGTGCTTGCTGATATTATGCACTGGGTCCCAAAATGATATGCTGATATATGGTTTTTTGCAATTTTATTGTAATGGAAAAGGAAACCTTGTTAAAATAACTATGTTTATTAAAAATGTTTGAACAAGAAAACAATAATCAGAACTGGAAAATGTATCAACTACAGTCATACTCGTTTTGACAAGTGACATGTTGACATTGCCATATGAAAACCACTGTTTGTTATTAATTTTTAATGCCATGAGATTCTGGTTGACCTATACAACAAATAGAGTGAGTTTTAGGGACATAGTTATTCTCTAATCTTGATAAACATGGTTTAATATCGACGAAGCGCAAAGCATATTGTTCTTTAAAATAATAAAAATATATATTTAGTCATAACCCAGAAAAATGATGTGGGCTGCCTGTCACATTGGCACCATAAAGCGCCTTTATCGACAAACTTTGCGTGTACGACAATGTACCTAAACCTTCAGGCTAGCCCTTCGGGGAGCACGTGCATGCGTGACCATGTGTTTGTTTGGGATGTATTTACGAGTATGTCTTACAACACCGTTTATGATGCTAACTTAATAACTTAATTTTGTTAGATTTTTTCCTTTTCCATTTGTTTCAAACGTTGTTAACGTTCAATCAAGATGTTAATGACATAAAAGTTCATTGTTTCTTCCATGGTGATAATTATTTTCTCAGTACAACGACCCGCTAATACGGGCCGTGAAAAGGAAAGTCCGAGGCTCTAATTAAGAAATGCTGCTAAAATGTTATTAAGGGGCGAGAAAAGTAATGGTTTTTCGGCTTTTTAACAGCTTCGCGCATGCGTATTTATAATAAAATAATTATTAACTAGACAGATTTGTGAGAAACAAGGAGCTTAACTTACATTTTTCGTTGCCTAAACCAGAATAATCTGAGAGTTATACTACTTTTACAAATAATCTTAGGGCTCGGTTTAATAATGTTCCCTTTAACAAAGATTTTAATACATTAATTATGCAGTAGGTACAACCCATCCTTTCAGTTTCAATTAAGGTTCCCATTTGGGTGCCATTAATACATAATCCGAATGGGTGCCAAAATGGGACTTAAAAATCTTGATTTTGTTTTAATAGTTTACAACAACATAGTTACGTTTTTTTTCAAGTGAAGCTCATCATTATTTTAGACCACTAGGGTAGGCAGATTACATAGCAAAATGAACAGATGTTTTTACCGTCGTTGTGGCCAAGTCCCGTCGCTACATATAGTGCCACAAAACTGTGTGAAACGATAAATTAATATAATGTTTGATTTACAAGTAAATCATATAAAAATTGTTTATATTGTTTACGTTGAAAAAAGTCTACTCCACGTTGTTTGCATTGTACGCCAGACCGACAGACAAAAAAACTAAATACTATTTTTATTCTACTACGGCCTATTTTGCCGATACTATGGTCGAGCACACGTGGTACTGGTGGAGTACCGGTGAATGGAGCACGTGGGGTAGGCGCGGCCGCTCGATACAGCGGAGGCTGCGCGCTGAGCTCCGGCCCGGCATTGCCTCCGACGACCACTGTTACTTTACCCACCCTACCTAGACGCTAGACGTCCGGCTTTAGCTGGTCCTGCTTGGCATTTTTATGAGTAACTGTTAATTTAACTTTTATATTTATAAAATATGAAATATTTTATTAGACTTGTAAACAAACATCATAAAATTGCGATGCTTGGGTACTTTTAGTAGGAAAGGATGTGTGAATGTCATACTTCCATATATTCATTAAAAAAAATGTAAACGTCAGTCTGCATGAATCTGGGTTTCACCTTAGAAAACCAATAAATAAATGAATATATTATAATAAAATACTTAATTTTATTTAACCTTGTTTTTTGGCTATTTACATTGCAGATTATGTAGGTGGCGTAGTCAAAATAGATGACTAAATCTCATACGTAGGACAAGAGTAAAGAAAGGAAGAAAGATTTCCCCAATGTTTAACTCTTCAGTAGCTTACAAATAACAACGAGCAATTTATGACATTTAGAAAAATATTTTGACAACGCCACCTACTTATTATTTTGTCACGTATTAATACTAAAAATCTGAGATACATTTCATTTGCGCCGGGCCTGGGTTTTTTTCCCATACTTCATGAGCATTGTCCTTTGGGAATTTAAAGTATGTTATAATTATACAAAAGATTACTATGCGGATCTAAACATCTGACCCATTAAACATCTCTGTCCAGCATTTTTTGATGTAACAACAGCCTTACCCAGACACAAACGAGTGAAACCCGATACAGATTCCCGAACACTGAAGCTCAACATTAAACGGCCACGAAATAACATCACCAGTCAAATATGAGCTACGAAGTCGTCTGAACATTATAGTAAATGTTACACTGCAAGAGCTCTTATTAGCTGGTCGAATAATTAGATATAGATGTGTGGGTTCAGAGCGTTTAATTGACGTGCCCTTATTAAACTGTGGATTGAAATGAGCCCATTGTCGAGATACCCTGTAAGAGATAGAAAGTGCTGATAGTTGGGCCTATTGTTCCTTCGCAGTCGCAATTATAATGGAAAATTTACTCCGACCGACTTAACAACTTTGTTTGACCAGCTGACATCTGTATTTGATACAAGATACAAGATGATGAGCATACTACCCAATTGCAATATAATAAAATAACTCTTGCTTAATTAAATGTACTATTTATTTCTTCATGATCACTAACAGAGTATCGCAATCATCCTTACGTAGTATAAAACAATGTCGCTCCCGCTGTCTGTCTGTCCCTATGTATGCTTATATCTTTAAAACTACGCAACGGATTTTGATGCGGTTTGTTTAATATATAGAGTGAGTGATTCAAGAGGAAGGTTTATATGCCCCACATTAGTATCTACATTGCACCCGTGCGAAGCCGGGGCGGGTCGCTAGTATAAGTATAGAAGGTTGGTATCGTTCTGTCTATTGACCGTCTCGCCAATTAAATCGCTTTAAAAATAAATGAAACCCGTTTTATTGCAAAGACAAATCTATCTTAATTCAACATGATAAAATTCTTGGTCATATATCAATAAACAAACTGTTATTTGATTCATAACTATGTGACTACGATTATTGTCCACCCACTCAAAATAATAGCGTATGCCATCCATCTTTCTTTAATACGACATGCGATTAAAACTAAATGGTTCTTTATTTAAATTGATTATGCATTTCTTATTTAACATGACGACATGAAGTATGTGCAAGACAGTATTTACCTGTGAAGCAAAATAGCAGAAATAATGAGTTCCACATTGAGATATAATGTACTAACGTACGAGTTCCATTATAATATTACAGACATAAAATTTCATTAGCGTGTTTCAAGTTGATTTACGTGGATTTAACTTAAGATAACAGATTATAAACGCAATTCGACGGATTTGATCTTCTATAAAAATACAAGTAATACAAATAAATAAAATTGAAGTGTCTGTTTGTAATGTCAAAATAACAGTTTTTACTAAATACATATGAAAGTGATACGGTACTCATAACAAAAAACAATGTTTAACTTTTTGTCTGCCTGTATGTTTGGGCTAATCTCGAAAACGGCTGGACCGATTTTGATGGGACTTTCACTGGCTTACTTTAACTTAAGCTACTTTTGTTTTAGAAAAAGAAAAAGAATTAGGGTTCTGCGCAAAAAAAATAAAGCCTATCCCACTTCTACGCAGACAAAGTCGCGGCCACAGACAGTCCCGTCATAAAAATGTAATTAAAACGCGATAAAATCCGTATAACCTCCCGGAATGGGTCCATTGAATGATTTCAGTATTTCTGATCAATCAGAAACGGTTACAACAAACAGCTGTTTGTCCTCGCCCTTCTCGCTGTCTCGTAGGCGGTACTCGGTTACTCTGGGAGCTAGAGAGGCACTCTCCAAACGACATGTCGAGCTCCGAGGCGTCGAATAAACCTAGTTGTTTATTGCCCAGTCCAGCACACGACGGCGATAACGGCGGTGTGGGAGATAGGCGTACGGCGACGGGATGGAGCGAACGACCAGATAAAGCAATTTTGGCCTTGTCTTTTTTTTGTAAAAATGGTAGTGTTTATCATATCTGTGGGACGCTTAGGCTGAGTTGCACCAACTAACTATAACCGTAACCATACCAACATTTCTGTCAAATCAGTACAAATTTGACATAAATGTGGCAAGTTACACTGGACAATGTTGACATAGAAGGGTAACCGTCAAGATTAATCAACGTACCCGAAGTTATAAAAACTGTGGTCATTCGACGGAGCAGAGGATTCCATGTCGAACAGCCGAAGAAGTCTGACCTTTTATATCTGGTTTGCTTGTCCTCATTTTCTGATCTTGTGTTAATTATTATATTGTGAACTAGCTTCTGTAACTAATCACTAACCTAATTAAAAGTACTCTCTGTGGTGGAGAGTCTATGTTGGTTTAATTTACTTTATTTACCATGCTCCCAATCCTGACATACTGATATTAGCTATAACTGTAATGATAGATTCACCCCCTACAAGATTCTGTTGTATGTATTTTATAGTATTTTCACCTTGTATTGCTTAGTTGCGAAAATAAGGTTGAGGGAGACATACACGCTGCGCCACTAACTGGCATCATATCAATCAATAACCGATTCGTGACTCTATTGAATAAAGAACGCTCACAGCTTGCATCTCAAACCGCAGTCAAGTTCCATCGACCTTTAGCTACGGGTGTACTACAAAAAGGCAACATTGTCTGTTTGCCGTCAAACACAAAACTTTAAAGATTAGAACATTGATTGTTTGCGAGCCCGACAAGCTTTATGATTGCTTACACTGTACTTGTGTACTGTTTAGTTTTAGAAGAACAAATATGCTTAGAATAAGTTATTGGTTGGCTACTTTAGTGTGTGTTTATGAACTTATTTTCTACTAGCTGTGTCCTCACGGCTCCGCCCGCGTAAGAAGTTTTATTCCAGTCTATACTAATATTATAAAGAGGCTATATTTATTACTGGAATAAAACTGAAAATAGAATAAATGCCGTGGAAATGCGTTCCTTGCGAAATATGTGCGGTGTAACTTTGAATGATAGATTGAGAAATGAAGAGATTAAACAAAGTTGCGGTTTAAAAGATGATGTAGTGACAAAAATTGAAAAGAGTATGCTTAGGTGGTTTGGCCATGTTGAGAGAATGAGTGAACGGCAATTAACAAAAGGAATTTATAAGGCGGATGTTAATGGGAACGCCGGTAGAGGACGTCCTAGAAGGACATACATCGATATTATTGGTGATGTTCTTCACAAACTTGTATGACAAGATGTATGAATGTGGATGAAGCGAAAGGGGTATGTAAGAGTCGTAGCATGTGGCGTTCTATAGTTTCTGCCTACCCCCATGGGAAAAAGGCGTGAGTTTATGTATGTATGTAAAACTTCTTACGCGGGCGGAGCCGTGAGGACACAGCTAGTAATAAATATAGCCTATGTTACTCAGTGATAATGTAGCTTTCTAACGGCAATTTTTTTTTAAATCGGTCCAGTAGTTTTTAAGTTTATTCGTTACATACAAAAATACAAATCTTTCCTCTTTATAATATTAGTATAGATTGAAGTTTTACAGTCAAATATGTTTGTTGAAGACGATGATATATTAAGAACCAAATTTTTAACATTACGTAACATCACGCCTGTGTTCCCCGAAGGGTTGGGCAAAGGTGTATAGTAACACCCTCATTTCGCCCTATATAAGTCCCAATTAATAGGGGGCGAGTCTATTGCCATCAACCGGGCACAAATCGAAACTCCGGGCTGCTACTGAGGAATTCCACACGAAAAAACACAATAACACAGCCCGACCTGGGGATCGAACCCAGGACACACGATCAGCAGTCGCGCTTGTCACCACTAGACCAACACGGCAGTTAAAGACTACATAAATCATTATGGATGTATAATCCTATACCTTGTTAATAAATTAGTTTTAATAAAAAGCTATTCAAGTCTCTTTAGTAGCCTTTTATGGGTCTCACAACTAATTTCATTTGATATATCGTAAATATAAACTTGTACGTTTGTTAAGGTCATAAAACGTACTGTGTCAGCTACGTCTTCCTACGCAAATCGTAAAATTCAGATTTAGGATACGACGAACTGGATTAATGGGTGGTACTAAGTACAAGTCTTCTTCTTCTTCCT
Source organism: Amphipyra berbera (assembly GCA_910594945.2). Classification (NCBI taxonomy): domain Eukaryota; kingdom Metazoa; phylum Arthropoda; class Insecta; order Lepidoptera; family Noctuidae; genus Amphipyra; species Amphipyra berbera. The sequence goes on along the minus strand of OU343125.1, from coordinate 17,998,350 downwards.
GCCCTTATACACTAGGTGGGGTCGGCACAACATATATTTCATAAATCCATGTTGTTAGAGGTTTTGGCTTATTGTTTTATGATCGGCCGCCTGCCTGACATCAACCCTCCTTGGGATTACTCGTTGGCCCGTCGCGCGGGAGACCCAATGTGCTTGCTGATATTATGCACTGGGTCCCAAAATGATATGCTTGTCAATCTTATTAGTGACAACTAAGCAGACTATGTACTAAGTATAATAAGCACACTGACTAAAATCAGTTTTAGGTTGTTTCCATCGTCTCGACATTGTACTTGCGTAAGCCAGAAAAAAAACTGGCATTATTCACGAATCTTTTTCATACAAATAAATGTCAGCTACGTCGCATCTCGCAGACAGGATACGATAAAAATAACGGAACCAGTATTTTTTACTGGATTCAGAATACTGTCGTGTATGTGAACTCGCTCATTCAAATACAGGCGCCATCACCAAAATAAAAATGCATCCGCTAAAACGGGTCCTGTAAACGGTTTCTGTGTGAACTAGCTGTTACCTGTCAAGTATCTGTAAGGGTGGTTAAATCAAAATCACTAATATTCTTGACGGATATTTAATGTTACTATGAACCAACTTTAATTCACATTTACACCCCTCATCCGTACGATCGTATCCATTATTATTTTAGATGAGCTTCTATCCGGCTCGGAGGACCAGGCACTAATAAATAAAGAAGAATGAAGACATTCGACCTCCATTTTATTTACGATCGTGATTTATAAGCAATAAGCGAGAATATCCTTCAGTAATATCCCACGAGTATCCGAATGTTTTTGCTTAACAGTCAAATTTTATGAGCACAAGAAATTTTCCCTCTCGAAATCCGTAATAAGTCACTCGGAGTTCAATATTGCACGTCTGCCACCCTCTATAGAAATTGAATAATACACAAAAGAAAGAAACAACGAAGAAGAAAAATAGAATACAAAAGACCAAAATGATAACTCTTATTTAGCGTAAAATAATCATTCAGAATCGACATCAACCAATCAAAAAATTTTGGTCTTCAAGATAACAGAGCTATTAGACTAAACTCTTGCCTATAATTCGAAAATTAAATTTACATACTCATGCAAGTGATTTCCGCCGTCAAATTCAATTTAACATAATAACGTTATCCGGCTTTCTATCAAATTTCTTGGTACAGTCACGTTCTGCGAAATTCCAGCTGACTCACCGAAGACGGACAATCGAGAGCGGCGCCATGGAACTCGATTATTTCTAAAAACTCCTATTGTACCACAAATTGAACGCTTTTTCTTATTTAAGCGTTCGATTCGTCTTTTATTATTTGCACAATGCCACCGCCGTCATTATAAACCAATATCTATGAAAGCTATCGTTCGAATTTCGAACGAGCACGAGGAATTATTTCCATACAATGTTTTATTGGAATATCATGTGGCTAGTCGAGTAGGCATCGAAATATCGACTATTTAATCGCGACATAATGACATAATGTTTAAATTAACCCTTCGGGCACGAAACAGCTAAATAAGCGTTACACTTTTCAAGGCATCGGTCCAATTTAATATCGATTAATATATCGATTAATATTTATTTTAAGAATATGTGTTAAGTTCTCCAGCATAATTATTGCATGTCTAAATATTATTTACGAACATAACAGTAAATTTTTACATAATATTACTATAATAACATCTTTATTAACATAAAAATTACCATATAAAAACATGATAGAAACATCTGCTTCTGTAAACCAGAGTAAAATAACGAAAGCAGATGAATCGTCAAGTCCAGAATATAATTATAATACGTATTATAAAAGCTAAACATTATACTTTTAACATTTAATAGGTAATAAATTGATGTATTCCATGCAAAGGAACGTTTTTTTGAATTAAAAACGTTGCCCCGCACTAGGATTACTCCTGTATCGTGGGTGCGTTTACAGACACAAATCTTCACATGCACATAAACACCCAGAACCGGAACAACTATCTGTAAGCCATACAAATATTTGATCCGTGTGAGAATCGAACCCACGACCTGTAGCGCAGAAGCCAATCGCTCAGCCAATGCACCAAACGTGTTGTCATTTAATTTTAAGTTCATTCTTATTTGAAACTTGACTCACGATCATTTATGACATCATTTCTAAAGGGTTTAACCTTCGGTTTGAACTTGATCTGTCATCAAAACATTGATCTGAGGTGGTAGTATGTTCAAAACGTGACATTAAGGATATTCGTATCACGTAAGTCGTTTTATTGGCGACACAGACGGAGCGAGACCAAAACAATCGAATGGGCACCATAAAGGAAGAGTTGATGACCGGGCCGGGCGGCGATACTTAAATACAAATAAAATACGTCGAGTGTAAAATAACAAAATAATGATAGCAGATGATAATATCAGTTGATGGTGCAAGTTATAATCTATCTTAAAAGGTTCGGCTGTTCAGATCAGCATTCCTAAGATAACATATGAATTAGTTTTTGAACAAACAAAATTACTTTGTGAATCGTGTTTCATCACTGCATTCTTTTTGTTTTAATTGCATTCAGACTTATTTTAAATTACTCTTTTTAAGACGTAGGTACTGCCAGACATTTTACACTTGCAGCCTGTGGGTCCGCTATACGCAGAAGGCTTTCAATGCCCTGCGGATCCTCTACAATAATGGGTTTAGGATGCTGATGGGGTTGCCACGATACTGTAGTGCATCGGGGATGTTTGCGGAGGCCAACACTGACTGCTTTAGAGCAATAATGCGCAAGAGAGTGGCCTCCCTGATGTGCCATGTGCAGGACAGCTCCAACGGCCTTCTAAATACCATAACGGAAAGGGTTGAGTGTCGTATTGTGAGGCACTGGAATAAGGTGCACAGTTGGTGATTGGTTGGTTGATGGTGCCCGCTTAATGTAGGTTAATTGGTTAAGCTTGAAGGTACTAACATAGTTTTTAAGCTTTACTAACAATTTTATATGGAATTATTCTGATATAAAAATTAAATAAAATGAATACGGTAAATAATTATTCTATCAATAAAATAAAAAAAATAGAAGTACCAAACTGGCAACTTTTTGAATGCATCGAATAATCGAACGCCATAAATTAAAAATGTCCAATTTAAAACTGAGTCCCTTGAGTCACACAGTGAGTCACGGATCAAGAAAACCATGCAGCCTTAAGAAGAAAAAAAAGTTGCTATATTTATTGCCCCAAGGTGCGCAAAAAATAGTGCTTGCAGCTATCGGCCAATATTTAATGTTTTATTTTTATTGTGTTACTTGCAATATTCACTTTTATTTATACACACGCTTAAAAAAACAAATTAATTGAAATACGATTATATTTAATATCGGCTGCCGAAGTGCCAATTTACTAATAATCGAATCGGATGTCTACGACGGATGTTTGTCGATAAAAACACGCCGGACATGAAAACAGAGTTTAAACAAGAACGTATTTAAAAAACCTTATTTCCTGTGGAGAAATAAAAACAAAGTAACGACAGTTTTGATAAAGAGAAACACCCTGCTGAAATTCATGAGTAGTACAGTCGTATATTTCTGTAACCCTACGACTTCCGAGGGTGGGTCCAATGGGCCTTTGTCCCAGCTAGCCTTTTGCAAGCCTCGCCTAATGAACCACTAGAGATAACAAATTCGCAGCCACCGGGACGAACTGAATGGTGCCGGCCAGAACATCAACGCGTAAATCGTCACAATTCACTGCATAGTGAAAACAGTTGAAATTACTAGAGATAAAGTTAACAGAGAGAAAGTAAAAGGGATTGCTAAATTGGATTTTGTAATAAAACATTGTTCGTCAAAAATAAAAATAACTCAAAATATACTAGCTGTTGCACACACACATAAAGTAACGCACTACAATTCGCAATTCACTTAACTATTAAAAACGTAATTGGTTAAAGCGCTTTTGTAAATAGCTCGCAGACGCAATCTCCCGTATAAAAAGCGCCGTTTTAAAAAGTTAATTTCAGTAAAGGCCGCCGAGTCGTGATTGAAAACGTAATATAGTGCCGTAAAATAAACCAATGAGATTTATAAAACGCATCTATATTGAATAAAATAAAATCAAACGAGAATAAAAAGGAAGAAGTAGGTGAAACTTGATACAGATTACGATGACAATTAAAGCAATTTATTATTGAGTAAAAAAATACCAATGCACAAGCAGTAACAGGTTACAAGCCCATAGCCAACCAGTACTTTAGTAACAATAGAACTCGAGGTTAATAGCATTTGAGCGGCATGTGGGTTTTTCAGCGGCTTATTGATTTAATAAACCATTGAAAGCCATACCTACCCAGCTTATATTTTTTTTCACTAGATTTTGTCAGCAGTTTCGCTTGCGTGATTTTTTTCACCCCCTTAAGGAAGGAATTTTGAAAAATCCTTCCTAGAAGACTAGCGGCCCGTCCCGGCTTCGCACGGGTGGACATTTTTCCCGTTTTTGCAACATTTTTTATTCATGCTCCGCTCCTATTTTTCGTAGCGTGATGTTATATAGCCCTTTTTCGATAAATGGACTATCCAACACAAAAATATTTTTTTCAATTCCAACCAGTAGTTCCTGAGATTAGCGCGTTCAAACAAAAAACAAACTCTTCAGCTTTATAATATTAGTATAGATATCAACTCTGGCGGGAAATCCAGGATATAAATAGTATGTCAATTAATTGCTTTGCGCCAAAATAGTTTTTTTTTTTTTTAAACATTGCCCCACACTAGGATTTCTCCTGTATCGTTTTAAACAAAGCAGGGCTTTTTTTTTAATAAAATTGTTTGTTTTTTAGATACGAAATTTAATATCGCTTGCACTGCTGGATTTTCCGTTAGAATCGATAGGTAGTGATTATTTTAATCGCTCATGTAATGCCAGTTGATTTAGTAGTAACTATTTTCCCCTTAGGCTCCGCTGCTCAAGGAAAAAGGCTAGTACCTATCAAAGAAAACGGCCATCCATTGATCTCGTATGAAGAGAAATACATTAGATTTATACCATAACCATCCATTAAATTCCATCCAATATTTCGCAGCAAAAGTTTCTCATACACAACCTAATAATAATAAATCACGTTTTCATGAATGTGTAGCTACCGTATACAGATTTACGTTTAGATTTTTCTATTACATAATATTATGAAGGTATCGCTGAAAGGAATACTGACGGTCTTGTAAGAATAAATGCGTTATTATACTCGTTCAGTGGCCCGATTCCGTTGAGCACCAAATAAACTTAGCTAAAAATATTGCTGTCCTTTACTTGTTGATAAAACATGAAAGAGATAGAAGGATAATAGAGCTGTTTAATTAGGTTGAACAGATTTAAACGACATCTCAACATATGCCGCTTAAAAACGAATTTGACAAATCTGTGCCTCTGAACTGTGTTCTGTGCCTCGTTGGTCTAGTGGTGGCATGCGCTGATCGTGAGGTAGTGGGTTCAATCCCCAGGTTGGGCGAAATCCTATTGGGTTTTCCCGTGTGGAATACCTCATTAGCAACCCGGAGTTTGAATTAGTGCCCGGACTTAAACATAGCGGCGAAATGAGGGTGTTACTATAAGACTTTGCCCAACCATTTGGGAAATACAGGCGTGATGTTATGTTATATTGACAGCTCTAAAAAATTAGTCGTCTCTTTCTTGTTTTGTTCTTTATAAAAGACTAGCTGTGTCCTCACGGCTCCGCCCGTAGCCTATGTTACTCAGTCATAATGTAGCTTTCTAACGGCAAAAGATTTTTTGTAATCGGTCCAGTAGTTTTTAAGTTTATTCGTTACATACAAAAATACAAATCTTTCCTCTTTATAATATTAGTATAGATAGCAATATTGTTAGTTAAGTTTGGTACGCAACAGAATAGGCACTGTCGACTATTCAGTAAGGCCACGCTTCACTTGTTCATAAGGGCAGTTCCATATTATCGTTTCTCCTCGTCTAGTCTACTAATATCATTAGTCGTGTTGATATTGTACTTGAAATTTCTCAGACTTGTTTACTGATAAATACGGCCTTAGGCGCCGTACCTACAATATCAACAAAGGGTGATCCCCCACACATTTGTTTGTTTGTTGATGTATCGTAATTTACATCATACACGCGAAATATGTTATTTTAATAATAAACAAGACGAGTAATACTCGTAAGCAGAGTACTTTAAGCGCCAAACAGAAGTATTTCGGAAGGACTAAACAATACCACCTGTTTTAGCTAGTTAATTATCGTCGGTCGGCAGTGAAAACCACGTATCTGTAAAATACACATTTTTAAAAGAGATAGAAATAACTGTCTCCTGCAAAAAAAAATGGCCGATCACATGTTAATACAAGTTTGTCATCGTACGTTATAGATAGCTTAGAAATATTTGAATTGAAAGTTTGTTGAACTAGGGCGTGCATGACGAGTTTATCAATCTAAAGAACAAACAAAATGCTTTTGAAGAAAATTTGATTTACGAGGTTTTCACTGCCGAGTGTGGATATAATAATTAGCCCATTACTGTCCCACTGCTGGGCACGGACCTCTTCTCAGAAAAGAGTCCACCACGCTGGCCTGGTGCGGGTTGGCGACTACACACACCATCGAGAACTTTATGGAGCCCTCTCAGGTGTGCAGGTTTCCTCACAATGTTATTCCTTCACCGTTAACGCAATGCGTTAATTCTTCACTAAGGTAATGAATTCTTAGTTAGAATCTCTTTGTTCGACTAAGTATTGCGCGTCACTAACATTGTATTTCCCATTAATTACCTAACATTATAAATACATACAACTTTATTCTCGAGCATAAACAAGAATATTGATTTAATCTCTGCCTAGCCTAACATATACTCGACCGATCTATCCGGAACGATTTCAACCACGTTCCTTTTTCAAAATTACTTCTACAAGAATATTTGTACTGCGCATACATATGGATGGAAAGTTCTCCTAAAATGTTTCTCACATTGCCGAGTGGCGACAGCCGGGAATGTGCGACAGGCTTTAAGAGCCACGTGAAAGAGTTCCATTAGGCGCGTCGATTAAAGGACATTAACGGCCAGACACATGTCAATGTCACAAGGGAAAGTACTCTGACGTAGTTATCTATGTGCGTGAACGTCCTCGCTTTATAAGGTAATGTACCTAATTGCGCAGAGGAAGTGAATGATAAGACTTGTTCATTGGTTAAATGTAGCGAGGTGTTCAAGATTAATATTAAAAGTACATAAAATTACGCTTAGTAGGTATCCCTGATCTTATAAGAATTTCTAGAGAATCTTTTTGAATTGACATTTTAACATAACATCACGCCTGTATTTCCCGAGGGTTAAGCAGAGGTGTATAGTAACACCTTCATTTCGCCATTATGTTTAAGTCTCATGTAATATGGGGCGAACCTATTACCATCAACCGGGCACAGATCCAAACTCCTGGCTGCTACTGAGGAATTCCACACGGAAAAACCAAATAACACTTTGCCTGACCTGGGAATCAAACCCAGGACCTCACTATCAGCAGTCACGCTTGCGACCACTAGAACAACAAGTTTTTAAGAGGTTCTAATTGTATTATGTAGGTATTATAGGTTAGGATATCAGCATTGCCCTGTAACTGGGTTGCGGAGGTCGGATGGCAGTCGCTCCGTGTAAAATATTGGTATTCAGCTGCCTCTGGTCAGATTGGAAGCTGACCACAACGTAGTTGAAAGAAGGCTAGGCAGAATAGATATTATAAGTAGCCAAATCGCCTTACTATTACAAAACCTAACGAGGTTAAGTCTTTATACTGTGCTATTAATTCGATGAACAATAAGCCGATTTACATGAGTAGAGATGTAGTAGTAGAGCTAGACCGCAACGAGTATTCCCAAGGAGGGTTGATGTCAGGCAGGCGGCCGGTCATAAAACAATAAGCCAAAACCTCTAACAACATGGATTTAAGAAATACATGTTGTGCCGACCCCATCTAGTGTGGGATAAGGGCAGGAAGAAGAAGAATAAGAAGATGTAGTAGTAGAGCTCTCTGTGCAAGAGTACATCCAGAAAATTACTACCACCATACCTATTTCTACTGACTAACATTTTTGCTGTGTTCCGGTCACTTTCGGTTTGAAGGGTAGGGGAGCCGGGGAAAGTACAGGCACTGAGACTTTGACTTGGTCTCTAGGATTGACAACAGAGATGCAATAACAAAGGATTTTTAGAAAATCAATCCTTACGGATCGGACGAAGTCGCGGTCAAAAGCTAGTAATAAGCTGATTACTTATTAGTACTTAATATATTACCATAACGATATAATTATAGCATGCGGTTAATATGAAACCTTCACTATCGGTTAGCGGTCAGCCAGTTCACAGATTATCATAATAATAGTTTTATAGCGTCATCAGGAACAATCCCCGGGAAGTCATCATGCCTGTATGTAATTTACTATACACCTCTGCCATACCCTTCGGGAAGGGTATGGCAGAGGTGTACAGTAACACCCTCATTTCGCCGTTATATTTAAAGTCCCATGTAATAGGGGGCGAACCTATTACCATCAACAGGGCACAAATCCAAACTCCGGGCTGCTACTGAGGAATTACACACGGAAAAACCCAATAACACTTTGCCCGACCTGGGGATCGAACCCAGGACCTCACGATCAGCAGCTGCGCTTGCTACTAATAGACCAACGAAGCAGTTATCAAAAGTATAAAAAATCAGTCAATCATCGATGTTATTAGTGATGTTCTTCACAAAGGACATATGCGTAGTACTCTCAACCGGCGAGCGTGTATAACAAGATGTACCTATGAATGTGGACGAAGCGAAAAGAGTATGTAAGGATGTGGCGCATGTGGCGTTCTATAGTTTCTCCCTACGCCTCATGGGAAAAAGGCGTCTGTTTATGTATGTTATCATGTATTAAAAAAAAACAAGAATGAAACGACCTTGTAAATGGTATAATGTTACTTACGTCATTCCAATTTCAGAACAAGCCATTAAAAACATTTTAACAAAAATAAAACCGACTTCAAAAAAACGATGAAAAGAATAAAATAATTACCTTTATAAAATTAACAGTTTCAAAAGTCAGTGCTAATCCACGCTGAACCAAATTGAAGGCACCGACTTCTGAAACTGTTACTTTTATAATATGGTAATTATTTTATTCTTTTCATAGTTTTTTTGAAGTCGGTTTTATTTTTGTTTAAAAAAATACAACCGAATTGAGAACCTCCTCCTTTTTGGAAGTCGGTTAAAAATCAATTATTCTGGAATCCACATATCTTCGATTTATGTATAATTCCCATAGACTTTCACCGTCGCATCGGGTGGTTAAGTTATAACCAGCGTATTGCGTAGGCGCCGACTTATGTTTGGAAACGCTATCTCTGATAGCCCAAGTTACTGCTAGTTGGGAACGATTTTCTCTTAGTTATGGTGATTTTATGGGCTGTTTGACCAATTAAGCTTTAAATTAAGTAATTTAAGCGTTACATACAATCTAATTAGCAGTCCTAAGTCAATGCTATGATTTCTATTGATAAACACACGAACTTATAAATGTTATATTTAACTATCTCGTTGGTCTAGTGGTGGCAAGCGCGACTGCTGATCGTGAGGTCCTGGGTTCGATCCCTAGGTCAGGCAACGTGTTACTGGGTTTTTCTATGTGGAATTCCTCATTACCAGTCCGGAGTTAGGATTTGCGCCCGGTTGATGGCAATAAGCTCGCCCCCTATTACATGGGACTTAAACATAACAGCGAAATCTGGGTGTTAATATACACCTCTGCCTAACCCTTCGGGGAATACAGGCGTGATGTTATGTTATAATTTGTTTATTTTTTGTTGAAAAATCAAATAACTACATAAATCAGTTTTAATTCATTACTACATCTTATCACGATCACATTAGAATTTCAGTCAAGTCTGTATATTACGTCGAACATTGAACACAATTATAAAGGTTGATTCTCAAAATGTTAACATTATAAAAAGAGAACTGGTTCCTTAAGTATGGTGGCTTTATCGGCCCAAGTACAGTCAAACAGAGTGTTTAATTGCCCTCGTAAAAATGTAATTCTGCAAGAATTTGTCGGTGCCAATGTACTCGGCTGTACCCGACCATGTCCTGGGAAATCCGCAAAATGTCAGTCAAATTGTACAGTCGGCATTAAAAATAAATTATCCAGTTTGAAAACTTCCTTATTATTATTTTTCTGTAACAGATTATGATAGAATTGTTTTAAGATTTGTATTTACCTAGATAAAAGACCATTAATAATTAGGTCAGATGATAATGAAATTCATAAATGTCTCTGACTACCATAAAACCTATGTTATTTATAGGATTTTTTTGTATACAAATGATCCAAAACCCCTAAAATATTCATAACATAATTATATTATGCCTGAATTTCCCGAAGGGTTGGGCAGAGGCGTATAGTAACACCCACATTTAGCCGTTATGTTTTAGTCCCACGTAATAGGGGGCGAGCCTATTGCCTTCAACCGGGCACAAACCTAAACTCCGGGCTGCTACTGAGGAATTCCACACGGGAAAGCCAGTAACACTGCCCGACCCGGGGATCGAACTCAGGACCTCATGATCAGCAGTCGCGCTTGCCACCACTAGGTACTCCAATGATTAGACGTTTAATAAATAGTACCTGGATGACCGAGCCAAGCTCGGTTTTTTTTTTTGGTAAATCGACGTTTTCTAAAAATGAAACCTAGCTAGATCGATTTATCGCCCCGAAACCCCCTGCATACTAAATTCCATGAAAATCGTTGGAGCCGTTTCCGAGATTCAGATTATTTTTTATTTTTATTTTATTTTATTTTAATCGGAAAACTTACAGCTAGCATACATTACAATATACTTAAAAATACAAAAATTGAAGGCCATTTACAAGTTTTCACCGATAAATACTAATCTAAAAATCTTTAGGTCGGAATTAAGCGATTATACATATGAAAAAAAAAAAGAATAAAAATAAAGAGAAATACAATAAAGTCGACTAACCGTCGCATAAAAAGGCAAAACAGTTAGTTCTTAGTTAAGAAACTTTTCACCAACAAACTTTTAAGCCGAGAAAGACTGGTATTGAATATATCCAAATCATGTTCACTAGACAGCAAATTAAAACTTCTGCTTGCACGGATTAGGAAAGAGTTTTGCCTGTACGTGGACTTGGAATGGGGAATATGCAATAAGCTAGGTTTGCGAAACATTTTGCAGTGTGTTACAAATCCTAAAGTACCCAATAGCTCAGGGCAATCAATAGTACTGTTTGCAATTTTAAATAGATATGATACATCTGCAATGCGTCTGCGCTCATACAGAGGTAGCATGTGAAACCTCCTACACCGCACTGTGTAATTAGAGGTAAATTTTCTAGTTTTATACTGCAAGAAACGTAAAAACCGCTTTTGAACACGCTCAATTCTGTCAATATAAACGTTATAATTAGGGTTCCACACCTGTGAGGCGTATTCCAAGTGGCTGCGGACAAAAGCACAATAAAGAATTTTAAACGTTTTAACATTCTTAAAATCAGCTGAGCATCTAAGTATGAAACCAAGCGCTTTGGACGCTTTTTTAACAATGTTATCGACGTGTGCATCAAAAAGTAACTTAGAGTCAAACGTGACACCCAGGTCCCTGATAACGCTTATCCTATTTATAACAATATTATGTAACTTATATTGAAAAGTGATTGGATGTGGTTTGCGTGTATAAGTACTGACAAAACATTTAGAGACATTAAGTTCAAGCTTATTACGATGACAATAATTTTGCAGTTCGTCTAAATCCTGTTGTAGACCAAAACAGTCAGAAAGTTCAGATACAGGACGTAAAATTTTCATATCGTCGGCATAAAGAATGATTTTGGATTGGGTAAAGCATGAACTAATGTCATTTATGAAGATAATAAAGAGTAATGGACCCAAAAGTGATCCTTGTGGTATACCTGAGGGTATTTTGACAGTTACAGAACTAAATCCATTCAGAACAACTGTTTGACAGCGATTCTCAATGTACGACGTGAACCATCTGAACAAGTCGCCTCTGATACCCACATCAAGCAATTTACGTAAGAGGATACCGTGGTCTATTCGGTCAAATGCTTTACTGTAATCAGTGTAGACCACATCGACTTGAGAGGGTTCAGACATAGCAGAAGACAAGTAGTCCGAGCAGATTAGCAAGTTCGACACAATGGACCTGTTTTTTAAGAAGCCATGTTGAAAATCATTAAGTGACTGTTTAATAGCATTATAAACTGGGGAGTAAACAATTTTATTATTACAATTTTATTTTATTAATTGCTCGTTTAAAGGTATTAGATAAGATGACGCACACTTCATCCGTTTATATTTCATCTCCTAGGTAGTTACTTCTAACATAATCGTTAATTGATCAAACAGGTCCGTAGATAAAGCGGTAGTTTGTTATTTGTAATAGCTTCGATAGTTACTTAGGTAAACTCAGCCTAAATACCGTCATCTATTAGATGGTTATCTACAATACCTTTGTCAGTAAACTTTCAAACAGGTAAACACACATCATTAACAGACTCTCACAATTTGTAAACTATTGAAGTTAGGTGCAACTGTCCTAAAAGTGCAACCCCGTTTGGAGACGGGTTAGATTCAAAATCTTTTTTTTTATTTCACATAAACCAATACAGGTGCTTATGAAAGGTCGAATTTAGATGCACGATTCCAATGACTCGTTTCCTATGGAGAAGAGCCGTCAAGAAACTCCATGGTTACTCTTTTCAAAATAATATCTTTAACAATTTCAGTGGATACAGCTCTATGATTTAGGATAGTGAGAGAACAATGAAGTCCTGACCACAAAACAATGAGTAATGTTGTACTAAAAGACTTGAGTACAATAATTATCAAACAAAAATAAAATAAAAAAACAATATGAATAATTTACAAATTTATAGATGCAGGTCCACAAAGTTCTCACGTTCTCAAGAATATAAAACTTCCTCACCGCACGCTTGGAATAGACGCGTGTTGTAAGATTCAACAAAACCCAGCACGCTTGGTGGTAGAATCTGTACGGTCCGCCTGGCTAGCTACCACCCTCACATTAAAGTCGAGCAGTTTACTGTGTTCCGTCGTATGTATGTAATAACCAGAGGGGAATCCCTCTATATCTCTGTTCCTTGGAATCATGTGTTCCATCTTATACCCTGTCTACGCTTACTATCAGGTGAGGCTAGGGCCGATCGCGACTAAATCAGGATTCAAAATAAACCATCAACTAAACGATTATCTATCAGATAGTAATTTGTACCTTTCTTAGCAAATCAGAATCTTATACTTTGCAATCATAATATCAGCCACAGTAACATGGAAGGCCATGGTATAACATGGATGGCCACAGCTGAACATGGGCGGCAGCAGATAAATATGAACGACCACAGTTTAACATGGATGGCCACAGTTTACATGTACGACCACAGTTTACATGTACGACCACAGTTAAACATAAGTGGCCATAGTTAAACATGCACGGCCACTGTTAAACATGGACGGCCACAGTTTAACATGTACGACCACAGTTTAACATGTACGACCACAGTTTAACATGTACGACCACAGTTAAACATGCACGACCACAGTTTAACATGCACGACCGCAATTTAATATGTCCGACCACAGTTTAACATGCACGACCACAGTTAAACATGTACGACCACAGTTTAACATAAGTGGCCACAGTTAAACATGCACGACCACAGTTAAACATGCACGACCACAGTTTAACATGCACGACCGCAATTTAATATGTCCGACCACAGTTTAACATGCACGACCACAGTTAAACATGTACGACCACAGTTTAACATAAGTGGCCACAGTTAAACATGCACGACCACAGTTAAACATGCACGACCACAGTTTAACATGCACGACCGCAATTTAATATGTCCGACCACAGTTTAACATGCACGACCACAGTTAAACATGTACGACCACAGTTTAACATAAGTGGCCACAGTTAAACATGCACGACCACAGTTAAACATGCACGACCACAGTTAAACATGCACGACCGCAATTTAATATGTCCGACCACAGTTTAACATGCACGACCACAGTTAAACATGTACGACCACAGTTTAACATAAGTGGCCACAGTTAAACATGCACGACCACAGTTAAACATGCACGACCACAGTTAAACATGCACGACCACAGTTTAACATGCACGACCGCAATTTAATATGTCCGACCACAGTTTAACATGCACGGCCACAGTTGAAACATGCACGACAACAGTTAAACATGCACGACCATAGTTTAAAATGGGCTTTCTTTCTTAATAGATCGCTACAATTAAAATTTAAAAAATTGGAGATATTCAAAACAATACTACAACCTACCCTCTTTATATTTATTTAACCCTTCATTCTCCTTTTACAAAATTTCAGGAAATAAAGGATTTCGTATTAATATTCTTTGCCAGAATCCACTCAACCATATCTGCATTTCAGAAATTACTGGAATTCTGTGCAAACTCACACATACGTCATCAAACAGTAGTTTTCTTTTCGCAAAATCTAGTGCAGTTTTCAGCTGAAACACGTACAACCTCTATGTAACTGAATGTAGGTAGGTTCACTATCAGTCGCACGTGGGCTATCTATTTCCGGGCGGGTCGTTGACCGGCGGCCTTGCTGAGTGACCGTCAAATGTAGCTGTTGAGACGCTGGACAACCAAGGTCGATTATGTTTACCGATCAGTGTACATTGTACACACCCCCGAACAGTGTTCGGAAGGTATTTTTTTTTTAATATTTCTTAACTTGAGGCTGAAAATTTACTTTTGTAGAATAAACCAGGGCTACATTCGGCCCGCAAAGCTTTTTTAATTTTTTAGTGTTGTAGATTATAATAAAAATCTTTAAGATTTTTTATTTTTTATTCATTTGGACACTGATAATATCAGGTTTCTATGTCCCGCAATTTTATATTGTAATTTGTATTGGGATATCGCCAGTAGTCCACCTGGTCCGGTCAAAAGAATATCCCGTGGACCATCCAGGTGGATACAGAACAGGTGGACCACGGGCAATATCTTTTAGTATTGGCTCTTAAACGCCTCCAGTGTGGACGGCCCTGAATTAGATCATGCAGTAAAATAACCTTTCTGAAATATAGAATCGAAAGGGAAAGTCAAGGACTTTATGGAGATACATTGTCACCATTTAAGTTATCTAGATGTATGAATATTATGACGTATCAACTTTAAGACTGCAATTGTGTAAGATAGTTGAGATTGTGTGAGATAGACCGCTGATAAATCGAGTGGCTGTCCATTAATATGCCATTATAATATCAAAGATCTAGGATAGCGATAATAGGACTATTTATAGCAACTACTAGAAGGATTTACTTTATATCGATGGCAGCAAAGTAGATACGGACATCTACATTTTTGCGAAAATGCTTTTATTACAAAAATGAGCTTATATCAACCCTATCTACAAATCTGTATTAAATTTATTTTAATTTTCAAAATAATTAAGAAAATCTAGCACGTAAATGAAGACATCTACACTCGATTTTTAAAAAACATCGCAACTACATGGCCCCTTATTTTTACTAAATGTGCTCTGCTGTAAAATTGCGTTTTTGTAGATATCTTCTTTTACTTTGCTGCCATCGATATTATTCTATTTCTAAACCCATTGTACTTTAACGTTTTTAAAAAGCTAAACGAACCTTGCCTATTTATAGCTGCAATAACCAGGTCAAGACCTCGTACGTAAATAATAGTCGTTAGTTACACTTATAATATATAACTAGAAGAAAAAAACAATTAACACATTCTAGCAGTTCGTTGGTTATCCTTGGGTCAAACAAATTAAGAAAAAAAAACATTAAGAAGTAGAAACTCTCTCGTTTGCCACTCTTTACCACATAATATAACATTACGCCTTTACTCCCAGAGGGGTTGGGCAGAGGTGTATAGTAACAATAATTTCGCCGCTATGTTTATAGTGCCATATAATAGGGGGCGAGGCTATTGCTATCAACCGGGCACAAATCCAAACTCCGGGCTGCTACTGAGGAATTCCACATGGAAAAACCGAATAAAAACAATAAATATTCTTAATACCTAAGGTACGCAACAAACACAACTTATGTAACCATTCCGATAAAAGCAGAAAAAAAAACCGCATGAAATCGATTTATCCGTTTTGGAGCTACGATGCCACGGACAGACACATCGACAGACAAAGGGTTCAAACTTATAACACCACTCTTTTTACGTTGGGCTCGGTGGTTAAAAATATAGTAAATGTACCGCAGCAGCTTACACAAAACCTTAACGTCAAAACTTTCTTTATCTAAGGGCCGATTTTTCAATCGTCAGCTAACTTTTATCTGAGTAATCAATATCGTTACCAGAAAGCCAATACTACTTAAGCGCCATTTTGGCCAAAATGAGTTATACAAGGTTAGTCGTAAAGGGGGTACTAAGCCGAAAGGGTGTTAAAGTACCCATAATAATGAATAACTTTTGTTCTGCAACTTTCCCCAAAAGTCAATAATTTAAGAGGAATAGCTGTTCAAAGATTTCATAAAAAATACGCTAAATTCTATCTATCCTCAGCTATGATCAGCTGTGTTTACATTTTAGGTCATATTTGGGGTCACGGATTAGAAGCTCCATTTTCTGAATTAGTAACTAAAGCAGGGATGAACATTTTTTGAAAAAACTAAAATAAAAATCATTTCGCATTGATTTTTTTTTTGTCGAATTTTGAAATTTTAACACTTTCTTTAAAACAGTCATCAGTGATACATCAAGTGGCCCACGGCTTAGTACCCCCTTTCCGACTAACCTTGTATATGTATTATATCGTTGGATTGGTTTTTTTTTCTGCGTCGATTATTCGGGGTTTCGTATTTTATTCTATTATATTACGAAATCCCAACTAATCGACGCAGAAACAAAATCCAATCTAACGATATAATATATAACTCTTTTTGGTCAAAATGGCGCTTAAGTAGTATTGGCTTTCCAGTGACGATATGGCTTTTTGACAGCTTTTGCAAAGTAAATATGTCAAACCCCCATTTATTGCTTAGATAAAAATTATCTGACGATGGAAAAATCGGCCCTAAAGCGACACAATAAGGTTCAGAGAAACAGGTCTATGCAAACGGGACTGGTATAGCGGCGTGTGTGCACTGTGGACTCGTGTCCCAGTTCATAGTGCAGCTAGATCTCTCGCCTCGCCCCCGATATAGGGAACATGCATACGGTAATGCCAAGTCGTTTAGCAAGTGCATGCATAACTAAGTAGGTACATGAGATTTCCAAGAGTAGAGGACCCGATGTTGGAATGTCAACAAATCGCAATCAGGGACGATTTCAGATCAAAATCAACTTGGATGGTGCAGGATGTAAATATTTTTCAAGGCAGTGGATTTAAATGACGTTGGAAATATTTTTGTAAATCCTCTCATTCTTTTTTCAAAGAACGGCAATATTCTGTGCAACAGTGCAAATACGTAATTTTTTACGGCAATTCGACATATCAAAGATTATCGTCGTCTTAATCCGTTCGTAAGGCTTGCAAATCATTTGAGCAAAATCTTCCCACGAACGACAGTACAATTTCGTTAAGTAATAACTCGGATACTTGCTTGACAAAAAACTGACATATCAATCCAGTCTAATAAGAAACATGATCTAAGTCAACGACAAAAATAAGCACCGCGAATAATATCACTATACAATATACCTAACTGTTTCCCAACTATGTAGGGGTTAGCTTCCAGTCTAACCAGATACAGCTGAATACCAATATTTTACACGGAGCGACTGCCATCAGATCTCCGCAATCCAGTTACAGGGCAATGCCAATATCCTAAGGTTAGACCGGTTGTCAGACCTTCGGGCTTCTGACCAATTGTTTAACGTGCTCTCCGAGACACGGAGTGATGTGTAACGAACGGTCACCCATCCACAGAGTGACCGCGGCAAGCGCAGCTTAACTTCGCAAATCCGCGCCGGTTAGTAATTAGCCACGAGCCCCTCCACTCTACACTATCGCTATACAATAGGTATACATACGTTCACGAATCAGTAGCTAGGAATATCCATCCATACCTGAAACAAAACACAAATTATTATTATTGTATTTCAAATCAATATTATATTTAGTTACAAAACACTATTATACGTAGGCACGAACCATTAGGTCAGAGTATAGAGTCTATCGCGTAGATAGTAAACAGAAAACAGTGTATTGTATCGACCTTAGGCCGACGACCTCGTCTCGTCAGATCAGACGGAATGCCTGCAGTGATTGTTACAAGACATTGATTAGCAAGCTCCAGATTGTTTTTACAATATTACTAGCGACCCGCCCCGGCTTCGCATTGGTGCAATGTAGATACTAATGTGGGGCATATAAGCCTTCTTCTTAAATTGCTCATTGCTGAAAACTGCATTAAAATCCGTTGCGCAGTTTAAAAGATCTAAGCGCACAGACAGCGGGAGCGACTTTGTTTTATACTGTGTAAAGATTAAAATAGCCAATACAATGCCCCCAGAACCTTGGCGAGAAGGAAAATTATAAGAGAACTTTTAATTAAATGACTAACTTTGCGGTTTTTTCTTTAATTTATGTCGTGGTTGGTTTTTCTTGGTATTAAACGTTGACACGCAGTCAGATTTTTTATTTTGCACCTTGTAAATATGAAATAAACTCTCTGTCTAAACACAATTTTGTTTTCAACTGTTGTTTATTAGACTAAACAAGGCTTGAACACCTCTTTTATGTATATCACAGTTTTAACAAGTGTCTTTGTAGTATCTGAATGTTGCCATGATAACAGTATAAGAGCCCCAACAGACTGCAGTCTAAACTATCGCCCGATAGTTGGCCAATTCTCGTTTTATAAGGGAAACTTAATCGTTATAATGTGCGCACTTGCATACATCTTCATACTGATTAAGAAACCGACTAAACTATCGGCCGATAGAAAGTCTGTAGTTTGCGGGGGCTCTAAAAGCAAACTTCAAGTTCGTCGACTGCCAAATCCAATGTATTGGAAGTTATCTTCTGACGTAAGAATCTTTTTGGCTATTCATGTAATACCAGGTTCACACGATTCGATTCTAGTTGATCAACTGACTTGATCAACAAAATTTGAAACATTTTTGTTGCTTCAATTTGATTAAAAGTCTGTTCAGACGGTTCAAATCGCATGCGATTTAGCAGTTGATCAACTAGAATCGAATCATGTGAACCTCGTGTAACATAAAACAGTGAAGAATCGAAAGAGGGTTATACAATCAAGCCTCAGAGACTATAGAATGAAAATGAAACTATCGCATTTGCTCATTTTATACACTGTCCCTATTTCGTTACGCTCGTTCTTGGCCTACGGACAAACAGCCTATATGTATAAGTGGCAATGTAACAAGTAGTCTATCGTAAGTCTCCGCCCACGTGAGGTAGATCCTATAATAATAACTCTCGCTGTATCGCTTGAAACATCGCAGGTGAGACAAAGCTGGAAATACAACACTAATATCTCTTTGAATACCAAGAAGTAATATTTCTACGTGTTGAGTTTGATATGTTGAAGGTTGGGAACAAAGAGATTAAATATAGCTACTAGTACTGAATGTCTTTGAAAGGGAATCTTTGTGGTCTGGTTAAGAAAATAAAAAAATTGCCGGGTTGCGAGTTCAAACCCAGGCAAGTACCAATGTGCATTCTTCGATGTCATAATGTTCTTCACGTACGGTGAAGGAAAACATCGTGAAGAAAACCTGGACTTAATGGTCTGAAGTCTGAAATCGCCAACACACAGTGAGGTCAGTGAGCAAGTGTGTTGATCAATGGGCCACTTGCAGGCTGGTATTAAATTTATTAAAATTATAGATGAGTATGGGAATATAGTCAGCATTTCGCTCCATATTCTTCTTTATTAACATTTTACCAACCGCGCGGATCATACGATTTGCAAAATTAAGCTGCGCTTGCTGCGGTCAGTTCGTGGATAGGTGACCATTCGTTGCGCATCGAGACCTCTCCATGCCTCGGGAGAGCACGTTAAACAGTCGGTCCTGGGTATGAATACCTATGACAGTCGTTACGAGTAGTCAGAAACCCGAAAGTCTGACAACCGGTCAAACCATAGAGTATCGGCATTGCCCAGTAACTGGGTTGCGGAGGTCTGATGCCAGTCGCTCCGTGTAAAATACTGGGTATTCAGCCACATCTGGTTAGACTGGAAACTGAACCCAACATAGTTGGGAAAAGGGTAGGCAGATATATATATTACTAGCTGTGTCCTCACGGCTCGGCCCACGTAAGAAGTTTTATTCCAGTAATAAATATAGCCTATGTTACTCAATGATATAGCTTTCTAACGACAGAAGAATTTTTGAAATCGGTCCAGTAGTTTTTAAGTTTATTCGTTACATACAAAAATACAAATTTTTCCTCTTTACAATATTAGTAGGTATAGATATATTCTTCTTCATCGGCCATAAACCACTCTGTGCTCAACGTAGGGCTTCTCATGCTCGCAGTAATGCTCACGTGCGCTCTTCTAGATTATTTTTAGCTTAATAATATCAAACAAAACTCTATACTGCGTCTGTCTGATATGTTTATTATGAATAAACTCAAAAACTATTTAATGGCTTTTGATAAGATTTCGTCTCCTTGTTTCAAGTCATTTTTTTAAAGGTTTCTCACACTAGGATTTCTCCTGTATCGTGGGTGCGTTTACAGACACAAATGCCCACACCCGGAAAAGCTATTTGGAGGCCATACAAATATTTGATCCGTGCTGGAATCGAACCCACGACCCGTAGCGCAGAAGCCAATCGCCCAGCCACTGCACCAAACGTGTCGCCAAGATGTATTTATGATTTTACACGTGTGAAACCACCAACCGATTAACAGTCAACGAAAGCTAGTAGGTAATTCTCAAGGGCGACGGTACGGCGACGGCGTCAAAACGCAAGGTTGTAGTAAATGTTTAATGAGACTGCAGCGATGGTTGGTCATCGATTCCGTATCGATTACCCGCATACGCGGCGATTGCGGTTCTCGTTCTCGGAATGACGAACCATTCGAACTGACATAATACGGCGTGTTTACGAGCGGGCTTTTGTTATATTCGCTATTCATTGAGGGCTTTCAATTGCCGCTGGTTGTTGCTTTTCTTGTGATAAAGCAATGGAGAAAATGGATGACCGTTATTTTGTAAATCCATAACGATTGTAGAAAGGACTATAGACTTTTCCGTTCTGACCGGAAAAGTCTTTTGTTTTCTTACAATACAGTTGTTTCTTTTAAATGTTGCTATTATTGTTCCGTATTTGTTCCCATGAACTGAAAAAAATAAACGATACAGAACCAGTTGCTACCACATTTTTAAACCACAACAATTTAAAAAATCATATAAATTAAGCCGGTTTTCTTGCGACCATGTTTTTATTAGAATTCGCCCCTAACATGCTCTTCTAACAAAATTGGGGCGTGGCTAAACTGTTTACTGCGTTGTGATTAGTTCGAGTGTTCCCTACACATTTATTTAGATTCTATGGGTAGGTACCTTTACTCACACACTGACCTATTACTTTAAATTGTTTGGGAAAACGTATACTTTTGCAATGTTTGTAAATATGTGAGCACCATGTATCTATCACATAATTAATTTGTCAATGCTTCATTTTTAATTATTTTTACCTATTGTGGTATAGTAATTTTATTCTAGGTGCATCGTCTGCACATGTAATTGTATAATTAATGTACCTATACAAAATATTGTAAGACATTTTAAAAGAGTAACGGTGGAGTTTCTTGCCCATTTTTCTCCATACGAAACTACTTTTTAGGAGGGGTGACTAGAATCAATTCTATTATTTTTAACTTTGTCACTAGATTTACCTGATTATAGGAATAAAAGAAAATATAATAATAAAGATTATAATAGACCTCATCAGACGATAATAATCATACTGCATTCTTATTCACTCACGGCACATTTATAACCTTAGTTCTTTTCCTTTGCAAATTACGTAAAAATACTAATTGATTTAGTTGATAGGTAGTAAATTTAAACGTACATAACTTAGCTCAATTAAAATATAACAAACCACAAGAGGGCTGCCTAATTTTAATGCTCACGAATATACTACTTTTCCTTGAAAAGTAGAACTTTGTATTTTTGCAATCATGGCAACATTTAGCACGCCCTCCATCGCGCGCAGACTTATCTTGCGCGCACTCTAGATGCCTAATTGAAATAAATACTTTGACTTTGACATGTTTTGTAAAATTTTTGTCGCAGGGGAGCCAACTTTACACAGATTTTTTTTGCAAACAGTCTCATTTCGAAGCCTAGTTTATCGCACGCGACCGTTACTTATATTTTTACAGTTTTTCCAACAATTGTTTGGACAATGAATGCTAACAGGGCAGAACGGAGACGACATACCGTGAAATCTGTTTGGAACGAACTAACTATTTAACGATTTAAACAAGGATTAGCTCGTGCCTGGAGCGTTGAACGAAAATTAAACAGGTACGTAGTAAAGCTGGCGTTCGCCAATTTCGTTACTCTGGTTATACCCGGTTCCTATAAACAAAAACGAATCGTATTGCTTACCAATGGTAAAATATTTGATTGCCATAGTGGGCATATGAATGGACTCGTAAGCTAATTTTACCTGTGATAAAAGCTAAAAACTTAAGGGAGAGCGTATGCAAAGCTACGCGGTCTTATCTTCGTTATTAGTAAAACTACTAGAGTCGTAATTTTAACCGATAGCGCTCCGTAAATTCTATAAACCGGCCATTAAACAACCGTTTACTAGAATTTTAGGTAATTGGCTGTTTAAACAGAGAATTAAAATTAGTGAACACCAGCTTAAGTTTTCTAAGCTGTATTAACCTATCCCGCGTTGTTTCTACTTCCGGGATCTAAACCGTGAAAATAAATAGAAGGACATAACACGGGGCACAACTCTACCAATATTTAATTATTAAAAAAAACTGTACCTACTCAGTTTATGAATATTCATGACCTTTTGCTAGAACAACTGGCTACTGGCCAGCTTTTGCATTACCTCAAAGTTCTTACTAAAGAGAAAACTTAATTTAAAAGTCTATAAATATCCTGAATAGGATATTTAGTAACTCAGTTGTCTAAAAATCAGATCAGTTGAATAGTGTTCAAGCAATAGTTAAAATATATTTATATAAATATTTGTAAAAAACGTTGCCCCACACTAGGATTTCTCCTGTGTCGTAGGTGCGTTTACAGACACAAATCTTCACATGCACAAACGCCCAGACCCAGAACAACTATTTGGAGGCCATACAAATATTTGTTCCGTGCAGGAAGAAGCCAATCGTTCAGCCGCTGCACCAAACGTGTCGTTAAATCTCATTTCAAATGCCTTTATGGCTGATCTTTCATCGACTTGAAACAGTTTGTAGCGGATTGCCACTTTAATAATGTTCCCAGCTTCGCCTAACTGGCTGAAAGGACAGTGGCGAGGCGGCTGTATAATAAAGAAATAAAAATAATGTAATTATAATTAGCTAGTCGTCCGGAAGCGCGCGGACACGCGCACGCGCCTCCCCGGCCCCCGACACCACCCTGCACTTATTAGTTAGATTTAGCTCATAGTGTTAAAACGTAAGTACTAGGTAGAGTGAACTATTATGGCATGACAATGGTGTCGATTCTGTTACCCATTTTGACACTACTATACTAGACTAAACGCAATTGCCACTTTCTTTTTCTATTGAAACAGAAAGAGACACACACCCTTAGTTTAGTTTGGTCCTGTCAAAGTGCACAACAGATTCGACACCATTCTTCCTCTTCTTCTTCCTACCCTTATCCCACACAAGGTAGGGTCGGCACAACATGTATTTCATAAATTCATGTTGTTAGAGTTTTTGGCTTATTGTTTTATGACCGGCCGCCTGCCTGACATCAACCCTCCTTGGGAATACTCGTTGCACCGTCGCGCGGGTGACCCAATGTGCTTGCTGATATTATGCGCTGGGTCTCAAAATGATATGCTTGTCAGTCTTATTGCCGACAACTAAGCAAACACCATTATATGATTATATAAACGAATACAAACGTTTTGTTTATAGAGTGGCTCGCCCTATGCGAATCTTCCTCCAAAAGTGAATCACACAATTACTAGAACCACAATAACATGTTCTTTAGTCAACTTTGACAACAGAAACCAAAGCATTCTACGTATAAATTTTATTGACTCCGAAATCAGAGGAAGCATTTACATTTAACTTCGAATTCCATAAATTATATTCAGTCTGTTTCAAAAGTTCCTCTTCGACGGAACGTATAAATGGAATTCACTGAAATTCAACCTTAGCAACTCACAGCAAGTTTCAAAGCGAGGTCGGTAACACAGCGAATAAGCAGACACCCAAATCAGTAGTGCAGTCTGTAGACTCAATAAGTTGCTTTAAACATCATTTTAAATTATTCGTCTCTCCCAATTTAGGTAACATAATTAACATTTTGATTAACTCGGGTAAGCTCAATTAAAATTATGAAAAACGTGCAGTCAGATCCAAGACCTGACTTGATGGAATAAATATCGGATACTATCCAATTCGGAAACATCCATGATTCAATGTGACCTAGGGCTGTGGAAAATGCGAAAGGCGATGAACCGGCCATTTTACCAGAACCTAATAAAGGCATATTATGTCCAGTGGAGCACTGCTGCTTATTATCCTAGGGACATTTTTTTTATCTGCTGGCTGGCATTTTTTTCTATTATAGAATCATACTTTCTTCTCTTACACAAATATACTATGGCAGCATAAATATATAAGCAGTGATAGCCTAGCTGTAAGGAAACCTGCACACCTGAGAGGGCTCCATAAAGTTCTCGATGGTGCGTGTAGTCTGCCAACCCGCACCAGGCCAGCGTGGTGGACTAAGACCTAAACCCTTCTCATTCTGAAAAGAGGCCCGTACCCAACAGTGAGACAGTAATGGGTTGATAACGTTACACAAATATAACATTTTAAAGAGTGATATGTAAATTTATTGAACGTAACCCTAAAATTAGCCACCGTCAGTTATTGTTTATGAGGCGGCCGCGAGATCGCGTGACACACGGACGAGGGCGATGGTAATCAATTACGAGACCATGCCTCTGTACTCGTTCCCTGTACTCAATACAAATAAAAAGGTTTTGCGTTGGTTTTAATAGTTCCTGATATTTAAGATAGGCGAAAAGGAAGACTGTTGCAATAGTTCGTCTCGGTCGAGAAGTAACCACATAAAGATAATTCGTATAATCTATCTATAGGTATATATAAAAATTAATCCATATTTCCCTTGGTCACGCCATAACTTGAGAACGACTTTACCGATTGAAGTCATATTTACACAATATATTTGTTTTGTCGAGACGGTGGTTCGTAGCTATGTTGGGATCCGATAGGTGGCGCTGTAGTCAAATTATTTACGCGGTCACATCCGCGGGAGAACAGGTAGTCTACTTAATAAATATCTATTTCAAATAAGTTCTAACAAATAATAATAATAGTAATAACAATACAACATTTTTTTTTATATTTTTAAATGTTTTTTATATTTTTTATAGAAATATTTAAAAATGTAAATAATATGTATATATATATGAATAAACGGAATAACAATAGGTACTAATTAAACTTCATACTAAACTTTCTATTTCTTTTTAAATTTTAACTAATAACGATCCTCCTCTCTCCTGCATTGCTGTGCCCAACAGGGTCCACAATTGTAACATAATACATCATTTTCTTTTAGTACCTAAGTAACATTGTGGAATACGCAAATAAATATTGAGTATTGAAGTTTCTAGAACTAATAAACTACTGTAGGAATAAACTTTTAGTAGAAGGTGGAGCCTTTTGTATAGCAACATATAGGATGACGACGTGCGAAATACAAAACCGATTTTTTTTCCGGGAAATTATTGGATTTAGAACTACAAACAGAAAAATAGCTTTTGAAAGATTGGAGCTCAACCCGGTTTTGGATGATTCATATTAAAATGAAACATATAAAGACCTATCGGACCCCTTTACGCAAAATCTCTTATCTTTTTACAGGAAAATCGATTACGAAATGTTTTTATTTTTTCTATATTAGATAAGCATAAAAACATTATCACTAGAATAATATGCGCAACACGATCCTTAGAAAACAAAAGGGTTGATAGTAAACATTGATTTTGATATTAATCTTATCAATAGAATTGAGCCAATCACCGCCTATTAACAATATAGAATATAACAATAGAACACAATTTGCCGAAAAGTAACCAATCATAGCCCAGAATGATGACATTATTTGTTTACTAATAATTATTAAACATGTACTGGCCCTATACATTAAAATTTAACGATATTTGTACGAAGCGAACATTGAACTGTGTAACCTCTAGCATTGTAAAACAAATAACATTAAATAATAGGTCTATAAAAGTCAAGGTAAAACCAAAACAATAAAGAGGCATGGATGAAAACGTATTGATGAAAAATATTTTAATTACCTTTTGCATATTTTTTATTCATCACACACAAACTTGGATTTTTATTTAAACTTTCGTCAAATTCCCCTTAAATCATCGAGGTAAATTAATACAAACTTAATAGTTGACTTTCGTTCAACTCTGTAGACTTAACAAATCTAATATTCACAATGGGTGTTTTGTTAATACATATAATACATACTTAACTATGTACGCAAACCATATTGGTCATTGTGAAGTAACAATAACATTTAGGCACCATTGTGCTTCAACAAACTTAAGCCACTGGTTATGACGTGTGCCTACTTAATTTATGTACACACATATTATGTTAAGATTTTACGATAAGCCATGATAGCAGTTAACACATGTTATGTAATGATCGTGTTTAGATAGAACTTGATCAAGCAGAAGTTAAAAATAATAGCAGAAATCTTGAAAGCAATCCCAAATATTTCGTAAATGGTGATTTTTGGGAACTTGCCGTAATTGCATCAAAAATTCCATTGACCAATGTGGAACATAAGAAACCAGGAAAATACTAGCATAAAAAAGCTGAAGAAATACAAAAGAACGTAGATATAACGAAATTATCAGCGCGAGTCGAAGCAACAATAGATTAAAAGATGTCACAAAAAGCTTCGCATTCTAAAAAATCTAGAATAATCGTGAGAGAAACTCTTAAAGGCAACCACAATTTAAATCGCTCGACACCTAAAATCAGAGCAATAAAGCAATTGTAAAAAAACCTGTTTAATTTGATCTCGTAGAAGAACTGGTTTCACCACTCGTATTTTGTACCATTTTTTTGATGCCTCGGGGATTTTGGAACTCCCTCGATACAAATTAGCGATGACTACTACCGCTGCTACCGTTAATAACAAAAACACAAACAAAAAAGAATAAACAAGATAATCAAATACAGGATGACTTAATAAAAGATCCTTATAAATGCCAGTTACACAATAGTTGGCACAACCCATACAACTGGTCCCAAAATGGCGATAAGGAAATCCTTTCTTTAAAAGGTTACGACGCATTACACGAATAAAAATATGCCATTATTCATATGAAATGTCAAGTAACACCGTCGAGGTTTGTACGAGTCTTCATACGAGCCTTCAACAAAAGGAATACGCACGTGAGCATTTGCCGACTCCTGGCGAAGTATTTTAACAAAGAATTCACAACCCATACCAGAATATACCGTAATTCGTGGCAGCTAAGTCCCTTTTTGAATAAAAACAGCAAAAGTCATACCCTCCAAAAAAGAACGTGTCGCCATTTGGAGTCAAAGTTCAACCTTCAATGCAACGTGTGCCGAAGTCGATGCTACACTTCTCGACCTTATATTCAGAAAGTAAAGTTCATATTTGGGTGAATATTTGCGGGTTCTCTTATGGGGTGGTTTTTTACGCGGTCGTGTGCCATACTGTGCCGCAGCCGGTGACGGAGGGTTTGTTCGGAACAAAATGCATGGCTTGTTTATAGGTGACGAGGTTTTGCCGCACGGTACGATGGGTCGCTATTGTTTCGAGTTTTCGCTGACTAACATCCAGCTGTCTAAAGATTTCTAAAGCCATACCCGTGTAATCATACCTTACAAACACAAAAATCCAAGTTTGAATAAAGGATGTCCCTTAGAATAAATAGATGGTCGGTTCTATATACTATAGGTATAGTATAAATAAAACGTTAAAGTTAGTAGAGTTTTGGTAAACCTTCAACAAAACCCTCATCAAGTATCCCAAAACTTGCACATGTGGTCAACTAACATTTTAGAATACTGTTAACCTAACCCTTATTAGAAAACTGATTAAAAGTCAGAAATTCTTGGACGGAACAAACTTTGATTCGGTTTCGGCAGTTAACCAAACTTTCTTGTCCTTTTGGACTATTTCACAAGTTGGCTCTTGTGCCAAGGGCGCCGATTGCCTAATTAGGATGCTAGTATAATTTTGGGATCCTGCCAGCTTATTCGTTATCTTATTCTGTAACAGATTATTAACGGTCTACTAGTGCGGAAAGGGGAGCATTATCCTGCGAGGGTATCGGGTCGAATGGAAACGCATTTACTCTGTATCTTTCCATAATATTCTTGCTTCGTCTGCTTCCATCTGATCGTTAATGCACGCTTTTCCTTTAGGAACACGTTTTCCTGATGAAGTATCATCTGTTGGAAATAAGCAATCTATACATGCTTCGTGGATACTTAAGTATTCTCTCAAACAAATACATATAGCTAGAGTCTTCATTGAGGTGGACTTTGTAGCCACAAATCATAAAGCACGTCGCATGTAGCTTCTTAATAAGTACCTATTGTTCATTAATTGGAACAGAACGCCCGTGAACTGAATACCAATAAAATATGCGTATCTCACACAATCAATTAGTTGACCAGTGATTTCATCTAGTGTTGTGACTATCTTGACCTGATACATCGATGCCTTGCTGACATATCGAAGCGAGACTATCGGTATCATGATTCGTATCTACAGTGCAGAACTATAATTTAATAGCGTTAATGGAAATCTTGCTACTGATATTATCGATAAAATTTATGGTATTGGTAGACCTAAAAAGAATAATATCAACACGAGTAACCTTATTAAGATTGATAGGCTGTCGACAGGCTATACTGTTTCCGGCAATACTTTACCTACTTCAATTATCTTAGATCTTGTATTAATTCAAACACTACATTATATTTGATTGAAAAGTTATTGAGGATCGTCATAAAATCACATTCCTTGTGAACTTGTGAGTATAAATGATTCATCAAGGATTCACTCATAAATTATGAATTAACATAGTACCTATTATTACTCAGTAAAGATTCCATTCAGTTCAAAGGTATCCCATATTTTCCTGTGTTTGCGAATAAATAAATAATGAATGAACAACAAGCATCATCAATGACGCATTTCAACTTAATTCACGTTCCCGTGTGATAGCTCCTGTCTGATCAATAGACTTCCAGATGATTCGTCATTCATTTAACTTTAGGTAAATATGCATCCGATTATCCGATCTCTGATAATAACATTCAAATTAAAGCTTAAATGTATTCTATATTTTAACTAAGTAAGTACCTTCCTTAATTAACTTTCCACAAAAAAGGAGAACAGCGCATACAAAAAAGTTTTATAACGGAAAAAAATGGCGTGGTGTACGACAAAAATGTATGCAGGAGAAACTTTGCTAATTTGATCATAACCTAGGTTTGTTGGGAACTTTTGTAATTGGCACTTTTTGTAAAACTTGCTGTGCAGCACAGGGAACTTATTAAGCAGTAACTCAATTATCTATAGCATTTCCTAGAGGAAAAAGTTAGCCTCTGTTTATTCCTTGTAGACTTATGACGCACCTTGTGTTTTTTCTTACCTACGAGTTGTGAGTGGCAGTAGTTCAATACTTACTGCTATGATCAACCATTTGTCTTCTATAGAGTTTTAACATAGTATGAAACGGAACCTGGCATTGGAGTTATTACAGTGATTTGCTCAGCATTATTAATACGGAAAATCTAGAAGTAAAACTCAATGCGTGCTATTCCGACGACGTCTAATTTGTAAATGAAAGGAGAATCGCCTTGAACCGTCTTTAAATATTCAAAAGAGATTCTCTCAGAGATGTTAAACGGTCGGAGGCTGGCCTATATGCATAATAAATTATATTTACAGCTAACTTTATTGTTTCGGGTTAGGTAATAAAATGTTTTGTACATGTATATGCTTTATTGGAAATCGTAAACCAAACTTAACTCCTTTAATGACGTCAAAGTCAAAAGTCAAAGTATTTATTTCAATTAGGCACATAAAAGGCACTTTTGAACGTCAAAATTTACAAAAAAAATAGAATTGATTCTAGTCGCCCCCTCCAAAATGTAGTTTCGTATGGAGAAGAATGGGAAAGAAACTCCACCATTACTCTTTTAAAATGTCTTACAATATTTTGTATAGGTACATTAATTATACAATTATATGTGAAGACGATGCACCTAGAATAAAATTACTATACCACAATAGGTAAAAAGAATTAAAAATGAAGTGATGACAAATTAATTATGTGATAGATACATGGTGCTCACATATTTACAAACATTATAAAAGTATACGTTTTCCCAAACATTTTAAAGTAATAGTACGAATGCGACTATGCTTTGATTCTATCACATGCACATCTATAAAGCCATAGACAAACTGACCTCATAATCATCACACCGTTAATTCAGCCCTCATCAAGCTGTCTCCCTCCCAGTCCTCTCGCAAGCAACGCCCTAAGCCAAGGTTCTAATCCCTCCTAGGGGACGCCCTTAGTGGTGTTGTTGCTATCTAGTCATGATGTTAGTATAGTAGACGAAGTAATAGTAGTTAGCTTAGGTTAAGTATTTTACTCTCGTCGAGATTGGTTGGAAGCCCTTCAGGTCTCACCAATAACTGCCCGGTTACGTAGAAACGGTCCGCAAGACCATATACAAGCAGTCGATTAGGACAAAAAAAAACCTCATAATCATGTTGTTAAAAAATAAAAATCTTTTTAGTCACCAAACTACAAACACGGTTTCCTTAGTAATTTCCAACGCCCGAACGAGCGAACCATTATTTTTTAAACTTTAAGGGCCAAGTCACATCTGACGGAAGATGCGTCGCCGATCTTCCGTTGCGTAATTTACTTGAGGAATTTTAGTAACGTATCTTCGGTCAAATGAGTACGGTGTGAGATGTTTATATGGAATTATGTGTACCGGCGGAAGATCGGCGGCGTCTGATGTGACTTGGCCATAAAGCATTTTATTCTTAGACCTGTCACATTGAATTGACTGTTCCCCGGACTTCCCCATCTAAAACCACATCACATTAAACTTACAAGTAGACTCAACCCCAAAATAGAATTTAATGGAAATCCGTCGAAATCAATTTATTCTAACGTTACAGACATTTTAATTTCGTAAGCGACAGTTGAATAATTAAAAATACCACAATCGCACGTCACAAGCGAGGCGTCCTCATGGGCACATTCCTAGAGATACCTACCACAAAACTGGTTTACTGTACAATTACCATAACACATACAGTTTATCTTTTATTTGTTAATTCTGTGGAATCGGTAGCTTGTATAGACAGTGTTGTTGATATCAGGTACTAATTTGTTGACATAAATTTAGTACTTACGGAAGCTGGCTTTGTTGGAATTTGCGATTGACTTCAGTCAATTTGACGTTAACTAAGGCCTTTTTATAGAGCTCAGGAGGACGTGGGGCAAGGCCCCACAAAGGAGAGGTCCGCCAGTGGCTGGCGGACCGGGACCTGCCGGGATTGCGGTGCATGCTTTTGCGAATCCCGCAACCCCGGCCGAACGGTCAGGAGGAGGAACACCGTTGGGTTTTAGCCGGTAAGAGTCCGACAGACCCCCTCACCTTCCCCAGGCGAGGGACATCCATGGGGATTTTACAACGATAAAAAAGGCCTTTTTATAGAGACGTGGGATCCGCCGCGTACTCTCAAATAATACTCGCAGAAAAACGCGTCTTTATAAACGGTATAAATCGTCGTTTGAATTGTCCGCTTTACGCCCCTCATCACGCTCCGCGCTAAGCTCCGCGTTTCTATAAACGAGGATTTACTTACCACTCGTAGCTTTAAATAGACACAAGCAACGGCTTTAATAAAATTAAATTTTTCGTGAGAAGTTATTAAAGCAAAATACGGCGCTTCAGCAAATTTATCACAACCACATTATTATTTTAACTGAGTTCTACAGCGCTTAATAAGAAATGAAATAAATTCAATAAGACAATATTATAACGCATACGCATGGACATTACTAACTTCATACATATCAGTTTTATTATCAATAGTGATCTATAACCATCTTCCCTAGAAACAATCCTATAATACTTTTGAAATAATTCAATTCTTGATGTTTCGTAGAATTTGACCCACATTTTATACTTACTTAATTTATAGAAACATCACATTTTGGTAGAAAATAAATCATACTATTTCTGCATTAAATACGTATTAAAGAACAAGACAGACGCAAAAAGATATAAAGAAAACCGATTCCTTTACACAATAAAAAGCTGTATTCAATCCAAACGAAATCATCATAAGAAAAGGGAAGAACTCCCGTAGGCGTGGGTTCAACGACCTGTCTTATCTCGGACACCAACTTTTATCTATCTACAATCCGCATCTCCTCACGCCTTGGAACTTAATCGATTTTTCAATACGGAGATATGAACCTTATCTCCTAACAATAAGGTTTATTTCAATCCTAAATATCTTTAGCCTGTACTGGAATCTGACGCTTCTTTTCATGGTATTAAGGCCTTCAATTTTCTGCACATGTCCTCGCGCAACTTTAACGTTGGTTCCAATTTCGCGATGCCAAGTCAATGCCAATATTTGTCTAGATTAGATAAAAGATTTTGGGTCCGGCTGTGCAAACGCGATTTTGTATTGAATCGCTTTCCGGTTTAGTGTAATACGATCGGAAATGGATTTAAATGTGTTTGCAATGCCCGTTTATGATTCAATCAAATCCCTTTGCAATATGCAATGCAATAATTGTAATTTCGCAAAATTTGATTAAAACGCATAAATATTGAAATCAATACCGTTTGATATTTATGTGTTTTAATCTAATTTTAGGGCGGTGTTTACGGGTCGGGCTGTTTTGCTGCATAATGAAAAACTGAACGAATAAAATTCGAGATCAAACGCTCTTCATACATCATTGATCATTCGGAACCCTTATTTTGATGTTAACAAAAAGCTTACCCTTTCAATTCAGTAATACATAAAAATCTCCAAGTAGAACACTACAAAACCCATAAAGCATTAACAAAAACGGGGTTACACACTCGAAAACACGAGCAAAAAGGCCGAAGTAAATGTGAGGAGACCTCTCGTACATCCGTAGAGGGTCCCTTTATAATTTATTCAACTTCTTTCCGTCCTAAGAACAAAACTACGGTCTAAAAGCTGCCTTAGTGCGTAGCAGTTATATGCTAACAGAATAACGAGGCTTCCCCTCTCGGACCACTTCCCTCGTGATGGTGACCTAAAAATAAGTGAGGATGCTGAGACGTAACTATTCTGTTAGCGGAAATTTAGAGACGGACGAGATTTGAGGATGTGGCGTTTGATATCTAGTTGAGAATTTGCTAGGCAAAGATTATGGTTGTAACATTTCAGCAAAGAATTTTTATGTCGATGATAATGTTAAACTAGTATATGCATTAAGAGCCTCCACGATGGACGATACTCAAATATGTCGCAGTTAGCCTTGCTAACTTTGCTGACTGGCTAATCTTTTCACCATGGCGTGAGTTATTATCGTATAGTTCGTGCTGACACGAGAGTAGAGGAAGAACAAGAATATAACCACAATCGATATCAAAATGTCAAGTGAAGGAAAGAGAATATTAAATTCTAATACCAGAAACAAAATGGTGATAGCTCAATGTACAATTTTTCTTTTTCTACATGTATATTTTTTTCTACATGTACGTATAATACTTGAAACTATAAACAAAGTATTATTTCTAAAAGAGTTTAAAAGTTGCAAAACGATGACAAGTAATTTTTTCCCGTATAAACAACTTGATGACCCATTTACGTTACGTTATTTGCTCTTACAACATACTCGCAAACACCAGTTTACTTTCTTCCCAGATAAGCGAGGAAAGACGTTCTCGTATTTACTTCTTCATACAAAAACAAATTAAGACGTGATAGCTGCGGTCTTTATAAATTCTTTAGAAAACGAATGGAAATAAATTTTGGTAGAACCGTGACCGCGAGCGGTGCAGTGGCCGAAACGAAGCGTCGCGACACAAAATGTTGTAATCCCCTTATTTAAATATACGAAGCACAAAAATTTTAATTATCATCCTTTAATTTAAATTTCATTCAAGTAATTAAGATAATGTATTTATTTGTCAGAATTTTGTAACATTATTAACTAAATCCAACACTATTAACACAAACCACAAAAATTGTCATCTACCGTCACCACAGACCGTCACTCTGTTCTCGGAACGTCTACTCTAACTAATGAATAAACCTCATAATCCATTAAGAGATCATTAATCATTCAGCTACAACTTAATTATATAGTGTTATATTAAACTTAATATTATCTGTGTGAGACCATCGATTTGTGAATATATTCATGAAATTATAAATACAATAACGTACAACGAAAGCTTATCGTAAATCAAAACAGTGTCATTAGATACGAGGCTCGTACGCTCGTACCGGGAGAGCGGAATCTTTAATATCTATATGCCCAACTAATTTAGACCCGTATCTGTTCGGTGATCGCATTAATTCTGTAGGAGCATGGCAGGTCTTGTGTGAATGGTTGGTGTTTAGGCGTCCAGATGTGAAAGAGCTCTGATTTCTGGCGAAGCTTCCCCTCGATTGTTGGTCAACGAAGTGTGAGCGGGGTGCGAGGGAGGTCAGCAAGTACTGGGTGGCGGAGAGGTTGTTCCGGGCGGGAGCTCAGCGCGCAGCCTCCGCTGTATCGAGCGGCCGCGCCCGCACCAACCCACGTGCTTCATTCACCGGTACCACCACGTGTAAACGGTCTTAAGATGAAAAATTCAACATGCATGATTTACAGTTTTTATTTGAAATCTTAAAAAATCTTCGGGATCAAAGAGTCGATGCCCAAAATCAACAGAAGTGGCGCCCAACGTGGGGTCCGATTGCAATATTTAAATAACTCGTTTCTGCAAAATAGTTATGATTACTTAGATAAAATCATTTTTATGCAAATCTTATTAATGCAGAAATCACTCTTATGTATTTACAAACTATACCATAGCCTGTAATAGCTCAATACAAACTTTGAAAATCACTAGCTTTACATAAATCCGGGATCAATAAGTACAACTTTTAACTCTCTCACTGGTAACATATGGGACAAATCCAAAAACCAGCAATAAATCACGTAACAGAATTATCACCCACTATAGCCCGCTATCGATAGCTTGCAGTGTGAATTGACGTCGGAAATAAAAGTGACAGCATGCATCCGATCGTGAACGCTAGGAAGTAGGCCAGGCATTCATTTAACGAACTGGTGTCGGGATCATATCGAATTAGCCATTACACCGACTCCGAGTACAAGTCAACTCGTCGCCGACGCTACTGATCTGCATATGAATCACAATGTCTGACTATTTAAAAAAGTTAAATTTATTCGTTTTTCTACAACTTTTCACTTTTTTCTGACCCCTAGTTCACCCAATGCCAAGTGAAGGCTCCATTGAACTTGACGCTTATTTTCAAATGTATTGTAATTCCTCTTTCAGATATTTTTCACAATTCAACACTCAGTCAAGCGCTGTAATCAATTAAATTGAACAACTTGAGGAAAACAATCTAATTTTCTTTAAAAAAGCTTTAAAACACCCAATGAAAGCAGTCAAGTGTATAATTATATCTTATTCAATGCGGATCCAAGAACTTGCACTTGAATCTTTTACATCGTCAGTCTTAGAAGAGAAAATGCAGCATTCAATAAATCTTGCGGTTTCATTTAAAACTATACAGCTTAAACCCATTAACCAACCAGTCATGTTAAATAAATGGGTATTAACTAAATCACAACAGAATAGAGCACGGATCAATTGATAGCGGATAATAAAATATTGCCGATTGGTCATACTGAATAGCATTGGATAAACGAACGACCTGCGGCGAACGACTGACCGACTCAATATATTTAGATGGAATCAGTTTAATGCCAATGCATTGAATTGGAATAAATATTAATTTAAACACCGATAAATGGATGCAGTGCTATGGAGTGGTAAATTATCAGTTGAGATTGGCGGGAACGTTAGTAATGAATTAGTTTAAGAAGTATTAATAGTCAGTCAAGAAGAACATCAATTTGCTTAGCATTCAAATTCATTTTCTGTATTAGTAGATTCTGAAATTCTCAGCATGTCAAGTTTACAATCAACCAAGAACTTATTAAATGTTATTTTCCACATAAAAAGTCAAGCGGATCATCCTGGAGGAGCCGTTCTTGGATTTATTAAGAGGGTCCTTTTATATAATCTTTCACTGAAGATAAAGTGAGGTAATTGGTGAATCTAGAACTATTTAAAGCTTAGATGATATGAAGCCACTCGAACAACAATTAGCCATATTTGAGAACACGTTATAGAACTTAATCCTAAATTTTCAACAAAATTATATAGCAACAATCACAAAGTAACCAACTAAAGTGCCGTTAAGCATGACCTCACGGTCACATCCGTCAGCCATTAAATCAAAAGGTGATGTCAATGTAAAAATAATTTTAAATTAGCTCATCGATAACCTCGGGGCCAGGTTTATCGCATCACAGCTAAATAAAAGTCAAATATAATTACGACCTTCAGTCTTTTGAAAGTTATGCCTGAGAAATAAACTGAGTATTATTGGGTTTAGATTTGTTACACTTTAAAATTTCAACATGCTTACGGTTGTGGCTGAATATCGGTATTTAAAAATAATAACTTACGTAGCAGTGATGCTAGTTAAAATTCACACTCTCTAAGGGAACATTTTAATAAAATCTACAGCAGTATCAAATTTTTAAACTCATTATAAATATCATCAAAGACATTCTAGCAATACCGCGCTGCCTATAATGCTGCAGTTTGGAGTTTTAACACTTTTCTCTTAGCTTTATTTACCTATATTTTGATATAAATTTCATTTCATTTCATTTTTAGTAAATATGTAAATCAAATTCGTTGACCTATACAAGGTTAGTCGGAAAGGGGGTACTAAGCCGAAAGGGTGTTAAAGTACCCATAATAAGGGATAACTTTTGTTCTACAACTTTCCCCAAAACTCGATAGTTTAAGAGAAATAGCTTTTCAAAGATTTCGTAAAAAATATGCTAAAATCTATCTGTCCATAGCTATGATCAGCTGTTTTTATAATTTAGGTCATATTTGGGGTCACGAATTAGAAAATTAATTATCTGACTTCATAACTAAAGCAGGTATGATTTTTTTGTGAAAAAACTAAAATAAAAATCCTTTTGCATGCAAATAAAAATTATCGAATTTTGAAATTTTAACACTTGCTTTAAAATGGTCATCAGTGGTACTTTAGGTGGCCAGCGGCTTAGTACCCCCTTTCCGACTAACCTTGTATATTGGTTTCTGCAAAATTCTGGACGCCTTCATATTCAATACGGCAAAATCCAGAGTCCTTAAAGGTTTTTTTTATTCTAATATTGGTAGTTATTAAATGAAGTTTGTCCTTCTTCGTGAGAAAATTACAGTGTTTAGGATATCAATAACATGGTATTGCTCGGCAATTAGTTCTGACTAATCCGTAACTGCAACACTCCAAGTTTGCAAATTATTACTTTGTAGAGTAGTCTTGATATGACACGATAATAATACGTAATATTGATGAAGCACCTCGTACCATACACTGGCTTTGAAATTTAGCTAATACTTCAAAGATGGAGTTCCGAAAACAGGAAGTCGAAGTAA
Source organism: Amphipyra berbera (assembly GCA_910594945.2). Classification (NCBI taxonomy): domain Eukaryota; kingdom Metazoa; phylum Arthropoda; class Insecta; order Lepidoptera; family Noctuidae; genus Amphipyra; species Amphipyra berbera. The sequence goes on along the minus strand of OU343125.1, from coordinate 17,960,229 downwards.
AAAAGTTTTACATACACGAAGGACTTAGTGCCATAAGAGAAAAGGACTCCACCAATAATGCAAGAAGCGTTATGGAACCGAAGATTGGCTTGAAGGGTATAAAAGCGTTAGGAATATTATATCAATGGAATTTCATCAATACACGCAATTTAATTAAAATCTGACGCCACGCACTCAACATGGTGTAGACTCGAAGTGTTTCCGTTCTATGATACTTAAACATGAGACATCAAATGGTTGTTGTGACTACGGGTTATATTTCTGCTAACGCGATCATTGTGCTGCATTACCTTGTGCACTTAGCTACAAAGGTGATGTCACGATAATGCGTTAAAGGTTGTACATGATATGCAACAAAGCGCTGCAGCGCTGCTATTATTTTATACATAGACTAGCTGACGTGTCTTATCCCGTTTACTGCCAAGGTATTATGTCTATAAACGTACTCAAGCTAAATCAGCCAGTTAAAACCACAGAAGGTAGATATTAACATCTTCTTTGCTGCTGAAACTAAGTTACACTACGTTAGTAGACAGGTACTTGTATCTTTCTCCCGTTACGTCATCATGATGCGATGATCATGTTACCAGCTATCATTTCGCTAGTTTTCCCAATGTTATGTAACCACGATAAGTTTATTTTATATACTACTAGCTTAAATGTTATATAAACAAAATATTACGTCTGACCCTGTCACACGATGTTAACCTTGATGGCCTCAAAGATTTTAACATCAATAGTATAGATTTAAAAATTAATATTGTAAATTGTTTGTATAACTACGTTCTTTCTGGCTTTGCGCCACGCATGTTTCGTTTGATTCTTTTTACACTTCTTGTATTATAAATTTATAGTGTACAGTACACGAATCACTTTGCTAACCGTATTAATTGACTAACTAAACATTATCAGCGAATTTGTACGTCTGATATCTTTACACTAATTCGTAATCCTACTTCTATAATACTACCTCTAACAATAATACCACTACTCATAAATATTGCAGAAAGAGGCGACAAACAAACTGACCACTTGAAAATCTTGAAGAAAAATACTTTTTATTCACAACAGTAAGGCAAAGAAACGAAACTCTGTTGAAATCACCGGAGAAGTGCTGCTACTGGCGGGAAACTTGCAACGGAAACAAGTGGAAAAGTTGCGACAATTCACACGGAACGACTTGTCAAACGCTTTTAGCGAATTCGACTCGGCTAGATGAGATGTTTTGGTGATCGCGTATATGAAGGACTCGGTCATGTGTGACGCGAATAGCGGAAAAGTACGCTAATAAAAATATCGAGATATTAGACTGAACGATTTTCTGGCAGACATACAAGATTTTTTGAGCATAATACACAATCAATATCTAAAACAAATTACAGAAAAGTTAAACATACTCAATTACATTTCACTGACATCAATCATGCTTCAACAGCAATTATCACATCTTTACACTTAGCGTTTACAAACAAAGGCGCCTTTTAATGATAAACCGGTTAACGTTGCCAAAATTTAATTAATCACCGACACACGCTTAGCAAACTTCCAGTGTACAAGCGAGGCTCTCGGAATTGCCATAAAATTTTGTACAGGATAAGTTCAAGATGCATTATCCTCGATGCATCCCGCGCTGAATGATATATGGAGACGTCTGGAGCTCCTCATGCATAACATTAGGGATTTTGTTGGAAACATTGCTCTTCTGATCCAGCGTAATCTACGAACCATCTTAATATCATATTGGATTTTCTGCGAAGTTGAATGGGAATAATTTGCATTTGGGTCATAGGGTCCAAAATTGTTATCATTCAATTCGTTCCAACAGGCACTTTTGAATAGTCAAAAGCTACTCGGATTATTGATTCCACTGTGTACTGTGAAGGACCTATATAAAAGACTAGGCTGCTCTGCGGTATTTACTTTCTGTCGATTTCCCACGAACGTGATGCAATGGCGCATTGTTGGCTTAAGTTGGTTTCACATTATTACTGTTCTGTTTGTTAATAGCCAACAAAACTGTTCTATCGCCATTATATCGTTAGTGTTACTGATACTGTCATTGATTTCGATTAGACACTCTACTTTTTCATTAATATTAATTGGAAGCTTTAGGGCCGATTTTTCAATCGTCAGATAACTTTTATCTGAGGAATATTATCTGAAGAATAAATATGGCGGTTTGACATATTTCTTATACAAAAGCTGTCAGAACGTCAAACTTTTTCCTTAGATAAAAGTTATCTGACGATTAAAAAATCGGCCCTTAGTGTATGTAGTCTATTCAACATGAAATAATTGAATATTTTTCTTATGTTTGTATTTTCAATTCGAGGTTCTAATTCTTAGTCCATGCTTCATACCTATTTCGATACTCGTGTATACTGTACTCATTTGGCAATCATATTCACACCAATTCTCAAATTCAGCCTATCCATCTCCATATAAAAACCATTATGATACTCAAATCAATTGCTCGGTATCATCCCGTTTATTTCGAAACGATTGACTTTCTGTTTCATGCATTGCAAAATCAACTTTACTGCATACTTTTAGGTTTCAGTTTTGAAATAGGTCTGTTGAAAAAATGTGAAAAACTCAAATCGTCGATTTGTTCTGAAGACGACACGAATCAATTAATTAAATTAGTCCGTTGAGGCGGATCGTCGGCGAGTCTCCGGTCTCCTCGAGAACACTTGAAACATTGTGAAGATATTAATTTTGCTCTTTTCAATGAAGTGACAGTTGGAATTTTGTGCTTTGTCTTTTGAGGTTGATTTTTCTTTTGTATTAGAATATATTCATACATACCTCAATCATTAAAATCCAAGTTGCAACAAAAAGTCTTTAACTTGTGGTTATTATTAGGGTTGTGATTATGGGACTTCCCAAACATAGTAGATAAGTAAGAATAAAAAATTGTTAGATCAGAAGCAAAAACCTACTGTACACAAATTTTACAAAGAAAGTAACTGTAAATACTAAACATAACAGTTAATTCATTTACTATGACTAAATGTTTCATAGTAAACATGAATAACAGCGCAATATTATCACCAGATGACGTTTCTGCGTATTTTACAGCACCAGTTTAATTGTTCGGGGAACAACCGAAATCATAAACTCCAAATTCTAAATCAGGTACCTATACTGTTGATTATTTTAATAACAGGGTTTTGCGTGAAATGTTTTTATGCATTTAGGTCGTTCATACTAATTAGTTAGATAGGCTGGATTGATCAACGCTTAACTTTGGAAGTAAATGAGTCTGATGCCTTGTTTTATAGTTAAACCAACTTCATACCGGCTACTGATGATGAAGAACTACTGAAGAGATGTGGTGGCCTATGGAAACAAGACAAGACAATCATCAACATACAATAAAGCCGACAGTTCTTTGAAAAGAATTAAATTTTCAAAGTAACTGATGTAAAACCATTCACGCTTTATTATTAACGTGCTTTGAATGCCATTAGGCACAAGTTGTAGTGAACTACTTTCCGAATGTGTCGATGAATAATTCATGTCACAAAAGCTTTATTTGATTAAACGCGCCGCTCGAGTCGACTATGAAAAATTAAATGTTCACTACATGATAACGAATTCAATTAAATTCTAAATTTTATTCAGTTATTATTTTAATAAAAATATTGTCACAAACAATAAATAAAGTAAACTGATGCAAAACACAAATAGAACAGTGGAACACCGTGCAATTAAAAGAATTCTAACTTACATTTTTATCTCTCGGCTTTCCTAATTCATATGTAAGGTAACATTAAATACATCTTAAAACATCGTTTCATCCAAGAAACGATTGTGTAAGTAATTTGCACAAATTCACTGCGCAGAATAAAAATATACGGTGTATCTTAATTCCACGAACCTTTACCCTGCTCACTTATTACTTAATTCACTTAAAGAAGTTAGGTGTTGCAAAATGTAGCTAATCACCGGCACTACATAATTAACGGCGTAATTAACAAATCCGTATTGAAAATTATTAAATCAATGGAAACTCGGTTAGATATAAATCAGTCAGAGAAATCATCATTACAACATTGAATAGTACGTGATACACACATTATAGAAATTAATAATGCAGACTTCACACTGACGACCCAGTTCAAAGCACCAGACACGGTTTTGTGTTTAATGGACGAGTATGTTAAAGACATTATGACTGTTCAATGAGCAGAACACTTAAAGACCGTCCGCTTGAAGTATAAACAGATTTTTAAATCTTAACCCTTTAAGTGTTAGCAATCTTCGGTTTAGAGCTATGAGGACCCATTCCAAGTATCGGATCTAAAAAACTGAACAATAACTCAAGGGTTTTTCCAATTATTTACTTTAGGGTTCGGATAAGTAACAAAGTTACAATTTCTTGCGGCCCGTAAATTCTTTGATCTTGTGGAAAAAATGAAGCCATGCATGCGCATGTTGGTTCAAATGTGCAGGCGAAAGTATATACCCCTCTTACAATAATTTCTGACCTCGAACTGTTTTCTAACCGCAGCAAATCAAAACTACTTCAATACTAATCAATAACTCACATTTATGGACCTAATTTACAAAATTAACGACACGATCAACGTGGGAAATTCGTCCATATATTCTCATAACGGCCATCAATATATACGAGCGAACGCGGAACATGATTACAAATTGTCAATGTTTATTGACACCTAAATCTCCCTTTATGGATGTGGAATCAAGCAATTTAATTTCATAACACCATTCACATACATCAATTTTTTTTTCTGTAACCAAAAGTTCAACTTTTAAGGACGGCCTTGGAATATAGAAATCGAAAACGAAGTTTTGTATAGCAATATCTATAAGCAGAAGCTGAATAAGTTTTAATTTGATCGTTAATCACGTTCAAAGTATTCTAGATTTAAAGCTGATGTTATGTCAACTTTCAACCTTCTTCCGGCCTCAACCGATGATCCGAGCACTTGATTTTAACTTTAAGGCCCTCTCTTAAGTGTGGTTATAAAATAAAATGAAACATTTAAAAAAAAAGTTGTCAAATTTATGGAATTATTCTACTTTATGGTAACTGCTGTTGGAAGATCTCTCAAATGAAGGCTGTCTATTAATACGGGCCTTAGTACCGCAAGCCATCAGCAAATACTGTAATTAAATAGGTTCAACTGTTTCCGATAAAGAGAAGAATGAAATAAGTGCGAAAAACTATTGAAATTGGTTTTTATCAAATCCAAATCACACCTAACTTAAGCTAAGCTTAAGGATTTGACGTAAGCTTTCGACATATTAAATCAACTTGGTACTCCTCAACTTCAGCGCGGCTCATGACAGTCGACATCTTGACATTAGATATTCTTACTCCCAAACATTCATTTCATATCAGTTTTGTAAGCTTTTAATTGACGTCATGGACAAATGAGCTGCGGCCGTGAGCTCATAGATTGACGCTCAAAGCCAATAAAAATATGTGTCATCAATCAGGATGTTTTTGTTTTTAATATTATTAATATCACCATGAATTTTACTCTTACTGTCAATCAAAATAAGAACTATAAGTATTTATTATTTTGAACAAGACTTATGAATGCAAAACTAATATTTTTATGCAAAATAGCTGTCCTCACGACTCCGCCCGCATAAGAATTTTTATTCCAGTAATAAATATAGCCTATGTTACTCAGTGATAATGTAGCTTTGTAACGGCAAAATAATTTTTGAAATCGGTGCAGTATTTTTTTTATTTTTTTTTACTAGGCCTGCGTTTGGCCGCCATCTCGCCTGATGTTAAGCGCTGATGCGGTCTACGATGGAGCACGCTTGCCCAGAAGAAACCGATTCACTCGTGACTTGAAGACAGCCAGATTGTAACTGTCGGGGAACACCCACTCGGGCAGCGCATTCCACTGTTTGGCGGTTTTCACAATGAAAGTGAAATCAAAACGCTTCGTTCGAGTTTTTGGTATATCGACCATGAATCCATGGCGCTTTTTCGTGCTTCTGGGCGTCCGATAGAAAAAAGGGCAGGGGGGTATTAGATCATGCAGATCTGAAGCACACTCTCCGAAATGTGTCAGTAGTTTTTAAGTTTATTCGATACATACAAAAATACAAATCTTTCCTCTTTATAATATTAGTATAGATAGATAACGCGTATATCTTCAAAACTAACGGACGATATTGTGTTGAAATGGAGTGATTAATGTTAAAGAGCTTTTAAACGTCCTACCACATACAATAGAGGTTTAAAGACCGCATTAACGGTAGCTATAGTATAAATAAGGTTCTTACCTCCACAAACACCTTCGTAACCCTTCAATTGCCGCTTTATTTCACAGCGCTCGCCCAATAAGGGAACGCATGACGTTGCTTTTACTAATGCTTACATAACCAGCTACAATTTTAAGATTCAACCAACGCTTGGATGTACCTCGTGCGCTTTGATTATAGGCAGGTATATAATCAAAGCCCGTGCGTTTGTTGTGCACAGAATATTACATTTTAATGCAGATGCTCGATTTGTTAAATTCGTCGTTTGTGCACGCAGGCAGACATGCGCAAATTCTAACTAGACGCAAGAGTTACATTACTACCCCGTTGGATCCCGTGTAAACAAGCGTTGTGTATGTGTGCGTGGTCCTGACAAATCAAGTATGTAGGTACTTTAATATTTCATCCGTAGAGTAAGTATGCAAGGCGTGGTACATTGCTTCCTATTTGTTTGTGCTGTCAACACCGACGTATTTGGGCAGCTCGTCTTCGGCCACGGGAAGCGTTGATTCAATGCACTCCTACATCCGGCCGGGTTATAGCATTGTCTACGATCGGTTTACTAAAGCTTCCTGTTTAATTTCGTGATGGATTCCAATGGGATATCGAAGTTTCCGCATCCAAAAATCATAGACTGTAAAACTCGTAAACAGCTATACAGAGTGTAAACGAAATCAATAATTCCTTCAGACCTCGTAATATACTACTGACATAGATTAACCATACAAGGAATACTTTTGGATAAAATAAAAAAAATACAAGCAGTAAACATGTTTTTAACGTGAGGCTTTTTAGCGCCCCTAGTTAAATGACCGCGCGGCGAGCGATAACCGCGCAATTCGCTCGGGGCGCTAAAATGCCTCACCTTAAGAACACGTTTACTTCCTGTTTTTTTTATTGAATCTAAATGTATCCCTTGCATGGTTAATCTTTGTCAGCAGTACATCACAAGGTTTGAAGGAATTAGGCGAAACACACACTGCCTCGCGCTACGCGGCGGGGTGCGTAGCGACGGAGCCACAACACTGCGCGTGAATGCGTTTTCTGTGTGTTGCACTACGCGTGTTTTCTACACAAACACAGATACTTGCAAACAACGTAAGAAAACGCACTCCCGCGCTACGCTGCGTGATGCGGTGCAGTGTGCGAATCGCCTTACATGATTTTGTTTACAGCCTGTATTGTTTCCCGAAAGTTTGAAACGTGTGTTCCACGATACGGGTAATGTCTCATCTTTCATGTGGTAAGCCTCGCTTAACGTGTCGGAATAGCTGAAATTAATTATTCATCAAACATGCCAGATAAAGCTTAATGTGTAGAGCCGTCTACACTTCTTGATAAATTACGTTGTATCTACTTTCGAGTTCGAGAGATTTTCAGACTGAAATTCACTCAGAAATTCTCTGTATTTTATATCGTTTACGACATAACGTAAACGTGACGTATCGGTTTGTTTTGCTTGTGTGTTGCATGTTATTAATCGCACCTTCTGCATTTGCATATATTTGCGGGCGGGAGGGCGGTGCTGCATACTGCATTCAGGCTTGATCAACTGTTTTTTCGCGGAATTAACACTAAATATTTTATTGTATATTTATAGATCATGGATTTCCGCAAAGTAACGCCTGATTCCATCATATATCGTTTACGACAGGTTAATTTTCTACCTAGCCTTTTCCCAACTATGTTGGAGTCAGCTTCCAGCTAACTATGTGCGGCTGAATACCAGTATTTTACACAGAGCGACTGCCATCAGACCTCCACTACCCAGTTACAGTGCAATGCCGGTATTCTAAGGTTAGACCGGTTGTCAGACTTTCGGGCTTATGACTTCCTGTAACGACTGTCTAGATATTCGTATGACACCCGGGACTGACTGTTTAACGTGCTCTCCGAGGCACGGAGGGATCTCGATGTGTAACGAACGGTCACCCATCCACAGACTGACCGCGGCAAGCACAGCTTAACCTCGTAAATCGTATGCTCCGTGCGGTTGGCAATTAGCCACGAGCCCCTCCATATTTACGACTAGTTGATTTCAGAGTAACGTATGCGTTAATGTTTGGTAAATTATAAAAGATAGCAGTCATTAATCAAATAGCGGAACAAATAACACAAAGTTTAGTTAATTAAGTTAGTTAGTTAAGACAAATAAAACAAATTCACAGTTCCGCGTACTTGCGCAGGCGCCCGCCGTGCCAGTTGGAATCGTAAGTTAAGCGTGCAAGTTGCAGTGAATAGACACAAACCATTTAATTATGGAAATACTAATTGTTTGCACATAAAATAACATAGTGCATTGGTTTTGGTACATTTTAATTGTTTTAACTCGACTTTATGTTCAATGGTAAAACTTATTGCAACCACAGATATTATAGATGTAACTCTACGCACACAAAGTCATCTTGATGGCTAGATAATTATTTTAAACTTCATCATAATCATTACTGTCCCACTGCAGGGTACGGGCCTCTTCTCAGAATGAGAAGGGTTTAGGCCTCAGTCTATCACGCTGGCCTGGTGTGGGTTGGCGGACTACACACACCATCGAGAACTTTATGGAGCCTTCTCAAATGTGCAGGTTTCCTTACGATGTTTTCCTTCACCGTTAACGCAAGTGAATCAAATTAACATAACATAACATCACGCTTGTATTCCCCGAAGGGTTCGGCAGAGGTGTTTTAGTACACCCTCGTTTCGCCAGTTATGTTTAAGTCTTATGTAATGGGGGGCAAGCCTATTGCCATCAACCGGGCACAATTCCAAATTCCAGGCGGCTACTGAGGAATTCCACACGAAAAAACCCAATAACACTTTGCCCGACCTAGGGATCGGACCCAGGACCTCACGATCAGCAGTCGCGCTTGCCACCACTAGACCAACGAGACAGTCATATCAAATTATGAAGTTTATTTTCAACATTTATTTTCAATATTTCTGGGGTCCTGAAATACAGACCTTACGTCTAGCTTAGGCACCAGTCTCCCCCAGTATAATTATGATAGCAATTAAATGTTCTTGACACCATGCTAAATGTACCTACCTACTATATTGTGGTGAGAATATAAATCTTATTATTATTATTTAAGAAGAAAAACCTTCCAGTAATACCACAAAATAACTAATTACTTCAACAAACTGCAACGACGCTCGCAACCCGAGTCAACGTCGAAACGTTGCAACGGTACACCGCGCAATCGAGATAATGCGATTACTTAAGCAATTATATGCGCGCTCATGATTGATTGCCCGGATCGGCTCGTGAGATGCTAATTATACCAGCATGTTAACGTTAACACTTTCGTTAACCTTATGATATTGTGTATTTTAGTTTGGTGTAGATTAGCTTTATGCGGGTTAGGGGTTGATTCAACTTATCGATCAGCGTTTAAAGGTGGCGGCGGACTTGTAACATCGACGGTCCCTACGTATACTATCGAAACTACAAAATCATTATATTATATTTATATTATATTAAATAATTATTATGTATGTACACCGATTACGCCGAGATTTATAATCCGATTTACGAGATTCTTCTTTAGTTTGATAATAATAATAATAATAAATCGTTTATTTGCATAAAACATGGTATAAAATGGTGTTAAATAAAAATTTAAATGGTACAGACATGTTTAGCTAGGATAAAACATAGCATGCAAAAATTTAAAGGTGTTCACTTTTTATCCATAAATTCTACGAAATAGTTACGGATAGTATAGTGCAAACAATTAGTAGTTCCGGATACGGAATAGTTGCCATTTGGTCCCATAAAAAATATTATTTTATAACCTTTACGATATCACACATTTTAAGCAGATAAAATAAAAACTGAGATTTTGTAGTTTCGATACCTATATGTAGGGACCGTCGACATATTCGTGTAACCTTTACATAGCATAAAACAAAGTCGCTCCCGCTGTCTGTCTGTCCCTATGTATGCTTGGATCTTTAAAACTACGCAGCGGATTTTGATGCGTTTTTTTTAATAGATAGAGTGATTCAAGAGGAAGTTTTATATGCCCCACATTAGTATCTACATTGCACCCGTGCGAAGCTGGGGCGGGTCGCTAGTGTTACATGTTACAAAGCGAACATTAGGACAGTCAGAACAGTGAGCACAGAGTTTGGAACTAGCATATCGTTGCTGGGCAGTGAAAACCTCGTAATTGCAATGAACGTAATTTTACAATAGGAGATAATAGCTGCCTGTTAAATAAAAGTATGAAATGTAGATGTAAGGTTCTTCTGTTTTATTATCAATTCATCAATCTATTTCATCTTAGAGCTGTGCACGTTCGTTCTAAATATGCATTACAAGGTATGTTACCCAACCAATGAATAGTAAGAAATAAAACTGAATTTGTGCTTCACGAGGTATTCACTGCCCAGCGACGATATAGGAGACGTAACGTAACAAGCTCGCTTCGTATGTTACACTAGCGGCCCGTCCCGGCTTCGCACGGGTTTGACATTTTTCCCGTTTTTGCAACAGTTTTCATTTATGCTCCGCTCCTATTGGTCTTAGCGTGATGTTAGCCTATAACCTTGCTCGATAAATGGACTATCCAACACAAAAATAATTTTTCAATTCCAACCAGTAATTCCTGAGATATTAGCGCGTTCCAACAAACAAACAAACTCTTCAGCTTTATAATATTAGTAGGTACCTATAGGTTATGATCGGATCAGTCGGGTGCCCAGGTCAGTCGCCACCTTTTCATTTGTTTAATTTTGACAGATGTTGAAGCGATGCTTTTATACATTCACACTCGTCAGTGTTATATTTTATATTCGCTGTCAACAAAAGGTGACGCAAATCGCTAACAAAGGTGCTAATTTTAAATTTAGCCATCAAATATTTATAGTACACATAGGGCGGATAACTAAACCGTAATTACTTTATTATTGTATGTATATTGCTAATAATAATTAAATTGCTAATTACGGTCCAACAATGGTTTCCAACTTAGTCGATTATAGGACAGTTTTGCTTATAAAAGCAGTGATTATTAAAAAAGCAATAATTATGGCATGCAGGTATTCCATAACAATAACGCATGCAACGGCAATAATAAACTCTGTATTTTATAAAGGGAATTCCCATTGCACAGCGAAATAAAATGTTATAAGTAAAATCGTTTAAGGTACCTACCTACATTAAAACGAAACTCCCTTTTGATGTACAGTCAATATCAGAAGTAAAAAAGTGATGATTACTCATAATTACAAAAGTGATTTATGAATGAAAACGTGCGCTCCAGAGTAAATTAATTTTGGAATATTACCAAAATATTCATCAACTTTTGTTGTTGACTGTACTTAGGCCTGTATTTATAAATAGCTCTCATTTGAGAGCTCCCATCATTAATGTCGTTTTGGTATAGCATTAGACCCAGTAATAAAAAAATGCTGTCAAATGAATAAAATCCTGATGACGTCGAAATTTTGACATTTCCTCTTGGAATGCTGCTCGGGAGACTGGCTTTAGTGTGGTATTTCTTTACACATGGATACAAATAGCTCTACATGCGAACTCTATCCATTGAATTAGGGAATTTGCAAAATAAAGGGCCAAAAGAGAGCTTTTGCCCCATAGAGTGAGCCAGCGAATCAGCCAACGCAATCGCGTGGCAATCCCTGCACACCCCAAATTAACCTGTTCTCTTTACTTACATACATTCAAAATAGTTTTAGTGTTTTACTCCTTACGGAATAAATATATTACTCTATGCTGAATACTCCGTGTTTTATTATGGCACTTTCCTCAAAAGGCCTTTCCAGACGTTGCCCTACATTGTTACACTCGCATAGATTTTGTACCACAAAATCTGGACTTTAAAAGAGACCTTGGTCCTTGACCTTGGTTTGTTTCCGCTTTTCTTCTTAGAGCAAGTCAGGTCGGAAATGTCGGCGCCATCTAGTCTTAAATAAAACATTACATTGACTTGCAAAAGTGTCTGTAACAGATTTATTTACAGAAATAAAAATAATTTATCATTTATTTATTATCAACTAGCGACCCACCCCGGCTTCGCACGGGTGTAATGTAGATACTAATATGGGGCATATAAACCTTCCTCTTGAATCACTCTATCTATTAAAAAAAACCGCATCAAAATCCGTTGCGTAGTTTTAAAGATCTAAGCATACATAGGGACAGACAGACAGCGGGAGCGACTTTGTTTTATACTATGTAAAGATTAAAAAAGACCCAACCTAACAGAATAATAAGAATCATTCTATCCAGTCCGACGTTTGACTCATCTACAAACAACTCATCCTGTTCCTGTCTCCAAATCATTTATTTTTATATTAGCCATCAAACAATGCACATAATGTGGGTTATTAATTTATCATCGCGGCTATCGGAGCGGGCAGCGGTGCAGCCGCCAACGCGCCGCGATAACTGAGAATTATGATAACAGCTACAGTTTGCAACTGATTGCAACTATGTTCCCATGATATATTGTGTTTAGGGGCGCTTATATGTGTCATTGAATAGGTATGGTTACGAGTTACGAGTACATACCTACATAGGAAATTTATGATTGCCCATTTCTTTTTACGGTACACGGTTTTATCTTGCAATACCCATGCAGGATCAGGAATTTTGAGGATTGAAGGTTGAATTTATTATAATTTTGTATATTGTCATGGGAATTGAATTTGTGTGTGAAGTTTCAGGGGAATTTGAAAAATCTGTCGCAAGATTTAAATCAAACAAACAAATACGAAGTAAAGCTAATTAAAACTGTATAAGAAACAAAAAAATACACCAAGTTTTCCGACTTTACCAATAAGCTATTAACCTCTAATACAAACGGGGTGCCCTGCGTAAGCGACGAACGCGACAAACGCGATCAAGACAACGGCATTCCCAACTAGCGGCCTATGTAGCAAGACGCGACGTAACTCATATTTGTTCCACGTCGTATGCGCGTCGCGTCGCACCGCATCGCGTTTGTCGCTTACGCAGGACACCCCGTAAGCTTCAAACATTCTCTTGCAAGGCTTCATCACACCTCAACGATGTAGTTTGAACCGCTGACCTGTCCGCTAGTCAACACCCTTGCAACTACTTTATGATTACCTTAAGTACCGCCTAACAAAATAACTTAATTTTATAGTAAACTATAGCAGTGATAGCGGTTGAACGCTTGCCTTCCGTGCAGGAGGGTCTGAGCTCGATCCCGCCCCGTATCTCTGACTTTTCCAATTCATGTGCGGATCAGAATTTGATTATCACTTGCGTTAACGATGAAGGAAAAACATCGTGAGGAAACCTGCACACCTGAGACAGCTCCATAAAGTTCTCGATGGTGTGTGTAGTCTGCCAATACGCACCAGGCCAGCGTAGTGGACTAAGGCCTAGACCCTCCTCATTCTGAGAAGAGATCCGTGCCCAGCAATGAGATAGTAATGGGCTAATTATGTTATGTATGTTTTATGGTAAACCCTACTAAAACCAGTCTAGCAGATTTAAAAGTTAACCCAAACACACAAACGTGGTCGAGAAGACGGATTCAAAGAATTGGAAACTAAAAGAAGGAAATAGCAATGGCTGCATCGAGAATAGTTTGGCTTTGAAGTTTCAGAAGTGGCAAATTAATTAATTAGGGAAGTAAAACCTCGAAAAAACAAACTGAATAAAAGAAGTTAACATGCCACCACGCCTGTATTCCCCGAAGGGTTGGGCAGAGGTGTATAGTAACACCCTCATTTCGCCGTTACGTTTAAGTCCCTTAAGGGCGAGCCTATTGCCATCAACCGGGCACAAATCCAAACTCCGGGCTGCTACTGAGGAATTCCATACGGAAAACCCAATAACACTTTGCCCGACACGGGGATCGAACCCTGGACCTCACGATCAGCAGTCGCGCCTGCCACCACCAGACCAACAGGGAAGTTAAAAAAAAATAACTCTCGGTCAAAAATCACACGTGGTTTTCGTAGTCCTTGATCCGGTGTTAAGTTTCAGTAACAACTGACCTTTCACAAAGGTCAAGTCAGTTGTGACCGTCCCAATATTACTTAAATTATTTAAACATCAGTAATCGTAAGGAATCGATTTTATGTTAAAACGAAGCGGCTTTGCTTATGAATATTAAATGTGATAATGTGACTAAATTAGCTGTTATTCGTGAAGATTATGGTTATGAGGTCGTTTTATAGAAGTTATTATTTATAAAGTTACAATTAAAAGACAAATAAAATGTTGTCTTGCCTAAGTAAATAGTCTCGAGTTGTTCTGCCTAGCCCTTTCCCAACTATGTTGGGGTCAGTTTCCAGTCTAATCAGATGCAGCTGAATAACAATATTTTACACGGAGCGACTGCCATCAGACCTCCACAACGCAGTTACTGGGCAATGCCGATATCCTAAGGCAGGGGTCGCCAAATGGCGGACCGCGGTCCGCATCCGGACCACCGACCCATTTTGTACGGACCGCGAGAACACAGCAACTTATACCCCGCATTATCTTAGTTATTTTTTTTTCTATAAAATGTTGTGCGGACCGCGATGGTCATTTCATTTCTTAATACGAACCCCGAGCGAAACTAATTGGTGACTCCCGTCCTAAGGTTTAGACCGGTTGTTAGACTTTTGGGCTTCTGACTTCCCGTAACGACTGTCATGGGTATACGTATGACACCCGGGACCGACTGAAAACGTGCTCTCCGAGGCACGGATGGGTCTCGATGTGTAACGAACGGTCACCCATCCACAGACTGACCGCGGCAAGCGCAGCTTAACCTCGTAAATCGTATTATCCGCGCGGTTGGTAACTAGCCACAAACCCGAGAGTGTCTCGAGTATGAAAACTAATTAATGTCTTGTCATAAACGCCAAATCCACCCACAAGTTAAATTGCGCAAGTTATTGCAAGTGCTCGCTTAGTTCGTAAAACTTCTAGAAGTCGACTGGCTACGGGTATGTCCACAGTTGAAAGTCGCTCGCAGAAGTCAAGTGGATTTGGTGAAGCACACTTGCAAGTCTGAAGGGCAGGCTGAAGTAATTCTACTTAAACTTAAAAGGTTCGATAAAATCTTACAACAACTGGAAAAATATTGCACCGCTTTTATAAAAAACATGAAAGTCTGAAGATTAGTATTATATTTCGTAGACTTTTCAAAACATTAAACAAGTCCTGGTAGATTTAAAAGTGTCATGTGAAGCAATAATAATAAATTTGATGACGCATTCCGTCGAGTCAATGGCTCAAGGGAATGGGTACTTGATTGGATTCCCACCCTAACGCCACGATGTAACGACATTGCTGGACTCGCAACCCCCCAACTGCACCGTCTTTATCGTCCACTACATTGCCGACAAATTATATTATGTAATTGCGTATTTTATTTTCTCGATTAGCAATTCAAATCTGCTGCCAATTTAAAAATAACATCTTGATTCGGACTGTTTGAATAACATAAAAAAATATTTACTTTAGATTAGTTAGATTTTATAGTTGCTAACTAACCAAACGCAGTTATAAATTACTAGCGGCCCATACCGGCTTCGCACGGTTGGACATTTTTTTAAACATATTGGGATAAATAAATATAATTATAGCCCATGTTACTCAGTGATAAAGTAGCTTTCTAACGGCAAAAGAATTTTTGAAATCCGTCCAGTAGTTTTTAAGTTTATTAGTAACATACAAAAATACAAATCTTTCCTCTTTATAAGTATAGAAGTATAGATTAGTAAATAGTATTAGTATAGTATCGTTAGTATGTATCGAGAACTATGCTGTGCTATGGTTCTCGCTTAAAAAGGATGCTTTTGAACTTTACGTCCCATAACACTAAGGGCCAAGCCAAATCTGACGGAAGATACGTCGCCGATCTTCCGTCGCGTAATTTACTCGAGAAGTTTTAGTAACGCAACTTCGGTCAAATGTGTACGGTGTGAGATGTTTATATGGAATTATGTGTACCGGCGGAAGATCGGGACGTATCTTCCGTCCGATGTGGCTTGGCTCTAAAGGAAAACATACAATCCAACGCGTTTGGTTTGAAACTTCGCTACAAATACAGTTGCAGTACCTTACTGCGTCACCGCGGCTGCGAGCTGGACGCACTGGTTTGAGCCAATTTGAGCGTACCTTAAGATTTTCAAAGGCGGTCCAATTCGGCAAGCCAAGCACGCCGCTCAAATTGCCTTAAACATTTGTTTTTTTTAGTCCCACTGACAGCACAATACTGTCGTACAAACTAAGACCATCCCCAAACTGCGTAAGTGAAACAATGTTTTATCCGTAACAGATGTAGTTTTGCAAAAAGAGACATTAACCCAATTCACAGCGGGTCGTTAGTGTCAGTCTGCGAGCCGGTTATCTCGAGTGGCATCTCCGCGGTCACCCAGCGGCTGTACCGTCGAGCTGAACCTTTATATTTTTAGCCAACATTATTATAACACTGCAAAATACTTTAATGAGGCCGGAAAGAGAGCCTAGGGATTGTCATCTTACCCTCCTTTCGTTTAATGCGCAAGGGGGAAGCAAAATTAATGATGTTTCCTTAAATATCCCCCATTTCAAAGAGCTTAAGCGAAAGAAGTAATAATTATGGAGAAAGAATTGGTACATAATTAGAAATAAGTCTCAAATTCTTCGATAAACCGCAGCCACCAATGACGCATCAAACTGTTCAATACGGTTTCAACATATTAAAAATCAGTTAAATAAATCCTAACAGAACGTTTTTCAACCCTAATTGATTTATAATCACACGTCATTTATAATCCTAAATCGGTACATGGTGCTTAATTTATTGAGAAGACTAATCTGACTAATGTATAGACGGATGGAGAGCAATAGCCGTGTGCATCTGGTCGGCGAGTCCCC
Source organism: Amphipyra berbera (assembly GCA_910594945.2). Taxonomy (NCBI): domain Eukaryota; kingdom Metazoa; phylum Arthropoda; class Insecta; order Lepidoptera; family Noctuidae; genus Amphipyra; species Amphipyra berbera. Next base: position 17,943,119 of record OU343125.1, on the reverse strand, counting down.
TCCCGTAACGTAATCATTATGATTTATGGCACACGAGTTAGCGCGCGCGTTCCAGCCTGCCGAATGACGCTAAATGACGAGTTCCGCTCGACTATTCTTGGTGGCTTCCTGGATACTCTTCTTGGTTTAGGAGCTTCCTGGATTAGATGCGGTTGCAATTTTTATTACATAATTAATGGCAAAGTACTAACAGTACTTAAACCGCGCGGTACCTAGCTAAAATCCAGTTTTGTTATCGATGCAGAATTTGAGAGAGAAAATTTAAGAAAATATAAATTCTGTTATTGGTGCTAAATTGCAATTCTGTGGAGACTGTCCGTGGTTTTGCAAACGGTACAAAATACGTTTTACTGCCTCTTAAGAACTTTACCGAATCCATAAAAGATAACGTAAGTGATTCTTTGTTTCAAACTCCAGATATGCGTAACAATTTAAAAGCAAACCGTCCAGCTGATGGCACGTCTATCAAAATGATAGCTCTGAATGTTGTTACTATGTAGGATGAAAAATGAGTACTTTGCCCCCGCAGCCTTGTCATTTATCAGTGTCGTCAGTTCGCCATATGTCCAGTAACGATTGAAGTTTCATAGCATCCGGCCACGTGCACGGAATGCCCACTGCTATGCTTTGGCAGCCAATATTAAACAACTATTTGAATGGACTTTATCAAAGACGACATTTTAGAAGACTCAAGTGGAGGCACAGCAGCCAAAAAGGGTGTTTTTGTTTGAATAAAACCTTCATTCTCAATATGGCCACTATAACATCGAAGAAAAAAGGCCCGGGACGTCACTAGTGTTGCACAAAAACAGTATAATTTGTTACGGTACCACAGCTGCAAACCGTTAAAGTAACTTGAGCATGCTCAAAGTTCTCCTAATGATAGCCGTAAGAAAAAACAGAAGTTTTAATGGTCCTCATAATACAACAATAATTGTTAAAAAATGGTGTCAAGTAGAAAGATTTTACAAAAATACAATGAAAGGGGAACAATAGAAGTCCAGGTAGCATTAAGGTAGGATCTGCGGTCGACTTCATTATAAAAATCCCAACAACTTTAGTCTGTAATTATGCAAAAGACTTTTTCCCCGCCATTACGGCTGCAGTTTCATAACGCAGTGGCATTTAGTTTTTACGCAACCGCGCTGAAGTGCTCCGAGGTTGAGCGGAACAACTGTTTCACTTCGGGGATTTAAACGGTGTTAAACGCCATCGAATCACGGTGGTTACGGAATTAATCTTATGATTTATTGCTCGAGAAGTCGGTTAACGTGATTCCAAATTGATATCGCATGCTGGCTGGCAAAATGGGTTTATTGAACTGTTTGTGGAAAATCTAACTTTCTAAGTATTAGGGACCATAGTACGAGTTTCTATCCGCTTTGTGTCTATGGGTGCAGCTAACATGCATGTCAATTAGAAAAACCCTTTTGCTCTACTATTCGAGATTGTCATTGCGCTCAGTATTTATTGTTTAAGCTTCCAATAAAGGTTAAAGAGATCACAGTACGGTGCCAACACCTAGTTTCCCTCCCGACACACTTCCATATACACTTCGTCTTATACTTGCATAGCTTTAGCATACTGCATTCAATGATCACAGAGACCTACATTAAGGATCATATGGCCAAATACTCAAACGCTACTCATTTTAAGTTACCGTTAAGTCTTGTGTTGTCACTGTCACTTTCAGACGAACTGACAGTGACAGCACGAGATTAACGGCAACTTAAAATTTAATAGCGTTTGAGTATATGGCCAATAAAGTAAATAGTTTTTTATTTTCGTGGCCTATGGAATGTCCCACTGCTGAGCAAAGGCTTCCTCTTTTGCCTTCCAAATCTGTCTATTTTGTGCCGTTTCTAACCGTGTGAGCCCCGCAAAAGCGTCGAGATCGTCACGCCACCTACGCCGCGGTGGTGTAAGGGGTCCTAACTACACTTTTCAAACCAAATCTATGACAGACCGACAAATAGTTGTAGGGTAGGAATATTTTTCGTTTGTTTTCTGTGTACATATAGCAAGAATTTAAAAAAAATGCTGCAATGTTAACGAAGGTGGATAAATGAAACATAAAAATAACCGTTGTCAACAAATCAGATTTCGGGGAAGGTTTGTGCATAAAATATGACGCGACATAATCCTCCCCCGGTGTAACTCACGGGGGGTGACCAGAAGTAATAACTTCACCCCTATTTATACTCGGAGCGGCCTTGGGGTTGTTCCCAATTAAGTCTAACTGGATATTCAGTAGATGTTATTTTTAGATCCGTCCCGCTACTGTGGTGAAATTGAAAGTTTATGGTTTGTTTTGTAGCCGCGTGGACCTAGCCTAAGAATAGATTGCAAATTGCCATTCTATTTCTTCTCATTGATTTCGTAAGAAACGTGTGGAGAGCTCTTTTAGGTCTTAAGTGGATGGGCAGCAGCATCTATTTGTATCCTAGCACATAAGCTGTCCTTTTTAGGCTCTTCTCTAACGAGCAAAGAAGATCTAATTAATTGAGAATAAATTGTAAGCCGAAGATTCAGTTATTCTCAGATACATGCAGACAAGAAAAAAGAAAGTAACTTTTGGGTTACATGATCCAAATGACGCATCAGACAAAAATCCGCTTTGATACTGAGAATGACGAATCCGATTACCTGTGATCAGCGATTTATGTTTTTAATCGCATCAACCAGTTCCTGGTGCAATTTAATAATGTCCGTATGGTTCCAGGCAGCGAAAAGGTTCCCCATTCCATCGATTCGCCACCCGTGGGTTTCGTAAAAGGCAGCTTAGTGATTAACTCAGGAAGATAGAAAGCAGCGTCCGTCTATCTTTGAAATCAAAGTGCTTAGCAAAGCAGTATCTCCCAAGAGTGGCGTTTATGACAAAATCCCCTGTGACCGTTCATTGTAGCGGTTATTGGGAGACCCATATTCAGCAATGGACTTTACGGGCAGATATTTATAAATGCGAAGATCATTCTGTCTAGCCTTATCTCAACTAAGTTGGGGTTAGCTTCCAATCTAACCAGATGCAGCTGAATACCAGTATTTTACACAGAGCGACTGCTATCAGACCTCTGCAACCCAGTTACTAGGCAATGACGATATCCGAAGGTTAGACTGGTTGTCAGACTTTCGGGCTTCTGACTACCAGTAATGACTGTCATAGGTATTCGTATGACACCCGAGACCGACGATTTAACGTACTCTCCGAGGCACGGAGGGGTCTCGATGTTCCACGGACTGACCACAGCAAGCGCAGCATAACCTTGCAAATCATATAATCTGCGAAGTTGCTAATTAGCCACGAGCCCCTCATAGACTGCAGAGATATTTAAAGTACGTTTTAATACTATTACTTATCATGCAGAAAACAGAGATTGTATCTGGAAAGAAAACTCCCGACCCGTTTAAGAACACAGTAGGCTAGGCACCAGCTTGAGAATCGAGGAGTCCATTCACTAACATTTTTGAAGTGTAAGCCACGCGCAGGGTGACTCACCCTCGGTGGTCGACCCGTATTGAGGTCACCGCTGTGGCCTTCCTAGAGACGGCATTGTTCCTTTTATTTCAGCTCTGTTTGGATCTACATTACGTTTGAGTTAATGTAGTTCGGAAAGTTGTATAAGTATGATATTTTAATATTGTATTGGAATTGGAATATGTTGTAAGTTTAGGCTGGTTACATTATAACTTAAAGACTAGTAAATCGGTACTATACTTTCTGGTACTCACTCACTCTACCTCTTCGTTTGAAGAAGAAGTGGTTCAAGAAATTTGATTCGGGCTGCCGGTTGTTTTTTACTAATGGTTGTAGATGCGATTCTCCATCTTATTAGATACAAGATTTTTATAATGTTAACTACCTGCTTACTGAAAATAAGGAGTACTTGAAATTTCAACATACATGACGTCGTTTAAGTTCTAACACCGCGTAACTCGAAAAATATTGAATATTATATTGAGTTACGCACGTCATTCGATAGGGAATCGAAAAACGCATCGTTTGACTAATCACAATCAATGGTTAGATACAATTGCAACGCGTTATTTCAAAAACAAAATCCACCGAGTATATAATATGTTTTCCATCAGGCTATGTAAACAGCTAAAACAGCGTCTAAGTCAGGTGAGTTCCATATGGATCGTGTCGCGAAAGTGCTCCGTCGAATAAACCAAAATAAAATAGAATATTGTAGATTAAAAACAATTACCTATATGATAAGTAGAAAAAAATCTATTTTTTGATCTCCTGAAAAGTAAACTATTTTGAGTTACGCGGTATTAGAACTTAAGCGACGATAAGTAAGATCCTGTGGAAGTCCGGCCTTCCATTCCTACGTCAAGCAAAATGTTAATTTATTTTCTGTCAACTAACTCTGTGTTACAGCACGCACGGGTCCAAAAAGCACGCGATAAATGGCGACCAATTCCTCCCTTCTCTCACGACTGGTCACTGTTCTCGTGTATAAAGAGAGAAAGCCCATGGAACAGTGCACTTTAACCGACTTCAGACTCATCTTCTATTACTTGGGATACTTTATACTATTATCACCAAAATGTGAATAAATGTACCTACACTTTTACCTATTGTCCCCACACACGTAAATATTATTTTGCACAAGTTTAGGTTAGTATGATTATGCAGTTACGTGTCTGGGAAGAATTTGCGCAGATATCTAGGCACTACGGCTCACGCAAACTCGTGCAAGTGTAAGCTTGCGCAAAGAAATCGTAACGTGTGTGGGGTCTGTAACACTTCAAAGAGTTCAAAGATTCAATGCATGATGGTTACATTTTATTATGTTCTGTTCTGCCTTGCTTTTCCTCAACTATGTTGGGGTCAGCTTCTAGTCTAACCAGATGCGGCTGAATACCAGTATTTTATATGGAGCGACTGCCATCAGACCTCCGCAACCCAGTTACTGGGTAATGATTATCAGCATTAGCAGTCCTAAAGTTAGACCAGTTGTCAGACTTTTGGGCCTCTAACTACCCGTAATGACTGTCATAGGTACTCGCATGACACCCGAGACCGACGGTTTAACATCTCTCCGAGGCACGAATGGGTCTCGACGTGTAACTAAATTGTCGAGACGTTTCCTAAGTGCATGTACTGTGCCTATTCGAAATAAAAACTTTTGAATTGAATTGAATTGTAACCTACGGTCACCCATCCACGGTCTGACCGTGGCAAGCACACCTTAACCTCGCAAATCGTATGATCGGCGCGGTTGCTAACAAGCCACGAGCCCCTCCACATGGTTACATTTTATTATGTATGATGATAATATTTACCTACTTAATTTGCGCAAACAGTTAAAAAAACCGCAAGATTATTTACACAATATCAAGTTGAAGGACGGCTCCACAATGTTAGGTGATCATTATGCAGAGCTTGTAAAATGCAAAACATACACATTTCGCATACTAAGTGATGTGAGTTAGTTTTGCATGTGTAGGCGCAACAACTATTAGATGGCTATCTTTTATTGTACTGAAATGAAAATAAAGTTTACAGTACATTGAATATTGTGTCATCATGTGTCATCCATGCTAGAACAGTTCTGCATTCACTATCTCGCTTGCCCAGTGCAGTAACAGGTACGTACAAGAATTGCCTGGTGAAGATAGTAATAGGTTCCCCGTGCAAGGAGGGATATAGGATGTTAATTTGGGGGGGAGGGTGGGGTAAGATTCTGACTGCCAAGAATGTTCTTCATAAGCTATTAGAAATTTACTTACACATGTCCCCATGTCGCCATGTTTTGCATGTCTTAACAACATAAATCTAAGGTCTCTCATATTCTATGATGACAACTCACTACTTAATTTTAATCATGACAGGGGTTAGAAACATGGCAATAAATTAAATCCAAGTTAATGCCGTCCAATTTAAAACTACTAATGTAAGTTAATAGTTTGTTTTAAGTAAAATATAATGTGGCAGCTGGTCTGAGTACTAAGTAATAAAATAAATTCCAATAACAAGAAAATGTGTTTCAATTGGGTCAACCCAAGTTATTAAACAGTGATGTTAAACATTTGAATAAAAGAAATGTGTTAATTTACATGTTTACCTTTATTCATTACATGTGTTTGCATAAATAATTATATGAAGTACTTAATTAGAAAAAAAACATTATTTAACTACCATTACAAAAGTGGTGGTTTCTGAAATAAAATTACACTATTCTTTAGCTTGCTCAACTAATTCCTTTATTTTTATACTGTAGTAGTAATAACAATATATCATCAGGTTTTCTTGTCCATATTGTACAGTATGCATATTAAAATGATGATAAAATAAAATAAGTAAATACAATTTAAGATTAAATTATGCAGAAAAAATGCAGGTATTAAACTTCGGAAGAAAGATAATACAGCTAGGTACTTGCTATTCATAAATTAAAATAAGAATATTAAGAATGCACTTGTTAAGTACAAAATCAATGGGATTAAAATAAAAACGTTACGGACCCCTGAAACAATAAATTATGGCATTTAGCACACGCACAGTATTATCCGTTCACCGATCCCCATCGGCTTAACCTAGGGGTGGGTCTAATGATAAATGCGGAATGCCCGCATCGTAAGAATTTATTAGAACACCACTCATCGTATGCGTACGTCGTGACATAAAAACTTAATTTATAAATTAAATATTTAGTTTCCATAGCTATAATTGCTCATAAATACCTCATAAACCCCAGAGAATGCAGATCAAGGCAGCAAATCAAGTGTCGATGGGACAAATCCTTGCACAACCACTAAACTGAAATTATACGAAAATAAAACACACTAACACAAGGTGTTCACTACTTATGATAAAGCAAATCAACACAATGAACTATAACACGAACTGATTGTGTCATAAAACGTCCAACAAACGTATATAAAATGTGAAAAATGTTGCATTTCCTATTTTATGTGCACCGGCAAACGATCAACACAACCACCGCTACAAAAATCTTTATAAAACTGAAAAACATCATCAACCAACCATGGGGGCGCTGCGCTCGTCGATTAGCGCAAGCGCTGTCAAAATGTCTGATGACTCCTTTACACGTGCTGAAATTGAGATACAAATTAAAATATATATTACAAAGGAAATAAGCAGTGTCATTTTTATTTGATAAAAATCTTTATTTACGATTGTTTGAAAGTAAACGAATATTTTAGCATTTTTTATTACGTATTGACGTTGATACAATAATTTGCAACATCACTACTTGTGGACTCTCTAGCAGCCTGTAAACGTCAGTGACTCAGTGCTGTTAATCAATCTGTCATCGGCCACTGTGATGTCAAATTGGTCAAGTGTTATTACATTTTATTTACTTTTGTAATTTTTTCGTTTTCATTTTTGTTTTTTAACGAAATTGATTTTAAGTAACAATGTTAGACTCCGTGAAACGTGTGATATTAGTTCTTTCTGGGAAAGGAGGAGTTGGAAAGTCAACAGTTAGCACTCAGTTGGCGCTAACTTTAAAAGAAAGAGGTTATAAGGTACCTACATAACTATTCATTCCACTGGAACTATTTTCAACATAAAACCTTCAAATATTCTCTGTTTGTATATCTACTCATCGTACTACCTTCATTGCTTCTAGGTTGGATTACTTGATGTGGACTTGTGTGGGCCCAGTGTTCCTTATTTACTGAATTTAGAGAATCAAAGCGTCCACCAGGGCCCAGAAGGCTGGATCCCTGTATACTTGGACAACGAACAGAGGCTGGGCGTCATGTCCATAGGCTTCCTACTTGGGTCCCGTAATGACGCCGTTGTGTGGAGAGGACCGAAAAAGACATCAATGATTAAGCAGTTTTTAGAGGATGTGTGCTGGCAGGAACTGGATTTCCTTATCATTGATACTCCACCAGGTATACATATAGCATTTTTGACAATAAAATTCTGATTAAAAAATCTTATCTTACGAGATAAATTTATAAATATGATTTATAAATATTTTATATATTAAGTACTAGCGACCCGCTCTGGCTTCGCACGGGTGCAATGTAGATACTAATGTGGGGTATATAACCCTTCCTCTTGAATCGCTCTATAAAAAATCTCTATATAAAATCTGTTGTGTAGTTTTAAAGATCTAAGCAAACATAGGGACAGACAGACAGCGGGAGCGACTTTGTTTTATACTATTTCAAGATTTAAATTACCTCTGCAGTTATTCAACCTATCATACATAATGTTAGCATAACTGACTGAATAAAAATATTAAGCTTATACACCCATATTCTAAGACGTTCCTCCAAAACTTACTATACTCAGAACGGCCTCGAAACCACCTTCAAAATTGTATTCTTAGTCGCAATTTCGAGTGAACTTTGAGGTTCCTCAACGGAGCCATTACGTCATAATTTGAATTATCTGCATCGCGCAAATAAAGCCGTGATAAAAAATTGTAAGGATTATCATAAGCATATTCGACAGTCTTCTAAATAAATTTTTATTACATATGTACTGCTATATCGAAGAGCTGCAGTGTTTGTACAGAAATGCCACCATGTCAATCCGATTGCAGGACGAGAGCACGAAACCAATCCAATTGCAGAAAGGCGTGAGACAGGGAGACGTTATTTCTCCGAAACTGTTCACGAACGCATTGGAGGACGTTTTCAAGCTCTTGGACTGGAACGGATTTCGGCATCAACATAAATTGCGAATACATCACTCACCTTCGTTTTGCCGATGATATAGTCATCATGGCAGAGTCGCTGGAGGATCTCAATACTATGCTCAGCGACCTCAGTACCTCTCCTCATCGGGTGGGTCTTAAAATGAACATGGATAAGACGAAAATCATGTCCAATGTCCATGTTGTACCCGTGCCGGTAGTCATTGGGAACAATACTCTCGAAGTTGTTGACCACTATAACTACCATGGACAGATTGTCAAGCTAGGTAGGTCCAACTTCGACAAAGAGGTCGCCCGAAGAATCCAACTCGGATGGGCAGCGTTCGGGAAATTACGTGGTATCTTCTCGTCCAAACTTCCGCAGTGCCTGAAGACAAGGGTCTTCAACCAGTGTGTGTTGCCAGTGATGACATATGGATCTGAGACGTGGTCCTTGACTGCTGGCCTTTTGGAGAAACTCAGAGTCACCCAGTGGGCAATGGAGAGAGCTATGCTCGGAGTTTCTTTGCGCGATAAAATCCGGAACGAGGATATTCGCCGAAGAACTAAAGTCACCGACATAGCTGTCAGGGTTTGCAAGCTGAAGTGGCAATGGGCAGGCCACATCGCTCGAGGGACCGATAACCGATGGGGAAAAAAGGTTCTTGAGTGGCGACCACGAATCGGAAAGCGCAGCGTAGGTAGGCCTCCCACTAGGTGGATCGACGACATTGTGAAAGTCGCGGGCAACCGATGGATGCAAATGGCGGATTGTCGTTCGATGTGGCGGTCTAAGGGGGAGGCCTTTGTTCAGCAGTGGACGTCTTCAGGCTGCTGATGATGATGATGACATACATACTTTGACACTTCCTTCCTTAAGGTAGGTTCTGAGGTACCTTGAGTTTGACAGATGATTCCTTACCTCGACTGAGGAAAAATCTCGAGTCAAGGACGTTTATGTCAAGTCGAGTAAATTTTGCAGGAATGTCTTAGAATATGGGTGTTAAACTCCTATCTCATTATTTTTGCAATATATTTGAAATACAACAATCTTAAACTTCAGGTACATCAGATGAGCACATCACAGTGATGGAGAATCTCCGTCAAGTGCCACAGTGCGGTGCCATTATAGTAACCACACCGCAAGAAGTAGCCATAGAGGATGTGCGCAAAGAGATCACCTTCTGTAGAAAAACTGGCATTCCCATATTGGGCATTATTGAAAATATGAGTGGGTAAGTTTGGTAAACATTTTCCATACCTACCTTCAAAAATTGATTATGCTATTTTAAAAAAATGCTTTTCACTACAATATTTAAGTTTTCATAGTAAAGTGTAACATCTAATCTTAATTTTTTTTTAACATGCGGTATCAGATCTGTTTTGATGTTCTAATTTCACCAAAAGCCAAACTTTGACATAGTATGTGCGTAAGTGCTAATCACCGTCTACAGTGTGGAAACGGCAGGAGTGTGGTAGTCAAGACAAAGTAAACTGAAACATTGCACATAATTATTGCATCGCAAATTCACAGTACCCTCCTGCCGCCTTCATACCTCAGGCAATGTATAGCACTTGCATGCAGTGACTTGCAGGCGCAAACGGTATTGTCGATAATAACAATACTGTTTGCACAATCTTTTTACCGTCTTAACGTATGTACCACTGCGGACATTTGCGGTGAATCACTTTTCAACCTTATTGCCTTAGTAATAAGGTCTAAAAGTGGTTCACTGCAAATGTCCGCGATGGTACATGGTTACTTATACAAAATAAGATTGAGCATGTAGTCAGACCATAACACTATGTTGTTAGTTTTTGATTTGCACAATACTTGATTGGGTACATTTTCTGTACACAATTGTATTTCCCGTAGCCTTTGTTTTTTTGATACATCATTTTATGAATGATAACACAGCTTTTATCAATGTTCTGTGGCTTGATTACTTTGTTTGTCTGTGTGGGCGATATTTATCTTCAAATAATGTTATGACATTGTCATGTATTTCCTGTTGCTTTTTGTTATCACTATGACTGATGGTCAAAGATCAAGTGGTTAGTACTAATTCATGTAATTTTTAATTGCATTCACCATGCATATAAGAACATATATTTACCCGGGTGTCATACAAATACCCATGACAGTTGTTACGGGAAGTCAGAAGCCCGAATGTCTGACAACCGGTCTAACCTTAGGATATCAGCATTGCCCTGTAACCACGTCTGGTTAAACTGAAAGCTGACGTCAACATAGTTGGGCAAAGGCTAGACAGAACCATAAAGGCGAATTTACACGCTTGCCACTTGCCGCAAGCCCCAAGCGACTGCAAACGCTCTATCATGCACTAACGTGTGGATGCATCGCAAGCGCTTGCCGCAAACTTCTTTTGATTTGTGCACAAAAACCGACACTAGACCGGATCGGTGACACACCTGCAAGCTTACGCAAACCAGGCCAAATACAGTATCCACACGTCTGTGCTTGTGAGAGCTTGCCGTTGCTTGGCAAGCGTGTAAAGCCGCCTTAAGAGAATATTTTTGATGTCATCAAATCAGCCCATAAACATGGACCTGGATGGATACATGATTGGAAAGTTTAGGGGGATAGGTGTACCAGTCACCCCCCCCCCCCCCCCCCCACTGAAATCCACCCTTTATACTGGTTTATACTCATAGGTTACTTTGATTTGATGTTTTCATTCTGATTGCAACTTTTGTCCAAGTAATTCAAGGATAAAGTTATGGTTTTTTAATTTTTCCAGATACGAGTGTCCAAATTGCAGTGAATGCACGAATATATTCTCAAGTGGAGGCGGCAAATCCTTAGCAGATATAGCGAAGATACCGTTTATGGGTAGTGTGCCAATTGACCCCAGAGTTGGCAAACTGGCAGGACAAGGTTTAGCAGCTATCAAAGAACTGCCAGATTCGACCACTAGTAAAGTTTTCACTGAACTGGTAAATCAGTTGGCTGGTACTTCAAATGGTCTATGAGGTTAGACTATAATTGCGATTAAGACGGAATTGAAATATTTTTATCATTAGGAACGTTTATGCATTGTCATAAGTTTTTATGACGTCATTACCGAAGTATCCGCCATGACAGTCTAAAATGAAATTGAAACCACTCTAAAGTCGAAGCGCGGTTACACCTAAGCTTAGTTGGCTACTACTAGGTGCGGCCCGTGGTAGTTGGCTAGAATTAGGTGTAGCCTGTTTAATACCGGCTAAAATTTGGTGTAGATGGTTAATTTCGGCTAAAACTAGGTCTAGCGTCTTAAGGCGGGTACAGACTGCTGTAATGTAACATGCAATGTAACATGAAAGGAGCATAGTACGCACACGTAGTGTGCACGGTTCGTGCGCGCAAGGCGTCCACACTATGGGAATTCTATTACATTGCATGATACATTGCGACAATGTGGACGGCAAATTCTTCCATTGCGTGTTACATTGCATGTTACATTTCGTAAGTCTAAACCCGGCTTTAAGATTAGCCAAAACTCCGAGTACCTTGACCTGGTTAGGCTAGAAGGGGTTCTTCTAAACCTCTGTGTTGCTCGCTATACGCAATTTAGTATTAAGCAAAAATGTAATTATCATTCCGTTGAATTATGATGTAAATAAAAATGCATCCTGTTAATACGAGTCTATTTATTTCATAACTTTATCAAATACATAAAACACACTCTAAAAATGCATTGATTTCTGGATTTAATATCTTATTGTATAAAAACTAGTTTCATTAGACATACGATAATGTAAATGTAAAAATCTTTAAATTTGAGACACCCTGATATTCGATAAATATTTTGACATATTTGGTACATTGATAAAAAATCTGCGGTGGGCTTTTTTTTAATAATTTTCTATAACTCGCATCTCGATCAATCAAAACTTACGTGACGTCATTCCTATAGGTTGCATTCACTTCGAATCAATCAATAAAAAAATGTCATATTGTGTCATCACAGTTTCACAAGCAAAAAACGACCAATTTCTTTTTTTTTAAATTCGTTTCATGATTTTCAAGATTTGTTTCTTAGACCTAGACTGCATAAAACATTCGCAGACATGGAAAATGGTCACACATAGCCATATTTTATTTTCATCTTAACGCTAACATGAACCACTGCCCATAAAAGATATCATAAAACTTAACGTGTTGGAAAGCAAAATAATACAACATTTTAGAGTCCGAGGACTTCAAATATAATTCTATTTATATCCATATACCTAAATTGGCACATAAAATTGTACTTGTGTAAACAAAATGCACCAATAAAAATAAATTCGTAACAATATTAGGTCAGTAAATAATAATTTTTGGTCCAAATTTCAAACAAAAGTAACTAAATTAAACTAATTAGTATCACGAAAGAAAGACTTTCGTGTCAATTCTGTTGCAAATTTTGACAGTACTAAACTAGATTAAACGCACCTGTCACTTTCTTTTTCTATTGAAACAGAAAGAGACAAACTCCATTAGTTTAGTTTAGTCCTGTCAAAGAGCGCAACAGAATCGGCACCAATAAGTATTTTCCTTAGATTAATGATTGGTCTCCACTGAGCTCTAACGAGACTGACTCGAGTACGCCAACTTCGGCGTAGTATTAGTTGCCGCATTTTATTATCTGCATTAGAGCATCTGAGACCAATAATTAATCTAAGGTATTATCTTACCGTACGCATAATTTACCGACAAAATCTAAGACTCACCCACGGTCATCTACAAATTAGTGACGCAGACAGTGACGTAGATACATGGGACAAGGGCTCCGGTGCAGTAAATAAACATGGCCTTCTAACCAATATTATGTTTAATTAAAAATTTAATATAATTTATTATTTTTCTCAAGGACGTAGCTTTAGGATTGGCCAAGGCCACATGAAGCCAAGGCTTCGGGGCGGTGCCCCATTTAGCCCTACGACAGCTACACCACTGGGCGCAATGCTGACATTGCTGATACTTTACTTTACTGAAAGTACTGATACTTTAAACATTTTTCAGTACAATTTTCAGCACCTTTTTTTCGTAATCACATATCATTCTATCACTTGGCCGATTAATTGATAATATCCATAGAATCTTGTATTTTAATACTCACCAGTACACATATACATAATAATACAAATATTTTACCTAACATTTATTTTACTTACTGGAAACACTGGCGTTACGATGACGACTGGGTTTTATGAAATATCACCCGAATGTTTCTTTCTCTTAATATAGTATCTACAGTACGCGCGCGAACTGAATGCAGAGCTGAGGAATGCGTGTGGGAATGCGCTAGTGCTGTTACATGACAAGGACAGCACTACATTTGCGGACGTGTGAGGCGAGGCGTGCGGACAGCGAGGGGAGCTTCACCTCAGGCCCCGAATGTATTCAGTTCGCGCGCGTACTGTACTTATATGTCAGATTGTAAAACAGATCTATCAAAATTATCTATATAGTTTGCAGCTTATCCCTAACATAAACAAAAAGTATTTTTACGAAAATACGAAGCAAAGAAGTTCATAGATTGAGACCTTTTTTCAACTATAGGAACATTCGCAGTTTAGGAGTGCCTTCAATTTGGGCGACATGGCTGCCGTGCCGCAGATACACGACAATAGTAGTATAAAATGTCATTTTGATGTGGCAATCACATTGTCGTCGCGTGGAAAGGTGGGGTCGTGGCTAAACCCATGACTTGCCCCAATAAATAAAAAAAATGATATCTCGCCCAAATTGAAAAATCCCTAATAAACCATTTTATGACTACTAAGGAAACATATCTCAGTACCTCACGTAGGATGGGGCATGGCATGGATGATGTCATAATTATCGCTAATGTCACCTCATGAATAAACTGCTACATATTTTCGGAATACCTTTTACACATTTTAAGCTCTACTTCGATACAAATAGAGTCTCATTCCGTACTTTACTGGTTACTCGTTGAGCCACATGAATTTACGGATTTCATCTTCTGAGGAGGGGCAGCAGTGAGGCGGAGCCTTTTGTAAAATATGACGCAATTCCTGAGAAAAATATCAAGTTTGTAAGTTTATATACTATTATAGAATTATATTTTATTGGAGCTACATACTTATTAGTAACATTACTATGTATCTTTGGTATGATGAAGAGGGGCTTCCTAATAGTTGAAGACTTGGATACGTAAAGGTTCCCTTATACAAAAAAAAGCTAGAAATTACAACCCGATTATTTTTATGATTGGATTAAAAATGGTAGATGCACTATTTGCCTTTCGCTTACAGAGAATGGGTGTGAGCGGGAGGCAAATAACGGCAACAATTGAGGCGTCGTAATTTGGTTGTAAAGACGCTTACGAAAAGTCAAATTTAGATGCACGGGTCCAATTTGGAGAGCCAGCAGAAAACTCTATGGTTATTCTTTTAAAACAGGCAATGTTAAAAATAGGTATGTAGCAATTTATAAGTATAAAATAATGAAGCTAAAAACCCTAAAGTGAGTATAGTATTTGTACGAATATTGGTGAATCATAAGAATAAGATGAATAAAGAAGAAACCAAAAAAGAAAACTAATTAAAATGCCAAGTAAAAATAGGAAATGTAATAAATAGTTTATTGCAGTAAAGCTTATAAATATATGCGAGCATAGTCGTGGGGTAATTAAAAATAAGAATTTGTTTCAAATGGCGTGGAATTAATAGATAAGGTTTATAACACCTTCAGTAGTGAGGTTTTATGTTGTTGTGCAAATGTATGTTTAGTAGTCATTCTGTACTAGTTTAGTCATAAAACAGGTAAATGCAATCATTGGCTCTAAATTTGCCAGTGCTACGAATCAAGTGACAAAAATAATTTGTGATAATAAACAGCTTAAAGCCCACTCAAATGGCCGAATACTTAAACACTACTTAATTTTTAGTCACCGTTAATTTCGTGCTGTCGCTGTCACTTGGCCTTATAGTAACAGACACAGTACAGTCACGTGTAATAAGATGTATACACATAGCGCACTTAAAAACCGAATTTATTTTAGAGAATATAATGTAATTAAGAAATATTCGAAACTGTAATTCGTATGTGATTGTAGAAACTATGTGTAGAATATTTCATAATTCTATCAGACATTTTAGAAGGAAATCGGTTATTAATTTCGCTATGTGTATACATATTATTACACGTGACTGTACGAGACTTAACGACAACTTAAAATTGAGTAGCGTTTAAGTATTTGGCGATAAGTGAACCTTTGAACGCTTTAATTGTAATCTAGCGATTTGTTGGGATCTCTGATCCTCAGACAATGGTCAACAAATGCCCCTAAAATCGAGTATTATAACAGCCTTTATGAGGGGTTTACCAGACACCTATCGCTAAGCTGATACATTGTTACTCGTAAATGTGCACGTCATCAACTACTTGTTTCATGTTTTGCGATCAATCTATTAAGTTTAAGTTTTCTATGATCTTGTTAAAATAAATCAGTAATTCACTACATCCCTATCCATACTCCAGAACTATTTCTTAGTACAGATTGACCACTAAACTTGTATCTTCAGTAGGTTTTATATGTAATGTGTCTACGAACCCCGACTATATCGAACCACCTGTCCTTTTGCAGTAGGCCGGGAACTGTGCGGCTCAACCTCTGGGGAAGACAAGGGCATATGGACTCGAGCTCGCGCCGCCTTGCACAAGCTTATATTATGTATATTGTTATTGTGACAAACGCTGTATTTAAAGAACATGCCCTGACTCGTCGCGTGAATGTCGTTATGGGGTGTCCTGCGTAAGCGACAAACCCGACGCGATGCGATGCGGCGACGCGATCAAAACAACGGCATTCCCTACTGGCGGCCTATGTAGCGAGACGCGACGTAACGTGTATTTGTTCCGTGTCGCGTCGCGTCGCATCGCATCGCGTCGCGGTTGTCGCTTATGCAGGACACCCCGTAAGATTAGAACGGGATTGGCAGCATCACCCTCCAGTCTAGTGAAATTAAAAAATCAGAAAATATGGTTTGTTTAATTTTTTTTTAATAAAACGGTCACTGTCAGCACACACTTATGATAAGTAGATCATGGAATAAGCAAGGATATCTTCAAAAATAAGCCCCTGATAGGTCACGAATATTTAAAATTATAGGTCCCAAGAATAGGTCAGAAGAACATTTAAAGATTGACCCTGGAATAGTCTAGGAAAGCTTTGTATTTTGAGAAAATGTTACTTTGAAGTTTTATTGTTGGAAATTGATTAGTAACTGAAAAGAGAAGCACCGCGACCGTACTGGTGACTAATCATTGCACATTTTGACAGTACTAAACTAGACTAAACGCAACTGTCACTTTTTTTTCTATTGAAACAGAAAGAGAAACACCCTTAGGTTAGTTTAGTCCTGTCAAAGTGAACAACAGAAACGACTACGACGGCGTTATAAAGGTAATTGGAGTGGTTAACAGAAATATTAGTAACTCTCAACACAATTTTTTCATTAAAAACAGTGACATTTATCCTTAGAGTACATCCAAGAGCTTTGGGTAAACCTAGGTGTATACAGGTAAGAACTGGAATTAATTTTATTTAGATTCCTGGGTTTACCCAAAAATCTTGGGTAGTCCTAAGTTAAACAGGGTATACCCAGGATTATCCCACTCTTCTAGCATTATCCGTAACAGATATATTCTTTAATAGACAATTTCACTGCATGGTTATAAAACATGACTTCCAAGAAGATATGCAATAGAACTCGTCTACCTGTATACTTCATAGGTTAGGAAAAGGTTCAAGTTTATTAGTGAAAATAAGAAAAAGAAGAACAAGTACAGGGTGTAAACGAAGTCATGCAATTCCTTCAAACCTCGTGATTTACTGCTGACATAGATTAACCCTGCACGGGATACTTCTGGATTAAATAAAAAAAATACAAGATTTAAAAATGTGTTCTTAACGTGAGGCATTTTAGCGCCCCGAGTTAAATGACCGCGCAGCGAGTGATACCGCGCAATTCGCTCGGGGTGCTAAAATGCCTCATGTTAAGAACACATGTTACTTCTTGTATTTTTTTTTATTGAATTCAAAAGTATCCCGTGCAGGGTTAACCTATGTCAGAAGTACATCACGAGGTTTAAAGGAATTACATGACATCGTTTACACCCTGTATATAAGAGCCCAAGTTTGTCAAAATAACAATAATACACTTCTCATTTTAAACAACAAGCAAAGTTTATCTATAAGGACGTATTTGCAAAATGAGTAGGTATTAAATCATATTAATATTATGCGCACACCCCACACACACACAGCGCCCTTTTTTCTTCAAGTTAGGACAAACCATTGATAATGTACTTACGTACTAGATGCGAATGTTTAGAAGAACAACAAAGTACCAACGAGTTGTGGTTCCGGAACCACAGTGCCATAGAACTTGACAGGTATCTAGCGGTAGTTTGAACCTTATTGCGTCAATGCATTTGGCACATGTAGTCTATATGAGATAGCGCGTCAATTTATTTTAACTTCGTTTGGACAAATCCTTAGATTATATACCTCTAGATAGTGCCACCGCGTGGCCAGTCATCAGAAAGCAATATAAAACTAAAAATACAGCATCCTCCTATCGTAGAGCATACAATATACTAAACACTTAACTAAGTCTATTTCTCATAAATACAAGAATACGGGGAGCCATCAAGCAAAAAATGGCACGTCATATGAGACAGAAGATACGATGCTTTGTCTCATGTTTCTTACTTATTTTGTATACAAGGTTAGTCGGAAAGGGGGTACTAAGCCGCAGGCCACCTAAAGTATCACTAATGACTATTTTAAAGCAAGTGTTAACATTTCAAAATTCGATAATTTTTATTTGCATGCAAAAAGATTTTTATTTTAGTTTTTTTCAAAAAAAAAAAAGATACCTGCTTTAGTTATGAATTCAAGAAATTAATTTTCTAATCCGTGACCCCAAATATGACCTAAATTGTAAAAACAGCTGATCATAGCTATGGACAGATAGATTTTAGCATATTTTTTACGAAATCTTTGAAAAGCTATTTCTCTTAAACTATCGAGTTTTGGGGAAAGTTGTAGAACAAAAGTTATCCCTTATTATGGGTGCTTTAACACCCTTTCGGCTTAGTACCCCCTTTCCGACTAACCTTGTATATGCTTCTCACTTCCACACTTCCCACTGTAGTTATGGCTACATCTAGAGGTATATAATCTATGGACAAACCAATGTCTATTTGACAGCTTATTTGCTGCTGTCAAGCGACACAGAAACCACCCACCCATGATTGCAATCAACAACAAATTTATTATATTAATGTTCGCGTACATTTAAACTTAATTATGTCTGCTAACTAATGTTTTCTTTTACATTTATTAAAATCCCAGGGTTATTCAGTAATATATACCCAAACTCACCCTAGTTTCGTTATTTTCGTGGGTGAAGGTTCTGGAAAATTAACATTAGGTATTGTTTTATGAATTAACAAATATGAAAGAATATTGTGACTGCCTCTTTGGTCTTGTGGTGGCAAGCGCAACTGCTGATCGTGAGATCCTGGGATTTTTCCGTGTGGAATTCCTCAGCAGCAGCCCGGAGTTTGCATTTGTGCCCGGTTGATGGCAATAGGCTCGCCCCCTATTACATGGGACTTAAACATAACGGCGAAATGAGGTTGTTACTATACACCTCTGCTCAACCCTTCGGGGAATACGGGCGTGATGTTATGTTATTATTGTTAACTTTTACAGAAAAAGGAGTAGTCTTTCTGTAGCTTACCATTTGACTAAGTTTGGATTCATCGGATAATGTACTGAAAAACAGCTTATTTGTAAATACGTCCTTAAACTTAAATACTTATTTACGAATTGATTGTACAAAGCATTGTGATCTATATCATATGTGATCATAATAATTATATACATAAACAAATAGCACAATATGTATGATGAATAATAACGTATAAAATGATTGATGATGGTACAAATCGTGGTTTTAAATTAGATTTTTTAATACAATTGTCAGAGTATCGCTTTTGTTTAAAGTCTTAATAAATCCACCATTTTAATGAAAATTTTGTGATTTTTGTAAATAGAACGAGCAACAAATCTTTACGTTGGGAATTGTTGACGTTTTTAAATCCTTGCTTGGATTTTAGGAACTTCGTTTTTTTATAGCATTAGCATTGCATAATCAGCCCATTACTCTCCCACTGCTAGGCACGAGCCTCTTCTCAGAATGATAAGAGTATATCACCCATATTCTAAGACGTTCCTCCAAAAGTTACTCGACTCGACTCCACCTCGACTCAAGTCTTTCACACTACCATCGGTAGTTATAGTTGACATAAACGTCCTAGACTCGAAATTTTTCCTCAGTCGAGGTAAGGAATCATCTGTCAAAGTCAAGGTACCTCGGAACCTACCTTAAGGAAGGAAGTGTCAAAGTTCATAATGTAACAAAAATGAATTTTGAAGACTTTATCGAATATGCTTACGATAACCTTTACAACTATTTATCGCGGCGTTATTAGCGCGATGCAGATAATTCAAATTATGACGTAATGACTCCGTCGAAGAGTCTCAAAGTTCACTCGAAATTGCGCCTATAAATACAATTTTGAAGGTATTTTCGAGGCCGTCCTGAGTCGAGTATGAGTCGAATAAGTTTTGGAGGAACGTCTTAGAATATGGGTGTAACCCTTAATCCACGCTGGTCTGGTGCGTGTTGGTAGATTATACACACCATCGAGTTTTATTTTTGTTTTTTTCCATTTGTTTAGGTTTGCACTCGATATTTTCCTTCGCCGTCAACGCAAATGATAATCAAGTTCTGATCTGCACATGAATTCCAAAAGTCAGGGGCCTGGATCTTACTCAGACTCTCCTGTTTGAAAAGCAAGCGTTCTTCTACCGCTAGGCTGTCACTGCTGCCACATCAAAAAGATACGTTTCAAACTTAATAAAAAATATTTTTGAATCTTCCCTTGCCACAAAATAGATAGGTACAGAAGTCAATCTACATACAAGTGCGCTCGAACAACGCACATATAGACACTACTCACGGACACGATATCTCGGACTGTTTGGGACCAGAGTGCGAGCGCGAGTGCCATGCGCTTGAGAGAGATAGATATATAGATAGAGCGACCGCCGAGCGTAGGTATGAAAAGTGAAGTACATACATGTGATTGACTTCTGTACCTATCTATTTTGTGCCACTGCTCATAAAGATTTGTTGCTTCATAGTACAAAGGCCACACAACAAGGCATACCTTCATAGCATTCCTATTCCTCTGAGCAGCAACTAGATGGTTGACCACTGGGGCGGGGTAATCCTTGCCTATGATGCAGCTGGCGCGCTCTTGGACGTCGATAGGAGCCTTCCAGGGTTCGTAGCTGTAAGAGAAGGTTGCTGTAAGTTCAACGGTCCAACGGCCCTGCTACACGCAGTGACTTGCATGCGCAAACCGCTTGTGCAAACTTTGCGCAAACGGTTTGTGCCAACATTGCGCCAAAGATATTGTCGGTAATAACAATACCGTTTGAGCAATCTTTCTGGCGGCTTAACTTACATGCTTACTTGTGCAAATTAGAATTTGCGCAAATAATATTGAGCGTGTAACCTGTGCAACAGTAAACTGTGATTGCCGAAATAGGTACTCACAAATACTCTACAAGGATGCACGACAGTTCCAGAAATTATCATCGCACGTTCTCTCGCTGGGGTCAAGTCGCTGTGCCAGCAGCACTGGGCACGCGCACTTACCAGACTAACGACCTGCGATTGTCTCAGTAGGTACTCACATGTACTCAACAGGCATATGCGACAGTTCCGGCACGTATCGTTGCACGTATTCTCCGCTGGGGTCAAGTCGCTATGCCAGCAGCACTGGGCACGCGCACTTACCAGACTAACGACCTGCGATTGTTTCAGTAGGTACTCACATGTACTCAACAGGCATACGCGACAGTTCTGGCACGTATCGTCGCACATACTCTCCGCTGGGGTCGAGCCGCTGTCCCAATCGCACTGGACACGCGCACTCGCCTGAGTCTAACAACGCTTCGAACGCTGACGACGATACCCACATCCAGTTGCCAGCGCAAACGGACCTGAGGAACGAAAGGTTAGATAACGTAAAGTAAAGATTCTAAAAGAATTGTGTTATAGGACGTTGTTTTCTTTAGGGAAGATGTTTTAGCAATGAATGGTCAGTTGAAATGTATGGGTTTTACTTTGAAATGGAGTATTAAGTACACTTCTTTGGTGTCATTAAGTCCACACTTTTTAGTGTGCCTCCCTGCTTCAAAATAGAAGATAATAACTATATACACTACGCAAAAGTGCCGTCTTATTTCGGCCATGTTTCTGCCTAGTATCGGCTTAGTTATCCCGCCATTTGTAAGTCGTCAATACATCGCTGGTCTGCAGAAAGGCGCGAGGCGAGGTTCGGTTGGACTTTGGAAAATCCAGATGTGCGTTTTTCAAACACCAGCCTAAGTACCGCATGTAACATAAACAAACGGTTCATGCAAAAATCAAAGCAAAAACAAACCTTTTCTGTATTTAAATAAGACAGCTTTTACGCAGTCATGCAGATCTAAGCCGGCGACAAACGAGGGTCAAACTCCCAATAACAACAGAACACTAACCAGTCGGCATCCAGTAAATACTTCAGGAAGTGATTCAGGCCGTGTTCCCAGGATAGCCAGAGGGTTCCTCGGGTGAGGAACGACGCCACAGTGTTACGGGCGGCGTGGTGCAGCCATCCCTCTGTTCGCAGTTGACGCATCGCTGCGTCTACGAACGGGAAGCCAGTGCGGCCTTCGCTCCATCTGGAAATGGAAAAAATTGGAGTAGACTTAAGCTGTGTCGTTACTAGGTACAGTACAAATGCTAATAATATATAGGTTTCCTGTGATGATGTGATGTGTTATTCTCCAAACATACTTCAAAGAAATCGCAACTGGTGATCAAGATCAACAGTGGTCAGAACAGGTAGTACTATTTTATGAAATTGTCATGCATACATTTTGTTTAATATACAAGGTTAGTCGGAAAGGGGGGTACTAAGCCGCGGGCCACTTAATGTATCACTGATGGTAGTTTTAAAGAAAGTGTTAAAATTTCAAAATTAAATTAAAAAAATCCATGCACCATATTTGTTTTAGTTTTTTCAAAAATTCATCATCTCTGCTTTAGTTACGAATTCAGAAAATGAAGCTTCTAATCAGTGACCCCAAATATGACCTAAAATGTAAACACAGCTGATCATAGCTGAGAATAGAATTAAGCGTATTTTTTATGAAATCGTTGAATAACTATTTCTCTTAAACTAATGACTTTTGAGGAAAGTTGTAGAACAAACGTTATCCATTATTATGGGTACTTGAACACCCTTTCCGCTTAGTGTCCCCTTTTCGACCAACCTTGTATAAAAACAGTTTTATATTGTACACTTCTTGTTATCAAGCGATCCTACTACTTCAAATAATATTATTGAATTCCAAGAACATAGTTTTTGTTACAATACAGCTCTGCAACACGTTCGAGCTGAATAAACGGCGATGCAGTTATTTCACTTAGTAAATTTTATAGTAATTCATATATTAGGTCCCCACCTATGAAATTGGCGTTTTGTATGGAGAATTTTAAAGAAGTTGCATTTTTCATACTAACACTTTCTTAATTTATTTAACAACTATGAACACTAATGTTGTAAAACTTTTATGCACTATTGTTTAAAAAGTAAGATAAAGTATGCGACTTAGAATATGCGACAAAAATAAGTTTTGGCTAAGTTAACACAAAAATAGTGGTCATTTCTGCTAACAAAAAGAGGAGCCATTTTTAAGGTATTTTTTATGTTTAGAAAACTATAAGTAATAAGATTTTTTTACTATTGGTAGTTGTCTATGATGGTCATTATTCGATATAATATCAAGCAATTAATGAATCTTTTAAATCATAGAAGTGACGAGGATCTCTATTTGTGAGAAAAAAACGCCTATTTCATAGGTGGGGACCTAATATTTTTGTACACATGATAATAACTCGCACTTCGTATTCTGACCTCTGCTGATCAAACTATGCAGTTTACGTAAATATTAAACTCCTTACTAATAATCGCTGTGTAAAGTTATGACGCTGTTTAACGTCAGTGTAACCATACATTTTGTGTTGTATACCTACAACATGTAACATAATGAACGCACACCCTCAAGCACCCCAATTAGAATATTATGTTATAATCATAATACATACACTGAAATTTTATTTTTATGTGCTTAAATATTGTTTATTAAAAAAAATAGTATTACTTTTTCATTGTTAACTTCATTTAAAATTCAGTCTTATACCCTTGACATAAGGCTCAATTTTCGTAATGCCAATTAAAAGACTAATTATTAAAAAACACGTTTATAAAAAAAAATACACAATAAAAATGGCTGAAGTCGATTCAGTAAACGATTCTGAACAAACTACTTTCAGGGTGTGCATTAATTATGTTACATATTGTATAAGCTTGTCACAACTTTATATAACATAACATCACGCCTTGTATTCCGCGAAGGGCTGGGCAGAGGTGTTTTTAGTACACCCTCGTTTCGGCAGTTATGTTAGTCGCATGTAATAGGGGGCGAGCCTATTGCCATTAACCGGACACAAATTCGAACACCGGGCTGGTACTGAGAAATTCCTAATGGAAAGACCCAATTACAACGCCCGACCTGGGGATCAAACCCAGGACCCCATGCTCAGCAGTCATGCTTGCAACCAATAGACCAACAAGGCAGTCAGTAATTTTACACAACGATTATTGGTAAAGGGGTTAGTATACAATACAATCGATAACACCAAATACCTGAGAACTAGCACCTCGGTATTTAACAGTGGCGTGCATTGCATATAGGCAATTAAGCAGCGCCTATCTCATAAGATTTAATTAACTACTCAACTTAACTATGTATTACTACATATAAATAAAATAAGCGTGTATGGCTATGATTTATTTTGGTCAGTATCGTATTGAAATGGGCTTAGGGCCGGCGCAAATTTGGCGGAGCGCAGCGCAGAGCATTTTTCACTGCCAAAGCATTATCATCTTTGTGAGCTTTTAAATAAGATCAAAAATTAATTTACACAACTACTAGTCCCCGAGACTCCGAGAGTATCGAAGCGACTAGAAATGAAAGGTGATTTTCGATATTATTTAAACGCTAGCAAAATCTATAATGGTTTGGCAAATCTGCGCTAAGGAATCAAATTTTAAGCGTACAATTGAAAGGCGACATCGCTAGTGCCTGCCTACCTAGTCCGAAAACCAATGCACGCCACTGGTATTAATAAATCGAATAGGCTTCAGAAGCTACGTATTATCCAGTATTCTCCGTATTTCCCAACACATACCTCTGCAACTCATCTCCTTCAGGATTCTTCCAAGGAATGTCTAAGCAGATAGGATTGTCGGCCATTTGCCCGTAGTTAGGGTTGTTCACGCTCATCGTGTAGAAATATTCACGCCATATTAGCTGGCCTGTTGACATAGAAATGAAAAATGTTAAGATATTATTATATTTTTAGAAAAAAAGAAATATGATTTGTTCTACACTCACACACGGATTTACAGCGGTTGACAACATACAAAAAAATCAAAACAACCTCCACGAAGTCAAAGCAAGACCATATCTCTCATACTGCGATATTTCAAAATAAATTTAAAATGTCGCAGCTCTGAATTTCATATAGGACTGTTGTGATGCCACTGGCAGTTACGACACCAATAAATAAATAGAGGTACATTAAATAATCAAGGCATTTTTTTTTATATCTATGTTAGCAAATAATTTTTAGAAACAGCAGGGGCCAATTTTATGAAACTACTCTGCAAGCCTACACTCCAGACTTTGGTACATAAAGTCAGCAGAATAGTTTCAAAATATGAATGCAGACTTGCAGAGTAGTCTTATCCAATGGGACCCTGGTCCCTATCAAAAGGGAACATACCTGTTATGACATGAGAAGTAGAATCGGAAGCGAGACGTCCCTGATGAACTTGACGGAAGAGATCTTGTAAAGCCCAGTAGAAACTGAAATCAAATTTATATTGTAGAATATTATAGAAATAAGGCCTCTATCATCAAGAGTAATTTGACACAAAAAATTAAAAGAGGATAGAACCTTTGTGGCATAGCCATTGCCATCAGTTTTTTTTCAATTTTGTGATGCGCATTTTGTCTGGTATATATATGGGTAGAACGACACAAACAAATTAAAATGTCAGCAATATGGTGCCCTAAATAGTCATATTGTCGAGATATTTGGAGGTAAAAATCGCCAAAAGCTCTCGTTTGTGTGTATAGTCGGCCAACACGCACCAGTCCACCGTGGTGGACTATGGCCTAAATCCTTCTCATCTTGAGAAGAGGCTCGTGCGCAGCAGTGAGACAGTAATAGGCTTATTATGCTAATGGATAAATCCTTACCTCCTGACGGAAAGACATCCATAACGCAGCGCTGGGCTCAATGATATGGGTGGTCCTAATAAGTCCGGGTTGCCGTGAGTTGGCAAATACGAACCCCTGAGAACATTCACATAGAAACATAAATAAAAAAAATGGAGCCGTCGGGGGATGCCTAGCAGATGTGATACATCGACACTCATTATGTAAAAAAAAAGGCCGAATCAAACCAAAGAGACCCGACGAGTTACGAAGGTTGCCGTCGTGTGTCTATCGCGAGCGTCACCACGCAACACCCGTACCGCCGCATTAGATGTTATACGTCAAAAATCCGTTTTTGCCTATAAGGAATTGGTCTTCGCGGCAGGAAGAGCGACAGTAGGCAGCAAGACAATTAAAAGGTAATAAAAATAATTTCATATCTGTAACCCTACACTTAGATATCCTATGTCGTAGATGTCATAGCGCATAATATACTGCCTTTGTTCCGGCAGTGGTTGACTCCGGTAGGAATTTTCCTGTGGACTATAGTCCAGAAGACACTCGAGCAAGTTAATAACGGAAGCATGTTATATTCGTACCTGCAAAAGGTCTCGTACTCAACAGCCAGACGCTGCTGCATCTGTTTAAGCGCGGTCGTCTCGCCCCCCACCCAGCGAATCATCCGGATGTCCTCGTTCTCTAGGAATACGCCCAGGTCTTCCGGCTTAGGGGTCTGGAGGACGATTATTAATTTATTTATTTTATTGGCTCACCAACAATTGTTCACACTGGTTTCATACAAAAGACATCACGCAATAAATTCTTTTACATCAGTGCAACAATCACTTATAAAGTAAACACTACATGCTTATGGAAATTGTACAACACAAAGAGAATAAAAAAAAAACAAAGAATATATTAAATTGAACTGACCCAGCTATATAAAAATCAAGACTTACTAAAAGGCTTACAACAAAATATTATACGTATTTATTCTAATATTGCATGTACCATGAACACATTTCTTCCCACGCGAGTCAATGAAAGGCCATTAATGGAGATTTTCATGGAAATAGGCATTCAGTTTGCCCAAACTGTCAAAGTGCAAATCGATTTCATCACTACAGCCATTAATGACCTTGCAGAACCTCGCAAATGGGGAATTTGCTAGGACCGTTCTTCTCTGTGGAGGGTAGTCTTGTGTAGTTCGCGAACGAACTAGTTCGTAAGATCGCTCCCACAGGTGAACTACGCGAACTAGTTCCGTCATTCACCGCTCCATAGTTCGTTAGTTCGTGACCGATATAAAAATTTAGATTATTAAAAGTTGATTATAACTTGTTTTGCTTTTGAAATGTGTTAATCTGTTATTGATTATTTTCAAAACTTCACCAATAAGGCTAAAAAAAAAGGTCGCCCACGTATCGTTTGAAAAAGAAGCGGGAAATTTGTAGCGTTCGTAAAAGCACCCGAGATAGGAAAAAATGAGGGGAGCGCCTAAAAAAAAAAGATCTAACTATCGCTTGAGAATGAATCAAAGCGGGGAATTTCGGAGAACGATCTGCCTTCCTCTGATTCGAGCTGGGAGCTGACGAACTAGAAGAGCGAACTAGTTCATTTAGGAGCGGTGAACTAAACTGATCGATCTCCGTCGCGAACTACTATGCGCAAGACTAGTGGAGGGCAGAGAGGTGTTATTTGACTGCGAGGAATTCTTGAAGGGGCACGGAAACCAAAAAGGTGCAATATTTGAGGACAGTCGATTACATTTAGTTATAACTAAAAAAGACTAAAGGTTTATTTTCAAATGCACCTTTTCGTAATTTTAGACTGAAAGAGTTTTGGCCCAAACATTCGGATCAAATAAACGTAATTATAACGCAACTTTTTTTTAACACCTCAACTGTTCTATTCCATTCTTATTCTTTTCAAGTGATTAGTGACTGACCTGGTGTCAGACTTTATGCCGCCCATGGGCCTCTAACTTGACTTCACATACCGTCGAGAAATATCTCTCAGGCATGGCCGGTTTCCTCACGATGTTTTCCTTCACCGTTTTTAAGCAAGTGATAATTATGCAATACGCACATGAATCCGAAAAGTCAGAGATGCGTACCTTGGGTTCGAACTCGAGACCTATGATTTGGCAGTCCGACGGTCACACCACTAGGCTATCACTGCTATACTATTCCATTCCAGTAAAAATCATAAAAATAGTCCCACAAGCTTTCCATAACATAAGACTATTTTCAAAACATCAAAGATGGATGGATGCCCGCCCACTCCAAATGTTTTTTTTTAAATCTCGAAGGCTAGGAATGTGAGATCTTGTTCTAACCTTATCGAAGACCGTAAACTCTTGGTAGAAGCACTCCGGCAGGGTTCCAAACTTGACACCCGTCAGGTCGACGTCACCGACCGGTCGCGGAGGGTCGCCGATGGTCGTTACTGTGTGCTAAAACAAATACAGAAAACTCGTCAAAGAGCTGGAAGAACTCTTGGAACAGTTTCGCGTTAGAGTTAACAGGATAATATTTTTTAACTAATTGTCGACTCACTTCAAAAAGACAAAAAACGAAAATGTTAAAAAATATTGTTGTATTTTAGATACATTTTCTGCTACGGGGTTCCTTACCGTCTTATTTATCTTTTTTTTAGTTGCAAATCTAGTCAGGAAATAAAATGCAGTCTGAATTCCGCTCCGTCTAATATGAAATAAAAGATTGCACACACATCATCTTTTTGCACGCATTGTATTTCACTCTATCATATTTGAGGATAGATTAGGGTTCTTAGAAGCCCCTTGAACACCGCGACCTGCAAAGTTCTATTATGACGTCACTCTATCGTAAACTTACCAAGAACATCTGGTAAGTAAGCGGCGGGATACCCCCGTTAGCTTTGATCACGGTGTCTGGCTCCCACAGAGTATGCGACACGTGCTCCTTGCACACCACGCCTATCTCCTTGCAGGCGCTCTTGACGCTGTTGTCACGAGCTTTCCATACTGGCTCGCAATCTTGCTCGAAGCATAGCTTTCGAATACCTGAGGGTAGATACAGTATGATGACAAATTGTTCGGACTAGAGTAAAACGAGTTCAACTCTTAAATGGTGTTCAAGACGTTTAGCACTCACGCGATTTAGCGGAAACGATGGCAGACGGCGCACTGGTGCGAACATCGTGCGCATTTCACAGCTATATCTAGCTACTATTGCATACGATGACAGCACTAGTTACGAACTTCATATATACTACACTACTGATCTCGTTACACAAATATCGGTTAACTGTTTAAATTATTGTAATATTCGTTTTTATTAAAAATATACGTTAAATATACTGAAAATACAATAATCATTGAAGATAACCTGGCTGCCTCCTTACACGAAAAGGGGATCACGTAGGCTCCAACAAATGATCTCCAGTTATGGTACTCAAAAGTTATTATGGTCTGGATGTCTATCTGTCATCTTTGGCAATGTCACTCTTTCATAAAACGTATCGATCCGATGATTAAAGTTCAGAAATAGATAGAAAAAACCCTGTGGAAACTTGTATGTTTCAATTGTAACTTTGTACATTGTATGATTGGCTGAATATTTATAGGTCACTAGCTTTTGCCCGCAGCTTCACTTGCGTGATCTTTTTCACCCCCTTAGGGGATGAATTTCGAGAAATCCCTTATTAGTGGATGTTTACGTCACAAAATGAACCTACTGTTAAAATTTCAAGTTTCTAACCCCAGCCGTTTAGGCTGTGCGTTGATAGATCAGTCAGTCAGTCAGCTTCTCCTTTTATATATATAGATAACTCTATAACATTGAACCTTTTGGAACAAAGCAAACAGCGCGTCATTATTAGACGGTAACGCCACACTCTCACAGAGGGTCCTATCTCAATATTAAAAGAACGTAATCGAACTTCATAATGTGTATTCACTGCAGGGCAGCGGTCTCTTCTCACACAAAGAAGGAACGAGCACTAATCACCACGACTCACTGCGTACTGGCGATCGTGGCTATTTTAGATGATTATGTTCAAGTTTCCTCACGACGTGTTCCATCACCGTATGTCAGTAGCATCTTAGATTAACATACACTCTATGTCAATCTAATGCGGGTCACTCACATTCGCACGAATACGCGAACCCACAAGTGTGGGACTGACATTCGCAATGAGTATGTGAACATTTTCCATACAAAACAGAAAACATTCGTGCAATTATTTGCGCGCATGTGAGTGACCGGGGTAAGGCACCACTGACATGCGTCATATGTTAAAGAGAGTACATATGACTTTGAAAACCTCACATCAGTACACGCCAGGTTTTGGCCCTGCAACCTGGAGCTCAAGAAGCGGGCCCGTAACCTCCGGCCGACCTCGACGGTAAAGGTTTATAAACATACCGAACTCCTCCCAAAGTCTGCGGAACACGACGTTGGGCTTGCCCTTCAACATGATGAGTCTGCCACCGAACTTCTTGAACTGGTTGTCCAAATCATCCAGAGCTTCCAGGAGATACCGCATACGGTTGTATCCAACCACCTTTGTACCTGTACAACAATAAAAATGTTGTAAGTCGTAAAAAGAGATGTGAATATTACGAGAAATTCTAGGAAATAGAACAGATATACTAACTACTATCTATTGTCCTCTTATAATTTGGCCGTCTCAGTCATCAGCTAATCAACAGCGTCCTGATTCACTATAACACTACTATCACAATGACGTCATACTTAAAACTTCATAGTAACTTGACATCACTCCGTACAAACACTAACTTCGAAAGCTGTGTAGTTCCTCTATTTTTTACATACAGTGTTCTATCGATAGTTTCTTTAAAATACCTAATATTAAATTGTTGTACATTTTTAACATTATCCTAGTCAAATACTCCATCAATTCTAGCATATTACCATACCTGATCATATATCTACCTGTGAACATCCACTGCTAATCACGCGTCTCCTGTAAATCTTTTAAATCGTTGTTTTACATTTACAGTAAATGTAAAATATCGATGGTGCTTGCGACAACACGTTTAGCAAGAGCGTATAGGTATAAATCTAGAATCATAATATATGAAATTGATTCATTGACCTAGTTACTGTCCCGCTATTATTTGTTTTGTGTCCTAAGTGACAATGCACTGTAGGCCTAACACGGTGAATTTTGAATCGAAAATATTCATTTCACACATACTATTTAATTAAATTGAATGCTTCATTCATACCTACGTCTTCTTCTCCCTGCCCTTGTCCCACACTAGGTGGGGTCGGCACAACATGTAATTCGTAAATACATATTATTAAAGGTTTTGGCTTATTGTTTTATGACCGGCCGCCTGCCTGACATCAACTCTCCTTGGGAATACTCGCTGCGCCGTCGCGCGGTCGACCCAAGGTGCTCGCTGATATTATGCACTGGGTCCCAAAATGATATGCTTGTCAATCTTATTGCCGACAACTAAGCAGACTATGTTCTTCTTGGTGGAGTATACTTGAAGTTCCTCGACCCACTCATTCAGTTTTGCTAGGGATTTTAGTTCTGACACATCGTACACTAATATAGCACTGTGAGCGTCTCTGTAAAAACTTGATGTCAATGTTCTGTATCGCTCCTGTCCCGGTGTATCCCAAATACCAAAATACCAAGCTTGACTTTATTCATACCTACGTCTGATAATAATTGTGCATGTCGCAAAAAAATACACCAAAATGTTGTAGGACAGTTGTATTTTCGATTCAAAATTCGCTAACATTAGCGATACGTTTACGATACTGTACGTCAAATTTTCGTGCTAGACCTATTGCTTGTTTGTTAGTAAAACGATCCGCTAACGGTTCAAGACCCTATGCTTCTCTAATATTAAGTTCTTCTGATCAATGTTTAACTGGACTTTTGTCAAGTTTTATTACCTTAAAATTGCTGGACTTTTTCCGATCTTATTTGGTGTTACGTTAAGTGAAAAGTGAAATCGAGTAGAAATCAATTGCAGGAAAGCTATTAGCCAGATGGCATCTATGGCTTAAACGCCAAAACCACAAGTTTTGTTGCGTAAGTTTTTGCTCGCAAGTGCTCAGTTTGTAAAACTTGCAGAACGCGACTATCTCCACAATGTGTCCACAGTTTGGAAATCAGTTGCAGAAGTGAACTTGTGCAGAAAAAAATACTAGTGGGTTTAACTGCAACGCGTTATTTCCCATTGTAAAGAGGTGATGGATAGTAGTGTAGTAAGTACCTACACATCTACCTAACTCCTTTATTACTTCACGCCTCAGAGTAGTTCTGTATTCATGGCAAATACTTCTTCATCTCATTATTTGGCACTTCGTTCAATGCCATCCTCAGCTCTCGAGTCAAATGTAATCAAAATCTAACTAGACTTACCCGCAGTCTCTCCATCGAAGATGAATATAGGGAAAACAGGGAACCCCTTTTCTTCTAAAGCAGATTGTAAAGAAGGGTTATCATGCAGACGCAACCCGTGCCGAAACCAAAGCACGCTTCCACCAAGCATTGTCGCGTTTAAGGGTTATACCTGTGAACAAAAAAAAGATGTACCTAAGACAGGATGTACATAAAAAGATGTAATAGGGACCAAATATGTTTTCGAAAAATATGAATTGAAAAAATAAATAATAATCTTCATCATAGACTTGAACTTTAAAGTGAAGATCAATTCAATGGTTTGAAGCCCCAAATGTAATCACTTAATTGACTATAAAGTCACCAAACAAAGCTTTCTTACAACCCAACCCAAACATTAAAAAATGTTACCCAACGACACAAACAACGTTTTCCATGAAAAAGCCTTTTCATTACCTAACCCTTGTGAAGCCCTTGGGACCCTTATATTCTTAAACAACTTGGAGGGAGTTCGTGCAACCAAAACAGCTATAATTAATCGTCAATACATTCTTGATTTTAAAACTGAATCCACATAAAACCAACAGAATTTGAAGAGTAGAACGTAGTGGAATTCTTTTAAGCAATAACACGCTGTATAGAAAGGTTTATTACGAGTAATCAGTAGCGACGGAATGACCCTGAGAACTGCAGCGAACTTGCATGATATAATACTGATAACATTATGCAACTACTGTTAAGTGTTAACCGGTATTATGTATAAACATATATAAGCGGTATAAAAGGAGGAAACTAGATATGAGTAATATAATGTGTTTAAAGTTAAAGTACTGTGTTTCCTCACACCTTTAGTGAGCTAAATATAACTTTGAACTTATTTCTGAAGATATTTTTGTTACAAATTCCAATTTTGATATACTTAATTAAAAATCGAAATTGAAAGAAGACATGCGTTTGAAAATAATTGTACAGAGAAAGTCAATAGGTAATAAATAAGGTACAAGAGGAACAAAAAGTTTTATAGGAATGTAACAAATTAAAAATGTCTTAAATATATTTTACACCACACGGCTCATTAGTAAGAAAATTGGTTGTGTGGTTCCCGTGATAGAAGTAGTCTCGACATATTGCGACGAACTACTCAGCGTAATAAAACTGTCCAACTCTGTACGCGCAGAGCATTATCAGTTAATGCAATTATTATTGCTCGTACCTTCATATTTTTAATCTACTGATAGAAAACAGAAATTATACCAGAGACGGCCCAATGGAGACCCATAATAAAAAAACCCAACCGCAAATCGTCATTGGCCAATTGCAAGTGCCTACTACAAGACCGCGGATATTCGGCAGCTTATTGCCTAGACCCGAGGCTGCTACTGAAGTCAACGCAGAAAATAATACAATACTAATATTAACAGCAAAAACTAACCAATTAGGTACGTTGAGCTTTTGATGAAGCCATTGCCGCGGAAAGTATTTATCACCAGTTTTCAGGCTAGTGCCTAAGGGATTGAAATAGTTTTCTATAACAAATCAATATTTGAAGAATAAAGTAAGAAAAATCCTATTACGCTCAGCTCGACATTCAAGACTACACGAGCAACAGGCAAAACCAATAAAGCGGCTTCGTAAGTTATCGCAGAAATACAAAAAGATCGAAACCCCCCCGAATGCAGACTGTATTCAAGTTTAATTAAAATATACATTCAATTAACCCACTTCTGTGACGCAAGAAACCATACAAATAGTATTTACAGAGATAAATTAATGGTTCAAATTAATAACCTTAATTGTTTGTATCATCTGATAAGTTTTATGATAGCAGTTAAGTACTTAGTGCAATGGCAGCATTGAATGGCGACGTTGTTATGTAGACCTATCAATGACAAATAGTGAATAAAATGTCAATGTCTAATACACTAGCCAGTAATTGATGGTATGTTGTAAAGCTAATTAAATTAAAATATACCTAATATTGTAATTTAATTGTATTCATTCGGCGACTCCTATTGCTGACTATACAAAAGATTTAACAGGTCTACATTCGCAGTGGCGCCTACTGGTATCGATTTTAGAACTACTCAAAAAATGCCCTCAGTTTGTTTAATCTGTTTAGAATAATTTGCATTATGCCTTAAAATATGTAGAGTTTTTTTCACAACTTCGGCGGTTTGACAGATTCTCTTCGGCCATGTTATTAAATTACCCAGAATTATTATCAGTATCTGTATGCTATTATGTTATTATTAGTATCTGGGGAATACCCCACATTAGAATTAACTCTTGGAGTTATCCGACGATTGTGTAACAAAGAATTTATCTGCTAGAGATTTGTTTTTAAATAGGTACGCAAGTAAAGAAATAATATTTCTTTTAAATTGGCAGATATAAATAAACTTCCGCAACAAATCAATTAGCTTCGCTCATCTATCATGAAAACGAAATATATTCGAAATGCGCATTTCTATGCAAAGAAAATGCCAGTAACCTTTAATTAAATCACGAGTCATACCAAGCAAGTATTATTCAAGATGATTACTACGTTAGTAATCCTAGTGACATCCGCAAACACAATAGTTTACTTTATCGCGAACCTAGCACCGCAATCGTCGATTACTAGGGAAACAACAACACTATGACTCTATGCAACGCGTTGCACCGGCTATAATCATATCACGAACAATTTAAGTAAAGTATGAATACTAAAACATATTATAAACAATTCATTTTCATTCATACTCACAATCAACTCGTTCAATTTGAAATCGGAATTTCCATAAAATGTAACACGTACCACAGGTCCGAGAGACGAATGCGTACTGAGACTGACTGAGAGCGACGCGACGCGACCGACTCGGACCGACACTCCGCAAAACTCAGCAGCAAATAAAATCATACCTTCTGGCTAGAACGTTCTACGTTTCCGATATCGCACAATACATTAGGCAACCTATGAAAGTCAACCGACCAGCGGAAGTTGAGCTGCGAAAATCCTAACGCTGTCGTTTTAAGTTGGAATGAAAAATGCTAGATGGATCAAGGAAAGATGGTTATAAACTTTACGCAGGCCGCGAAAGCACTGGGATCCAAAGATAAGTTACACAGTTGTGCAACTTTAGCGACCGTGTCATGAAATAATGTAACTTTCATACGTATACGAAACCTATTTGATTCCTAATAATTTGCAATTGAACAGTGTAAATACACCGATTTGTTTATCGATTCAAATCGATGATTAATAGTGGGCACTTCATGATCGTGACGTGTTTAATCCTTCGGAAAGCCTTCTGGATGGTTTTTCACTTAGCATAAACCCACGGTCATAAATGTTACAGTATTTCTGTACATTGCTTGGGATGATTTTTGAAAGTATAATTCTTCCTAGACCGTCAGGATCTTGCCATTGCTGATAAAGGAAATGATTGTTTCCTTGACATTCAATGCACCATTATCTAAATAAAGTAAACCGCCAAAAAACCGCTTATAATGAAAAAAACGCAAACAGTACTTATTGTCAATGAAGTTGAAGATTGCCTATTTGGTGCTCAAATATTTCAATGCAATTTCCTCTTGTGATTTCCGATAATTTTCCTAAATCTGTAAAATCTAACGTCTATAAATAATAATGCTCCCATTGCAAATCCCTATAACGCCGAGTAGAAAGTTGAAGCTACGCTGCAATTTATCCATGTATTCGCGAATTCATAAAAATATTAACATTATTAAAGATTGCTAGAACTTTCTATGGCTTTAATATTCCAAGGATACTTCCTCAATACAGCGTATTGATTTCTTTACGTAAGTGATATATGGATGTACCTATGTATCCAGTTTGTAAAAGTTATATATATCTACCTTTTTTTTTTTTTGTTTGCGCTGGGAAAAAATGCAATTACGCATACCCGCCCATTTGGGGGAATGGGGGGTTATGTGGGACTCCCCGGGCAAGCCCGGTATACCCACTAAAACGACCCAGCGGCATTCCCGCATCGTCTGACTGGAGGGGACTGGGAAACCGGCGTAGCCTTTACATCCAGTCCCCCATATATATATATATATCTACCTAGCCTTTTCCCAACTAAGTTGGGGTCAGCTTCTAGTCTAACCAGATATGGCTGAATACCAGTATTTTACACGGAGCGACTGCCACCAGTCCTCCGCAACCCAGTAATTGAGTTGAGGAAAGTTGTAGTTATGAAATACAAGAAGCTAACATGAGATTGATGTTGGCACTCTTTATCAGAAACTTGGGAAACCGAAAATTAAAATTAAAATTCGCGTATTTTGAATAATCATTAATCACACAAATGAAAATCTATGATTGTGGACAGCACCTATATAAAAACCAAACAGCAAAAGCTGATCAGGCAAATTATAAACGCCAAATCAAATGTTTATTGACGCCTCAGTTTTTGATTAACACTGAAGCATCAAAAATATGTTTGATGATGGAAATGTAATTAGCCATTATTTAATAGCATGCAGTATGTATAACGCAATATGTAATAGTACCCATCTTTTAAGTAATAGTGTCATACCTACGTAGGTAGTTAATATTATATCAATTGATTATATCACTGATGAATGGCATAGAATATCGCTAAACTGTGCCTCGATTGCATCACTTTATTGATTTTACGTCTAGTGCAGAGTCCGGACTAGCTTGATTGGTTTTACCTCTAGACTAGATATAGGTAGATTCTTCCTATTCGGATCAGTTACTGATCCCAATGGAACAACTCGATCATAATTGAAATTAATAACATGAGGTAAACGTGGATTTGCAACTAAAACAAAAATAAACTTTCGTTT
This sequence comes from Amphipyra berbera, assembly GCA_910594945.2. NCBI lineage: Eukaryota > Metazoa > Arthropoda > Insecta > Lepidoptera > Noctuidae > Amphipyra > Amphipyra berbera. Next base: position 17,905,864 of record OU343125.1, on the reverse strand, counting down.
TAATAAATTATGATTGTTCTGTCAAATCTGTTTTTGAATGTATTTGGTTTATGAATGTTCTGATGGTCGTACATAGAACAGTTAGAAGTACTCTAACTGTATGACGGCCGAGTGATGATCTGGTATCTTATTTAAATAATAAAATCAGCAGAACCTCCGGTTGATAGAACATGGCGTTATGCATGAATATAAAATATTTTAAAATTAGGTAGCCTACATAATCCAGGATAGTAGAGCTCAAGAAAACAATTCAAGAAGGCTGGAAACTGGTAGAGTTGCGGCTGGAATGCCGAAGCATAGAATTCTATGACTGCGATTGCCGACTTGATTGATTGAAGTCCACACAAAGAGGTTTCAAAACGAGAATCACGTATCATTTTGGGGACAGTGCTTACGTTATATACGTACAATTAAGTTGTTGGTGGGATAGATAGGAGATTGCATAATATAAATAGAATTATGAATTAACTGTCTGGAAAACTAACAATCCATAATTTCATTGTCACTTGCAGGATATTGTCTCCCCTGTTCGAAACAAGGTCCAGCTTTTGTTTGTTTTTCAAATAGGTTTACTGTATGAGAAATCTATATTAATTTGTTCATTTGTGTCAATTCATTTGATATTGCTTTTTGGGTGGTTTGTGGTATTTATTTAAGGTAAAATGATTGATTTGTCACAAGATAAAAAACACACAAATATGTCTGAAATATTTACCTTGATAATTACTCTAGTCTCTGGTTATGTAGACACTCCGATTATACTGCAAAATGCAGAGTACTTATATTAATAATATATATTACGAAGCCAGTAAAAAATTACGCGGAAAATGATCATGTTTTTCCGTTATTTATTTGACAAAGCATTCTTAATATGGGTTCATAAACTTTTCCAAACGGTTCGTTGTATAAGAGCAAGTTTCCATATTTATTTTTGAAAAGAAAAGGAAGTCTATAAATTCTTGAGGAAAGTTACATAAGTTATGAACACTTAACCTTGGGCCCCCTTTGGGCCATGCGGTAAACAGCCCGGAGCTATAATTAAAATTATAAGGGTTGCTTTCGCAAGTTTCGCAACTACATATAACCATGAATTGAAAAGAGTTTTCAAGATTATTGTGTTTTAAATTGCGACATTGTACCGACCTACTATAATTTTTTTATAAGGTATTTAGAGAAGAAAGCTGGGTCGGAAATTCTAGGGATCATAAATTATGAAAGAAGTACCTATGTATACAAATACAATGTGTTCCAATATGTAGTAACAAAGCTTTAAGTCGGCTTTAAGCATATACACACAATTTTATCAACAAAAGCACCTGACACCCGACCTTTCAAACCCCTCCCTCTCCCAAAGATAGACAGATGTTAGTATTTGGCTCAGACCTCAGATTATTATGACCTATACATTCAAACACTCAAAACCTAGATCTCACAGAGGCGTGACTTTTGTTTTGTTTGTTAGAAAAACTCAAAGACTAATAAAGAAAATCTTAAAAGACATTACCCATTGGTATCGATTCTGTTGCGCACTTTGACAAGACTAAACTAAACTAAGGGTGCTTGTCTCTTTCTGTTTCAACAGAAAAATAAAGTGACAGTTGCGTTTAGTCTAGTTTAGTACTGTCAAAATGTGCTACAGAATCGACATCATTGTAGTCTTTGTAATATTTTAGAAAATGTTAAAATATTTAAATTTTCTTCCTCACGAGCTAAACTATGCCCACGGAAGCTAAACGTGACGTAATAATTAAATCTAGAAATTGCACTCCTTACGCCATTACTGCGGTGAACTATAAGTCAGGAAACCTTACTTATCGTGCAATCGCACGTAGGCAACCCATATTTACTAATACGATACGGGAAATATAAGTCGCAACTCGCAATAGTCAAGTTTGAGATTGTTTTATCGCCATACGTAATGACCTACTTCCCTACGACTTGCAAGTTGCACCAGAAGATAAAGCGTTGCATCAACTAGCAAGTTTACCTCTGCAATCAACTTGCAATGTAAGACACACCCGCAGCATGTCGACTCCTTGGATGTTTTACCGACTTGCGCAAGCTGTTCGTGTAAGATTTTAAAAACTTGCTTTCAATTTAAACAGGTAAGCAAACACTTGCTTCAATAGCATAATCAGCCCTTTGCTGTCCCACTGCTGGGCACGGGTCTCTACTCAGACTCGGACTTACCCACTATCGATAAATTTTCTAAGCCCACTCAGGTGTGGCAGGTCGGGCAGTGGTGGCAAGCGCGACTGCTGATCGTAAAGTCCTCCACGATCAGCAGTCGCGCTTGCCACCACTAGACCAACGAGGCAGATCGGACACAGCTAATAATAAAATACAGTGGAATCCGTTTATTACGACTTTGCTTATAAAGATCAGCCGCTTAAAGCGACTTAAGAACACCCTTTAGTTAGGTTTTCTTGTCTGGTATTTACTGACGCTTATAACGAAGTCCGTTTAGTATGACCAAATATCACCGTCCCTTTGTTGTCGTTATAAGCGAAATCCACTGTATAAGTTTCAATAACAACAAACAATGACCACAACAACGAAGGAAGCTATCCTTTACCGATGAAATCACCGACATAATTAATAGAACTTCTCGTATTACATAGGAGTTATATCGTAGGTGTAACGATCGTGACCTATGTACTCACTACTCATAGTATAATAAGTAAGTACGTACGTATAGTAAAATTACTAGGAGCGCCGACGATGGATTCGTTTTGTTTAATTCATAATGATGCCGATTCTGTTGTGCACAAACCAGTGGCGGATTTACAGATTTGCCGCTAGTAGACTATTCAAATTTTGCCGCCCCTATCGACCTCTACAATTCGATACCCTAGTTCACAATCATATCGACGATTGAAAGGCAATAATTACCAAGCGGCATGTTGGGCGATATTAAGATATAGGTACATCATAGAAATCAGCAAAAAAATCTGCCTTACTCTCGTACCGCTGGGAAGAGCTTTTTGTCCCTTGGTAACTTAAAAACCACATTTGCACAGTTTTCGGCGACCAAGCGACTAAAATTTTACCGATTTATTTTACTTTATTTTTATTTTATTTTACTTTTTAGGATTCAACTTTCACTTGATAGATATTCGATTTTAAGTTTTTACACGTAGCTATTTTTGCCTCGACTCGAATTAAAGCGTTTAAACGTAAAGTATTTTTCCTTACGGTAAGTGCAGTTTCTGTGTGAATGGGATGGTGAAACATGTTACATGTTGAATTGTTTGTGTGGACCTATAATAACATTTTGGAGTATAAATTTGAAACTTTTAATTTCTGTAAGAAAAAAATAAAAATTGGCCCCAAATATTGCCGCCCCTAAAATCTGCCGCCTTAGGATCTAGCCTACTCAGCCTGCCTGGTAAATCCGCCACTGGCATAAACTAAACTTAATTAAATTAATTGCCATCTTTTTGTTTCTGATAAAATAAGAAAGAGACGGACATAAATAAGAGCTGTCAAATTTAGTTGAACTAAAATTTCCATACAAAAAATAACACGTTGGAACGTGTCGACTATAAACACGGTGAAGTTCAAAGCGTAAACTAGTTGGACATCTCTAACTTAGTTCTTTTCTATCACCGTCCTTTTCTCGCGCAGTCTGTTAGTAAAAGATAGCAATTCTTTAATTTTAGTTTAGTTGGTGAATAAGAGAGTCTGGTTGTGAATTGTGTGATAGTTACTGGTAACTTTTGCCCGTGGGTTTGTTTTTTGAAATATTTGTCTAAAATTAAAACTTTTTTCCTACTTTTTCAGGCACAGGTAAATCCCCACTGTGCGTCTTTTCTACGGGTATAATATATCTACTAAACAGAGAGGACCAATAAGGATTATTTGCTTTTTAAATTTTCATGCATAGATAATGACATTTTACGTAACTTACACGCAATTGTGTTGGAAGCATCTTAGGATAGGCAATTTTTTTACATTCAGTACAGATTTGAAAGTACAGTACAGATAAATTGTTTGTCAGGTATCCTGTTGCCTTAGTTTGATAACGGAAGATCATATGAATGAGTAATGTAAGCGGCCCTAGAATACTGCCTTGTGGTACTCCGTATTTTACTTACAGATGAGTATAACTGTTAAAGTTCTATATTCAGCAGAAGGCGTCTTAGATAAGGTGACTATTGATGATGACACAGACTACATTATCATAACATAATCAGCCCATTAATGTCCCACTGCTGGGCAAGGGCCTCTTCTCAGTATGAGAAGGGTTTAGGCCTTAGTCCACCACACTAGCTTGGTGCGGGTCGGCGGACTACACACACCATCGAGAACTTTATGGAACCCTCTCAGGTGTGCAGGTTTCCTCACGATGTTTTTTCCTTCACCGTTAACGCAAGTAATAATCAAATTCTGATCCGCACATGAATTCGTAAAGTCAGAGGTACGGGCCGGGATCGAACTCAGATCCTCCTGCATGGAAGGCAAGCGTTCAAACACTAAGCTATCACTACTTATTCACATTAAGTATCATAATAATTATTATATATTTTGTTTATAGCTTTATTTTCTGAGGAACTCGTGGTTTATTAACGACCGCGCGGATCATACGATGTGCGAGGTGAAGCAACGCTTGCCAAGGTCAATCCTTGGATGGGTGACCATTCGTTATACATCGAGAGCCCTCCGTGCCTCGGAGAGCGCGTTAAACCGTCAGTGTGTCATACGAATACCTTTGACAGTCATTACGGGTAGTCAGAGGCCCGAAAGTCTGACAACTGATCTAACTTTAGAATATCGGCATTACCCAGTAACTGGGTTGCGGATGTTTGATGGCAATAGCTCCGTGTAAAATACTGATATTCAGCCGCATCTGGTTAGACTAGAAGCTGACCCCAACATAGTTGGGAAAAAGCTAGGCAAATTGAAATATAGCTTTGTTTTCTATAACAACTCGTCAAACAATACTAATATTATAAAGCTGAAGAGTTTGTTTGTTTGAACGCGCTAATCTCAGGAACTACTGGTTGGAATTGAAAAATTATTTGTGTTGGATAGTCCATTTATCGAGGTAGGTTATAGGCTATATAACATCACGTATTATTACGACCAATAGGAGCGGAGCATAAATGAAAAATGTCCACCCGTGCGAAGCCGGGACGGGAGCTAGTCCTGTATAGCCATCATTTATCGGATAGGTGGCTTACCAAAGCAACAAATGACCTAGATCCGACCTATTATGCAATTCCTGTTATTGTTTTAAGCTAAGCGGTTTTGTTGTAAACTAGTCTTTATTGCAACTGTATAAAATTGTTTTCTGCTTGTTTAGCGTAGGTTTCGGAGTGGTCCCGTTGTTTTATTGATTGTATCTGTCAGTAGTCAGTAATAAAATGTAGATATCTACGTAGGTTTCCTAGTGTTTTGTTGCGTAACTTATGTTTTTGATTATGTTGACCAGTCAATTGGAAGTTGTTTAGGTGGTTTGGTCATGTTGAGAGCTTTTGTTTTGCTATGGGCATGTGATGAGGAGAGATGAAACACATGTGACTAAAAGAGTGATGAATACGAATGTTGATGGATGGAGGGGGAGAGGCAGACCTAAGAAAAGATGGATGGATTGTGTGAGGGAGGATATGAAAGATAAGGGAATAAATGATAATGAGACGGCTGACAGGGAAGAGTGGAAGAGGAAAACATATTGCGCCGAACCCTACTTGGGTTCGGCGCACTTGGGACCTGGGCAGGAAGATGATGATAGTCATGTTGAGAGAATGAGGGAACGGCGATTAACAAAAGGAATTTATAAGGCGGATGTCAGTGGAAACGCCGGTAGAGGACGCCCCAGAAGGACATAGATCGATGTTATTGATGATGTTCTTCACAAAGGACAGCTGCGACTACGCAGCTGTCCTTTGTGAAGAACATTGAAACAACAAAGAACATTGAGAGTACTAACTCTCAACCGGTGTGCGTGTAAGACAAGATGTATGAACGTGGATGAAGCGAAAGGAGTATGTAAGGATCGTAACATGTGGCGTTCTATAGTTTCTGCCTAACCCCATGGGAAAAAGGCGTGAGTTTATGTATGTATGTATCTTACTTGTGTACTCCGTGTACCTAAATACCTACAGAAAAGAATCCAGTTCATTGATATACCTAGTCTTGTCATAAATATTGTCACGAAGAAAAAAATATTTTTTTATTGCATTTAATATTTATTACTTTTACAGTGTGTTAGTTTAATACATAAATATAAAACAATTTAAAATATAAAAAACTTATTCGAAGTGGTCTCCATTGGCTGCAATACAGTCCTTTAAACGTTGAGGCCAGTTATCAATAGAAGCACGCACTCTTTCCATGGGAAAATTCTTCACTGCCAATCGTATGGATTGTTTTAGGGACTCCAAATTATCATGGCGTTTAGAGCAAGCCGTACTCTCTAAAACTGACCATAAATCATAATCCAGCGGATTAAGATCGGGACTAGACGACGGCCAGTCTTCAGCTCTGATGAAGTCCGAAACGTTCACTTCCAACCAAGACTGCGTGGACCGAGCTTTATGACCCGGCGCCGAGTCTTGTTGGAAGGACCATACTTGGTTATTGAACATGGTGTTGTTGTGGGGCTTAACTACCTTCTCAAGAATGGTATCTTGATACACTTGTGCCGATGTTTTGATACCTTTTTCATAAAAATATGGCTCAGTCACTCCTTCATAGCTAACACCCCACCAAACCATCACTGAAGTCGGATAAGGCCCACGTTGCACTCTGTCGACTAATTGGGAAGCTTCCTTAGAGCTTTGAGCATAAATACGGTCATTTTGTTTGTTAAAATGTTGCTCAATTGTAAAGATTTTCTCATCCGTAAACAATTTTTTTCTGTGACCTCCCTTTGCGTACCGCTTCAGTAGTTGTTTCGATTTTACCACCCTATTCTTTTTTAAATTATCAGTTAAAAAATGACCAGTGCGTCTCTTATAGGCTGCAAGTCCTAAGTCATCTTTTAAAATACGCGACATGGTTCTGGGTGCTATCTTCATCTCCCGAGATAAAATCTTTTGCTTTCGGGCAGGATTTCTTCGAATTCTTTCCCTTACTGCTTTGACCACCTTTTTTGTACGAACACTACGTGGACGGCCAGATCTTTTTCTGTCACAAACAGAGGAGGTCTCATTGTACCTATTAATAGCCTGGTACACAAACATTTGACTAATACCAAGCGTATGGAGAGTTTTAAAAATTACATTTGGCTCCATACCAACTTTGTGTAATGCAATCACAGCGATTCGGTTCTCTTTATCACCCCACTCCATTTTAATATCGCAAAATATTGTACAATGTATTGGCGCCAAAATTAGAAAACTCAATGAACAATCGTATAAAAATGACAGATTCCAAATTCAAATGTAATATCTTTCTTATTTTTAATTGTAACAGTATTTATGGCCAGACTAGGTATATTTTGATCAAATAATATAATATGTATCTGCCTCGCTGGTCTAGTGGTGGCAAGCACGACTGCTGATCGTGAGGTCCTGGGTTCGATCCCCAGGTCCGTGTGGAATTCCTCAATAGCAGCCCGAAGTTTGGATTTGTGCCCGATTGATGGCAAAAGGTTCGCCCCCGATTACATGGGACTTAAACATAATGGTGAAATGAGGGTGTTATTAAACACTTCTGCCCAACCTTTCGGGGAATACAGGCGTGATGTTACGTTAATAATATATTTTATTTATTTATTAATTTAGGTTTGCTAACAGTTATAACATTAATTCGTAAGCATTTTCATTATATGACAAAAATGTAATAAAGCAAATGCATAACCACTTATAAACAAACACTACATGCACTAAGCATTAATGTACTCTAAACAAAGCTAAAAAATAAAACAAAGCTAAGAACTTTAAAAACAAATAACAGCTAAACTTAAATATTACCAATTATTTAACAGTTGTTGTGCTTAAGTGAGAGATGGCGTTTTACATTTTTTTGGAAACAGAACAATGAGTCATTGAAAATGTCAGAGGTACTACTGCACTCGTTGGTCAATTTGCACATTCGAGAGATGGGTGAATTGGATACCAGTACTGTCCTCCTAAGTGGAGGGTAAATAGGGGTAATGAGAGCGCGAGGATTCCTGGTTGGCACCCTAAACTTTATTCTACTGAGAAGCTGGGGTGAGTCAATTTTATTATTAACAAGTTTATATAAGAATGACAAGTCCAAGATTTCTCTTCTCATTTCAAGTTTGTCCATCTTGAAGTGCGAGAGTCTATCAATATACGATTGCTTTGTCTTCGCAATGCCAACCGAGTAAGACAAATGCCACAGAAATCTTTTTTGTATTCTTTCCAATCTCAACTGATGCACTGAGAAATGCGGTCGCCAAACCACGTTAAAGTACTCCAACACACTACGGATGAAGCTATTGTAAAGAAGAATCTTAGTATTAGGATATCGAAAAACTTTTCCACTTCTTATAACAAATCCGAGCATTTGCGAAGCCTTATTTATTATTTATTCAATGTGCGGCAAGAACGTCAATTTAGAATCCACGACTACTCCTAAGTCCCTGATGCAGTCAACTTCTTGTAGTACGTCCCCTTCTATACAGTAGCTGGAGGCAATTATATTGACTTTGCGCGTTATTCTAAAGTGTTGACACTTCGCAGGATTAAGCTGCATGCCATTGTTTATGCACCACGTAGTTAGTTCGTTAATATCGTTTTGGAGCAGTGTGACATCGTACGGTGAATCTATGACCTTCACTATCTTAAGATCATCTGCGAACATAAAAGGAGTCGAGTAGCTGAAGCATTTCGAAATATCGTTAACAAACACATTGAACAGTAAAGGTCCCACATGCGAACCCTGAGGAACGCCAGATGTAATTGGGTGTGAGGCCGACCTATAACCATTCAACACTACATTAAAGGTGCGATGGCTTAGGTATGAATGAAACCATCCGTGCACGGACCCAGCGAAACCATACAATGCCAACTTCCTCAAAAGAATTCTATGAGAAACCCTGTCAAAGGCCTTGCTGAAATCAGTATAGATTATGTCTGCTTGCTTATTGTTATCTATAATTTCTGACAAGGTTTCGACAAGTAGAGTGAGATTCGTACTCGTGGAACGCGAACTCACGAAGCCGTGTTGGTACTCGGTTAAATGTTGCTTAAAATGACTTTGCATGTAAGGGTATACAATTAATTCAAAAACTTTTGCAAAAATGGACAAAATCGATATGGGTCTATAATTACTTATTAAACTATTGTCTCCCGATTTGTACACAGGAACTACATTAGCCACCTTCCATTGCGCGGGAAATACACCAGAGCGTAAGGATTCGTTGTAAATTAAACCGAGTGGTGTACAAAGTTCAGATGCACAAGATACAATGAAAAATGGTGGTATACCATCTGGGCCGGCCCCTTTTGTTACATCTAAGTTCTTGAGTATTTTTAATAGAATGTCGGGTTGAACGGATAACTCAGCTAAAAAGTTGCTAGCCGGTATCAAACCATTTAATTCAGTACGCGCCTGGGAAGAACTACAATCATCCTGGGTATAGATAGCTGCAAAATGAGAAGCGAACATATTGGAAACTTCATGGCCGTCAGAACTTCTTTGGCTTCCGTTGGAAAGTGACGCAGGGTATGTGCCCGTACCTCCACGTTTCGCCTTAATGAAGGACCAAAATTATTTTGATTTTTTTTTCATATTATCTTCAATACTCGCTATGTAATTGTTATAGCACTCTTTAGATAGGTGTTTACAACTACCGCTTAATGTTTTTAATTCAATTTTATCCCGTGGGTTTTTATAATTATTGTAACTATGTCTTAGTTTGTTTTTTCTACGTAGCATTTTCATCAAACAGCGAGTGAACCAAATGGGGTATTTATTACTCCTTTGTATGCAGTTTGGTACATAACGGTGTATCGTCTCATTGAGATATTCATAGACAATGCATGTCATATGATCGATGTCCTTGCCGGCCATTAAACTTTGCCAGTTGACCTTCACTAATTGCTCACGAATAGAAGAATAATCTGCTTTAAAAAAATTTAACCTATGTGACTTATCTTGTCTAAGTTTCCTAGAACCAACCAAATAAATGGAAATATTAAGAGGGGGGTGGTAAGTATCTATGGGACACAATTCACCCATGCACTCAGTAACCACACTAGAAGACACATCGGACAAAACCAAGTCAAGTACCTTACCCTTGAAATATGTAATTAGATAGCTATCCTCCAATGAGACTTTTTAAACAAACAGATAAGGTTTGCCTTGCCAAGTGCTATCACTATTTCCAGTATCATTGATCTAGTGCTAGCCACCACATAGATCTCACCCTAATTCAGATGACATGTATGTATATTGGTGTCGATTCTGGTGCACATTTTGACAGAACTAAACTAGACTAAACGCAACTGTCACTTTCTTTTTCTATTGAAACAGAAAGAGACAAACACCCTTACACCCATATTCTAAGACATTCCTCCAAAACTTCCTCGACTCATACTCGACTCAGGACGGCCTCAAAACACCTTCAAAATTGTATTCTTAGTCGCAATTTCGAGTGAACTTTGAGGCCCCTCGACGAAGTCATTACGTCATAATTTGAATTATCTGCATCGCACAAATAACGCCGCGATAAATATTTGTAAAGATTATCGTAAGTATATTCGATAAAGTCTTCAACATTCATTTTTGTTACATACGAACTTTGACACTTCCTTCCCTAAGGTAGGTTCCAAGGTACCTTGAGTTTGACAGATGATTCTTTACCTCGACTGTGGAAAAATTTCGAGTCGAGGACGTTTATGCCAACTAAAGGCTAAGTCGAGGTGGAGTCGAGTTGAGCAAGTTTTGGAGGAACGTCTTAGAATATGGGTGTTAGTTTAGTTTAGTCCTGTCAAAGTGCGCAACAGAATCGACACCATAACATTGTGGTTTAGGTTAGATGCCATGAAAAGCCAAAACCAAGGAAAATGGATTCAGGGTAGTAAGTAAACACAGATTCGAGACACCTGCGCCTCATCCTCACCCTCAAATATACCTATCGACTTCCTTGAATCCCCCACTCTCTAGTATTTTTATCTACATCTTCTTTTCGTGTGGTTAGTGACTAACTTGATGTCAGACTTTATGCCGCCCATGGGCCTCCGACTTGGCTTCACATGCCGTTGAAAAATATCTCTCAGGCATGCCGGTTTCCTTCCATGTTTTCCTTCACCGTTTTGGAGCATGTGATAATTATACAATATGCACATGAATCCGAAAAATCAGAGGTGCGTGCCTTGGGTTCGAAGTTCGAACTCGAAACCTATGACTTGGCAGTCCGACGGTCACACCACTAGACTATCACTGCTGTACATGATCATAAAATAATGATGTTGTTATTCACACCTTTACTCAATTTTAGTTCATATGAAGACCAATAGAAGATAGTATGATTAACAATTCACTATCTTGAAAGAATAATTTTCTTTAATTATAGCTACTTAGTTTATCCAATACTCAATACTCAATACTCAATATTTATTTGCGTATTCCACAATGTTACTTAGGTGGTAGTAATAGAAAATTATGTTACAATTGTGGACCCTGTTGGGCACAGCAAAGTAGGAGAGAGGAGGATAATTATTAAATTAGATAAAATTTAAAACAAATAGAAGTTTAGTATGAAGTATAGTTGTTTTTTTTTTTTTTTGTTTTGTATGTTGGTAGATAACTTGGTTTTTTGAATTTAGTTGCCTTTATTTAATTTTTTTTTTTGTCCTATTTATTTAAATTGTAATTATGTATTTCAAATTATATTCGGAGTTTAATAATTTATTTATATTCTACTATTTATTACTATATTTACCCTGTTTATCTTTTTAGAGTACTTATTTGTTTATCTATTTAAATATTAAGATTGCAAGTTTATTTGGCTTAGTTATTTAAATACTAATTTATGTACACTTACTTTATTTAATACTATCTTATAATTATTAGACTATTAGAAACTATTAGAGAATTTAATAATGTGCTAACCAATACCTACATTATTATCTATTTAGTTATTTATATTGCACATTTCTTTTAGTGTTTCCCGTATCTATTATTGCTTATTACTTTCTACAGTTTATGTATATTTTTGTACTATTATTTATTAGGATTATTATTTATTAGGAGTACTAGGAATTTAGTAAGAACATAATTATTGTTATTATTATACGATTAGAATTTATCACTTAAATATTCATTTATATTGTAGTAGCATTTGCTTAACAATAGCTGTTTTAGGTTTTTTACAAATATGTGAAGTTTATTTACGTTTTTTAATTTTTCGGGTAATTTATTGTAAACTTTTATAGACATTACGAATGTGCTTGAAGAATGGATTTGAAGTCGCGAGTTTGGTAAGTTTAGCCTATTTTTATGACGTAGCGAATACTGTATCGGTTTATCTTCGCGCTTTGTAAAGAAATTTTGATATTTTCTAGCAAATTTACATATTTCTAAAATATAAATACAAGGTAACGTTAGGATGTTAAGTTTTTGGAAGTGGGGTTTGCAACTTTCGGTATTCTCTATGTTGGCTATTATTCTAATGAGGTTTTTTTGCATGGTGAAAAGAGTTGATACATCTGTACTGTTGCCCCACAATATTACGCCGTAACTAAGCCATGCGTAGGCGTATGCGTAGTAAGTAGTTAGGGCAGTTTGGAGATTGGTGGATTTTTTGACTTCCCGGAGCGCATAGGCAAATTTTGATATTTTAGATCTCAGTTTTTTAATATGAGACTTCCAGTTGATATTCGTATCAATGGATAAGCCTAGTAGTGTGAATTCAGATGCTACTTCTATTACTTGGTTTTTGTAGGTTAAGTTAATATTTAATGGAGTTTTTTGATGAGGGTGGAATGACATTATTTTGGTTTTTGAGAAGTTTATTTCAAGATTGTGGATGTTTAGCCAAGCAACTGTGTTGTCTAGTGCAGCAGTGAGTTTATTATTGAGATTTGTGTTATTATCGCATGAAGTTAGGAGTGATATGTCATCGGCAAACAAGACGCAATGTTCGTTTATGATTTTGGGGAGATCATTAATGTAAATTAAAAACAGAAGGCAGCCGATCACACTGCCTTGGGGGATGGATGCATTTATTATTTTCCTATTCGATCTAATTATTTCTATTTCTTTCGTGGTGTTATTGAAAAATTCTATTTCTACTTGGTGTTCTCTGTTATTTAGGTAAGATGTGAACCATTCATGAGCCCTTCCACGAATTCCGATGCCATGTAGTTTATTTAGTAATATGTTGTATTGTACTTTATCATAGGCTTTCGTCATGTCTAGTAGTATGCCAACGGCATACTTTTTGTTATTAATTATGTTAAGGGCCTCCTGCATAAATTTGTAAACTGCTAATATTGTTGAATGGTTTTTCCGGAAACCATGTTGACAGTCGTTAAATATTTCATATTTTTCACAGAAGGCATATACGCGGCTACACATTGCCTTTTCAAATAGTTTGGAAGCAGTAGGCAGAAGAGCAATTGGGCGATAATTACTGGGATCGGTTTTACTGTTTTTCTTATGGATTGGTTTTATCAGGGCCTTTTTTAAACTATCCGGGAAAACACCTTCTTCAAAGGATTGGTTGATCAGTAGGTAGAATGGTAGGGTTAACTCATCTGCACATTGTTTTAGTAGGGTAGGTGGGAACTCGTCTATACCATGGCTTTTTTTGTTTTTTAGGTTTTTGATTAGCATATTTATTTCATAGGCTTCAACTACGCCCAGGAACATAGTGTTTTCGGTGGGGTGAAGGACAGGGGCACCTTGGGGCTTGTAGCCTGATGGTTGGGTGTTCACTTCTCCAATGGATGAGAAGAAATCATTAAATGTATCTGCTATTTGTTTAGGGTCGATTACTGTTGTGTTATTAATAAGTAGTTTTATATTAGATTTATCTTTTTTTGGTTTTTTATTTGTTCGCTCGTTTATAATACTCCACATTGTTTTTATTTTGTTCTCGGATTTTTTTAATTTATTTATGTATTGTAATTTTTTTGCAGTAATAACTACTTTTTTTAGTAATTTTTCGTAGTTTTTATAATTTTGTTTTAAAATAGGATTATTATTTTTTAGTGTTATTATTTTTAATAATCTTTTATTTGTACATGAAGCTTTTATTCCCGTGGTTAACCAGTGCTTTTTGTAGTTAGATTTTAGATTAATTTTACGTAATGGTATGCATTTATTTAGTATATTTATTAATGTATTGTTGAATGCTTCGTAGTTTTCATTAATATTTTTGTTTGCATCTATTATTTTATTCCAATTTAGTTCGTGTAGAGTAGATTTAAATTGTTGTATGTTTTTGTTATTGAACATTCTTTTTTGAACTCTCCAATTAATTTGTTTACTATGCAATGACTGGGCTATTTGTATTGTTGTACCGCAATGGTCAGAGAAGCCTAACTCCTCGACCATTGTGTGTAGACTGTTATTATTAAAATTTGTAAAAATTAGGTCTAGGCATGATGCCGTTGTGTGGGTTATTCGTGTTGGTTCTTTAATATGTTGCATAAATCTGTATTGTAACATAAGTTCTAAAAAGTCGTTAGTTTTTGTGTTGTTATCGAAAATATTTACGTTAAAATCTCCGCCTATAATTATGTTTAGTTTGCTGTATTTCTTATTTATATGATTTAGAATTTGTTTTAATTGTTTATAAAAGGTATCTTCCTCTCTTCTATTCCAATAAATTATAATTAACAGTAGTTTTTCAGTACACAATTCAGTCGCACACACTTCAATAACGTACTCGACGGACATGTCGGAGATGTCGGTACGCTCTACACAGTTGATGTGATCTTGTAGGAGTATGCACACGCCGCCGCCTGTACGTTGTCTTCGACAGTATGATGCCGCGAATTTGTAGCCGTTAAACTGGATTATTTCCAACTTATCTTGTGATAGCCATGACTCAGATATACATATTGCTTTGTATGGTGGTGATTGTTCTAAGAATGCTTCTAATAGGTGTTGTTTGTTGTAAAGGCTTTGGATGTTTTGGAATAGTATTTTATATTGTTGGTCTTTGTTTTCGAAAAAAAACAGTCTCTTTTTCTAGGTTGCTGTAACGTCGGTGTGTTTGGTTATTGGTTGTGATGTGGGTAGTCTGTTCCGTTAATTCTTCTTTTTCGTTTTTTGGTTCTGCGTTGGTGATATCTATTCTTTTTCCTTCTACTAATAATTGATTGTTTCGAATTACTGCATACAATCCTTGTTTCCGTGCCTTTAACATTTCTTCGCGCATTAACTGTCTTTCTTTGCGCGCGTTATCATTTAGAAATTCGGATAAGAACAGTCCGGTGCCCTGGAAGTATTTGTTGTTTTCAGTGACGTACTTAGCCATCCTTTTGCTTATAAGTTCGATCACCAATGGTCGACATTTTACTCCTTTTCTTCCTATTCTATGAGTGTCCTCTATGTAACCCGTCAAGTTTACGTTCATTATGTCATGGAACGCTTCTATTAATCGGTAATGCAAGTCATTCTCATACTCTTTAAAGTTTTCAGGAAAGCCATATAGTACAATCTTTTTGGAGTTATTTTCGGTGCAATTAATTTCAGAGGGTAACATTTTATTTTTTAAATCTTTTATTTCAGTTTTTAGTTTTTCATTTTCAGTTTTCATCTTTTCTATTTCGGTATTTATATTTTCTATATCTCTTATTCTCAGCTTATTTTGGTTTAGTAGGGTATTGGTTTCGAGTTTTATTTCTTCCCGTAGTTTTGATATAGCCTTATTAACTTCTATTTGTATTGTGTTTTGTATTTCAGCTATAATTGACTTGTTATTTTCCTTTAGACGTAGTATTATAATATCGCTTAAGTTTTGTAGTGTTAATTCAGGTTGTGTGAAGTCAGATGCAACTACTGTTGGTGTATCTTGACAGATAGTATCTTCTAATAGGTTCAGGTCTTCAGAGTTCGCTGTGTCGTCGTTAGGGTTTGTTATTCTTTTTCTGATAGTGCTATTATTTACCTCTGGGGGTGAATTTAACTTTTCAATAGTATTATGATCTCGCTGTCGTATAGGGGTGTCAGTGTTTCCAGTTTTGGGAATTTTGCAGCAGCATGCCTGACATCTCCAAGTTCTTTTGCTCGTTAATGACATTTTTTTGTTGAATAGGTCATAAGGGATATTCGCACACTCCAGATCATATATACTTTTACATAACATGCATGTTAGATGTATATCGTTCGATATTTCTTGTTGACATCCTGCACAAATTATTGGCTTCATTTTGAATGATAAATTGTTTAATTTTTAGAGACAACGCCCTCAAGTGACGAATATCAGTACCAGCTTAATGAATCTCAATAAATTATGTCATCAGTTAGTGTTGTCCTCTGAGGGTAGATGGCGCTATGGCACAATTATGACTATAATGACTTTTTTTCTTGATAATAACTTTTCAAATACTTATTATGAATTTATTATGTACCTTTACGGTTTCCTAGAAGGTATCAGTTGTTATTTATCGCAGGTTTACTGGTGAAAACAGTTGCAGTCCTCGGTGGTGTTCAATATTCGGGATGGTGCATAATTTGAATCGTTGGTCGTTATTTTGCACTTATTTAATTTTTAATTGGTTTTTTGTAGAATTTATTGTGAACTGATGTTTCAATCACTGAAGGTTATTGTTTTTTATAATTTCACTTAGTTTTTATGTTGAATTATTCACTTTAACTATTATTAAGGATTTATTGTACACGGAGCTAATGTTTACGTGCGCACAGTAGCGCCCTCTCTCTAATCCAAATCTCTAATCCAATTATGTGACTGATGTGATTATATCTGCGATGCAAGTAATTACAGGATCCATTAATAGCTATAATTAGAAAATATAAATGCTTTTTATTGTGGACATTGATAAATGAACTTTGAACAAAACTGCAAATATTTAGGATTATTTAATTCAATAATATTAATTTACCATAATTCAGCAGCATATTAAAGGAATAACAAAACATTATGTAATGCCAGTTTTTGTGATAATGTCTGAAACAGTTTTTGTATAATGTTGTCAGCCAGTTTTTTAGTTTACAATTGAAAGTATTACATAACTAAATGCAGAGCTATTACCAAAAAGACTAGTAAAAAAAATTTGGAATTTTTCGACTTTCTAAAAAAGAAAGTAATGTGTCAAGACTTGGCACACAAGGATGTCGACATGTGGGGGTCGACTCAGGAGTTGTAGTGCAGATAGTCATTACGGCCAACAGCTTAATAGCCAACGGCCTTGACCAACATCTGATGAGGCTCTCATCGGTTGGCTGGATCAAGGGCCTGATACAGAAAGCGGTACTTCTAGGCACAGTGTATATTGATAGGAAGCTCCTCTCACTCTGAGGCCCTAACCACCGGTAGCTTGGACTCTGTTCCCGATACCAGTGAGCTAGTATTTTTATAGAAATATTTAGAAACTAGCTGTGTCCTCACGGCTCCGCCTGCGTAAGAAGTTTTATTTCAGTAATAAATAGAACCTATGTTACTCAGTGATAACGTAGCTTTCTAACAGCAAAAGAATTTTTGAAATTGGACCAGTCGTTTTTAAGTTTATTCATTACATACAAAAATACAAATCTTTCCTCTGTATAATATTAGTATAGATGTAAATTGATACATCTATATTGAATAAATAAACAAATAATAATAGTACTGTTATGTTGGATACTCTTATTTTTACTTTTAAACATTTTTTATTCTATAATTTATTCTTTGTGGGTTTTATAATATTTAGAAAAGCTGCCGATAGTATCGCCTTATGCACCAGTTTAGGAGTGCGTGAAACTATATTGCTTAGGTACATGAAGTACCTACTGAAAAAAATACCATTTTCAATCAATATATTGTGTATTTCATAATTATTCAGTCTCTCTTGACCCTCGCAATCTACGTAAACAGGTGTAATAAAATTATATAGCGAACTTACCTACGTGTAAACACAGCTGATCGAAGAAATTTTGATAAATTTTGTTTTTATACACGTCTTTAGTTAATTGTTGACTTAAAATAGTGATTTATCTGTGCATATGGAGCTGCTACACTATGCTTGTGAAGATACAAGTTTACTATCACATCAAAATAATAACACGGAAATGAAATACTCATATGAAAATACATTTTCCAAGGCAAAATATACGGGGTCGGTGTTTTCCACGTCTATTCACCCACTTTACATGATTTTGGGGTAAATAATTAAGTATCAGACTCATTATAAATTGATTTTAGTAGTAACCATAAATTACTTTTACTTAACATGTTATCCATGTCTGCAGGATATTACCGTTTAGTAATAAAATATTAATTATCGCATCAAAATTATACAAACCTGAATAATTTACTCCCTTCAGGGATTTTTTTCTATTTAGCTAAGAACCCCAATAATCTGTCAGTGTCAGCTGAATTCACTCAGCTGTCAAAGATAAGCATGTACTTTTCCAATAATCGACTATATTATCCCGGTACAATAATTTTATCACTTGCGTGAACCGCCAAGTCAAAGCAAGTAAATCGCAAAAGTTGTTTTTTACAACAGACTTTAAACAGTGGTCGCAGCAAGTCGATTTGAGAGTTTTATGAACTAAGCGAGCACTTGCTAATAACTTGCGCAAATTCACTTACGAGTGGATTTGGCGCTTTTAATACGGTACTTATCGCAATCGCCACCACTTACAGTAAGCAATGCGACGACAAATAGACTAATTTGATAGAACCGCAATCTTAATGCGTGAGATGCTCAACTTTGTTCCTACATTGCCTTGTCTATGATTAACTCTGTCAAATCAAATGTCATATTTCCATAACCTAAAAAAGGGAAGTGATTTTTGTGGTTTCAATAAAGAAATAAAGCAAAAATAATTACAATGAATGGTATTAGAATAATCAAAAGCCTTCCGCTACAGTGGCGTTCTTTTTCACGATGGTAAGGAGAATAAAGAAACCATCTAATCAGTAGTTATTAGAGGTTATCAAATCTCTGACTAGTTTCATAATTAGGTCTTTTTTACTAATAAATATAATAGAATACATCATGCGTTATACTTTATTTAAAACTTCTTCTAGATTTTCAGTCATAGATTTAAAAAATAACATTTATTATGTATTATATTTCAGTGCAATTCTACGACAGGATGTAGCTCATACAGCTGCTCCGCTCTCTATACCAGTCCCCGAAGGTGTAGACAAGCCCGTATCGCCGAAAATTGAAAAGATTATCTCCGACATCACCAACCTTAACCTCCTTGAAGTATCTGAACTCAGTCAAGTCTTAAAGAAGAGGCTGAATCTGCCTGACGCTCCTGTTATGCCCATGGGAGGCTTCGCCATGGCCGCCCCTGCCGCAGACGAGGAAGAAGCTACCCCCAAGGCTGTGAAGACTAGCTTTACTGTAAGTTTTATTGATAGGCTTCTTAAGCCATAATAAAAGCACCTTATATAATATAAGGCCTCAAAAGATATACCTTAATAACCATTTAATACTAAACTATATTATATAATTAAACCTACAGTAAATCTGTGTAATATTATTAAAGTTTCCTAGGTTTATATTTGACAATATTAATAGTCTGACAAATACACTTCTATTTTTCAGGTCAAACTAACTAAATTCGATGATAAACAAAAAGTGGCGCTAATCAAAGAAGTCAAGAGTCTTCTAGAAGGATTCAACCTTGTGCAAGCCAAGAAGTTTGTTGAGAGCGTACCCACAGTTGTAAAGGCTGATGTCTCTAAAGACGAGGCAGAGAAACTGAAGGAAGCTCTGAGCAAAGTGGGAGGAGTTATAGAAATAGAATAGATAAATATAGTTTAGGTTAAGATTTTAGTGTGTAATGTAATTAGAAAAATACCAAAATAAAAATATGAACTGCATTTGAAATTTTAATCATTGTTTTATGTTATTTGTAAAGAAATCTGATAGACGCCACACAGAGACTGCCATGCTAAGATTGGCGTGGTGTGGCAGTCATTGTGTGGCGTGTTCCATTCATTGCCATAGTAATTGGCACACCCAGCCACACTGTCTGACCAGGCCTAAGGAGTGAAATTTTCACACAGCAGTTGAAGAAAAAAATGGTTTTTGGTGAGCTTAGTCCAGTCCTTGATAAATTAACCACAAAGCCCTCGAAACAAGATGAGATTCTCATAATCATATTATAGAAAATTGACCACCACCACGGAAAGATCTTAAAAGCTCTCCTGTAGAAGCAAACCCAAAGAAACTATTTTCAGGTCCTCAGGCCCATCCAACCCCTGAGCTACGTAAACAAGCTGCTTACGACAAGTCTTCCCTAAACGTCGCCAGAAGACTTCAAATTCCAGCCTTCAAAGCAAGCCGGTTGAAGAAATGACCCATTCGTATTGTTCAATGGACTGACCATCGTCTCTCACAGTGCTACGATACGAATTTAGTCGATAAATGGGACTCAAATCAGTTGCATGCCAAGTGAAGGGACGATTTTGCCATGCTTTGTGCTTAGTGCATTCTACACTTGCTACTTTACTTGATGGTCAAAAACTAGGTCCATTTAGCATAACCATTTTATTATCCCATTGATTGTGAAATGACAAATGATTTTTATTTATGTAAATAAATCTGTTACAAGCACTTTTACAAGTCACTATAATGTTATACGGAGCGCCTGCCGGTATTACCTGTGCAATCTATTTCAATTGTGTAAAAACACTTAATTCGAGTTGTATTGGCGTTTAGCCCAGGATGGGTATACCTATTATGGAGGAAATACTTTCCAAGTTTTTCATTTATTACCCCGGTACAGATTATTTTCCACACAACCGTTCTAATCACGATTCGTAACATCTTGGCTTAAGACACGCAACACCCTTGCAAACAATTCTATTACATTTATATTAATATACCTACATACAACAAAAAAAGTTTGCGATCACTTTGAAAAATCGTTTTTTTTGTTACGGTAGATTATATTATTATGATTTCTTCTTCTTTTTAGATTCTTTATTTAAAAATATAGATTTAGAATATAAACCAATAAAACAGTTCAATTGTTTTTCCATATAAAAAGGCTTTCAGTCCTAGCTTACGCTCATTCAGAAATCTGATTTAGTCAATTTTAACGGATTTAAAATAGATTTCGCGGAAAGTTGTGATTGAAAAATGCCAAGAGGATTATCAGAAGTTTTACGAGCAAGAATAGTAACTTTAAGGGAAGAAGGATACACCACGAGAGAAACAGCACGCAAAGTTGCTATATCCCAATCCTGTGTCGTGACCACGATGCAGAGGGTACCACGGGATGGGTAATTTAGCTGACCAACCCCGCAGTGGTCGCCCAACTGTTTTGACTGCTGCCCAAAAGCGCTATATTAGATTGCTGGCAGCCCGTGACCCAACAATCAACGCCACTAAAATAAAAGCAGATGTTCGGGCCGCCTCTGGGGTTGAAGTTAGCACTCAGACCATTCGAAATTGCTTGCACCAGGCTGGATTACGAGCACGGAGGTCTTGGCGAGCTCCTCTGAATTCCCGGCAACGTCAACGACTGAGATTACAGTGGGTTAGGCTTCGGCAAAATGAAGAAGAAAACATTTGGCAAAACTGTCTCTTCGTTGACGAATCGCGAATCAGTACTCATCCAGATAACCGACGTGTCCGTATCTGGAGAAGACCAGGAGACCGTGAAAGGCAAAGATCTGCCACTGAAACAGTTCATCAAGGCGGGAAATCGGTGTCCTTTTGGGGTGGTATTATGATTGGAGCTAGAACGCCTTTGATCCCGTATCGAGGCTTCATGACAGCAGACATGTACAGAGCAGTTGCTATTGATGGAATTGTCAGACCATTCCGAGTAAACCATGGGCACCAATTTGTACTGGTCGATGATAATGCGCCCGCCCATCGAGCTCAACGAGTCAATGCTGCTCTCCGAGAATACGACACCACATGGTTAGACTGGCCTGCTGACTCGCCTGACTTAAACCCAATAGAGCACGCGTGGGATGCTCTTAAGCGAGCTGTTTGAAACCATCAGCCACGTCGCCAGACAGTGCCAGAGCTCAGGGAAGCCGCTATTCAAGAATGGGACAGGTTACCCCAAGAAATGCTGGATAACTTGATTCTCAGCATGCCCGGGAGGATCTTCGCATGTGTTCGAGCCAGGGGAGGAGTTATACCTATTATATTGAATATAAACCTTTTATTAATAAATTGTTGTTTAAGTTTGGTTAAACAGTCTTTTTCTTTCTATCAAATTTCTGTTACAATTACATTATGATTAATTACTCAATTTTTTTTATAAAATATAAGAAATAGTTTTATTTTTTAATTTCAAACTGGGTATTTCTATTTAAAGAAAACACACAACAAAGAATTTTCTTGATAAAGTTCAATTTAAAAAATTATATCAGCTTATGCTAGTGATCGCAAACTTTTTTTGATGTGTGTACCTATACGCATACATAGGTATAATAGGCATAGTTCCTGTTATAAATAGATCAAGCTATCTCAAGTTCAATCGATTGATATGAAACTATGGATGGAATTATAGATGGTAAGTAGGTATATAAATGTATGTGCACTACCTACTAAATATAAGGCATTCTAATAGGCCACTTTTCAAATTAAAGTATAACCAGGACTCAACAAAAATCATGTCCGTTCACACCGTTAATTCAGCCCTCATCAAGCTGTCTCCCTCCCAGTTTTCCCGCCAACAACGCCCTAAGCCGAGGTCCGAGTCCCACTTGCCGGGGTCGCGGTGCATGCAATAGCGAATCCCGTGACCCCGGCCTTAGGTCAGAAGGAGGGACACCGTTGGTCTTTAGCCGGCAAGTGTCCGGCAGACACCCTCTCTTTCCCCGGGCGAGGGACATCCATGAGGATTTTCCAACGCAAAAAAAGGTCGGAGTCCCACTAGGGGTCGCCCTTAGTGCTGTTATTACTAGTATTCATGATGTTAGAATAGTAGTTAGCTTAGGTTAAGTATTTTACTTCGTCCCCATTGGCTGGAGACCCTTCAGGTCTCGCCAATAAATGCCCGGTTAAGAAGAAACGGTCACCAAGGACAATCTAAAAGCAGCCCAAACCTGTGTTGTCTGTAACTCTTAACATAACTAGGTTTATAACACCCTTTCACATTGATAAGATTGACTGCTTTCAAAAATGGTCTATTGAAGTTTATATTGCTGCTTTTTTTTCTAGCCTTTTCTCAGTGATCTTGGGGTCAGCTTCCAGTCTAACCAGATGCGGCTGAATATCAGTAGTATTTTACACGGAGCGACTGCCATCAAACCTCCGCTACCCAGTTACTGGCAATGCTCAAATCCTAAGATTAGACCGGTTGAAGTTTATATTGCTGCGGAACTTACCAAATAAATCCCGACTTAAGGAAAACTATGTTTTGTTGTCGGAACAACAAAAAAATTACAAACGTGACCTCGAAATCGCTTTACAATATAATAATAATATAAGTATAGAATCTACCTAATTGCTTCGATAAAAAAATATCTACACGAGTAGATAGCGAATAGATACGTAGTTACGAGCAGCCTCGCTGATCTAGACAGCCAACTGTACAATCAGCTATTCAATTCTCAATTGTCTATTGGCTAATCATCACTTTATGAGCTGTAAGTGATAAACAACTTCTAAAGTGGACAATTTAAAAAATCCTATTTTTTTGTGTGACAATTTGTGTAACAGTTTCGGTATCAGTGCGTTTAAACTGCGTATTTAACGTCTATAAACTGATTTGAACAGATTTAACGATGTTTAGGTACGTTATCAAATCTATGCGTTGATAAAAATGTAATCGTACATACCAGGAAAAAAAGTGTCAGTTATCATTAGTATTTAGAAGATGGAAGTATGCAATTACTTGAAAAAGTTCAAATTACTTCTGGAATATATTTCCGAAGGGAAAGTGGTGTTAAGTGAAAACAATACGGAGAAACTGTTGAAATTTCTGGAAGATCGTACCGATAAGAGTAAGTACGTTATCAGTTGTGACTAACCTATATTTATTGCACCGTGTTTTATACTTCTGTTATCTGTCTATTTTCATTCAAATAAGTATTGTAGGGACGGTCTTAATATTAACAATAATATACCATTGTAATACAAAAAAAGTTAAGCAAGCTGATGGGTGCATTACGAGCTCTCAGGCTCTCCCACTTGAGCATTCGATCTCGTTTTGTTTCCGCAGATATACCTACACTATAGAATTGTTTCCCCGCAAGATCGTTTTCTAGTAAACCAGTGAATTTAATAAATCTCAAAATGACCTGGGTTTGGAACAACCTGCTCCACAAAATCAGATAACCCTACATTGGTGACCACAAAATGTAATAACCATAAAGTAACATTTTATGCTAGTTAACATTCAACGCCATCTTGCGGACAACTGGCCGGAGCCTCCTAATATCGACAAAGCGCAAAGGCTAAAGTGCAAAGGGATAAAGGGGGGAGGTGTCAGTACTTTAGTTATGTGTTAATAAGGGTCTAACGCAGAATGTGCATTTGACGAAATATGTGCACGTTTTGTAATTTGTGATTAGGGATATGCAAAATGGTCTCCAAATAAAAATCTTTTGCTTTTTGACAAATATTGTAGTTTGATAAGTATTGTGCACATTTTGAGAAGTAGGAACTCATTTTGAGAATGAATGCTCAATTTGAAAAGATCTCATTTTGAGAAGTACATCTATTGCGAAATGCACATTTTGCGAAGTGTACATTCTGCGTCAGACCTGTTGTTAAAACTTGATGCGTTACCTCGAGTACCTACAGCAATGTCCTTACACTGCTGTCCATTCCTTTAACACAATTTATCGTTGCATATCTTTGGCGGTCTATTCTTTGCCGTGATCTAGTCACCGAACATGAGTAATTTATATCGCCAGTCCGCCACCATAAAATTTATATTTAATATGGTTTGGTAAAATCACGTAACTATAATAGGCAACATAATTATAAATGTCAAGCTTAGAGACTATTAGTTTAGAGTGTTACTTACTTTGTTCTATTCAGTTTAGAAAGGTGGGTCTCCTAATTTTATTAAAGTTCTGTGTAAAATAACGACAAAAGGCTTCAGTGTAATGGCTGAGGTATTAAATTAAACTTAATCCTCTGATATGTAAATGTTCTTTCTATCTTTCAGGTCCAGGAAAAGCTCTTCTCGATACGCCCAACTTTTCCGATCTAATATTTAATTCAATCAAAAATATACCTAATACCACTACTTCGGTCAAAATTTTCCTCATTGAAATCATCACATTACTCTATAAGAATGAGCTTCAGTTCACCAAAATGCAAATGCAAGGCTCATCTCTCAAATATTGTATTCTCGGTATTTTGAAGATGAATCCTAGTCCTGAACTTCAATTTACGTGTATAAAATTAGCAACAGTGCAGATAACACATTGTTCAGGAATAAAATTGCTTCTGGAACATAAGATATGGGAATACGTACTGTCCCCAAACATCCATCAGAGACCGGTTTATATTGCAAAAGCAGCTTACAATTTCATCTCCAAACTAGTTCAGAGGTTAAACGACTACGAGATGGAAACAGAATTAACCGAAGTGCTGGAATTCGTCGTGAAACCTATCGTCACGAGTGAATACCTCACAGTGGAAGTTCTAGATCTAGATATGGATAAAGCTCTTGCTGCAAAAATCTGTACACATCTGCATGCATTAATGGGTATTATAATCGATACAAACTTTGTTGCCGTCAACCATATAGTACACTTATTAAGGACGTATTTCTTAATAGAGGAATCATTATATGCTATCATTAAAGTGACTAGACACACTGATATTATAAGTATGATAAATGACTTATTGTTAAGATTTTATTTCGCTGCAATGAGGAACTGGTTGTTCATTGAAAATAAAGCAGATGAATTTTGCAATGAAATGGTGGTATTCTACCATAACTCAATATTGCAATGCATAAAGAAACGAGACATCCAAGCTGTTGTGGACTTTTGTATTAATTGCATTATGTTCTGGTCTAATTTCGAGAAGACTTTCAAAGATACATTAACACTCCCGCTTACATTTACAAGAAATGGTCAGACATTCGAACTATCTAATCAGTTGATAGTCCACTTGATAGAGCCACTGTTGATATATGCAAAGAAGCAGCCTGGACGAAAGCTGAATAAAACAGAAGACTGTAATTATGTGTTCCATGCGAAACTTGGAAAAACTATAACAGAGCACATCATATCTAGTAGCTATCAATACAAAACGTTGATAGAGGGGAATGATTTAACACAAATCGCTATTGAAACGCTGAGAAAATTGTTCAGATTGAATGGTCATCTAACCGGAACCCAAGCAGGCATTTATTTTCAAAGTCTTTACCACGTCTTGGACGTTTTCATATTGTCGGATGGGGCAGGTGGGCTGATTCTAAACGTGAACCCTATAAAGTGCCCGAATGACGTCAGACTGTTGTCGCTCGTTCTAGACGCGATACGTATGCTGCTGAAGGAGCACAACATATCCTGGTATGAGAACGTCGAGATCGTCAGTCTTCAAGCGCGACTGATGAATTTATTGAAACAGAATATCTTGAACACTAAGGTAAGACAATAATATTTGTTTTTCTTATAGTTGAATTATTATTATTGTTCCATATGACGTCTTCGGCTAAATACGGTTCTTCCATTTCCGGCTTCTTGCTAATAACCTCGGAGGTATAATTTAATCACCTTAGATTCAATTAGATATTATTGCACGGTTTGCTGGTGGCAGTGTGATTTATAACTACCTATATAGATAATTATACTAATTACTAATAGCGGATTTCTATGATTTACCGAGCGCTGTTGGTTAAAATTAAGACTCGTGTATCTTGACCAATATTGTAACAAAGACCCCATAGCTTTGCATAGTGCTTTTGCATTTAGGGTGCTGATGGGGTTGCCACGTTTCTGGAGTGCTTCAGGGATGTTTGCAGAAGCCCGCGTAGATTGCTTTTATACAGTAATGCGTAAGAGCTATCCCTGGTACACAGGGTGCGGGGCAGCACCAACACCATCCTAAAAAGAATCTCAGAACGGCTGGATTGCGCGATCGTTAACCGGTGCTGCAAAATTTCTGCTAGACCTGCAGCATTATAACGATGTACCATTTTTTATAGTTTTATCTCTTCATTTGTATATAATTTAGTTTACTAACATAGATATAAGTCAAATTGTTATTAACACTATGAGTTATGTTACTTGAATAAATAATTGAATTATTATAGTAGACCCTCCCACACGTTAGTAGCTATCACAAGTAAGCTTACGAGTCTCTTTATATGCCCAGCTTGGTAATAAAAAATCCTACCATTAGTAAGCAAAACGAATCGTTTTTGGCCATATAAACTAGGTATTAGTCGCTTAGTTCGCAGGACTCTACGAAGCCAATTGACAAGAACCGACATCTCAGAAAATAATACCCAAAATATAACTTCTATTTCAGCAAGTAGTGCAAGTCTTAGATCTGATAGACATTTGCGTAAAAAAGTTCCTGTCGCCAAATATGAGTTTGCTGGTGGAGAGTCGGCAGGACAGTACGCTGACGGAAATAGGGGCCGTCATGACGACGTTCATGCATCATGAAGAATGGGAAGTAAGGGACTCCGCCCTCAACCTGCTGCTAAGCTGCACCGCTATTTCTTTTATTAGTAAGTACTTCCTAAAATATAGTCTCCAAGTGAACTGCACCAAAACATTCCAGCAACGTCTAAATACAACTAAATTCATAAAAACCATAGATAAAAACACAACACAACTCAATACTGAACATTAAAGGAACAAATTATTTCGTAAGAACAGAGCCACCAGATTCTTCTTTTCCCTAGAATTATCTGCAACTTATTAGAATTCCATCTGAGCCACGTGATCGATATTACACGTTCTTTGTGCTAGGAGCACTTCGAAGGTTGGCCTGAGGCTAATTTATTGTTAGTTTGATTAATTTATAACACTATAATATACATTTAAATCTTTGATAGAATCTTTATGTTATAGGTACTAGCGGCCCGTCCCGGCTTGGCACGGGTGGATATTTTTCCCGTTTTTGCAATATTTTCCATTTATGCTCCGCTCCTATTGGTCGTAGCGTGATGTTATATAGCCTATAACCTTCCTCGATAAATGGACTATCCAACACAAAAATATTTTTTCAATTCCAACCAGTAGTTCCTGAGACTAGCGCGTTCAAACAAACAAACTCTTCAGCTTTATAATATTAGTATCTTTATGTGACATAAAAAGTGTTTTTGTATGTTGAAAAGGCAATGTACTTACTACGTTTATACTAGTACTATAACTACTTCTACACTGTTACAAACATAATTATGGCTATCTACATCCATATCCCCAGGTCGGGCAGTGTTATTGGGTTTTTCCGAGTGGAATTTCTCAGTAGCAGCCCGGAGTTTGGATTTGTGCCCGGTTGATGGCAATAGGCTCGCCCCGCGTGGGACTTAAACACAACGGCGAATTGAGGGCGTTACTATACACCTCTGCCCAACCCTTCAACCTATACAGGCGTGATGTTATGTTATGCTATATCCATATAAAATGCTTCAATAACGTCATTTGATGTTTTCAGAATTCATACCTCTACAAAAGGTGATCAGTGAGAATAACCTGATGATCTTCGCTGCGAAGTTGGCGTTGACTGACCCGGAGTACTACGCTCAGAACACAGGCCTCAAGTGTTTGGCAGCCGCTACCAAGATCGAATGCATATGGCAAGAGGTGCTTCTCGATAATCCTCATATTTATGTAAGTTTTTGTGAGATAATAATTTTCATCTCAAGCATTGTCTAAGGGCGAAGCCACATCTGACGGAAGACACGTCGTCGATCTTCCGTCGCGTAATTTACTCGAGGAATTATAGTAACGCATGCTCTATCCTTTTCTGACGCTCAGAAACGTCATTTAATAGAACGAGTAAGACAGCGTTAGTGCTATCGCCTCCGATCTCACGCTGTCTTTCTCGCTCTATTTAATGACGTTCCTGAGCGACAGAAAAGGATAGAGCATGAAAAAACGCGATGTAGGTCAACTCTAAATTCACCAACCGGTTTATTTCACACAGCTATAACCCACAGCGTTAATCGCAAAATGGCGAGTACTTTCTGTCTAGTTCTAGCCCGTTTCGCTATGCATGCATGCCTATTTAGCAAGTGGTTAACCGTCTGTATTTCATTTGGGAGAGTCTACCAGCCTCTGCTTCACTGCTCTGTTTCACGTCGCGTCGTAGCCCTCTGACTACGACGCGACGCGAAACTACTAGATACTGAATAGAGATACAGTGTTGCCGATTCTTTTCTGCACAAACTACACTTAATTTAGGCTATTGCCATCTTTTTCACTCTGATAAAGAAAGAGACGGACGTAAATATGAGCTGACACGTCAGAAACTGTCTACTAAAAACCCTGTGAAGTTCAAGACGTGAACTAGTTTGACATCTCTAACTTAGTTCTTATCTATCACCGTCCTTTTCTCGCGCAGTCTGTTAGTAAAAGATAGCAATTCTCTAATTTTAATTTAGTTGGTGAACAGGCGAATCGGCACCAATGAGTGGTTTAATAGCTATGTACTCTTTCCTTGATTGTCGTAGAAGTGATTGGAAGCTGTAGAACATCTGGGAGTACAGATATAAGTTATTCCTTTTAAGAAAGCCTACATAAATTTGTACTTAAAGAACGGTTTAACATTTCAGTTACAACTCGTCTATATAGTAAAAAACAATCCAGAAGGCATGGTGCGGAAAGAAGCCGTGAACGTCTTAAGCAGAGTCTACACAACCCAAAAGTTGGCACCGAACTTCCAATCTACTTTATACGAAGTAATGATGGCAGCCGCATTAGACGACTTGCATTGGGAAGTGCAGTTAGCAGCACTGCAGTTCTGGAAATATGCTATCAATTGCCAATTGACGGAAAGGGGAATGATCGATGGAAAGTTCCCTTCTGTGACGTTTTCAAAGGAGAAGAGGAAGATAATAATGTTGAATAACACAGAAATAATTCGTCAGCTCACTTCCATCATGAACGATTTATCCCGCAACGGTTGTTTAACAGTACTTTACGAGTGCATGAACGAAGTTTATAACATAGAAATTATGGAACAAGCCTACTGCATAGCCAGAGAACTGATAGAAATACTTGACAAGTACAAATTTGGAAAAATTATAGACAACGCAATAACATACCCAACTGAACAAAGAATGAAATACAATGAAGAAGAAATTGCGATGGATTTGACTTATACAGAAAATCATGAAGAAATGAGGGATAAAGTTATCGACAGTATAGTAAATACTGATAAAAGCGAGCTCATAATGAATCTACACGATAATTATATCCAATCAAAATCTGATGAAATGGAAGAAGATTATAGAATGTATACACCACGAAAAGAAATGATACATCCGAACAAATTTCTCGAAACATTCAAAGGAACAGATTATCTTTCAATAATAAAAGATAAAAAGAATTGGAATGCCGATGTTTATAATAGTTTAGACGTGCTGTTAGACGAAATTTTAGATGTTTAAGTTTTAAAGTAAGATGCAATAGTGTTATTTAAGTTTCAAGTGATCTAAGTATTTTGATGTGTATTATTTATGTCGTTATTATTAAATGTTAAATAAAAAATAAGACATTTTAAAGAAATTATAATCTCGCTTACAAACTGTGACATTACACAAAGTGACAGAGACAACACTAGTAACAATCTAAAGAGTTGGCTTCTTCATTTACGTCGTATAAGCAAAGTACATCATCAAGGAGGGACGATAAGCTTCTAATACCATCGTTCCATTTTCTTTTATCATCAATAATCTGTTTAAAGTCCGTATTTTTAACGTAATTAACGAATAAGTATGGCGACGCGAATCTCATTAGTTTTACTTTTGGTTTTAAAGACGTTTCTACTTTATTAGTATTTTGCAATGACATGTGACTTTCATATATATTTGCCAGCAGGCTCACATCGTCTACGTTAAGTATATCCTCAATCACATTATCTGAAGTCTGTAAGTCTACCATTTCTACAGTATCGTCTCCAACTTCTTTTTCTTCTTTAATATGGTTCAAGAGCCCTTCTATAGTAGTTATATCTCCTTCTCTAGGTGACAGGCAATCGGGTACTTTGTGTCTGTTCAGAATCTCGTTCAATTCCTGTGATATGGTTAAGGTAGCATCCATTATTTCTACTTCAGTGTGGTCGTGAAGTAAAGTCACGAATACGGTCAGACATCCGATGGCTGCTAGTTCGTCAAGAGTTTTTAGTAACCTCTTCTGTATTTCTGCTTCGTTCAACATGACGATTTTTCTGGTTTCCCCGGAGAATGTTACTGGTGGGAAATTTCCGTCAAGCATACCTTGTGCAGTGAGGAGGGACTGGTAGACGCACCTCCAGAACTTGAGGGCACTGATTTGGACCTCCCAATGGGCGTCTGTCAGGGCTGAGGAGACCATATGCTCGTACAAAGTCTGTTTGAAGGCCGGCGTCAACTTGATGTTTTGGTACAAGTGGCAGAGGACGCTGCAAGCTTCTTTTCTCACGATACCTTCTTCGTTGTTGCGTAGGATGAAGAGTAGTCGATCCTAGAAAAATTTTAAGACAAATATACATAACTGAAGGTGGACATTTGTTGACTTTGTATTAAAAACATAAATTAAAACGTAGTAATGCCTTACGATAACAACTGCTAACTACTAACTATGAAAATGCACTCACAAGTGATTTCGTTGGAAGGACATACATCGATGTTATTGGTGATGTTCTTCACAAAGTACAAGTGCGTAGTACTCTCAACCGGCGTACGTGTATGACAAGAAGTATGAATGTGGATTAAACGAAAGGAGTGTGTAAGGGTCGTAGCATGTGGCTTTCTATAGTTTCTGCCTACCCCCATGGGGAAAAGGCGCGAGTTTATGTATGTATGTAAGTGATTTCGTAAGGAGGGCAAGTGGACAGGTAAATTGGAATGTAGTTTCGGGTAACAATTGTGTTTGATCACGCCAAAAACGAAGTACATCTTCATTCTCTCTTCTCGTTGGTGGCACCGCACGGTATATACAGCCACCGGACACAACAGAGATAATGACGGATGAAAATATACGAACACAACGGACACAAGAGGTTCTATCGGCTCGAGCACGGTGTGACTGCAGTTCAGGCCGCGACATCGCCGCGTGAGAAGCCCACGATTAAAAGGCCACTCCCGTTTCACAGCCGTCTCGCCCTAACTTTAAGCCTTTTTTTAAGGATTTAAAGAGATTTTAGGTGATATTGAAAAATGTAATCGATTAGAGCGAGACGACTGAGAAACGAGAGCGGCCTCTTAAAGGTTTCGGTCGAATCCGAAACTAGCCGGGCAAACCCGAGAAATAAAAGACAGTAAAACGGTATATATCTCTAAACATTAATCGTCGCTTAAGTTCTAACACCGCGTAACTCAAAATAGTCAACTTTTCAGGAATGCAAAAAATATAATTTTTTTCTACTTATCATATAATTGTTTTTAATCTACAATATTTTATTTTAGTTTTTTCGACGGAGCACTTTCACGACACGATCCAGTATGGAACTCACCTGATTTACACGCTGTTTTAGCTGTTTACATAGCTTGATGGAAAAAATATTACATACGCGGAGGATTTTGTTTTTGAAATACCGCGTTGCTATTGGATCTAACTATTGATTGTGATTGGTCAAGCAATGCGTTTTTCGATTCCCTATCGAATGACGTGCATAACTCAAAACTACTATTTTTCGAGTTACGTGGTGTTAGAACTTAAGCGACCTAATGTCATTCACAACAGTCAACCACAAAACCAGTACTGTGGGTTGTACCTGTATGTCTGGGTACTCTTCAACCAACTGATCCCATATGACATTGATCCGACTGGCGGCGCCGACGCACTTCAGCGCCGACACTTGCACATACGACTCGTAGTCGTTGAGGGCGACCGTTGCTGCCACGTTGATAAGGTTGTTTTCAAGGATCTGCTTCTGGAACGGAGGGAACTCTGAAAGTATAAAACGGACGCCGTTATTACATAACATCACGCCTGTATTCCCCGTAAGGTGAGGCAGAGATGGATAGTAACACCCTCATTTCGCCGTTATGTTTAACTCCCATGTAATAGGGGGTGAGCCTATTGCCATCAACCGGATACAAATCCTAACTCCGGGCTGCTAAGGAGGCATTCCATAAAGAAAAACCCAATAACACTTTACCTGACCTGGGGATCGAACCCAGAACTTGACGATCAGCAGTCACGCTTGCCACTACTAGACCAACGAGGCAGTTACACCGTTATTTTATTTTCAAAATGAATTGGGTTGTGGCAATAAAATCGCCCTACTTTCTCTAATTCATTGATGGAATTAAGTCCTTCTTAGCTGACTAGCAAATGGAAACTTATAACTGATCTCTTTGTAGTCTTCTACCAAAAACTATCGCAAACTTAAAGATAGGCCATAGTTGTGAGAGCAGGGGCGGCCTTTGGGGGTGGCGAGCATTGCAACCGCCCGGGGCCTCGCTCTTGCAGGGCCTCGCGCCCCGCGCCACAACCCAAGTAGAAAAATATTAGTAATGTTTCTTTGAATTTGCATTTCTGGTCAAGCTTTATCATTAGAACTAACTCCACAAAGACAAGGGCCTCGCAAAGGTCTACCCGCCCAATGCCTCGCAATGGTTAAGGCCGCCCCTGCGAGAAAGAGTCTACTCACCGGCGTATAAAGCAGATCAAACTTAACCATCAGAAAAAAAAACAATCCCACATACTTATGTAAGCAATTTCAGTGCAAATCAGCAACAACTCCAACGCAGTGTCCCTTATCTCCCAATGTCTGTCCTGCATCTTCATATAGATGAGTTTGCCCAGGTCGTGGATCGCCGAGCCCGGCTTCGAATCCATCAGTAAAGATAGATTTGGCTGTAGAAACTTCTTCACTGTCAGCCCTATTACTTTTAATGATACAACCACGAACTGGAAAATAAAGAGGCAATTTTACTATCACACATAACATAATATCACGCCTTATATTCCCCGAAGGGTTCGGCAGAGGTGTTTTTAGCACACCCTCGTTTCGCCAGTTATGTTTAAGTCCCATGTAATAGGGGGCGAGCCAATTACCATTCATCATCATCATCATCAACCTACATCAGTCCACTGCTGGACATAGGCCTTTCCCAAAGCACGCCACTGAGCCCGATCTTCGGCTCTCCTTCTCCAGTTGCTGCCGGCTACCCTACGTATATCGTCGCTCCACCTAGTCGCAGGACGTCCTACACTACGTTTACCGATTCGCGGTCTCCACTCTAGAACTAGTCTACCTCAACGGTTATCGGTTCTGCGGCAAATATGACCAGCCCACTGCCACTTCAGTTTGCTAATCCGCTGAGCAACGTCGGTAACTTTCGTTCGGTAACTATTACCATTAACCGGGAACAAATCCAGACTCCGAGCTGCTACTGAGAAATTCCTAATGGAAAACCACAATAACACTTAGCCCGATCTGGGGATCGAACCCAGGACCTCACGATCAGCAGTCCCGTTTGCCACCACTAGACCAACGAGGCAGTAAAATTTTACTTTTTTTTATTATTAACGCTTTTCTAGTACCGCCCTTGTAAGTCTAGTTTTAACACTTGCTAAAACCGTGTCTAACATCAAACTCCTATTAAAAGGTGTTTAAGCCCTGTTTAGTCTAAACAACTATGCCGTGCCAATCCAAAAGACTGTAATTCGACTAAAGGTGTGTCCAAACATTGAGCGGCAAGAGCGCGGCAGCAACACGCGGCGTTTGTGAATGTTCGTGCGCGGCCGGTAGCAAGAAACGTTCGCGCGCGACTGTCGTCCAATCAGCAGCGCAGCGCAGCGGGCCGCGCGCGGCTGCCGCGCTCGATTGCCGATCAATGTTTGGACACACCTTTACAGTGTTTTACCTTAACAACGCCCAATCCGTTTCTTTAAGTCTGTTTAGTACCGCTGACCATTTTTTTTTTTTTAATTTCAATGTATATTTTGCAAGATAAGGCAAGCTAAATAACACTGTATGACGTTCAAATTAAGGTTTAAACATGCTGGAAAAATATATATCGTCAAAAATCTCAAATGTGGTTTTCAAAGTCTTGAGTTTTTTTTTGTGACCCACACAAATGTCCAGCTGATTGATAGCGTCGTGCAGCGGTCGGGTTGTTGAGCTCCCTAAAATAAGGTTTGAGCTCCGCGATGATTGAAGCAGATGTACCGTCAGTTAGGACAGGTCAACTCGAAACTGCTATGGCACTTTCCTCAAAAGACCATTCGAAACGTTGCCCTACATCGTTTCACTCGCATAGTTTGTATACTACAATGTCTGGACTTTATCTGGACTATTGTCTGGACTGGCAAAATAGGTTTTTGTATTATAGTTATTATTTTAATAATATCGCTTTACAATACTTCATTCCAAACTGTAAAGTATGAGCATCATGCAGCTATTAGTGATACGCTTATAATCATATCATATTACTGCCTATTGTCTGGTAGTATGAGTCTGTCATGCTCACTTAAATGTCTTGCTGATGGTGGCGTTGTTTATCCGGTCGTTGAGTTCCCTATAATATGGTTGAGCTGACCGATGCGGATGTGCACTTCATGCTCGTGAACGGGTGCCGTCTGTCGGGACTGGTCAGCTCTTAACTGCTATGGCAATCATAGAAGGCATATTTTTCTATTTGTTACTCTTATGTGAGTTTATTTGTTACATTAACCTGCATTATTCTCATTCTATTTCTCACACTACTGTAATGGAATTGTAATGAACTACTATTTTAAAAAGAGTATTCATGGAGTTTCTTGCCGGCTCTTCTCCATAGAACCTACCTTTTGGAACCGTGCACCTAGTCGTGACGTTTTAAAAGTGCCTGAAATCTGGTCTATTTGAAATAAAAAACTTTGACTTTGACTCAAAAGTTACAGTGTATTATTGGATTGGCAGGGCAGAACTGTGAAACACGATTGTGTGGTAAGACAGTTAAGCTTTATTCCTTTACTCACCTTGCAACTTAAGTTTGTTCTCTGTAAAATATTAACAACAATATTGTATAAACACATGATTTCCAAACTCTCATGCCAGTTGATATTACGATATGTCACTAACGACAGCACGTTGTCCATAACATACGTCATCACAAGATTCTTCTCTTCGCTATCTTCGAAATTTTCTTCTTTTTTTAATTCTCCGTACATATCAATGGGACTATACTCTTGCAGGACGTAAAACAGGGCTTGAAAAACTAGATTCGCTTGCTCTTCATTTAAATGCTCCTTTAAATGGATAAGTTTCTTAACAGTTTGTAGTATTACTGACAACGTGTCCAATTCTCCAGTTAAATCTCTTAAAGCGTAAGCAGCTTTCGCCGTATACTCACAGGACGAATTCAGAAGTCTCTCTATATAATCGTGAATCCTTATATTAGTCAGCATCGATTTAGATTTACCATACGTAACAAAAACCAAGACTGGAACTAAAAATATAAACAACATTTGATTTCTCATTTTGAGTTGTCTCTGGTCATCCTCTAGCCACATACCAGGTTCCTTATCTTTGCACATCGTGTTCCAAATGATGTTACAAGCTGAACAAAAGTCCAGAACCAAAGTGGGGCTGCGACGTTGTATAAAGTTTTGGACCGCATTAAAATTGAAAGCTGCGACCTCGAGGAAATCCTCGCCACTGTAAAGGACTCCGGGCATCATCGGTTTTGAGAGGAATACTTTCGCGAGTGTCAGCAAAAATATTAATTTGACTATTGCCAGCGAAATGTCGTCTCTGCGTAGTCTTTCGGACGTTATGTATAAATACGAATGAACTTTGTACTCTTTGATCAGTACACTCATTAGTAAAGATGATTTCTCGATTCGACTTTCTTTGGTTGCAGTAGTGAGCAGTATCTGTACCGAAGGTTCTATTTCATTACATATTTGTTCTTCTTCTTCACTGGTTAGCGATTGAACATTTATAAAGTCGTGTTTACAGATGGGGTGTAATAAATGCCCGACTATTATTCTGATATTAGCTATGTCGCCCAGATCGTTAAGTTTCCAAAGGAATTCTGACATGAATTTGTATATTTGCCGTACAACAAACACGGTTGATTTCTGATTGCATAAATTGAGTATTTCTTTCCATACACCAGTTTCTAGTAGCCAAGATATGCCTGAATTGTGTTGGACAATAGCTAGAGCTACTTCCATATAAGCTACTCTAATGCTTGGGTTAACGTTAGGAGCGCAAACCTCTTTAAACCCTGCGAGGATTCTGTCGCCTTGCTTAGAGAACATTTTAGCAAAATGTAATTCTTTCTGCGACGCGATAGCAAGGACCCTCGTGAGGAACACTTTGACTGTATTGTGAGCATTGTCGGTATGGTCTAAAGCTTCGGTAATCAGATCAGATATTAAAGGCACTCTTTTTAGAAACGATATTTCTGAAACAAAGAACAAATTTTACATGAGAGCAATAATTGGTAAGATAATGAAAAAAATCTCTAGCTACAACAACAAAAGAAGAATTTTGACAAGTATGCGCTTATCACTATTAGCTGCAAGTATTTGAGGACATCCCTTTGGACGCGCATATTTCCAAATACCCATAACTTATTTAAAAAATTCATTGTAGTTAATTAGTATAGTTTTTCCGTTCCCTATTGTGTATTTTACAATTTCACACAGCCATCAATCGCCATGACTTCTATAAAAACAACATTATGAGTCATATCAAAACTTGCAAGTTGTTAAGTGAGCTTTCGGCTTCAACTTAGTTCAACATACTTCCTTGAGTAACGCGCGTTGATAAAAAGGAAAAATCGTCTAGTCATTGCCCAAAAGTTATTCCATCCAGTTAGGATGACACCGTATCTTATGTAAATTTTAGCACTATGAATTATAGCAACCATAAAAAAATCTCGGAGCGTGATCTGGTATATTTTTTGTCAATTCATGGCGCACACAGTTGCTAGGTACTGATAAAACACGAAAAGGTAGGTGTGTCTGAGATATTTTGGGAAATCGATAAAGGATTGGTAGGTAGATATTTGTAAGAAGTCGAGGTTAGAAGGCTATCTAATCGATTTGCATGGTTAAGAAACCCAAAAGCTTTTATACATTGAAGATATTAAATATCGATGCCGCTATTTATCTAATCGAAATCGATCTCGAAATATGCTTGAGAATTTCTTTAATGTTGGAGTCACACTTGCAAGGTTATGGCAAAATTAAATATGGTTGTTAACGCGATACACCAAATATAAGAGTACACACCCTTAGCCCTAGCGTCTTGCGTCTTGTCGCTGTCTTGCGGTGCGTTTTTTCGTCGCAACGAATACAATCCTGCTTTGTTTTCGTATGCGATTTTTTCCCCACAGTGCACGCGCTTCCAATGTGTTTCATACTTCACAGATTTTGTGGAAAAAAACGCACGAGTTTTACCGCAATGCGAGATAGGACTTATAGCGATAGCAACGATTATTTGAAGAAGCCCATAGACTTATTATGCCGAAGCCGTAGTATGCGTGGCCTAGGGATTACAAGACCACGATGACCCTTTGACATTGGTGTCGATTTGGTAGCACATTTTGACAGTACTAAACTAGACTAAACGCAAGTGTCACTTTCTTTTTCTATTGAAACAGAAAGAGACAAGCTCCCTTAGTTCAGTCCTGTCAAAGTGCGCAAGAATCGACACCATTATGATCTGTCTGTTGATAAGTTAATCAGAGTTAATTTCAGATAAGCTGAATCAAACCTTATAACGTTGCATACAGTTACAATATTATTTGTAATCTTTGTTTGACTAGACGGTGTCGCAGACAGTAGTAGATAATATATTTTTTAAATCCTGCATTTTTTTCATTTTTCTTTGGAAAATCCTCATGGATGTCCCTCGCCCGGGGAAGGCGAGGGGGTCTGCCGGACTCTTACCGGCTAAAAACCAACGGTGTTCCTTCTCCTGACCGTACGGCCGGGGTCGCGGGATTCGCAAAAGCATGCACCGCAACCATATTTTTAAAACCTAGGTTTTTCTTACACTATCTTTTGTAATAAAAGGGTATTATGAATTTATCGATGCGCATGGGCCGCTCAAATCACCGTAATTAATCATTAGAGCCAAAGAACTCGGCGTTGCGTAAAGGTCATGCTTATTGAGTCAAAATACCTTAGTCGAGATTCACATAGTCATGATGATTTATTCAAAGGCGCACGGACGTGGGGGGTGTCGTCTGTCTGTATCGTATCATCATGGAACATCATTATGGTTGACTTTCAGTCTCCTCAAACAAGATGACAATCCCCGATCGCGGAGGAATAGTGCTGCGAATCATCTCATGACTCCTCTTACGACTGATGAGTTTATGGTAAAATACTTGAAGCGTTTACCGAACGAGTCCATAACAGGTTTGATTATAAACGCTGGGTCAAAGATCAAAATATTATTGTTATTCTGTCTCTAACCGAAGGGCCTTGTTGAATTCACCTGAAACGCCTCTCACTTTCACAAATACCTGCGATATTTAATATACCTATGCTAATTATATTTACAATCATAATGTAAATTAAATGCCTTTTGGGATAATAATAATACGTTGTAGTATGTATAGCTGCCTATTGGGATATACATTTTATTGTGTAGGTATGTATGTATAGTTGTCGTTCTATAAAAACGTGTGCAAATCTGTCTGCTCGTGGACTATGCGCGCACACCGAATTCATGTGTAAACCAAATATTTAGCGCTTATTATGATTGATGACATAATGTTTAGCGTTTAAGATTGATGACATAATATTTTTTGTACATATTGGATGTTTTTTTGAAAATAATTAGGAAATGTCATCTTAAATTATTCTATCAATTTATATACTTGGGAAAAAAATAGACAAAATAGTAAAAGAGTATTGACAACGTCTACGGCCCGGCTGAGAGCGGGTGCGGGTTGCGAGAGCGTCCTAATAGAGGTGTCCTAATCGAAGAGGGGCGGGCTGTTCATTGCTTCACTTGATGAGCGTGTAAATCAAACTGGTGAGCTACAAGACACGGCAGATCGCTCCCGCCCATTCTTCTTGCTGCACAGCACTCGCCCTCGATTAGGACGCGCCCGCGCGTCTTCTTTGCAATTTCTCATAAAATCTCAAGCGTTTGTTCTACGCGCCGACCGCCCCGCTGCCCGCACCCGCTCTCAGCTAGGCCGCAGACTTAGTGTCAAGAAGAAACCAAACGTAATTTAAAAAAAAAAAAAAAATTGTGAACATGACTGTGTTCTGTAACATGCATAATCTCACGTTTAAATATACCGCTGGAGTATCACAAGATAATAATCATATTTTGATAGATACAGTTGATAAAGGTGCCACAACGGCTTCACAATTTTAAAATATTGTATTTGAACGCCGTTAGATAGGAGTGGTCGGATTCTTAAAAGTAAGCGTTCTTGTTGTTCATGTTCATACGGTCCTGCTGCATTGGACGG
Source organism: Amphipyra berbera (assembly GCA_910594945.2). Lineage (NCBI taxonomy): Eukaryota > Metazoa > Arthropoda > Insecta > Lepidoptera > Noctuidae > Amphipyra > Amphipyra berbera. Next base: position 17,865,280 of record OU343125.1, on the reverse strand, counting down.
ATCGTATCTAACGGATTTGAGTATTCTTTGTCATACAAATGCGTTCATGATGCGTAACGGACGGAACATAGGCATTGGATTGTCGGCAATGCCGCCCGTGCCGAAGACGTCGTTCCGATTGGCGAATGACAACGTCAAGAATCCGATTGTCCATATGAGTCGCATCGGCACGGCATTCCGAAGGCTGCAAATACAATGGACGCACTACACTTTACGGATCCATTTTTACGATACGTCCGATACGGAACTGGAAACGCTTACCTTAAATCTGACAAGTCATCAATGATTTCACCCACACATTAAAAAAATATTCAAATTGATATTTTCGTAACTTATCATTTCATCACAAAAAGGTCTGATGCAATATTTGCTCCCCTGTTTTTTTTCAGATATCGTATCTTATCACAAGTTCGAGCAGTGGTTGACCGAAGACCTTCATGTGTGCATAGCTTACGGTGCACTTTCCGTTTCCCAAAGATATCCTTGATTCAATTGTAAATAAAGCTATCAAAAGGCAAACAGTTAACAAATCAGAATTCACGCCCCTTTGTAACATCTAGATTTACAAACATTTCAATTGATTCTTTTTACAAGATGATGTAGCAAATTTATTTACATAGATAAAGAACTTAGAACCTATCGATTTAAAATCGGTTGTTCCTTTCTACTAGCAACTTAAGCAATTTTCTTGCACTTAATTGCGAAAACGCTTCTATGAAAAATAATGGGTTTTCTAAACCGTGTCTGGGTTCTAGACATGACCAGACACTCCCACTCGAGGTAAGTAAAAATTATTGCCTGGGAGTTGTGTCAAGTTGTATGTTGCCGGGGTTACGGTGCATGCTTACGCGAATCCCGGGTCCCCGACTGACGGTCAGGAGGAGGAACACCGTGGGTTTTTCGCCGGTAAGAATCAGGCAGACCACTTCACCTTCCCCGGGCGAGAGATGCCCTTGATGATTTTCCCACGATTAGAAAAAAAGTATGATGGTGCATCGTTTTATATGGGTAACTGTCGATCAATGTCAATGCCCGTCTACCTAACTACTTCGAGATGACATGACACATAATTATACTATCGTAAGCTATGTTTATGTATCCAGCACCTATTTGATAAATGTCGTTTCAGTTATCTCAATTAATTCAAGGGAGTTCACGATGTTATCAGTGCTCTTAAAAACCGAAGTTCGATGGGCGATAGTAAGCTCAAGCACAAAATAGATAGGTACAGAAGTCAATCTACATACAAGTGCGCTCGAGCAACGCACACATAGACACTGCTCACGGACACGATATCTCGGACTGTTTGAGACCAGACCCAGAGTGCGAGTGAGTGCGAGCGCGAGTGCCATGCGCTTGAGAGAGATAGATATACAGATAGAGCGACCGCCGAGCGTTGGTATGAAAAGTGAAGTACATACATGTGATTGACTTCTGTACCTATCTGTTTTGTGGCTCAAGAGTGTGTGGGAGGTAAGATTACCTAAAGGCTGAGTACATGAGGAAAGTTTCTAATGCTATCTCTATCATCGTCGCAGAAAAAGACAAAGTCAGAAGGAGTCTCGCTTCGAGACACTATTCTCGTTTAAACCAGCTTCATTAAACTATATTATATACCAGCGGCCCATCCCGGGTTCGCACGGGTGGACATTTTTCCCGTTTTTGCAACATTTTTCATTTATGCTTCGCTCCTATTGGTCGTAGCGTGATGTTATATAACCTATAACCTTCCTCGATAAATGGACTATCGAACACAAAAATATTTATTCAATTCCAACCAGTAGTTCCTGAGACTAGCGCGTTCAAACAAACAAACAAACAAACTCTTCAGCTTTATAATATTAGTATAGATTATACTATTTGACGACACGTTTGATGCAGTGGCTGGGCGATCGGCTTCTGCGCTACGGGTCGTGTGGGTTCGATTCCGCACGGAACAAATATTTGTATGGCCTACAGATAGTTGTTCCGGGTCTGGATGTTTGTGCATGTGAAGATTTGTGTCTGTAAACGCACCCACGATACAGGAGAAATCATAGTGTGGGGAACGGTTTTTCATAAAATAATAAAAAAAAATGGTCTTTATGTAAATGTTTGATACTTTTCCTAATAGTCGCTACTCTTTGCTACCTACAATATTGCGCGACTTTTCCACGAAATGAAACGAAAGTAAAGCTGTTTGGCGCATCTTTTCGCTTCATCGAAGATTTTCCAGTTAGCTTGCAAGAGCCGGTTGTTACAGCCGAGCGTTGCAAGATCAAGACTATACTTTTATCGGCTAAACTCGTATTTTTTACATCTACTGGGTATCTCTTTGCTCAGTACTAATGTTTGGTACTGACTGGGACTGAGATAGCCACCGTATGGATAGCCTTCGTTCATTGAAGTTATTACACCCGAAAAGCAGCGAACGTGCGTTACCCAGGTCACTCACATGCGCTCAAACATTCGTAAATTGTACGAATCTTTTCCGTTTTGTATGGAAAATGATCGCATAGTCATTGCGAATGTCAGTCCCACACGTGTGGGTTCGCGTATTCGGGCGAATGTGAGTGACCCGTATTAGGTAATGCCGAATCTATTTCGGTAGCCCTCGTTCACGTGGACTACACCTAGCAGAACAGTCAGGTTATGACCCTCTGTTGATTAAACAGTATTCATCTTCAGCGAACAGTTTCTTCAGTAAACATCGTGAGGAAACCGGCATGCCTGAGTGATTTTTCTCGACGGCATGTGAAGCCAAGTTAGAGGCCCATGAGCGGCTTTAACTCTGACACCAGGTTAGTCACTAACCACACGAAAAGAAGATCTTCAGCGTTTATTGTAAAACGAAATGGTTTTTCTACTGAGGTTCCACGTACCGCCGGGAAAAGCAAAGTAAAGCGCGTGGCTGGCGATCGATGGCAATAACATGGACAAAGGGTACCTACAGGTACGAAAAGGAAAGATCTTCCGGCAAGACGGATGAAACGTCTCCGGTAGATAGATAACGATCGTGTAATCTGTCCCCACGATGTACGATTCGATGACGTCACGTCAGTGCGTTGCGTATGAGGCATATTTCAAGGTCGTGCCACTATGAATGCGTGCGACAGATTTGATCCCGAGAATCTGGAGATAGCACTGCGGTTAACAGATAATGGAGAGAGGAACTCGACGGGTTTCCCAAGAAATGAAAATACAAAGAAACAAGAGGAACCTACAGAAAGGACTTTGAGGTTATATAACAAAATCACGCCTTGTATTCCCTGAAGAGTTCGGCAGAGGTGTATTTAGTATACTCTCGTTTCGCCAATTATGTTTAAGTCCCATGTAATAGGGGGCGAGCCTATTGCCATTAACCGGGCACAAATCCAATAAAACTGCACAACTGCTGAGCATGGGGTTCTGGGTTCGATCCCCCAGTCGGGCAGTGTTATTGTGTTTTTCCATTAGGAATTTCTCAGTAGCAGCCCGGAGTCGAAGGTTAATGTCCAGATAAAATATTTTAACAGATATGCTTCTCCTGCCTCTTCCACATTGGACCAGCACATAAAAACCCATTGATCTTATTTCTGAACTATTTCTACATTAAATGGGCCCAGCATAGTGTACTTGACTCCAAGAGGATAAGATAATAAACATAACATGACATCATGCCTTACATTCCACAAAGGGTTCGGCAGAGGTGTTTTAGTACACCCTCGTTTTGCCACTTATGTTTAAGTCCCATGTAACTTAAATAAGATAATAATTGTTTCTTCATATAATTAACAACTAAACTGACCTTTGACCTTGTAACAACCTCTACTCTATGCCTGGTAGGACAAAAACTTAACAGGTTTATTATTTCATAATTGAAATAATTATGTAAAGCAGTGATGGCCTAGCCCAGTTGAATGGTTACCTTCTATGCAGAAGGGTCTGAGTTTGATCCCGGCACGCACCTCTGACTGTTCGGATTCATGTGTGGATTAGAATTTGATTATCACTTGCGTTAACAGTGAGGGAATAATAATGGTGAGGAAACCTGCACACCTGAGAGGGCTCCAAAAAGTTCTCAATGGTGTGTGTAATCCACCAACCCGCACCAGGTCAGCGTGGTGGCCTAAACCGTTTTCATTCTGAGAAGAGGCCCATGCCCAATAGTGGAACAGTAATGGGCTAATTATCTACTTGAAATGTGAAGAATTGGTACATGACTGTTCTTAGACAACTGTAAAATAATTTGTATACGAAATAGTTACCCAACTGCAGCATCTTAGTTTTTCTCTGATGCAATAAATTGAACCTTAAGTACATGTAATAAGAGTCAGTTAAAAGTTTCAAAAATTATTGTGTTGCTGTGGCATGAATCTTGGAGAATAATAAAAAATAGAAAAACTCAATCCAAGAATACAAAAGAAATGGCTATTTCTCAACAATTTATTTTTGTTATGGCTGTATCTCAAAAATAGTTTTACAATCGGATAACGAACAAATACTAGATAACTGCTTCTGTCCTTTCATTTGTCGGTGTACAGTACTCTGTGTACGCATATGATTCACACTCAACCGGTTTTTATCTATCTATAAATAACGAAATATAAAATCGAGGAAACTTATTTACCAAAGGCAAAACATGTTGCATTGAGGAAATATTATAAAATAATTTCCATATTTGAAACTAACACAATATATACAGCAAACAATACACTATTGTTTGTTTAAACTATTTTTATAGAGTCAAATAGGTAAAAACCTATATCTGTGTGATACAGACACTGTCTGCTCTAATTATAAATACAACTACATCTATGTATAATCACTAACTGTGACCTTATCTCACTACACATTATAAAACAAAGTCCCCTATTACTACTGCAACTGATTTTGTTCCAGTTCTTGGGGAAGGTTTATGTACTTATAGAATTTGTAAACACGTTGTTTATACATCTGAGAAGAGCTATGACGATTTTGTCAAGAATGACGAAAAAAACAAATGTTTGATGAAACTTCATAAAAAAACCCCAATCAAACAATGGTAGGTACGTTTACGAAGTCGGGGTGGGTTGTCGAAGTCGGCATACATAAACGGTAGTCAAAAAAGATTTACTTACCAGGATCCGAGCAGTTCGATAGTTTATTGAAAAGCCCATCGGCGTAATAATTATCCAACACATAGTTTGGTTCCGTAAGTTTTTCAAATAACAACTTTATCTTATTTTGTACCTTAACACATTCCATGTTATCGTTGATATCACTGCAGTTAACATGAATTAAACCACTTTATTGTAAAAGCAATTGAGCCAATAGCTAATCAAAACATGAAGTGGGCAACCGCAACTAAAATATTTAATTTATATTTCTCAAACACTACACGTTCAATACTTGAGAGGTACGCGTCGAGTGTGCAAATAACATTAATGACAGGCATGCATGCATGATACATTGACACATGACATGCTACATTGACAGCTTCAAAATGACTTTTTTATTCTATTCTCTGCTTAAACTTGCAAAGGAAACAATGATAATCGACTAAATATCTTTTGCGTTATGAAAATAGGCAGGAAGAAAACAGACAAAAAAGCTTATTAGGCATACAAAAGTACAAGCTCTGCCAATAAAGAAGAAGGTTGACTGGTAGAGAATGCCTTGTAGCATTAAGTCCGCCTTATTTATTTATTTATTTATTTATTTATTTATTTATTCTTCAGAAAGCTTACAGTCTAATATCTTTATAAGTCATGTACAATAGCACTTACAATTGCCATTTAAAAGCTTCCACAAATTATAAACTATGTACCTAAAATTAAAACAGAAAAGAAACATACAGAGATAAACATAAAATAAAATCCCTTGAATATAACTTAATAAATTCCTCTTTGAACAAAACAAAATAAGTTCTTCTAACAAAACTTAAAAACATAAAATAAAAACATAAAAAGACCTTGAAAATGAATGATTAATCATTAATTTTACAATTGTAACAGTTTATTACTGGTGCTAAAAACAGTAAATAAGAAAAGAAAGTATAAACACATGTACAGACCACAGTGCTACTTATTGTGATCTATAACAAAGTATTCTTTATTTATAGTTCGTCTTAATGTGCTAGGGCTGGTTCTAAATAGATCAACATCTAAGTGAGACGGAAGATTATTGAAGCTTGCTGCGCTACGTAAGAAAAAGGCATTCTGTCGGTAATTTGTTGATGCGAATGGAATGTGAAGAAGTGGCCGCTGCCTGAAGCCTGCGTGATGGGTTCGGAGTGATATTTTGGAGAGAAGTTGGGAACAATCGATAGAACTATTGGCAATATTTAACAAAAAAGTAATGTCATTAGCATGGCGTCTGTTTTCCAGTGGAAGAAAATGGTATCTTTTGCAACGATGAGTGTAATCCGTTGAGCATTGATTTGTCTTATAATCTAAGTATCTTAAAAACTTTTTCTGAATGCTTTCTATTCTTGACTTATACACGTCATATTTTGGGTTCCACACTTGAGATGCATATTCAAGGTGGCTGCGAACATAAGAACAGTATAATACCTTGAGTGGTTTTAGGGAGCTGAAGCAAGAAGAAGATCTTATTAGAAAACCGAGAGACTTGGACGCTTTCTGTACGATTTCGTCAATATGCTTTTCGAATATGAGTTTACTGTCCTGGATAACCCCCAAGTCCCTTATACTGTCCACCTTAGTGATTGTTTGGTTATTCAAGGCGTACCCTGAACCAATTGTCTTCTTTTGTCGTGTATAAGTCATATGGAAGCATTTGGATATATTTAGTTGAAGTTTGTTTAGTCTACAGTAATCTACAAACCTATTGAGATCCTCCTGAAGTAGTGATGTGTCAGATGAACAACGTACTGTTTTAAGTATTTTCATGTCATCGGCGTATAATAGAATGTACGAGTTAAGGAAGCATTCCTTAATGTCTGCTATAAATAAATTAAATAGAAGAGGTCCTAAAATGGATCCCTGAGGAACTCCAGATGGTATCAGATACCAACTGGATGTGAAACCCTGTAGTACTACTGCTTGTGATCGGTTTTCAATGTAGGAGGAAAACCATCGATTTAAGTCGCCGTGAATTCCAGCTAATAAAAGTTTACGTAAAAGTATCCTGTGTTCAATGCGGTCAAAACATTTACTGTAATCTGTATAAATTACATCTACTTGTGCACGTTGCTCCATACCATCAGAGATAAATTCATTGGAAAGAATAAGGTTAGTGGTAGTGGATCGTTTACGAAGGAAACCATGCTGTTCGTCACCAAAGTCACATTTTAAGGCTGAATAAACTGCGGAGTAAACGACGCGCTCGAGCACTTTGGAGAACAAGCACAGCTTCGAAATAGGCCGATAATTATCTACGAGGGACTTGTCGCCTTTTTTAAAAACTGGCGTAACGAATCAGATTTCCAGATTTTAGGAACAATGCCTTCTGTTAAAGACCGCTTGAATATAATACAGATAGGTTTGGTTAGACTTTTCGCACAGCTGACTATAAATATAGGCGGTATTGAGTCTGGGCCACCTGATTTCGAGAGATCAAGCATTTGAAGTAACTTTAGTACTTTTTCGTGGCATACCTCTATAGAGCTGATGCTTGCTGTGCTCGTGGATGGTGTTGGGGCTTGATCCTGTTCGTCTATATCTGGCTCTTGAAACGTTGACTGAAAGTATGTAGCGAACAGGTTACTGATTTCTTCTCCCGTATCTGCGGTTATGTCTTGATATTTCAGTATATTAGGGAAGTTACTATAACTTCTCTTGCTTTTAACATAGGACCAAAAAAATTTTGGGTTTTTGATGATTGAAGACTCAACTTTATCCATATACGTACGGTAACAAGATTTATCTACTTCTGCAGCTCTATGACGCAATAAAGAAAAGGTCTGGTAATCTGATATATTTCCATAAGTTTTAAATTTCCGGTGATATTTATATTTTTCTTTTAGGATTTTAATTAATGCAGATGTATACCAGGGAGGGTGCGATGAATTTCTAACGGACTTAGTTGGAATATACTGATCTCTGATTTCATAGAGTTTGTTATAAAAAAGACTAACAGCATTGTCTAGTGACTCAGCACGCAGTAACTCGTCCCAGTCAACGGCATCAAGAGCAGACATGATAGCAGCGTAGTCTCCTTTAAAGAACTGATATTTAGTGGTGGTTTTTTCTGAAAGTGAGTGTAACTGAACGAAATCAGCCTGAATAGTAAAGGGTTTATGATGCATGTCAATAGGTACTGCTAATGGGTCAAGGCATTCGTGTATGCCCAGGGACCCATTAGAAAATGCGAGGTCTAACACTCTGTCATTCGCGTTCCGTACATTATTAAACTGGGATAAGTTACATATATTTATAGTATCGAAGAAGTCAATAAGATAGCGGTTTGAATAGTTTTGTGGTAGTAATTCAGCGCTGTCATTCGTATGACACCATTCTACGTCATTACCAAAGTTAAAGTCACCCAGGACAATAAATTTGTCTAATGGGTTGGCTAAAATTAAATTATTTAAATTATTTGTAAAATTCTGGAGCTGAGCAGTATAAGAATTACCCGTACGTTCATTACAAAGGTACAGGGCACAGATATGTATGTTGTATGTAACTTGAGGTCTAGATCTATTTAAGGTTATAGTTACCCAGATATCTTCAGCGGAACTACGCCAGTTACATCTCTCGACAACGGTCAAATCATTCCGCACGGCAATCAACACACCGCCTCCTCGAGTTTGCGAGGTGCGGCTGTAGTCGCGGTCGCGCCTCCACACCACATACCGCGAATCAAATAATTCACTGCTGAAAATACCATCCACTAACCAAGTTTCTGTAAATACTATAACATCGTAGGATTTAAGATATACATTTCGGAATAGGTTGTTTGTTTTCGTACGGAGACCACGTACGTTTTGGTAATAAATATTAAGCGGAGCCATTGATTAGTCCTTCACCAATATCTATGTTGATAAAATAACAATAGTAGCAAGTTGAATAATTATGTCTTATCGAACTCATAACAGAATCTAACAAACACAGCAATGCCCAACGGATAACCTTCCAAAACCTTGTAAGAATTGTTAATAAAAATAGCCATAGGTAGCAACAATAAATCACAGATGTTAGTAACACGGAAAGAACATTCATCTTTAAGTACCTAGCAATATGACAATAAATTGCAAACCCAATAAAAAATTGAGCGAATGTTGACCAGAACCAGTTAGTAACAAGCAGCAGTAAAGCGAAATAGAAACTATATATTAAAAATAACACATTAAGATCGCATTTGGCAAAACAAAAACAAATTATAAAATAAAAATAATATTCTAAAAAAATATGCAGGTGCGTCGAACACGTGCACGAGTTAGACATTTCTCGGAATCCGCGAGTTGTAATACAATATTTTACCTTGCGGTTCTCAAACTTTACAATCACTTTAAGTGAGATGCTACTGTTTGGGGTAGCTAATATCACTATTTCACTTTTGAGAGGTCCTTTTCTGAATTTATCACTATGGTAGGGGAGGTGTCGGTTTTCTTGATGTGTATCTTGGCATGCTTTATCCAGACGTATCGAAAATCCATCTCTGCGGCGGCTTTTTTAGTCTTGGATAGGAGAACCTTGTTCTGTATAGTTAAGTGGTCATTCACGTAAATCTTATGGTTGCCGGGTAGTCCTAAGTGTCCAGTAGTTATGCTGGAAGATTTAGACGCGTATCTGGCTGCTGCTATAAAGTCTTCCTTCACGTAACGATTACAGAAGCAGACTATAATTGGTTTCGTGTTTTCTTTTTCACGAGTTGGTACTCTCGCGACAAAATTAACCTGATTCTTTGAAATAGGATATTGTATCTTAGATCCAATATTAGATAATATTTGATACAGGTTCTCATTGTTTGTTTGAGTGACACCTTTGATTTCAATGTTGTTCATTCTCGACCATTGTTCCTTAGAATTTGCTTCTTGTTCAAGTTTATCAAGCCGAGTGTGTAACAACTCTACTTGAGATTGCACTTTTTCCACTTGCATAATACGATGTTCCAGGGTTTTGACTTTGACATTAAATTCTTTAAGCTCATATTTGGCTTCCTTGACCAATGATTTTAGATCGGCAAATTCCTGTCTCAGTGCCATAACCTCATCCCTAAGACATTCTAGCGGCGCTAGTTTTGCAGAGAGTGCCCTGATCTCTTTTAATATAAGTGATTCTGACTCTACCTTGGTGGTGGGTGATATAGGAGGTTGAGTAATTCCAGGCTGCTTACACTTCATACATCGCCATGAAAGTTTTCTATCGCCAAGCTTGCGGAATCCAGCTTCTGTTATTCCTGCACAGTGGAAGTGGAGCTCTTGGGAGCACACTGTGCAATGAATCCCATCTGACAGCAGCTCACTACAGGCACCACACTTATATGTATTCATTTCGGAGAAGAGTATGAACGATATAAGAAAAACAAAAAAATAAAAACAAAAAAAAAGTTTGAGAATAACTGGACTTTCTTTTTGAGTTAACAATAGGTACGTTTAGAAGCGACTGCTCGCGGTGGAGGCCACGACAATTGTGAATTATGTACCACCATTGTGCATTGAAGTATTAAATAAACAAATAAATAAAGAATGGATATAGGAATGGTGACTTGTACATAAGAAATGCACGGTGTCGTTATCAAAACAATAAAAAAAACAAAAAATTATAGCTTGACATAAAAGTCTAGAACTGGTACTATTTTTTTTATCAGTGTGTGTTTTAACAGGCAATCAAAAATGTGTATTTAAACGTTTAAATTGACTTATAATTAATAAGACTTTTTAAAGTGCTAACAGAAAAGTTATTTTAAATTTTTTATAATGTTATGACTTGTGGCAGCATCAATAAAAAAATAACACAGAAGGGTCTTCAACCAAGGGCAAGTCTGTGGAACCACGCGCGCTTGCAACCATCCGTTATTACCGTTAGCGGCGGAAAGAAGACGTCACGTTATGAGTGTCAGAGACGACGCACCGTCTAAGTAACTCGGCGGCATACGACCGCGGGAAGGCGAGAAGCTTACATAAGGCGAGCGGGTGTGTGGATTGCTATACAATGTAATAATAGATCTTCACAATTTATAAAATTACGTCTTAAAGGAAGGAAGGAAGGAATGGAGGGAGGCCTTTGCCCAGCAGTGGGACACTACAGGCTAATTATAATAAAGTCAAGTAACGTCTTAAAGATTCATATTTCACATAAAATATTAAAAACTAAATAAAATTAATTTCGCGGGCTGATCACATTTACCCTAAGAAACTAGTGTCGTAAAAACTTACTAATTCATTTAAACTTAGGTGGTGATCATTTGTAAGAAAGGTATACTTCCTTTTTACACAGATTTATTTGAGATAAAGCGATAGTATGAGCACAGTTTTACAATTGTAAAACTTTGCTATGAGGAGTATGACGAATGAGAGGCCCTACTCAAACCATAAGCAGATGGCACAACCAGCGCGTCATTCGTTCTTACGGTAGTGCTGCCATCTGCTTTGTTGCCATCTGCTTCTCTCAAGAAGCGCTATTGGCTTGGCCATCACTATTACTATATTCGTTACTCTATGGTCGTTGAGTGATTGTTCTAGAATTGTTAGTAGCGCTTCTGTCAAATTTTTATCTGCAATAATCTGCAAGACTCGCTGTTACATTACAACTTGCTGTGCTATTAAATTGAACTGAAAAATTGTGTGAAGACTGTATATGAAACGAGTGTTTCTACTCAATTCAATACGAAGTGATATAGTTGTGTGATTTTTTATTAGTGCGTGAGATGCCTTTGAGAGGTAGAAGTTTCGTAAGTGATCATATTGTTATATGATATCTTATTTCCTTTTGATTTATGTTGTAGCGATATCGTGCGCAGCGTTGATATCTCATGCATGTATCTAACACTATTCCCATCTGGAGTCCAGATTCCTAGAGACGCCCTTGACTGTAGAGAACATTCATCTGCATTATTGACATACTAACCTAATAATACGGGGTATTCATGTGTAAAGTGCTAAGACGATTGCATCGATGAGTTTCAGTTTTGCTTGCTTACAGTTGCAGCACATTTTTGGCACACACCCAAGTGTAGTATCCTTGACTGTGTAATAACTAATACATTAATTAACATTAATTTGGGATCAAAATGATGGTGTCGCTAGAGGTCTCATATGGTGGTCTTCCACAGGATGGTTGATGCGTGCCTGCTATAACACAAGTGTTCCCGAGTGCCTCCTAACAGCCTGCTTGTGAGGTTAGTTACATATTTGTTGTCTATTTCTACTGTAGATAAACCAATATTTGAACAAGAATTGGTCATTCATTTGTGAAGTTTGCACTTGTTTTGTTTGTTGAATTTATGTGGTATCCTAACTATAAATTGTGCTTAATAATGCATTTGCATTTTGTGCCAAATTTGTGAAGTATGAATAAGTCCTTTTTACAGTACTGAGAAGCCTAATTTTGGAACATGAAATGTCAAATATTGATGGATCTACATGTATGAATTATCTACTCTGGTCTATGTATGGTGTCAGTTGCTATTGGTGTAATGTTGGATAATAGTGATGTAATAGTATTTTTATTTAATTTTAAGACAATATTTGATAGCTTTAATTTAGGCATATCTGCTGTAAAAAATGTATGATTCAACCTTATCACTTAACAGTCAGTTTGATGGTTGAAAGTTGTATTATAATATTTTTTTTAGCATTCATACTATTAGTATTTTAGCAATAAATGCAGTTTTTGTTACCTCTGATACCTTTATCGAGGAATGCAGGGACATAGTATAAAAGGGCAGCATGGATGGTTCCACCGGGTCAACCAATTTGCTGCCAACTCCACATGAGACAATAAAAATATATTGTCTTATGTTAGGCAGTAGTCAAAGCATTAACAAGACCTAATGTAGACAACCTCATTTCAATGGCTATGCATCAGTAACTTCTCTGAATGCCCAGCATGCCGTAGTCCGAGGAAATCTATTAGGCATGTTATCTCTGAAATGTTTCATCTTACTATAATAATAGTGAATATTTGCATAGACATAACCTGGTAGCCAGGATCATTCATCAGCCCTTTGGCCTTAAATATGCTTGTGGATATTGAGGTCAAAAATAAAGGATATGGAGAAAGGCAGTTATTTAAAAAAATATATACACAAATTGAAAACCTCTTCATTTTTTGGTAGTCTGTTAAATAATTATTGTTATTCATAACAGTGTTTGGTAATTTATCGAAATCTTTATTGTGTCAATGGTACGAGTATCTATGGAATATCTATCTACATCTAAATAATATATTCAAACTATCCCCACTCGCACGTAAAATACGCGGTTTGTCGTGGAGTTGCGGAAACCTGCCTGTAAAGGCCTGGTCCAACAGCGTGGCTGGGTGTGATATTCATGTCGCGTGTCGATCGCGTGTTTATGGCGTGCGAATTACTATGACAATGTGTGGAGGACTCCACACAGAAACTGCCACGTGAAGCTTGGCGTGGTGTGGCAGTTTCTGTGTGGCGTAATTCGCACGCGATCGACACGCGACGTGAATATCACACCCAGCCACGCTCTCTGTCTGACCAGGCCTTTAACCTTTATTCAAACTAAAAAATAGAAGACTCCACACAGAAACTGCCACGTGAAGCTTAGCGTGGTGTAGCAGTTTCTGTGTGGCGTAATTCGCACGCCAAGAGCACGCGTTCGACACGTGACGTGAATACCACAACCAGTCACGCTCTCTGTCTGACCAGGCCTTTAACCTATATTCAAACTAAAATTTAGTTTAAAAAGTAAAACAGTCACACAACAATGATCAGGCTATATGTATATTTTAGTACCTATGTTAACGTCACCCCTCCAAACAAGGATGTGTAAGCAAATAAATGCAACTAGAAAGTGTGTCGAAAAACTTAAATTTATCCTAAAAGTGAAAGTATTGTCACACTACACTAGGGTTGCCACCTTTTTTTGAACAAATATAGTATTTTTCCCATAAAAGATGCAAAACTTTTGGGAAATTCTGGAAAAAAAAGTACACATTTATTTTTAATCATTATTTATTTTTCCATGTATATTTGTTATTGCTCGTCGCTTTGGCCATCAATGATATTTACCTTTAAAATAATTATAGGAATCTGAGCATCTAGATTCATACTAAAATAAATTAACAATTCATTTTTAATTAAATTAATCAATGCTCTTTTTCTTCTTTCTGTTTTTACAGTTAACATAAAAAGTGCTACAGTTGAATTAGGGATAAAATATAGTATTTTTCGTACTATATAATTTTTTATAATATATTATAGTACAGTTGACTAAAATATAGTACGATACTATATATTATAGTATGGGTGGCAACCCTACACTACACATAACCAAATCGCTATAGAGGAGAAAATTTTATTATTTACCTACAACATTGTAAAAGTTATTGGCCAAATTCTTTTGGTGTCTGGCCAAATCATTAACCTCTAAAAAAATCTTTTGTGTATCGAGCACTTTAGTATAGATAAGAAAGTCTCGTAATTTTTAAATATTATGCTAAGCAGAACATTAGCTATTGAAATTGAATTTATATAATTTATTTTTAATCTGTCTCATAAAATACTGACATAGACAGGCAAACTAGAAAATGCAATAAAAACTAAGCTTCTTTGTCTATTGTTGTTTACTGTGCTGCAGTGTTTGCTCTACAGCTGTTTTTTTTAGTATTCATAGCATAGATAAAGGACAACAGCATTCCTCTAGCCAAACATAGAAAGTTTCTTTATAAGGCATTAGTAATAAAAATAAATGATGTAACATCAATTAACTATATGTAATGTTTACTCTATAAATTCGATTTACATACACATAAGTTAAGTAGCGAGTTAAGTTGACGATATCGTGAATTTAATGCTTAATTTTCGTGCTTAATCTTTGACCCACAGGTTGACTGGTAGAGAATGCCAATGGCATTAAGTCCGCCTTATGTACCACCAATTGTACATGAAGTTTAAATAAATATAGTACATTACTGCCGCGGTCTGTAATGACTGCGTTGCTGGCAGCACTGATGATGGCTGAGAGCGCAGCGTAGCGCAGCTCCAGGCGCGGTCAGCATTGCAACTCTTGATGGACAAGCTGGAATAAAGGCCGAGACCGAAGGTCGAGGCCTTTATAGCGCGGACAGCAAGGGCTACAATGATGACTAAGCTTGAAGGCCGAGAGCGTAGCTAAACTAAGCTCGAGGCCATCATAGCGTGGCCAGCAGCGCAGTCATTGCGGACCAAGGCTTGTATAGTGCTTTACTCAAACAATGCGAGTAATTTAAATAAAACCAGATTAGTATAGTAAAAAATTATTTAAAGTAACGATTTGTTTCTTCCCCGGTCCTTAGTTTTTTTTTAATAAGTCTTTTATGATTGTACTGCCTGTATCTTTACAGCCAATTTCTGTATAAAAACTTTTTGTACCAGACTATTTTTGAAACAAAACTCGACAATAATGGATTTTCAAAGGAAATTGCTGGTGGCTAAAACTCACCAGCAATGAAATTCCATACAACTTTGCTGGCGCCTATTCAAGAAGCGCGGCAACGTCGACTTTGCTCAAACAAGGTTGTCAAAATAATGACCACATTACAAGCATTTTTAAGTAAAATAAATTTAATTGAGCAAGTACTGAAGTCCAAATCGGCCTCATGACTACAGCCATACTTATCTGGTTATGACGATTTCCTTGTCGTGTGACCAAATAAAAAAAAACGTAAAATGAGACTAATGACGATAGCACGAGTCTTCGCCTAAACTTGAATGATAATTTAGTGTAACTTCTATAACACAAAATAGTTTTCCTAAAGAGTTTTTATTTAGTTACTGTTTTAGTTTCAATCAACCTTTGTGTACTTGTGTTCTGTTGAGTACTTCAGTTTATAGTTACAACAGACTTATGGGAACAACCATGCGGGCTCGCCTCGCCTAACTTTATTTATACTCTGACTAAACTGATTGACATTTTATTGCTGCCCACACAAGTAATTTCTACTAATAATAAATTTTGTTACCACAGCCGTGCATGAGCGCACAGCTCTTGATCGGTTCTTTGATCCCATTGCAACGGTACACTATACATTGTTAAATGTTACATCCAAATATATTAACTAAGAGGTTTAATTTGATATAAATTCATCATAAGTCACTACATATTATAAAACGAAGTTCCCCGCCACGTCTGTCTGTCTGTGCGCAATTTTCTCCGTAAATACTGAACGGATTTTGTTCCAGTTTTTACGATTAAATAGATCGATTCTCGGAAAAGGTGTATGTGCTTAATTTATAAACTTATTTATATTAATTGAGCTATCACATATTTTGTCAAGAAAGTGTAAAAAACCAAATGTTTGACGAAAGAAACCTGATGAAAAAAACCTCAAGGAAGTAACTTCGATAGTATTGACATAATCGTAAGGCATTTAGTGCCAAGGTAGCCACAAAAACCAACTTATTTTGTCGCGCGGATGGTCATCTTCATCCATCCATACTTGAAATCTAAGCTTGGCATGAATTTAAGTCAGCCGGTAGTAGATTGTCAATCGATAAAATTGTTATACTGAGGTTGTTTCGGTTTTTCTTCTCAGAGCTAGTCAGATAGGAAATGCCGGCGCCATCTAGTCTTAAAAAAAACATTACATTGACTTGTAAAAGTGTCTGTAACAGATTTACAGAAATAAAAATCATTTATATACGTACGTTACCAGCCTTTCTTCGTAGTTGATGAGCAGTTATGCATTCTATAATTTTATTGTATTCCTATATCAACGTGGGAAGTACACGTAATAAACCGAGTAATAATTGTAGGAATCTCGCCATGTCGATTGACGTCATATTCCGACACTCCACGAATTGGGCTGGGCTAATATTTTTGTACCGAGCACAGTCGATTAACTGTTATTAGGATATTTACATACGCAACTACGTTCGTAGACGACACGAATATTGTTTTACACGCAATGTAGCATGTGAGTCTACAGTGAAATGATTTATCACACATTCATATCAGTTAATAGATGTCAAATAACGATAACGAGCTATCTTTGATGGTAATTTCATAATCACGTTTGTCAGACTGAGTAGCACAATCAGCCCATTACTGTCCCACTGCTGGGCACGGGCCTCTTCAAAGAATGAGAAGGGTTTATGCTTAAGTTTACCACGCTGGCCTGGTGTGGGTTGGTAGACTACACACACCATCGAGAACTTTTTGGAGCACTCGGGTGTGCCGGTTTCCTCACGATGTTTTCCGTCACTGTTAACGCAAGTGATGATCAAATTCTGCTGCACACATGAACAGTCGAAAAGTCATGAGGTTGACTCTCCTGCATGGAATGCAAGAGTTCAACCTAGAGGCTATTATTGCTTCTAATGACAGACCTGTGAAGGATTTAGTGCCTAACCAACTGATAGAGAATGTCCTATTCTCCAAAATTGGACATGGCAGTCAAACCTATTCCTAGAAACACGAGTCGATGATGAATGCATGATTATCAGCAGTTGTAACAAATACGAGAATTAGAGCATCGCTCTATAATCTAATCAATAAGTCATTCTTGAGTCACTTCCTAACTAGGTTCATATTTTGTGGGTCACTTCAAAAGGTACAAACAGTTCTACAACGCCGGTCCCACGTAGCACCTGACAAGTGACGTCACAATGCTAGTGGGAGTTGCTAAAAGCATTATGTACACAATAACATTGAAATGCAATGTACTTCCGGTTTTATCCAGATGACACCATTGATAATGATTTCCATCGTGCATGACACGATCCAGAAGACTGAAAAACCGGGAATCAGAAAGCAAAACTATTCTTCGTCTTTCTCACCTTAACTCTCTCACTCTGCATCATTGGACATGACCTCTCTAAAGTTAAGATATTACACACTCGATTCTTCACCGACCGTCTTCATTCTACCCAAGATATTGTGATGGTCGGATAATCCATAACATCTATGATTCAGGTGGACCACTAGATTATATAGTAATTATGTACCTATTACAAAACGTTATATCTGTACAGTTTTGGCTAATGAGGCAAAATCGCCAGAAATCTTATGTATGGAATAATTTGTCATCATTAGTTACGTAATCGACAATCAAGTCCAAAACACTCGGCCCGTAGGTGTTAAGCTACTTTCAATAGCTGTTCTCTTTCCGTGTTTTAATGAGACGTGAATAAATTGCTGTTATTATACAAAAATCTCCTTATTTAACAGTCTTCTTAAATAATACCCCGTGGAGGTACTTATTTGTAATATTATTTTTTACCAGCTTAATGCGTTTCCATATAGTTAGTGCCTTGTACAGGAAGCGACGTGAACATCAAATTTGAAGCTGTTTTCTACGTATTGGTAAATGCAAAAAAAAATACCAGTCCACAGTTAGGATATCAAACTCTGTCCATAATTTTATCAAAATCTGTCCACGGTTTTATCAAAATCTGTTCATAATTTTATCAAAATCTGTCCACGGTTTTATCAAAATCTGTTCATAATTTTATCAAAATCTGTCCACGGTTTTATCAAAATCTGTTCATAATTTTCTCAAAATCTGTCCACGGTTTTATCAAAATCTGTTCATAATTTTCTCAAAATCTGTCCATAGTTTTATCAAGTCTGTCCACAATTTTATCAAAATTTGTCCATAATTTATCAAAATCTGTCCATAGTTTTATTAAAATCTCTGTTCAAACTGTTTTCTTGGCCAATTACAAATCGATGAATGTTTGTTTTTTTGTACGCGATGATCACGTTTTTTTTTAAACTAATTGGCGTGCTATTTTCCTTATTCACTTATAAATCATCGTGTACTCCTTTGCTTGCCATGTACACTTATTCCTATGTATATCTTATTTAAACATAAGATGCGCATAATAATCTCGCCACTCAATAAAGGTCGCAATAAACCGTTTAATATCGGGCAGAGGTTTATATTATAGCAATTCGCATAATTAACTTAGCTCTGCGCGCAACTCGGATCGAATTAATTAATAAATTCCGTATCAGATCCGTTCAAACGGCTTTAATTGTGTTCATTTACTACCATTAGCAGTGATAGCCTAGTGGTGTGACCGTCGGACTGCCAAGTCATAGGTCTCGAGTTCAAATCCAAGGCACGCACCTATGGCTTTTCGGATTCATATGCGTATTATACAATTTATCACTTGCTTAAAAGACGGTGAAGGAAAACATCGTGAGGAAACCGGCATACCTGAAAGATATTTCTTGATGACTGACACCAGTATAGTCACTAACCACACGAAAAGTAGTACTATTGATGGTAAAAGGAACGAAATATTGTTATTTTATTCAAATTTCAAGTGCTGTCGTCATTAGACCATCTCCTTTTACGTGAATCTCGTTTAATTCGTCAAAACTATCATTAGGAATTACTTTATGAAGACTGGCAGCATTATCATCCTTCATTAATCCATTTTCCAAGCATAATGATTGTTGGAATATTTCCTCAAGACCAGGGCCAGACTGGGACCTGAAATCGGCCAGTGCTGGCTAAAAAAAATTAATTCCCAAGCGATTAGACGGACGATGTTTTTTTTTCTTTTTATACGTTCCCCTCACTCTTTCTCTCCTGTATCTTAGGTGCATTTACAAACACAAACAATTTGCGGCTTCTTTTCAAGCGGTAGGGCGTTCCCCTCACTGTTTCAATTTCTCCGACTATGTGACCTGCCCATCAGGCCACACCGGCCCATCGGGCAATTGCCCGATTTGCCCGTCCGAGCCTGCTCAAGACCGTGAACTCACGTTCAGACGTAGGCTCTTTACCTACGGTTTGATATGTTACTAAATAGTTACATAATCAGACCGTAGGAGGCTTTTGCTTACACCAGTGGAAGCATTCGGAAGCAGGATTTAATACGCGAAGCATGTACAGAAAAACTACGTCATAATATTTACTTGTATTATTACTGCTTGGATATGTACACAAGGCTATCTGAATTTTGTCACACTTCAAAATCCATTTTTGTATACAGATGAAGTGATGACTGTGGAACTTGTGACATGAGCATATTACACACGTGCATATTTAATAACCGCCACTTTTTATTGATAAAATCATTTGGCGTGAAGTTATAGACACTAGAAATGTTAATCCAGACAAAAAATTATGTTACTTATGTTAAAGAAAAGACATAGTAGCCATTGTATCAAGTACATAGTGACAAGTACAGACAAGCCATCAATCATAAATATGTTCTCATTACGATCATTTGTTAGCGCGACAGAAACTGATTCCGCGCTGTTCTGCGCTCATACTTATCTCACCTTGAATGTCGTGTTTTTCTTAGAAACCGCGAGGTGCTTCTGTCATACAAATTCCTCGCATTTTGTTTGTTTAGCTCGCATTCTTAACGTTTAGCAACAATATAATGCGAGGATTAAAAGCATGTTATATGCAATTATTTATGTTTTCGTAATGCTTGTGGTATGTACTTATTGGTAATGTTCGTTTGTTGATATGTGTTAGGTAGTTCAAAGGTCTTTGTTTAACCTACCGAGATCCCAAAAGTCGCTACATTATTTGCTACGGAGAGTACTACGGAAATGGCTTCAAAGTGATCGTAAACGAAGCAACATAAAAGCTAGACACAAGTGGATGGCCAATTTCCTTTCTAGGCCGAACGGACATGTTCTATCTTTGTTTGTTGCTTTGTGTGTGGCAACTATCTGCAAACCTGAACTGATAAGGCCTTGCGTGTTAAGAAGTTTACATAAAAAGTAAGTCTTAACGAGGATTCTAAAAACTTTTATCCTCAAACTAATAGTCTGCTGATATCCATTACCGGATCATATTAAACAAACTTGTCATTAGTAATGATTGATGCTTTGAGTCGAGACTCAAGGTACTCATGGCGCTTGAATATATCCATAAAATATTCAAACGAAAAAATAGTTTTTCTCCATATTTACACTGTCATCAGACATCGTCGTCAAAATACCACATTTAATAAAGGTCGAAGAAGCTATCAATTGATCGGAATACTTTATTTGATATTGTATTGGTCCGTATCACGCGATGCAGGTTGACACTTAATAAATACGTATCCTCATTACTACATGAGTAATCATTGTCGACGCCTCCCCAAAAGTAATGAATGGTTACACCAGTGTCCATGATTTTTTTGGCTCCAACAAGCACAGTGGGCGTATTTGTAGGTGTAGTATCCTCGCTTCAGCCATACATCAATATGCCGATATTTTATTACTTGCTTTGTTTGAACAACACTGAAATCTCAGCCTCTCTATTTGGCCCACTGACTTGTTGGGGTCTCATCGTAAATTTCTTTAGAAGCTAATAAGTCGTAAACCCGACCTATATCACCCGTCCATTAATTTTATTGATGTCCAAATATTATGTGCAGCAGACACAATGTTTTGTCACTATGGAAGCATGGATTGTGTCTATTAATACATCAAATAATAGAGAGGCAGTATTAACTTTTGGAATATAACATTTTAATAAAGTTTCAAGGATAGACGTTCAGATTGTTATTACGATGCGTCATTTATGTTATTGTTTATTTACCAAGTATTTTTTTTCTCTTAAATTTTGTGTGGATGTTTGGTAGTCAGGTTACACTTAAATCTCAAAACTATCAAGAGCTTTGGTATCAACTGACTTCACTAATTTCTGGTAGCTATCAAGGCACCATAGAATGGAAGCTCCTGATACGCCCTAACGTTCGACGTCTCCCAAATTAAGGAGATTGCAGTAATTACTGGATTTAGGTCATTTGTTTATTTTGTTTTTTTATGGCTTCAATGATAAAGCGTAGTAACTAGTAGATATTTAGGAAACAAACTTTTATACGTTATAGTGTTTAAATGTTTAGCACTGTATTCCTTGAAGCAAAGTCGTTAAGGCTATTGAGCTAGAAACAGTTAAACAACTGTTAAACTGGCACTTTCATTTGGAACGTGTCTGACCACGGTGATCATAACAATCTTAACCAACTTTTGACCTGTTTTTGGTTAAATGGGCTACAAAACCAGTTTACAGGTAGTTTAAGAACCATTTGCAGGCACGTCACAAGGTGCCTGCATATTGTTTTGTTTCCACTGGCACATACTACGAGTTACCGTAGTATCGGCGTTAACGTGCAATGCCTTTGCCTTTCGACTGACACTTATAAAGTGCATTCGCGCGGGCTGCATGCAAACTCCTCATAAGACGTAAATTGCATTTGCTATCTGAATACAAATCACTTTGAATGCCCGACTTTGCTCGACTTTTACTGCTTTAGCGATGACATAAATAAATAATAGATATTTCATGGCATTAATGATTTATGGTTTCGTCTTTTGGCATGCTTGGGAAATACTGCAAAAGAGTACTTTCAAGTCTATTTTTCTTCATGCAGAAAGTTACTGCTTATTTTACAGCCGTTTTCGTATGCACAAGATGAATGATTAAAGAAAATGCTTTTATTGCTAAAACACACGTTTCGAGACATTGTTTGATTACGATTGTAATCAATTAAATGAATAACCGCGGGTTGAGTCATCCTTTGCTTCGACATATTATGTATTGTTTTAATTTCAGTATAATTAATGTGCAGAGTCGCGTGAAATGTTTTAATTATGAGTTGTCAGATTGGAACACATGTTGTGGTTTCGAAATTGTTTAACAGATTTATGAAAGGTATGATTCCCTTTTTTGATAAGGTTTTATTTGGAATATTAAACTTTGGTTATTATACGCTACCTACGTTCACGCTTTCTTTTCCAAGGTACCTTATCAGTTATTCAGTTGTTGTTCATTGCACAATTTAATCATTGTCAATCAGATGCATTGGCAATAGAAATATACCTACTGGTTAGATTGCACACTGCGCCAATTTCTTCTTTGACAGACAGACATTTGTCAATATTTGGAAGTCCACCAGCTATCGATCTCTTTAATGCGCTCGTGAAATATCGTGTACCCGTGTTTGTGCGTACTGGAAGTCGTCCCACAACTGCGTAAAATTGGACTTGGCACACTTTGATGTTAGTCATAGTTACCTGTAATGTGACATAGGTACTGTTCATTGAGTCCACGTAAATTTTGAATGACTGCATCGTTGCGAATTACTGACTAATTAATCATCGATCGCTTCAAATGCTTTCCAGTTACTCAAATATTTTGGGAACGCCTTTCATTCCTGACTGACGTTATACAGGATAAAGGTTCTTCAAAGTTGTAATTTACCCATATGCATTTCATGACTTCACGCCCTTCATAGTCATAACATGAAATCCTTCGTTACACCAATGTATTTTTCTGTGTAGATGAGTATTGAATCTCGCTTGATAAGTTCAAACAATCAAATTCAAGCATTTCTTAATATTTACAAACAACGCAGTGGTTTGGCGCCACATGTTTTTGCATACTTCGGACTTCGTCTGGCGCCAACCAGGATTAGTATCTAACTGTTCAGTCTTCCACAAAATTACAGCTACTACGTGTAATTATTCAATTATACATAATTATGTGTCCCATTGCGCAACGTAATTGGAGACAAAGAATCTATTTGATCATACTGTTGTACACTACGCGTCGAGACTTGGATTCTTAAGCTTTGTTTTCGGGTTAAAAGATCTTAGATCCCGTCTCTTCCTACGAGTTCCTCGGCAGCGTATTTCTCAAATTGTCATCTGGATTCAGGCAATAGAATTGTGATTTCTGTTCAGCCTCAATAGGAAAATCCCCATATTATTGTCATGGATCAAGGAACTGACCATGTGCTTCCTTTTTAGCTTACGGACCTCGGCAAAAAGCCGGTAAAACGGTAGGACGATGAAGTTAAATGACTTAGATTTTTACTTCAGATGCATTATGTTACCTATCATATCTTTTTTCCTCGTTGATGGCAATTGTAATTCCCGACACGTGGCAGTGATGCTAGGTACAAGTAATTTTTAACAGGTAATAAATATATTTTTATTATTCAGCGTGTTCTGTATAGGATGTGGTGTCGACATAATGATTCATTTGTTGTTATGGACTGATGTTTTTTACACGGAGAATATTCTCCAAAAGTCGACTACACGCGGTTTTTTTACATTTTTTTTGCCAACTATGTCAGTATTTTTGATTTAAAATAATTACTGCTATTTAAAGCCCTTATTGTTTCCTTAGTTCTACAAGACCACAGAGACAAATAAAAAATAAGTACAACATGCATAATTACGATACTCAAAAAATAAATGTTCATTCAAGAAATTATTGGCAGTCAATATGAATCACACGTTCTAGGAAATTTGCACATTTTATTACAATTAAATGGTATTGACATCTGTGCAATATTTAGAACAATGAGACTAGTCGACGAAGCATGAAGCGTGTCGTCTCACGGCTATGTTGTGTCATATGAAAACAAAGATAATGTTACTCACACCACATAGTAGCTAGCCATTCCATACAGTAGTTGATATTTACTTATTTCAACAATCGACAGCCTTAAATTTCATTCACCAAGGCAGTTTAGGACAATGCTTAATTAAGGCAGGTAGAAATAAGCCCCTGGCACTTACACCTCGCAACCCCTCCAAATGCAGACTATATTAGATTATTCATTATTCTCATAAGATTAGTCTCATAACAAAGAATTATGTTATTAGGGCTTTTTTCTGCAATACATGTGATGTCAAATGTTACATACATACATAAACTCACGCCTTTTTCCCATGGGGGTAGGCAGAAACTATAGAACGCCACATGCTACGACTCTTACATACCCCTTTCGCTTCATCCACATTCATACATCTTGTTATACACGCACGCCGGTTGAGAGTACTACGCACCTGACCTTTGTGAAGAACATCACCAATAACATCGATGTATGTCCTTCTAGGACGTCCTCTACCGGCGTTCCCATTAACATCCGCCTTATAAATTTATTTTGTTAATCGCCGTTCACTCATTCTCTCAACATGGCCAAACCACCTAAGCATACTCCTTTCAATTTTTGTCATGTCAAATGTTTTTCCTTTAATATAGGTTCACGAATTCCATACCTGTGTTGCAATCTATTGACATAGACCATGTATTTCGTATTGCTCATCAACATGTTTTTTTTAACGTACTCTGTGTGAAAAACGTAATAATTTTACTTTTCATAATACAGCCAAACCATAATTATATGAAAATCATTAAAAGTAATCAACTCCAAGTAAAAACGTAGCAGGACATAGTCGGCCAAGATTCATAAGACATCCGGCCACATAACACTGATTACATAAAGCGTGCTAATATAATACGTAATAACACGTATCCGACATGGTATGAACACAACAAACTGCGCAAATATGTTTAAGCTTGATATTGATCATATTTCAGAAGATAGATAGAATATGCTTTATTGTACACAATAACAAATGTAAGGAAGAATTTCCAATGCCTCATTAAAAAAAAAGATTAAGGTTTTGCCATCGACCTTAAAACGGGATTAGATTTAAATATCAGAAACAATAAAAGTAAGCTGTTTCACTAGTCTTTTGCAAAAAAGAAGAAAGTTATCAATCAGAAAGGAATGTTTTTTCCAATGTTCACAATATTGGCAACTAAATCATAGGGAAAATGTAAGTACTAATTTCTGTTACAGAAACTAAGCTATTTCATGTTCATAATTTGAAATTTATCGAAACAACTCAAATTATAGGTTGGATTGCACAAGTAATTAACAATATTTGCTTTATTAACTAGTGCGAAGTGTGCCAGAAACAAGGTGGTGTGATGTAAAAGAAAATGTTATTGTTTGTTTACGCATTTATAAGCTTTTGTACTTATCAATGTAAAGGTGTATAATGAATGGATGGTGTGCTTGAACTTTGAAAGCTTTATCACGGAGTTATCATAGCCTTAATTAAATAATTACTCAAAACAAATATATTGTAGTGTTTCTCCAGTTGGAGTAACCGGTCATTTCCCTGCTTGGGAAGAAGGAAGACCTTATCTAGCCAAAGTCATTTATCGATAACATTACGTTGAAATAGTTTACTATGTATTTCAGGATAGAGATCTAACATTTTAAAAAGTCGTCTTATTTAATTATCGTTTTAATTCGTCCTGAATTTTTTTTCTGTTTATTATTTGCGGATAGAGACAAACGACGAACAACTCGGCTAGCTAATTCGGTAGTTCAAGGGCAATAAATGACAATTACACAAGTCGTAAACTTGATCGGCGGTGATGAATCGATTCGGTACGGGACGAATGATAGAATCTACCGATGTCATGCTTCTGCTTAATGGGGATTTAATTCAATAATCACTAGAGCAAAGAGCTATCTAATGTATATCTTCCGTGTTGAATCACGACAAATTCAAGGCCCGAGTCAGTTTTATTATGTTAAGGAATAAATCAGCCTATGTCTGTTTTTATGGTGAGATTTCCAAATTGTAATGTATAAGGAATTTATAGACATAAGTATGGTACCAATTCAATGTTTAAAACTAGAAATAAGATGGCGTTTTCACGCAGAACGTTGTCAGTCGCAATACGCAAACCGCGAAATGGTTTCCGTTTAACACAACATAAATAATTATGTGTAGCCAAGACCGCATTTTCAGACGAATCAAAACGGAACGTACATATACAACTTCGAATCGACGCAAACGCACGCAACACCCGCGAAAGATTTGACAGATCTGGAGTACATAAAAATTATTTTCACATTCGTGTACAGCGTAGACTTAACAAGTATTTAGGTCAACAAAATTGTTATAATGTCGATTTAAGTCTTACCAGCTAATACATTGACCCGTTAAATGTAGTAGAAGATGTGAGATAAAATCTGGGAGCCAACAAAAACTCTTTGTTTTATAATCTCTGTGAGTTGTAGTTTGTTAACATGTTTTTTTTTACATAGTTCGGTATACATTGCTTTCATTTAATTGATTCATTAATAAGGTGACATGATATTTATAGTCGAGTCGCGTGACATCATTTGCACGGAGTTGCAAATAAAATAAAAATATGCCGTGACACGAGTACCTTCATAATAGAGCAAGGTCGTCCAAGTAAGTTATGTCGTAAGACCTAGTATATCCTATGAATCGTCAGATGAGGAATTGCGTAATTTTAAAAAAATGCTAATCCTGTATGCTGTTTGCTAATTTCTATTATTTATTCTAAAATGAAGGAATAGGTACCTCACGGTAGCATAATTATCTACAGAAAACTTTTTTACAAAAAATTTAAACCGACTTCAAAAAGAATAAAATAATTACCATATAAAATTAACAGTTTCAGAAGTCGGTGCCTTCAATTTGGTTCAGCGTGGATCAGCACCGACTTCTGAAACTGTTAATTTTATATGGTAATTATTTTATTCTTTTTTGAAGTCGGTTTAATTTTTTTGTAAAAAAGTTTTTATTTTTTTCATTTTAGTGGCCTTAATTAAAACTTGGTTGGACCTACTAAAGACGCTGCTCGTAGTCGTAACATAATCACATCATCACAATATGCGTACTGTTCGTCATTGAGGAGTTCCATTGTCTATCTCCGAAGTTCTTCATCAGATCTTCACCAAATTTAAATGGGACCAACTTCGAAGTATACCCCATCCATTAAAAAAAGAATCATCAAAATCGGTTCACAATTGGCGAAAATATCGATGAACATACACAAAAAAAAAAATACATACAGACGAACATAGTAACCTCCTCCTTTTTGGAAGTCGGTTAAAAAGGTAATGGAATTACCAAAAGCAGTAATCTGCGTTAGGAAAGAGATAGAAACAATTTAAAAAAATGCGTCGTTTGTGGCCCAACATGAATTCACTATAACTCAAAGATCAATTTTAACATAACTTCTCCGTGTTCTTCTGAAAACGACAGAAGGCCTTATCTAGACCTAGACGTTGAAATAGAACTCCAGCAACGATGAAGTAAGCGACCGGAATATAAGAGACACGGGTATCGCACCTATTTACCATCATTAACACTAGTTCTCGCTACTATTATTCATTAGGGTTGAAACATCTGTATTTGAATACTTGTAAATGTATTATTAATGGTTTTGCATCTAGTATTAGTGAATAAGTGTGGTCGCTGCAATAAAATCGTGTCTTGTCGCGACCGAACCATTACTGCATAGTGATTCGTAACGTTCTTCCCTCTCATCGGACAAAAATAGTTGGGCCGCCATGCAACCTATGAGTTCAACGTCCTGCCGCTGCAAGTTCCTCCGAAAAGCGACGAAAGTTATAAGCCTATGTTCCGATGATCGCGCGGGTGGCTCTCCGCGCGTATTTAGATCTAAACAAGCATCACACACCGTTCACATGATCGTCGCGCGGGACTGCGCGTTGCGACTTTATAACTGTGTGCCACAGGCCTAAGGCAATAATATATCGGGTTCAAACTTTGTTAAAAATAAAAAATCTTACTTGTATCAATAATGTAGATTTTACATGCCGCATTTTACGTTAAGTTCCACGTATAACTTAAAATATGATAACATAGTAACACGTTTTCATTTCCTGAAGAGGGATCCCGAATTTCGACCATAGCGATATTAACTGGCATGCAGTCTCTTCATCTATGACGAAACTACTGCCATCTACCGGACACAACTTCAAACCTCGGGCCGTACAGATGTTCCTTACAGACAACACAAGAAAAACGTGTAAAACACGATAAAGATGGAAACCAATTATTTATGACTTCATACACTGTTAACCCTAACCGCAAATCGCTTGCAACATTGCAGTGTTCTATCGAGAAATAACATGTAATTTGTACAATCTGTACGCGTGGGTGATAATGAATCAGTACACCAGTGGGCTGCTCAAGGACTTCCCTTTTACTGCACCTTTGGAGGAAGAGAATAAGAACGGAGCACGTGTCGCTTTTTGTGATTGCACCTTTAAGTCGTCACTTACAGTGCGATATACCTTGCAACAAAGAAATTTTCGGTGAAACTGCAGTCAACGGTGCCTAATCAACACCGAGTGTAGTAAGCAACCGTACTATTTCGGAAGTAATTTAAACATACTTTATACAATACAATTTTACTGTGTATCCATCCACGTATAAAGCTTAACAGATATCGATAAGATACGAGGTTATTCTTGAGTATACTGTATAACCAATCTACATAAACCAATCTTCGTTCAGCTATTTGGGATCCTACAGTGACCTAGTTTATTTTCGTTAAGTTTACATCAATACTATACAAAATAGGTACATTGCAGTCAGATTTTAGTTCTACAACAAAATTTCAGCAGAGGAAGGATATCTTCGGAGTTTTGAGTGAATGTTTTCATAAAATTTTATACTTGCCACTATCTGCAGCGACGGGATCGCAAAAAATAATTCAATGTTTCGTCTAGCTTTCAAGTGATAAATAGACATTTGCGACAATCTTCGTTTATAATCCTGCGTCTGCGCAAACGCTCTTGATCTTCATCTCGTCAAGCGTTACCGATGACGGTGACGCAAGGAATATAATTTGTGTAGTGTTATTCCAAAAGTTCTATTTCGGTGATTCGCGGCACCCACCCACAGCACATGCAAAACGACGCGCAGACGTGAACGAGTGAGTGGTGCTGAGACGCATATATAAAATTCAGTGTCGATTCCAATAGTTAAATGTTAATACGGTAGTTAAAAAATATAATAACGTGAGATAATTCTGTGACAGTACAATATGAAGCGAAACGTGAGTACAGTCTTTGGTATTGGAGCGAACGTGCGGTGGCACATACATACAAATTATAAATAGCTCCGAATATTGTATTTGTTGGTAACATCGATCACACGGTGCTGCCAACGATACAATGTTTTGTTTACACGCCTAAATTAAACGATATAAGCTTGCAATCGTCACATAAAATTGTATGCACTACCCAAGGACGTATATGATATCTGTATGTGACATTGTAACGATTCACGTACTATTTCTGCATGTTCTTATTTTCTAATTTGTTCCTAAAATCGTATCCAGGGGTCGAATTGTTGTCATATTGCACAACATTATAATAAGAATCATTAGGTATTTGGAGCGAGTTTCCCTCCTACGTATCTGTGCGTCCCACTTCGCTTGTTTATAGTATTTTGATTAACCCTGAAGTATTTCTAGTTAAACATTTACCGCAAACACGTTCACTTTGTATTAAAGTCCTGTTTCTCTCCTTTAGTCGTCGCCTTTCAATTTTATATTTTCGAATTCATATAAATCAAAAAATGGTTCTTCATTGTGAGACAGTCTAATTAAAAACTCTTAGCCAAATCACGAGAACGCAATGTGAACTATCGGTGTTTGCTTCCTGTAAGAATCCTGACATTAAAGCTGTTAAAAATAGCCGCTTTGCTGCATACCTGTTGGAAGTGGCTTTTAAAAATGTACGACGCGAGACGTGGTATTTGCGCAACCTGACGTACAAACATTTTCCTTAGCACTTCCTTTTCTTTGTCTTCAAGCCTTGATCCAAAATATATTTTTATATTTTAATTGCAACTGTTTAGCGGTCCCTTTTTGGATAGAACATTAACGGCTGTTTATGAATAAAGCTGAATGAATGGGAAACTTATTATTCCACCTGCGTCCTCAACACCAAGCGTGTATACTCGGTCAACGACCATGCATTAATTGCCAAATAGCAGTCAGCTGATAATAGTACGTTATTAAACAAGTAGGAACTAATGATTCAGTTTACACTGTATCGCGAAGTTTAATTATTCTTTTATTTTTTGGCGCGGTCGAAGCGTTTACCCAATTTAATTTAGGTTTCTTAGTCATTTGGTCAAAGTCAGACATTCACAGAAATGTTTTGGCGTCTAATTGAAGGTCTTCATTTTATCTTTCCAAACCTTGTTGTCTAGGATATTTGTGTCTTTTTGCCTTTCCCTCCAAACGCATCATCATGACGTTTGAAATTTTGTCTGCACCTTGAGCAACAAACAGTACGTCTCTGCTGTCTAGATGTTGTTGAAGATGTATTTATTGTGCCGTAAAATAAAACAGATAATATTGTTGTTGTGGTGAAGTTGCACAGAAAAAGTTAATATGCACGCGATCCGCTATTCGCGTAAATTTTAGTATGTAAACAAATGCTAATAGTTTTATAAAATCATGCTGATTTTTGTTTTTTGATTCTTTGTTGGATATCTATTTAAATTAATTATTTTACTGATATTATAACCTAACTTACATTTAAAATGCAGGTGTACTTCCTGAAACAGCAATTAGTTGTTAGTGACGTTTTATCTGTTGTTTCTATTGTTACGAATATTGCAATCATATCGTTATTATAGTTCTGACATTTTTGACCTAAAGTATTTCAATGGATATCCGGAATATTGTATAATGCATGGAGATAACGCTCCATAAAGATGCACAATGATAGACAAAGTTCATATACAGTGGTGGTCATATAATTAAGAACGATCTGTAGTTCTAGAAATGTTTGAATAAAATCATGGTTTATTATGTAGTTTTGTGTTTTTTCATAGAAGTAATTAGTTTTGTTATGAAGTAGCCACATTGATAAAGCAAACTGAATTAGTAATAGAGATATAAAATCGCAATTTTTTTTATAAATTCCATTTATGTTCCATAGTAACCAATTCAAACACAAATGAACCTGGACAAATAGTTAAGAATGATTAATAAACTGTTCGAGAATTGATTTAAATGAAACATAGATTAAATAAATTACATGGATGTGAAAGAATGCAAACTAAAAAAGGCAAAATAATATATTTTGTACTAAAATTAATAGTGAGTAGCATGCCTACGGCATTTAATTACTGCCTCACACCGGCGAGGCATTGACTCTATCAATTTTTGACATTTTGCAAGAGAGATTGAGTTCCATTCTTCTAAGAAAACGTCATACAGCTCTCTTAAATTGCCACACTGACGATTTGATACACTTCTCTTGACTTCGCACCAAAGATGTTCAATTGGGTTTAGATCTGGGCTGTTAGCTGGCCAGTTTAAGACAGAAACTGATTGTGTTATGAGGAATTATTTAACGATGCGTGCAGTATGTTTCGGATCATTATCGTGCTGGAATGTCCAAATCACCAGCAGCACGTCTTCAGCATAGGGTAACATTGTTTCTTCCAGTATATTTTTGTATTGGAATTGATCCATGTTTCCTTCTATCAGCCTAACAGGCCCAACTCCATAACCAGAAAAGCAACCCCAAATTTTCACGTTTCCCCCGCCATGCTTTAATGTCACTTTTGTGTACTTCGAGTCGAATGCTTTATTCGGAGGGCGTCGTACGTATCGTTTTCCATCAGAACACACTTTATTTATCTTTGTCTCGTCAGAAAAAAGAACATTTTTCCACTGTCTGACTGACCAGTTTTCATACCTTCTTGCAAAAGCGAGACGGGCTTGCGTATGGCACCGTTTCAACATGGGTACTTTCCTTGCTATCCTTCCATGCAACTTCTCTTCTACCAAACGCCTTCGAATAGTGCGTGCCGAGATCGCTGAAGGGTTATTTTCACCGAAATATTCTTTCCTTATCTCGTTAGATCCTTTAAAAGGGTTTTGTTTTGCCAAACGAACGATATTTCGATCATCTCGACGAGATGTCTTTCTCCGTTTAGGTACGCGCGGAATATTTGAAGTCGTTTGATACGAGTTAAAATGCTTCACAGCATAGAAAACCATCGTTTTCGAGCATTGCAGATGGTCATCTATCTTTTTATAAGACCAATTCAACTCGCGAAGTTTTATTATGACTTCCCTTGTAGATTTATCGCAAGTTTTATTTTTCCCCATTGTTTTTATATGAAATTATCACGTTTTAGAGTTTTACAGCACTAAATGGCGCCTAAATTATTCGAAAACTGACTTAACCACTGAGTGTTCTCTATTTAAATTTGAATAGAAAAATGAACTATTCAGCGTTCTTAATTATTTGGCCAGCCAGTAAGTAGTAATACTAGGTTCAGATGCAACATATGAAATGTATCTGTTCATTGTTTAATTAATCATGTGTACAAATAAATGTACCGCTAATATGGAAAAGTTTTGCGGTACCCAAAGAATTAAAAAATAATACATGCAATAAGTTATACTAGTTTGTTTAAAAAAATCTTGTCTTTAAATAGACGTTCTTAATTATATGACCACCACTGTAGCATCTGAAAAACGACTTCGGAGACTACGACTATCTTAGATAATTTAAATAAATAAGAAACGAAAAAGGTCAAATGTATACACACATCAAAAAAAGTTTGCGATCACTTTGAAAAATCGTTTTTTTTTTGTTACGATAGATTATATTATGATTTCTTCTTCTTTTTAGATTCTTTATTTAAAAATATAGATTTAGAATATAAACCAATAAAACAGTTCAATTGTTTTTCCATATAAAAAGGCTTTCAGTCCTAGCTTACGCTCATTCAGAAATCTGATTTAGTCAATTTTAACGGATTTAAAATAGATTTCGCGGAAAGTTGTGATTGAAAAATGCCAAGAGGATTATCAGAAGTTTTACGAGCAAGAATAGTAACTTTGAGGGAAGAAGGATACACCACGAGAGAAATAGCACGCAGAGTTGCTATATCCCAATCCTGTGTCGTGACCACGTTGCAGAGGTACCACGGGACGAGTAATTTAGCTGACCGACCCCGCAGTGGTCGCCCAACTGTTTTGACTGCTGCCCAAAAGCGCTATATTAGATTGCTGGCAGCCCGTGACCCAACAATCAACGCCACTAAAATAAAAGCAGAAGTTCGGGCCGCCTCTGGGCTTGAAGTTAGCACTCAGACCATTCGGAATTGCTTGCACCAGGCTGGATTACGAGCACGGAGGTCTTGGCGAGCTCCTCTGAATTCCCGGCAACGTCAACGACGGAGATTACAGTGGGCTAGGCTTCGGCAAAATGAAGAAGAAAACATTTGGCAAAACTGTCTCTTAGTTGACGAATCGCGAATCAGTACTCATCCAGATAACCAACGTGTCCGTGTCTGGAGAAGACCAGGAGACCGTGAAAGGCAAAGAACTGCCACTGGAACAGTTCAGCAAAGCGGGAAATCAGTGTCCTTTTGGGGTGGTATTATGATTGGAGCTAGAACGCCTTTGATCTCGTATCGAGGCTTCATGACAGCAGACATGTACAGAGCAGTTACTATTGATGGAATTGTCAGACCATTCCGAGTAAACCATGGGCACCAATTTGTACTGGTCGATGATAATGCGCCCGCCCATCGAGCTCAACGAGTCAATGCTGCTCTCCGAGAATACGACATCACAAGGTTAGACTGGCCTGCTGGCTCGCCTGACTTAAACCCAATAGAGCACGCGTGGGATGCTCTTAAGCGAGCTGTTTGGAACCGTCAGCCATGTCCCCAGACAGTGCCAGAGCTCAGGGAAGCCGCTATTCAAGAATGGGACAGGTTACCCCAAGAAATGCTGGATAACTTGATTCTCAGCAAGCCCAGGAGGATCTTCGCATGTGTTCGAGCCAGGGGAGGAGTTATATTATATTGAATATAAAGTTTTTATTAATAAATTGTTGTTTAAGTTTGGTTAAACAGTCTTTTTCTTTCTATCAAATTTCTGTTACAATTACATTATGATTATTACTCAATTTTTTTTATAAAAAATAAGAAATAGTTTTATTGTTTAATTTCAAACTGGGTATTTCTATTTAAAGAAAACACACAACAAAGATTTTTTCTTGATAAAGTTCAATTTAAAAAATTATATCAGCTTATGCTAGTGATCGCAAACTTTTTTTGATGTGTGTACGTAACAGAATTTTTCACGAACTTGTTTAGTGATATTTTCCGAAAAGGAAAAGCGCAGAAGACTTGCTTATTTTATTGCCTTGTCACAAGTCCAATATTTCTAAGATTTTAATGTTTCTAAGGCCGATTTGCAACAATTAACTAAAACCGTAACCATACCAACATTTCTGTCAAATCAGTACAATTTTGACATAAATATGGCAACTTAACAGTTATAGTTAGTTGGTGCAACTGAGCCTAAGTTTTTTATGTAATCTCCTTATACGCTTTTTCAAAAATATATAATGTATGTCCATACGTAGATTGTTGCACCTATTGTCAATGAGTAATAGCAACCTTGATTTACTTGTTTGATTGTCATTGTAGCACAAATGTGTGCATAATCAAACATGATTATAATAGAAATGATTAATACTGCATCCAATAGCCTCGTGATAATTTTGGCAAAAAGCTATTCATAAAAATATGTCACCTGCTTTATTTGTGAAATAGAAATGTGTATTATTGTTTTGTAAAGCATGTTTCTGGAAGCTACTAGACGTACGTTATTGTGTCTCTGAAAAGACCCGTTAAGAAAAATGTTAGCCTCACATAATAGATTTGATATTTTTTTCTATGGAATATTTCATAGGCCGCAACGTTTTTCAGGTAGACTGCAAAGTTTAATTTATTTAAATACAAACCTCTTTGTAGCCCGTAGTTCTCGTAATTATAGTTTCTACTCTATCTTTGAAAATTGACCTACTAGGTACCGTGTTTGGCGAGTTTGCGATGCAAAATGTACATATACTAAGTTCCCATATTTTCCGGGCAGTGTAGCATGTACAAAAGTAAACAAAAGCAACAAAAGTAGCCTTTAATCGTGCAGGCGATGAAAGGAATATAATATTTAACATTGATAAATTACCGGAATACGTAAATAATATAGATGACATAGAAAACAGATTTTAAAAAATCAACCTTACTTGTATGTTTATTAATAAACATTGAAAAAAAACACCTAAAAAACTGAAAAACATCAAATTATGGCCATATAACAAAAAAACACTTCTCGTTTAATATATAAATAAATTACAATAACACAATCACGATATGCGTGCTGTCCGTCATTGAGGAGTACCATTCTCTTTATCCGAAATGCTTCATCACATTATGTCAAAATTTATATAGGACCAATGCAGAGTATACTCTTTCAAATAAAATAATAAATAGACCCAGAATTATACAGAGAAATCGTATACATACATTAAAAAATATACGCGCCTAATATAGAATCTCTTCCCTTTTTGAAGTCAGTTAAAAATAACGTCTGCTTTCTAATCAAAATCACATACTTACTTTCATGTAAGTTCATGATGAGCACCCGATTCATTTTGAATTAGAAAATTAATCATTTACTTTATACCGTTTTTAAATTTACGTCTGAAGGGCCAGCAAGGGCTTTTTGCCTTTAACGTCCATTTTTATTAAAGAACAATTGAAACGTAAATTAATGTACAGAGGTTGCATAAATGCAACACCCCAACATTAATCAGTTGTTTTATAAGGCACGCCGAAGGAAAAATTCAATAAATTCATACAAGCTGTTATTGCCATTGTGATGTCCATTATAATACAAAATCATTGTCCACAATGATTCACACGTGACGGCCTGAAAATTATTAATGTTTGTAATGTTTTACATTTATATTTACTTACTGCCTACTTATAGTTCTTAAAACGTATGCAACGACTACCTACCCACATATTTTTTTGTAAAGTGTAGGTGTTAACTTTGTCGAAAGTTCTAGCGATACTTTCGAGCTAGTTCCAGAGGGGTTGCATTGCAACGGCGTTTCTCACCCCACTGTGTGTCAACCACCCCGAGAAGCTTCCAGACGCAATCGACGCAGGCGCGCTAAGTATCACGGGAAAATCGACCATCTTGCCCATGTAATATTTACATTGCTGCCTCAGTACAACATGCTCTATGTACGAATCTTCTCGACACAAACGAGCGCACATATGTATGCCGTCCAGTAAAAACGTTCTGTCGAGTGTTTTTGTTGTCTGCGGTGCGGCGTCGCTGTTGAGCCGTTCTCGAACGCTCCGGACGGTTCGCGAACTCGTGGCGCCGCGCTCCCACACGCTGTATAAATACGATTGTACAACGTCGACCGCCGCAGTATAAATCGAGACAAAGTGACGAACGTTACTCCAAGTACGTCAATACTTTCGCGTAAATTTGTGAAGTGGTTATTAGTGAAACATTCCAGTGTATTGTAATCAAAAAATGGAATCCCCTGTTGTAGTGGATAAACCGCCGGAGTACCATGGCAGCGAAGTAAGTTTCCTGAAACTTATCAGCTTCCATTCAATAATGAAGTTCGGAAGTAAAATTTTATAAAATCATGAATTAAATTTTCAATTAGTTAAGTTCGTTTAATGTTACATGCTTTCTTTGTACTTTTACGGTTAAAACAGCGGTGTAGTAGGTATTAATTTGTATATCTTTAGATTAACCTGCACTGTTTGAAGCTACATTCAAGGATTAAGCTTTAAAGATCACTGCAATTGGCAGGTTACTACTTCAATACATATTAATATCATAACATAATTACGATAATTTAGTCCATCACTAAGTAAAATTTCGACGCCCTTTATCTGTGAATAATATTGGGGAAGAGTGACTTCTTCTACTCGATACTATTTAAAACGCTGATGATCTAACACAAGGACTGTTAAAGAGAAAGCCTGATGACGTGACGATTGTTTTCCTTGTTTGAATTAGTAATTGGAAACTGGCCAGGTGGTCGCATGGTCAAAGACGTTGCTTGTCTGGAGCACAGGTGTTACCTTCGCTTGAATTATTATTTCATGACTAATTCCATAAGAAACTCATTTCAAAAGTTATGAATTACTAAGGATTGGCTTGTTTTGAATCGAATTTTGCTATAAAATTGGCATACCCTTCCTCTTAATTGCATTTAACACGACTCGAACTCGGCTTATTATGACGATTTTGTTAAATTTCATGTAACAGTACCTACTTTTCTGTATATTTGAGATATCATCTAAATATGTTCTATTGGAAACCATTAAGGTGTCGCAAATAAAAAATACACCTTAAAAGTACGGAATTTAAAACATTAGTTCTTTAAGATCTTTCACTTGATGGGCCGCACAGCCTTCGTATAAATTTCTTTTAAAAAACCTTGTATTTATACAGCACTGCTGTCTGCCTTCACATATTTGCCTGCAAAACATCCGTAACTAACACGAGATCATTGTAAACATTTCGACGTCACCCGCCGAGTCTCGTGAGTCACGGGCGACGCGCTTTTATCGAAACACCATTTATAGCAACTGCTTACGAAAAATAATTTCTTTGGCCAGCTTGAAAACCGCAGAAAAATATATATTTATTTCCACAGTTAAAGCTAAAACCTGCGGTTTTGTGAACTATCAATATAAACTTAATTTATTTTTAGGTAAAAAATTCTGCAGTCGTTTAATTGTTTGTATTCCAATATTCATACTGACGGGTCACTAAAACAAACATTTATGAACTGAAAATACATATTCGGTCATCGTCTTTGATCAGCGTTATTCTTGAGCGATTCCTCAAAGTTCACTTACCTTTCGTGCTTCTGTTGATACTAAACCCCTTCTGCTTTGTTTATCTGTAAGTGCACGCTCGTTCTAAATACGCTCCAATAATAGTGCTTCACTTTGCGATATTATTCCAACAGTGTTTCGACTTAAAACGATGCCATGATTTTAAGTGATTCTTGTGCATTACGACATCACTTTCATGTTTATATCAACGTGACGTTTGTGTTCGCACATGTATACAAAATGTTTCCAGCTGTGACTTTGCTATTTGTAAACGTGATTTTATTATTATCGTCCTCTCTCTTGCTTTACCTTGGATTGGGTCGTCCTTCGACTTAAAAAAATATTTGCCGTGTTGAAAACTTCGAATTTTCTTCGAACATTTAATTATTTTAAATGGATGGCTCTTATCAATAAAATAAACAATAATTTTAACTTCTTGAAAAGTTAACAAACATCACGCACGTAACGATCCACTCAAGTTCATGGATAACCGGTCTACCGACTATTAAATTATCTTTGTAAATATTCAGCTAAGTTAAGATGGTGATGTCAGTCTGATCTTAGGAGGTAAAATGTATCGTTCACGTACATAAGCGGACTTAACGTTGTGACTTCGACGGTGCGTCACGCGTTCGCCCACGAGGATTAGTGTCCTATGCAAATTCGGCCCCTACCTCAGATTGCCTTTATTAGTAAATAATAATCACAGGATGTTATATAAAATACCTTAACGAGACATGGAGTGGATGTAACAGTTTCATCCTACGCTTTGATTCATGTCATGATCTGCTTATGTGGGTCATCGTATGATTATCGAGAAATCGAACTATAGTCTCATTTATTTAAATTCAAGATAATTATGATTATATCGTAAGAGATTTATGTAGAAACTAGCTGTGCTCTCAAAGCTCAGCCCGTTTAAAGTTTTTCTCCATATACATTTTACTCCCTCGGGAGTTAATTTCGACAATTTTTCGATACGACTTGGGCGCCATCTATTTGTACTTTAATGGTACTATGTCCAGAAACTATCGCGCAAGTGCGAAAACTCAATCAAATGAACGATGCACGAATGCATAGAAGACGAACAAGAAAACTGATCAAATCTTCAATAAAACTTGTTAATCAAGAACTGAACTTTACTTACCGTGTTTCGACTACATAATGGTTCAAATCTGATTATGTATTTCAAATAATTTTACCTCTGTTTTAATTTTTGCTTGCTTCGGATTTGCAACGTTAAACGTTGGATGTTCGGTGGTCAATGACTTCACTTGCGTCATCCGCCTCCGTGGTAGTCTCAAAAATGTTATTGATAATTTGTTCCTAGCGCAATGTATTGATTATGCAAATTATACCATGCCATTTTTATTTGGCTAGACGAGCGTGCAAGAATATGCTGTCTGTCTTTAATCATCATCAAATCCAATGCCTGCTTTTGGTTGCGATATTTTCGGAATTAATAGCAAATTTTAAAAATATTAACTCTTTCTACTACGTTTCTTTGACAAAACAGAACGTTACGTTAAGTAAAAGATCCTGCAATATAATGTGTAATACATTACATTATAGTGTTAATGCTAATTGGGGTTGATAAGTGACAATATTAGCGCATCGTTTATTAATAGCATAGCTCTGTCTTATCCTCCACTAGCGGCCGGTCCCAGCTTCGCACGGGTGGAAATTTCTCCCGTTTTTGCAACATTTTTCATTTATGCTCCGCTCCTATTGGTCGTAGCGTGATTTTATATAGCCTATAACCTCTCTCGATAAATGGACTATCCATCAGAAAAATATTTTTTCAATTCCAACCAGTAGTTCCTGAGATTAGCGCGTTCAAACAAACAAACTCTTCAGCTTTATAATATTAGTATAGATTCGGTTGAAGTGCAATTTACGATGTTTAGGTGTAAACACTTACTGTTTCATTGTTATCAAAGCATCTTCAAATTGATGTATACCTAATTGGACCAAGTGCCACGTGAAAATAAGTATTACCAAGCTCACGAGAATGTCCACGTGCCAACATCCCGCGTACTGTGGCCGGCTCACGTTTGCTGTGTTTTCCAACAATCGTCCACAATCGCATGACGCAATGATCTCCATCGGTTTTTGTTCGCTCCAACCCACTCGCTGATGTCACTGTACAATCATCAGTATTGCTTTTGTAAATTTTGTACTATGATGCTGCTTTCATAGCACAAATACATTCTTGTCTTTTTCCACGTATCTACCACTGTTGACGGCATTGTTGCTCTAGCATTCAGATGGCGATCAATTATGTTGACGATGTATTCTTTGTTTCTATGACTTGTGACGTGCGTGTTTTTTCGGTAGAAGTAGTTAATCTAAATCATCATTTTTGTTTAAAAGTAGTATTAGTCAAAACTCTTATAATTGGTTCACAAAACAATGAAAAGATGTTTATGTCAAGATCATTTACATATTACGGAAAAGATCTTGGCGATAGATTATAAGAGCGCCCCAAATTTATTCTTTGTTTAAAAATAAAATTGTTACACTTATCTATTATTCATTTAATTAGGTATTGATTAAGTCGACGTTTAATCAGGTCTATGAATAAACCAAAAAGTGCTATCAATCTCGTAGTTATTGGTTAGTACTTATTACTTATCAAAAAGTCTTAAACTACTCTTCTTTGAAGGCGAATCTCACTAAAACCGGGCCACCATTTAACTGGATAAAATAAATTAATAGATTGCGGAATCAGAAATGTATAAAGCCTTGTAGGTAATTATGTACAAAGGTTATTCTCGATAACATTCCACGTATGTATTTGAAGTCATAAAGCTGTGAGAAAAGATCTTCGCGAAATAATAAGATTCGTTTTTATTTATTGATCTTTTACAGTAATGATAAAACGTTAAAGCAGTTATGTTAATTGGCCATTTTTTGTGTCGAACATGTCAAAAGCATGTACTTATCGGAATTATTAATATTCACTTTTGCATCGCGTATATCATTGGAACGTTCGTACGCATAATGATACCGTAGTATCAAAATACGAAAGTCTCGACTGTAAGGTCACTTCCTCAGCCGTCCTTGCCTTATATGGTTGTACCTGGCGACGCAAATGTGACTACTATGTATCTTTTCTGTTTTGACGTTTATACTGTCTCCTTCGCACATTATGCTACCGAACGAGTAAGGTGGCTCAAAGTAAGGAATGCACTTGTCACTTTACATATTTATAGAAGTTCCATCCGGATACTTGCGAAATCGATGCAATAAATGCGCTTCCTGTATTGACGTATCTTTAAAACTATTTAAATGATGGTAATTTTGTTTCGAGACTGTTTTTGTATTATGATAAAGAAGTAGATGTAGTCCCGTGTGCCCTACGCGGTACACGCGGAGCGGTTCCGCCCAGTTCGTGTGTGCGGTACCCGAGCCCAGTGTAACTATGAGCTCTGGTGCCACGGACTTTTAAAACTTGATAACTTTTGTATGGGAACTGCTAACGTGACAACAGAGACTATATATTTATACAACGGATGTATTTATGTAACAGTCTAGGAATTACAACGATCACGTTGTGAAGTGACCGCCACTACCGGCTGGCCATGTGACTTTATATAAATTAGCTCAATTATAGAATTCCATTTAGCCGATACACACATACTAACATTAGTACCAAAGTCGTAGATCGACATGCTAAATTATTAAGACATTATTAACGCCTGCGAGCAAGAAGACTTGCTTGACCATCGTTGCTATAAATAATATGAAATAGTGACGATTCAGTGTCATTCCGATACTTTAGCAGGTCATACATTCATCGACGTACTATTAAAATTAATTGTAAGAACCATCTGATGAAAGTCGTTGAATAAGTCCCATAGTCTACAGATATTTAATAGCAATTAACGATCGGAAAATAAATGTGTAATGTAAGTTTCGTTAAAGGCTTTTTCGTAGATTCAATGAACCTAACCCTTATTCTTTGTTGTCAACAGCGTGGTTTCCCATTTGACGAAGAGGAGGGGTCGGGCGCGTGGAGCGAGCTTGCGTCGCGGCATCCCGACATAGCGGCGCGTCTGCGGCAGCGCCCCGCCACGTGGGCTAGGAAGAGGCGGCCGTCAAGCCAGGACGCTACAGACGGTATGTTCATTGCATTTAATTTTATTAAGAGTACATATTGTCCTCTTATGTTTGATTAATCGTTACTGTCTAAGCATTCTTCCAATGATGCAAGTTTTGTTGTCGCCTACAGTACCTTAGTTTCCAGTATTTAAATGTATCTGTAGAGCTAATAACATCCAATGAAACAAGAAATTGTTCTATGCAGGTTTTCTTAAAAATACGTTTCGTAATTGCAGATTTTGGCGACGGTTTCGGAGGCTTCGACAGATTCCCCTTCGACGACATCCCGCCAGAATTCAGAGAACACTTTCCTTCACATTGGAACCGCAGATTTGGGTCTCGCGAAGAGCAGCCCCAGCCGCAACAAACACAACAACAGGCGCCGCAATCACCGCCGCCGGCGCATCAACAGACCACAGCCACACAGACTGAACAGGAACCTCAACCGGGACCATCAGAACCCGAGCCACAAACGCACCTTCCACAATACGGACTAAGGAACACAGTTGATCTCGGCCAGAAGAGCCCCGCCGACCCTAGTCTGGTCGATGCGGACGAGAGAAATCAGAGGTCTATGTCAGCGCCTCCAGACGCACAACCTAACCAAAGCTTCAAAATGAGCGGACAGAACCACCAGGAACAGCACCAGCCACAGCATGGTGAACAGCACTCAAACGTGCGACACATACCCATATTCGTGGAGGGCAGGGATGAGCCTGTGATCAACAAATCAGTCGATCACGGCGCACATTACGGTGAAACGAAGCCCGCATACGTGCCGCCTCCGCAGCAGCCGCACATAGATAGAGAACAGTATTTCGCTGACGATGGCCCCGTTGGTTACCATCATCCACCAAACTTCGCTAGAGCTTTTGGCACGCCCTTCAATAAAGGCTTTAGACAGGGGCCACAACCATTCACACAGCAAAAAGCATACCCGCAGGCTGCGTTCACCCGCGGTGCATCACCACAGCGTTCCCAGTCACCTAAACCTCAACCGCACCCCGAAGAACATTTTGTAAAAGTGCCAGTGCACCATGAACAGAGCGCACCTAAGACTGAACCTCCGTCCAAAACTCAACAGCGGCAGGCGCCGCAGCAGCAGCAGCCTCCCCCACAGCAGCGGCAGCAGCAGCCTCCCCCACAGCGGCAGCAGCCATCCCCGCCGCCACAGAAGCAGCCCGCACCGCAGCAACAAGCTCCGCAACGGGAACAGACCCCGCCACAGCCCAAACAGACTCCAATCAATGACCCTATCACACAGATTCTTCGTATTCAAACAGATGTTCTAAATCTTATGACTGAAGTGGAAAATTTCGGTGGTACCAAAAATGATAAGAAATACTTGTTCCTAGACGAAATGCTCACTAGGAATCTCATTAAATTAGATACTATCGAAACTGATGGCAAAGAAAACATTCGACTGGCAAGGAAGGAGGCTATCAAGTGCATCCAAAAATGTATAGCTGTATTAGAAGCTAAAGCAGAAAGCAACGCTGCCGGTAAGAGCCAGCCTCAACCACAAGATGTAGAAATGAATGAGAATCAGGAAGCACAACCAGTAGCTGAACAGGTTACAGAAAATGGTGAGGTTGAAATGAAAGAAAACACCAAAGAGGAGGTTCAAGGCGAACCACAACAACAAGCCGAAGAACCGGCACAAGTGGCGCCAACACAGGAGGCGAAGACTGAGTCGAAAGCACAGGAGGAAACGACAGAGGCAGAGGCGAAGGTACAAGATGATAAACCTCCCGCGGCACCAGCCGACAATAAAGACGCGACACAAACGCAAGAGGCCGACACACGACCCGAAGACAAAGCTCCCGAAGAACCAATCGAAAACACAGAACAAAAAGAAGAAGGTGAAGATAAAAGCCCCAAGAAGGGCACCAAAATTGTAAAGAAACGCAACAAAAGCAAAGAAAATAAGAAAGATATACCCAATGATAGTAATAAGCAAGAAAACGCAGAGGATAGCATTAAGGAAGAGAAAGTGGATGAGAAAAAAGAAAATGTAGAAATAATGCAAGTGGACGATAAAGGTGATAAGTTGGAGCCACAGGTGATGGAAGTAGATGGTGCTGCTAGTCAATAAAGTAGGTTCGCATTAGTGAATTGTCTCATTAGTTACACAGTCGTAACCGCGCGCACGAGGCCTAAGCGTATTGCCTTTCTTCTTCGTGTTAATTATATTGTGCATAAATAACACAGGTGTTGACATTGTATTGTTTATGTTTGTACATTTTACGTTTTTAATATTAAACAAATGTGTAAAGATATTTGTTGTCCTCTAGGATTTGAAACG
The DNA here is from genome assembly GCA_910594945.2 of Amphipyra berbera. NCBI lineage: Eukaryota > Metazoa > Arthropoda > Insecta > Lepidoptera > Noctuidae > Amphipyra > Amphipyra berbera. The sequence goes on along the minus strand of OU343125.1, from coordinate 17,820,521 downwards.
GTCTCCTCGTATCCTAATATTTAATTAATTTATTGTTTATCATCACTCGATAACACAATTTTCTCAATAAATAATGAATCCGTTTATAAGTGTTTTATTATTGACTACACATTGTTGATAACACAAAAGATAATTATATATTACTTCTATAATTTATTTTACATAGGAATTAAGCTATAATGATAGTAGGATAACTTTATCACAGAATCTATACCAAGCACATGATGATTTACAAGTGTACATTTCATTTTTACACTGCAGTCGTGATTGCTTTAAATTTAGCAATCACATGCATCTATTTATTCAATATATCAGTCTTACAAACTAAATACACATGCAAAATCATTTGCTATAGAAGTCTACATGAAAATTAAAATAAATGAAAGATCTAGTCTATTTTTTCAACTGACTATGACTCCACCTTCAGCTAAAATGATAGAACGCAACAGCGCGGGAGTGCCACTTCAAGGATTTTTTTAGAGATGAGAAAAAAATAACAAGTTTGACAAATAAATAAGAGCTGAAAGCAGACTAGGCTTGCGATCTCGTAGATCATTACTCAAATCGCACTTCCGCGCCGTAGCATATTGTACGTATGTTGCTAAAAGTATATCGCACTCATCAATACATAATATACAAATATTTAATCAACTCTAGCACAAAACAGATAGGTACAGAAGTCAATCACATGTATGTACTTAATTTTTCATACCTACGCTCGGCGGTTTTGTGACTCTTAGTATTAAAAATTGTCTTCTCATTCCCACTCCTTCATAACCCTGTCCCAATCTTCGTCTTCGATGAACGGTTTGTCAATACAGTTGATCATGTACTCGCCACAGAAAATGCACTCGCTAGCCACAAGGTCATCGATCTCGTTCCTCAAGATCTCTCGCAGCGGGAGGCCGTTGGAAGTAACGGTGGATAGTTCGATGTTGGATAACACTGAGAGCTGTCGTTGTAAGTCTGATAGCTTGTTGCGACGCGCTGGTGCTGTAGGGTAATGCTAAAGTTAATAAAGATAATTCTTAATGCTTTTTCTGATTCAAAATCTGTATTTGTGTTGCGATTGCGAACCACAGTTTGTTATAGCACAATAGAGGCTCACATAATCCCCTAGTCCCGCTTCAAATCACTTAAGGAAGAGGGTTGTTGAAGTTGGAAGTTGTCTGTTCTCTACCAAGAACCACGCGGCAAAATGACTTATTGCAAAAGTGTTTTGACTACTTTTAAAAACGTAGAAGCATTTAATATTACTTTAAAGAAGGTATAGAAAGAACACGATATGTAATGATAAATATCGAGGACAAATGAAGGAGCTACCGAACTAAAGTGCGCGCAAGATAACTCTGCGCGCGGCCAAAATCAGAACTAATCATGGTCCGCCATAGTGTTGCCGTTTTATTAACATTGTCACTAGATCAACCTGATTTTAGGAATAAAAGAAAATAATAAAGATTATAGTAGACCTCATCAGACGATAATAATTATAATGCATTCTTATTCATTCACGGCACATTTATAAGCTTAGTTCTTTTCTTTTGCAAATTACGTAAAAATACAAATTAATTTAATAGATAGGTAGTAAATTTTAACGTATATACATACATAACTTAGGTCAATTAAAATATAATAAATCGCAAAAGAGGGCTGCCCAATTTTGATGTTCACGAATATATTACTTTTCCTTAAAAGTAGGACTTTGTATTTTTGCGATCATGGCAACATTTAGCACGCCCCCCGTCGCGCGCAGAGTTATCTTGCGCGCACTCTACTCGTTTTCTACCTGTCGCGGGGTACGAACTTTTTACTTATATAATGGCGTTAATGTATTGTGACGTCAGTGTACAGTAGTTTTGTTCCTGTCTAGCAAAACAATTTAAACCGCTTATAACTTGGGTAGGTCCAACACCCTGTTTTGGGAGAAGCAGACTGATTGATACGAGGGCTGGAGTTTCAAAGGAAAAGCAATGGGATAATTTTTTCCTTTGAAACCTTGAAATTGTATCGGCGCGCGTTTAGTTTAGTATTTGAAAAAACCTATTTACAGAATAAATAACGAAAAAATAAGGTAAGTACGTACTGAGTATAGGCCGTGTCTCGTGTGTGAGGCAGTCGCTATGGAACTTGTGTCCGCACGGGAACAGGTAGAAGGGACGCAGCAACAGCGCGATGTCGCACAGACAACACACGTCCGACACTAATACGGTCACGCTGCGGTTGCGGAACGACTGGATCTCAGCGCGGACCTGTAAATAGGAGTTATTTTAATGCCAACATTATCGAAAACTTATCTGGCTAGTTTTTTCTTGACTTTGTTGGGAATTGTCCAGAGAGCAAACGCCATCTGATAATTTGACAATGGTGTCGATTCTGTTGCGCACTTTGACAGGACGAAACTAAACTAAGGGTGTTTGTCTCTGTCTGTTTCAATAGAAAAAGAAAGTGACAGTTGCGTTTAGTTTAGTGCTGTCAAAATGTGCAATAGAATCGACACCATTCTCAAGCCAATTAATGAGTAATGTTCAGTTGGACCTGTTGTCAGAATTTCGGACTTCTGAATGATCATTTCATAAATAGTACTCGTATGACAACCGGGACCGACGGAACGTGCTCTCCGAGGCAGAAACGCTCACCCATCTACGGACTGCCCTCGGTAAGCGCGGCTTAGCATCGGAGATTAGTAAAGTAAGTAAATATATCGAAATATGCTGATCGTGAGGTTCTGAGTTCGATCCCCAGGTCGGGCAGTGTTATTGGGTTTTTCCGTGTGGAATTTCTCGGTAGCAGATCAGAGTTTGGATTTGTGCCCGGTTGATGGCAGTACGCTCGCCCCCTATTACATGCGACTTGAACAACGGTGAAATGAGGGTGTTACTATACATCTCTGCCCAACCCTTCGGGGAATACAGGCGTGATGTTATGTTATATATCGAAATCTCAAATGACGTATTATTAAGTTCGTTCTGTTGTTTGCCTTTTCCCAACTACGATGGGGACGGCTACCTGTCTAACCAGATGCGACTGAATACGACTAATATTATCACATAACAATTTAACTTACATATTCAGCAGACGTTGTCGCCTCTTCCATTTCAGCCTTCATCTCTTCTATTTGGTTGTTATATTCCTGCAAAGAATATTAATAATTAGCAAGTATAGAAAACTCATATCGTAATCCTGAAGATATGATAATTTTGTGGCAGCACCATGAAGGTATAGTTAAAGATAATGACCACTCTACGAACAACTATTGAAAATCTAAACATTTGGCCTTCAATATTTACTTTAGAATTCTATCCCTTTCTAAATACCCTATTACACCTCTGCACAATCCTTCGGTGAATACAGTCGTGATATTATGTTTATGTGTTATGTGTAAATTGTAATATTACCTGCAGCGACTCGCAGATAGGCTGTCTAAAGTGATCAATAGTGACAACATCACTGAAGAAGGGCAGTATATCCTCTATCTTGATAAGCGGGCACTCTTCAAGGAAACTCATCGCTTCCTTCATGTCTTGGTTCTTCGTGATCACGTTTTCAGCTTAAAAATAAACGTAGGATTTTAATATTTAGTACCTGGTTTTTTTTTTGGTAAATCGACGTTTTCTAAAAATGAAACCTAGCTAGATCGATTCATCGCCCCCGAAACCCCCTGCATACTAAATTTCATGAAAATCGTTGGAGCCGTTTCCGAGATTCAGATTATATATATATACAAGATTTGCTCGTTTAAAGGTATTAAATTAATAAATCGGTCTTATAAAAGAGATCCATTCTAAGGCAATACTTATTAGCAACGTGAACAACGCGATGGTATCAAATGGATTAATGTTCAGGTGTGTGGCTACTCTACCTATATACACCCCAAAAATCGCCGTCGTATATATTTGTGTCGTGTACACTTGCTTCAATCGCTTGTGTCGCAGTTCGCGTCGGCCTAAGGCCCGTATGGCACATTTGAGAGCTCCCCCTTGTGTCGTATGGATGACGTGAGAGGAAAATTAAATAAAAAAAATTGACAAATGTATGAATATCTGGGGCATTCTTCGAAAAATATTAACAAAAATTGAGAACATCATTAGCATCATCCCAAAGTTAAGAATGCAGATGTTTAATACTATAATTATGATAATGAAAACTGAAACTATACCGCTACCGTCAAGCAATAAGACAAGAATAAAAACAATCTGACAATACTATAACGTTAACAACCCGGGAGAAGAACGATTTGTTAAAATAATGTTAAAAAATTTCAAATATTCGCCCATCTACTGTATGGCAGCGCCTTTTTGAAGCTAGTTGGCTTCCAAACGGCGCTGCCCAGGCAGCCATGGTGAGAGTTATTTATTAATACGGGTCTATACTTTTGATTTAACAACTTTTGAGATGCTATCAGCGCCGCCATGAACTGGCAAGACTACACACATAGTAAGCTCTTCAATCGACGCCAGAATTATCCGTAACGATGACTCTTCGCTCAAAGAACTCACCAATATTAAGCCATAGTTGTCTCTGCAGCTCTGTTTGGTCCGGCATGTCTGCTATGCTCTTGGCGAGCGCGAGGTCCACTTGCAATGCTAGTTCTACCGCAGAATCCCATAGACCTAGTAAAGCGGACAGCTTCACGCAAGCTACTGACAGGTTCTTTTCGCGACATAATCTGAAACAGAAGTTATTCGTGGTGATTGAAGGGTTCATGGTCGTATACAAGAAGGGGCAGGGTACGGCTGGCTATCCCCCACCTCCCTCTACCCCCCTAGACTTCCCTGACATGACGGATAATCCTTTTAAACTAATACTTAGTCAGGAATTCACATTTTATTCTGAAAGTATCATCTATGTTAATCTAGGAAATGGTCTATATCAGGGGTAGCCAACTTGATTCGACACAAGATCTACTGTTTATTGAGTAGACTCTGTGCGATCTACCCTTTACATAATCAGTACCTCTTCATTCAACTTATATTATACTTATGTTTTTCTTTGCCTTGCCATGTTTGACTGGATTAAGAGCAGCGATCGACCGGTCGATCGCGATCGACTGGTTGGCCACCCCTGGTCTATATGTATGCCAAACTCCATCTAAATTCGTTCAGCCGTTTATGCGTGATTGAGTAACAAATACGCTTAAAAAAAATTCACAATTATAATATTAGTGTTATATACCATAACTAAACTTACCTCAAAGCATAATGCACATCATAATTCACGAGCGTGACATCCTGTCCTTGCCGCGTCAAGTACCTCATCAGCGCATCATGATCATGTTCCACATACAACGTCAACAAATAATTGTGTATCGCTTTATCTTTAACATTGAAGTGCTGCAGTATAAACTCCAAGTACCTTATGACCTCAGAAACGTGAGCTTCATCGTTCTGACATGACAGAAACGCAGGTAGGAGCTTCGAAGGACTCAACCTCGCCCCCTGAGATATCAGCGCGTTTACCGTATGCATTGGACACTCCTCCATAAGGACTGGAGAGAACTGGTAGAACAGTTCCGCCCTCTTCAACGTCTTCAAGGTCTCTATAGCTTCTAAGTAAGATTTCTTGTAAATATACTGAGCTACAACATTCTCGTAGTCTTCGTTAATTATTGTTAGCTTGATTAAGTTCTGTTTGTCGCCGTGAGAGGCCATTAGGTCGTAAACAACAGACTTCACATGCTGCATGCATTTTGCAACTTTCGGGTGTAGCAAAAAAACTTCGAAATTACTTTGGATCTGATGATATTCTTCAGAATCTTGCTTTCCTGTGCGTCGAAGTAAACCTAATTGAGATAAATATAACTCAGTCATCCAAATAACTAGCATGGAAATCAATGTCTTATCATCTTCTTTTAAAGTGTCCAATCTCTTTCCCAAGTAGACTTTCAGTGCATTTGTTTGGTCTACTTCTAAGAACTTGAGGCATATCGTTTCGAAGCTTCTTTGCGTGTCGGCGAATATTTCTGCGCTCCTTTCAAACTCGCCTTTATTGAAGAGCAGTTCGGCCTGTTTTACATTAATAACGTCTATAAATGCTGGGTTGTTGTAACAGTATTCTTTGGCTAATTCGAACTGTTCTTTATCTGAGTATATGATCCATAGATTGCGTTCTTCTCTAACAACTTTGTATCTAAATACTGACTTGTCTGTGATGGCCCAAATGGTTCTCTTTTTCGTGTCCCTGACTATATTTTTTAGCTTTCCATGAGCTTCCGAATATATGTCTTCGAAAACTAATTCTTGGCTTATGAGTGAGATTACTTTGACTCTGTCGGAATACATGAGAAGTACATGAAATTCAGTGAGAACGAAGGATAGAGGAGCATTCTCCTTCTCGTCTCCTCCAGTTGGGTAGGTTATTAGTGCGCCTTGTGTGAACAGCGAGTTTGAATTCTGTTGAGAGCTTGGGTCCAACTGTAATTGCATGGGTAAAATTGATTATAGATTATGTAGGATAAGCCATAATATAATTTCATAATTTGATTGAACGAACATACACATGGAGATAGCGGTTAACGAAACCGTAGGTACGGTCAGCAACCAAAGTTGCTTAACACTGTTATTTTTACATAACATATAAATTGACCCAAAATTATTCGTTACACTGCTTTTCAGCATTTCATGTAATAGTCAAGAGTTTGTGTTATTTCATTGTTACGTGTGTTCCGACTAAATTTGAATATTATTGTGTTCAGTTATGATTTAAAAAACTAAAGTGTTAACATACTTTTGTTGCTGACTGTACATGTTTGTTACGATAATGGCACGGAATAAGGAAAATTTAATGATTTAAATAGATTTATTTTACAGAGCAACAACCTAAATGTTGTATCGATGTAAATAGTGTAATGACCTCTCCATTATGGATTATAGGTTCGATCCTCACATCGAAAGGATTTTTTAATTTATTTTCTAATCGACTGTTTGTAGATGGTCTTGCGGACCGTTTCTACGTAACCGGGCAGTTATTGGCGGGACCTGAAAGGTCTCCAACCAATGGGGACGAGTAAAATACTTAATCTAAGCTAACTACTACAACTAAAATCATGACTACTAGCAACAACAGTACTAAGGGCGATCCCTAATGGGACTCTGACCTCGGCTTAGGTCGTTGCTGGCGGGAGGACTGGGAGGGAGACAGGAATTATCGGTGTGACTGCGAAGTCAGAAAAGACGACCTGCTCCACGGCGGCTACATCGAAATTATCATTTGTATGGGCTTCAATATTATTTTGGCGTATTTAGTACCCCAAAATTACGCGCTAGGTGTGACCGGCGCGGCGTAAGACGAACTCGCGTAAATCGGGGCATTTTCAATTACAATTTCCAAAATCCATACACAAGTTGTTCAATTAAAATTTAATTTACCTAAAACACCAGAATATAGGGAAAATGCAAGGGGAGGACGTGTGAGGTAACAGGAGGGTAAATATTCGGCTCCAGCGTAGCATTAGTCGGGGTATTACTATATATTAAGCTAGTAATACTGGGAAGGTCTGGTTTAGGCTTACAAATGTCGATCATAATCAAAATAATGTGTGTAAGGCTATGTCGACGGTCCCTATGTATACTATCGAAACTACAAAATCTCAGTTTTTATTTTAATAAGTATGTACACCGATTACGCTGAGATTTATGATCCGATTTACGTGATTCTTCTTTAGTTTGATGCGGAATAGTTGCCATTTGGTCCCATACAAATTCATTATTTTATAACCTTTAAGATAACATAATTTCACACATTTTAAGCAGATAAAATAAAAACTGAGATTTTGTAGTTTCGATAGTATACGTAGGGACCCTCGATGTGACTGAAGTATTTAATAAAACTGAACTACTGGTCCGACTAACCTGTCCATAAAATATCCCAGGCTCTGTCAACCAAGCAAATGTCTTTGGTGTTCCATTTTTATCAAAGAACTGAAGCTTTGAGTACTTCAATGTAGATGGGATCTCTTGGAAACCAGTTTCAGGAATAGTCAAATACGAGTAGAAAATAGATTGTAACGATGGCTTGTCATCCTTAGAAACAGCATGGCCAATGAACTGGTACAGCCTCGTTGGCGTAGTGATGAAAATAAAGTATTTGCTTGTGTTGTTCACTCTGTGGAACTGAATGCCTGTTATTGGCATGTCTGTGCCTTTGCCAATGTCGAAAATCTGAAAAAAAAACGTTGTTTTATCACGTGAGCTTCAGGCACTTTATTGGAGAGAATACCAAATGTAAGCTTCACAGGCATAATAATTAAGCGGTAGGCAACAGTTTACCAACATCTGTACCTATGTCCTTAGATCGGCCAGACCTATTACAAATCGACAGGTCCTATGTATAATGGTGCAAGTGTAAAAACACAACTTATAGAAGAGCGGTTTAAAGATCTTAAATATTTATTATATCCCGTATAAAATAATACTGTTATTTCCAACCGTTTGAAAAATTGTAACCACGAAATTTTATAACATTTAAAAAAAATTGAGTAAACTATCAGTGATTTGAAGGTGATTGATGTAGAAAAGTGGTTTTCGCATTTTTGCGGGTTGTACCAGTATATGCAGGATCCGTCGAAATAGTCATATTATAGAAAAAAAAATTTAAGGAAAAACAAAATACTGAAAGCAAAAATGATTGTTTACCAAACCATCGATTTCCTTGCTTCCATACAGGGGAAGATAATTAGGCAGCTTGCGTAAGAAATAAAATAAATTAAAATGGATGTTATCAAATTAATATTGGTTTTAAAAGTACTGGTTACGAGGGCAAGTTAGAAATAGTATAGCATAAGCATTGCTGGGAAAGGGCCTTTTCTCAGAACAAGAAGGGTTTAGGCCTTAGTCCACCACGCTGTCAACAAGTCTATGGAGACCTTGTAGCAGTGTCACAATGTTTTTCTTCACCGTTAATGCAAGTGATAATCAAATTCTGATCCACATATTATGAATTCAGAAACTGAAATGTGGGCCAGGATGAAAAGTGCTGTGAGTCAAATTAAAAGACTGAATGGCCCCAAGATATAATAATGGCGAGTATTTTTTAATAATTCAATTAAAATAAAAAAACAGTATTATAATTGAATGTGCAGTTACAATTAAATTTGAACTTTTTAACAACTTTGTGTCACAAACTGGCCATCATAAAACTAATTAAAGTGTAGAAGTTAATGAAACATTAAAAACATAAGTAAAACTAATTTTAATATGTAATGTATGTGACCAGAATAATAAGAGAAAACAGCATTACGGCATGCACTTTTTTACCTCTCTCCAATACTGGTGACTGGCTGTGAACATCTTGTCGCTATCAGCCTCTAACTCAGTCTCTATGATATGTCCCTGCGACGTCCCAAGCAGGATCGGTCCCGTATTTAACTCTGAAGTATTCTCCCAGTTCCAACCCACTTCTGTCACTTCATAGTTCCTAGATTTGCTAACCAGTTTGGATTTAGAACTCTTTTGGTGCAAATATATGAGCTCTGGGTAACCATCTTTCTTTTTTGAAGAGAATGCCATGAGAAGGTGGTGCCCAAGTGGATCGAGGAACATGCCTGTTAGTTTTGAGTTTGCTTGGACAAATTTTGAATATTGGAGTTCTGTAATTCATTACCATTTGTTTGAGTATAATAAATAGTCATTAAATAGTTTAAGAGGTGGTAGCAAACATTATTCTTACAAAACAATTATAAATGAGTTAGCCATTAAATTGATGAATACAATCTGTAATCAATTTCATAGTCGAACATCTTGGAACACTTTAAATAAAATAATTTAAATTATTATACCTTGACCACAATCGGGTTGCTTTAGATTAAGTCGAAATAGATTCCCATTAGCCATCGCCAGTACCAGGTAATCGTTGGAAACCGCTGCATGTGTTATTAAGTCTGACAGATTTTTCAAAATCATTTTATTCTTTGAAAACATAGGTGTATTGTCTTCAAGTTGCATATTTATGTATCCAGAAGAGACCATAGGTTCGGACACAGGTTTAGGTCGCTGCGAAACCTGCGACGCTTGCTCGTACTGGTCGAAAATCGAAGTCATTTTGACTGTAAAATGGGTGTTGTTATAAAACTGAACACTGATATTTTGTGACTGTTTGTTGCTAATACACTTCGTTCGCCACTCTAATCTTGTAGAATCATTTATAGTAATAGCTCACATAATCTTCCTTGAATTTTTCTTTTGTGTTTTTCTTGTAAAATAACTATAATAGAAGGAAAAAAGGTATTATAACTATTTTCATTCTTCGAAGTCGCCAATTCTCTTTGGAAGTCGCTTCGAATAAATAACTATAATGGCGTCTATCTGTGTCACTGTCACTCTGACACTTCTGACAGACAGCAGATAACTGAGAACTGACCACAGAATACAACAATGTGAAAATTAAATCATCGCATCCATCGTGGATGTGAGTATGAGCATGCGGAGATTAATAATAAATTAATTGATGATGGATTTGACGCAGATCCATGGACGAATTGAAATTACTGTGAGAAGAAGACTGTGAGCTGAGCCCACGTCAAATTGACATGTGCGCCAAAATATTGAAACTTGGACTTAAATTGTATTTTTTTGTGGTTTTTTGGATAAAAATGTCACGTACTACGGTAGACCCGACCCACAAAGGAAGGAGTTAGTTCGGTGATTAAAAATTTGGAAATCATTCAGTTATTGTTGTGTTGTGACATTAATAACAAAAAAGAGGTCCGGTTGATTATCACACTGACAGCGCCGTGAGCGCACTTTCGTTTCGGTCCAGCGGTTATAGACGTCAGCGCCGTGAGGTGAGAACTGAAATCGCGTTTTGGACCGCACCCAAAGTCCAGCCAAATGTCATGTGTCACTGGTCACTGTCATGCAAGTGTCAGTGTCATTCCAACCTCTAATTTTATTTTTTTGTCAACAGTGTAATAAATAATGTTCAGGCACTATTGAATATTAAAATTACAGATGAATGATATATTAAAATGGTTCCTATTCCCTGTAGCTTAAGGTCTAATATAGTAAACAGAATCGTAAAACTGTTTTAGGCACATCAGCAAAATCTACAAAAAATTAATCAATGCAAAAGTGTTATGTTAACCTTTGTTCAAAGAAGTGGTTAGCTGCATAATTATAATGGGCTACATTACTGTGCAGTGTACTTCTTCATTAACATGATAATTATTGTGACACAATTTCGGTGACCGGTTTTTGAAAGTAGGTAGGTAGTATATTTGTTTGACCTTGTTGGTTTATCATTATCATTCGTATCGCAATTCGAGTGTCAACTGTGTGTTAGTACGTTTGGACTGTTTTCGGTGATATAACATCAGTTCTTATCTGAATTTAAAATGGCTATAAGACCACTTTTAAAATCCTCAAAATTGAGCAGTAAGTACTACAATTTTTTTTATATTCGAACTTGATTCTGTTATCTTGCGCTTGCGCATATGCTTTATAAATAATTAACAGCCTTATTAAAATACTTCTATGCAAGCTGGCAACAATTTTATACACACCACCTCATTAGACTTGCCTACCCATTTGTTATAAATTTAAAAAATAAACTTTTAAGTAGGTATATGTAGAATTATTCAACATAAATTTATGTATAAAGACTTATATAAAAAAGAAAAAAATAGGAGTTAAGGTTTTAATATGAATATAATTTCACTTTTTTTAGTTTACTCTTCACAATGCATGAAGACTCTATTCCAATGCCGTGCTTTCACAACCAAGCTGACAGAACAGCAGCAGGGCATCCAGGAGATGGCAAGGAATTTTACCAATGAGCACCTGAAGCCCAATGCAGCAAAACTTGATACTGACGGCCTGTTCCCATTTGAATCTGTGAGTATGTTTCGTACTAGTAAATCAATGTGCCTTTGGGGTGCATTAAAAGAGCCTCCACGAGGGACGATACTTAAGTACGTCCGGCACACCTTAAGCAGTCAGCCCTGCTTCCAACCTTGCTGACTGGCTAATCTTTTCACCACGGTATAAGCTATTCTCGAAGACAGAAGAACGTTGTCTAAAATTGCTTATACTGTAGTATGGGGTACTTATATTAAAGATTTCATTGGCCACACCAAAATACATTATTGTAATTGCAGAGGCTAGCATGCAGATTAATCTGCAATTATATTTCATTTGATTTTTCATTCTGCTTTCCATGATAGTCAAAACTGTGACCTTGACACTCACATGAGTAGGAGTTTCTATGGTCTGTTCTTTATTTTTTTCATTTTTCTCTTGTTGTCATGAGGTTGTGGCAAGCAGTCCACTACCTACGCTATAATTACATTTACTTAGGGAGATGCATAATATTTAAGAACATGGAATGGTCATCTTAATTCAAATTAGGGATATTTATAAATTATGTAATGCATGGTTTTGTATCCCTGATTACTCCTACACCTGAATGCATTGTAGTTTCTGTTCTACCCTATAAGAGCATTGGGTGATGTTACGTTTGTAAGAACATGAATAGAATGGAGCAAAAAGTATTTGTAAAATAACGAATATTTTACTAAATCAGAAAATTACGGCAGTCGTTACGGTTAGTCAGAAGCCTAAAGGTCTAACTTTACGATATTGACATTGCCTAGTAAATGGGTTGCGGAAGTTTGATGGCAGTAGCTCCTAGTTAGCTGATCCCAATATACATGGGAAAAGGCTAGGTTAGATAATTTTTGTATACTTATCTGATAATACATGAAATATTTTCTATAAAATTCAAATGATGACAAAACTTCAAATTATTTTCCTCAGATAAAAGTTATCTGTATAGTTGGTAGTATCTGTCCTTAATAATAAAATACCAAAAATGACATAACATTTGCTATGTTATGATATCATATCAGAATATGATTATAATTATATCGAGTAGGTATGATTTTTGTCAAGTGTTTTGTTTCTTATTTGAAGTTAGTTGAGGTCATGGTTGTGAGTGGTTGGAGTCTCATGGCTATATTACAGGGAGTGCCAGAATTCGGGTAGCACATAGTAGGGGCAGCCAACCAGGGTCTTGAATCTGTAAGGATGCCACAGGTAGATTTTAGGCACCTACTTCAGTCCTAGTGACTGGTACTGGCTACACATGCGTATTTTAGGTACTAGAACCCAGTCGTGGCTTTAGCTGACTTGGAGCTAGGATGTCACTATACGTAGGTGTCCTTAGGTGTCCTGATCAAAGATGGCATAGCTACACCCATTTCACTATAGCGAGCTATATGGCTGCCCCTTCTAGGACCACTACTATAGTAAGATCGCTGGTCTAAGACCTAGATAAAATAAGATAAACAACTGGGGTCTTAGATGCAAAAGATTTTAGTGTAAGAGATGATATTTTTTACCATTTCTTATTAAAAAACATTAACAAGAATAACAAATTGAATGAATGTTCTGGCAACATCCCGCATAGGAACCTCGTACAAGGCTTAAGGATATGTGTACCCATGGCAGTAAAAGAAAAAGTGCCTCGTACAGTATACTATTGTAGTCTTTGGGGATCTTTAATAATAATGATTTAAAGGGCATAAATATGACGTTAATTTGCAAATAGAAAACTAATAACATGTTATGTTCAATGTACTAATATTACGCATATGCCTGTTTGTGCAGTTTATTACTTTAGATTTTTTATTGAATCATCAATCGTTTTATATGTTACCGCACATTGATTGATTTGATTTGATTGCAACTCCAACCAATGATCATAAGCGCCGTCAAAGGAAACTTTTGAAAACCAGTATTATGCTTATGTGACTAAATCTAAGTGTAATAGACACGCAGATAGTGTTCAAAATCAAAATTCTTCTAAAGTTTCTAGTAAAGTTAAACTACCTACAATTTCATTACCTTCCTTTGACGGCGCTTATGATCATTGGTTGGAGTACCGTGATACTTACTTATCTCTTATCCATAATTCTAAAGAAATAGATAATGTTCAAAAATTTCATTATTTACGCTCCTCTCTTTCTGGCAGTGCATTATTGGTCATTAAGTCATTAGAATTCTCATCTGAGAACTATAATATAGCTTGGGAGTTATTGGAAAATAGATTTAACAATAATCGTTTACTTGTGCAAAATCACGTCAAGGCTCTGTTTTCTATTACGTCGCCAAAGAAAGTATAAAGAATCACCCATTCAAATTCGTAAATTGATAGATAACGTTCTCAAAAATATACGTTCCCTAAAAAACCTCGGCGAGCCGACCGAGTCTTGGGACACTTTAATTATGTATTTAATGACATCTAAACTCGACTCATCAACTGAAAGAGAATGGGAGACTCATAAAAGCACAATTATACATAGTCAAAATCAGTTAGATTCTCGTTTATCACTTAATAATCTGATTACCTTTCTTAAGGATAGGGCTGACGTACTAGAAACTATTAATTTGGCGCACAGTAAATCTACACCTGACAGTAACGTAAAGAAACCGTCGTATCAACCTAATAAATCACATAGTTTAATATCGACACAAAGTAAACAATCATCTCATAATAATTTCAAACGTGCTCGTAATTGCATTATGTGTCACGCTAATCACCCGCTTTATTCTTGCGATTTATTTTTGAATTTATCCAATAACGATAAAGTTAAACTCATAGATGATAAGAAGCTATGTCGTAACTGTTTACGAGCAAGCCACTCTGTAACTGAATGCTGGTTCGGTCCATGTAGGTTATGCAATAGAAAACACAACAGTTTAATACATGATCATTGTGACAGTGTGAGATCCACATCGTCAGCTGTTGTACCTAATTCACAGGCATCGCCGCAGGATGCTACTAGTGCTAACTCCACGAACACTATCACATTACATTCTGCATCTCACACAACACACACACATAAAACAGGGCATCAAGGTACAACTCATTCATTATTAGAGACTGTACTGCTGTCCACAGCTTTAGTGAAGGTTGCAGATAAAAATAATCATTTTCACACTACCCGCGCTTTATTGGATAATGGCAGTCAGCATTGCTATAATGCTAAATCATTATGTAAAAGGTTAAATGATTCGAGGTTTGGACTTGACACGGTGCTTGCTTAACCTTAAATTATTATTATTAACTTCTGTTTTGGTTGTGAATATCATTTGTTTGGTGGTGGAATTTTGTTAAATCTATTTTATAAGGTAGGTAAAACCCCTTTAGCATTCATTTCCTAGGGAAATGAGTGCTGAAGAGCCCCCTGATGGGGGTGGAGGGATTCCTCCTGATAAAGAAATGTTGGTTACGGAAGACTCTCAAAATAAGAATCCTTCAAGAGGTAATTTAAAACGCCATGCGGATATTGAAATTTCCAATGAAGCAAAAAAGACCAGGTCGCCATCGGATTCAATCCAATCCGTTTTTATTAAGCCCGGTTTTGAGAGTAATTCGAAATTAAATTACAATCAGTGTGACAGAGCACCCTTTACTGTTTTAGTGTCAAAAGTGGAGTCAGAACTTACTGAAGGATTTTCATTAAAAGTGCTTAAGTTTGCTCAATTTTTACATAAAAATTCAATAAAAGGAATTCTTGAAGGTGGAATTAAATCACTTGGTCGCAACAAAGTTTCCATTGAATTTAAGACTGCTGATGATGCTAACAAGTTTGTGCTCAATGATATTATTTCTACAAATAACTATCTAGCCTACATTCCGCGATTTCAGGTTTCCCGTATGGGAGTGGTCAGAGATATCCCTACTGACTGGTCCTTAGAGGATTTATTGACGGGTATAGAAACTCCTCTGAACTGTGGTGAAGTAATCAAAGCCAGGAGACTGAATGTTAAATCCAGGAAGGAGGAAGGTGTGACTTGGGTCCCTTCTACAACGGTAGTCTTAACATTTTCAGGTCAAATTCTCCCAGAAAGGGTATATTGTTATAATGCTTCCCTTCCAGTTTCTGTTTACCATTTGCCAACAATTCAGTGTAGAAACTGCTGTCGTTTTGGTCATATCCGCTCTCAGTGCAGATCTAAGCCACGTTGTTTCCGCTGTGCCCAACAACATTCAGGGGATAGCTGCATTGTTCCAGACTCTGAAGTCTCCTGTCTATTATGTCGTGGCATTCATAAAGCCACTGATGATAAATGTCCTGAACACATTAGGCAAAAATCTATTAAAATAGTTATGTCTCAGGAAAATATTAGTTACAATGAGGCCTCTTCTAGATTTCCCCGGTCTAAATTGTCCTATTCGGATGCTGCTGCCAACTTTTCCCAATCCCATGTTTCTGCTCCTTTTATTTCCCAACCCTCTCAGGTTTCCTATGCCCCATACTCATCTCCTACTTCTTCTCCTCTGTCCTCTCCTATTAAGACCTCATACAGAAAGACAGTTTTTTTAACTCCTAGGCCTAAAGCTGAGTTGGGTAAGTCTTATGACACTCAGGCCCACAGAAATATTGTGGGGTCTCCAAAGTCTTCTCAGCCTAATGGCTGTGCTTTTGGTGAGGTCATCAATGACTCTACCCCCATTCCCACTCCTAACGATAACCTAATAGAACTTCTTACTTGCTCCTTAATTAATTCAGTGATTCCTTACCGAACAATGTCATTATCCTAGTCCAACAATTGCTCGAAACATTTATCCGCAAAAATGCCTCTCAAAATCCTTCAATGGAACTGTAGAAGTATTCGTCAAAAAAAACATGATCTTCTTTACCTCCTGAACCGATATAAACCAGTTGTCTTTGCTGTTTCGGAGACATGGCTTGGGCCTGGATCCCTTTTTAGGGTTTCTGGTTTTTCATGTCTTCGAGATGATAGAGATGATGGCTGGGCAGGTTGTGCCTTATTGGTCAGTCATTCTATTACCTTTTCACAAATCCCTATTCCCCAACACAATCCTGGCTTACATGTTGTAGCCATCAAAGCTCTAAATGTAACAATTATCTCTGCTTATATTCCTCATCCTAACTCTAACCTCCTCTCTGAATTTAGTTCTATTCTATCCGCTATCCCTGGCCCCTTCATTGTGTTAGGTGACTTTAACTGCCGACATACTCTATGGGGTTCTCATTGTAACGACTCCTCTTCCAGTTTTTTACTTGACCTCTTAGACGATATTAATCTTTGTGTACTTAATGATGGATCTGCCACCCGTAGGGTCTCTCCTACCCAAAATGTCAGTGTTCCAGATCTCACTTTTGCTTCTCCTTCTTTGGTTTCTACTCTTTCTTGGTCTGTTCTGCCCAATTCATATGGCAGTGACCATTTTCCTATTTTAATTTTATACCACAATTCTCCTTCCACTATCCCTCCTTCTGAACCTCTTCAGAAATACCGTCTATCCAAAGCAGACTGGAATAAATTTTCTTCCCAACTAGACTTAGAAATTCAATCCCTTCCTCAAGCAAATTCTTCTAATTTCCTTGAAATTTATGATATTTTCCTCACCTGTCTTTTACGAGCAGCTGATTCCTCTATTCCTTTAAAGAACTCGGCTCGTAAATTAGTCCCTTCTCCTCCTTGGTGGGATGCCGAGTGTTCTGAGAGCGTCCGTCAACGCAAGGAAGCAGAAAAGATATATGCAGATTCTCTTACTATGCCCAATTATTTAAATTTTAAGAGAGTTTCTGCTCGTACCTGCAGGGTATTGTCAAAAAAAAAGAGTTCTGGTTGGCACAAATTTTGTGAATCATTGTCTCCTCGATCTCCAACATCCCTAGTTTGGACAAGAATTAAGGCTTATCGCAGAGTTTGTGATGATCATACCCCAGATAATATGTCCAATGACCCTGATCCATGGTTACATGATTTTATGAATAAACTTGCCCCCCCCTTTGTGCCCAATTTTGACTGTCTTCCTTGCATAGATTCTCCTTCGCTTAGTTCTTCAGATCGTTTTAATGATATTTTTTCACTCTCTGAGCTATCCTGTGCTTTGGACCATCTTCAGGATTCTGCCCCTGGTGTGGATGGTATTCCCTATTCTTTTATTTGTAATTCTTCTCCTAACTGTAGGCAGTTTTTCCTTCATATTATTAACTCTATTTTTGTTTCAGGCAGGGTTCCTGACTCTTGGAAATCGCAAATTATTATTCCTATTTTAAAACCTGGTAAAGATCCAAGAGATTCTGCTTCTTATAGACCTATTGCTCTATCTTCTGTATTGGCTAAGATTATGGAAAATCTCATAAAGAATCGGCTCGAGTGGATTTTAGAGAGTAAAGGCATTCTTTCCAATAGCCAATTTGGTTTTCGAAAAGGTATGGGTACTATGGATAGTCTTAGTATATTTACATCAGATGTCCGTATTGCCTTTTCTAAAAATGAAAGCGTTCTCGGTGTCTTTTTGGATATTGCGTCAGCCTATGATAATGTTCAGCTTCCACTACTCAGGCAGAAACTGCTACAGCTGAGTATTCCTGTGAGGTTGGTCAACATAATCTGTAGCCTCCTAATGGCTCGATCCGTTTCCATTCGACATAGAAGCTCTTTTTCTCCATCTCGCCTGGTCTGGAAGGGTTTGCCTCAGGGCTCGGTCTTGAGCCCAATTTTATATAATGTATACACTCGTGATTTAGAATCTTCTGTGAATTGTTTCTGTAAGATCCTGCAGTATGCTGACGACATTGCTCTCTATTATAATTCTTCTTCTTTTCTAGATTCTTCCTCTCGCATAAATTCTGCATTATATTATCTTAATCAGTGGCTCACTGATCACGGTCTAACTTTATCAGTGGCCAAATGTACTGCAGTAATTTTCTCCCGTAAACGTAATGTTCCCTCTTTAAATCTTTCCGTGGACGATGAACACATCTCTTTTCTTGACAAAGTAAAATTTCTTGGCCTTATCCTTGATTCGAAATTATCTGGTCTTCATCATCTTAACTATATAATTAAGAAATGTGAGAAGGGCGTTAACGTTTTGCGAGCTCTTAGTGGGGTTCGTTGGGGTTCTCATCCTTTCTCACAAAAAAATCTTTACAATGCTATAGTTCGTAGTCATTTCGATTATGGTAGCTTTCTCCTTGAGCCTTGTAATAAAATAGCTCTCGCTAAATTAGAAAGAATACAGGCCAAATGTCTTCGTATTATAACTGGTGCAATGAGGTGTTCACCTACCAATGCTCTTCAGGTAGAATGTTTAGATCCCCCCCTAAGCCTACGTAGACAATATCTTTCAGACAGATTTTTCTACCAGGTTATCCAAATTAAGTCTCACCCTCTTCTTCCTATTCTTCGTTCTCTCTCTGAAATTATCCCTTCCTCTAGTTATTGGACTCATAAAGACCACCCTCTTCTTATCAACAGCTACTCTAAACTTGACCATATGCATCTTTCCTTAGTTCAGTCTGATATTAATCCTCTATTTGAAGTCAGTTTTGATTCTTTAATCTTTCAACCAAAAATTATTCTTAATTTAGGAATCTCTAAGCATGACCCTGGAGCCAACAGAAAATTTTGTAATATCCTAGGTAAGGACTGGTGTGATTGGTTGACCATCTTCACTGACGCCTCTAAGCTATCAGAGGATGGCAATGTCGGAGCTGCTGTATGGATACCAAAATTTAAAATTATACTAAACTTTCGCTGTTCTTCATCTTGCTCAACTTACACTGGGGAAGCGATAGCCATCTTGGAAGCGGTTTCTTATGTTGAATCGCATCATTTGAATAAATCTTTAATTTTAACAGATTCTCTTAGTTGCTTACAAGACATTTTAAAAATTCCTTTTCGGTCTCGATCCAATTTTATTCTAACTTTGAAAATCAAACAAATTCTATATAGGTGCCACTGCTCGGGTACTCAAGTTGCTTTGGCCTGGATTCCTGGCCACTCTGGAATTGTGGGGAATGAACACGCAGACTCACTTGCTAAGGCAGCTACCCACAGTGGTACTGACTCCTATAAGTCTTGCTTTCCTCGTGACCTACGCTGTCTTGCAAAACCTTATATGATAGAAAGCTGGAATACCATATGGCAAAAATCGCATCTAATCAAAGGAAAATTTTTTGGTTCCATTCAACCCTCAATTCCATCTAAAAGTTGGTTTAGTTCTCATAAATATTTTAACAAATGGGCCACCTCTGTTATTATCCGACTGAGGCTCGGTTTTGTATGTACTCCGGTCTTTTTAGCTAAAATCCGAATAAAAGATCATTCTTTATGCGAGTGTGGTCTAGAGGAGGGTACTCTGGAACACTTGTTTTTCTACTGTCCTAAATTATCTGTCCCCCTATATGATTTATTGTCTGTTGATATTCCCCGTCCTATTAATATTCCGTATATGTTAACCTTAGCTCATTCCCCCTTAATTAAAATACTGTATAAATTTATTAGGACTAATAATATACGATTATAATATAATTCCCCTTTAATAATATTCCTTCTCTCAAACCCAATCATTTATCTTCCCTTTTTCTCCTTTTAACTCTAAATGTAATATGTGTTGTCTTGTGATTGTTTATTAACATATTGTAATGTCCTTTTTCAGCATGCTCATCTGATTTCAACGCTACAAACACCGGTCAATAGTTCCTGTTTAGTGTAATACTTTACGTACTTATCGCAGTGTCTTTTTCAACCTTGACGTTGGCAGAATCATCGAATAACGATGGAGCCATAAAAATTAAATTTGAATTGAAAGGTTAAATCTTAATTTAATACAGTCCACTGTTCAAGTCTCCGGAGTAGGTAACTCGGTGACTAATTCCACACAGTCATGTGAGGTTAATTTGAGATCGAATAATACAGAATACAGTACGCGCCTTAAATGTTTAGTATTATCTCAAATCACAGCTCAATTGCCATCTTTAGGTTCAACATCATACATAAATATCCCTGACAATGTACAGTTAGCGGATCCCAATTTTTATTCACCATCAGAAATCGAGTTGTTAATTGGGGCGGATAAATTCTGGGAACTATTAAACGATGGATTAATTCGCCTAAGTAGCGGTCCATATCTGCAGAATACTAAGTTGGGTTGGGTAATATCTGGTTCGTTGTTAAATAATAAAACTTCACGCAGCAATCGAGTTCAATGTAATTACTCAAAATCATTAGACACTCAACTTAGGAAATTCTGGGAATTGGAAGAAATAGTTCCGCAAAATAAATATACAAAAGACGAGTCTATAAGTGAGAATCTGTTTGTGCAAAGTACGTATCGCGATAATACGGGTCGTTTTTTTGTGCGCATTCCATTAGCCGAGTCTAGTGATACACTAGGTGATACATATACACTCGCGCTAAACCGTTTTCACACACTGGAACGTAAATTAGATAGAAATACGCCTGAATATAAAAAATTGTATTGCGATTTTATGAATGAATATTTAAGCTTGGGGCACATGAGTCGTGTCAATCAATATTCACCACCAAATTATTTTTTACCGCATCACGGTGTTTTGAGAGAGCATAGCATTACTACTAAGCTTAGGGTCGTTTTCGATGGAAGCGCAAAATCAACATCGGGCTAATCACTTAACGACATTCAGTTTATTGGCCCTAGTTTACATATTGACGTGTTCTTAATATTATTACGTTTTCGCCAGTTTAGATTCGTTGCATGCGCTGATGTCGAAAAAATATATCGGCAAATTAACATTCAGCCCGATCAAAGAAACTTACAGTTGATTCTTTGGCGTGAAAATAAATCGGATGATCTCGGTGTGTACCAACTTAATACTGTGACATACGGTACCGCGTCCGCTATAACTAAGCATTCGATGCATCAAACAGCTGGCTTCCGAGTGCAACGATGATGTCATAAAGCGAATTATAGACGAAGATCTGTTTGTGGACGATTTAATAACTGGACATGATAATAAACAATGCTTATTAGATATTTGTACCAAAGTCGCTGATGTTTTAAAATCTGGTTGCTTCCATTTACGAAAATGGATGTTTAATTCAGAAACCTCTTCAACAGATCAAACAAAAGAATTATCTTTAGGTGAAAACTGTTTAACTAAAACTCTCGGTCTTGGTTGGTTAAATCATTCAGATATATTACATTTCACTACAAAAATTGATCAAAACGTGACTCATGTGACTAAGCGCGTCATCTTATCTATTGTCTCACAGGTATATGACCCATTAGGCTTATTAGTACCTTCAATTATAATCGCTAAAATACTTTTACAAAAATTGTGGCTTTGTAAATTGAGTTGGGACGATCCAATACCTAACGATATTTTGTTTATGTGGCAAAACTTTATTAATACGCTTCAATATTTACAAAACATAAAAATTCCTCGTTATGTCAGAGGAGTTAATACAAAATATTTTATTTGATTTGATTTGATTGCATTGATTTGATTTGATTGATTTACCGCACATTGTATGCCAATAGTTTATCACAAGATTGAATTATGGTGACGCATGAGCACTGTAAAAGACGCAAGCTACACGCTCAACATTTATCACAATATTTGGACCGCGATCCTGGGTTGTGATATTTAGGGCCTTCGCCCTAAATAAATATTTTTTTAAGCTCAAATAATTTCAAACATTATTGTAATAAGCCATTAGGACCCGTATTTATCGCATCACGTGATGCTTCGGCATGCTGCAGTACGATGAAGTATCCCGCGGTTTGTTAAGCAAATATGAGTGGTAATAATATTAACATAAGGTTTAAACATTTTTAAGCTTAAAAAATCCTTTGCCATGCCGTGCCGCCTGTGAGCGCAGACCGTTAACTAGCGTTTAGATTTTCATATATTAAAAAGTACTCTGTGGTTTAAATCAAGATTAAGGACGTAATAAATATCACGATCCAGGATCGCGATCCAAATACCGTGATAAATGTTAGCATGCGCCTGAGCACCATAATATCGGGGCGCATATATTTTACAGTAAAAATTACTTTCTCTCAGTCATGAACCTTCGCGTTTTTAGTGTTCCGTACCGTACCCAAAGGAACCCTAATACTAAGCCTACACTGTCTATCTATCTGTCTGTCCGTCCATCCATCACAGGAGTATATCTCGGCAGTCGTAAGAGGTATTCAGTTGAAATGTTTACATATTACCGTATGTGTTGTTGTAACAAGATTATGTGGGTCAACGATTTTTATTTCGGCTGTATCTCAAAAATGATAATACAATGACTTTCTTGTCCTGATTATAATTCATACTCTACAGAAACAACAAATGCTACACAAGATATATAATCTTTTAAAAAAGGAAGAACCGATTTCGTGTCCTCCCTCCCAGATAAATCGCAATTTTTGACGTGACAACGTCTAATAAAACGATTAACGCCGGCAGCATGCACGAAAAAGCGTGACTCATTGTCACATTCCGTGATTCCGTCCGAGGCGAACGTGCGAGCGAGAGCGCGGAACAAGCGATAGAGAGGCACGATGTTTTGTTATGACGTTGTCACGTTAAACTATCGTCCGTAAACCGACTTTACAGACAACCAATTTTTTAAAATTTTATATTATTGGAATCCATGGTGCGCGAAACTGATTTGTACTTGACCGATTTTTTACTATCTACTTTTGTTTACCCTTTTAAAACGACTGAAGAGGTACAAGATTATTCAACTTTCAAGCCAGTCAAAACAAAATTAAATAATCGGAGCATTGACCGTTAAAACAAGGGAATGCATAGAGGTCTTTAGCTGTGCAATGCCTATTGCATTGGTCTTCTAGCAATCAGTAATCTTCTACGGACAACTTTAGGATTAAGATGGACAGACAGCTAGTATCTACGCGAATGGGATTAACCTTATCTTTTGGTATGAAAATGCATGATGTCACCGGCTTAAATGATAAGCCGATGCATTTTACTGACACGAGTTTCTGTATATTGGTGTATAAATCTGACAAAAGTAGATATCCTTCAAGAAGGTCAGATGCCAAGTAATTGCAACCGACACGGGTGCCCTTGTATGCGAATATCTATGTACTTGGTAGAAAAAATTAAAAGGGAATGCTTGACCGTAGTAGGTATGTATTTTTCTGCGAGAATTGCGTAATTATGCGTGTACGTTTCAAAGTTGTTGCAGAGTTATACACATACATGCACCCTCGCCTGTAATCCCCGAAGGGGTAAGCAGAGTTGTTCTCGTATTACACGTGTCTGTACACCCACGTTTCATCTCTCGTGTTAAGTCCGTATGTGGTGGCGAGCCTATTGCTATTTTTCGGGCATAATGATGGTGCCAGGTTCGTCGCTCCATACGACTCACTTTCCGGCGACGGAGGAGAATTTTATTCTTAATTCGTACCCCCCACGCAATTACAGAGTACTATTGTCACCTCCTTAGTCTAATGGTGGCAAGCGCGACTGCTTATCGCTCCTGATCGTGAGGTCCTGGGTTCGATCCCCAAGTCGGGCAAAGTGTTATTGGGATTTTCCGTCTGGAATTCCTCAGTAGCAGCCTGGGGTTTGGATTTGTGCCCGGTTTATGACAATAGGTTCGCCCCCAATTACACCTAGTTCACACAGTAACTGTTTACAGGACCCGTTTTTATTTTGGTGATGGCGCCTGTACTTGTATGAGCGAGTTCACATACACGACAGTATTCAGAATATAGTAAAAAATACTGGATCCGTTATTTTTTATCGCATCCTGCCTGCCAGATGCGACGCAGCTGCCATTTGTTTAACTGTCTGCTTGTCGGTACAGATGTAAACAACACATCCAATACCGACGGATCCGTTAAAACGGATCCGCTGTGTGAACGGACTCTTACATGGGACATAAACATAACGGCGAATTTAGGGTGTTACTATATGTATACACCTCTGCCCCACCCTTTGGCGAATACAGTCGTGAAAATGTTATTATTATTATTAATATAGAATAATCTCTTCCAGTTCAAAAAACTCACCAACCTGGGTTTGATGGGTG
Organism: Amphipyra berbera; assembly: GCA_910594945.2. Classification (NCBI taxonomy): domain Eukaryota; kingdom Metazoa; phylum Arthropoda; class Insecta; order Lepidoptera; family Noctuidae; genus Amphipyra; species Amphipyra berbera. The sequence goes on along the minus strand of OU343125.1, from coordinate 17,795,730 downwards.
CTTGTGTGGACCAAGAAAACTGCGGTTTAGGTCTAGACTACTTATCTTTGGCCGTCGCCATCGAGGAGATCTCCCGAGGATGCGCGAGCACTGGCATGGTCCTCTCCATACACAACTACCTCTACGTCAACCTGGTTAACGAGAAGGGCACTCCAGAGCAGAAAGAAGTGTTCTTAAAGGATTTCGTTCAAGGATCTCTTGGGGGCTTCGCTTTAAGTGAACCAGGTATTGTTTTGGGATAGTTGTAGAGAAAACAAAACTATTTTAGTGCGTTAGGATAATTACGAACATGGGAATATTCCGAAAATTACGAATTACTACTAAACCAGGCAATATTTTTTGCTCTACCAGCATTACATTACACTACACATTCTAGCAAGACTACGTTGCCAGAGCAAAATATATTGCTTGGTTTAGTAGAAATTCGTAATTTTCGGAATATTCCCATGTTCATAATTACACTAAGGCATCACGTAGCGTAGCGCGGGAGTGCGTGTTCTTACGTTATTTGCAAGTATCTGTGTTTGTATTGAAAACACGCGTCGTGCAACACAGAAAACGCATTCACGCGCAGTGTTGTGGCTCCGTCGCCACGCACCCCGCAGCGTAGCGCGGGGCAGTGTGTGTTTCGCCTAAAGCACTATATACTTTTACTGGACCTGATTCTATCTTGTGAGCATCAGCCATGCTTGCTTCCATTAGACTAATATTAAATGACAGGTATAATCTGTTTATTAATTGATAGTAATTGTCAAAAGTTTGTACTTCCATTATCATCACTTAATATGTTGCAAGAGATTAGGTATGTGATATGGTGACACAATTACTGTTAAATGTCGTTGATTAAACTCATAACCTATGACTGTCTAGTTGTCCGCGACTGTTGAGCATAGGGTCCTGGGTTCGATCCCCAAGTCAGGCCAAATGTTATTGAGTTTTTCCATTAGGAATTTCTCAGTAGCAGCCTGGAGTCTGGATTTTTGCCTGGTTAATGGTAATAGGTTCGCCCTTTATTACATGGGACTTAAACACAGCTGGCGAACCGAAGGTGTACTAAAACACCTCTGCCGAACCCTTTGGAGAGTACAAGGCGTGATGTTATGTAAACTCATAAACAAATGAGAATTGAAAAATCTGGCAAAGTAGAATCTCGTATAAACTGTCACTTGCCTGGTGTTACATACTTATTGGTCCTTTCCAGGTGCTGGCACTGACGTCGCGAGCATAAAGACCATAGCGACACGTAAGGGCGACGGCTGGGTATTGAATGGCAAGAAAAGCTGGGTTACCAACGGCATTGAAGGCAAAGCATTCGTTGTATTTGCTACCGTCAACCCTGAACTGAAGCACAAAGGGATTGCATGTGAGTTGTGAATTAACCTTCTGTTCATTTTTCGTTCGTTACTGTCTTTCATTTTGCATCTTTCACTCAACGTGAACGTTTCCCACATCTAAACAAAAGTGACAAAGGAATTCATTGATGAAACGTACCAACAATGTTGAATATTGGCACTCGGCATCTTACACTCGCGTCTGAAGAAACGAAAAACGAACGATCTGAACACAGATAACGTTCACTGGATTAAATTAATTTCAAGAGGCACGTCTTCACTCGATGACATATTGAAAGAAAAGAGAGAATGTTCCTTTCTATGTCATTCCAGCTATGCCATGTGAACATGGAATGAAAGAAAAATGAAGCATTCACTCGAATGAACATTCATTCGAGTGAAACGTCTGATATCACCTCTACTATTATAAATGCGAAAGTAACTCTGATAGTCTGAAACCCATAGAAAGGATATAATCTACTTTCTCGAAAAACGCGGAATACGCGATAAACTACATCCATGCGGGCGAAACCGCGGGCGACCTCTATAGGATATAAAAATGCAATGTTATGGTACCGTGGTTTGTTCATTAGTATTTCTATGTCTAAGGACCAACATTTTTCCGCATAGTCTAAGCCTTTGGCCAGACTGCAAACGCGGGCGCGGTGCGGCGAGTTCAAACAGAATAACTTCATTTGAGTGTCCATAGTGGGCACGCGGGCGCGGGAAGCGGCGCGGGCACGCGGGTGCGGGGAGCGCGCGGGTAGCTCACGCCATAGGTCGTTCATACAAGTGGCCGCAGTGAGAGCGCGGGCGGCAAGCGACATCCCGCGCGGGAGCGGGGGATCTCAAACTAGTTCGAGCTGACCACGCGCGTTGTTGTGATGGCGTCTTCAAAATTAAATGTTGAAGAATTAATAAGTGCTATTCAAGCACGATCTGCACTGTGAATGTCGAAACATCGTTTTTTAGTAAGAATAAGTCTTCTTCATCCATATGATATTTTGACAAACACTGGACACGACAACGCTCAGAACGAAGCCGCGCTCCACTGCGGACAGGTAAATCGCGCGCGTTTCCGCACCCGCGCCGCTCCCCGCACCGCGCTACCAGTCTGGCCAAACACTAAGAGTGTCACATGAGAATATCAAAACTACTGTAGTTTTACACTTCCAACTGCATGGACGTAGCCAGAATTTTGTCCAGGGTGGGGAAAACTCAGTCAGACAGTTAATATTTGTCATTTCAATAAATCTGGAAGTGCAGAATGGTATTATGGGGCAATTTTGCCACATATCCTTATTATTGAGGTCCAAATAAGTATAGACGGAGTCGGGCATTGGACTGCCTATTTTGGGTAATTGTTCTGTGGACATGGGTGGCGAGTTGACTGAATCTAGACCATTTACCTATTCTTTCCTGTGCCAGGTTGGGGCAGGCGCCCCATCTGCCCCACCCTGAATACGCCTATGCTTCTTACGTTTACTTTTTATTTTATAAACAGTTAAACATTACAACGACAAACATTACACTATCTTTATCTTTCCATAGTATAAAACAAAGTCGCTCCCGCTGTCTGTACGCTTAGATCTTTTAAACTACGCAACGGAATTTAATGCAATTTTCAGCAATGGATAGTGATTCAAGAGGAAGGTTTATATGCCCCACATTAGTATCTACATTGCACCCGTGCGAAGCCGGGGCGGGTCGCTAGTATTCAATAAATCGTTTGTCCTTCTTACCGTAATCTGAGCATAATATTTGAAATGAAAAAGAAACTGGGCATACCACATATCCGTCTCATCATAGTCATCATACACAAAATTAACATAACAATGAATTTCCATTTACTCCTTAGGTTTCCTTGTTCCGACAGAAACTGATGGCGTATTTAGAGGGAAGAAGGAACGCATCATGAGCGTTAGGTATGTATTGTTATTTATCTAATGTACACACATTAACACTACATGCATTATGGGAGGGTCATAGGGCCTGCGCCCACAGGCGACGCGGCATGGCAAAGGATTTTTTAAGCTCAAAGAATTTTAAACCTTATTGTAATACGCTTTAGGACTCGTATTTACCGTGCCGTGGGATGCTTCGGCATGCCGCGGTACGACAATACATCCCACGGTATGCTAAGCAAATATGAGTGCTAACGGTATTAACATAAGATTTTAAATTATTTGAGCTTAAAAAATCCTTTGCCGTGCCGTGCCGCCCGTGGGCGCAGGCCTATACTATCATTTTATAGTTTGCTCAACATAATCACGGCGGGCACATTTGCGGCTTTTTATAAATAGGAATGCTTTTGTCATGTGATTGGTAGTTGGTACCTAAAGGAGATGTTTCATTTTTGTATGGGACTCCGGCCATAAGGTGTACCGTTTAGAAAAGCTGGGAAACTAAACTTTGAATAGCTTACAGTAACATTTTATTCATAATATCAAATGTTTTTTATGCACAAAATAAAAGTTAAAAATGTTTGACGTTTGTCGTGAGAGTTATGACAGCCGTGAGAGGTTGTAAAGATGACGTTTACCTAACCTAGAAATTGATATTTGTTAATTACCGACTGACTGTGACCTGACATTTTGAATTTTTCGTTCAGAAGTACCACGTCAAAAAAGAAGAATAAATATTTTTCTAACGATGATATCGTCACACTAGCTTAGAATTAGTTGAAAAAGATGGCTAAGAGAATAATAATTATTATTAATTGTATAAGAACACATACCTTTCATATTTAACGTCTACGTGAATTATGTTTTGATTTGACATGATTTCAGAACGAAAGCAGGCTATGCAAACTATAGGACGCCATGTTAAATAAAATATGGCAATAATTGAAAACTTATTATATTTTGTGCACATCAAATCAGGTTTAAATTCACGGAAGAATATTTTTCCTCAATTCTTGGATTTTTTTCCCCTTTTTCGATAAATGTACATCTTATGGCCGAAAATGAAACATCTCCTTTCTGTGCCGCTATTTTTAAATCAGAAAAACTCGTCCTAAGATCCATGAGTAGTCTTTTAGTATGTACATATCTTAGTAAATATGCTGCATTCATTAAAAGCCATGTTAACAGCAAGTTTGACTTGTATGTAAAAGGAGTATTTATCATTTAGTTTGGTAGAACTAAACATCACCACAAAATATCTGTTTTAAATCGACTGCTTAATTTGTTAAATGACTTGACATAACATACAGTACATGGCCGGTTTGAATCTTGAATGTGTATTTATTTATAAGGGCATGGTCGCATTTAGCGTCATACATGCAACTATTAACGATATCGGAATGTAAGCATTAAGGTGAGTATAGACTAGAACATTTACTTGTAACAAAACATCGAGCCACTCTATTGTGTCACCCTTTCACTTCACGAACCAAAAAATGAGCACGACGCGACGCTCGACGCTTTGTTGTATCAAAGCGTCGAGCGTCGCGTCGTGCTCATTTTAGTAAATGCTCTAGTCCTGGGGTTGCCAACTTGATTCGACCCAAGATCTGTTGTTTACTGAGTAGACTCTGTGCGGTCTACCAATTACATAATCAATTACATAATCAATTACATAATCAGTACCTCTTCATTCAACTTATATTAAACTTATATTTTTCTTTGCCTTGCCATGTTTGACTGGATTAAGAGCCGCGATCGACCGGTCGATCGCGATCGACTGGTTGGCCACCCCTGTTCTAGTCTATACTCACCTTTAGAAAAACCAAATGAAAAATTAGGTACTTATTATTTACCTATTGTTAGAATGCAACAGATGGGCGATAAGAGACAATAACATTATTTAAATTAAAAAAGTAGGCAGACACACTGCACCTAACACTCCAACATACTATTATTCCATGAAACAAAGAGAGCTTATAAAATAGATTTGAAGTCTGCCTCCCAGGGCTGCCACTGCTTGTTCCGTCACGTTCGAAGATGCCTGCATCCCGAGCGGTTACATAGTGGGCAAGCCGGGCGACGGGTTCCGTATAGCCATGGAGCAGTTAGACCAGGGCCGCATCGGCATCGCGGCGCACGCTGTCGGTAAGTCACTGTTTGTCTGCCTGTCACACTGAGTGTAACGTCACTAACCAGCCGCGTGACGGGTTCCGCATAGCCATGGAGCAGCTAGGCACCCGAATGCTAGTGAAAAGACTTTTCAATTCAAGCCACTATCAGTTTCTACCAAACGGGGATTTTCCAATGTGGCAATTTTAGAAGATAATTGATTCTTTAAAGGATTTTTATTAGCTGTCATCGTGACCCGATTCAGAACTTTTTGATACTTATGTCAGTTATTAATCGATTCAGTTTCTTATTTCTTTTTCCCTCTCGTTACGAGAATCGCAGACAAAAAAAGTCATTAAAACGTTCTATATCAGGGCAATTTGCTAAAAACGGCTCAACTAAAAAATTGTTAATGGAATCAATTATTGATAGTTTAAATTGTTAAATTGAATGTGTAATCCAAATATTTTTATTCTATTCGCAGGTATCGCTCAGGCAGCCCTCGATACAGCAATAGGCTACGCTAAGGAAAGAACGGCTTTTGGGAAACCACTGACCAGATTAGCGTCGGTGAAGGTATTACTATAACGTTATGTTTTATTTTATGTTACTGGCAGGAGTTTGAGCACTATCCCACCTGGTGGTTGGTGATGAGATTTATGTAGGCACGACTCAACATTTGCTCTTTATTGTTACTATTAAAAAAACGTAATCCAAAATAAATTACTCTGAATTTTGAGTTAAAATTCCCCAAAGTAGAAGGCTGATGCCTACTACATTCAGCACCTCAGGGGTTATCAAAACTATATTTAAGATGACACCAGGTTTTTTAACGCCTCACTGTTTCATCAAAGTTGTTGGTCCCTTGTGGTCCTTTTTCTCACTTTTTCCTTCTAACGCCACGTTGTCGACAATGAGGCGTATCTGCTCACATATTTTCTATACAACGCCACGATGCACGCGCCGCGATCGCTACAAATATGCCCAAAATAACTAGATTCATTAAAACATTACCAAATAAGCCTAGCGCAGTCAACTACTGTGCAAAGCCTCTACCTTTCGCAGTAATTAATCGACTACCCAAAATAATTATAAAATCATTCTTTCCTCAGGATCGTCTAACGGAAATGTGCATGTTAGTGGAGATGGCTCGGCTCGCGACGTACCGTGCGGCGACTGAAGTCAACACGAAGAACAGCGCGATGGCCAAGTACATCGCGGGAAGAAACGCTACCGCCGTCGCCGACCATTGTGTGCAGATCCTTGGGGGAAGGGGTCTTCATGTTAATTACAATGCTGAAAGACATTACCGGTAATCTAAAAAATTGTGTTTTAGTATTTTTTTCGATCATTACAGATTGTGGCAAACTTCTTTGTCTCTCTAAACTTAGTGACTAGTGAGAGCTTGCACTGGTGGATTATACGAAATCGCGCGCACTTAAAGCGTCCGCATTTGCGCGCGCGCATCGGCTTTGTGTCCAGAGCGGCCCAGAATAGGTATAGGAATACCCCTGTGACGATAGCTTGACGGATCCAAAAAGACTGGCCACCAACTCGACTTCAGTAACCAGTAGTTCAGTAGTCTTTGATAACCTCCTTTTTAGGAGGTGATATGCCGTTCTTAAAAGCTAGGAGGTTTTTTAAGTAATTTTTAAACGTTCCTGCTCAGTTACATCAAATAACTATAACCGTAAACTTACCATATTGATATCAAATTTGTATAAATTCGACAGAAATTTTGGTAAGGTAACTGTTATAGTAGATGCAACTGACACTTAAAGTAGTTTAAAAAAAACCCTTTTCAATTATTATTTATATTTAACTGCCTCGTTGGTCTAGCAGTGGCAAGCGCAACTGCTGATCGTGAGGTCCTGGGTTCGATCCCCAGGTCGGACAAAGTGTTATTGGGTTTTCCAGTATGGAATTACTTAGTAGCAGCCTGGAGTTTGGATTTGTGTCCGGTTAGTGGTAATAGGATCGCCCCCGATTACATAGGACTTAAACATAACTGCGAAATGAGGATGTTACTATACACCTCTGCCCAACCCTTCGGGGAATGACATGGTATTGTTTGTTGAAAACCAAAAAAATATCAATTAAAATAAAAAAGAAGCGTATTTCTTAATCTATCGTTATTCTCAACAGGGACGCAAGAGGCACGCAGATCTACGGCGGCGTGACGGACATTCAGAAAAGACTCATCGGCCACTTCCTGCTGAAGGAACACGACGCCCTCTGATGTACTGCCGGTAAACTTGTTCTAGTCTAGTCTTCCATGTTCAGTACTGAGTCTGTATGGAACCTTATCGAAATAAATGGAGTATTGGAATTAGATTCGATAATATGAGCCCTGTTTGGAGACACAAACATGGACTGAAGGCTTTACACAGCTTTCTAATTTAAATCATCAAGTTCCGTTAACTGACAATCTATACTGACAAAATATTAAAAAGTAACTACAGTGGACCCCCCCGACAAACGTTTTGCAGGGCAGTGTCGAACTATCAAATTTGTCGGATTATAGAGTACTGCCTAGGACCTCCTATAGTCCGGATTTTTTTACAAAAGAGTACCTTGTAATCCGACAAATTACAGACCCAATGATGAGATTCTATATGTTATACTCTGAAGTACAAATCATACTTCATTATGTATGTCAAATTTAGTAAATTAAACAACACAATAAGGAGCGTCGAGCACAATATTATAGGAGTGGTGGCGCGTACAAGTTGTAACCTGTTCAATCATGCATTATCTACATTAGCGAAGATTGTCAAAAAAATATTCAATAATAATAGACATGTCGGATTACAGGGGGTGCCGGATTAGACAGGAGCCGGATTACCGGGGGTCCACTGTAAGCGTAATTTTTTTTAAATTTTGTATTTATATTTTCTTATCGAAATATGTTGTTAGAAGTCCATGTTTGTGTCTGAAAAGTTGTTACATAATAGTAAGGAATACATAATGAACTGAAAAGCGTTATTTTCAATAATAATATTCTAATAAACTTTACAACAACGCTTTTATTATAATACCATTGCATAATTATTGTTTGTATTATATTTCAGTAATAGTAGGTAGAAATTGTTTCACTGTTTGGCTACGAACGAAAAGCATTTTTTTTTCTGAAGTCGGTTTTCTTCTATGTCATAAATTTTTGGTCCTTCAGTACACAGTAAACAATTTTTACGTATAATCCAGCCGTTAAAATTTTGTATAAAAAGTAAATACTCAAATCGTGTGAAACATTCCATTTTCTTTAAGAGTCTCCATTAAACAATTTAAACATACACATTTATAGACATCCTTAAGTTTATTTTTCCATTTTTTTTATGTTATAATCATTTGTTCTTATAATAGACTATTAAAGAACAATGCAGATGATTTTTACGATTAAACCTATTATACAAAATTAAAATGGCCGGAGTATATACATTTATAGATATAGCGTAATTCGATATTATTTATTTAGGAGACAACTGTAAGGGAAATTGGACGTCTTGTTATCGTGAAATAGTTTTCAAACATTAGAGGAGCTTCAAAAGAATAAGACAATTTAAATAAATAAGTCGTGCCCTCGTTAATAAGTTCATTCGTTAAAGTAGATCCTTTCAATAACTGACCTGAGAAATTTCGGGCAATTACAAGAGTTAAAAACATTATTTATTATCATATCCATCTAAAAAAGTACTTTGTAAATACACGTTTTCATTTAAAATAATCTAAAAAGTATTTTGTTTGTATCATGTGTTAGAGTAATTACGAACATGGGAATATTTCGAAAATTAAGAATTTCTACTAAACCAGGCAATATTTTTTGCTCTGGCAATGTAATAATGTCAGAATATGTAATGTTGCCAGAGCAAAAAATATAGCCTGGTTTAGTAGTAATTCGTAATTTTCGCAATATTCCCATGTTCGAATTTACTCTTAAGCACCTACTATGATGTCTGTACAGTCCTAATGTTGTAATCTCCGCATGTAATAATAGTTTTAAGGGCATCGCATTTATACCGTAACCATAGACAATATTTGTATGTACTTACTTTTAAAAGGGGACATTCCATTTACCGAATGATTTGAATTAATTTCACTAATATTGGTTTTATAATCTATTTGGACAAAACAGGGTGAAAAGTTTGTTATTTGTTTTTAGGCTACAAAATTGCTAGGTTTGTACTTACTTATCTTTATCGAATATGTGCATTTTTGCAATCAAGTAATGATATTAAGTTATTAAAGGACCTCGTTGTGGTCCTTTGGGAAAATATATTTTGGAGGCAAAAGACGCGACTGATTTAGCATAATGCAAAATAAGTAAAATAACAAGTTCAAGTTTAAAACCATAATGGGCACATAATAATTTGATTGTATTGAGCCGCATCTTTGATATTAAAATGCTCAATGGCGTACGAAAATAAGTTATAAATGTCAAAACACAAGTCTTTATATAAATGTGTAATTTGTTTTTTAAATATTATTATATTGTGTTAATCCTGTTGTATTTTAATAAAAATATTTTTTGCAAATGTTTGTATTTATTTAATTTAAGTATAAGTTATTCACACAACGCACCCTTAGTAATGTAAGGGCACAACTCGAAAATATCAACTTTTGGGAAAACGTGTTTAAAGATTCAGGAAACCCTATGTTTTCACGGTATTTTGTACAGTATAATTACAGTATTTGCTTTAATATTGTCTTTTTTCTCTTTCTGTGAAAGCCAAGTGGTAGAACAGTTGATATTGAGACTATCTAACACAAAAACTCAAAAACTCGATATTTCGAGTTGTGTCCTTACATTACTAAGGGTGCGACAAGATCTGCTTAGCTTACTTAAACCATAAATAAATCAAAAGCTTGCACTATAATGTGTAATAGTTACACGGTTCTTTGTGTTATCAACATATCACACATATTTGTTTTTATAACCACACCTAGCAATAATAAAGTGGAAACAGTGATAAACTTCAAATTCCTTCATTCAATAATGATAATTAATATGTATAATGCATTTGACGATAGTAGCATAATAATTAATTATATGTAGTTATATGTATACTATATTATAAATAATATGCGTTACAAAATTATATATTTAAATTATTTACAATTTTCTTGACCCTTCTTTGTGCTCACAGATTCTGTATAGAAAGTAAACATAAAAACGCTAACATCTTAGATGTGAATTGGATCAGATTGCGACGTATGTTTAATTCATGTAACATGAATTAAACATACGTCGCAATCTGATCCAATTCGACGCAAAAGACCAAAAGTTAACTCTACATTTTTGGTCTTTCGAACCGAGTTTGGTCTTACGTAGATGTGATAATGAATGACTAAGATTAATAAATGCTTGTGGTGTAAATTTGACGCAATGCGCAATGAGTCACTTTAGTGTCAAAAAAAAACAACGAAAGTGCTTTTTTTACAGGCAAGGCTCTGTGGCACTTAAATCAACCCCTCTTTTTTTCTAGCTTATATTTATTCCGCGCCATTTTATGATAGCTGCCACAATCTCATAAAATTATCGGGCCGCTCGAATTTGCACATAAAAATGCATCATTTACTCGTCGTTAACCCATTTACGCGAGTGCAAAATATCAGTTGGGCAACATTTTCCTGGATGACCTACTTGTGCCAAGAGTGCTTCTTCTACAACCCCCGGTAGCCCCGGTATCCTGGTGACCCTATTTATTATTATACTAGCTGTGTCCTCACGGCTCCGCCCGCGTAAGAAGTTTTATTCCAGTAATAAATATAGCCTATGTTACTCAGTGATAATGTAGCTTTCTAACGGCAAAATAATGTTTGAAATCGGTCCAGTAGTTTTTAAGTTTATTCGATACATACAAAAATAAAAATCTTTCCTCTTTTAATATGAGTATAGATTGGTTCGGGTGCTTTTTCTGCACAAGAAGGAAAACAGTTAGAACCCAAATAAAATATGACTAACATCTTATTTCTGACCTCATAGGTTGTCTGTTACCTTTTAAATCACGTTTAATCTGTCTATCGGTCCATACACTGCTTTATACCCATAAACCCCTAACATTTCGGATTGAAATATTCAATGCAATGCCTAGGATTGGATTACTACCATCTTGTACATTTTCCGAAATCAGTTTCTCAATCAATTCCGATATTGGTATCGATTCTATTATTTTCTATTCGATTGGTTGCGCGCTTTGACAGGTCTAAACTAAACTAAGGGTGCTTGTCTCTTTCTGTTTCAATAGAAAAAGAAAGCGACAGTTGCGTTTAGTCTAGTTTAGTAGGTACTACCAAAATGTGCTACAGAATCGACACGATTGATTTCTGAAAGAAACTAGTACCTACCTACTGGGGGCCAAGTCTACTAAAAATATTGTTGCCAAATCGCAAACGATCAACAACCGTTAGTCAGTTTTTAAATCATCAGTTTTTTTAACTGCCTCGTTGGTCTAGTGTTGACAAGCGCGACTGTTAATCCAGAAATCCTAGGTTCGATCCCTAGGTCGGGCAAAGTGTTATTGGGTTTTTCTATGTGGAATTCCTCAGTAGCCGCCCGGAGTTTGGATTTGCGAAATGAGGGTGTTACTATACACCTCTGCACAACCTTCCGGGGAATACAGACGTGATATGATGTTATGTTGTTGTTTTTTTTAAACTGTCAATATGTTTGGTTTTGTTGTCAAACATTTTGACACTATTCTGAATGTTCGGTTTGTTTGTGATTTGTTTACGATATGGCAACATTTTTTTAAATAAAATTGGCCCGCTTTTTTTTCTAGGTGCTGATACTGTTCTAGTTTTTACCTTCTACCCTTCTTATCAATTTCTAGTTGAGTCATAACAGTCTAAAACTATTCAAGTTCATACAAACCTCCGCGGTCGGCGCTAATGGTGTCACATTATATCGCAATCTTTCGTTCGACGCAAGTCATTGTGGTCAATGTATCTCGCATTACCGCTGCCTACGACGTCTCACATTATTCTATCATAATACACTTACCTACGGTTAGTTACTAGCTATCAACTAGTTACCGCGCTACGCCCGGTTGTTCGTTACGTGTTCCTTATTTGTTTTAGTTCAGCTTGTAGGTATTAACAACGATTGGTTGCTGTGAATTTTTAGTTTTCCATTCTTAATTAATCAGTGAAGTGCAGTCAGTGCGGTTGACTTAACTCAGAGTTGACTACCAAACAACTCGTCCTATGGCAGCCCAGTGCTGATCTTCTCAGCCAAGTCACATTAAAGCATTGTGCAAGTTTCAAATTGAATCGAGAAGTAAGAGTAGTTTATACAACGTGTTACTAAAATACTCCTAAAGCCGAAAGGGTATTGGCAATATTTGAAAATTGTAGTAACGTAGGTATGTCCCAAAAAAAAAGAATTTGGATAAAACATAAAATAATCATCATTGAAACGCAACCCTGAAAACATAAAACTAAGGAGTAGACTACCCAGAAAGTTATTTACATTCTTACCTAATTTCCTCTGAGAGGTAAATGATAACAACCATAAAATTCTACTTGATTATTTACATTTTTCATGGGGAATTATGTAACACGTTGTATTTGATAAAGAAATAATCTCGAACATTTCAGTTGATCCGGGGGTTGATATTAAGATATATTGAATCTTCGCACTTCTTAACCAAGACCTTGTCGCCCTTAATTCCTTCTTCAGTGATGAATATAAATAAACGTGGTATCTATCCGTCAGATTTCTCGGGTAGCATGAAGTCTGTGCGCGTCATAGATTATCACATTGTTAGAAATACATTTCCTCAAAGGATCAGCAGGTTTCATTCTATAGGACCATGAATCACATACCTAGAGTTCGTATTAATCTCCTTTTATCTTAGTGTGTGTCATTTTCAGCAATGTACACACACAGCGGCGATGCCGATAAGACAACGATAGGGAAACTTATCATTCCACCGCGATTACGAGTCGAACGCAGATGGGCTTGTGTCATCATTTTTAAAAAGTAAAAATGCGCGCCCTTTTTTATTTGACATTTATATTTTTTTTAATCAAAAATGGAAGTGGTCAAGACGTTCAAGACATTCTCATGGAAGTTGCTAACGAAGAGGTGCTAAAATTAATTAAGTTATGTGATGTTTGCACGTGCAGTGAAATTCCCGATATCGATGGGACTCATATAGTGTTGTACGTTCAGTGTTCAGAGTTTGATAGGATACAAAATGTTGCTGACTTGGACAAGATTGCATGGCCTTTGAATCCTAACGGATTGAAGATATCGGCCACTTTTGACGGATTAGGATTGTCTACACTGGGCAAGTAAGTAACCGTTATTATATTATACTAGCGGCCCGTCCCGGCTTCGCACGGGTGGACATTTTTCACGTTTTTGCAACGTTTTTCATTTATGCTCCGCTCCTATTGGTCGTAGCGTCCTACAACCTTCCTCGATAAATGGACTATCCAACACAAAAATATTTTTTCAATTCCAACCAGTAGTTCCTGAGATTAGCGCGTTCAAATAAACAAACTCTTTAACTTTATAATATTAGTGTAGATTATGTTAAATATAGTCTAGCAAGCTAAAATTGAATCGTTAATCAAAATCCAGTTATCTTCTCCCAAATTCAGTAAAATTGGAATAAGTGCAATTAACGTGGGTGTAATCGTGCGTTAGGTCAACGACCCAAATGGCGCAGCGGCAATAACCTAGACTACAGTCACAAGTTCGAATCCTACATCGAGACGAAAACCTTGTTGGACGAATTTGTCTACCCATTATATCTTCCACGTTACATCCTTAAGCGGACGGAAGCCCTCATCATACAATCGAAAACTTCATAGTCGAAAATAGTCCCATAATACTTTTGTACACCTCTTCAACTGCCTCTTTGGTCTAGTGGTCGCAATTGCGACTGCTGATCGTGAGGCCCTGAGTTCGATCCCCAGGTCGGGCAAAGTGTTATTGGGTTTTCCGTATGGAATTCCTCAGTAGCAGCCCGGAGTTTGGATTTGTGCCCGATTGATGGCAATAGGCTCGCCCCCTATTACATGGGACTTAAACATAACGGTGAAATGAGGGTGTTACTATACACCTCTGCCCAACCCTTCGGGGAATACAGGCGTGATGTTATGTTACGTTTGTACATTTGTAATAATCTTCAATTAACCAAATCTCCTAGACTCTAATGATAGACAATGCCGACCTTGACTGTGCATTATTTTTCTATACACTGCTTATCATACATTACAACTATAATAAAACTACGTTAGGTACAACATTTTAAAGGGCATTGAAATTTTGTTTACACCCGTACTATCTTAATCTCTGTTTGCTTGAGCTCTTTTAGGGAAAACCGTTCCAAGGCAGGTACTTGCCGTTAGATGAAAAGTAATGTCATTGTTAATAGGTACATCAGGCTTGTACATATATGCGAACATTTTGATTCCAAGCGTTATAAGCAAAGAAAATTAAGTTATCAAGTGGTTATGAAGTCTGTTCTCCCATGTACGACTTGCGCGGAACTTAGCAATAGAAATATTTTACACTAGCAGACGCCCGCGGCTTCACTCACGGATCCCTAACTTTTCTGAAAATATTCCATCACCTATGTTCATCAGGGATAATGTAGGATTCTAATGGTGAAAGAATTTTTCAAATCGGTCCAGTAGTTTCAGAGCCTATTCAATGCAAACAAACAATCAAATCTTTCCTCTTTATAATATTAGTTTAGATTACTATTTTACCCATCGATCTCGACGCAAGTTTAATATACACGTAATTATTTCCTTCATAAACTCCCACAAACAATAAACATAAAATTCGATATCATCGATTCAATAGATTAGATTACACGCGAAAGGGAGACGCCTCTACAGACTGCACAGCGAAACAGAAAATGATATTATGAAATACTGTGCCACAGGCCACTACCGCTACCGTTCTTATTATCTAAACCGTCTACAGAACATTTTGAAATATATATAATTACTAGCGACCCGCCCCGGCTTCGCACGGGTGCAATGTAGATACTAATGTGGGGCATATAAACCTTCCTCTTGAATCTATTGCTGAAACAGTTGTGTAGTTTAAAAGATCTAAGCGTACAGACAGCGGGAGCGAGTTTGTTTTATACTATGTAAAGATTTTAAAATTGATTACCTATGGTTCTGCCTAGCTTTTTTTCAATTGTGTTGGGGTCAGCTTCCAGTCTAACCAAATGCGGCTGAATACCAGTATTTTACTCCGCAACCCAGTAATAGGGCAATGCCGATATCCGAATACTATCTACCTATGATGTTTTATCGATACTTTACGAGTAATACAATAGTCACTTATTCATAAGTTTCTCGGTATCTTTTGTTGTGACATTGTGTTTATGATTCATTATTTAAACTGATCAATCAGTTCAACCAATAAGAAAGAGTTCTTCTTCGTACCATTACTTCCATTGCTAGGATCCGCGTTTTATTCCTAGGGTCCGCGTTAGCCACTATACTGGGTCCTGTGCATCCCTTACGGCCAAAATCGCTTCACACGCTCTCATATCTACTTCTTCTTTTCGTGTGGTTAGTGACTATACTGGTGTCAGAGTTTATGCCGCCCATGGGCCTCTAACTTGGCTTCACCTGTCGTCGAGAAATATTTCTCAAGCATGCCAGTTTCCTCACAATGTTTGTGCAGCAAGTGATAATTATGCAATAAGCACATGCATCCGAAGAGTCATAGGTGCCTTGGGTTCAAATTCGAGACATCATTTGGCAGTCTGACGGTCACATCACTAGGCTATCACTGCTGTCAAAAACAATGTGTTTTTAGTACTTTATAAGCGTTTTGCTGTCTTTCGATAGTCTTCGACAGTGCATCGCACATTTCCGACATATTGTTTAGTTCACAGCTCATTTCTATCCCCACTCTTTCCTGGGAGAGGTGCCGCTTTGAGAAACCCGCTCGTTAGCAAGGTCGTTCGAGATCGTTCACGTTAATTACTATTGTCATTTATTTGTACTGATTGTACTTAGCGGGTTTTAGAGTAGAGCGAGACGAAGCCTCACAATAACGGACGGTTAGCGCCGCTGGTTAACAAAGGTCAGTTTTATTTCTTAATAGTTGGACATCTTAGGGCCTGCGCTCACAGACGGCTGGCATGGCAAAGGATTTTTTAAACTCGAATAGTTTGAAACCTTATTGTAATACCCTTTAGGACACGTATTTACCGTGCCGTGGGATGCTTCGGCATGCTGCGGTACGACGAAGAATCCCACAGTATGCTAAGCAAATATAAGTGTTAATGGTATGAAATAGGTAAGGTTTGAAATTATATGAGCTTAAAAAATCCTTTGTCATGCCGTGACGTCTGTGAGCGCAGACCCTTACAGAGACCACAGACGACAGACTTATTTGCGATTGAGACCGCGGCGAACGAAAAGTCTGGGAGGTGTACTATGCGTGCCAAATAAGAATAGGATCGCGCTTGCTACAACTTCACACGATAGCTGTCAAATTAGTACGGACAGCAAAAAAAACTGTGAAAAGAAAAATGTTACATTTTTTTATTCGTAGATTTCATTATTATTTATATTCATTTTTATAAAATGTTATTTCTTGAATTCCATAAATAGATAATTTTGGATAAATTAATAATATTTGAAAACAGTATTCATTAAAGAAATGAACCAATATATATAGTTAACTTCACGAAATGCTACTGGTCACCCTAATATGTCGCCATAATAATAATATAATTATTGTATAATTAATTTGGCGTAAATTGACTAGAAATACCAAAAAAGTGAACTAAAAATAATTAAACTGAGTAAGTACCTATAATTTCTTTATTTATTTTTTTGCACACCTTACGCTTTGGTAATGAAGTTCACGAGTATTGCGGAACAAAATGGCGTCTTGACAGTACTATTCTTATTTGGCACGCATAGTACACACGTTGTGTAACAGACTGCGCTACGTGTGTGTTACTGCATAGAATTCAATATGTTCTATTTTCACAGACTAAAAAGTGCGCCACGGATTTCTGTCGTCTGCGGTCTCCCTCATAAGTAAATCTTCAACCTGTTTATAGGTATTGACAGGGAAAAGTTAGATTATCGAAAACAGAAGTTTGAACCTAACCTCCTAACCGAGCCCTGTACATAGTAAAGGGAGCCTTAAACATGTCCTAAAGATATGAAAAGAACTGCATGTTGGCAATGTAAGCCCCTTTGTAAGCTACGTATGTACCTACGTAGCGTCATAGCGTTATCAGATACGATACAATTATATCAGTAAAAGCTTAAAATAGAACCACTTTGGTATCTAGTATCTACTGTAACATTTTGAATCCGCTTACCAACCTAGTAACAGCCTAGGCCAATAGGCCTAGCATGTACGTTTGACGTATAGTATCGTAAAAGTATCGCTAATGTAAGCGAATTTTGAATCGATTAACAAAAATAAAACCGACTTCAAAAAAACGATGAAAAGAATAAAATAATTACCATATTATAAAATTAACAGTTTTAGACTTCGGTACTAATCCACGTTGAACCAAATTGAAGGCACCGACTTCTGAAACTGTTAATTTTATAATATGGTAATTATTTTATTATTTTCATCGTTTTTTTGAAGTCGGTTTTATTTTTGTTAAAATGTTTTTTATTTTTTTCGTTTTAGTGACCTTAATTAAAATATGGTTGGACCTACTAAAGAAGCTGCTCGTAACATAATCACATCATCACATTATGCGTACTGTTCGTCATTGAGGAGTTCTATTGTCTATCTCCGAAGTTCTTCATCAGATCTTCACCAAATTTAAATGGGACCAATCTGGAAGAATATCCTTTCAAATAAAAAAATAATTATCTAAATCGGTTTATAAATGGCGTAGTTATGTGGTAACAAACATTTAAAAAAAAAACATACAGACGAATTGAGAACCTCCTCCTTTTTTGTAAGTCGGTTAAAAATACAACTGCCCTATAACATTTTGGTTTTTTTTTTTATCGACGTGCACAAGGAGGCTTTCGGGACATCTTCCAAAAAAAGTCTTGATGGGAAATATATTCCCTTTGCCTTGTTAAGGGGTAGATTGATAATTGGTCTCCTTATTACCGCAGCGAAGACCAATCATTAATCTAAGCCTTTTACTTATTATGTACGGTCATTATCCCGTGCGTCGTCTCAAAGATTCGCCGGCTGTCACATCAATCAAGTACAAAAACCGTGTCACCCCAGTTTGTTTTGCGAATCATCAGCGTTGGGAAATGGCCGACTTGTCATATCGCGAGTTTAGGCGCCCACCTACTTCAGACTACCTAGTTAGTCTGCTTGATAATTACGCGGTGTAAAATTAAGTAGGTACCTAGTCGGTGTGCTACTTGTTTCGGAAATTGTTAAGTATAGTATCATGTGGTTACTTAAACAATCACAGAATTAGAAAAAGTTATAGAGTTTTTCTGAGGCACGTTTACCTAATAAACAAATGTCATCTAATACCAGGTTCACACGATTCGATTCTAGTTGATCAACTGCCAAATCGCATGCTTTTTGAACCGTCTGAACAGACTTTCAATCAAATTGAATCAATTTGAAGGAACATAAAGTTTCAACTTTTGTTGATCAACTAAAATCGAACCGTGTGAACCGGCTATAAGAGATCGAGGGAGGTATTTAAAAAAAGAAATTGACAAAGTTGTGGAATTCAATTTTTTATGGTTGCTGCTGTTGAAAGATCTCTCAAAAGAGAGCTGTTTATTAAAACAGTTCTTATTAAGCTTGTCTTAAGTTAAAAGCACGACCGATTTTTCAGGCGCAAATTTCCAATTCACCCGTAGATATAATGGTGCGTCCAGACCTGACGAACGCGCCGCGAATGCGCCGCTCGCGAGCTGCGCGCGTGCATTTTATGTTCGTACGAAGCTCGCGCGCCGTCCGCGCGCCGCTCGCGCGCCAGCTACGCGCCGTACGCGAGCGGCGCAGGTGGTGCACGCGTGCCGCTCGTGGAACCTGTCACCAACGTCTTCTGTTTTTCCTTTTAGTTTTTGTCAGTAATAAAATAGCAAATGCTGTAGCAATTATGCTAACGGTAGTCGTATGGTCCGACATCTTCGGAAACAAATTCACAACTGAGGCTCATAGTTCAAACGCGAAAGAAGCTATGTGCGCACGAGCAGCGCGCGAGAGCCGCGCGCGCGCTGCATGCGCGCCCCACTCGAGCCTTGCCGGAGTTGCACTAGAGCGGCGCCCAAACGTACGTTGTAACTGCACGCGAGCAGCACGCGCGCAGTTCGCAAGCGGCGCATTCGCGGCGCGTTCGGCAGGTCTGGACGCAGCGTAAGATTTATTCGATATAAGAATTTGTCCACTTTCTGAGAGAAAGAGAAATCGAAAACGGTTGTTTAAAGGTGAACGCAAACTTATCCGTGCCGAACGCGTCGAACGAATCGAAGTCAAGGAGGCCTCTCACACATATCCGCACCGAAAGAATCGACCGCGCCGAAAGAATGGAATTACTCATTTTTTTAAACAATGAACAAGTAGTACTCGCGCGTCGCTGTCTACGCAACTGATAGAATGCGAGCGCATCGGTCGAGTCGACCGCATCAGCCACGCCGAATCTGATGACGTCATCCGAATTCGTCTAGGATTTCTGGGGATTTCTTCCCGATTCGGACGATTCGACGCGGGCAAGTATGCGAGGTTTCATAGCATTTCATACAAGTAATTCTAAAATTCGATTCTTTCGGCTCCTTCGCTTCCTTCGGCTCTGATAAGTGTACGTTCACGATATTGCACTTAGATGCTTGCTGTTGTGAGTTGCTACAAGTCTAGAACACGGCGACGTTGGGTGGAAAATACTATGTGAAAATTACCCCGCAAAATTGACTATGCCCTAGCAATAGGAAAATCGAAATTAGGTATAAAGATAAGTCTCCGCAAAATGTTTAATATTAACTGTGGTAAATTCCAATTGCCTTTCAACAAAACGAATATAAAATTGTTTATTTTTCATATTTGCAGTTCTTTGCTTCTAACTCCCGTCCAAACAGGTGTAAGATAAAAATACGAATTATGTAAGTCATTATGTAACTATACGCAATACTTACTTACGCATGAATAATTAGTAAAACCAACGAAAGTGTTTTTATTACGAACCAATTAATCCTGCGAACTTCCGATAAGGATCCAAATGTTCTGACTGCAGATTGCTCTTTTCTCTATAACGCAAAGATTTGGGTGGAATTCTCGTTAAAAACTTACCTTTTTCGCTCTTACCTTTTGACCAAATTACACAATTTTTAGCCTAGCCGTATACGCCTAGGCTTAGACTAAGTTTTAGGGTCCGATCCTTCGATCAAGAATAGTACTATTATTGATCGAAGGTCCAATCCGACTGGCGTCAGTCGGACGTGCGCGTTCCTCTAGCATTTGACCAGCGCCAACATTGCGCGCATGTGGCGCTTGCGTCGGCCCTAAAGTCATGACAGTATGACCGAATAGAAACCTTGCAGGCGGATTAGTCGTAGCTGCTCGTTAGTTGTCATGATTGAAATTGATAGTAAAATCTTTCTCATTGAGACTAACGTGTACGTAGATGGTACAGTGTAGGCAACCACGTCATCGTCAATCGTAAAGTGCTAAGAGTTTATAGAGACATAAAAGTGTGTTTAAAGTTATTTACCTACATTTCAAGTAGAGTTAATCTGGGTCTACAAAGAGACCAAATAAATAGCACAGCTCCAGTATCTATGCCCACGTATTAGCTCTATGGTTCTCGTAAGATTCTTCTCTAATTTATGGTCTATATTTTTCAGATTGCCGCCAAATTCACAAGTGGAGACGCTAAGATTCACAAACAACGCCATAAAAACATACTGGCCGGACCCGTTCAGTGACGTTTCAAATTTGAAAATCCTGTCATTCTCGCACAACGAGCTGACCGAAATCACACCCGACTTGTTTACGAAGATCAATGCTTTAGAAGATCTAGATTTATCCTACAACAAACTATCGGATTTCAATCCTTTAGATTTCAGACATCTACATCACTTAAAGAAGTTAAGTTTACAAAATAATAATTTGAAGAAGATACCTCTAGATGCACTCCAGCCTATGTCTTCGCTAGAAGACTTAGATCTGAGCAAGAATGGCATATTTGACTTGCTACTTCAAAGGAATGATGTTGAGAATTTGGCTCGATTGAAGCGGTTGAATTTGAATGACAATAGAATCAGATCCATTATGAAGGATTCGTTCCCTCCTAATAATAGCCTGTGAGTATACTTTATAATCTATACTGGCACTCAATCATTATAAACAGTCATCCAAGGCTGCCTATCCACTCGAGCGGAGAGGTACGGAACTAACCAATAGAAATGCACAATACTTATCGGCCCCAACACAAGTATTGTTAATAACTTAATGGGGCTGTCTCATCCTACATGTGTGTAACGATTTTATGGAACAATAAACTATTATTATTATATATCGCCTCTTCGCAAGAAAAGTGTACAATCTCGAATTTTTTAAAAATCGAGTTAAGTATACAGAATTGATCAGTATCCGATCCTGATCGTTTCTGTATACTTAATTCGATTTTGAAAAAAAATCGAGATTGCACACTTTTCGTGCGTAGAGGCGTATATTAATATTCACAGAGCAGAGCGAAGATGTGAATTTTATGCAATTCTATTGGTTAGCTCCGCTCCTCTCTGCTCCAGTGGACAGGCAACCCAACGCGGGGGTTGTGCCAGTGATCTCATCACTACGGTGCACTCAGGTGCGGGGTAATATCTCGAGCTGCCTTTAATAACTGTCAATGTCAGATTAGTTGAACCACTGGGACAGTTATCTAGACCTTTTAGTGACCCTCACTTGGAGTACAGGCAACAAGAGTTTATGAAGACAAATCGTTTTTCTCACAGTTAGTACTTATAGGTAACAATGTAATACCTACATAGCTATACAGCTCTGAGAGTGTGCAATAGAGTGCGAAAAATGGGGGCGCCACTTGTTATATGTTATAACATTAAATAATAATAGGTAATCGTTGTATTAGGTTATAGGGCTGTTTAACGTCTGTGTAACTAGGTACATTTTTGATGTTTAAGCTTGTCATAACTACACAACGATTATTGGTAAGGGAGTAAAAATGTCTTTTGTAGAGCTTTGGGTAGTTTTATTCATTACACATTAATTATCGCCTGATAAAACACAAGACTGTCATAGAACTGACAAAATAATATTGAAAACAAAAAACCTACGGAACTAAAGTAAAACTCTACCTTATTCAAATTCTTAGTCGAGGTGTAATACGATTCTTAGGGTCCGTTCGCGTAGAACTACATATACAATATGTAACATCATTAACGCACATCCTGAAAGTAGTTTGTTCAGAATTGTTTACTGAATCGTTTTCTATCATTTTATATATATATGTAGGTAATTTTTTATCCCAAAAATAATTAAAACTACGGAAATTTGGCGCATTACCCCTGTACAGTCAAAACAAACTGAAATGGACCGTAAATCAGGACAAAAAGACTTAAAAGTGCATTTTTACTTGTATTAATACAAATTCCGTCATTCAATACAAAATAAAGAAAAATAAACCTTTTTTCAAGAACGTTAATTTAGTAAATAACAATGCATAATATAATGTTAAACTAAAATTTCAGTGTATGTATTATGATTATAACATAATATTCTAATTGGTGTGTTTGAGGGTGTGCGTTAATTACGTTACCTATGTATTTTCTACGAAAACACTGACTCAGATAGTAACTCCTAATATCAATACTTTATACTAAATAAAAAAATTATGAATGAAAAAATGGACTAACGTGTTCTATCATTTTTATAGAACATATTTACTATAAATATTGTTAAACTTAGACATGTCTGGGTTTTAAACAAATATGAATCCATAGAACAATGTCAAGAGCTTATGTTACCGTTATCGGAGCCAATAGATAACAAAGTAACGATTTAAATAAACATAGGTAGGTAGATGTTTCTAATTCTGTGGCTTATCAGATTTATACACTATTAGCTTGTCTGATAATCTAGACAAAAATAAACACAGATGAGCATGTTTATATTAGCATGAGGTAGCTCAGAAGTTAGCGCTGTAGGCATTGGAGAGGAAGAGAGGTCAATTTCTTCCTCGTTGTTTAACGCATAACAAGATTAGTTGCAATGATAAATCAATAGATATATTACGTTCATAGAACACGGCGTTTAAAATTCGAACCTGCATTATTTTTACTAGTATCTGTAACGAGTAAGACAAAGATATGGAAAAACTGCGCGAGTGAAAGAAATCTGCAAGATCTGCCAATAAGCATATTTTTTTATCGTCAGTTTACCTATTTCTTTTTGTATTGGTAAACAGTAATACAGTATAATTGGTTTAACGAGGGACAAACTCGTATTCAAGTAAATAATACGTAATAACGTAACGTATAGTAATAACGTGCACAATCACTGCCAGTTTTTAAAGTCAGTGAAGGAGCATTACTTGTCGATTTAATCTGCTATTTATTTTATTCCTCTCCTCCGTTCTTATACATATATTTATTAGTTTATTATTATATTATTTATTTTTTCTTTTCATATTTATGTTTTTTTTTTGCCATGTATTTTATATTATTAAATTTAAGTAATATTATGTAGGTACGTAGTGTACTTGTACACCTAGATTGCTCGTTTTTCTCTTTCCATTCTTCCAGTCCATCCCAAGGTTGTCTGGAAGAGATCGCCTTGCGCGATAAGACCGCCCATTGTGCATTTTTGTATTTAAATAGTTTTTCGTGTTATGTTAACCTGGTGTACAATAAAGAGTATACATATAAATAACTAAATATAAATAAAATAATAATTGAGCATACAAGATATTTAAAAAAAAACATGTAGAATCACAAAAATAAAAATAAATGTGGTTGAACAATGTTACACCTGTGCCAGTTCCGCCTAGCTTTTTCCCAACCATATTGGGGTCAGCTTCCAGTCTAACTAGATACGGCTGAATATCAGTATTATACAGGAAGCGACTGCCATCAGACCAGATCATAGGTATTCATATGACACCCAGGACCGACTGTTTAACGTGCTCCCGAGGCCCGGGGGGGTCTCGATGTGTAACGACCGGTCACCCATCCACGAATTGACCGCGGCAAGTACAGCTTAACCTCGAAAATCGTGAAATCCGTGCGGTTGGTAATTAGCCACAAGCCTCTCTCGTTAAAGTTACACCTGTGCCTACCCGCATTGAATTCCGGGAATGGGCAGGCCATTCAAGGAATAAAGCTGACGCCTTTATTAAAAAATATTTTTTACTGCATTTCTTTTTTCAGCGAACTATTGGACCTATCAAACAACATAATAGAAATAGTAGAAGAAGAGGCCTTTCTCACGTGCACGAATTTAAGAGAATTGAACCTTGCTCAGAACAACATAACGTTCGTTTTCGCATTACCGTCGACACTGCAGATTGCCATACTGAAGATCAACACTTTGTACCACTGGCCAAAGTTCCCTATTGGTATTAAATATGTCGATTTGTCGTACAACAGATTGTCAGATTTGTATGATGAAAATACAGTTAATTTTGAAAGTTTAGAGGTAAGTTCTAATATCGAAGCTCGGCAGTGAAAACCTCGTAAATAAACTCTTCATACACGTACTAGTTAACAAACTTTCAATTCATATGCTTCTAAGCTATCTATGACGTACGATGACAAACTTGTATTAGCGTTTGATCGGCCATTTTTTTGAAGGAGACAGTTATTCCTATCTCTTTTAAAAAATTGTATTTTTCACATACGTGGTTTTCAATGCCGGCCGACCATATACACTTAATTTCGTTCGTTTTTATAATTAAATGGTTTTAATTAGCTTCACCTCGTATATTTGTTTGTTTGATTCAAATCTTGCGACAGATTTTTCAACTACTTCTGCTTAACCGATTCTCCTGAAACTTCGCACACAAATTCAACTCCCATGACTGTACCTACAACATTATAATTTCAATCCTCAAATCCTGATGCTGCAGGAGTACCGTTAGATAAAACCGTTTAACTTAAAGGTTTTTAAACGATTATTTATTTTACAGGTATTAAACATCGGAGGAAACCAAATAAAAGAAATAAACATAGAACAGAAACTGCCCAGCCTCTACATCTTAGATCTATCGTACAACTTGATAACAGAAATACCAAAGACAATCAACACCCAATATTTTCCCAATTTAGAAGAACTTCACTTAGATGGCAACCCCATAGAGTCGGTTTATTTTAAAAATATAATCGCTGTAAAGAGTTTGTATATGAACGAGATGAAGTCGTTGACTGTGGTGGAGGAGAAAGCTTTCAGTAATGTGGTGGGGAGAGCAACTAATGAGACGGAGAATGATATTAACTGCTTCTCTCTCTATCTCTCTAATTGTCCGTTCTTAAGTGTGATTACCGCGGGAGCTTTTGATGGAACGTCGTTGTGTATGGTAAGTTCCTTAAAATCTACCTATTTCTATTCTGTGTGCACTGATAACATCGTGGTATCGATGGCGTGTCGTTGGCTTTCATAGACTTTTTCCACGCTTTGTTCTGCCTTTTTTTTATCGTTGGAAAATCCTCATGGATGTCCCTCGCCCTGGGAAGGCGAGGAGGTCTGCCGGACTCTTACCGGCTAAAAACCAACGGTGTTTCTTCTCCTGACCGTTTGGCCAGGGTCGCGGTATTCGCAAAAGCATGCACCACAACCACGCTTTGTTCTGCCTAGCCTTTTCCCAACTATGTTGGGGTCAGCTTCCAGTCTAACCAGATGCGGCTGAATACCAGTATTTTACACGGAGCGACTGCCATCAGACATCCGCAACCCAATTACTGGCCAATGCCGATATCTTAAGGTTAGACCGGTTTCGTTTTTCCCTTCTGTGAGCTGGAATAAAGTGTCATAGCCAAATAACTAACTAGCCCCCTGATTCAAATCTTTATCCTGCAGTGATTTGTCTTCCGGGTGATTGATAATGATGAAGGCAATCAACGGCATAGATAAGTCAGTTGTCAGTCAGTCAGTGTAAGTCAATTTGTTGAAAGATGCAGGTTGACAAAACTAGATAACAAAACCGTAGGTACTTAGGGAACGTACCCATACCACAGAATAAATAGTAATACGTGACCCATTCAGGGGGCGACGGGGGGTCTTCAAAATACCACGCTTGGTCACAGGGGCGGGGAGGGTCTTAGGTTTTCGTCACGTAGTCAATATCCTCTAGGGAAATCTCGAGATTTTTCGAGCTATATTCAAATATGGCGCGCAGAGTTTAGCGCTTTTTGAACTCAGAGGTGACAACACTGCACATTTATGAGTAAAATTTTTTTTTTAGCTTTCTGTTTGCAAAAAGTTATTTAAAACCATATTTATATATTACTACGTGAAAACTAGAGGGGGAGGGGGGGAGTATTGGTATATACTACGGGTGGTCACCGGAGGGGGGGAAAGGGGATAAAAAATGGGTCACGTAGTATGGGTACGTTCTCTTATCAAGTTTTCTGGGTCCAAAAAAAAAACTCTTATTTAATAATAAACATACCCAAATTTGGAACTAGAGGTCAGTCTGATAATGCCTAAGATCAAAGCTAACTTAAATCTTATCGTTTAAATTTCAGCTGGACATAAGTAAGAACAACTTAAAATACTTACCAAAGCGCCTGGTCGACTGGTCAGCAGTGAGCGAGGGTGTTAACTTGCAGTACAATCCATGGAACTGCAACTGTGACATGCAGTGGATCGTGGACGAACTGCTACCTCAGATGTATGCTACCAAGCACTCCAGACTGCTGGCCGAACTCAGGTATATCTGAACTAACGTGTTAGTTATGAACTGTATTTTATATGGAGGATATATTGTTTCTAGGAGATCTCCTATGGAGGTAATGTCCGTTGTCACCTAGTGACGAGGGCTGGTGAATGCAGAGCGAAACGCGATAATGGGAAAATGTGGACTAACCCAAAAATATTCTAATTCCTAAGGAACTTCCTGCATAGATTAATAAATAGTACAGAAATCTCACTCTCTAATTCAGTGATACCGAAGTGTCGAAGGGGTCCATGTGGGTGAAAAAAATAAATGGGGTCAGTCATATGTAAACGGGGGTCCACGATAGTGGATCTTATTTAAAGCAAGTAGTGACATTAATTTTGACTTTTCATTAATGGAAAAACCCACACACACAGATGATTTGTTGTTTAGTTTTTACCTGAAAACGTAACAAACAGATCGACGATGATAGTACTATTGTAGGTACTGTCGTAGGTTTAATAAATGTATAAAACTTAACTTTTTTTATTGTTTTTTCGCTCTACACCTCACTACAGTTAGAAATCAGTTAAAAACACATTTGAACCCAATGAATTTGCAAAATGCAATATTAGTTAAGCGGGGTCTACCCAAAACTGAAAAACATGGCAAGTGGTCTATGACAGTGTTCCGCAAAGTGTGTGCCGCGGCACACTGGTGTACCGTGGTCATTAATTGGTGTGCCGCGGGAAAAATCTATTTCTTATAAAATTAAGTGTAAGTTTCTAAATTGATTAAAATTTAAGAATAAACGATAATTATATGATTAAAATTTGATTTTTTATTCATGGTGTACCTCTGAAATTGCCCGATTTTGTAGGTGTACCTTGAACACAAAAAGTTTGCGGAACACTGGTCTATGAGCCAAAAGTTTGGGGACCTCCGCTTTAATTAATGTGTCATATACATTGAAAAATGTGCTACGCACATGCGAAATTGATCTTTAGTGTTAGGCGAGAGAGTTCCCATTCCGTTGTGCATTCGCACTCTTATTACATTTCGGTTCAGTCATTCACTGACATTCAGTTCGGTTATTTTTTATTTCAATCGAGGGTTGAGTCCACAACATAGCCTACACTATGTACAAACACACATCTAATCGTAACATAACGTTGTACTCCAGATGCGCCTCTCCTCGAGCGTTCGAGGGACTCCGGCTGGTGCACTGGTACAACTGGACGGAGCGCGCCATGTGCAGCGACGCCCTCTCCCGAAGTAACTATATGGTCAGTACCAACCGAATTCACTACTCCATCCTACCTAGCATTTACCTTTGGGTACCTAAAATCGACCTATAGCAGACCTTTGGGTACCTAAAGCAATGATAACATAGTGGTGTCACCGTCAGTATGCCAAGTCAAAGGTTTCGAGTTCCAACCCAAGGCACGCACCTCTGACTTTTCGGATTCCTGTGCATATTGTATAATTATCACTTGCTTAAAAACGGTGAAGGACAACATCGTGAGGAAACCGGCATGCCTCAGAGATATATCTCGACGGCATGTGAAGCCAAGTCAGAGGCCCATGGGCGGCATAAACTCTGACACTAGGTTAGTCACTAACCATACGAAAAAGAGGAGTCTCCTTGTAGGAGAACGAGGTATGGTGTTCCTCCTACGAAAAGGGAGGATCCTCCTACCAGGCGGGTCTTATGCCTGGCGGACCACTGCCCAACGGTTGATGTTGGGAAGTTGATATACTAACTCCGTGTCAGATCTTGATACCGCGATGCAGGATTTGTGACATTTTATCTGACAGCTGTCATTGTTGTCGCTGTAGTCTGCTAGACATTCATCGTGCTGCGTAGTTCGCATGTGGCGTGATAAATGCCGCCACAACCTAAAGTAGAAACCAAACTTAAACTCCAATCCTCATTTCAGCTGGAACCATCAACGGAAGACGGGTCCTCAAAATTCAGTTCTCTCACTCTAATCCTGGGAGGCTGCATCATTGTAACTTTACTCATATCTATTGCCCTCTCAATCTACCTCATTAAGACGAGGAAGAAGTACCGCGTCCGTCGCGCGGCCATGAAGAGGAAGCGACAAAGTTCCACCGACATTATTCATGGGAATAAAGAACAATTTACTACATTAAATACTAGTAAGGTTTGAGTCATTGGAAATATTAAAGGGCTCTGCCCACTACACCGTACTAGGACCTTTTTTTATAGTCAGGAAAGATTTTTATGAAATTATTGTACTCGTATACCTAATACGAGTACAGAAATATATTGTTAAGAGAAATTTTTGGGCGGTCATACGAGAACTCATATGAGTCCAAAAATTACGCACCATTTTACCGTACTATGTTAAAATCCGCCATTAAAACATAAATCCATGATCCATGATCGATATAATGATTTTTATCATTAGACATTTGACGACGTCGACGGAGCATGCAGGCCTTTTTCAAAGCCTGCTCACTTACCCCCCCCTTACCAACAATCGCTGTGTAAAGTTATGACAAGCTTATACATCAAACAATGTGTGGTTACACCGACGTTAAACAGCGGTATAACTTCACAGAGCGATTATTAGTAAGGCGGTTAGTCAGGAGAGTAGAACATATTTTATTATAATTAATCCATCTATCCCATTTTCCGGGGAAAGTCATTTTTTATACTTGTAATTAATTAGTAAGTATATTAACCAAATCAATGAACCAAAACTAGAATAACATAATACCACACCGTAAAGTTAAATAAAATTTGTAAGTAGGTACGATTTGAATATTCAATAAGTTGATGTTTATTTTGTATGAAAAAATATGTACTGTTCCAAATACTTACTATTGTATTGTAAATATTAAACTTTTTAAATAGATTTATTAAGCACACTCATTTAGTCATAAATCTATCATTCTAGAGTTTTGCTTAATAATTAAGTACATTTGTTTGGCCATATAAATCAGTATTTTGTAACTAGTAAGACTCTTTTCACATACAACATTGTCTTAAGCCGGATTTGCTGCGATCATATTTTTGTTAGAGGTAGAATATGTTTTTGTAACAAAATTGGGGCGTGGCATATTTACTGCGTTGGAATTGGTCCGAGAGTTCTCTAAACATGTTTTGTTAGATTTTTATCGCAACAAACCCGGCTTTGCGAAAATCATGTTACAATTGCACATTGAATAACTAGAACCAAGATGGCATCGACTTCCAAAGTTGAGGAGTTTACTAGCCACTGAAGAGTTCCACTAACCACCTCCTAGCTCCATCATCAGACCCTGAACACCAAGTGCAATCTATTGGACTCATCAAAACGAATCATATGACTCGAACCTCACATAGATCTCGCAGTCGACGCCATTGTAGGGGAACGAGGTATGCTGTTCTCCCTACTAAAAAAGGGAGGATTCTCCCACCAGGCGGGTCTTATGCCTGGCGGGCCACTGCCCAACAGTTGATGTTGGGACGTTGTATATATACCAACTCCGTGTCAGATCTTGATATCACGATGCAGGATTTGTGACATTTCCTTTGACAGCTGTCATTGTTGTCGCTGTAGTCTGCTAGACATTCGTCATGCTGCGTAGTTCTCATGGGGCGTGGATAGATGCCGCCACACCATCTTGGTTCTAGTTATTGAACGCTCACTGTAAAAGCTATTAAAACATCAACTACTTGTAAAGTATTAGTAAAATAAGTTGTATAAAAAGTTTTAATAAAATATTTATATTAAATACAGGAGTTTCAAAATCTGAGCGGATTAATAATGTGTCGTATTGTTGCCGGTCCGTTCCACTTGCCTTTTACCAATTTCCAGTACAAGCGTGGGAAGATGTGCTTGTTCAATTGATAGAATAACCGACGTTCCTTTGACTGGGAACAATTAATATTTAATTAGTTTTTCTAGCACCTCGTGTTTAGAGGGCTCCATAAAGTTCTCGATGGGATGTGTAGTCTGCCAACCCGCACCAGGCCAGCGTGGTGGACTAAGGCCTAAACCCTTTTCATTCTGAGGAGAGGCCCGTGCCCAGCAGTGGGACAGTAATGGCAACTTATAGTGAATTTATAACAGACATTTCGAGCTTGGGTGTTCAGACCATTTTTTAGTCCAAAGTGGAAGTCCATCCTTTTATGTATGCGTAGCTCCACTTAGGTCTTAGAGCGTTCTTTTTTGATAATGAGGTGAAATTAATTCAATAAAGACAAATGATAAGTAAATTTAAACTAACTTGATTAAAAGGGAATGTCTCGCACACTTTCTTATCATACAAGAACTCTGCGATCATTCCCTTCTTATAGGAGGTGACGATGGGGCAGGCGCAGTACCCGTTGTACTTGGCTGAAGGATTCTTGCCGGACATGGAGTTGCCCAGGTTCCGCTCCAACACGTAGCTTTGTGGACCTGGCAATGTTGTAAAAGTTTTCGATACGTGTAAAATTGTGTAGTTCTCCTCGTTTCGTAACCTTTCCTTGGTTTTCCTTACCAAACGACAGGTCGACATGGTAATTTTCTAGTCTTTTTCAATACACAATTAAAAGCAACAACGTGAGCGAGATCGGAATCGATAAACGCGATCATTGCGGACTCGTGCAGTGCTAACACTACTAAGATGGCGCGGGCGCTGTGCGGGTGTGCGGGGCGTACCCCCCTCCACGACTAACCTCATACCCGATTGCCATGTCGACCTGTCGTTAACTGTACTTAGGTGGCTAAACACATCTAACATTCTGTAACTGCAACCTTTTTTCTTTGACATGAGGTAATTCTTATGGATACCCTGCACCCTGGACTCTTACCGACTTAAACCACCACGACATTCATCCGAGATCTCATGGCTCTCATGACATGGATGGATCTCATGGAAAGATAACTGTAACGCACTCAAAACACTGTGCTGATAGATGCAATGAGTAGTAAACGGGTAATGGAGGTATTTCAAGTACATTTGCAACCTTCAAAACTAGTTTTTTTTTTTAAAGTTGTGAAAAAGTTGGAACTTTGACCTCCAATATATCCGTAACTAGAAGGTTCCCAGGCATAGTCCAGAACAAAAAAAATATCGCAATGACGTGGAGAATAAGTGCCTTTCGGCTTCGTTAAGGGTCTTTTTACATCGTTTATATTATAGAAAAATAATATAATTATGTAATATGAAAAAAACTATATTTTGATGGCCAAAGCGAAGAGAAATAACAAATACCTAGTCTGGCCATAAATACTGTTACAATTAAAAATAAGAAAGATTTCATTTGAATTTGGAATCTGTCATTTTTATACGATTGTTCATTGAGTTTTCTAATTTTGGCGCCAATACTTTGTACAATATTTTGCGATATTAAAATGGAGTGGGGTGATAAAAAGAACGGAATCGCTGTGATTGCATTACACAAAGTTGGTATGGAGCCAAATGCAATTTTTAAAACTCTCCATACGCTTGGTATTAGTCAAATGTTTATGTACCGGGTTATTAATAGGTACAATGAGACCTCCTCTGTTTGTGACAGAAAAAGATCTGGCCGTCCACGTAGTGTTCGTACGAAAAAGGTGGTAGGAGAAAAAAGTGACTGAGCCATATTTTTGTGAAAAAGGTATCAAAACATCGGCACAAGTGTATCAAGATACCATTCTTGAGAAGGTAGTTAAGCCCCACAACAACACCATGTTCAATAACCAAGTATGGTCCTTCCAACAAGACTCGGCGCCGGGTCATAAAGCTCGGTCCACGCAGTCTTGGTTGGAAGTTAACGTTTCGGACTTCATCAGAGCTGAAGACTGGCCGTCGTCTAGTCCCGATCTTAATCCGCTGGATTATGATTTATGGTCAGTTTTAGAGAGTACGGCTTGCTCTAAACGCCATGATAATTTGGAGTCCCTAAAACAATCCATACGATTAGATTTTTCCCATGGAAAGAGTGCGTGCTTCTATTGATAACTGGCCTCAACGTTTAAAAGACTGTATTGCAGCCAATGGAGACCACTTCGAATAAGCTTTTTTATATTTTAAATTGTTTTATATTTATGTATTAAACTAACACACTGTAAAAGTAACAAATATTATTTGTAACAAAAAAACATTTTTTTTCTTCGTGACAATATTTATGGCAAGACTAGGTATATTTAGGTACCGAAATGTAGAGTGAAAATACGAAACGGTATATTCCGGTATCGGTACCTAAACCTTTATAAATAAGGGTTTTCACTGACAACCGCCGCGCCAGCCTGTCCTTCACTATGAAGCCCCAGATGGTATTAGTATGATTCATTCCTCATTCGATGTTTTGCGGTACCGAAATCGTAAAAAGGTTAAATAAAGATATGGCCCAACCTTTATAAGAAAACGGTATCCTTATCAATTTTAAAGGAATCGTATCAGCTTTCGGTCTCTGGTTCTAATCTTGCTCTCAGGTGTGCATGGCCACGGGTAGTTCTTGATTGACTTCCAGATAACCTGTTTTTATGCTGCATAAGATAATCAAGAGTACACCCTCACCCACAGCGGCTGCAGTCTTGCTATTAGGTGTGTTCGTACAGTCACCTAGCCCATACACGTTGGGGAACCGTTTGTGTTGCAGGGTGTACGGGTCCACGTCCAGAAATCCTGCTGCGTTTGTTAGGCCCTCACATTTCATGAGGCAGAACGGTGGCAACATTGGAGGGGTCACGTGTAGCATGTTGTAAGGGAGGCTTATTGCCTGAAACAGATAGTACCTAACTTTGAAAATTGTTTCGAGGTTTATTTGAAGCAACGACTTTCGTCCGTCAATCCGTGATAGGCCAGTGTGGTGGACTAGGGCCTAAACTCTTCTCATTCTGAGAAGAGGCTCGTGCCTAGCAGTTGGATAGAAATGTGCTGATTATAATTATGCAGAGTATTTATAGATGTTCTGCCTACCTTTGTTCCAACTATGTCGGGATCAGCTTCCAGTCTAACCAAATGCGGCTGAATACCAGTATTTTACACGGAGCGACTGCCATCAGACCTCCGCAACCCAGTTACTGGGCAATGCTGATATCCTAAGGTTAGACCAGTTGTCAGACTTTCGGGCTTCTGACTTCCCGTAACGACTATCATAGGTATTCGTATGGACCAACTGTTTAACGTTCTCTCTGAGACAAGGAGGGGTCTCGATGTGTAACGAGCGGTCACCCATCCACGGACTAACCGCGGCAAGTGCAGCTTAACCTCGCAAATCGTATGATCCGTGCGGTTGGTAATTAGCCACGAGCCCCTCAAAGAATACTTATAGATATGTCTCCTTAATGTCTGTGAAGATATTACTATTAGTTATGCTGACCACACATGGTAGACCATTCACCAAACGGTAACTGAAGCAGTAAATAAATAGCGAGCAACTTAGGCAGGTGTTCACCAACAATAACATAGCATCATGCCTGTATTTCCCGAAGGGTTGGGCAGAGGTGTATAGTAACACCTTCATTTCGCCGTTATGTTTAAGTTCTATGTAATAGGGTGTGAGCCTATCGCCATTAACCAGGCACAAATCCAAACTCAAGGCTGCTACTAAGGAATTCCACACGGAAACACTCAATAACACTGCCTGACCTGGGGATCCAACCCAGGACCTCACGATCAGCAGTCGCGCTTGCCACCACTAGACCAACGAGGGTAAGCCCATTATTACAGTTTTTTAAACAACTCTATAATTCTGTATTTTGGACCGAACCGTATGACACGAATTACGTGGTATGGGGCCATTCAAGTATTACGTAAGCACGAAAGGGGGGTGAGGGGATCTTTGCTTAGCTTATTTTTGATGACATGGGGGACGAGGGTGTCTAGATCATGATTACGTCAGCAATTTTTATTTATTTACTTATTTTTCTAGACTTAAAAACTGCTGCTCATAATAACAATAAAGAAACCTGAATAGTTTAAAAAAAATATGTACCAATGTTAACGAAAGCATAGGAGGGGGGGTAAAAGCTTTTCTTACTTTTGCTGACAAGGTTGGGTCAAAAATTACGAAAATTCTGCTTACGTAATACTTGAATGGCCCCGTATCAGTACTACTCACAGTACCCACCTCTCCCTTGCTGCCCGCGAACACAGCACATCTAGGCGTGACCTCGACGAGCTCAGCACAGTAGTTGGGCACAATGTTACGGTTGACAGCCACCTTCGTGAGAGCTACCGCATACCTCGGCACGCCGAATATGTGCTCAGCACCCGTGTTGTACGTTATGCTTGTCTTATTGATGATCTTGTTCTGGAATAGTAAATAGTCTGTTATAGGTAAGCTTATAAAAAACATTTTAACAAAAATAAAACCGACTTCAAAAAAACGATGAAAAGAATAAAATAATTACCATATCATAAAATTAACAGTTTCAGAAGTCGGTGCCTTCAATTTGGTTCAGCGTGGATTAGCATCGACTTCTAAAACTGTAAATTTTATGATATGGTGATTATTTTATTCTATTCATCGTTTTTTTGAAGTCGGTTTTATTTTTTTGTTAAAATGTTTTTTATTTTTTTCGTTTTAGTGCCCTTAATTATAAAATATGGTTGGACCTACTAAACACGCTGCTCGTAACATAATCACATCATCACATTATGCGTACTGTTCGTTATTGAGGAGTTCTATTGTCTATCTCCGAAGTTCTTCATCAGATCTTCACCAAATTTAAATGGGACCAATCTGGAAGTATATCCTTTCAAATAAAAAAAATATTATCTAAATCGGTTTATAAATGGCGGAGTTATGAGGTAACAAACATTAAAAAAAAACATACAGATGAATTGAGAACCTCCTCCTTTTTTGGAAGTCGGTTAAAAATATACCTACATAGAGACCCTCCAAAGAATGGTAAATACTTGGTAAAGATACATTCATCGACTATAATTAATTATTAACTACTAGCTGCCCGGACAGACTTCGTTCTGTCAAAAGCCTGTAGTGGGAAAATAAAAGTGTAGTTTTTACTATTTTCCACGCAATTTTTACGTTTTTTCTCTCCTTAAGGACCTTCCTTATGCCCTAAGGAATATTATTAAAAAAATTGCCGAATTGGTCGAGCCGTTTGCGCTTAGCAACACATTTGGCGATTCATTTTTATTTATATAAATTACTTGACTATTACCAACTACAGCATTCTATTAAAATTTTCTAAAAAAATGTAAACAACACCGTGATCATTTTGTTTCAGGAATGATTTTTCATTTTTAAGTGGTTAAATAATAACTGTAAAGGTTTCTAAAAAGATTCTTAACCAAAATAAATGTTTCACGATCAAAGGTTAGATTACCTTTAGAAAAAAAATGAAATGCTATCATCATACATCAACTGCATATTAGGCGTCTTTGTCACGAATCCCTACACA
Source organism: Amphipyra berbera (assembly GCA_910594945.2). NCBI lineage: Eukaryota > Metazoa > Arthropoda > Insecta > Lepidoptera > Noctuidae > Amphipyra > Amphipyra berbera. The sequence goes on along the minus strand of OU343125.1, from coordinate 17,759,257 downwards.
AAGAACGGTCTCAAAGGATATAAAATTGCCATACATAAATATTCAATAGGTAACTATAGTGTGACCGTTTCCGGATAAGTAAGTCGTAGGACCCCCAGGGCTCCAAGAGTTGGCATGCTGAGCAAAGTTGTCATGCAGCCTCACCCCCAATCCTTAAAACGCCCCAGGCATCAAGTGATCGCTTATCTAGTAGGACTTTTGGGTACGTTAAAACTAACGTCAGATTGCGGCCGCGGTGGCATGCACGGTTGCGATTTGGGCGTACTTTTAGTTTCAAGGTCAAAATAATGTCACCTTTATGTTAATAGTTACCCTACCCTATACAATAGATACATCCATAGGAAGGCTGGCAATTTTCCTTGAATCACAGTCCATTTTGCTCGCCGTTCTGGGAAGTCCATCATTAGAAAGCATGTTGTTGTAAGTATTTACTATAAAACTTCCATTAGATCATTCCCAACACGGGAAGTGATGAGTCCTGTACTGTCAGTCACGTACTCAATAATTATAATTATGTGCATGCTACCAACCTTTAAACTTTGCGGCTTTCCTTACGATAATGTTTCATTCAGCTGGTGTCTATACCTAGTATAAAATGGTGTGGCAATAAAATTACTATAGTGAAATTTCTGGTTGTTACCTTAAGAAGATTACACATAGCGGAGATGGAATGTTGAGATAGATGTGTGGAGTGACGCGAATGGATAAAGTAAGAAATAAGTATAGAGGGAGTTTGAAAGTTGTCTACCTCGTTGGTCTAGTGATCGCAAGCGCGACTGCTGAGCATAGGGTCTTAGGTACGATCCCTAAGTCGGGCAAAGTGTTATTGGGTTTTTCTATTAGGAATTTCTCAGCAGCATCCCCGAGTCTGGATTTGTGCCCTGTTAATGGCAATAGGGTCGCCCCCTATTACATGGGACTTAAACATAACTGGCGAAACGAGGGTGTACTAAAAACACCTCTGCTTATCCCTTCGGAAAATACAAGGCTTAATGTTATGCTATAAGTATTAAGTTGAAAGGAAATCGTTTGTCTTGATATGGGCATGTGATGAGGAGGGATGAAACACATGTGACTAAGAGAGTGATGAATATGAATGTTAATAGATAGAGGGGGAGAGAGAGTCCAAAGAAAAGATGGATGGATTGTGTGAGGGAGGATATGAAAGATAAGGGAGTAATTAATAATATGAGGGAACAATGGAAGAGGAAAACATATTGCGCCGACCCCAAGCAACTTGGGACCAGGGCAGGAAGATGATGAGTCTGTTGTTACCTACCTAGGGGTTTTCAGATGCTTATTTTGAGTGAGCTCAACGAGCTCTGATCGAGTCCAAATCTAGTCAGGCAACCCAAAAATATGCGCGAGAGTACGTAACCTACATTGAGCATGCGTTCTAATAAATACAGGAGTTTATATGGAGAGAAGAATTGTAATATCAGGATATCGCATTTCTTTCATAAGACATACAACTTGCTATCCAAAGGTTAACGCAATCGGGTGGCACCATGGGCGTAGCCAGGATTTTGTCCAGGGTGGGGCAAACTCAGTCAGTAAATATTTGTCTTTCCAATAAATCTGGAAGTGCAGAATGGGATTATGGGGCAATTTTGCCCCATAACTTGTTTTTGAGGTACAAATAAGTATAGACGGAGTCGGGCATTGATCTGCTTATTTTGGGTAATTGTTCTGTGGACATGGGTGGCGAGTTGACTGAATCTAGACCATTTACCTATTCTTTCCTGTGCCAGGGTGGGGCAAGCGCCCCATCTGCCCCACCCTGAATACGCCTATCGGTGGCACGGTTCAACTTGTACACTCAATTCGATACTGTGTAAGTGTGTAAGTCACCCCATATTATAGACTTTCTAGTCTCAAATAATTTGCACTAACCTTTCTCCAATAATCATAAGCAAGGAACATGATCTTCAAGGCCGCTCCAGCGCACTTGCCGCCGATGACTGGGAAGGTAAACACTGCATGTCCTCCCTTGAACTTCTGTATGTTTTTCCAGGTCTTCGTGCAGTAGTCTGGAGAGTAGATGGTTGAGACAGGGCATCGAGGGTCATCCAAAGCTTTTTTTAGACCTTGGATCTGAACATACGAGGAATAATGAGGGTAGTTAGGTAGTGATTGCTGTGTTCAATTATTACGACTTAATTAATGGAATATTTTTGTAAGGTTTTCTTACCATTTCGTTAAAATAGGTAGTAGGCGGTAGGAAAGATGTAATGAGAATACGAACAATTTCTTTAAACATGGAATGAAAAAAAAACATGTAAACAACATTTGACTTACTCTTAATAGAGATGTATTCTGTAAAATATTCCATAACTTTAATTTCTATCGCAAAGAAATTGTATGATGTTCATCTATTTGAAACACTTCATATTCAAGTAAGTTTCGAATATTTCATTGATTTTACGAAAAGTAACTCTATTAAAAGTAGTAAAATGTTGTTTACATTTTATTTTTTCGTTCCGTGAATAGGGTATAAGTGTGTTCTGCCTAGCCTTTTCCAAACTATGTTCAAGTCAGCTTCCAATATAACCAGATGCAGCCGAATACCAGTATTTTATACGGAGCGACTGCCATCAGACCTTCGCAACCCAGTTACTGGCCAATGCCGATATCCTAAAGTTAGACCGGTTGTCAGACTTTCGAGCTTCTGACTTCCCGTAATGACTGTCATAGGTATCCGTATGACATCCAGGACCGACTCTTTAACATGCCCTGTGAGGCAGAGGGGCCTCGATGTGTAAAGAACGGTCACCCACCCACAGACTGACCGCAACAAGCGCAGCTTAACCTCGCAAATCATATGATCCGCGCGGTTAATAATTAGCCACGAGCCCCTCGTAATTTTATTAAACTTAGTAAGACCCTGATATTGCATATTAAGCAGAAACGCGTTTTTTTTGTGAATGAGTAAGAAACGGCCAAATGCCATAACTACTACCTACTTTTAGGACTGCACATCAATCATTTTGGTTGTATAAATCATAATTAGGTTCCCTCATTTTTATTCAGTTCATTCATATTCAGTTATCCTCATTATTATTAATGGGGATAACTATAAATTTTCCTCAGCATAAGTACTTTATTAATATTTTTTTAAATATTTATTTATTTATTTAGAATAAGCACACCAACAGCACAGTAACTTACAATTCAAGTTAAATAACATCTGAAATTGGCATTTCAGTAACCATGCAAATAACAGGTATGCATGACATTGACAATAAATATTAGAGACAAAGTCCTAAATCTAGAACACCACAAAAAACAAACCAATTTGAGCTACATATACGCGCACTACGCGCACGTATAGATAGGGAACGTCTGTATGAAGCGAAACTCATGGAGAACATATCAATAGGGTAATCTGTTACATTGGACATTTCATTATATTGCCTTGCCATACGTGTCAGGGGGCTATTAAATGTGGTATTTAAGGTGGATGTAGGCAATTCAAAAATACGATGATGACGCTTACTACGTTGGCTGGCCCTAAAGTTAAAATATTCCACCAATTGTGCATCTATGGAACCGTTTATAATTTTATGGAGAGTTAGTAAGTCAGAATGGTTACGTCTTTCTTTTAAGCTAATCATTTTAAAGTGCCTTAACCTGTCGTTGGAATCAGGTAAAGCTTTTCGAATCCCATTCTTCATACATAAATACCTAACAAAACGGGCCTGAACAGATTCAACGTTATTAGTATAAGTTGAATAATAGGGAGACCAAATAGTGGAACAATACTCCAAGGAGCTCCTAACTAGCGCATTGTAAAGTAAAATAATGCTACCACAATTACGAAAAGGTTTCGACATACGGATTATAAAGCCAAGCATTCTTTTAGCCTTAGTCACTATACTATCTATATGGTCGCGGAAAGATAGGGATGTATCGAAGAGGACTCCTAGGTCACGGATGGTCGATACTCTGCTCAGTACTGATCCATCAATATGATAATCAAATCTAACATAGTTAACCTTATTCGTGAATGTAATAGTCTGACATTTTTTAAAATTAAGCGTCATTTTGTTATTTAAGCACCATTGCTGAAGGACATCAAGATCTCCCTGAAGCCTCAAACAATCACTGAGGTCAGATACCCTACAGTATATCTTCAAATCATCAGCATAGGCTAAACAGTCGCAATTTATTAAACCCAAAAAATCATTTAAAAATACTAGAAAAAGCAAAGGGCCCAGTTTAGAGCCCTGTGGAACACCAGAGCCAGGAGAAAAAGGTACAGATTCATAACCCGCCAAGGCAACTATTTGAGAACGATTAATTAAATAACTCTCGAACCACCGCAACAGAGAGCCATGAATACCAGCGTAATTCAATTTCATACAAAGAATTGAGTGATCAACGCGATCGAAGGCTTTTGCAAAATCTGTGTAAACAGCGTCAACCTGACCCCTAGCTTCAAAGGTGTTACTAATAAAAGTAGTGTAAATAAGTAAGTTAGACATAGTAGAACGGTTAGACACAAAACCATGTTGCTTCAAACTAACAATATGACGGAGATGATAATAAACTGCCTTGTATATAAGACCCTCAAACATCTTTGCAAATTGTGATATAATAGAGATTGGTCTATAGTTAGTTACGTCATTCATACTACCAGATTTATGTATGGGGATAATGTGTGAGATTTTCCATAAATCAGGAAATGTACCTTCCTTAAGGGATTTATTATAAATTATCTGCAGTGGTATAATAAGAGCATCAGAGACGAATGAAAATAGGAGGAAGTCCATCTGGACCAGCTCCTTTATTAAGATCTAACTTTTTGATACTATCTCTAACGTCATTTTCAGTAATGTCAATAGAAGACATACTGTAATTAGACGAGGAGCAACCTGGAGACAAAGTACTATACTAAGCTGTTGATTAACACCGTACACAGATGCAAAATAATCTGCAAACAGATCAACCACACTATTACCACCCTCACCAAAACGATCACCCCACGAAACTTGGCTAGGGATACCTCTGAAAGATTTTTTAGACTTAGTGTAACGCCAAAAAGCTTTTACATTTGTTTTTAATTCACTCTCAATTCTTTCTATATAATCTCTAAAACAGTTAACCATAGCTCTCCCAGCTCTCATGCGTAGGGAAACAAAAGTATCGTAGTCCCGAGGGTTTTTGTACCGTTTGAACCGAGTCCTATATTTATGCTTTTCTTTAAGAAGTTTAATCATCGAAGCCGAGAACCAAACTGGATAACAATTATTCTTAGGTTTACCCTTAGGAGTGTATTTATCTATATTTTCCCATAGTACCTATATTATAAAATGTCAGAACAAAATCGTTACAGCTTAAATTACAATAATCCTCCCAATTCACCTTGCGCAGCTCACGAACACAAGCGTCATAGTCTGTTTTAATGAAAATAAATTTAGACTGTAAGACATTACAATTTAAATTAGAAATTGAAGTTTTAGTAAGGGTTGATTCTAGTGGTGGATGATGTATATCTGGTTTACTGATGGGAGGTGCGGAAGAAACAGAAAGACTGGAATTCTCATCCACCAAGATGAGGTCTAGGATATTATTACTTTCATTGCTGACCCTATTCATTTGAACATAGCTGGGACATATGTACTGCACTGCACACTACTTATATAATTTTCCTGGAATCATTCTGACAGGTGCTGAGAGCAAATTACCAAGGTACTTGAGTAATTGATATGAGGTAGGTACTTTGAGTTAAGAAAAGATGTTTCTTTATGAAGCTCATTTCAGATGCACGGAGCATTACCTACTATGTATATTAATTTTTGTTATGCAGCGTACACACCTAAACAACGAATGGGGTTCGCGATACCGCTAAAAACCGAACAAAACCAGATTCGGTCTAAATATACAAAGTTATGTTAATTTCAATAAATGACGATTGTTTGTTGACATTCGTTGGCTATGTGTGCATGGGCGTACCCCGGATTTTGTCCAGGGTGAGGCAAACTCAGTCAGACAGTAAATTTACTGTATATTTTTCTTTCCAATCAATCTGGAAGTGCAGGATGGGGTTATGGCGCAATTTTCCCCCATAACCTTATTTTTTGTATAGGCGGAGTCGGGCATTGGTCTGCCTATTTTGGGTAATTGTTCTGTGGACATGGGTGGCAAGTTGACTGAATCTAGACCATTTTCCTATTCTTTCCCGTGCCAGGGTGGGGTAAGCGCGCCATCTGCCCTACCCTGAATACGCACATGCATACGCTACATTACTAAATTAATGTACCTAATTACATTAATTACCTTATTATAATCATTTTTGATGCCCACAGCAACGACCATGAATTCATAGTATATTTTGTCGCCGTTCCTAGTCCACACCAGGTTCTCGCAAGGGTCGAAGTTTTCGGCGCTGTCATGGAGCCACGTGACGCTGCGGGGCAGGATCTTAGAGAGCGGCCTGTGTGTCTGTTTCAGCGTTTTGACACCTGCTGCCACTAATGTGAAGCCGGGCTGGTAATAGTGTAACTGGGAAAGACAATGCCGAGATTATTGTGCTGTAATTTTTGTTAACTGCCTCGTTGGTCGTGATCGTGAGGTCCTGGGTTTAATCCCCAGGTCGGGCAGTGTTATTGGGTTTTTCCGTGTGGAATTCCTCAGTAGCAGCCTGGAGTTTGGATTTGTGCCCGGTGGATGGTAATAGGCTCGCCCCCTATTACATGGGACTTGAACATAACGGCGAAATGAGGGTGTTACTATACACCTCTGCCCAACCCTTCGGGGAATACAGGCGTGATTATTATGTTATGTAATTTTCGTGTCGACGACGTGGTTGCCAAAAAATAAGACTCGCTCTCTTCTCAAAAGAATAGTCAGCGTCTGACCGTTCGGCCAGGGTCGCGGGATTCGCAAAGCATGCACCGCAACCCCGGCAGGTCCCGGTCGCGCACGGAACACAGCGCGCCGCCTTCTCGGGCCTGTTACTGGTCGGGCGGCGGGTCCCCTAACCCACCGCCCGCAGGCCACACACTAGGGTGGCTGGAGATCGTCGCGTACGTGCGCCCTCCGGCGCCCGGTGCGTCTGGCGCGGGAAGGGAGGAGAGCACACCGCTCCCTCTCCCTCTCCGCTTCCTCCTTAGTCGCCATCACCCCCTCGCAAAAGGAGGCGATGGCTTCCCACGCACTCTCGCTCCCGACCATGGACACAACCACGGCCGGAAGCGAGAGGTCACCGCCGACCACCGCGACTAGTTCGCGGCGCTGCGATCCCCAAGCTGGACACGCCTGCAGCGTGTGCAGTGCCGTGTCCTCGGGGCAGTCGCAGTGGTGACATCCGGGCGTCTGCTCCCGGCCTATACGACACAGGTACTTCCCGAAACAACCGTGTCCCGAGAGTACCTACGTCAGCCGGAAGCTGAGGGCGCCATGCCGCCTCTCCAGCCACTGGTCTGGGGACCTACTCCGAAAATCGAACTATGATGTTTTGGCTGATGGATCGCAACGTTTCCAACCACGAAAGTGTTTCAGATCCGACGATCGATTCGATTTTCGCAATTTGATAATTAATTTTTCGTTCACTCCACTCCCAAATGTTAATTGGCATCTAGTAGTTCGTTATTTACGATACTTTGATCGTATATTTATAAGCTCGATGTTCGTAGTTGTTTTGTTTCGATGCGAAACTTTGAAGTCTCCCTGGTACGGGTTGGCGGACTACACGCATCATTGAAATCGATCGCCCGCAAAATGGCAATAGGCTTGCCATATGTGGCACTTAATGGGACTTAATAAAAGAGGCGAGACGTGGGTGTTCACACTCTTGTAATAGTAGACCACCTGTGCTTACCCCTTCGAGGATTACAGGTGTATTATACAACGTGTTACTTAATTCCCCATGAAAAATGTAAATAATCAAGTAGTCTTTTATGATTGTTGTCATTTACCTCTCAAAGGAAATTAGGTAAGAATGTAAATAACTTTCTGGGTAGTCTACTCTTTAGTTTTATGTTTTCAGGGTTGCGTTTCAATGATGATTATTTTATGTTTTATCCAAACTGTTTTTTTTGGGTCATACTACGGTTTTCAAATATTGCCAATAGACTCTTTACAAGGGACCTTTTAACCCCTTTTCGTCTTTAGGGGCATTTTTGTAACTAGTTGTTACCTTCGACGGTTCCAGCATAATGATGCAGCTCTTTTTCATTCTGCGGGCGAAGCGTGACGCGACACTGCAACCGCCGGCGCCGCCCCCCACCACCAGCAGCTTACATCTGGTATATATTGTAACATATTTTCCTCAGAACAGCCTCCTATCGTTTATAGAAACACGAATCTTAGCGGAGCGTGACTAGCATGATTAGTGTGCACGCCTTCTTACAAAATTTATAAATCCGATAGCGTCAGGTGCACCTACTGATGCGGCACGCGACGACACGTGAGTCTAGTACATACATAATCTCACGCCTTTTTCCCACGGGGGTAGGCAGAAACTAGAACGCCACATGCAACGACCCTTACATACCCCTTTCGCTTCATCCACATTTATACATCTTGTCATACACGCACGCCGGTTGAGAGTACTACGCACCTGACCTTTGTAAAGAACATCACCAATAACATCGATGTAGTCTAGTGTGACTCCAATAGAACGTAACCATGTTATGTATTGTATAGTATAAGTACCTACTTACTGGTAAGTACCTGCGGGTGACTACCCGTATTAATATAGATGTGTGTGTGTGCGTGTAAATACCTACAGTACGCGCGCGAACTAAATGCATACGGGGCCTGCAGTCCGCAAATGTAGTGCTGTCTTTGTCATCTTACAACACTAGCGCATTCCACAGTTCTGCATTCAGTAGGTACCCGCGCGTACTGTACGCACGCACTTCAGACAATCAGTGGCAGACTTTTTGACAGGAGAGAATAGAACACTTGAATCCCATACTACCAACGCACCCGTCCTATAAATATGTATACATTCTCGAGTCGAGTCGAAAATCGGGGCTATAAAAATCTGACGCCTGCCATCACCCTTAACCTTTTAACCGCTTGAGTCGCATTTCTGCGACAAATATTTCCGTACCCCTACCGCGCGTGTCGTATTTCTGCGACAAAGAACATGCATGTTTTTTTGTTCTATTTTCGTCCTATGAACTGCGTGGTACAACTAAAACGATTATTCAATAGAGATATGATTTACAACAATTACTTAAAATTGTTTCATAGCTCTAAGTATTGAAAAAGCTTAATATATTTATTATATTATTTTATCGATTCGTAGTCGCGCGCTAGGGGCACGGCAATTGATATTTAGCCACGCGCTTAAAAGGTTAATCTGTAAGCACTGATAGCCTAGTGTTGTGACCTTCGGACTGCCAAGTCTCGAGTTGGAACCCAAGGCACGCGCCTCTGACTTTTCGGATTCATGTGCGTATTGTATAATTATGACTTGCTTAAAAACGGTGAAGGAAAATATCGTGAGGAAAATATCTCGATGGCATGTGAAGCCAAGTCAGAGGCCTATGGGCGGCATAAACTGTGACACCAGGTTAGTCACTAACCACACAAAAAGAAGAAGAAGATTTGACGTCACCACACCACCTGTTCGTATGAAAGTGAGCCGACTGTTCTCTTTAAGTTACGATAAGGTATGCGATGAAATACATCCGTTCCATATACCCTGGTACTCACTTGTACGTCTTCTTCGAAGCACAATACCATCTGACCGCATGTTTAGTGTACGGAGCGAGCCTTTTGAAGACAACACTCATTTGTTATATTTGATATAATCTTTTGTAAAAAATAATCATTTCGACATTTTCACTATGATTTTGACTAAGTGTATGTAACCAACTAGATTTTGTGTTGATATGTGTAAACGACTGTAATTGTGCATAATGTAATGGCCACTGATGTCTATTGGGTACTTGAGTAGACCTTCATTTACTCAAAATAATCTATACTAATATTATAAAGCTGAAGAGTTTGTTTGAACGCGCTAATCTCAGGAACTAGGTACTGGTTGGAATTGAAAAAATATTTTTGTGTTGGATAGTCCATTTATCGAGGAAGGTTATAGGCTATATAACATCACGCTACGACCAATAGGAGCGGAGCATAAATTAAAAATGTTGCAAAAACGGGAAAATATCCACCCGTGCGAAGCCGGGACGGGCCACTAGAAATTTAATCAAATATTCTATTTTGTGTCATGTTTTCTGGAAACTGTTAATTTTTGCATGTTTAGACCATAGATATAGAACTTGTTTACCATATACATATACCATGCTAGGTTTATTGAATTCCAGGTAGACTGGATTCCAGGTATCGAATATGATAAATATTTTTGTATTATAACTTTCGTGAGACACATTCATATTTATGATTAGTTATGGTTTACTCACGTGCATTTTCGGGATTTTCCGAAAATGCACGTGAGTAAACCGTAACTAATCATAAATATGATAAATATTGTTTGTCACGTCTGCTGATCGTGAGGTCCTGGGTTCGATCCCCAGGTCGGGCAAGGTGTTATTGGGTTTTTCCGTGTGGAATTCCTTAGTAGCAGCCCGGAGTTTGGATTTGCGCCCGGTTGATGGCAATAGGCTCGCCCCCTAATAACATGGGACTTAAAAAACATAACGGGTTAAATATGGGTGTTATTATACACCACAGCAGACGTGATGTTATATTATATTAAATTATTCAATTTATGGAAAAATATGCAAATTTAATTTTGTGTCATGTTTTCTGGGAACTCTTGTATTATGTGTAGACCAGATACAGAATTTATTCACCATACTGTTTATTGGACTTTAGTTGGACTGGATTCCAGGTATTGAATATGATAAATATTGTTTTTCCTAACAGAAATTAGTAAGTCCATGAAATAATCTCCTTTTTTTACTTCTTTATGTTTATTCTTGTACACATAGGTATAAGTTATATTTTTAAACATATCAAAATAAAAAATAAAAATATGCCTTCTTATTTAAAAGACAGAGTACTGCTGAGTACTATATTGTCCAAGCTTGTCCTCAATGTTCGTTTATCACAAACATGAACAATAAAATAAAACAATAACATATTAGTTAAGTGTATAACATTTATATAGATAACAATACAACGGATGTATACAAAAGCTCATTATTTACATATAAACATGCATATTTTACATAAACCAATTCTAATGGACAATTAAACGTCAATATAAACGAAGAATTCACAATTCATTAATATCACTATGCTTACAATATAAAAAAGTATAAATGAACCCCCATATTTATAATCGTTGTATAAAGTTATGACAAGCTTATATTTACATCAAATAAAAAATCGGGCAAGTGCGAGTTGGACTCGCGCACCGAGGGTTCCGTACAAACTTGTAGGTATGTAAATAGTTCGTCGTAAATTTTTTTTTTGTGAAGTAACTCTAAATTTACGGTTTTCTGGTTTTTCCCTTTACTAGTAATATGAGAGACATTGCTTCTTGTCAAATTTCATGATTCTAGGTCAACGGAAAGTACCCTATAGGTTTTGATTCCCTTGCCGTATCTTTTGATTGCGTTGACTTAGAAGTTTGATTTATTTCACAGAGCCAAGAGATTGCAGACCTGAGTATTTGATATTAATTTCAACTTGGTACCTCCACGCGTTCCTGAAAAAAAGGGTCTTGACATACAGACTGACAGACAAACGGACAACGAAGTACGGACGAGGTACGGAACCCTAAAATTGAATGGCTACACTGACGTTAAACAGCGTTATAACTTTACACAGCGATTACTAGTAAGGCGGTTACGGTAAACCTATTTACTGATATGTTACACTTGCAAGAAATTGTGCTTAGGATTGTTTAATTATGTGGGTACAATTACTTATCTAGGTAGACCGCACCCTGCGTTACACCTTCGCAATAGATATCATATCAGTATAGCTTGTACTCAGGCGCTGATACCATGGTCACAGTACTATTTACGAGGCGCTACGTTTATCAGTCTATGATTGCGATGGTGATATGCAATTAGGGTGCTGTTACGCTTTTGAAGCCGAACAGTAAGGCTTACGTATATACAGGGTATAAACAAACTCGTGTAATTCCTTAACCCACATAATCTATCACAAAAAATAAATCTTTTCTTTCTTGCGATAGTGGTAAGTGGTCGTATCTAAACTACCTGATATTGTATTAATAAAAAAAATAAACGGCAGAAAACATAAATCAATGGAAGCCCAGCGAGACAGCTGGTACGACTAGCGCGGTATCGCTCCGCGCAGTCAGTTAACTCGAGGCGGTAAAATGAGTCTCTTTAAAAAAACGATGTTTACTTTTTTTGTTGAATCCCATGCAAGGTTCCCATGCAGGACCACGAGGTTTGATTACACGAATTCGGATACACCATGTATAAGCTAAAGGTGACATCGAATTATCAGTTAAATTTAAAAGAAGAAAGGAATTTCTTTTACTTTTATTGTTTTGATTTTTCGCTACCATATTATCTTAACCATGTAAAGGGCAAAGGAAATATATTGAGCACCAATTTTTTTGGAAGTTGTGAAAGCCTCCTTGTTATATTTTTAAACTTCGCAGTATAACATTTATTTCGAATTTTCTTGAATAAAAAAAGAAAAAGGATTTTTGTTTTTCCTTACGAATTGCCAAACTTTTTAGTATATATATACTTTTCCTAAAACCTTATGCCCTATAAAGGGTCAAAATATATAATATGTATTCGGATTACATCTCGAGCCAACGAGAAGAGATAAACAATTCTCCGTGCAACAATGAACCTTAACACTAACACACATGGCATACTTTCAATTACATCTCTATTTCATTTACAACATTCTCAATTGTTTTTTAGTTATTGAAAAGCCAACTTTATTTGCGGTAATTAAACTCGATATTTCGATACCATTTTGCTAGGCTCTTAAAACAACAAATCTGAATCCCAACAGTTTTAACAATACCACATAATTTTTATCGACACATTTTGTGTTGACTATATTTCCATTTACTATACAGTTTCATTCTTATTTATTTGTTATTTCTTATATACATAAAGCTGTTACTCTTAACGCAATTTACATAATATTACAGGATTATTACTAACTTACCATCAGAAGTTAATACAACGATATCTATATGCTATGACTAGAAGCGCTGTTCCCATTTCAGTTACTTGGTAATTCCGATATACTAATATAGCGTACACACCGAGCAACTAAGATCAATGAACGTTCGTCATTTGTTAAATTGGATCAAACTTTTTATCGAAGAAATCCGCTATCATTCGGTTTTCAACGGTATCCACTCCCGTTCGTTGACTAGGTGTGTACGCTGCCTAAGACTGAATCGGTTGTAAGACTTTCAGGCTTCTGACTACTCGTAACGTAATATAAAATAATCATATCAGGAAATCAAAACCTATCCACATTCAACATGTCTGTCCGCAATAGATGTGCCGTACACGTGCTGTGGTCATGTTAACATTTCTTTCAACTTAAAATATACTTTAAATTGACTAAGTCGAGGTTACAAATTCTGTATTCCATTGACATTTTCCAAATAATATGTGCTTAAGCTGGAATTTCATAGTTTTCACGACTATACTTCGGGACAGCACGTCGTAAATACGGCCCACATGCCCTATTTACGTTGCACTCACACTAATACATATTGTATAGTCGCCGGCACGTAACTTGGCAAGAGTAGAGAAGAGAATTCCTCTCCTTTCTTTCTTCTAAACACAGATGTTTAAAAATAAATTATGGCAATAACCATAGAATAATGACAAGGAATAAAAGTGACCATTTTTTTGTTACACTAAGTGCATATGCGCAAACTTACTCCCACTACGCCAAAACTTTGCCAAGTTACGTGACTATGGGCCGATTTTTTTATCCCTAGTTAAGTCAACCAATGGTTAAAAATTGTATGAACATCGGTTGGCTTAACTAGAGATCAAAAGACCGAGCCTACATCAACCATTGTTACCGTCGCGGGTATCCCGCCCCCGCACTCCCGCGATCCCCCCACACACTCATATAATCCTCCAACACACACACTTGTCCCATCCGTGCTCCATTCACCCCTGCGCATATACAATATATAACATAATTAACGCACACCCTGAAAGTAGTTTGTTCAGAATCGTTTACTGAATCGACTTCAGCCATTTTTATTGAGTATTTTTTTTATAAACGTGTTTTTTAATAATTCGTCTTTTAATTGGCGTAACGAAAATTGAGCCTTATGTCAAGTGCATAAGGCTGAATTTTAAATGAAGTTAACGATGAAAAAGTAATACTATTTTCTTGAATAAACAATATTTAAGCACGTAAAAATAAAATTTCAATGTAGGTATGTATTATGATTATAACATAATATTCTAATTGGGGTGTTTGAGGGTGTGCGTTAATTACGTTACATGTTGTATACGCTTCAGATCTGCGAAGATCTTCGGCGCGAACTACATGGTACATAGATATCGTTGCGACAATATTATAAAGTTATGTTTAGAATTGGAACGGGTTTATTACTTTCCTCATCATCTCAGGCCCGTGGTAGTATCCGTTAAGCATAAGATTCCAGTAGATGAAAGGGAATAGATCTTTCTTCATGTAAAACGCTATCTTGCTCTCTTTTGACTGAAACAAAAAGATTTTTATTACAAACGAAATATTTAATTACAGGTTACCCAAAGAGTACCTTACATTAAAGGCAAAGTCATATCTGAATAAAGATATGTCGCCGATCTTCCTTTGCGTAATTTACTAGAGGATTCTTAGTAACGCATCTTCGGTCATATGTGTACGGTGTGAGATGTTTATATGGAATTTTGTGTACCGGCGGAAGATCGGCGACGTATCTTCCGTCAGATGTGGCTTGACCCTAAATCTTGTTATTGTCACTTCTGACAGCTTGCTTGTTGATGTCGATTAAGAGGAAATGCGGTCGGCATTTAGTCCATACAAACGTATTCCTCAGTTTCCTCCTTGGATAATGTCACTAGAGCAAATATTTCTTACCATATGATATATATCTACCACCACTATGTCCCTATGTTTTGTTTTTGTCAATACATTAATTATTAAAAGAACTAGAAACGTTTAAACTTTACAAAATTCGACCGGTTTTACCACCGTTTTCAAACATCTGGCAAATTTGACGAATTTAAAAAATAAAAGAAAAACATACAGACATAACCAGTCTTTCTTAAATTATTACAGAAAAAAATATTAAAATCGGTTCAGATTTGAAGAAGGAAACAGGGAAATACGAAAGTACGGTTGCGCTAATATTGCACAGGAGAAATCAGTCCGAGATGCAGATGTCTTTCGCGCTCAATTGGGAAGGTTTGCGGGAGGGGTGGGACGGAAATAGATCGCAAAAACCTATTCAAATAATTAATATTTTGCAGCCCGCGTTTCCTCTTAATAGTCGATCAAACAACAACAATCATCTATAAATATGTTTGCACCGGAAATTCATCTACTAAGACCAAACAATAATCTCTATTCCGGCTCTGACGATTAATTGTATCCTATAAGTAAGGTTGCAGTTTGGAGAAGCTGGGAATTGTATGTTTCTCCTGTGATATCATCAGATATACAAAAATACAATAACAATATTTAGTGTTAATTCCGCCAAATAGTTGATCAAGCTTGGATGCAATACGCAGCACCGCCCTACAGCCCGCAAATATATGCAAATGCAGAAGATGCTTATTGTATGCCATGAATTGCAAAGTCCGCCCGATTCCATTAATAATAATTAAACAAAATCAAAATACATTTATCCAAAATCGACAAAAACTCAGTGCTTATAAACGTCAAAATTATAATAGACAGCCTCATGCGTTGATAATCAAAGTTCCTAAGGAGAGACCTATGTGGACTGCGAAAGGTAAGGTATCTCGTAACGGTCCTTGTCTACGTCATAGCTACTGATGAACCAATAAGGTTCGGCTTCTGTTGTCAAACTTTGTTGCGATTGGTGCGAATATCAAATCCTGACGTAGATGAGGACATCGCGGTAAGTGAATACCAGGCGGAGTTATATTATTATACCATGGTTAAACAGCACTGATAACCTAATGGTATAACCGTCGGACTGCCAAGTCATAGGTCTCGAGATCGAATCCAAAGCACGAACCTTTGACTTTTCGGAGTCATGTGCGCATTGTATAATTATCACTTGCTTAAAAACGGTGAAGGAAAACATCGTGAGGAAAGCGGTATGCCTGAGAGATATTTCTCGACGGCATGTGAAGCCAAGTCAGAGGCCCATGGGCGGCATAAACTCTGACACCAGGTTAGTCACTAACCACACGAAAAACAGAAGATCATGGTATATTCGCTATTTACCTGGTCCCAGGGCAGCGTCTCTCTGGGCACGCCGCCGTATATGAACTCAGCGAGTATGCACGTGTTGTATGACGTCAACAGCGGACACGCGCCGTAGCCGTTGTACTTCATCTGAGGGTCGTCCTTCTTCATTGTACTGAGGAGGTTGTGTTCTAACACGTAGCATTGTTTCGCTGTGGAGTTATAAAAGTATTGAGTATGGACGAATAATATGTTTTATTACTAACTAGCGACCCGCCCCGGCTTCGCACGGGTGCAATGTAGATACTAATGTGGGGCATATAAACCTTCCTCTTGAATCACTCTATCTATTGCTGAAAACTGCATTAAAATCTGCTGCGTAGTTTAAAAGATCTAAGCGTACAGACAGCGGGAGCGACTTTGTTTTATACTATGTAAAGATAAAGAAGATGTGGCTTACAGACGATTAACTTGATTAATTAATTTGACGATACGTTTGGTGCAGTGGCTGAGTGGCTTCTGTGCTACGGGTCGTGGGTTCGACTCCCGCACGGATCAAATATTTGTATGGCCTACAAATAGTTGTTACGGGTCTGGGCGTTTGTGCATGTGAAGATTAGTATCTGTAAACGCAACCACGATACAGGAGAAATCCTAGCGTGGGGACAAAAACAGAAAAAAAAGCAACTAACGCCAGTACTGTGCGCACGTTATTTGAACGATGCGCAGTGGGCGAGAATCTGAGGAACGCGGGGGTGGAGAAAGCGTAGAGGGGCTACGGTCGCACTGGCGCAAGGACCAAAGCGAGTAGAACTAAGAAACTTGCACTCGCATTAAGCAAAAAGTGTTTACATTATGAAATTTGTTGCACAGAAGTAGTACTTGCGCCAGCTACTGCGCATTGTCTACAACGGCCATTAGCTTACAATTATAATGCGTTCACAGTTATTTTACCTCTCAGCATCGCCTCTGCCCGCCTCGCTAAGAGTTTCGAAAGACCTAATCCTCTATTAGTTAGGTATTTATTCGTCGCAAATAAATCACAAATGCTCGACTCCCCGATTCCTATAACTTACTGACCGTTATTGGTTATTAACTATTTAGCTAGAGGTAAAATAACTGTGTATGCACTGTAGGAAAGAGCCAAGTTGTCAAGTTGTACTAGTAGAGTTCACCAAAACGTTATTAGATTTTTTTAAACGACTAGCTGTGTCCTCACTGCTCCGCCCGCGTAAGAAGTTTTATTCCAGTACTAAATATAGCCTATGTTACGCAGTGATAATGTAGTTTTCTAACGGCAAAAGAATTTTTGAAATCGGTCCTGTAGTTTTTAAGTTTATTCGTTACATACAAAAATACAAATCTTTCCTCGTTATAATATTAGTATAGATTAGTAAAGAAGTTTTGTACCAAGTAATCAGCTTTTTGGGCTTCAAATCGCGAGTTTAATTCCTGCACGGAAAAGTATAGGTGTGGCCTAAAGATAGTTGTTCCGAGTCTTGGTGTTCGTGAATGTGAAATTTATGTCTGTTAATGCACCCAAAATACAAAATAAATCCAAATCGTTAATTTTTCTGGGGTCTTTAATCTAACATGGCTGAGTGCGCGGGGGTCACTCAAGGTCGAAAATGTTAAAGTTTCATAAGAACACCTAAATATAACACACTAGCTGTGTCCTCACGGCTCCACCCGTAGCCTATGTTACTCAGTGATAATGTAGCTTTCTAACGGCAAAAGAATTTTTGAAATCGGTCCAGTATTTTTTAAGTTTATTCGTAACATACAAAAATCCAAAACTACAAATCTTTCCTCTTTATAATATTAGTATAGATATCCCAAAATCATAACTGACGGACCTTATGCGAGGAAAACCCCTTTTTTGCGAGCAAACGACTAGGCTAGTGAATTAAAGTTTTAAAAAAAAACGTGAAATACTTTTTATTTTTTTGGTTTCGAATTTAACATAAACCCAAACCAAAGAATTCTTTAATGCTGCAATAATAAACTCTTTGACCACCTTGTTCGTCAAAACCCTTCATCCTACATCTTCCTGAAAATATATCAACGACTCACCAATCGCAGCAGCAGTTTTACTGTTGGGCGTGTTGATGCAGTCCCCGATGCCGTAGATGTTGGGGAAGTTACAGTGTTGCAGCGTATACATGTCTACGTCCAAGTAGCCAGACTCGTCCACAAGCGACTTGTTAGTTCGGAGGAACTCCGGCGTGAACATTGGAGGCGCCACGTGCAACATGGAGTAGGACATCGAGATGTTCTGTTGTAAATAATTTAATATTAAAGGGTAGATTATTCAATCGTTACATATTGTTTAAGAGAGGAAAATCTGGAGACGCTCTTGTGAGAACATTGGTTGCATTACAGTTAGCAACGAGCGTTGCCAACCAGATTAGGTTGCGTTGCCGTCGTGTTTCTATCCAAGGTCGCCTCCTTTTGCGAGGAGGTGATAGCGACCAAGGAGAAAGCGGAGAAGGAGAGGGTCTGCTCTTCTCTCTTCCCGCACCAGACGCAACAGGTGCCAGAGGGCGCGCGACCACCTCCGGCCACCCTAGTGTGTGGCCTGCGGGCGGTGGGTTAGGAGACCTGCCACCCGAACATTAACAGGCCCGAGAAGGCGGCGCGCAGTGTTCCGCGCGCGCCTCTCAGGAGGACGTGGGGCGATGCCCCACAGAGGAAAGGTCTGGGTCCGGGTTACGGGAAGTCAGAAGCCCGAAAGTTTGACAACCGGTCTAACCTTAGGATATCGGCATTGCCCTGTAACTGGGTTGCGGAGGGCTGACGGCAGTCGCTCCGTGTAAAATACTGGTATTCAGACGCATCTGGTTAAACTGACCCCAACATAGTTGGGAAAAGGCTAGGCAGAAAAATATAACTATAATAAAATCATCTTACCGTATCGGGTTTATCTTTTCTGTAGAAAATAGCTTCCTTCTTGTCGTGTCTGACTTCCTTGAGGATGGTCGTGTAGTTGACGAGGATGTTCTTACGTTTAACCACCTTTAGAAGCTCAGCGGCATACTTTTCAACTCCGAAGATCACTGGCAAGCAAGTGTTGTAGATGACGTTCGTTTTTGAGCGGACATCTGTCTGTGGGGAAAGAGTTTAAGCTGTTACTTGCGGACCTCCCCGACTTCGTAAGGTTATACCATTAAATTAACTACTTGAGGGATTTTTCAACTGTCTCGTTGGTCATGATCAGCGCATACAACAGTCAATTTACGACCGAAACCAAAAACCGATCTCAATCCAAAATCTCTGGATTGATGTAGGTTTCTGATATTAGTTCTATTGAATTTCTGTCAAAAACCTACATAACATAACATCTCGCCTGTATTCCCTGAATGAATGGTTAGGCAGAGGTGTTTTAGTAATACCCTCGTTTCGCCAGCTATGTTTATAAGTCCCATGTAATAGGGGGCGAGCCTATTGCCATTAACCGGGCACAAATCCAGACTCCGGGCTGGTACTGAGAAATTCCTAATGGAAAAACCCAATACCACTTTGCCCGACCTGGGGATCGAACCCAGGACCCCATGCTCAGCAGTCACGCTTGTGACTACTAGACCAACGAGGCAGCATAACGAGTAATTATGTTATGTATGTTATATTGTTTATACAACCGACTATAGTAAGGATATGTTTTTATTTCCTCTTTTGAACAAGAGACGTTTTATGAAATGAGTGCAGAGATTCGTAGAACTCATACTAATTACATTTTTCCCATTAAATATAGGAGGAAAACTCTTTTGACTCATACAATAGAATTCTTAAATATTGTGCGCGTTCTATTGTTGGACAAGTGACGATTACATCATATTGTTAATTGATAAATGTTCGCAGGACGCTGTAGGCGATTGAACAATTGTAAATCCACACAAATGTATGACTAGCGACCGATTTGCGCAGGCGCTTAGCTGACTACACGAGCGACTACACAGAGCGAGTAAGGTCAGCGTGTGTGCTATCGAGTGCGATCTCGCGCCGTCTTTCTCGTTCTATTAAATGAGGTTCCTGAGCGACAGAAATGGATAGAGCATAACAAAACGCGATTCCGTGCGGACAGATGTGGGGGTCAAATCTTACACCCATACTCTAAGGCTTTCCTCCAAAACTTACTCGACTCGACTCCACCTCGACTCACTCCATCGGTAGTTATTGTTGACATA
The DNA here is from genome assembly GCA_910594945.2 of Amphipyra berbera. Lineage (NCBI taxonomy): Eukaryota > Metazoa > Arthropoda > Insecta > Lepidoptera > Noctuidae > Amphipyra > Amphipyra berbera. The sequence goes on along the minus strand of OU343125.1, from coordinate 17,738,765 downwards.
TACGTCTCGAGATTTTTCGTCAGTCGAGGTAAGGAATCATCTGTCAAACTCAAGGTACCTCGGAACCTACCTTAAGGAAGGAAGTGTCAAAGTTCGTATGTAATAAAAATGAATTTTGAAGACTTTTTCGAATATGCTTACGATAGTTCGTACAATTATTTATCGCGGCGTTATTTGCGCGATGCAGATAATTCGAATTATGACGTAACGACTTCTCGAGGAACCTCGAAGTTCACTCGAAATTGCGCCTAAGAATACAATTTTGAAGGTGTTTTCGAGGCTGTCCTGAGTCGAGTAGGTATGAGTCAAGTAAGTTTTGGAGGAACGTCTTAGAATATGGGTGTTCGTGTTCGTCGCAGTGCAGTAATTCTATATTTGTTCTGTGTATTTATTAATGCTAAATACACATTTGTTACGACTTGTTTGGGTATGTATCAATAAATAAATATGCTTTAGGAATTAAAAAGTGTATAGAAATAAACACCGGCCAAGTGCGAGTCGTACTCGTGCACCAAGGGTTTCGTACCGTTGGAGGAAATATTTTATACCATTTTCAAATTATTATTTTTTATATCCGCACGTCTAAGTGTTTTGTAAAATATTTTTGCTGATTTATAAAAACAGTGCTAGTTACAGACATCGTTTTATTTTTCTTGTAAAATTTACATAAACTTCCATCAATATTATTTGGCCAGATTTTCCGCTTTGCAAACTTCGGAGATAAAGGGGGGGAATTGGTATTTTTTCAGAGGTTTTTCCTCATAAGTCAAAACAATACGGCAGAAATAAAAATAAAAACTATGTTTTATAATATACAAATGAAGCCCTTTCATATGATACACCTCATTCGACGTAGTAACTCCACTTTAAAATGTCAACCCCCCATTTCGACTCCTATTGCAATGCAAATAAAACTATTTTTTCTATTCTTTCATTTGGAATATACACTGGCATGCAAAAATAAGTATCACACTTTTAAAATTTCAATTTTTCCTAAACTATAGAAGTTAGAGATTTAAAATAAAAAACGTTGTATAGCAATTTTTATCAGCTTTCTTTGAAACTATAGTAACAAAGTTAAACTCTTTTTTGAGTCCTTTTTGTTTCGAAAATATATCTTGTGTACTTAAAAAGTTATTGCAATTTTAAAAGTGTGATACTTATTTTTGCAGGCCTGTGTAGATGGGTAAGCATTATTTACTACTATTCCAAATTCCAGTAAGTAAAGAATGATTTCAATTAAAAAAAAATGTTGCCTCACACTAGGATTTCTCCTGTATCATGGTTGCGTTTACAGACACAAATCTTCACATGCACAGACGCCCAGATCCGGAACAACTATGTGTAGGCCACACAAATATTTGTTCCGTGTGGGAATCGAATCTATGACCCGTAGCGCAGGAGCCAATCGCTCAGCCAATGCACCAAACGTGTCGTCAAAATAAGCTGAGATTGTAAGCAGTTATCAAGTACAACATACCCTGGAAAAATATGACTCTGCAAGGTAGGCGATCTTCTGCGGCGCGCCGGGGCATTTCAGCAGCGTATCGGGGTACGTGAATATTGCGTTGCCGCCTTTGACCTTCTTGATGTCGGAGAACGTTTTCGAGCAGTACTCCGGGGCGAATATCGATGATACCCCGCTGTCTTCGTCTTGTAAAGCCTCGTAGAGTCCCGGTACCTGGATGAAATTGTGATAGTTTAGTTACATTAGGATTCGGTGTTATTTTGGTTAGTGCTTAGACTTCACTCGTTCTGCCTAGCTTTTTCCCAACCATATTGGGGTCAGCTTCCAGTCCAACCAGATGCGGCTGAATACCAGTATTTTACACGGAGCGACTGCCATCAGACCTCCGCAACCCAGTTACTGGGCAACGCCGATATCCTTAGGTTAGACCGATTATCAGACTTTTTGGGTTTCTGACTTCCCGTAACGACTGTCATAGGTATTCGTATGACACCCGGGACCGACTGTTTAACGATATGTAACGAATGGTCACCCATCCAAAGACTGAGCGCGGCAGGCGCAGCTTAACCTCGCAAATCGTATGCCATGCGATTGGTAATTAGTCACAAGCCCCTCCTGTGACTGACTTCATTCAACCATATAAATAAAAACAAATCGCCAAATATGTTACTAAGCGCAAAACTTGAAAACGGCTCAACCAATTCGGCAATTTTTTTTTTATATTCCTTAAGGCACTAGGAAGGTTCTTGTGGAGAGAAAAAACGCAAAAATTGCGTGGAAAATAGTAAAAACAACACTTTTCTTTTCCCACTACAGGCCAATAACTTTTGACAGAACGAAGTCTGTACGGGCAGTTAGTAAAAACAATAGATTTTTCATTGTTTCATGCGGAGTTGGTAGCGAACTTATTTAGCAGAATAATAATGCAAAACTATTCGGATCGGAAACAGTACTTAGAGAAAGAACATAAATATAACATAACATCACGCCTTGTTGTATTCCCCGAAGGGTTCGGCAGTGGTGTTTTAGTATACTCTCGTTCCGCCAGTTATGTTTAAGTCCCATGTAACTGCGGGCGAGCCATTAACCGGGCACAAATCCTCCGGGCTGCTACTGTGAAATTCGTAATGGAAAGGCCCAATAACACTTTGCCCGACCTGGGAATTGAACCCAGGACCCCAATGCTCAGCAGTCGCGCTTGCGACCACTAGACCAACAAGGCAGTCAGTCAGTAAGAACAGTTTAACTTTAACCCTTACTGTATTACAATAGATCTTTGCAGGTCGCAGTGACTACAGGTCGAATAAGGACCTTACCTCTTTCCCTAAATACACTCATGGGTTAACCAATCTTGGATGCGTACTGCCTATATATTGTAAGTTTGCAACTTTAGGAGCTAAATCTGTATAGACGGACTTGAGGAATCTATAGGTTAAGTTACAATGGTGCTGGGGGCCACATGCTGACGTCTGTTTTCTAAAAAAGCCGCTAAGTGAGGATTGCCAAATTTGAGTTTTATATACTACGTGAAAGCGTTACTTTTTCTCTATCTATCAGTCTGGTTCATATTTTTCTATCCCTTCTCAGTTACGAAATCCAGAGACTACTTACACGACTAACTACCTACATTAGTTTTGGGATTGTCTAATCCTGAAATACGGATAACTCACACAAAAATTGAAATTTTAAAAACAACATAGTAAAGTAAAGTATTCTTTATTGTTTTTGATTGAGTAGTTACAGTTGTTATATATTTATGTGATAGTGTACAGCAATCAGTCCATTGTGGACATACAATAATTTTAAATTAACGTGACCAAGTCTAGAAATAGATAATTACAATAAAAATCATGTTAATACCTATCAATAAAAAGTGTCCGTGATACTTATTTTTAAATGCAAAAATTCCTGAACAGTGTAGAAACATTTTTCTGTTAGCCATCTTTTTAAGTGTACTCTAAATAACCTTAAGGGTAATTCTCTTAGAAACTGGTTAGTCTCATAACTCATCAAAAATTATACTATGCTTTACTTACTTACTAGCTTTTTTTTATTTTCGTTGGAAAATCCTCAAGGATGTCCCTCGCCCGGGGAAGGCGAGGGGGTCTGCCGGACTCTTACCGGCTAAAAACCAACGGTGTCCCTCTTTCTGACCTAAGGCCGGGATCACGGGATTCGCTATTGCATGCACCGCAACCCCGGCAGGTCTCGGTCCACCAGCTTCTTCTGGTGGACCTATCCAGTGGTGGAGCAATTTCTCCCTTGCCCCACTTCCTTCTGAGAGGCGGGCGCGGAACACGGCGCGCATACTATGTATAAGCTTAAAAGTAGCCTTAAATTTCGTATAACAAACACACCTGTATGTTTTCAGAATTTCTAAGGACAGCATTTTCCAAGTTTTTACTCATTACTCGAAATGAGGTTTACTCACATACGGCTCTTTTAGAAATTGGACGGCAGCATGGGCGCGACTTTATCGCCGTCTATCATCGGGCACAATTCCAAAACCTCGGAGTACTAGGAATATTCTAACAGGAAAACTTAATGAGATGAAGTTGGCTAGTTTTTTTTTAATGTAACAGGAAGATGAATACTAAACAGAGAAAACTTTCCTCAGAAATTATATTCACGCGATTTCCATTATATGAGGTAGTGGTAAAAGTGAATAGCTGAGTAACCTTTGGATTTTCGAACGAGTGAAAGAAAACACGTGATTTAGGCGCTTCTCTGTGGATGACACTATCTGTAACATTCATATTATTGCATAGGATGCCAAATGACCTTATAGTAATGGCTAGAATTCAATAGGCTCGCCCCCTATTACATGGGACTTAAACATAAGGGCGAAATGAGAGTGTTACTATACACCTCTGCACAACCCTTCGGGGAAGACAGGTGTGTTGTTATGTAGAATGCCTCATGAAATTGACGCGTGCGAAGCGAGACTCGTTCTGTCTTCGTCTTTCTCTACGATGAAAACAGAGATAGCATGTAACTCGCTTCGAGAAATCATCTCCGTGTAAATGAGCCTTTTACGTACAAAATAGCTCCTTACCTTAGCATAATCATTGACCATTCCAACAGATATGATGAGGTACTCATAGTTGATGACGTGTCCCTCCTTCGTCGTCACTTTATTACGTTCAGGGACGACGCATGTCGCAGAGTCCTTTATCCATATGGAATTCTTCGGGAGGACGCTCGCTTCCATTCGACGAGTTTCTGCGAGGGTTGAGACGCCTGCGCCGACTAGGGTCCATAGAGGCTGGTAGTAGTGGTACTGGGAACATAACAGTTATTTATGCAAGAGGAATAACAGAGAATCTATAAAGCGGAACTGTTTTAGTAATGTCAAAATATTTATTTCAATTAGGCACATAATAGGCAATTTTGTACGTAAAAATTTCCAAAAAAAATTTGATTGATTCTAGTCGCCCTTTCGAAAAGGTAGTTTCGTATGGAGAAGAATGGGAAAGAAACTCCTTCGTTACTCTTTTAAAACGTCTTACAATATTTTGTATAGGTACATTAATTATACTATTATATGTGAAGACGATTTGTCTTGGTATGGGCATGTGATGAGGAGGGATGAAACACATGTGACTAAGAAAGTGATGAACACGAATGTTGATGGATGGATTGTGTGAGGGAGGATATGAAAGATAAGGGAGTAAATGATAATGAGACGGCTGACAGGGAAGAGTGGAAGAGAAAAACATATTGCTCCGACCCCAAGTAACTTGGGACCAGGGCAGGAAGATGATGATATATGTGAGGACGATGCACCTAGAATAAAATTACTATACCACATTAGGTAGGTTAGTATCTGGTTAACTTACGGCCAAATACTCAAACGCTACACAATTTTAAGTTGCCGTTAATTTCGTGCTGTCTCTGTCACTTCGCCTTAGAGTGACAGTGACAGCACGAGACTTAACGGAAACTTAAAATTGAGTAGCGTTTGAGTATTTGGCCATTAAAAGGTTAGAAGTAGCACCTCTGTGCGTAATTTGTTTTTTTACACTGATCACACCCATCTAACCTTGGAAAAACTGGCAGAAATAAGGTATTTGCAGTATACAGCTGATATTATTAGGTATTTTATAGCCTATCAAATATACAGGGTGTAAACGAAATCACGTAATTCCTTCAAACCTCGTGATGTGCTGACATAGATTAACACTGAACGGGAAACCTTTGGAATCAATAAAAAAAAATACAAGAAGTAAACATAATGTTCTTAACGTGAGGCATTTTAGCGCCCCGAGTTAAAGGACCGTGCGGCGAGCGATAGCCGCCCTTTTCGCTCGGGGCACTAAAACACCTCACGTTAAGAAGACATGTTTAATTGTAAAAAAAAATATTGATTCTAAAAGTATCCCGTGCAGGGTTAATTTATGTCAGCAGTCCATCACGAGGTTTGAAGGAATTACATGATTTCGTTTACACCCTGTATTGTTCTTTTTAAGTAGATACTGCGAAATATGTTATGACTTATAAGAAAGCTAATACATATACAAGAAACGCTCATCGGTAATGTTTTATAACATACACCCAAAGAGATTAAATATTATATTGAATGTCTTTGCTTACACCTAACAATGACTAGTACACTAAAACAAATCATGTTTGTATTATGTAAGGTAATCCGATACAGCGTGTATTCGCGACCGAAAATGGGATTCCCACCGACCGAACTAACTGATCTCATAGGATAAAGTGTATGTAAAAACTACAGGCGAACTTATAATCTCAATTCATCTCATTTCGCAGAATTATGAACAAAGGTGGATGCTTCCTTCCTCCTAATATAACCTCATAAATTACCTGTAACTATACCTACAGGAAGAAGCTTTCTTTTGTAATAGGAAAACAGGTGTTATATTTATACCTTATAATGCTCAGACTTCAGACCACAATTGCGGTTTTCCTGTATCGTAAAGACTGGACTATCACTTATACATTATATATTTCACAATAATTATTGTTAATTAACATAGCTACGATGTGTAAAATGGAAAACTACTACTACCTACTTGAAATACCTAAATATGTGTAATAGAAATCATACGTTTTTAGAGGAATATTTACAACCAATTGTTTGTTCAGAACTGCAATGAATGTCCACTTGGTGATAAGCGCGGAGAGTCACGGTTTTATAGGTAAAGCTTAGGATTCACTAACGGGGTGTTCTGCGTAAGCGACGTACGCGACGCGACGAACGCGACAAACGCGATCAAGACAACTGCATTCCCTACTAGCGGCCTATGTAGCGAAACGCGACGTAACGCGTATTTGTTCCAAGTTGTGTCGCGTTTGTCGCTTACGCAGGACACTCCGTAAGGGGCGAATGCAACAAATGTCGTGGGACTTGTCGCGGGACATCTACGTGAATGTCCCGGGGACAAGATCAAGAAACAATTCGCTCGCAACACCTGCGCCCGCCCTCGAAGCGGCGACTTGCAACATGTCCCGCGTCACGTAGAAATGCCGCACTATGTTGCGGGACAGTGTGCAACGTTGCAGCGTCACGTAGACTCAATGTTGCGCGTCATGTTGAGTATATTCTGTCCGCTAGTGAATCCAAGGCTTTATAGTAATTTGTTGAAGTTAATACCTAGGTACTACAACTTGTTGCGTCATCACTTGTTGTGTCATGTGTGCACAAGGTGTCAATCTAGCTAGCCACATGCATAGCATAGCATTATCTATATCACAGATATACAGGCTAAAATAACTCTAAGAATTGTGTGGGCTTACTCGGTATCGGAAATGGAACAAATTTTCGAAATTCGCGTTTTTTTTATTACTTTCCATAATAATTAAAAATTAATTTTATTTGATTTGTATGGAAAGTAATCATCTTTACATAGTATAAAACAAAGACGCTCCCGCTGTCTGTACGCTTAAATCTTTTAAACTACGCCAGTATTCAACAATAGATAGAGTAATTCAAGAGGAAGGTTTATATGCCCCACTTTAGTATCTACATTGCACCCGTGCGAAGCCGGGGCGGGTCGCTAGTAAAACATAAAAGCAAAGGAGAAAGAGGAAAAAATAAAAGTGAAAAGATTAGCCAGTCAGCAAGGTTGGTAGCAGAGCTGACTGCCCAGGGTGCGCCGGACGTACTTAAGTATCGTCACTCGTGGAGACATTGTTAATGCATCCCAGACAGTATCGAGTCTGATTGCCCGTGAGGATACAACGACTTCCATGTAATTTGCCTAATTTAAGGCTGATTTACACGGGGATAGTTTCTCGAAGCAAGACTCGTTCTGCCTTTTTCTTTCTCTACGACAAAAACAGAGATAGCATGAGACTTGCTTCAAGAAACTTGCTCCGTGTAAATGAGCCTTTATAGTCAAATACTCAAACAGTACTCAATTATAAGTTGCCAAGTCTCGTGCTGTCTCTGTCACTTTAAGGCGAAATGACAGAGACAGCACGAAATTAACGGCAACTTAAAATTTAGTAGCGTTTGAATATTTGGCCGTTAGTAAATACAGCAATCGACTAATATGGTAGCAGTTTAGCCCCAACCCTATTAAACTGGACTTAACTATAAACCAAACCAATGGTGTCGATTCTGTTGCGCACTTTGACAGAAATAAACTAAGGATGTTTGTCTCTTTCTGTTTGAATAGAAAAAGAAAGTGACAGTTGCGTTTAGTCTAGTTTAGTACTGTCAAAATGTGCTACAGAATCGTCACGAATGCCCAAAGAGTATAGTAACGTATAGGCCAATATCCCTTTGACCATGACCTATTCAAATAGGTCATGGTCAAGGGGACATTGGCCTATACGAGGAGGAAAACTTGATCTCTCGTTTAATGAACGAAATATTTGAATCTATAGTTATATTTTATAATAAAGTAAACAAGATAAAGCAAACTTTGATACTATTTTTATGTATAAATAAGTTTTTATCATGTATATTGTTAGTAACCAACCATTCTTTAGCGTACGTCACAACAAAAGCGGAGCGAGCGGGTCGTAACGACGGCACACCTGCGCTCGTATTTGGTTTGACATGCTTTAAAGCACCTAAGGGCCTGCTCACACAGGCGGCACGGCAAGGCAAAGGATTTTTAAGCTCAAATAAATTTAAACCTTATGTTAATACCGTTATCACTAATATTTGCTTAGCATCCCACGGTACGGTAAATACGAGTCCTAAAGGGTATTACAATAAGGTTTAAAATTATTTGACTTAAAAAATCCTTTGCAATGACGTGCCGCCGGTGGGTGCAGGGCCTAGCCCCTTGAATACATATAACGCGGGCCCGCCGACGACAGGACTCGCACGCGCCCCGCTTTTGGTGTGACGAACGATTTAATTATTAATTATGATAGTATAGGTATTCTTAATGATAATAAAACCTCCATACCTCAGTTGGGTCGAGGACTATTACAGAATCTTTTGGTAGTCTCCTCGCAAACTTAGCAGCCATAGTACATCCTCCTGAACCCCCGCCCAACACCAGTAATTTACATCTGAAACAAAAAACCAGAATAAAAATATAATCAGAGCTATCATTCTTGCCTAATCCCAAATACTTTTGGGATGACTTCCAATTTAGGTACCTAAATGTAGGTCCATAACTTAAAATCTTAAAATACTATAATAATTTTTTTGAACAATAATGTTTTATAATTATAAAAAACATTTTAACAAAAATAAAACCGACTTTAAAGAAACGATGAAAACAATAAAATAATTACCATATTATAAAATTAACAGTTTTAGAAGTCGGTGCTAATCCACGCTGAACCAAATTGAAGGCACCGACTTCTGAAACTGTTTTTTATTTTTTTCGTTTTAATGGCCTTAATTAAAATATGGTTGGACCTACTAAAGACGCTGCTCGTAACATAATCACATCATCACATTATGCATACTGTTCGTCATTGAGGAATTCTATTGTCTATCTCCGAAGTTCTTCATCAGATCTTCACCAAATTTAAATGGGACCAATCTGGAAGTATATCCTTTCAAATAACTTTTTTTTATCTAAATCGGTTTATAAATGGCGGAGTTATGAGGTAACAAACATTTAAAAAAAAAAAACATACAGACGAATTGAGAACCTCCTCCTTTTTTGGAAGTTGGTTAAAAATATGTACTGTTACTATTATTTATTTAAGAAAACAGTAATTTTACATACAAGAATTTGAAATAATCTAAATCCAGTAATTCCTAGAATTTCAAGATGTTTTACTGAGTTTTCCTTGTACTTGCTCTGTCCTAAAAATAGGAATTACTCTCAATTCCAAGAAACAATAAACTTGATATTTATTTACATACTTTATCATACAAAGACTAAAGTTCACTCTACAATGTTCTGCCTAGCCCTTTCCCAACTAGTTAGGGTCAGCTTCCAGTCTAACCAGATGCGGCTGAATACCAGTATTTTACACAGAGCGACTGCCATCAGACCTCCGCAACCCAGTTACTGGGTAATGCAATTCACTCTACAATGTATTGTAGAATTTATTTAATTGGTGAAAGTTGCCAGTAACAGAGCTGAATAGCATATAAAAATAAATAAAACTGATATCAAGAGCACATAAGGGTCAAATTCTTATAATATACATGAGTTAACTAGTTCCTAAACATACTATATCTGCCTCATTGGTCTAGTGGTGGCAAGCGTGACTGCTGAGCATGAGGTCCTGGGTTCGATCCTCAGGTCGGGTAGTGCTATTAGGTTTTGTCATTAGGAATTTCTCAATAGCATCCCAAAGTAATTGTGCCTGGTTTATGGCAATAAGCTTGCCCCCTATTATATGGGACTTAAACATAACGGTAAAAAGAGGGTGTTACTATACACCTCTGCCCAACCCTTCGGGAAATACAGGCATGATGCTATATTATTCCAAAACATTACATAGACTTTAGTTTTCATTTACACTAAGTGCCGCCATCTTTCTGTCTACATGCATCTGGTTTTAAAATATAAACAATGTCAGACCTATAGGTACAGTTTCTACATTAACTGTACAAATGCTAATATTGTTCTGAAAGATTTTATTTTCTTTCTAAAAAACAAAAATGTTAGGGTTTGGTGAACTCAACTAAGTTTTTTATAACTTTCATAACCAATAACACAATCAGCCCATTACTGTCCCACTGCAAGAGACAGGACTCAATCTTCTCAAAATGAGAAGAACCTCATACCCAATAAAACTTGTAATTTGAATTTAGAGTAACAGAATTAAGGATTAAATAATGAATATTACACTCTACTACTTTGAATGATAGATTAAGAAATGAAGAGATTAGACAAAGTTGCGGTTTAAAAGATGATGTAGTGACAAAAATTGAAAGGAGTATGCTTAGGTGGTTTGGCCATGTTGAGAGAATGAGTGAACGGCGATTAACAAAAGAAATTTATAAGGCGGATGTTAATGGGAACGCCGGTAGAGGACGTCCTAGAAGGACATACATCGATGTTATTGGTGATGTTCTTCACAAAGGTCAGGTGCGTAGTACTCTCAACCGGCGTGCGTGTATGACAAGATGTATGAATGTGGATGAAGCGAAAGGGGTATGTAAGAGTCGTAGCATGTGGCGTTCTATAGTTTCTGCCTACCCCCATGGGAAAAAGGCGTGAGTTTATGTATGTATGTATGTATGTATTACACTCTAATAATTATGTATAAGTTATTATAAAAAAATCTTATTTAGTACCACCACCACGCAAAATATACTTTATCAAGACATGAATAGTAGTAGAGGAAACATTATGATGAAAGGCTTACTGATCAGCGAGTGTCAAATTATTGTAATATTAGAAAGTTCCAATGAAGATTCATAACATAATTTACCAAGTATTCAATAACAGGCTAGCAAGACATGTATGGAATGGTTACATTCCAGGTTTCATTTCAACCATTCCATACATACTTCAGCTTAAATTAAAACTAGTTATATCTTCCACCTCTAGACAAAATAAGGTACTATTATCAATTTAGTTTCTTTCACATATTTTATTATTCATTCATTGAGACACAACATAATATGTATTGAAATTTTGTATTAAATTTAAATTCACATAATCAAAAGAAATCTCAATATGAAATCTTTGAAGTGCAAGTATGATAAACACCTAATGTGATTAGATTACGATATACTATTAAAAAATCACAATATCTGCAGTATACGTCACAATTAGTAAATAAATTAACACTAGTACTCACGAATATGTGGCATTATTTGTGGTGGAGACGGAGAAACTTCTGCTAATGCCCGAGGAAGCGACCGCGGTAAGTTGTCGTATGATATTCATGTTTCCGCACAAACCGCAAACCGCACAACAAGCGCCTGGCTCTGTCGTTAGAACATTAATAATGATTCCGTTTATGACAGTTGTTAAGTAACCGCGGCGGCTATGACTGTGCTGCGTGCAATCGCGATAATTAAATAATTTGTTGATATTTGTAGAATCTGACCTTGACACTTACCATATGACTCGATCGACTGACTGACTGACAATGACATAAGGTGCTGTCTGTTGTGTTGTGACGTTCCCATGGACGTTCCATAGCAGTTAAACTTCTTTCTTTTTCTTTATGACAGGTAGGGTAGGTATACCGGTTTTTTTCATGAAAAAATTCAGTTACAAGAAAATTCATGATTTTCCTGAAATAAAATATCCCAATCGCATTTGCAATACGACTCTGCTGGGCAATTAAATCTTGATAACTTTTCTGGAGAACATGCCGAGTCAATTGATAATAAAAGACTCTCTTATACTATTTTTTGGTTCGTTTATGTAAATTAATTTATATGATGAGCCACTTTGGTTTGGACTCAACTCAACTGCTTATAGATGGTCTTGCGGACCATTTCTACGTAATTGGGCAGTTATTGGCGAGACCTGAAGTGTCTCTAACCATTGGTGACGAGTAAAATACTTAACCTAAGCTAACTACTACTACTATAACTAACATCATGACTACTAGCAACAACAGCACTAAGGGCGACCCCTAATGGGACTAGGACCTCGACATAGAGCTTTGATGGCGGGAGGACTGGCAGGGAGACAGCTTGATGTGGGTTGAATTATCGGTGTGACTGCAGAGCTAGAAAAGACGCCCGGTTTCGCAGCGGCGGGTGAGTAGGTACGGTGGATCAGGGACGGCGGGCGGTGGGACGTCGCGACGGGTTTCGCCGACGAGGACGGTATGCCAGGCGGCGGCGTTCAGTGTGTTAAAGCGTTCATACCTTATTTTATAGAAACAAACGCGTTCATGTGACTGGCTTCGCTCAGCGCTAGTAGCCTGTACTCCGCCACCGTGCAACGATACACCGGTCTCTCAATCAACACGGCAATCAAGAGCGTAAACATTCGAATAAAAATAAAGTCGAAGAATTATCCGATTGCTGGCAACTAGTTTAATTATATATTTTATGTGTGAACCGGTCCTAATAACCACTTGTCATGTCTGTCATACCATGTCAAACTGTCAAATGTCAAGACAAAACAAAAAATGGCGGACGATGATGAAATTGACGTTTTAGGAGATTTCTCTTTTAATTCTTGTTTTGCTCAAAATAACCAAGGAATGTAAGTAAATGTATAATTAAAATTAATTCCCAAGATAAGTGTTATCGATGAAGTCATATGTTCTAGTTACGCAACTATAATACGGTTATGTTTACAATGTTTTGTTGACACCAATAATTCCCTGTTCAAAACAATGTTTTATTGCGACTTTCCGTTAATTACGTCTCTCTTATTAAAACATAATAAATATTAACAGTACTCCGATTTATTAGCATAAGATAATTCTAAACATATAACGGATTTACAATTTAAAAGTTATTGTTTTTAATTTGTTATTAATTATAAATAACTGCTATTTCGTTGTCTGTAGTCCTTCGTGTTCCAACCGAGAGGATACGGTGCATCCACAGTGGCTCCTCGACTCCACAGAGACGAACTGGTACGATAAACAAAGTAAAAGGTAAGTTCTGCTTGGTTCTCACAAAAAATCAATTTGTGAAGACTACAGTCATACTAAATATACCTAGCTTAACCAGTTATCAGTATTACCAAGTGCTATCAATCATAATTATTATAACGATGTATTTGATATATAATATACATATATGTATAACAAAGCAGTGCTACTGCATTTATAACAAATTAGATCTGTTTCATAATTTTTACTGTAACAGACGAGAGCATTATCAATAAAATACTTGAAATTACTAAATATGGTAGGATTTGATTGTTTTTTAAAATTATGTCCTATTTAAATAATGGGATTAGGTATTACTTTACGGAAATTCATGACATACAAATATTCAATAAACATATTAAATGTTAATTCTGCCAAACAGCAGAATTAAGCTAAATATTATTGTTATTTATATATTTGTATGACCTAAGTTATAAACATGTGGCAAGTCAACTATCTTTAATATTGGTTAGCTTGCCTTCTTAAACAACATGATATAATATGTTAAACTTTATTTTAAAGGCTAAAAGAAGGCTCACCAAGAAAGCTTTATGGGAACAATTCATCAGACAAGCACTACAATGACATACACACAGCATGGAGCCCGGCAGAGAGGGAAGTGCTCACACGAGAAATGGTGAGACGAACTACTGTGCTTCTTAAAATTGCTTGAAAAGTAATAGTTTACATCAGGGCTGGCGAAACCACAGCCTGTAGACCAGGGAAGGCCAACCAGTCGATTGCGATCGACCGGTTGATCGCGGCTCTTAATCCAGTTGATCATGGCAAGGCAAAGAAAAATATAAGTTTAATATAAGTTGAATGAAGAGGTACTGATTATGTAATGGGTAGATCGCACAGAGTCTACTCGGTAAACAGTAGGTCATGGGTCAGATCAAGTTGGCCACCCCTGCTGTAGACCAAATGTCGCCTGCAACTTATATTTGTATTGTCCGTAAAAGTGATTTTTAATCTTTAGTGTCGTAAATTTGGAATCTATAGTATTTTTGTTTTTTTCCTTTGATTGAATAATATTAATATTTCGTTGCTGCTATTAATAATAGTTCTCAAGCCACATACAACTGTAAAATTCGTTTTCTAATAATTTGTTTTGCTATCTTCTTAACCAAATAAATTATTAAAAAACAGATTTTACAAGTGCACGTGGCTTGAGAACTAAAATAGCATCAAAGACAGATAAAAAAAAAACACATAGCGGATTTTGCAGGCGCAGCAACGATTTACTTTCTATGGCTCATCATCGCTGTCATCATCAACACCCTCCTGCCCTTATCTCAACTTATTTGGTGTCACCACAGTACGTCTTCTTTGCTTGTCATTGCTGTCCATGTTGTAATTTGCATTAGCCCATAAACTTCTCCGGCCTGAACAGTGTGTGTGGTGTACATGTTCAAAATGCAAATCATTTTATTGACGCAGTTGGTATCATATTTGTGCATTGTTCTCAGTCATAACTATATTCAAGGCTGAATTACTGGTGCTGACATTAATTAAAAGTTATAATTGGCTTCTTTTATGGCTGCTCAGAATCTTTTGGTTTTCAATGAGATCTTGCTAGTAAAACTTGAGTATTATAGCAAGAATTGTATTGTATTGTGAACTTTTATGAACTGTACAGGTCTGAATTAAATGTCTTTTACTTTATTTTTATTATGGGTTGGTGTCATTTCAGACAAATGAGGCTAAATTAGTCTCATTTATCTTTTCATGTAGCCATTATCAACTGGCTCTTAAGCCCGGGGCCGCACTGCTACGGCGACAGCGACGTGACGGCGATGTCGTGTAAACAAATTCATATAAACATATATCCGTGGCCGCACTGCAGAAACGACAAGCAACATTTATTTGTTCATATCGTAAAGAAAATGTTCTACAAGTAATGAGGGTGTCCGCATTAAATAAAATTATTCAGCGACCCGCGACGACACTTGAATTTCGTACGATAAACAGAGGCGCGACGGCGATTTGTCACGATTTGCAACAAAATAATGATGTACCTGAGCTGCCGCACTGCCTCGCGGCGTTCGTGCGAAAGAGCGCGACATGTTCGAGCGAAGAGGTGCCACCTATTAAGCGATGTAGCGGCGTTTCGCTGGCTTCTCGCTATTGCAATGCGGCCACCTATTTTTTCGCGTCGCCGCACCAGTGCGGCCCGGCCTAAGTCCGAATGGGGGTTCTACAGGGTACAATATTCTGTCCATTCTTGCAATTGTTTGATTATTTGTTTAATATGCAGGAAGTGTGGGAAATTTTGTAACTTACCACTGAATCAAATACTTACCGGCTTACCACTAAAACGTGTTTAAAAATTGTTAAGCTAAAAATAGGGCAGGCTAAAATACCTTTCTTATAAGCTTGGAATTTGATGTGAGACAGCTCTGACAGGTTTTCTAAACTTTAAATAGTATGAACCTTACTTTTAGTTTAATTAATTTATATTGTCATCAAAATAAATAATCTTACAATTACATTATTTAATATTTTTATAAATAATACATATAATTATTTTCTTATTTACAGGCAAAATATGGAAGGAATGTACGCAAAATATCACAAACATTGAAATCAAAGACTGAAGCAGAGATACAGGCTCTAATTGAAGCTGAATATGGTGTTAACTTAGATACTCCATCATTTGGCCTCGACAAATCTGAGGACCAGGAAGATGTACCAGCAGTTGTTCAGGAAGAAATAGTTACCGATGATATGAGCAGTATTAATAATGTAATTACCATGGTAACCACTGGAGCACCCACAATAACTGTACCAAACAGAACTTTCAGGAAAAAAAACACAAACTCCAAAAGCTTACTGAAACCTGACGTCTTGTTAGATAAGAAGGCTGAATTAATAGCAATAAACCCAGCTGAATTATTGTATGAAGATGACCTCGTGATAGGGTCGACAGAATCTATTGGGTCTGACCTAGATTTGACTGATATTGTGTCTAAGAATATAGTTAAGTATCAGGCGAAAGTAAAGGCTGAGAAGAAAATTGGTAACCATAGGAGAAAAAATTCAAGAAACTATGATAAAGGTGCAACTAGGAATAAAAGTAAGGAGTTACTAAAGTCACCTCCAGCCAGACAGAGGAAGGACTCCAGTTTGTCTGAGGATAGTGTGAAGAGCCCCAAGTTGCAGATAGTGTTGGGCTCTGGACAAGCCTTACCAGTTTCTGAAGGGGAACAAGTGGTGAGTTCTCTTAAATATTGAAAACCGTTGTTTTTATAAAAAAAATCGACTACCAAATTCTCAACCTTCTCTAATATTTTTTTTCTTGTACAAATACAACACGCGAATGTCGCGAATATGAACGAACGCAGTTACGAACGGAATGCGTGCTCCCCTCCCGACCACCGCGCTGCTTACCGCTTTCGCCATCCACAGTCAGTATCGCGCGCTTACGTCATCCGAGCGAAGTCTCAATTCATCTCTTGCGGTTTGAACATCACGCCTTGTATTTCCCGAAGAGAGCGGCAGAGGTGTTTTAGTACACGCTCGATCCGTCAGTTATGTTTAAGACTTACACACACAGTAGTGTTTCTTGTACACTTTTAGTTGTTATCAACCAATATTACTTGTTTAATGAAGCTACATACCAGATTGTAGCTATGTTGCTAGTAGCTGTTCTCGCTGGAAGAAGCATTCTGGATAAAAATGTTAAAAGAACTCATCTCATTATAGCCAATGAAGACTGATTGCAGAAAAAGTCAACTCCAAATATAATATTGATGATATATCCAAAACAGATTTTTATTGACAATCAGTAACACTTATCTTGAATGTTTGATCGTGTTTTTCCCTAAAAAAGATGCATAAAATTCCGCGTTTCTCACATTCACGAAACAAATATTTCTACCTAGATAAAAATCGAGAAGAAAAAAGACTCTGAGCCAGACAGCGACATTGAGATCGACGTGGACAGCGACAGTGGGACCTCACACAACACCACGCCTAAGAAGGAGCACAGTCAAGCTAGCGAGGAGGCTCCCGTGGCCGTGCCGCTCAGCCGGTTCGAGCCCATGCCAAAGAGACACAAGAAAATCAACCTGGTTAGTACCAGTACCGTTACTAGCCTTAAGTGCGCGTCGTGCGAGTTTCTATTTCTAATATAATATAACATAACGCCTCTATTCCCTGAAGGGTCGGGCAGAGGTGTATAGTAACACCATTATTTCACCGTTATGTTTAAGTCCGATGTAATAGGGGGCGAGCCTATTGCCATCAACCTTGGCACAAATGGGCACAAATGCCCTTTCTTCCTCCTTCCTTCTATTACTATGCCCTCTAAAATGGTCTAACATAGGAACGCCCAAGATTTCTACGCTCCCTTATACCAGGTTCACACGGTTCGATTCTAGTTGATCAACTGCCAAATCGCATGTGATTTGAACCGTCTGAACAGACTTTCAATCAAATTGAAGGAACAAAACCATTCAACTTTTGTTGATCAACAAATGTTAGTCAACTAAAATCGAACCGTGTGAACCCGCTATTAGGGTATGCGTCCCGTACCGCTTCACCACTGGCGCTAACCTTGTTATGGCACTGGTAAGAATATTGCAACTTTACTATACTCTAAACTTTTCAGTTGGAAGAAAGAATGAAAAAAACTTTCCTGAAACTTAACTAAAATAAATTTGCAATTTTTGAACATTCACTACAAAATACAGCATCTATAGGTATATACGTCCACCCTCCACCCAGTTCCCAATATGAATCAAAGTGGCATACCTGGTTACCTATCTTTTTAACCGACTTCCAAAAAGGAGGAGGTTCTCAATTTGACTGTATGTTGTTTTTGTGAACCGATTTTAATGATTCTTTTTTTGTTTGAAAGAGTATTCTTTCGAAGTGTTCCCATTTAAATTTGGTGAAGATCTGATGAAGAATTTCGGACCATTTGAAGTCGGTTTTATTTTTGTTAAAAAGTGATTATTATTATTATAAAACTGTCTATGCCGTTATTTAAGGCGATGAGTATCTTAATTAATTACTTCCACAGTGCCATTTATGTTCTGCCTAGCCTTTTTCCCAACTATGTTAGGGTCAGCTTCCAGTCTACCCAGATGCAGCTGAATACCAATATTTTACACGGAGCGACTGCCATCAGACCTCCATAACCCAGTTACTGAGCAATGCCGATATCCTAAGGTTAGACCGGTTGTCAGACTTTCGGGCTTCTGACTACCCGTAACGACTGTCATATGACACCCATAGTATTAGTATGACATAGGTATGTATGTATGATGGTAACTTTATTTATTCACCGTATAGGACGGCGGTGGTGGGTACACTATAATGCACACGGCGGCGGGCGACCTGTACGCGGTGGGCGCCGAGCCGCGGCGGGAGAGGGCGCCGCGCAAGTTACCCGTGCAGCTGCTGCACTGTCGGGTGTATAATGCTGAGAAACCGGTCAGTACATACAAGGTGTAAAAAGACCCTTCACTAAGCCGTTAACCATGAATTCAGTACATCAAACTAAGTAACCCTACGCAAAAATTGTCGCTGGGAAAAGACTTTTCTTTTGGGTGAAAAATTTCGTTTTACTGTAAAGCTCAATGCAACGCACTCAAAACACTGTGCTGATAGATGCAATGAGTAGTAAACGGGTAATGGAGGTATTTCAAGTACATTTGCAACGTTCAAAACTAGTATTTTAAAAAATATTGTGAAAATGCTGGAACTTTGACCTCTAATATCTCCGTAACTAGAAGGTTTCCAGGCATAGTCCAGAACAAAAAAAATATCGCAATGACGTGGAGAATAAGTGCCTTTCGGCTTCGTTCTTTTTACACCGTTTATAGTAGTTTGGTTAAGATGAATAAGTGCCGTTCACAGCTCTCAGGCATGGAGGGGTCTTGATAATATCCAGAGCTCTTAAATTATAACATAACATCACGCCTTGTATTTCCCGAAGGGTTCAGCAGAGGTGTTTTAATACACCCTCGTCTCGCCAGTTATATTTATTAGTCTCATGTCGGTGGCGAGCCAATTGCCCTTAACCGGCACAAATCCAGACTCCGTGCTGTTAGTGAGAAATTTCTAATGGAAAAACCCAATAGCACTGCCTGACCTGGGGAACGAATTCAGGACCCCATGCTCAGCAGTCGCGCTTGCGACCACTAGACCAACAAGGCAGCTAGTAACCTAATTTATAATTATTATGGTAAAATAATAGTGTGTAATTTGTTTTGGTATATTGAGGCGCCCTTCGAGGTCCGCGTGCACGTGTCGACGCTCCTGCTGATGGATGGGCACGCGCACACGTCGCGCGGGGAGGTCATGGGGCTGCTGGGCGGCGCGGTGGGCCACGTGGGGCGCGCGCGGCTCACCGTCACCGCCTACCGCCCTGCTGACGCCGCCGCTGGCAGCACGCACTGTGATATGGATCCTGGTGAGATACTCTCAATTACAGCTGATGATAGTGAATCTTTCTTATACTCCACCAAGAAGAACATAGTCTACTTAGTTGTCGGCAATAAGATTGACAAGCATATCATTTTGCGACCAAGGGATAATATCATTAAGCACATTGGGTCACCTGCGCCACAGCACAACAGGTATTCCCAAGGAAGGTTGATGTCAGGCAGGCGGCTGGTCATAAAACAATAAGCGAAAAGCTCTAAAAACATGGATTTACGAAATACATGTTGTCCCGACCCCACCTAGTGTGGGATAAGGGCAGGAAGAAGGAAGAAGAAAGATAGTGAAACTTTCTTCACATTGGTTTATGGCAAACGATGAATTACTTAGTCGAAGAATTTAAAGGTCTTTCGAGTTTATTTACGAAGTACTTTAGTCTTTTTTTATAAATAAGTTTTTTTAATGGGGAGCAGGGTATAACCCGGAAATGTTACTTTATTCATGCAAGATTTTAATAAACTTGTACAAACAATATAAAACAACTCTTCACCATATTTCCTGCAAAATTAAATTCGGGAGTCTTTGAATTAAAACCGAAACAAAGTAATAATATTCCACAATGACACAGTGTCTCAATCCCGCGCCGCCGAGTCCCTCCGCTGCATCGGCGCGCTCGTGTGCGGCTGGCACCACTCGCACCCGCAGTTCCCGGCCGCGCCGTCCGCACAGGACCTGCTGTCACAGCGCGGGTTACAGCAAGCTCTCGAGTGGACACACGTGCCTTTCCTCGGGTTCATCACGTCACAGCACTGGCCTACAGGGAGAACAGCGTCCCAATACCGGTGAGTCACAGCACTGGCCTACAAGCTGAACAGACTCGCAGTACCGGTAACTTACTGTTGAAGAAACAAGCGACTCCCCGCATACATGGTCCTAGGGCCGACCGCACCACACAAAGGCCACTAACAGACGATATTAATAACTGATCTCAATCTTTGGATAGACGTAGATTTTTGACAGAAATTCAATACAATCGCACCTTTAGAATTTTAGAAACCTATCTAAAAAAAGATAGTTTTTGGAAACCGTCGAATAAAGGTTCGTATTTTTATGAATTTTGTAGAAAAGAGAGAAACTTTCTCTTATTAAAAGAGATGCCTGTTGTGGCGTAAGAGTCGATCAAGATGGTCATCTAAGGTCATTTTATGATTCAAACTTAAAATCTTAAAATTTTGAAATAGGTCGCTATAATTCTAAAGGTGCGACATGTAATGTCAAAAACTTACTTCCATCCAATTGTTAATATCGGCCGTTAGTGGCCCATGTGCAGCCTACGAGTACCGCTCATACACTTCTACTGTCTTTTTTTGACTATGGTTGCGATGAACCAGTGCTTGGATTTACATGTAGATTTTGACTGCATTGTATTTTTTAACAAGTACTCAAGCAAATATAGATGGATTGTGTGAGGGACGATATGGGTAAGAAAGGAGTGAGTACTGAGATAACGGCTGATAGAGAAGAATGGAGAAGGAACACGTGTTGTGCCGACCACACCTAGTGTGGGATAAGGGCACGAAGATGATGAATAAGTACTCAGATTAATTGGAACTACCATTTACAATCTATTTCCACAGTTGCATTCGCGTAGAAGATGACGAAGATGCAGAACTTCCAACCGGCTTCCAGTTCAGCGTGAAGTTACTTCCCGACCTCACGCCTGACAACCTGCAGAGCTTCCTTCAAGAGTTGCGTGCCTTAATGATGGATAATGTCAGTAGGAACGAGTACAGTGTCGACTTGGTGAAGGATGTTTGTCCTCAAGCTCGGATCAATTATTTAGAAAAAGTAAGTGGATCAAAGTTTTATTTGTGATGAAACGATTACGAATATTCGATTATTATCATAATTTAGCGATTAATCGAAATCGGCGGTTATTGTTGCGACTATTTATCGATTCTGTATACATTTTATTTTTAAATGGCAATTTTTATAAACTCACTTACCTATATCGTATAGTGTGAGTAATCGGACATACGTTTATATTTTGACGTTTCGAGGTCTACCCGTAGCTAAAATAACTGGTGATCGTAATCGCCAAGTAGGTAATAATCGTTTTATCACTTATAAGTTTCATATTGTTCCAAAAAAAAAACTCTTTAATATTTATTGGGTCGTTTAACGCTCCATATACAAGGTTAGTCGGAAAGGGGTTACTAAGCCGAAAGGGTGTTAAAGTACCCTTATTAAGGGATAACTTTTGTTCTACAACTTCCCGAAAACTAGATAGTTTAAGAGCTTTTCAAACATTTCGTAAATAATAATTATGCTAAAATCTAACTGTCCATAGCTATGATCAGCTGTTTTTACAATTTAGGTCATATTTGGGGTCACGGATTAGAAAACTAATTATCTGAATTCATAACTAAAGCTGCAGGTATGTTTTTTTTTTAAAACACTAAACTAAGAATCTTTTTGCATGCAAATAAAAATACTCGAATTTTGAAATTTTAACAGTTGCTTTAAAATAGTCATCAATGATACTTTAAGTGGCCCGCGGCTTAGTACCCCCTTTCGGACTAATCTTGTATTGTAGTTCACTAGCATTTAGTGTACATGTATTCTTTTTCCACAGTGCATATCAAGTGCATCGCATCACATGCGCTCAGCGGGCTACGACGATGCTGACCCGCTCGTCAAACAACTAACACAAGGAATAAGAGACGTATTCAGATAGGAACCGCCTTGAATATTGTAAGGTTTCAATAGAGTTCAGTAAGAATCCTGTCACGAAGAAAGCTTGATATAGCAATAACTTTGTTCATTAGATTCTACGTGTACAGTGTTTTATTCTTGTGTACAAGTGAGGTTCTTGCATAACTAAACGGTGTAAATAGACCCTTAACGAAGCCGAAAGGCACTTATTCTCCACGTCATTGCGATTTTTTTTTGTTCTGGACTATGCCTGGGTACCTTCTAGTTACGGAGATATTGGAGGTCAAAGTTCCAATATTTCCACAACTTAATACTAGTTTTGAAGGTTGCAAATGTATTTGAAATACCTCCATTACCCGTTTACTACTCATTGCATCTATCAGCACAGTGTTTGATTGCGTTACATTAAGCTTTACAGAAAAACGAAATTTATCGCCAAAAAAAAAAGTCGTTTCCCAGCGACAATTTTTGCGTAGGGTTACTTAGTTTGATGTACTGAATGCATGGTTGACGGCTTAGTGAAGGGTCTTTTTACACCTTGTATTATAAAGGTAACTAGACTTTCAATAAATGAACGATTTTAAGATTATAATGTAGCAATGTTTTAACTCGAAAGTGATATGATGTGATTTTCAGTCTTTACATAATATTAGGTCTATCGCTTGTACTTCATGTTCTATGCACGATGGACTGAATAAATAAATATATCATCGCTGGGCAGTGAAAACCTCGTAAAGCACAAAATCATTTTTATTTTTTGTTATTCATTTGTAGGATAAGAAACCTTGTAATGCATATTTAGAACGAACGTGCACAGCTCTAAGATGAAATAGATTGATGAATCTATCTTTACATAGTATAAAACAAAGTCGCTCCCGCTGTCTGTCTGTCCCTATGTATGCTTAGATCTTTAAAACTACGCGACGGATTTTGATGCGGGTTTTTTTAATAGATAGAGTTATTCAAGAGGAAGGTTTATACAAGGTTAGTCGGAAAGGGGGTACTAAGCCGAAAGGGTGTTAAACTACCCATAATAAGGGATAACTTTTGTTCTACAACTTTCCCCAAAACTCGATAGTTTAAGAGAAATTGCTTATCAAAGATTTCGTAAAAAATATGCTAACATCTATCTGTCCATAGCTATGATCAGCTGTGTTTACAATTTAGGTCATATTTGGGATCACGGATTAGAAACTTAATTTTCTTAATTTATAACTAAAGCAGGTATGTTGTTTTTTAAAAAAAAACTAAAATATAAATCGTTTCGCATGCAAAATTTTTATATCGAATTTTGAAATTTTAACACTTGTTTTAAAATAGTCATCAGTGATACTTTAAGTGGCCCGCGGCTTAGTACCCCCTTTCCGACTAACCTTGTATACCCCACATTAGTATCTACATTGCACCCGTGCGAAGCCGGGGCGGGTAGCTAGTAGATAATAATAACTGCCAGTTAAAAAAAAGTATGAAGGGTAGATGTAAGGTTCTTCTGTCTTATTATCACCTCCTATAAAATTACGTTCATTGCAATTATACGAGGTTTTCACTGCCCAGCGACGATATAAGGATAGTCTGGTCGCGACATGTAAAAAGACCTCTGGACGGCAGTGAAGGGGATGTGTCTGCGCATATACAGTCGCCCACAAAACTACTTGTTTTATATAATATATTATAAATAATGTTTATTGTACTAAAAATAACTCAATAGATAGTGTTTGGAATAAAAAACCTGGAAATCGTCTATTCTGTCGTCTGATTTCTAAAAGACCGTTAAGTGAGTAAACATAATTTTGAGTAATGAGCAAAAACGTGGAAAATGTTGTTTTTAGAAATTCTGAAGCTATACAGGTGTTTTTTTTTATACCAAAATATTGGGCTACTTTTGAGCTTGCATTGCAACATTTTAAATGAGTTACAAGATTAATATTGGTTTTAAAATTTCAATTGTGTTTTGTTCATACTTTTCTTTACATACTGAAATGTGATCATCTACAATACGACGGTCCCTACGTATACTATCGAAACTACAAAATCTCCGTTTTTATTTTATCTGCTTAAAATGTGTGAAATTATGTTATCTTAAAGGTTATAAAATAATAAATTTTTATGGGACCTAGTGGCAACTATTCCGCATCAAACTAAAGAAGAATCACGTGAATCGGATCATAAATCCCAGCGTTATCGGTGTACATACATAATAAAATAAATACTGAGATTTTGTAGTTTCGATAGTACACGTAGGGACCGTCGAATATTAAAAAACGTGTATCTCGTAATTGACAATGGATAGAAAAAATGGACCAGACTAATAAATAGCGAAAAAGTTGCGCTTTTATGTATTATACAAATTCAAATTTTGACAAAATGTCACTTAACGGTCTTATAGAAATCGGACGGCAGTTTGTGCAGGTTGACCCGTCAAACGGGGCATTCTTCGAATAACAAAAACAAAAATGGAGAACGTCATTAGCATCATCCCAAAGTTAAGAATGCAGATGTTTAATACTATAATTATGATAATGAAAACTGAAACTATACCGCTGCCGTCAAGCAATAAGACAAGAATAAAAACAATCTGACAATACTATAACGTTAACAACCTGGAAGAAGAATGATTTGTTAAAATAATGTTTTAAAAATTCGAATATTCACCCCATGGCACGTTCTTTTTGCGTGAAGCGAGCTATAATTCTGCTTTGTTTTGGGTAATCAAGCACTGCCTAATGTTGACCTATGTCATGCTCATGTCGTGATTTCTAACAGCAATACCATATCACATATTTCTTCTATTTTAAATATTTATTAAAGAATGTGATTTATAAGACAATAAAATGTATGTAAAATTATTAGACTGATTTCAGAGCGATCAGTCTATCAGCCGAAATCAATAACCGATCTCAATCCTCAATCTGGATTGATGTAGGTTTTTGACATTACTTCTATTAAATTTCTGTCAAAAACCTCCATCAATCGAGAGGTTGGATTCGGCAGTAAGTGGTTAGTATGGTGTATAGTGTAATTGATGGCTTTATGGCTTATGTAGGTACAGTTCTCGTCAACCTTTTTAGCCACTCTGAAGTCAGGCGAATGGTTGTGCAGTAGTAATAAATTTTGCTACTGCGCAACTTCAGACCGGCCAAAAAATTTGACGAAAACTATAAATCCACCATAAATTGTTTCATCGTCAAAGAATTTTATTCTTTTTTATCGACCATCCACGAGGCTGTAAAGCACAGGCCATACTGCCAGCTGGCGGGCGGGCGAGCGAGCTGGCAGGCGAAGCGAGGCGAGGGAAATTATATAAACTAAGCGAAGCTTTTGCGTGCTAAAATATGTGGGTTCACACTGAAAACTATGGGCGGACGGGACAGCGAGGGGAGCGTTTCGTCTTTGTCACTCGCGCGCAGTTTCATAGCGCACGAACGAGCGAGCATCGTTTCACCTCTTCATAGTTTGGTTCACACCGCGAACTACAGAGCTAAGCTACGCTAACGAGGTTAACGATAGCATCGCTGGCATCGTCGGACATTTCGTTCGCATCGTTTGTATCGCTGACGTAGCTTATCTCTGTAGTTCGCGGTGTGAACCGAAATATGAAAAGAGGTGAAACGAAGCTCGCCCAGCTCGCTCGCCCGCCCGCCCTCCATCTGGCGGTGTGGCCTGCGCTTAAAACAGCGACCCTGAACTCAGCCTTATATTGTTTCTTATATTTTAATCGATCTGAGGATAATTGAGTATCGTAAATGGATATATTTTATTTTTTGGCTATTCAGTATTATTTTATAGGAAGATCCGACAGGATACGTAAGTTTATTAATCGTTTTCCATTCTCGTTTTGGGCCAGTCATTTGTGTAGCCAACAGATGTTTGTCCGAAATCTGAATGGAGTATGCCGTTTGTGCTTTTTTACTACCCACGGAACAGTGGAAGCATGGAATGTAAATTTTATTAATAATTTCTAAATTAATGACGCTTAAGAGGAACAAAATTTCTTAATTCTTCCTATTTTAATGGGAAAGTAATTTTATCTATTGTGAAAAAGTATTAAACAAATGGAAGTGCTCTTTAAATTAAATAAAGAAAATTTCGTCTAAAACTAATACTTTTTGTTTGGCTTTCTACCATTACCTCTACCTCTTCATAAGCATGTTAAAGTTCGCTCTCAGTATCAGCACAAAACAGATAGGTACAGAAGTCAATCACATGTATGTACTATGCGTGCCAAATAAGAATAGCACTGTCAAGACGCCATTTTGTTCCGCAATACTCGTGAACTTCATTACCAAAGTGTAAGGTGTGCAAAAAAGTAAATAAAGAAATTATATTCAGTTTAATTATTTTTGTTCACTTTTTTGGTATTTCTTATCAATTTTACGCCAAATTAATTACACAGTAATTATATTATTACTATGGCGACATATTAGGGTGACCAGTAGCATTTCGTGAAGTTAACTATATATATTGGTTCATTTCTTTAATAAATACTGTTTTCAAATATTATTAAATTATCCTAAATTATCTATTTATGGAATTCAATAAATAACATTTTATAAAAATGAATGTAAATAATAATGAAATCTACGAATAAAAAAATATATCTTTTTTTTTCATAGTATTTTTTTGCTGGCAGTACCAATTTGACAGCTATCGTGTGAAGTTGTAGCAAGCGCGATCCTATTCTTATTTGGCACGCATAGTATACTTCACTTTTCGTACCTACGCTGGGCGGTCGCTTTATCTATATATCTATCTCTCTCAAGCGCATGGCACTCGCGCTCGCTCTCACTCGCACTCTAGTCCCAAACAGTCAGAGATATCGTGTCCGTGAGCAGTGTCTGTGTGCGTTGTTCGAGCGGACTTGTATGTAGATTGACTTCTGTACCTATCTGTTTTGTGGTATCAGGCTTCTAAGCGTACGTAAAAATAAAATAAAAATCAAAAGCATATGGCACAGTTCCAGTTTATTTTTTAAATGTTACATGTGCTAGATAAAAAAATAATACAGTCCGATTAGTGAAATTCTTTTTACTATTAACCATCGGCCGTTGACGAGCAAGCGGCCGTGTGTCGTATCGTTGCTGAAATTAATACTTAGGTTTTATTACAAATCGTTTATCTTCACATTAGTACTCTAAATTGGAAAACATTATATTTTTTTTACAATTTTAACAAGCATATTAACCGATATAGTTTTGAGCCCTTGGCTTAAGTTTAGCAAGTATCGACTTGATACATCACATCGATTAATTATTTTAGTATCGATGGTAATTGACGCATGTATCGCAGTCGATACGCGCAGACATGCCTCTGTTGGACCTTTTTGGTAGTACAAAGGTACTTTCACAAGCAAGTGCCTTGTATAATATAATTTAAAAACGATATAGTAATTCATCTATTTATACAGTCATATTGTCAAGTGGCCGGACGTCGCGCGGTCACTGTTTATATTACTGGGCATTATAAAAATGTACTGCGTATCAAACACAAAATATAACGATTATATATCTTACAAAACTGTACAGATTTGAGTTACAATTGCAATATACACGAAACTAGAGCTCTAGACGAATTGGCAAGCTTTTGAACTTACAAATAAATGGAAAACACACTGGCAGTGATAAAACAATGTTGTGTTAAATAAACACAAAATTATAAATTTGAGCGACGTCTAAATACCAATGAAATTGGCATTTTGAGTAATATTAATATGCACTCCCTAGAAGTATCTAATTTTTGTTTATAATCTTAATCATGAGTCACAAATCGTAACATTTTGTGTTTGATGAATCGCGTCACAACGCAACCTTAGGCAATAAATAAAAAAAAAATGATTTGTTTAATTAAATTAATAAAAAATAAAGAGTTCGAAACGATCGTAGCGTTACTTCTATATTTACAATGTGTTAACTTACAACTAATTAGAAGCATCAACTATGAAATTTTTTATCAACATTGAAGGCACATGATTCCGCACCCGATTCTCGTCATATATGTTCAAACATTAGGTGCACTCCGCTGGCAACATTCCTCTGTACTTTATTTTACATGGCAACACTTCAAGTTATATCGCCTGTCGAAACTTTGTAAAAAAAGTAGAATGGGTAAAGAATTTTAATGTATTATTCCAATGTGGGATAATTGTGGTTATATTTCGTAAATATCTATGACATATACATATATCTGTGTATTTTGCAATAAGTTTTGACAAACAATACAAGCTGAAATGTTGGTACATAATGGACCGGACGTGACATGCTAACTTACCAATATTATACAATATGCGAAATAAGTACTGGTATCGAACTGTTCGCGTTGCACGACACTTGCTCCGAACATACAATTTATTCAAACATTTTTATAGACAACGCTAAATAAGTAGATAAAGAGCAGATAATTCCGTAACATTTATTCGGAATGCTAAATTTCGTGCAACGCAAACGTAGACTAGTTAATATAATTGAAAGTTGACTTAGGGAAACTCAGTCTGGCAATGATATTATAGCAAAGTACTCTGGCTCAGTCGCCTACACAGATGTACTATAAGTTACAGACAGTGCCATCCACGAACACGCGTCCCACTCTTCACCTAAACGCGTGTTCTCTCACTTTTCATCTTAGAGTGAGAGAGAACACGCGATATAGACGAAGAGTTGGGCGCGTCTTCGTAGGTGCCACTATCTGTATAGGTAAGAATAAAAAAACGAATAGCAGCCTTATTGAGTTACTGGAATTTTCCAATAGAAAAAGAAAATTTCTCGGCTTAAATGGAAGTTAATCTTCTTTAATTCTCAGATTTAATAAAAGTTCTTGGAAGTTTTATAAAAAACTGAAATGAACAGAGAGATACTAACGTAGATAAAAAGTATGTACAAAATAGTACAACTGTGCAGATAACTGAACACGGCTAAGACCGGTCGCAATACAGAATAAACATAAATTTATTCTTACAAACTATTTCGCTAATTAGTTCTATTCACAGCTGCGGAACGGAAATTATTTATATAAAACATGTCTCCACTTATTGTGCAGTTTAATTCATTACATTGATATTTGATTGAGATCCCGTCGTGCGTACGATTGTTTTGTCAATAATTTTAAATTGAACGGCAAACTGGTAGAAAACATGCCGATGACTGGGTTCATACATGTAAATTTTCCTATAATAAGTAACGATAAACAACAAAATGTTACCTTTCGATTAATCGATATTATAATCGACTAACCTGTAATTTTCATTTTACATGTAGTTTTAAAACTAATTGTACTTTGCAGTAAATAATAAATACGAGTAAGCCAATCACAAGCATGTTTTGCACCGGTTTAGTAAAATTTCATTCTCCCGTCACAAATTACGAATCCCCAATTTCAACGAAACTATATTTTATATTTAAACAGAACACGTCATTTTACATATAAAATATTAATTTAAAAAATATACAAACTAAGCAGTCATTCATGTAACACTAGGAATATTAAAAAAAAAATGTTTGCATACCTACCGTCACTCTGCGTTTTAAAAAAATATCGTACAATAGTAAGCGTACTCAACTAGCTCGTAGTAAAAAAATAATTAAAATTAATTAAAAAAAAAGCTTAAAGAGTCAATGAGGAACAGAATTTATACAATGTCGCGCAGTTATACCTATTACGATTACACTTATCGTAACGTTTTTAAAATAAATAATTTATTTAATCTATAGCCGCCCTGTCGTCGCTGTACAGTACTTTAGAAAGTTTATGGTCTTCATCATAGTAAAATCAGTAATGTCACTGGCTCGCATGTAAAAATAATATATAAGCCCTCACACCAGAGCGTGGTGATGCAACGCGACGTATTTGCCGTACACACTGGCGCGAGACCTCGCACGCGTTCACACTGGCGGGCCGAGAGATTTGTTTAATAATCACAAAACTATCATACATCGAAGTAAAAGGTAGTTTAATTATGGTTCTCGCCATATTTCAGTTATTTCCATAACATGGCATTATTTCGTATAACATAACAGATTACTACTTATAACAACCGTCGTTTCTCGGTAGATCCCATTGAGATTAGTATTGTGCTTAATAATGTCTCGCATCTGGGCAAAAATTGGTACACCCTATAACACGGGTGGCCAACCAGTCGATCGCGGCTTTTAATCCAGTCGATCATGGCAAGGCAAAGAAAATTATAAGTTTAATATAAGTTGAATGAAGAGGTACTGATTATGTAATTGGTAGATCGCACAGTCTACTCAGTAAACAGTAGATCCTGGGTCGAATCAAGTTGGCCCCCCCTGCCCTATAACATTTTAAAGTGCATCAATTCTTTGCGTCGGGACTCCAGTTGTAACACCACAAAAGTAAGAAAAATAATCACGTTTCATTAATATAGAACACAATGAAACTTCATTTGACCAAATGAATCGATAACAAAAGTAAATGAAAATTATAATTTTTTTTTTACTTTTCTGGCATTACAATTCATTTGCGTATGTATAATAATAAACCACAGTCCAAGTGATGGCTTTTAAATTACAGCAGACGTCAAAAGTGCACTAATTTTTAACGCTGATTGTCCAAGAGGTCACTCATACAGGCGTCTAAAGTACTACTCGTTATTTGGCACTTAGTCAATGGTAAACGCGCAGTGTCTGACAGGCCGAAGTGCGTACTAGTGATGTGACACCTAGTCGATGTTCTTCAAATTATCTCCAAGAACTAAACAGTTCACAGGTAGTCTTTCAGTGTAAAGCTGATGCTAGATATGCAGCGATGCTCTGACCGCGACGTGTCCACAGCTAACAGAACGATGTTTATAGCACTAGTCACGTGTCCCTAATCGATACTCTTGACGCGCGCCATGACTTTACCTTCGAACATGGGCAGCGTGTCCGAGTCGCTGCTAACCTCCTCCTGGATCACCGTGTCTAAATCCGCACAGT
This sequence comes from Amphipyra berbera, assembly GCA_910594945.2. Taxonomy (NCBI): domain Eukaryota; kingdom Metazoa; phylum Arthropoda; class Insecta; order Lepidoptera; family Noctuidae; genus Amphipyra; species Amphipyra berbera. The sequence goes on along the minus strand of OU343125.1, from coordinate 17,707,298 downwards.
TCGTCTTGAAGAAATATCTGGAATAAAGTGTTGGGTTATAACACATAATTCGAGATACGATGAATTCAATGGAACGGTTTGTGGGTTTATAATAGTGTTTGGAGCTATGGAGCTGGTCCATAAAAATAAATTGATATCTTTAGATGACAAAGATAAAATTAAGAATTTTATGCAATTTCATCACATAATCCTGATTCTGCAAGAAGCCAGATGATTCTGATAACGAGACGGAACGCAATGAATGGAGACCAAAATCTTCCATGCAAACAATTAATTCACAATTTTCAAGTATCCAGTCCAGAAAGTGCCAGAAACATTACATGGTATCGCTACATACCTATAGTTGCCCTTCCTTGGCAGGTACTCCTTGAAGGTCTTGAGCGTGAGTGGCGATGCGGGCACCTTGAACCGGTAGGGCACGTTCTCGTCCAAGAACGTCACCACCACCACCGTGTGAGCCTCCGTGGTGCCGCCGCCGCTTGCACTGCTTGATTTGCTGCCGCTGCCACTGTGGGGAAAAATACGTTATATCTTCCATAAATACACTATGTATAATAGTGGCTAGGTTTTTTTAAAACGATTTTACTGGTTCTGCCCTAATTCAGAACAATTCGATAAATCGATTGTCGAACAATTCGATAAATCGATTGTCGAACGATTCGGTTTGTTCTCTTTTTCTCTCGTTACAAGAATCTTCAACGAAATGAGACAACAAACAGAATCGGTCGACAACTACTTATTGAAGAGATTCAGTATCGTGGTGAAGGTTCAAAGGCAAATTGCAGTTTAAAAATGAGGTATTTTAACATGCTGGATACGGTTCTAACATTAGCCAAAACGATTTCAGGTGCAATGGAAATTGCACTATGTGTAATGTAATTAAGGTATCCTATTCCAAAGCATGATGATTCTAAATGTAAAGTGGATGATGTATATGTATTAGTAAGATACCGTGTGCGCGGGTTCTGCTTGTCCTTCCGGCGGTGGTCGTCCCGGTCGGCGGAGGAGGCGCGCGACGACTCGCGGTGCGCGCGCCGCTCCAGCCGCTCGCCCTCCGCCATCCACAGCAGGATACGAGGCTCCACCCCGCCCGTCTCGCTCACCACTGACACGCCGCTGTCTGTCAGCTCTGTTACAGTCTTCTTGGAGAACGATCTAGGCAAATAATAAATTCTTTTTAAGCATACGAAAATTCGGTTTGTCGTAACTTTTAATCTCACCTATATTATTTTGCATTCCAACCTTCTTACACTAACGTAGGGTAATTAATTATCCAATTAATTCTCTTAAATTCCAAAAAAAAGTTACGCCAAAGGTCAAGTGCTGCAGCCACCCAAACCTAGTGATTGTAATTTTTTTGTTTCCAACGTGTGGTAGATCTATTTTCCAATTCGGAACTGCAATGGTCGAAAAAAATGGCATACCTGCGCGTTAATGAGTGTGGGTGATGTAAGGAGTCCGGTGGTGCGTCGTAGTGGCCGGAGTCGGCTGACAGCGCGGAGGGAGCGCGCCGCGCCGCGTGCGGGTGTGCGTGCGCGACGTGCGCGGCGTGCGGCGCGTGCGGCGCGTGCGCGTGCCGGGTGCGCGCGCGCCGCCCGCCCGGCGGGGACGCGCCCGGCGTGCGCTCCGACCACACGCGCGACACGTGCTGGTCTGTTACACAAATACACTATCAGCTAGATACACTAAACCTAACCTGAAATCCTTATTCCACCGTCCAACGCACGATCAACTTTAACACAAAAAAATTCAAGCCAAATATTATTATGATAACCAAGGAGCTCAAGCTTGTCTTTTCATTATTGACGATATTTATCAAGAAAACTGACGAATCATAATAAAATTTATCAAAACCATTCCTTCATGTATACCGACCGAGAATATCTTGATCGTTGTCGTCATCAAGCTGCAACTTCTCGCGAATAGCCGCCGCCACCAGTTGCGGAGGTAACACTTGACTCGAAGCCTCCTCGCCGTCACCCTGCACAAAGAGTGAAGAGATAAAACTAGTAAACTAAATTGCTGCTATTATTTACTGTTAGCTTGGAACCAACGTAAAACCTTCAGCTTCAGCTGGTATGCGAATTTTTATAAGATGAATAGTTGTCAATGACAGCCCAAAAGCCTGAAAATCGACCAACTCCTTAGGGGTACTAGTTGAACTAGTCGGATGGTTTCGTTATCAAATTCTAGTCGAATCCGGCCATATTGCAGCCCCCCTCGACATGTTAAGACGGCATACGTCTTGTGGGCGATGGTTATCGTAGCACTGACCTCGGCGAGGCGCCTCTCGAGCCGCTCCTTGGCCTCTTGGTCGCGCCGCACTCGCTCCAACTTCTCTATGAGTAGCGGAGCGAACTCCGCCGGCGGTAACACGCGGAGCTGCTCCGACTGCACACGCTGCGTTCGCGGGATCATCTGCACAATAAACAACAATTGCAAGATATTTGAAAATTTTATCGGTACTTCGAAATGCATGTTTTAGATGGAACGGTCGAAGCCAACACACAGGTAAACACATCAGCGAATGCAGGCCAAAAACCTTTTCTTGATACACGTGGACAGCTCATGAGCCTTGAATAAAATACATCAAAAGCTTCATCTACATTCATTAAACATCTTATGCATGCTCGTCGGTTTAGATTGCTGCCAACCTGGCCTTTTTTGAGAACGTCCGCGATTTGTACGTGTAGATGAAGCGAAAAGGGTGAGTCAGGATCGTAGCAGGTGGAAATCTATAGCCTCTGCCTACCCCAATGGGAAACAGGCGTGTTTGTATGTATGTACGGAAAGGTATACGCAAAACGAAAGCAGATGGCAGCACCACCGCTAGTACTTACACAACCAATCAGAACGAGTTATATCGACGCTCGACAGTGAACGTAAATAAAATTTTCTTAAAAAGCTTTTTATTTGTTCTTTAGATTGATAAAGTCGTCATACAGGTCCTAATTCAACATACTTTCAATTCAAATACTTTTAAGCTATCTATGGCGTACGATGACAAACTTGTAACATTCGATCAGCCATTTTTTTTGCAGGAGACAGTTAATTCTATCTCTTTTAAAAAAATGTATTTTACTCATACGTGGTTTTCACTGCCGACCGACGATATTGATTTTGACTGATGAGATTGCTACTAAGCTATGGTTACATACGTTCCCCAGATCCCTAACCCATTAGCCATTTGGCGTTTTTCGTACACTCCTGACCTTATACGTGCGTTCGGTACCCGTTTACCGCTGTATGCAGTTGCACTATTAGCATAATCAGCCCATAATTGTCCCACTGCTGGACACGGGCTTCTTATCACAATGAGAAGGATTTAGGCCTCCGTCCACCACGCTGGCCTGATGCGGGTTGGCAGACTACACACCATCGAGAACATTTTGGAGCACTCTCAGATGAGCAGGTATCCTCACGAAGTTTTCCTTCACCATTAACGCAAGTGATAATCACTTTCTGATCCGTACATGAATTCAGAAAGTCAGATGTGCAGGTCGGAATCGGACTCAGACCCTCCTACATGGAAGGCAATCCAGGTTATCACTGCAGTTGCACCATTGGATGTATATTTTCATCAGTTTTTTTGTTTTCGACTTTCTATTAGAGAGAACTCTACTTATCAGTAACTAGCTATGTCCTCACGGCTCCGCCCGTAGCCTGTTACTCAGTGATAATGTAGCTTTCTAACGGCAAAAGATTTTTTTAAATCCGTCCAGTAGTTTTTAAGTTTATTCGTTACATACAAAAATACAAATCTTTCCTCTTTATAATATTAGTATAGACTACACAACTCAAGTGGCGTTCTCCACTTGACTGATCAGGGTCAAAAATAGTATTAATCTTAGTTCTAGTAGCCGACAATCAAACCGTTTATTGATAATGAAAGTCAACAATAAGAGCTGTGCGTGCCTTATCACCAGTTGTATTGATAGGTTATTAGATATTTACCTGTAGGGAATGATAGATTGATAACTGTATAATTTCGGAATTCATTAAAATAACTGCCTTGTTCGTCTGTTGGACCTGGGTTCTATCCCCAGGTCGGGTTTTGTATTGAGTTTTTCCGTGTGGAATTCTTCAGTAGCAGCTCGGAGTTTGGATTAAAATTAGTGCCCGGTTTATGGCAATAGGCTCGCCCCCTATTATATAGGACATAAACATAACGGCGAAATGAGGGTATTACTATACACCTCTGCCCAACCCTTCGAGGAGTACAGGCGTGATGTTATGTTTATTAAAATAGGAATTTTGGTCGACCTTTTCTTTTATTTTTTGGTAATAAGTATCAAGTCTCACAAACGTCAACGAATTAATTAATCAGAAGTTGCACGATACGCACTGTATACTGTTTTAGAGTGGGATCATCTCCTACATGGAAGGTAAGAGTTCAACCGCTAATCACTGCTTAATATAAGCTTTACGTTTTTGTTTAAACATTTGGAATGTTCAATACGGGAACTCAGAAGCCCGAAAGTCTAATAACCGGTCTAAGCTTACACCCGTATTCTAAAACGTTCCTCCAAAACTTACTCGACTCATACTCGACTCGGGACGGCCTCGAAAACACTTTCAAAATTGTATTTTTAGTCGCAATTTCGAGTGAACTTTAAGGTTCCTCGACTGAGGGGTCCTCAAATAAGTCAAGGTAGAGTGGAGTTATTACGTCGTAATTTGAATTATCTGCATCGCACAAATAACGCCGCGATAAATAGTTGTAAGTATTATCGTAAGCATATTCGATAGTCTTCAAAATTAATTTTTGTTACATACGAACTTTGACACGTCCTTAAGGTAGGTTCGTATATCGTCATTGCCCAGTAACTACGCTGCGGAGGTCTGATCGCAGTCGTTCCGTGTAAAATACTGGTATTCAGCCTCATCTGGTTGGAATGGAAGCTGACCCTAACAAACGCTAGGTAGAACATTTGAAATGTTCAATTCGCAACGTCAATTCATTTGTTAACCCACTTACCATGGCAGTATCCTGTTCCTTGTTGATGACAGCGTGGCGGTCGAGCCCGTGCAGACGCGGCCGGTGCCGGGACTCGCGGGATTCGCGAGGGTTCCGCACTGACATGCCATCGCTAGAGAGAGAAAGAAGATATGTGTCAGATGTGTGTGCGAGTGAGATGGTGATATAGATAGTGCTGGATTGAGTTGTAAGTGTCATGTATTCAAATTCAATTAAAGTTTTATTTTTATTTTTGGTAATTAAATTATAATTTTAATTATTTTTAGAGAGGAATGGAGAGAGTTATCAGGTATGTTGCAAGTAGTTCTTATTTGTTTTCATTTATTAGAGTTTTTGAATAGGAATCATTTCATATTTCTGTTTATTTTAAATGATGTCATCCTCTAAATAAATAACTGTCGATACTTACATTGAATTCTCAGTTAAGTTTGTTATTGGGATCATCGGTTTGATGCAAGTTAATGTGTTCACACGGATGGAGTCATAATGATAAATTAGTTGCTCTAATATTAAGCAGTTCTAAAGCTCAAAGGTAAATAAAAATCAAAAAGAGAAGCTATTTACTAAACATACACTTACTTGGTCGAAGTATCATTGTTTCTTCTTACTTTCCTATAAATTATATATTATCTAGAATATTGGAACTTTATACGTAGCTTGTAGAATTTTAATTTCAATTGCGTTTTTATAAAACTAAAGCTTTTCCTGACCGGTTTTTTTTAATTATAAGCTTTCATGTATTCTGAGTTAGAGCCAATGATTGGCCTCTAAAGCTAAATGTCTCGTTTCTTGATCTAATTTTCCAGCTAGAGAGACCTGGACGGCTGTTCTCACTGTTTGATTCGACAGCACTGTTTATTATTTATTTATGATGCATACGGCCATTTTGCCTACCCTTCTACTCTGCTGTGCAAGAACTACCCACAAAGTTCCAACGTCCTTAACAAAACACTAGGTATACTCACACACTGCTGCCGGAGAGCGACACAGCGTCGCTGTCGGTGCGGCCGGAGCTGAGGCTGGCGCGCTCCGAGTCCTGCCGCGAGGCGGGGCAGTAGCCGGCGTACGACACGTGCGCACTGTACACTGACCGCTTGCGGTGTCTGCTTTGCCACCGCATACAGGGAACATGGGGACCGAGGATTTGCGCAAGTTGCAAGGATAAGGAGGCGTTAGATTTTGAGATTTTGGTTGATGATTCGCGAATATTTGATAAAAAGATGGAATTTTAATTTTTGATGTCGGATATTCGATATTTGGATCGATTAAATTTTTCATAATAAGTTAAAATGATGGAAAACAACAATAATTTCATTTAAAACGTGTTTTTAAAGGTTGCAAAAATAAATTAGTAAATTTTTTACACAGTAGGTGTGTATTTCATCGTCAACCATTAGGAAGCATTTAAGGTATTTTTATGGAGGACAATTTGAAGGGATGACGTTTAAAATATGTGAGGTGGCAAGACAGCGTTTAGCGTGTAATGCGGCGAGGGCAGCGAGCATGCAGCGCGGAACAAAACATGGGGGGCAAACAATACACGGGTACATCAGTCAAGCTGACGGGAGCGAAATTAAAATAAGGCGCAGTGCTGGATCGCTCATGCAATGCTGGGGTCACACTTCATGAACTTGTACGAATAGAGGCGGGTTGCGTCACTTTAGCAGACGCGTTAACTGAAGATCACGTCCTGATATGTAGGTGGGACATTTTTTGTTGGTACATTTTAATAAGCTTTAGACTTTATTTCAATAGGCTTAAGTTTTCTGTACAAAAAACTATACCCACCAACAAATGAGGAACCGGTCTTAGCGTTTAAAAAACGCAGTTTACGTTATTCAATGCTTTGAAACAACCCACCCCATATCAACTATGAGTATGTTTTGATAAGTCAGTATTATAAACTGCTCGTATAATTACAATCTGTTGAATAAATTTTGAATTTTGTTTCCCATATCTGTCACGATGAAAACTGGATCTAACTAGGCCAAATTCTATGCAGCTAATAATTATAAAGTTTTGTACTCATAACTACTTCACATAACGATAAAATAGAAAATTTAAAAACTAAACATTGAATACAAAAACAACACTACTTTTACAACAAATTAAATAAAGAGTACAAAACAACAAAAATTAACATTTAATTTTCCAAAAAAAATGAACATGAAAGTCAACAATTAAATGCAAATTTCTGTTAGTATCATCTATACACAATATCTGACATATCTAATTCTATTCACAACGTCTATACAGTGTGTACTAGTTGAGTGAATAAAGCGGGCTACTCACGGTGCGACATCAGAGTGCAGCCGCCGCGACTGCGTGGCAAGCAACGCGTCGTGCGTCAGTCGCGCAGCAGGCGCGGCCGCACCCGTGCCTAGTTCTTGGCCTTCATGGAGGGTTGCCAGACCGCCTACTGCCATCTGTTGATGAATAGGGTGCTTCAAACCGTCATGCAGGAACTTAACCAGTCTATCAAGGTGATACCATTTTTAAGATGGCAACAATCAGTCGCATTATATTATTATAACTAGCAGCCCGTCCCGGCTTCGCACGGGTGGACATTTTTCCCGTTTTTGCAACATTTTTCATTTATGCTCCACTCCTATTGGTCGTAGCGTGATTTTATATAGCCTATAACCTTCCTCGATAAATGGACTATCCAACACAAAAATAAATTTACAATTCCAACCAGTGAGATTAGCGCGTTCAAACGAACAAACAAACTCTTCAGCTTATGGTAGGTATTATGTAAAAATGGAGACCACACTACGAATACCTACTGAAAGTCGAAACATTTGGCCTAGAATATTTACTTTGGTGGTGGTCTATCTCTTTCAAAATACCCTACTTAGAAAGAGATAGACAACCCGACTTTCAGTAGGTTTTCTTAATGTGGTCTCCATTTTTACTTATACCATCATGATTATTATGGCATTCGTGTATTAGTAGACGTTTTTCAATAGTCTTTTCTAGATGATTTCATTCATCATAGACAATATAAGAATAACAACCCTTTATTTTCCTTGAGAACCATGGAAACTCTTTACCAAATAACGCCCTATTCAAATAATCTAGACATAAAAATGAACAAAATCCTCTAATACAATTTCCTATCTACAACTAAATACTATTTGTACGAACCTCTCTGGGCGGATGCGGCGGCGAGGCGTCTGGCGATGACAGCGGTTGTGTGGCGGCGCTAACATACGACACGTACGCGTCCGACCGCAGGAACGATTGGTACGTCGTCTCGGTTATCGCACGCGTCACCTAAGATATGACAGTTGCGATTAAAAAGTTCGGAGAAGGAATAGTTTCCTTTTTGTTGGAATTATTTCTAACAAAAAGTATACATATTTTTTAGAGCTTTTTAAACCTTTTCATTGATATTTCTTATCACACAAATTTGCTATAAGTTAAAACATTTGGGGTCCCGATTTCAGTCCCAAGATATTTCTTGAATCTACATGATTACTCCAAACACCATTATTAGTAAAAAAAAATTAAATAAATCGTGTTGTGCCATACCTCCTGCTCCATATTGTCGAATATAGTCTTCTCGATGTTGGAGCCATCCTTAAGGCTCTGCTTCACCTGCTGCTTCAGATCCTCCGGCATCGCTAGCTGAGATTTGCGCAGGAATCTAAACATAGAGCACACTATTTTATAACTATTCTCAAAACCCTTGAGCCAACACATACCGGGTACAGTACGCGCCGATCCAATTGACCGCTATGAAGTTCGGTGAGTGGTTGCGCAGTGGCAAAATATATAGGTAAATTTGAAACTGCGCAATCTTTAACCTAACTTCAGAGCAGTCAATAAGTTTAGCGCGTACTGTACGTTGTTACTTGGCCAATTATACACGATAAGTATGCACACACGCTCGTCAGAAATCATAGAAGATTTGCTAAAGAACTGTTTTTGTGGCGATGTGTAAGTGCGAAAATTGTAAGTAATAACGTGGATAGAATGTTCAGATATTGGATGGATAGAATAGTCCAGTCAGTGGCGTAGCGTGTATTTTTTCCACCCGGAGTCAACCCTAAATTTGCCGCACCCCAACCATATTTGAGCTGTGTTATGCAATAATGTGTCAACCCACAAAAATATTAGTTATGTGTTAACGCCGTCTAGTCATAGTGGTAGGTCTACCCAACGCTTGAAAAAAAGCAAACTGCATCCAGATTTTTTTGATAGACGCTCTATTAAATTTACTACAGTTCTGGGTATTTTTTTTAAGTATTGAGTAGTACTACCACAAGAACTAGATGACATTAACACAAAATTCATATTTTTGTGGGTTGACACATTATTGCATAACACGGCCCATTTTAGCAACTAAGCAAAAAATCGGTAAAAATTCTGTGATAGGTACTCTGTTGCTGTGTTGGTTGCAAAAGGATTCAAAACAAAACGTCTTTCTATAATCATCAATCTTGCAATTCTATTTTGAACAACTTCCACTTGTCCCATTGGCTTGAAATTTTGTGTAAATAAGTACTTATGTAGTCCCGATGACAATACAGTTAGAGCTCTGCCTCATTAGTGCGTTGCGTTGTCGCAGCGTCAACGCTGTGTCGTTTTCCATATATTTTAAATGACATGCGAACATTAAAGCGTTGCGTCGTTGCACGCGACGTTTCAACGGATCGCGGACGAGAGACGAAGCGGGGGAAGGGGGATGCGCTGCACTGTCGGAGCTCCGGTGCGACGACGGATAGTGTTCCACTGCTAGACGTGCGTGTGTCGTCCTCTTGCGCTGCGACGTCGTGCGTCGTCGCAACGCATTAATGAGGCATCGCCCTTATCTGATGTGATGACTATGACCTGACGCTGCAACCACCCCCTAAATCTGTACCGCCCGAGGCCGTGGCCCCCTTCGCTCCCCCCCCCCCCCACGCTACGCCACTGAGTCCAGCTTTTCGATACCTAGTAGATATCGCATACACACAACTTCGGAAATAAAACAATTACCCTTTTTATCTATTTTATTAGAATACTTCTGCGAAAACTCTGTCTAAACTGGGATCAAAGTGTATTTAACTCACTTGTAAATAGCGGAGACGACCTGCCGTATCTTGGAGGAGTCGCACTCCTGTCGTAAACCCTGCACGGCGAAGTAGAAGTTGAGTCGGTCCACGTGCAGCCCGCCCGCGCCGCTGACGTACTTGCGGAACAGGCGCACGCCTTCCGCGTCCTAAGGCAACAAGCAATTCATCAGAATGGTACTCCCCTATCGGGTCGTGGTGGATATGACGTAGGATAATCGGAAAAATCGAATCTTTGCGATAATCCTAGGACGATTTTCGGTATTCGCGACTTACCTAAGTCGGATTTTTGCAATGATCCTAAAAATCACTCGGAAGTTTACAAAAATCTGTCTTAGATTCCAAATATCCGGTCCTTTGCAATCGTCCTAGGATTATCGCAAAGATCCGATTTGCCCGATTATCCTACGATAGATATATAATCCTAAAACTGATGGGCCAAAGCACAGCTCGACCGGCGACGGTGGCGTACTAAGTGCATGTGTTTTAAGATGTAGGTATGAAATCATATGGAGTTACACGGAGTGCCGCACAGCAAGACCGTCAACTACACGTGTTCGGGCGAACACGGCTTGAAACGCAACCGTTCGCCGGTTGAGCTGTGCTTCGGGCCTAACACGTATATTGGGTTTAAACCGGGTGTTCAAAATGTTTAGGGTTTATTCGTGTCTAGCTGTGAGTTTCCCCAGCTTCGCTAACCACAAGCGGCCCACAAGCGGCACGGCATGGCATAGGATTTTTTAAACTCAAATAATTTTAAACCTTATATTAAGACGATTAGCACTCATATTTGCTTAGCATACCGCGAGATGCTTCGTCGTACCGCGGCATGCCGAAGCATCCCGCGGTACGGTAAATACGAGTTGTAAAGGGTATTACAATAAGGTTTAAAATTATTTGAAATTAAAATAAAAAATGCTTTGCAATGTCGTGCCGCTTGTGGGCACAGGCCTTTTGGTATACCCTGGAACCGAAAAACAGCTATGTTCCTGAAATGTATGCAAAGACACATGCTAATAATCTGACAAGTGACAATATTTGTGAACGTAATTTCTAAAACGAATCTATAACTAGTTACCTCGAGTAACTCGTGCAGGCTGCGTGCCCAGCGCATGTAGGGCGGCGAGGCGGGCGAGCGCGCCGAGCTGCCCGACGAGCCTTCCGTCTGCTCGCGCCATGCCATGCTGACCCTGAACAAAAAATAAATGTTAAAAACCCGCCGTGAAGAGTCATTCAAGAGAGCCATTTGCAATTCAAACTTCTGGTAATATCCATGTATTATTTTCAGCGAAAAGTAAAGTATTGTGCTACCGAGTCTAGTCTTCTCATTGCACATCAGAAAATCATCACTAAAGATATCGCAAAATTAAAAATGTAACAGTAATAAACTTATAAGAATGTGACTCACTTGGACAGATGTGGTTGTGCGAACACATATTTGGACTGAGATTTGCTCTTCTCCTCCCCAGAAGCCGGCGGCAACGACGACCTGTCGGCAAGCTTGTGCTCCCAACCTGGGCACCAGAAATAACAACTCACAATATTGAAAGTGACCAATGACAAAAAAAAAAACCAAAAATGTTAAAAGCTTTTGGTCCTAAGATACAAATAAGATAATTTTGGGTACCAAGAGCCAGCAAATTAGAATAAAAATCATTAGTATTTAACTAACACAAACATTGCAAAATCTTTCCCGTTTTCGACTATTTAACCCTGACAAAGACATAATAGTTTATCAAACAGAATTTAAACACAGTTATTTAATAAACCACCATCACTTTTGATAAATACCAGTTTTAACAAGCGTTACCTTGCGGGTGGCCGCCTATAGGAGTGTGGCTCATGGCGCACAGGCCCTTCTCCCACCCGCGCGCTGCATGGCGAGACACCACCTGCACACAAACATACATAACACATCAATATCTAACTTAAAATACCTGCCAAACAGATCAACTGCTACAAAAGTGAGACATAAATTTTTTTAAATTATCAATTAAACTTTATTGTTAATTTGCCCCTTTGATGTTTAAATTGATTATGCAATCCAAGCAAAGGTAATATAAAAATAAAATGAACATTGCATTTTAAAAATAATAGATATTAGTTTTGAATATTGTGTAGTTTTTTTGCAGTAAGCACTATTTCACCATAATAATTTACCTCTGGCCCATATTTGCCTAAGAAATATGCATTACCAAGCCGTTTTACACCCATATTGTATAACAAAGATCATAAACCTTTAACTCCAATTGTTATTACTTATATAACCACCATTTATACTGTAATTAAGAAGGATAAGCCTATAATAGCATCAATAACTGACAAAAAACTTTATGAATATACCCAAGCGCCCCGTTCAGACATCAAAATATTGGTTATGCAATAAGAACTGCGCACCAAGCCATATAAAAAATCAATATACCAAACAATAAGGATCATATCCAGTGTATTTGATTTGTATAAGTTGGAAAGGGACGCTAAACATAAAATGAGACAGCGTGCCAAAGTCAAGAGTCTCCGTCATCGATCGGTGTTGGAAAGGAAACATCACATCGGAGCGTAACATGCTATAGAAACTTATTCTGAAAGCTATACCATAACAGATTAATCCGCTTATTATGAAGAATAAAATATCATATTTCATAACTCTCTTTATACAAAAAATTATATTGCCGCAGCCGCAGTACAGGGAACAATATTATAATTCTTAATTTCTATTCAACCATTTCTAAATGTTTGTAAAAAAAAGGGACAGATCATAATAAGAACATGTCAAAACAAATTAAATCATAACTTCATAGTTCAATAAGCAAGTTATGAAGAAAAAAATACATAATAGGGTCATAAAAAATTATAAAAGGCCTTACCATGTTCATTGTGATTAAACAAACAATACACTTCTGTGCTACACCAGTTAACAGAATTATTACTGAATATTATAACTTGGTATTAATAACCTTTATTGTGAAAAAGGACTTTTTTAAGAACACCACGACTGCACAACGCTACCGCAATGGTCCGAGTGAAAGATCCATAGACGGAGTCTGAATGTTCAACACAATGGGGTACGGACTAATCTTATGCCCTCGTGTTTTGTGTTGTACTTGTGATAGGGTTTAATATAAATATGAAATCAATAACTGACAAAAAAAGGTTTATTAAAGATTGGGTGCACAGAAGTTTTTGAATGATTTATGTTTCTATCTAATTATTGCATCGTACAACTTGCCTATATGGTTTTGTAAGATAAATTATAGAAACTTTTTTAAAATAGTATCTATGGGGTAGGTATAAATTTTGAGTGCTTGTAACTTTTCAATTTACAAAGGATATTTAAAAAACTACAAGAAAAACAAAAATGTTTTGAGCAGGTCATGATGCAAGCGTGTTACGAAGCGTCACATTGTACCAAATTCAACAAATTTTCATTGAACATGACGAGCATAAACACAGGAAACAAGTTGTAAACAAAGGCACAGCTCGTAAAAGTAACGTCGCGGTAACAATCACAACGTGTAAAATTATCAATAAACTATTAGAAACAACAGGAGACCTTCAGTTTTATCTAATAGCGGATCATCACAGACAGTATTGACGGCAATAAATGCTATTTATGCCGAAAAACCATGCCGAAACCCGGAAGGGCCGTATTTATAGAACGTTAATGAGTGAAAACTTACATGTAAACGAATATTCTTACTTATCACGTCAGTTTTGAAGGCCGCTTCGTAAGATAATTGAAGACATTAATTGAAAACTTTCTTCGAAATAAATAATAAATTAGCTTGAATCGGGTTTTGTACACAACAGCGAGTTTGACGTTTGTTTGACAACCAGCACCAGCCATGACAGACAGACAGCTGTAGTATAACGCCATCTTTCGACGACGCTTTAAACCATGTCAAATGCGTGCGAAGAACTCATTTGCATATTACGCCAAAAAGCGCCGCTAGATGACGGTACTTGTAGCGAGTGTTCATAATAAGCGCGGCAAAAATAAACCTAAAAAACTTATAAAATATTCTAACTTTATATTTTTACGGAAAACACGATCGGGATACTATTATATAATAAATGTGCAAGTTTCTAGTAGATACCTGTATAGCAGCTTAATGCCGCTGCATTCTGTCTTGTGTCTTGTCTACTTGGTTCGTATTATCTGTAACAATAAAAAGGAATGGTCAGAATAATCAAATGAATTTTACAATACTTATTTAATAAAAAACTAAACCTTCCTTCATTAGGTGGTTAGGTTACTCGGGTCAGTTACATAGACAGATTAACATCTAGAACGTCACCAACCCAGCGGGGGCAGTGTACCTATACTTAATGTACGATTAGTTAAAATAATAGACGTGGTAAAAAAAAGTGGGAAATGTTAGAAAATGCTTGAAGTATCTTACTTGTGTATAAAAATTAAATTAAAAATTTAAAAAACCCCCGACTCAAAAAAGAACCCCTAAAAAGTAAAGAATAAAATGTGTTTATTGGCCATTTAACTTTATTGAAAGTACCTAGTAATATTTTGATTCAAGCGTCGTCACGTCGGGGGACCGATAGGTAAATTATCATTACCAAGCTTCTTTTTTTGTATTGTTTTTTTTTATTTATTTAGTTAGCGGTCCCCCGACATGACGACGCTTGAATCAAAATATTACTAGGTACTTTTAATAAAGTTAAATGGCCAGTAAACACATTTTATTTTTTACTTTTTAGGGGTTCTTTTTTGAGTGGGGGGTTTTTTAAATTTTTAATTTAATTTTTATTTAATACTTTTTAAATTACTAGTAGACACCATCATCTATCTAACATCTACTCATTGAGACCATTCTTATGAGCCCAAAGATGCTATATCTGCTATAAGTTGCTGAGGGGTTGGGTATCCTGCAGACTACTTGATACTGCAATATCAGCTCAAGGTTGCCATGTCTTGGAAATACGACCAAAGTAACAGTACACCAAATTTCAAATCAATCGGACCAGTGAAAGTTGGTAAGACCCTTTTGTCAAATAGGAAATGAGCTGATGATCTTCAAACGCCTGAACAGATCTTCATAAATTATAGCTAACAAATACTGATCAAAACGAATCCAAACACGACATATATCAGCTATTATTTTTTCAAGAGTGCACTAGTGTGCTGGATATCCTGGCTGCAGCATCAGCTCATCATGTCGCCACCATTGAATTGCATGTAGAATCAAATACTGATCAAAACGAATCCATTATCTCCATCTTATGTATTAAGTATGTAGGTACCCTACCTTTAAATATAATATATAATTATCATGTACAGTTTTCAAGGCAATCCATTCAGTAATTTGTTATAATTTTGAGAGTTCCGTATCAAAATGGTAAAAAAGGAACCCTTAAGGTGCGACTTCGTCTGTCTGTCTTCCTGTATGTCACAGCTGCTTATTTCAGAAACTACTTATGCTAGGTACCGACTTAAAATTTGGAATAATTTTAAATAATACCCAGCCAGCTATACTGCAAGTGAAAGAATCGATAAAATATTTTTATTTTCATTGCAACATGGGCCGAAATGGGAGGTTGAAATTTTAAAGTGTGGTTAATAAGGCAAGTAATATCTATCTATCTATCATTATTATGAAAGGCCTTAATTTGCACATTACAGGCAAAATAAAACAATCTCTAAAACTAGCAGCTTTTTAGAAATCAGCAAAAATATTTTACAAACAAAATCAGTTGCACTGTTACAAAAAATTGAGAATTTGAATTTGAAAATGGAAAATAGGTAACATTTCCTTCAACGGTACGGAACCCTCGGTGCGCAAGTATGACTCACACTTGGCCGGTTTTAGATAATTATGGAATTTAAGTCGAGTAGCCACCTAGAATTAGATTTTCAATTAAAGTATACCAAATCGATTGGCATGCTTAAGAAGTAGGTAGTTTTGTAGGCACCTACGTACGTAGGTGTGTATCGCGGCGTCAAGATATTCACCTTTTGAAGACAAATTAATTTGAGGATTCCAACTCGATTTACAGATGAAATGAATAGATAGATATCAAAGACGTTTCTCTGAGTATAGCTCCGATATTTGATTTCACTAAGATCAGAGAGACGGCAAAATTGATTTGTCAAAATCTTGTATGGTATTGTAATTTGACTGTCGCTGGGGGCTCAAATTATTGATGCCACTTAAGTGTTATATCATCTTTTCAGTACGTAAACGACATTCCCTTCCAGGTGACGCCTAGTCACCTTACGACACCAACATAAAGAGATGAAGTTGTCGATTCTCTCCCGGGGACTACTTAGTATGAAAATAGTATTTTTTCCATTGCACATAAGTACACAACACAAGACATTTGACCAGATAAATAGGAACACAAAATAATTTACGTGAACGAATATGACGAGCTCCCGTCAGCGTACCGCAATTAAGTTTATACAATAACTAGCTGTCCTCACAGCTCCGCCCATAGCCTATGTTACTCAGTGATAATGTAGCTTTCTAACGGCAAAAGATTTTTTGAAATCGGTCCAGTAGTTTTTAAGTTTATTCGTTACATACAAAAATACAAATCATTCCTCTTTATAATATTAGTAAGTATAGATAATAAAACAAGTTTTCACGTAGCAATTGACACATCCATAAACCAAAAAAGTAACATGTCGAAACAACATAATATTAGCATGTACATTTAAATTGTTTTTCAAACATATTTATTTAGATACCAACATTTTATTCTCGTACGCGACTGATCTTGTATCAATGCCGCCGAACATTCCTATAACTTCATTAGCTGAAGCGATTAATCGACTATCGATATCGATAAAGGCCCGCCCCCAAAGCGTTAGCCGAGAGCACGCACTAAGCGACTCTTTGATGTGCGCAAACTTTTCGTTTCTCCTTTGATTGGCATAATGGAACTGTGCGTTGTTATTACACTAATTGAATTTTCGCAAAGTCCGAGCAGTATTACTAGAACGGATTTAGCAACATTCTGTTTGTACCTTGTCTGTGTTCCTGGGGGCTTTTAATTCATTTGAGCCTCGATAATTTATGCTTAGTTTAACCAGTTGCTTGCATTTGTATTTAATATGCGCCAATGCGTCAATCGAGAGGTATAAAAGGAAATGGAGAAACTTATTTGAAACAAATTAGTGGAGAGCCAGGTACAAAAAATGTTGATATTGTTTCACAATGTTCTCGTTTTATTTCAATAATATCTATGTTGGAAAACAAAAAAATATATCCGTCCCACTTAAGTAGTTATGAGAGTCTTTCTCCTTCATACATATTTACATTGTGCATAACTTTGATGTAGTTTAGACAACGCGTGAGCGCACACACACCTCTCCTGCTAAATAAAGTTTATAATAAATTAATCAGAGTAAACTATAATTGTGCCTTTCATTGGTCATCAAAACCCAACAATCTAATTAACACAGTTTATTAAAGAGTGAGGACGCCGCTTTATAACCTAATTTCACTACTGTATCAATGAGTAAAGGCAAATTCTCTATGAAGTGAAGTTAAAAGGGAAAATACGACTGTATGATTGGTTTTACAAGTCGGCAAGATCAAAGGGCCAGTAGTCCTTTCATTTCGGGCCGCCATTCGCGGATTACATTAAAAAAAGAGAGAAAGAAAATGTAAAAAGTTAATTATAGGGTATTTAAGTGAAACAGTCACAGATAAAAGAATCACTGATTACAGACTAAAGCCTAAATAAATCCTTTGAAGAGGTTTTGCTTTTTTGGCGCGTGGCTTACCTACGTATTAATACGACTTGTATAAAATTACTTACGCCCAAACAAATTGCTTTCCTTTGTAAGTTCTTTCAAATCTATTTCGTGTATTCCTACTAAATATTATGTACGTATTTTTTAATAAATCATTGTTCTGTGACCAGCAGTTCTTCTTTATACGCAAGTCTTAGATTTTATCTTTGGTTTGGTTGGCAAGCAAAAGTGCAGACGTAACATTAATATTCTTAAATATAATAAATGTTCTGCCTAGCCTTTTCCTAACTATGTTGGGGTCAGCTTCCAGTGTAACCAGATGCGGCTGGATACTAGTATTTTACACGGAGCGACTGCCATCGTGGTGATGGGTGATTGGTGCACAGATGGCGCTAGTGCCACGCATTACATCAGCTCCGCGCATTTTAATTGATTAAAAATACTATAAACACAAATACACCGATAATAAATAGTGAAATATAAATAAAATAGACTAAAAAAACCCAAAAAATAAATAGTGCTTAAAACAGTAATTCAATTTATCAAATAAATCAATGTTAGACTTCAATTTATATAGAAAAACTATTAAAGTGCAAAGAACATACAAATAAACGTGAAACAAATGTTATTTACAGTGTTTAAATATCCAAAGTGCATAAATTGTAATTATAAAATAACTTTGACGGCTGTGGTAAAACATTCAAATTTTGAAAACCCGCGTCCTTTAACGTTCAAAAAAATGCTTGTAGAAAGCATACACTAATTTCAACATCGTTCACTAACAGCCAATTGACCGAGAGGTATAAGCTGAGACTGCTGTACTACGAGACGTGAGTTCTATCCTCAGCTAAACGCGTTCACTTTTTGTATTATTAAATAATTGCTAAATTGATATTACGTACAAAGAATAAAGTTTCCGGTTCACCTAAATAACTTAGAAGATTGAAACAAATGTCATCTTCTAGAAATCTCGCAACTTTTTCAAACAGTAGCTGTAAGATGGCAGCACTAGTTACTTGCAACAAATGTAAAAAAAAAGTGAACATTAAAGATACGGTATTGTGTTCAACATGTAATAACAGATATGAGTTGAATTGCGATGGTTATCCAGAACAAACTTACCGTTTAATGGACAAAGCAGCAAAACAAAAATGGAGGTGTAAAATGTGCATTAAAAATAAAAAAGTTGTAAGAATAGAAACATCTAATGTGACGATGAGAAAAAAGCAGAACCTCCCTTTAAACCCGTCATCAACAGAACATACACGTTTAAGGAATAATTATAAACGTGTTGAAGATTTACCGCTTACTCCACAAAGCACATCTCAAGCCCTTGATTCCCATATTCTCACAGATTTTGATACGTCAGATGAATCATACTTAACACCAAATAAAGTATCAAAGAGTTTAGACGGTACAATATCTGACATAATAACAATGTCCGAAATGAAAGAGACGATTTCCCAGCTAACAGACGAACTTAATAGTACGCAGAAAGAACTTGAAAACTCAATACTGGAAAACAACGAACTTCACACACAAATCAATAAGTATACAGCAGAAATAAAATTATTAAAAACTCTATGCTATTCATCACCAATGGAGACTAATACTAACAACAGTGTGAAAAAGAAGACACATTCCCTATTACCACACAGCTTGTCCACCACACCTTATTCGGCTGCTACCTTACGTTCTTCGTTAAAAACTGATTGTAATTACGACATACAAATATTACTATTGCAACAAGAAATAACAACGCTGCAACAAAAATTAACAGATGCAAATCAAGAAATTACTGGTCTTTCGAAACAAATAGAGAGTCTAATAGAGAAGGTATACTGTAATAAAACAGCAGCTGGAATACCGGCGATGCAGACACATACAGCCCCTGAACAACAAAAACGTGAACCTGAAAAGAAAAGAATACTAATTTTCGGCTCTCAGCTATGTATTGGTTTGGCTTCAGCTATTTGGCGCTCGAGAGTGGAAACCAAATACGAAAAATATGAAGTGGTTGCTGAAACGAAGCCAAACGCACTATGTAATCAAATATTAAAGAACTGTAGAGAAACGAAGCTAAAGAGAGACGATAAACTCGTAATTTGTGTAGGTGAGAACGATTACAACATTAAATTAATCCTGTCAGAACTAAAACCGGTATTAGATAAATTTCAAAATAACATGATTTTAGTACTGAATGTTCTCAAAAATGACTATTTTAATGTCAATAAATTAAATGGCAACATTAAAAACTTATGTAAAAAATATAAAACATGTCATTTTGTTAACACTACGTATAAACTCTCTGATATTTGTAAATCAATTAATTACCTTATAGATTGTAGCGATTATGATAAGAATTATTTAAACCTAAGCGAACTAAAAAAGCGCTTAGCAGGTAATAAACCAAGTCATAAGTTAAGTACGAACGTTAACATAAACAAATTACGTAAAGGGACAATCCCTTACTATTTTAGCCGCCAATGCAGTGTTGAGACTCACTCAATAGAAAACCCTATAAAAGCCGTTGGGACAGTTAAAAAAGGCACTATACCTTATTATTTTTCTTCTATAAATAAGAACAATACTTTTTTTCGAGCCTAACCTAACTACTTCCACGCCACATCAATTCAGAATTCTTCATCAAAATATAGCAAGTGTGTTATCAAAGAGAGAAATAATAGAATTAACTTTACAAGAGTTACGTGATTCACAAAATGAACCAGACATAATATGTCTCTCCGAAACCTTTATTAAAAAGGGCTATGAAAGTTACATAAAAATTTCCGGTTATGATATGGCTGCTAATTACTGCAGAGAAAAACAAAGAGGTGGTACCTGCATTTTAGTTAAAAGAGGATTAATCTTTAAAGAATTACCGTTTATTAAAACATATGCCACACAGCACTTGTTTGAAGTCTGCGGCATAGAACTCTTATCTAGTAAATTAATTATTATTTGTCTCTATAGAACACCCTCATCAGATCCTACACAATTCTTAACTAAACTTAGTAGCCTCTTACACGACGTAAACAAAAAATATAGGTCTAAAAGAAATATAATTATAGCAGGTGATTTTAATATAAACACACTAAAAAAAGGCCATATTACGAACGAGTTACAAGACCTATCGAATAACTATAACATGAAAATTCATATCAATGTACCCACACGTAAGTCATCTTGTATAGACCATATTTTAAGTAACATCCCAGATGCGATTGCAACAGTATTACCACTTCATCTATCTGACCACGACACTGCACAAATGTTAAGTATTCCTTTAAAACATAAAACTCAAAAATTAGCAACATATTATATTTATAAGAGAGACTATGATATTGAATATATTCTAAAATTTCGTGAGTACTTGAAAAATTTATCATGGTTAGAAATGTACATGGAAAATGATTTAAACATAGCATTCAGTAAGTTCCATGAAATAATATGCCTATTCTACAATCTCTGCTTCCCAAAAATAAAGATAAAAATAAATATTAATAATAAAACTAAGCAAAATTGGATAAGCAAAGGGCTAAAACGAAGTTGTAAAATCAAAAGGACACTACGCTACAAATACTACAAAAATAAAAATCTATCTAATAAAACTAAATATATAACGTACTCAAACTGGTTGAAAAAATGTATTTATTATTCGAAAAGAAACGCTAACATTAAATTTATAAATAGGAGCGAAAACAAATGCAGAGCCACTTGGACAGTTGTAAAAAATGAAATACTTAATACTAACTACAAGGATAACATAGAGAACATTAAACTTGATAACACAATACTTACAGACCCCGTGAAAATAGCATCTGCTTTCAATAACCATTTCATTAATTTGGCACACCAATCAACACCAACAAACACAAAAAGTGGCTGTAGTAAAAATTCTACTCATGATTCGATGTTTCTCACACCGGTTTCAGAAAATGAGGTGAGAACAGAAATAATGTCACTAACTAACACTAATTCTGAAGGCTACGACGAAATTAATACTAAAATTATTAAATCATGCATTAATGAAATAGTTGGCATTCTTACGCATTTAATTAATTTATCATTTTCTTCTGGAACTTTCCCAGATGTATTAAAGCTATCTATTATTAAACCGCTTTATAAAAAGGGAGATAAAGAGTACATAAATAATTATCGACCAATAACATTAATACCGATTCTGTCAAAAATATTCGAAAAATGCATGTATAAAAAACTAGTTAATTTCTGTAACAAATTCAACATTATTAATACAGATCAATATGGCTTTCAAAAGAACAAATCTACTACATTAGCCATCTTCTCTCTGATAAAAACAATACTATCCAATATTAATAAAAACTATCTTACCACAGGATTATTCTTTGATTTGTCGAAAGCTTTTGACCTAGTGTCACATGACTTATTACTGCAAAAGCTCGAGATAAGCGGGATTAGAGGACATGCATTACAATGGATATCATCATATTTAAATAACCGACAGCAACGTGTAACTATTGTAAAATTAGATAAAAACAACGTCATGGTACCATACTCATCTGAATATAAACGTAACAATTATGGCGTCCCACAAGGAAGTATCTTGGGTCCAATATTGTTCCTAATCTATATAAATTCAATCACAGATATAACTAATCACAAATGCATACTATTCGCCGATGATATTTCCATTATAGTGACGTCCGATAAAAAGAATAATACACTTATCGACCATGAAACAGAAATAAACAACACGATTGACAAATTAATTGAATGGCTTGACAGTAATAACTTAAAAATTAATTTAGATAAGTCTGTATATATACAGTTTAATAAATCCAATAATAATAAATACAACTTGAAACTTAATATACCAAAACTTAATGAAGTTACACAAACAAAATTTCTTGGAGTAATATTAGATCAGGACATAAATTGGAAAGCGCAAGTAGATGATGTTTCTAAAAGAATAAACAAATTCGTTTACGCACTCAAAAAGGTTAAAAATATAACAAATATTAAAACTGCTATCACTACCTATCATGCTTATATTGAATCATTAATTCGCTACGGGTTCATAATGTGGGGCAATAGTACCGACAAAAATAGAGTATTTATTGCTCAAAAAAAGTGTATTCGTGCAATATATGGGCTTCAACCTAACGAATCTTGCAGGCCAACATTTAAAGAACTTGGTTTATTACCGCTACCCTCTCTTTATATCTATGAAGTATGCATATTTGTTAAGAAACATAAAAACTTGTTTAAAAAGGCAGATGATGTATATCCTCGAAACCGGCGAGATCCTCACAGGCTTATATTAGACGAATTACCAAGACTGGCTAAATATAATAAAAGCTGTTTAGCCACGTGTGTTCGGATATATAATAAAGTTCCAAGTGAATTGAAAACTTTAGATTTTAGACTATTCAAAAATAAATTACATAAATGGTTAAGCTGTAATAATTTTTATAGCATAAAAGAATTTATTGACGGGAAACATTTTGTAATTTAACCGATATTTGCATGCTATGATATTAGCAAAACATGTATGCTCTATAATTGTATTTTAACAACTTTATATACCATGTTTTATGCAAATAAATATTATTATTATTATTTTTTAGGTATTTATTTTTCTTCTCTTTGTGAGAGAGTTTAAGAAACCTCACATGCGGGCCGGAGCCAAGCTTGTGAGGTGAAATTTATATCGAGTATGTGGATGCTAGTGTAGAGGATGTCAGAAACTTACGGGTGATACGACAGGTGTTAAGTATAGTGGCTTTTTGCAGCATGTGGAGTGTGTAGGTAGGCATATGTAAGGTGTTTAGGCTTTGTGTGAGGGACTTCGGTATGATACCGGTGGATGACAGGACTACAGGCACAATGTGAACAGTTTGTGCTTTCCACTGTGTTTTTATTTCTATGGCGAGATCTTGGTATTTACTAAGCTTGTCCGATATTGTGGTTTGAATGTTATGAGAGTTAGGTATGGCTATATCTATTAAGTAAACAGTTTTATTAGTTTTATCGTGTACTGTGATATCGGGCCTGTTGTAATGAATAGTTTTGTCAGTAATGATTGTTCTGTCCCAGTAGATTTTGTGATTTTTGTTTTCTAATATGGTTTCGGGTTTATATTTATAGTAAGGATTCATCTCGCTAATGAGTTTATTTTTATACGCTAAATTTTGATGTATGATTGCGGCAACTTGGTCATGTCGATGTTTATAATCAGTTTGTGCTAGAGATTTACAAGCTCCTGTTATGTGCTGAATAGTTTCAGAGGCAGTGTTGCAATGTCTGCATAAGTCAGTAGGCTGATTGGGATCTTTAATAATGTACTTTCTGTAATTACGAGTTGCTATAATTTGGTCTTGGATCGCAAGCATGAAACCTTCGGTCTCCGGGAACAGTTCCCCTCGTCTGAGCCATTCGTTCGATTTTTCTTTGTCGACATGTGATAGGCTCAGATAGGCTCGGTGTCGTCCGTGTAAAGCTTTGTCAGCCCATGCAGTAATTTTTTGTTGTGTGCTTGTAATGTGTTCATTTGTTTGCGTGTTTCTATCCTGTAGGTTTAGTGGTGTTAGTTTTTTGTCTAAATTTGTTGTATGTTTGTGTAGTGGTGAATGTTCAGATTTGTCATGGAAGTAAGCTCTGAGTGAAAGTATTTGTTTGTTGTGCAAATTGTGTATATCTATCAATCCTCTGCCTCCTTCTTGGCGTGGTAGCGTGAGTCTCTGTATGCATGATTTAGGGTGGTGTTTCCTGTGTTTAGTAAAGTGTGTATTGATAGTGCGTTGTAGTTTTTTGATATCTGTTTTGGACCATTGTATGATTCCAAAAGAGTATGTGAGAATGGGTATTGCGAATGTATTGATTGCTTTAATTGTGTTTCTGGAGTTAAGGTGTGTTTTTAAAATCAGATTTAGGCGATATGAGAACTTTTTGAGCAGTTCTTGTTTTGTTATCTTCTGTTGTATCTGTCTAGACTGTTTAAAACCTAGGTATTTATACGTGCTTTGTTCATCCATAGGCTCAATCGATTCACCAGATCCGAGTGTGTAACTATTATTTTGGATTTTACCTTTTGTAATTGACAAAATTTTGCATTTATCAACTCCAAACTGCATATGAATATCTTGAGAAAATTGTTGTGTTGTGTCTGCTAATTTGAATATTGAAGTTTTGTCAGCTGCGTAAAGCTTTATATCATCCATGTACATTAGGTGTGTTAAGGTGTATTGTGTGTCGTTATTTTTTAATGTAAATCCTACGTCCGTTTTATCTAATAGGTCTGAGAGAGGATTGAGTGCCAGACAGAACCACAAAGGGCTCAAAGCATCCCCTTGGAAAATTCCGCGTTGAATACTAATTGGTTCAGTAGTTAGTGTTGCTGATGCCTGATTTATTTTAAGTACAGTTTGCCAATTTTGCATGGAAGTGTGTAGGAACGATATGAGTGTTGGGTGAATTTTGTACAGATGTAGAACATGTAACAGCCAGCTATGCGGGACGGAATCAAAGGCTTTTTGATAATCAATAAACATTGTATGGATATCTTTTTTGTTTTTAACTGCGGTATTCATAACAATTGCATCAATAGTCAGTTGCTCTTTACATCCTTGACTATTCTTACGACATCCTTTTTGTTGTTCTGCTAATATGTTATGTTCGGTTAAATGTTTGTAGACTACTTCACTTATGCAAGCTGTTAGGATTTTATATAGAGTTTGTAAGCAAGTAATTGGTCGATACTTGGCTGGGTTTATGGTATCATTGATGTCCTTGGGTATCATGTATGTGATTCCATGTGTTATGTATGTTGGTAGTAAGTGTGGTGATCGAATGAATGTATTTATGTGATTGTGTATGTATGGGTGTATGCTAGTGAACTTTTTATACCAATAGTTGTGAATGTTGTCTGTGCCTGGTGATTTCCAATTGTGTGTGCGTTTGATGACGTCTATGAATGTGTCTATTGGTATTAATTCAAACTCCATTTCTGGGATTTGTGAAGGTGTTTCGTTAATCCAGTCTGCATGAGTATTATGATGTACAGGGATTTCCCAAATGTTAGCCCAAAATTCTCGAAGTGATTCAGGAGAAGGTGTCTCTATGTTTTGATTGCTGCTGGCGTCCTTGTTCATAGATGTTAAATTTCTATAGAAGATCTTTTCATTATTGATAAATTTTGTGTTTTGTACTTTGCGGTCTGTGCACGTTTTATATCTTTTGAGTCTACTGGATGCTGCATTTAGTTTTTGTTTTAAAGTGTCCAAAAAATGATCGATTTGTGTGTTTGAGTTTTCATGCTGTGCGTGTAGTTGATATTTTATCTTTATTGCTTCTACTGCTGCTACTACTTTTCGATTTCTGTTGCCCCTGATAAATTGTGTTAGTCTGCCTATATTCGCTCTTAGATTTCCTATTTTCATTTCTAATCTTATCTGCCAGTTTGGTTTCCTATGTGGTCGTGTTCGATGCTCACTTTGTGCAAGGTGTGATAATTTTGCTCCATTACATTTAGCTGCCGTCCAGGCTGCGCAGTAAATTGCGTTCTGCAGGGTATTGAAGTCGGTATCTACATTTACGTATTTGGGAAGAATGATAGTATTTATATATTTTACTGTGGCAGAAAACTTTCTGGACGTTTTTTGTTTAGGGATGTATGGCCTATTAGTGGGGTGTGTATCAGTAAAGTATTGTTGGGCTTGTTGAAAGGTGTCGTCTATTTCTGGATTGGATTCTGGGGCAACATCAAGATTCGTTTGCGTGGGGTCAGTTTGTTCAATATGTATGTTGTTCAAGAGATTCTCTTCACTTGTATTTTGGGGGTCTGTGAGTGTTTGAGTTATGAGGTCAGTATATGCGCTGTTGTTTAGGGGTACATCTGTTGTAAGAGTGTTTGTTAGTGTGTAAGAGTTTATTGTATTTATATGTGAAGTGCTTGGTGTATAACTGTATTCATCAGGATATTCTATGTTACTCTCTGGTTGTATGTTCAACGGTTCATTGTTTGTGTTTTCTGTCTGGGTGTTTGTATGCCGCAATTCTTCTGCGACCTGTTTTTTTATTTCTGCTAATCTATCGTTTTTAATATACTTATTATTTATAATTGCTCTTCTTTGATCAGCTAATCGTTGCTCTGTTATATGTGAAAGGTCGGGATATTGATTAATAAATTCTTCATATAAATATTTTCTATAAGCTGTTTTATTGGTTTCCAGTTGTGTTATCCTGTAATATATTCTGATTATAGATTCATTGCATTCGTTTGTCCATTTCATGCGTGTTCCTGATTGTGTGTTGACTGGTATTGTATATTGTGTGGGGTGTTGTTGTATTTGAGTTTGTATGATTTGTAATTCTGATCTTACTTCGTCGTAAATTTGATCTATTGTCTTCTGTGGTAATAATTTCTTTTGAATTATCGCTCTACGCTGATCACCTACTCTCTGTCGGCTTACTTGCATATTAGGGTATTTTTCTAAAAATTTTGTGTGAAGCGGTGGAAGATATGCGTTGGTGTCTGTTTCCATATTGGTAAGATGAAGGTAAGTACGTAGGATGAATTTATTCATTTCAATACTCCATTTCCTACGAGCTGTTGAAGTACTAGTGGTGGGCACAGGTTCGTTGACAGAGTTTGTCTCCTGTGCAACATCCGCTGACTGTATACTGGTTGATGATGATGGTGATGGAGAGATGCAGAATGGTGGTGATGATGATGGAATAGATGGAAAAAGAGATTTCGTGGAGGATGACAAAGAAACTTGAGTAGTTTCATCATCAATATATGGCAAATTTGCCTGAATAGTTTTTTTTATTTTGGATCTAGTAATCATTTTATTCCCACGAGTAGCTAGGGACCTAATAAGTCGACCACGGCAGAGCCCTGCGTTCACCGTGGCAAGGGTATATAAAACTGGAGGTCCCCCGTTGTCCAGAGTTCGCATACTAGTGACTAAGCTCTCCCCTAGCCATGGAGCCCTGGCGTATGCTGTTCCACCTTGGCTTGGATTGTATCCCTCTTGGTTCGTCTCCTCAACTTAGACCTTTCCGGCATGAATAGCCGGAATAGTCCTAAGAATCATTGGAGCACGCAAGCCCCATCACGACGTCAATTATTATTATTATTATTATCAGACCTCCGCAACCCAGTCACTGGGCAATACCGATATCTTACATTTAAACCAGCTGTCAGAGTTCCTGGCTTCTGATTTCCCGTAGCAACTGTCATAGGTATTCGTACGACACTCGGGACAGACTGTTTATCATGCTCTCAGAGGCACGGAGGGGTCTCGATGTGTAATGAACGGTCACTCATCCACGGACTGACCACGGCCAGCGCAGCTTAATCGCGCAAATCATAGATCCGCGCGGTTGGCCACGAGCCCTTAAGTATTATAAATAATGATAACGTAATCTAGAATCATATTAAAAAACTTTGTTCAAGCCTTTGGCCAGACTGCAAACGCGGGCGCGGTGCGGCGAGCTCAAACAGAAGAACTTAAATTTGAGTGTCCATAGTGGGCATGCGGGCGCGGGAAGCGGCGCGGGCTACATGGCGCGGGGATCGCGCGGGTAGCTCACGCCATAGCTCGTTCATACAAGTGGCCGCAGTGAGAGCGCGGGCGGCAAGCGACAACCCGGGCGGGAGCGGGGGATCTCGAACTAGTTCGAGCAGACCACGCGCGTTGTTGTGATGGCGTCTTCAAAATTAAATGTTGAAGAATTAATAGGTGCTATTCAAGCATGATCTGCACTATGGATGTCGAAACATCGTTTTTTAGTAAGAATTTTCCAGTAGAAATAAGTCTTCTTCATCCATATTATATTTTGACAAACACTGGACTCGACAACGCTCAGAACGAAGCCGCGCTCCACTGCGGACAGGTAAATCGCGCGCGTTCCCGCACCCGCACCGCTCCCCGCACCGCGCTGCCAGTCTGGCCAAACACTAAGGTTTGTTATTGATATTTTATGAATACCCAAGTACAATTTAGTACAAAACTCCCACAATTTACTAAAGTATTTACTTTATCCTCACTTCGTTACCCCACCAAACTCCATATCACTTAAAACCTTCCGAAAAACCATCCAATCCCGTCCCAAAGTCCCAATACATCAATAATAGTAACCACCGGTAACAAGAGATCAAAACGATAAGGGTACTGATTCATCGTATTAGCGTTCACTCATCAAAGGGGCTCGGCCACTTTGATCGGGCTGCTTCCTGAGAAATTCCTTTGGCACTAAACAACACACTAATCAATCGGGAGGGGTACACCGTACACCCAATCGGAAAAGGCATAAGGGCAATAGTTCCAGCTTGCGGTAAACTGTTTGCGAGTGAGGTTGGGAGGTGTGGAGGCCCGGCGCGGCGGCGGGGGGATGTTCTCGCCGTACATCAAAGGCGGGCCGAGACAAAGCTTGAGGAGCCTTTTAACTTTATTTAGCGGAGTGGTAAGTTTAGCCGGTCGCGAATCGCGCAGGTTAAAGAGTAACACACTCACTTTGAGCTCGGGCTGTGGGGGAGCAATAGGGCTGGCCTGTGCTTATCTAGGAAAAAAACTATGCTACACCAATTAATAATGTAGATTATTCTAGATCTGGCAATAAAGAAAAAAAACAGAGGTTTAAGATAACTGATTGTTTTGGGTTATTCTATCGAAGCAATTATTATGGATAATGTGATATTTTATTGTTTTGATTCTCTGAAAGACAAACCAATTTTAACTTCATATCATGTTCAAAAAATGTTGCTAAATTCGAAGCACAATAAAACCGGCGACATACTTTATCACGCAAGTCAATAACTCCTCAATGTTCTCAACGTTCAACGAGAAGGAAAATCCGACAACAAAATTAATCCATCACATCATTTAAAAAGCAATTAAACTTAGATGGTCGGTATCGTGCGACCGGTTTGTCGTAGGTCGCGGCTCGTTGTCAACCCTGCGCGAGGGTGGCGGTATCAAACGGGCCGCTAATGCCGCCCGCACCGCGCCGCGGCGACGCTTTGTCGGCGCCCTTTGACTCGCCGCTGATACCGCGCACTACCTAAACCTGCAACTCTTTGGATACGACAATGTGGGGAGTTGCGATTTGTCGCACCTCTGACGTTGAGTGTCGGGTTGAGTACCAGGCGGGGTGGTAAGGAGCTGTATGCAATATGCGTAACAAATAACGAGACGATTGTTTAGACTTTCTATAGATTTGCAATATTCCAGGAACTAGATAGATTTAGGCCACTAGTGCAGATTGTCTTAATGGGTCAGGTGTCATGGCAGGCCCATAACTTCTTGAACACTGATATAGAACTGCCAAGCACACAGCACAGCCTAGTGGGGTGACCGTCGGACTGCCACGTCATAGGTATTAAGTTCGAACCCAAGGCACGCATCTCTGACTTTTCGGATTCATGTACATATTGTATAATTATCACTTGACTAAAAACGGTGAAGGAAAACAAGTGAGGTAACGCATGCCTGAGAAATACTTCTCGAAGACATGTGAAGCCAAGCCAGAGGCCCATAGACGGCATAAACTCTGACACCAGGTTAGTCACCAACCATACGAAAAAAGGAAGACCGGATTAGTCGCTAACCACACGAGAAGAAGAAGAACTTCTTTAACAATACTTCTAAACCCTGTGACCCTAAGTCAAGAACTAAAACGTTCAAGTTCGTAGTTCAAGTTCAGAACTAAAACGTGTTTAAGGAGAGAATTTAGACGATTCCAGGTACTTACGTAAGTTACGTATACTCCATTTCATTTATCAATGGACAAAAGTCCATCCAAATGTTGTCTGGAAGAGATCGCCTTGCGCGATAAGACCGCCCATTGTGCATTTTTGTATTAAATTGTCTGTGTTAACCTGGTGTATGAAGAGTATATAAATAAATAAATAAAACTGGCCCACCATGGCACAAATATCTTTTGAACCATTTCTTCAATTAGAGTTTCAGCCCATCTTAATTGAACGTTAAGGTTCATAAAAGCATTATACTGTGTTGAATCTCTGCTGGAAGCAAACATGTTGCTTATTACTATACCTTTCCTTTGCTAAGATGGGTCTTATTCGTCTAATGTTATATTAAAATAGCGTAGCGGTCGAACACTTGCCTTCTATGCTGGATTCCTTCCATGGATCGGTTCGATTCTGGCCTGTACCTCTAACCTTTCGAATTCATGTGCGGATGCATTTGATTATCACGTTAACGGTGTAGAAAAAACATCGTGAGGAAACCTGCACACCTGAGAGGGCTGCATAAAGTTCTCGATGGTGTGTGTAGTCTGCCAACCCGCACCAGGCCAGCGTGCACCAGGCAAGCCTAAACCCTTCTCATCCTGAGAAGAGGCCCTAATTATGTTATATTATCTTAAACAGAGTCACTCTTATTACAAAACATGGACTAAGAAAAACCCCGGTTTTAAAATAGCCCCGTCTCTTTTTGTTATATGACGTTAGAAAATGATGGGTATATTATAAATCTGGGTTTACCTTAGTCTTTTGTAATAAGAGCCAGTAAGTTTAAACTTGTTCGTCATAAGGAAATAGACAAAGTCAAAGCGAACGTGTACTAAAGACCAACATTTTTTTTCATTTGCACTTTTTTTATTCTGTGAATGCACAGCGTCTACAATAGTCACTACTTCTTTCGTGTTAATAGTTTATTTATTCAATTCAAATAATTATTATAATCATAAGGCGAAGACAACGTCACTTAATGTAATCACAATATCCATTTTTTTAATATGTCTTAATTATCTATTCTGGAAATAGAACTGGTTCTGTTCAATCGCTGGTTGCACCAGACAAGTAAGTAGATGAACCTCGATTTGTCCTGAATGAATCATTTTGGTTACTCCTTGCAAAAACCGAGGGGAGTTGGTTGGGTAATCAATCCATACATGGCAACCACTCATACCGTGAAAGACAAACAACAGAATCGTGTAGGGGTGAATCTATTATTATTAGTTATAGCTAATATCGGTATGTCAGGATTGCGGGCATGGCAAATAAAGTAAATGAAACCAACATAGACTCTCCACCACTGAGAGTACTTATATTTGGGTTAGTGGTTAGTTACAGAAGTTAGTTCACAGTATAATGATTTACACAATTTACACAAGATCAGAAAATAAGGACAAGCTAATCAGATATAGAACGTCAGACTTCTTCGGTCGAATGATCCCACAGTTTTTATGATGTCGGGTACGTTGATTCATCTTGACGACTTCTTTATTAACATAGTCCAGTGTTACCAGCTACCGATAATAATACTATGACCACAAAACGATGTAGAATTCACCTTTTCCATGTATTTAGCGGCTAGAACGGGAAACAATCATTTGATTGGCGATGCATATCGCAAGGGGGACGTAGATAAACGTCGTGAGAGCAGTACTATTGTCGCTGTCACACGTGATTCATGTGAGGTACATGTTCATAGTAGTCTATGGTTGTTCTCAGAAAATAGGGTGCATGAAAGTACCCTCCCGAGTGACGATATTTAAGTACGTCCGGCGCACCCTGGGCAGGCCCGCAACCAACCTTGCTGATTGGCTAATCTTTTCACCACGTCATGAGATACTCTCATATAGCTCGTACCGACACGAGAGAAGATGGTGGTTCTTGGCAGTGCCTAGGCGTTCGTATTTATGGTTTGAGGTGAATCTATGCAATTGTCAAGAGATGATAGGTACTTTGTGATACTAACTAGAAACTGAAGTATGAAAAAGATTTACCAGATTTGATCGTCGTTCGAAATGTTCGATTTTGATAAATAATCATTTTAAAAAATTTACAAAATTGAATCGATTTTTAAATATTATGGCAAACATCTCGCTTGAATTTAACCATGTGCAAAATCAATCAACGTACTCTGTTGTCTTGTTGTTGTTGGATAAAGAAAATATCAAAAGTTTGCTCTTTTTAAAGAAATCTGCGCTTGATCACAAAACCTTTAATTAACCAAAATCTTTACGTAAAACAGATCACCTAACGTACCTAGTTAATAAATCCGATCATTAAATGCAGAGAACGGCGCAACGGCGGCCACAACGCCTACGTTGATTACCATAAGCCGGGACAAAGCGACGCGAGCGCCCTTTGACGAATTAGCCCCCACTAACATTACCTATGTCCGTCCTCTGCCGCGGCCGCGGGCTTTGTGACTCAAACGTCTAAATTAGCATTCGATTTTTAAAAGATTTAGGATATCGATGAACTCGAAGCTGCACGTTCGAACTAATTAGCGTCTATTTTAGATTTAAAGAGAATTGCATTTCAGTTTGTTTCCCGTCTAAACCAGTTTTCACCCTGGGAGAAGTGGAAAACAACAAATGGTATCAAAGCGATTGAAGTTGATGTCTGCTTAAAAGACGAGGGATACCAAAAAAGCTTTGCTATTCTACAATGCAAGGAATCTTTTGATTTTTGGACCATTTAAATTTTTCTTGGTTCAAAAGTATGCAGTTGTCAGCTCATCTTTGGAAACTTGGAGATTACTGCGGTATTCGTTGGTGGCAGGTTAATGACCGGACGTGAGGCATTATGTTTAAACCCGACATCAGATAACGAAACTTTAACGTGTTGTTGTGTGTTTAAGGACTTGTCGAGTAAAAACGAAGAAAAGGTGTTAAATGATTATGATCTAAATATCGTATTGTGGTCTTGTGAAGTTCCGACAAAGTCGTTATATTTTCAGATAAGAACAAGAATATATTCCGCCGATACGAACGTGACCACTTTTTGTTGGATGTCCATATTATAAAAACATGGGTTAGTAACAAGAGATGCCTAGGTACTACCATACAGAAAAGTAGGAATGATACAACTTTCCCGATCACGCTCTAGTTTTGATTACATAACATTGACCATCGTATCCGCAGATGCAACTTACACGTCGTAAATTGGTTTAGCTTGCGAAATAGCCGCTCTAAATCACACAAAGTCTTCTCAATCTGCAGGGATGTTAACAAACCTGCAAGACCGTATTTTGAGACATCTGTAGATTCTGGCTGTATCTTGTTTTTGCATTAAGATTGCTTGAGGTAATCATGCTATATTGCAACAATCAACTATTTAACTGCTCTTAACGCATAATACCTACAGAACAAATAAGGTAGATTTTTAGTATTTCAGTTTATTCTTGACTAGGTCACATTTGGCCCTAGTCTCACCTGATGGTAAACGCAGACACGGTCTAAGATGGAGCACACAAATCCAAGGAATAGAGATATAGAGGGATTCCCCTATACCCCTCTGGCTCTCACATACACACGATGGAACACACTAAACTGCTTGGCGCCTGACTTTCAACGTGAGGGTGGTAGTTAGCCAGGTGGACCGTATAGATCCTACCACCAAGCGTACTGGGTATTGTTGAAATTTACAAAACGCGTCTATTTCCAGCGTGGGGTGAGGAAGATTTATATTCTAACCCGTACCCACGCGGGGAAAAAACAAAACAGATTGTAAAATTGATACTGAAAAATTTGCAAAGCCAACTTCAGCAATAAAACATTACTCTAGTCTTACTATTATTTATAATAGAACTCTTTATCTAGGAAAACTGAGAACCTCCTTCCTTGAAGTCTGAGTTTAGCTTGTTCCGTTGTACCAATTATAAATAGATGCGTGTCACGTAAAGTGAATCAGCCCGGAGGCGTAACGCCATTACCGATAGGCACCAC
The DNA here is from genome assembly GCA_910594945.2 of Amphipyra berbera. Classification (NCBI taxonomy): domain Eukaryota; kingdom Metazoa; phylum Arthropoda; class Insecta; order Lepidoptera; family Noctuidae; genus Amphipyra; species Amphipyra berbera. The sequence goes on along the minus strand of OU343125.1, from coordinate 17,672,857 downwards.
ATAATGAGAATAGTATTTTGTACACGAGACCTGCATACATAAGATAATTTCTTCAGTCAATTATAGCTAGGCCGTAATGAAGTCTTCCTTCTCTATGATACAAAGAACAATTAGATAATGATGTTAAAGGAACAATAGTGTAGATACTGAAAATTCTAGACACAAACAGTTACTTTATCAAATTTTCGAATCTCCTTCATATTACGGGCACGGTGTGACGATTTCACGGACTGTTAGTATTTTGGATATGGGTATTCGAAGTTTAAATCCAACATCTCAAGCTAACTGACACTTCCAATCTATGAATACATTCATCCATAAAGTTGTATGACGTATTCACGGACAGTTAGCAATATTTGTGAGGACACCAACATTTCAGTTCAAATCGGTCTAAATTCCGCTATCCGCAAAAATGCAGTTACTTCACGAGAGCCGTGTCTGCGAGCACATTCATGCATACAGCTGACGGGCAGTATGACGCAAATTCCGTGTTGCGGAGAGCGCAGTCGACCGCAGCGGGCCGCTACCGTCTGCAGCGGATATGTCGCGGTCGCCCAACCGAAAGTTTTGCCGCACGCATCTTCGGCCACCGGCCACCGGTACCCCGGTATCGATATAATAAATTCTATTTTCGTAAATATTCAGCATTTTTCGACCAACCGAATATTTGGCAGTATCTTGGCATTCTGGATATTCGGTTTGCGGTTCGAATTTTAAATGTATTCTTTTTTCGACTTTTAGACAAAACAACGGTAAATTAGTGAAGTGATAAATCGTATTCGCGAGGGTGTTTTGTCTTCGGGACAGTAAAATTTCCTTTGATCTTAATTTGGCCCTTGTAGGTGTTAATTTAAGAATAACAAGTGTTTAAATTATTGCTACTCGATACATTTGTTTTGCCATGTTTTTCATTACGTGTTAATCTGAGAATTAATGCGATAGGTATAGTAAAGAAAACATTTAAAGAAAATATAGATCCCACCAAAAACATTCTGTAAAAAACTAGCCAAGTCTCGATGGAGCTGCTTGTTTATCTCTAAAAAGTAATGAAATCTAGACAAAGTCGTGCCAAGCCTAAGGTTCCTTACTGCGATTTCTTTATTATTATAGTTAATGTTGTGTGACTTGGCCGTTGAAGGGTACACAAGGGTACAAAACCAGGTGCTCCATGACACCATTGCACCAATCTGTCGCCAGAACCACTACCCATTGACGATGGAAAATTGCCACTTGGAAAACGTTGATACAATAACCAGTCAATTGTAGGCTTGATAAAGCTGCGTATTTCGATAATACTTATGTATAGGCGAGCCTAAAACAAACAGTATAATTTTTTTTTTCCAGTACAGACGGACTTCTAATCATTGATAGAAGTCCGTCTGTACCTGTCCCGTTGACTTATACCTACCCACTAACGTATAAAGAATGTTCAACGGCCAAGTCACACAATATTAACTATAATAATAAAGAAATCGCAGTAAGGAACCTTAGGCTTGGCACGACTTTGTCTAGATTTCATTACTTTTTAGAGATAAACAAGCAGCTCCATCGAGACTTGGCTAGTTTTTTACAGAATGTTTTTGGTGGGATTTCACTTCTTTGTGTAGAAACGTGGGCATATTGATTTATTTTCAGTCGATTTTTTTATGTACCAATAGTAGAAGGGAGCATTACCATATCTCTAATACAGCTGAGACCAGCTGAGGGTTCTTCATCAGATAGGTACTTCAGACCTTCGATTTTTGACATCAAATGAAGTGGCCTACCAAGTTGAATATTTTTTGTAAAGGCGGTATGTCGATCTCTAATAGTTTGGTTGGGCTCTTGTGTTTTCTAATCGGGGTCACCAGGTACTCCAGATCTTCGATTATCCTAGTTTTTATGGTTTTCCCTTTATGTGGCCATTAAACCCTAACTCTGTACCAAATTTCAGCACTCTGAGTTTATGGGAAGTACTAGTTCTATTCTGATGATCATGAGTGAGTGAGTGTCATAAATGCGAAACTTTGCTTTCGCTTAACTTCGGAACTAAATGACCTACAGACTTGAAATTTTAGATTTTAAGTATGTGATTATAGCTTACTGGATGACGAAAATTTCTGCGTTCTGGTCTTATCCAGAGGTTCTCAAATAGGGGCCTCAAAATGCGGCGAAATGGTTCCAGTAAAGGATGGTACGGCAGTGTTTGCTTCGCGCTCGACTTAGCGGGGGCACTGCCGTGCCCCCCGATACCAATTACCTAATGCTTCTCAGATGCCAAAATCATACGATTCGTACTCCCAGTATACAGTAAGTAAGAATACGAAAAATTAATCTTGGAGTAACTAATTGACCTGTTCCAGCAGTTTTACACGTGAGAGCGTCCAATCGAAGGTATTCAAGTGTCGCCAACTGTCGTTCCTGTTCAACTTCACCAATTTGCCTACACCTACAGGAAATTGACCAGTATCGTTATAAATCCTCATAAGTACAACTTCGTTTTCGTCAGAACGATTCTGGGCTTTATTTGCAACGACAGAAGGCGCTAACTCAATTGGTGGCTGTACACGAATGATGGGGAAAGTCACGTGTCACGCCGTAGGTACAGCCAAATTCGATAGAGAACTATTCGTGCGAAATGTCTTATGAAATTAAGGATAAATTGTTGCGGGGGAATTGAATAAAGTCTAGCAGGAACAAGAACGGGTGTGTGAATTGTATAAAACGTGTTATCCTACTAAGTAATTCAGTTGTAAAACGTGTTGAAAAGGTTTAGAATAAAATCGATGACCCTATTGAATCAGGACGGTATACTAATAGATCTGCTTCTTCTTTTCGTGTGGTTAGTGACTAACCTGGTGTCAGAGTTTATGCCGCACATGGGTCTTTGGCTTGGTTTCACATGCCGTCGAGAAATATTTTTCAGGCATGCCAGTTTCCTCACGATGTTTTCCTTCACCGTTTTCAAGCAAGTGATAATTATACAATTCGCACATGAATCCGGAAAGTCAGAGGTGCGTGCCTTGGGTTCGAACTCGAGACCTATGACTTGGCAGTTAGATGGTCACACCACTAGGGTGTCACTGCTTTTAAAGATCTGCTGGTACTGATATATCCGATACCGAGTATGGAAATTCAAAAGTTGATTAGTGTCCAAAGTAACCACATCACATTTCCCGAAAGCGATTCTGCACATGTAGTTTACCAAGCCTGCATAACCATAAAAAACGATCTATCTGCCTAGCCTTTTCCCAACTATGTTGTGGTCAGCTTCCAGTCTAACCAGAAGCTGCTGAATACTAATATTTTACACGTAGCGACTGCCATTAGACTTCCGCAACCCAGTAAATAGGCAATGCCGATACTCAAGATTAGATCGGTTGTCAGACTTTCGAGCTTCTGACTACCCGTAACGACTGTTATAGGTATTCGTATGACACCCGGGACCGACTATTTAACGTGCTCTTCGAAGCACGGAGGGGTCTTGATTTGTAACGAACGGTCACCCATCCACGGACTGACCGCGGCAAGCGCAGCTTAACCTCGCAAATCGTATGAGCCACGAGCCCTGAATAACCACAAAAAAAAAAGAAGCAATCACAACAAACAAAGAAGCGGTAAACAAAACAAACCCACTTGACGTTTCTTTTATCTCCACTCTTTTAATGTCCCACTCAATCAACCTAACATTCCTCATTCCTCACTACTCATGCAAAAAGCACGTCAGCACAAGATTCGTAGGTAATTTGCGAAACAGATTGGTTTGTCCCATTGTCCCGGCGCGACAAAAGCCAGCCCCGCCCGGGGGCGATACCTCCACTCAATAGCATTGTTTTTCCGATTACAGGCCTGATTAAATGTCTGCAACGTCTCAGGTGCGTCGGTAGAGTACCCAAGATGGGGTAGGGAAATTGGGGACAGAGGTGAATAGATGGAGCACGTGTTTTTATATTGAGGCAGGAAGACGGAGAAGCGTAGTGGTGAATTAGGAAGAGTTCATATTTATATTAATGTTTTAAGTAACAGATTTGGTTTATTAGATTTGGTTTTAACTGCCTCGTTGGTCTAGTGGTGGCAAGCGCGACTGCTGATCGTGAGGTCCTGGGTTCGATCCCCAGGTCGGGGAAAGTGTTATTGGGTTTTTCTGTGTAGAATTCCTCAGTAGCAGCCCGGAGTTTGGATTTGTGCCCGGTTAATGGCATTAGGCTCGCCCCCTATTATATGGGACTTAAACATAACGGCGAAATGAGGGTGTTACTATCTCTGCCCAACCCTTCGGGGAATACAGGTGTGATGTTATGTTATTTGGTTTATATTTTGGTAATTTTTTGACAGTGGAATAAGCCAAGTTTTATTCAAATTGTATCTATATTTTAGAGAATATCATAAAATTGTAAAATACTGCAGGTCACTCCTATTGATCTCAAGTTGCACTTCTGCTCGCGCATCGCCTAGTACATCCAGCCTATCAATGTTCTTTTGAAATACAGGTTTTTTAATATCTACAAAAAGCCTCTCCAGAATTACTCTAAGCCTCTGAATTTCAAAGAAGTCCCACGCAAACCTGGCAACACTAGCAGGTTCGCAATCACCCGTGGAATAGGGTGTCCCGTTCCTCAGGCTTCTTGTATAATGGACGTGCCCCCGCCTTAATCTCGTGTGAACAATAGTGCCGTCTGGCCGCGACGTTTTGCATACAATGACTATTCGCGGCGGGACACGGACGGCCCGGGAAAATGCAGCTGTCTCCGACGGCGAAGAGGGCTTTTTCAGATGGAACGTCTCTAATTTGAATCTCAACGTCAATTACGTCAGTATTGGTTTGCGGTTATTTATGTTGATAAATAAAGGCAAAAGCTTAGACTTGGTCGGTTGGTAATTGAAGAATTTGAAAATATCGCCATACCTATATTTGAGAACGTTTAGAGGAAATCTGTTGATGTGTTGTGTTTGTCTAGAAAGGTAGTTAACCCTTTATAGGGCAGTGGCAATATGTTTGCCACCAACTTTTTTGGCAGATGTCGCGTAAGGCTCCATGTTATATTTTTATTTTCAAACCTGGCTGTATGCAATTTTTTTTATATGCGATTTTTTGTATGCATTTTTTTTTAAATATAATATAAAAATTTCACTTAATAAAATTGAGATTATAAAGTATTAAGTTTTTAAAAAATATACCAAATTGTTTGTTATTTACTTTTCTTAAAATCTTCTGCCTCATAATAACCAAGTTAACCTGCTAAAACATTTTTTGATACTTTAATTACTCAAAACAACTTATAAAACGATATTTTTTTCCAATCACTAGCCCTCGAAACAAAAAACGTTCAAATGGACATATATCCAAACGGTTCTCCTTTTCGTCTAAAGCAGACCGTTAAAATTTCCAATTTCGTCAAAAACTATCGAACTACGATAAAACCGCGGCCCGTCAAAGGACAGGTTATCCGACAGTACACTGTACAATACATTTTTTGCGACCACAAAGTTGATTCAGTTTTTATCGGCACGTCAGTGAAATGGACATGTTCGATGGACGAGCCGCATCGTGGGACAGGCGGTCAAGCCGAGTCTCCCTGCGGTCCGATATGTATTGGAAATTGGAGACACGATAACCAGAACGACAGATAACGACTTTCTGGATTCTGTTAAACCTAAATCGTATATATTCCATGAATTTATTCATATGGCAATAGCTAATATGATGGCAAAATCACCATCAACACCAAAGATTACAATTATGAATCTGTAACCTACAACAATGGTTACAAATATCATGTTGATAATACGTACTTATACTGGAAATGGCTTAGACTTTATCAAGTAATTATATCATTGCTTGGACCAAACTTCAATATTAAAAGGGACGACTATAATAACATGAACGCAATCATAATATAAAAAATGGTTTAGAGGTTCATTGATAAATTAATTCTAAACCATAACAAAGAAGAAACTTGCCGTAAATATAAGCTTGAAATGTAATAGTACATTACTGCCGCGGTCTGTAATGACTGCGTTGCTGGCAGCGCTGATGATGGCCGAAAGCGCAGCGTACCGCAGCTTCAGGCCAACACAGCGCGGTCAGCATTGCAGCCCTTGATGGACAAGCTGGAATAAAGGCCGAGACTGAAGGTCGAGGCCTTTATAGCTCGGACAGCACGGGCTGCAATAATGACCAAGCTTGAAGGCCGAGAGCGTAGCTAAGCCAAGCTCGAGGCCATCATACCGTGGCCAGCAGCGCAGTCATTGCGAACCAAGGATTGTATAGTGCTTTACTCAAACAGTGCGAGCAATTTAAATAAAACCAGCTTAGTATAGTAAGAATTTATTAAAATTAATAATAATTGTTAAAAATACAGTTACTAAAACTCAGGACCTTTTGGACCTTTCCAGGGTTTATATGTTTTTTTTAAAATAACGCACTGATGATTGTACTGCCTGTACCTATACAGTCAAATGCTGAATAAAATCTTTTTGCACCTGACAATTTTTGAAACAGAACTAGACAAAAAGGATTTTCAAAGGAAATTGCTAGTGGCTAAAACTCACCAGCAATGAAATTCCATACAACTTTGCTGGCGTCCATTCAAGTAGCACGAAAAGGTAAACTTTGCTCAAAGAAGGTTGTCAAAATAATGACCACATTACAGGCATTTTAAAGTAAATAACATAATTTACCAAAATCATCTCATCAATGTTACGATATCAAGCACATCATTAATACAACATAACAGACAATTTACAACAACAACATTTTGGCCAAAGCACAAAACATCATTATTCAGCTTTGAAAAACGTACCAAATGAAATGAGAACAGTGGTTAACTAAGCCAATTGTGGTCTAATTGAAAATTTCGAATCATTCATCGCACTCAAGCGTAGCAGGATCTGTATAAGTAAGAAAAAGAGAGAAAATACACACAGATTTCTTATTTCGATAGTCTCCGACGCCCGCGAACAGCCCTCAGCGGTATGGATGATTGGATTGATGAATAAAAGATTCGTCAATTTGTGTAATAGCCCCGTGCTGTATTATGCAGTAGTCAATTTAATTGTTCCGACTGAGTGGGAAACGATGTGAATTCCATGTAAGATATTTTAATTAATAAAATTGTATTTTTAGATGGATTTCTGTGGATTGGTGGATGGAAATAGGTCGAGTTGTAACCAAATGTGTAAATGTATTGGTACGGACTTTAAATAGAAAGTTTCTAAAACTAAATACTATCTGACCATTTCATTATTTGGTTACTGTTCTTTCTTTTTTTTGGAATTTTGTTGTATATTATACTTTGACAATTTTTGGTTATTAGTAAAAAAAATCTGTTTACAAGCATTTGTTGGGCCTTTAAACATACCACACAAACCAACGCGGGTTTAAAAGCGGTATTTTGTATTAATTTTTTTATCGTTGAAAAATTATCATCGATGTCCCTCACCCGGGGAAGACGAGGAGGTCTGCCGGACTCTTACCGGCTAAAAACCAACGGTGTTCCTCCTCCTGACCGTTCAGCCAGGGTCGCGGGATTCGCAAAAGCATGGCTAGACACGGTTCCATGTTATGTAACATAACTTAATATAGAAATATGTATTGAAAATTAACTCTACCATTTCTTCTACAATTCGCACCATTTCTTTGGATTAACAGATTAAACTAAAGGACCACAAAAAATTTGAGAAATTATTATTTTGTAAACCGATCTCCATATTTGCCACTCATATCATAAACAGATTTTTCCCGCGCATCTGTTACCCTGTCTGGTGCACGAAGGGGGTGAGGTGTATCCGAGCAAACAATTGTAATGGACTCGAATAAATAATAAATGTGCGTAAAACAGATTTTATTTAGTCAGCGTGAGGCAAATCCTGGGATTTGACAAGGTTCCGTACATTAGAACTTATCCAAAAAAAAATGTTTTACAAGAAAATCGTGTTGTGTACTATCTGCAGAACAGAGGCAAATAATATAATTTCATATGGTCTTCTTCTTTTCGTGTGATTAGTGACTAACCTGGTGTCAGAGTTTATGCCGCCCATGGGGCCTCTGACTTGGCTTCACATGCCGTCGAGAAATATCTCTCAGGCATGCCGCCGGTTTCTTCACGATGTTTTCCTTCACCGTTTTTAAGCAAGTGATAATTATTCAAGACGCACGTTAATCCGAAAAGTCAGAGGTGCGTGTCTGGGTTCGAACTCGAGACCTATGACTTGGCAGTCCGACAGTCACACCACTAGGGTATCACTGCTGTTATATGGTATATTTCATATGGTAAGAACATAATTATAACAGCTATGACAGTTACAATATTTAAAACGCATTTAGAAAAAGAAACTCATTTACCTATAATAAAATTATTCACCCATAATCATAGTTTATAGAATCATAGTTTTACTTACTAACTTTAAGAAAAAAATATTTTTTTACTGACCGTTGACATTTTCCGAAAATTTTAACTGTCACAGTGAGTGAGCGTTTTGAAGTTACTCCATTTGTGAATATCCTGGACGTTGGGTTTCATAGCGTTCGTAAACTATCGTAACTGATTTTATACAACAGACTAACGATGTTTCAAAGCGTTTTAGTAACAAATGTGCTCGGTAACATATTCTCTAAACTTTTTAGCTTTTATCGTCAATTTTACATGTCCTGGTATCCCAAAAGTTCTATTTCATATATTGTATACCTTTTATTGGCTAAAAATGTGTAAAGTCAAAGTCAAAGTCAAAGTTTCTTATTTCAAATAGACCAGATTTCAGGCACTTTTAAAACGTCACGACTAGGTGCACGGTTCCAAAAGGTAGGTTCTATGGAGAAGAGCCGGCAAGAAACTCCATGAATACTCTTTTTAAAATAGTAGTTCATTACAATTCCATTACAGTAGTGTGAGAAATAGAATGAGAATAATGCAGGTTAATGTAACAAATAAACTCACATAAGAGTAACAAATAGAAAAATATGCCTTCTATGATTGCCATAGCAGTTAAGAGCTGACCAGTCCCGACAGACGGCACCCGTTCACGAGCATGACGTGCACATCCGCATCGGTCAGCTCAACCATATTATAGGGAACTCAACGACCGGATAAACAACGCCACCATCAGCAAGACATTTAAGTGAGCATGACAGACTCATATTACCAGACAATAGGCAGTAATATGATATGATTATAAGCGTATCACTAATAGCTGCATGATGCTCATACTTTACAGTTTGGAATGAAGTATTGTAAAGCGATATTATAATTATTATATATTGTAATAATAAGTATTGTATGCGATATTGTAATAATAAGTACTTTAAGATTTATGATCGTTTTTATTTATTTCTAAAAGTAAGCGATCTCTCAAATTATAAATATCATCCACTTTCTGAAAACCGAGAAGGTTACAAAAATTAAAAGCACACGAGCTTGTCCATTTTTTCCCATAGTGGTTACACCCAATGGACGATATCCTCGACCAACATCTGGAGAGGCTCTCGTTTTATAGCTGGACCCAGGGCTTGATATATAAAGTGGTTCTAGTAGTGGCACTTTTAGGTAGGTAGGTACTCTCACTGGGGCCCTGGCCATTGGTGGCGTGGATCCTGTTCCTGATGCTAGTGGGCTACTATCATTATACAGGTGACTTTTTCAACCTGTATTTTGAGATGTATAATTTTGTATTGTTTATAAGATACGCAATAAAAATATATTCTACTAGCTTTTTCTGCATATACATTTTACTCCCTCCTGTATATTATCCGATACAACTCGCGCGCCACCTATTGTATGTTGATGATACTACTTATGTCAGAAAGTTTCGCGCAAGTGCCAACAACAACAGACTGTACAAAGTTTTAACTCAATCGAATGAACGATGCGCGAACGCATATAAGACGAACACACAAATATTTTAATTTTATAAAAGAGATTATATGTTAGATAATTTAAGAGTACATCCTCTCGTACTAAAATTCAGATCATAGTTGATATAAATATTATAACCAACACCAATAATCTACACACACTACAATGCCTAACCACTTTACTCACTGCAACTTGCATTGCACGATAATCAGGCACCTGCACCCTTTTCTGTTCAGCCCCCGATCCGCACAAACAAATAAACAAGCTGAACTCAATAAAATACCCCGTAATTTAAAGGTAGGTACTTTTAATGATATACATAGTACACGTAGATCGTTCAACGGGCCACCCGCCGCGCGGCCCGACAGATCTGCAGATGACATTAATGACATTCGCCGAGGGACGCTCATTGTCAAACACATCCAGTCTATTGATATTACTGCGTTTGTAAATTTATATCTACAGCAGATACAGGTGTTTTATGTAAGTTTATTAAAATGATTGCTGTTGTAGATGAAATTAATATAGCGCAAAATTTACTCGTATGACCGTTTCTGTAAAACAAAGTTTTAGGGCCAAGGCACATCTGACGGAAGATACGTCGCCGATCTTCCGCCGGTACACATAATTCCATATAAACATCTCGCACCGTACACATTTGGCCGAAGATGAGTTACTAAAATTCCTTGAGTAAATTACGCGATGGAAGATCGGCGACGTATCTTTCGTCATATGTGGTTTGGCCCTTACCGCGTTTAGCGTTTCTACATCTATACTAATATTATAAAGCTGAAGAGTTTGTTTGTTTGTTTGTTTGTTTGAACGCGCTAATCTCAGGAAGTACTGGTTGGAATTGAAAAAATATTTTTGTGTTGGATAGTCCATTTATCGAGGAAGGTTATAGGCTTATATAACATCACGCTACTACCAATAGGAGCGGAGCATAAATGAAAAATGTTGCAAAAACGGGAAAAATGTCCACCCGTGCGAAGCCGGGATATAAACTTTGCAACAAGAACAAGCAAGCTAGGTAAAAATAAATCGTCCAAGTAAGTCAAGTCTCACAAAAGGCTCAAAGCAGAAAATATAAACGCAAGATAATCCGTAAAGGTAATTTTATCGTTACCTCATTTCCGGACAGTCTCATTCCACATTTTCTCAAGAAGCTGAACAAAATATTTTTCAACAATAGTGCCTCTAGTCCGGGGGACGACGTGCCAGATTACACCATTGTTACCTCGCTGTGAATGGACGCAACTCTTCTCTATACAGGAAAATTGCTATTATGTAATCCTATTAAATTGATATGATTGGTCTCCTTGACACTGGACGAAGAATTAGACTACTTTTTTTTCTATTATGTGTTAACAGTATGTATTAGTAAAAATAGAATATATATTATAGCCCGTGACAATATCCAGTTTAATAACTACGAGGTTAACAATTATAATATAATACAGATAACATTACTTATTCTTTTACGAGAGGCTTGTGGCATTTAACAACCGCGCGGATCATATGATTTGCAAGGTTAAGTTGCGCTTACCGCGGTCAGTCTATGGATGTGTGACTATTTGGTACACATCGAGACCCCTCCGTGCCACGGGAGAGCACGTTAAACCGTCGGTCCTGGGTGTCATACGAATACCTATGACAGTCGTTATGGGTAGTCAGAAGCCCGAAGGTTTGACAACCGGTCTAACCTTAGGATATCGGCATTGCCCAGTTACTGGGTTTCGGAAGTCTGATGGCAGACGCAACGTGTAAAATACTGGTATTTAGCCGCATCTGGTTAGACTGGAAGCTGACCCCCAACATAGTTGGGTAAAAGGCTAGGCAGAACAAACACTACTTATTCTTTTCTAGCATGACCGCGTGATTTTCAAGGATTTTTATCAAATTCCAATGAAACATTATTAAGAAATAACAACTCTAAGTTCTTTGTTATCTCATCTCTTAATATAATACTTACACCCCATTATATCTATTGATTGTCATTTTAATAATGACCATTTCATACAGTATGCCCCGCATTTTCTTCGTGACGAACTAAGATTAAAACACAAACAAGAAATCCTTGGAAGTTTACCGTTAATACCTGTAAAATCTTGCAAATTCAATTTAATACAACGGTATTGCAGATCCGTTACAATAAGTACCGTAGCAATCGTTTTCCATATTGTACTTGTAGTGATTTAGACCGGTTTTAAAGAACCGATTTCTGTTATGATTAGACACCGTAGTTATTTTAAATCCTGATTGACCTGCTGACCAGAAAAATTAAGAAGCTTTTGCTTAGTGGTAGGATCTATACGGTCCGCCTGGCCAGCTACCACCCTCACATTAAAGTCCGGCGCCAAGCAGTTTACTGTGTACCGTCATGTGTATGTGAGAGCCAGAGCGGTGAATCCCTCTATATCTCTGTTCCTTAGATTCGTGTACTCTCCATCTTAGACCCTGTCTGCGTTTACCATCATGTGAGAATAGGGCAAAACGCATCCAAATCAAGAATTTAAAAAAATTGCCTAGCTATATATGTAGTATTGCAACTCGCAAATAATTCGTGACTGAGACTGCTGAAAATATCGCGTTGACAAGTATTTGCACATCGGCACGCCTAATTTAGTTTATCACTATTCATTATAGTAAAGGATGTATTCCACCAAATGGCTCGCATCGCATCGGATCGGAACGGATTTTACAATCTTTAAACGATATTAAATCGTGTACATAGTATTTAAAGTCTAGGTACATTACCAAGCCGCGCACAGCAGCTTGACCGCGGGCGTCTTCCGCGACACGCGATCGTAGCCGAAAGTATGCTGCGACGCGCAATCGGGTCCGTTCGCCTGTCGTCGTATCTGATCGGGATCCTTTCGGCTGTCACACGGTAGGACTGAAATTTGACTAGGCGCAGAAACGCTTACGTTCGCAAGCGACGGTACGGAGCCGATCGTATGCGTCGACATCCTGTCGGACGCGATCGGCTGTCGCCGCATCTGTTCGGATCCTTTCCGATCCGATGCGATGCGAGCTGTTTGGTAGAAATCATCCTTTATACATCCTATATTTATTTATTTTTGATTAGACCCTTCAATACTCCACTTTCCATCTCTCCGCATCTAGAGTAAACTTATTTTCCTCCCGCATTTCTAACAAAATCATTCCGAACCAATTTAGAAGAAGCGTATTTCCACTTTCGTTGTACATTTGTTTTATAGTGGTTTCCCTAATAACGTAGACGTAAGAATAAGTGCATCTCGGCTTCCCATATCGGCTCAATATAATTACGTGACTTGATTGCATTTCCACTGTAGAGCTTTCTATGTGTAGTTTACGCTTTCGAGAATTAGATTTGGAAGACTTTTATTTCTCCAAGTATTTGGGAGCAAATATTTCTTTAATTCAGTTTTGTATAATCCAGTTCTTGTATTTCCCACTTTGAGTAATAGTTAAGTTGTTGAAATTTTTCTCCTTTTTATTATTTTTAAGGTATGTAAAAACTAATTTGTTATATGCAATTTATATAAAACTAAGTGCCTGAACGTTGCTCTTTTTTATATTCTTTCATATACGAATTCGTCAGATTTTAATCAAAAATAAAATCGCACATGTATCAAAATATTAAAACGTAAATAACTTTTATATGAGAAGCATATTGCATTCGACAACAAAAAGCAGATTTTAATTAAAACAGGTGAAGTATTAGTATTTTATTCAGAGTGTCATGTACAAATTGAATACACATAATCTGCTAAAAATATAATAATAAGTACAGAAATAGACAGCTTGTGGTCCAATGTCTACCTACTATAAGAGACTTCAATCCGGATGAACGCGGAAATTCCTACCTTTAATAAAAAAGTCATTACAAATGCATTCCATTGAATAAATCCCGGATAAAACCGAGCGCGACAGACAGACTGGCCGCAACACATTACCGCTCCATTCAATAACAATAAAAGTCGCGTCGCTCAGAGAAATCTATTACCGCCTCACTCGATACGTTTTTTATCTGAAGCATTTATTTATAGCGTAATTAATGCGTCGCCGGCGCCAGCACTAAATACAAAGCTATTTGTAGAGACAATACGTAAATGGACACCACATTGAGAGAGAACACAAGATAATACAGGAATACAGCTTTTATATGATTACGTAAAGATATCAAATTCAATATTTCTGGTGAAAAAACTAATTGGTATAAGCATAAAAAAAACCGCACTCAAATCGGTTCACCCGTTTAAGAGCTACGGTGCCACAGACAGACAGACACACATAGCGGTCAAACTTTTAACACCCCTCTTTTTGCGTCGGGGGTTAAAAACGGTGGATTTTCTGTACTTGCTTAATAATTACTGGGCTTTATAACGCTTTCAATATTGTCACAAGAATGATAGATCTTTAAATTTTTTAATCAGCTAGAACCCAAGAGCTGTAATAAAAATATTTCAGAATTTTATCCCATAATTTTATGCTTTAATTTGGTAACTCTCTATCCACCGCATGTCAGTTTTCAGACAGACAAAAATTTCAGTCTGGACTTAAATATATCGCTAGTTACCCACATTACTCTTGTTGCTAATGAAGTGTGCTAAATAAGTCAAGCACTTAACTTACAGACAAATTGGTATTTAAAACTGTTTAATATATTAGCCATCATTGAAGATCTTGGTTATGGTCGTTTGTTTTGCAACGTTTTACGGGTTGGGAACAAGTAGTTAAAATTGAATGCAACTCGAGGAGAAATGCAAAGCTTTACCTACATTTTAAATGTCTTTGAAATGGTGTCTTTGGCACAGACGATTTCAAACTTCCTAGAATAGTACTATGTTTTGAGGGAACTGAAGAAACAAAGAATCAAAATAAAAATCATTTGGTCTCCTTGTAGCTAATTGGTATCAGTTCATCTTTAGTACTAATGGAACCCATGATTGGCAATGATATAGTTAATTAACTGTTGATGAAACCGCAGTATGAAGTGACAGATTGCAAGCTCATTTCCTTTCTTCTGTTCACAGAAAAATTCTGCTAAATTCAATAAATAAAATGATCTACGAAAACTTGACTCCATCAGTCATTCTTATTTTATTACAGAATATAGGAATAATAATATAAGAACTTCGTCCGTCAAAATATTTTATGGAGAACTAATCAAACAAAACGAGGAGCCACTCATCAAACGTCTCGTAACTAACAATTTATGAATGTGCCATCGCCAAGTCTTACTGAAGAGGTATTAGAGAAAATGAAAAGAAATGAGGACAAAATTAAATGAGGAGCAATTCATAAAACGGTTGAAATAAGTCGCCGTCCCAGCTGCCGAGCGATCAGTTAGAATTGTAGATGAAAAAAATGTAATTCCGTTACCGACGCGTCGATTTCAATTGTGTCAGAATTGGATAAAAAATTGTCACAATTTTGCAACAATTTCTTGGTTCATTTATTTACTGATTAACGGGGTTAGTATGCATAATGTATGTTGCGAAATTGCTATTAATTTCGTACCGAAAGCAGAGATTAGATTTTTGAATTTTCGAAGTTATGTTCTTCTTCATTTATCTTTCGACATTTCCTTACATTACTTTATTAATATTTTTGATCATACAATGTAAGGCAGAATTACGTGCAATTCTGCAACAATCGTAGGCATTTCGCATGACAACTCTTTTACGCAAAGCGCAAAGTTTAAGACTTCTAGGTAATGTTCTTTCAGGCAACATTCTTTAAATGTTCCAAATATCCATAAAAATATCATCTTCAATCCTCCGTTGGAGTTTTGTTTGAGGTAGAAATATTGACAACTTAAAATATTGACGAATGTTTAATTTAGTACTTTAGCATTAGTACATTCCTTCAATGGAATAGCCAGCTAATGTTTCTTTGAGGACAAGCAAAAGACGGTTCCTGGATTCAATAGGGTTTCTAGTAATCTCGAGACGAGTCAAAAAGGAAACTTCCAAGTTAATGTTAATTAATAAGATAAGCTTCTAATGTTAAACATTATTCCCAGGAATTGCTGGCTTGTTGACTGCCCCCCTAAGCCTTCCGTAGGGAGGTACAGCATTCACCAGGAAAGTTAACTCAGTAACGAGTGGCTACACTATTCATAATAAATTTTATTTAAGAAAACTCATAGTCGTTTCTTAAGTATTGAAAAGCACAATCGCCAACAAAGCGTCGCTGAACCGGGCTGCAACGCAGCGCTTAAAACGGCTGCAATATTTTCCAGCGCTTAATCGGCATCCAGGTGGTGAACGTCTGTTGGCGCACTCCACGGACTAGCGTACCGTTGCACAACAGCACTCCGCTTTCACGTCTCCCTTCCACGGGCATTATGCCTCTAATGTCACTTAATTTGCCGTCTAGGGCCTCCTCACGTGAATGCAGCCTACGAGAGCCGGTTTAATATAAAAATTCGCTTTTTTACTGCCTCGAAGCGAGATTTAACGTTAAACTGTTGCCTCTTTTGAGAGTAAACGCGTAGAAGTAATGGGATTACGGGATCGGTAGTTTTGGAGTCGAAAAGGTAATTAAATTATTGTATGTAAAAATATTGGGTTCACAAGTGCTCGGTGGCTCGCTAGTTTCAATGGTTAATGGGATTTCAGATCAAGAGGTGCTTCAGTTCAATCGAAGTCTTAATTTAATTGCGTATTCATATTTTTTTTTTTGCCTGATTTTTATAATTGTTCGAAAGTGCCCTTTTAAACTTAAGTGAAGTGAAAAATATCTGCTTTTTGCTCACATTTAAAAAACAAACTGATTTTCCGTGTAAAGTGGTTGTCGTAGAAGAAAAATGAACCGGTAAAAAATAAGGGAAAGTAATAACTCATTTCATAAATGACGGCTTTACTATTGTAACCGAAAGTACCGAGTCAGCAATACGCGCTTACGCCGCACACATGCGCGTGGTACTTATTTTCTTACACGTAAAGTTGAAAATTGAATGTAACGTAATACCTGATTGTGCTTTCATCACAAAAGCGAAATAACTCGTTATTATGTCGTTAACGAAATAAATCCGTAGTGTACCAGATTGTCGACGCGACGGATTACTTATAGGACGTATGAAATAAATTGGGAGCTGTAGGTTACGATACAGCCATACTTGCAACCAACCAGTTACAATATCGCCATTGTCTGCAATTTATTGGAAATTGATGTTGCCAAAATAAATTATTTTGGTATTCGGTTTCCTATTTGGATGATATGGACACAGTTACTCATAGGTGAGCTACCATACAATTGCTTATAAACGAACATTTCTCATGAATTAATCACTCCGCATATTTCAAATACCACGCTGAGTCGGTTTCTTCTTATCTCGTGGCGACACGACGAGCTATACAAGAATAACTCATCGTCGTAAAAAGATTAGCCAGTCAGCCAGGTTGATGGCGGGGCTGACCGTCTAGGGAGCATCGGATCACCCCAGGAGGCTCTTTTAATGCAATTTTAAATGTTTTAGTTAATATAAACCACATTTCATTAACTTCAGCCTTTACATTTTCTGTCTTTATGTTTTGGTTGCAATTATTGTCTTGTTGAAGTATCTAAACTGGACCACATATAATTTATGGCACTGGAACTTTTGTTCAATGTATGTCCGTCACAGATATCCCCCAATCCGCACTAGACCAGTGTAGCCTTAACCCTTCTTATTCCTTCAGCTCCGTGCCCAGCAGTGGGTCAGTAATGGGCTGATTATGTATGTTTCTAAACATTTGTAAATATTTTTTACATTTGTTTTAATTTTGCAATAAGATTGCTGTGTATAATCAAGAACAGCTTGAATTTTATCTTATGAATGTGGATGGATATACAAGTAGAGGTAGGCCAAAGAAAATATGGATGGATTATGTGAAGAATGACATGGGTAAGAAAGGAGTGAGTACAGAGATGACGGCTGATAGAGGAGAATTGAAAGGGAATACATGTGCCGACCACACTTAGTGTGGGATAAAGGCAGGGAGGAGATGATGATGAGTTTGAATTCTATCTTACCTTTAAATCTTAGCTGAATGGTGCCGTATATGAGGAGAATATCATCCTGTAACAAAACAAATAAACATAAGTATAAAGTCTCTTTGGCAAGTTTCCATCATATTACTAAATTAATATTGAAGAGAGACTGCATAAAATTAGAAAACTATGTTGTATGTTTATTACTTTGCTTCTCAAAGGATCCTAGAATGTCCCTATTATTTTGCACAGAGTATGCTAATATTAAAGTACTCCTGTTACTTAGAAGGGAGTGAATTTTACAAAAGAAAAAAAACTTTTTACTTTTTTGTGAAAATTAAGAATCGTTTACCTGTTGATGAGATCAAAATAACTAACTTTTATATTAAATAGCTACCATTTATTTAGATTTAATATGTTTCAATTCCTATTCTTTCTTGTTGTATAACACGTTATTCAATCACGTCTCAATAAATCAATATTTTAGTCAGGAATGGAAAACCACGCGATTGAAGCCGTAAAAATGTCAACGAAAAAACGTTTAAAAGACACAATTTGTATATTGTACTGAAGCCACAAAATGATGAGAATTACCCTGTCGTACGAAACAAATATCTTTTACAATTTAATATTATCCTGGGGTCTTTCACTATGCCACATCAAAACATAACACGCCAATAACACGGTAGTTACGTCCGAACGTGCAGTCGTAAAAATAGAGTATTTAAATGTACCGAATTTGACATGTTATTGTCAAATTATCTTTACAAGAACCATCATAAGAACTGCAAAAATATAATTTGCATTTTTCTTAAATGTCATAGAGAATAACGGCCCAGAGAGATTACATAAATTAGTTCTAGTAGGGCTGCAGCATTCCCCTGTAAAAAGATTAATCCCAAACTAAGAAAACATTGTCTTCATAACCATAAATGCAGAAACTTGTAGTACAGTTGCTAATAAACTCACAACAGTAGACCCATCGCACTTGGACGCGTTTTGATATAAATTTGACTAATGTGAATACACAAGAAAACGCATGAAAGATCGCGATCCAAGTACCTACTATGGAAGTTCGCACAGGCATTATTAACTTGTACCTAATGTGCGTGCTCCCATAATACTTGGGGTTCGGGATCTTTCGTGTGTTACCGTGATTATTCACACTACTACTAAAAAAAATACACCCGAAGACCGACAGCCAGACTATTAGAGTCCAGCGGACCATGTTAACAGACCGGAAGAAAGTTAGGATGAAGAAGATCCAACATAATGTGAGACTGTATTTATTTAAGTATCGTATAATTTATAACAAAGTATGCAGTAGATGATAATCAAGTAATGGTGGAGGCTGATCTCGCGGTATTTGTAGTCTGCTTCAACCGTCTGCTACGGGTCAAGAATTGTTGACTTGCGTCTCGCTTCCTGACTGTAGTTGTTGTTGACATTTTATCTTGGACTTGTATTTTTAGTGCAATTTATTATTTTTTAACTGAACTATGTTATAACTTGTCGAGTTTTATTAAATATTACTGTGATTGGAGAAAAATAATACATTTTAACTACTTATAATATTGTTGAGTGACCAAAAGCCGGCGGAATTTATCTAATGTGATGGAACCATTTAGTATAAACCAATATTTTATTAAAGGACAATATTAATGATTAAGCCTGCTCCAAAGAAATATCAGGGTGCACTTCAAATTACTAGAGTCAGGTTAAGCTAAATCTGCATTAGAATTGTAATGGCAGCACTGCAAAGAACAACTAAAATCTTTACAAAAATCGTCATTTTCCAATGCAAAGTTTGCTCTTCCGGGCTAGGTAAGTAGGTATAGATATGGCAAAGCCAGCTCTGATTGGAATAATGACGACACTGTAGAAAATAGCAATAGGAAGTTGGTAGACTATAAGAAATACTTTTAAGGGTTTTGTTTTGTATTCTGATAATTTTTGGAATGAGTAATTATTTTTAAACAGTATTATATATTGTCACCAGGTTTCAAAATCTAAGTGTGAAGGAGTTATATATTTGAACCCAACGCGCGCGCCGCGCGGACCATGCGTTCTGTATTAAACTAGTCTCCAAGCACTTCGGTTGTTTCTTTTCTCTTTCCGCTCCCAATACATATCATTTTTACAGTAATTGTTTGCAGTGTTGCCATAATCCCTCTGCAGAATTAGCTTGGCCTACGTCAATAGTTTGAAATGGTCAAACAAGAATTTAACATTAAATTCCATAGGCGTGTAATGCGGACGGCGATAGCTGTGTACCTCTCACTTGCCATAGCTGCATGGTTATAAACCACTGTAATGCAGATACTTCGACCGCCATTATTTTACGACCATCATTGCGTTTTTTGGTTTGTGCTCTAAGTTTGGACTGTGCTTTAAAACTGATTTGACCGTATCCTGTTTTGGAATCGAGGCATACAGCTTGGTCGGTTATAAAGCATTTTGAAGAAGAAACGATGTTTCTGAAGAATCTATAAGGAACTGTTTCTTTTCAAACGGAATAATAAACCGAAAAATATCAACTATAAATATATTACTTTCTAGGCATAGGTAAACGTCTTTTTCCAATCAATACGCCGTTAACGTGTACTGTCTCTACGGTCATCAAAATTAAGAAAAAAATCACAGATCTAAGCATTATAACAAGAATTACTTATATTATTGTGTCTATTATAACTGTATAATAAGTAACAAACAGCTAATGGTGGCAGATGATCTAGCATTATTTGCAGTGCCATCGAGCCACAGCGACAGCCAACAATCCTGGGCGCGGATTCCGCCTGGCGTATCATTCCTTTCATAGTTATTGTCAAGTACCACTGATATACAGAAATGTAGACGGATAAGTGAGAGATAAATACAGTGTATTGTAGATTATACTGCTAATATAGCTCAACAAAAGGATGTTAAAGTTGGTAGATGTTCAGACTGGCATGATTATACAAATTTTCTATACGAACTACTATTACTATACGAATACAATACAATTGGTTTCTTAACCTACGGGAACTAAAGCGTCTACAAAGATGAGCACGCTACATTCGATTCCCATGAATCCTGCAGGAGCATACCTTTCATAATTTACATTCTATTTATGTCAGATTTTGCAAACACAAGAATCACAACAGCTACGATAATAATTCTTAAGAGACAGAGACTTTCGGATAATGACTGGTTAATGTTCTGAACGCGGACAACAAAGTATCTTAAAAGACCACCTATAGTTATTCAGGAAAGCCTTTAAACTTTAAAGAAAAATATTCTTATATCCTTACTAAATTGCTTTGAGAATCTAAATAATAAAACTGTTGATAATTTACTCTAAAGCTTAAAGGTAATATAAATGCTTTAGGAAAGTTTACATGCTGTACTTTTCTTTTGTTATACTAACTTTAATGCCTTTGACTTTGAGTTCATCACATTATTTGCAAGGATTTTGAACATGAAACTTGCATCTGCCGACTGTCAAATATATAAAATTACATCAATATTTGCAACGTGTCGTTTATCAGCCATCAAACTTAAAGGCGGGAAGCAGCGTTGGCGCCGGCGGGCCGAGGCTCCGAGCCGGCCGCGTGGGCTGTGCGCACGCAGCCAAAGCAAAAAGCCGCCCGGACACTGCGCTGCGGCATTCCTTATCCAAACCGGTCCTCGTTCAATGGAAGCCGATTGTAACAACTCGCACATACTAAACCAAACCTTAACATTGCTATCACTAAAGTTCAAGTTTTGTTGCGATGAAAAAAACTGTATAGCAGATGCGAGAAAATTATAATCATATTACAGGAGTAATAGAGGACAAAAAGTTGAATGATGGCACAAACGCAGAATATCAAATGGAGGTTATAGCTTGACGTATTAAATCACAGACAAGTTGATGGATGAATCGTAAATGAAAGGGAGAGCGATGATAAATGCGAAATCGTTGAAACCGAAATACCAAGGACTTTAGGCGCTTGCTGTATTACCATCATTTGGATGGAACATTGCTATGGAAAATATATTGAACGTTATAAAATTACTATGATTTGAAAATCATTATCTTGTTTCGAGACAGCTTTAATGCACTGCAATATTTGGCAAAATTAATTTGGATGACCACAGTTATCAAAAATCTCAGCCGAATAGTTTATCTTTTGTCCATAATATTTATACGGAGAACCTAATATTACAATAGTATGACAAAATCTAGTTCAAGACAGGTCATCGCTCCTTAATATTACCAGTAAATTCTTCTGGAATTTCATTCTTCTTACAATTGAACTCATATAAAAAAAACAACCCCTTGATGCCTCGTTTTTCTTTTTCATATTTTAAGAGAAACTTCAAACAATGGATCTCTAAAGAACAAACAAAAACCACGACGAAGGTTTTATCATTAATGCTCATACAGGAATCCTAAAACAACGAGGCAGATTAAATAACGAAGACTAAACAATACACTATAGTTCAATTAAAGGGGAACCAAGACAAACATTTAGACGAGTGACGTCATACAGGGACAGCGTTTTAGGTAGGCGGCGGCGCACGGCTCAGGGACCTTACCTATTTGGAGCTTTAGATTCCACACTTTATGATGTAGGCAATAAAGTTCTGTATTCCAAATTCTAATTCTGAATCTATTGGTATTGGCGTCGGTAAGGTCCCAGTTCGTGGAAGCGGGGCCGTCGTCATAAACTCTTGCGCACAATGCCAACACCCCTGCGCCCCGCGATAACGTGTGTTGGATTTCAAAATTCCAAACTGTTTTTTAGAACTGCGCTTGTTAATAAACGCTTTGCCGACGAGTTACCGACTTTGTAAGACAGTGTTAACATTAAAAGGAGTTTTTATCACCGTATTATGAGTGACGGGCTTTACTGATTTTAAAACTGTTAACCCATTTAGACACTGATGAATGTTTAAAAGAAAATGTGAAGGTATTTAAAATTCTTTTGCATTTAGACATTTGTGTTGGTATAGTATGCGATACGTTTGTTCGTTTTGAACTTAGAAAAATGAATTGTATAAAATCTATTTAACATCTTCAAACCTCTAAAAGAAAACCTAGGTAACCTTAAGTACTTATATTTTATAGACATTCAATCTAGAGCTCCAGCAAGTACTGCTAAAAATATGGTTTTCATGTTTACAAAAACGTGTACTTACTACACAAAGTAATGTTTGCTTTCCCATTATTAGCAAAATGTCCACAGCGAAACGTTACGAAACGATGAAAAATTTCCAAGAAATAAGAATACAATTGCCAGCTTTGTGTTGAGAAATTCGAGTTTTCGAAGTTTAAAACTTGTTTTTAAGGCTTCAGAACTTTGAGAAACCTGCCTGGTGCTTTTTCGTCTAATATTTCAAAAATATTTATTTTGGCCACAGTTGACAAATGTTTAAAACGTTTCATAAATATTACATAATCATATCTATCTACAATATTAATTATTATGGCAGTCTGAAATAATTAGAATCTTGAAACGATATTACAGCCCGTTCACTTCCAAAGTCCATCAAGGAAACTTAGTGTCGTTTAATTAAAGGGATTGACAACATGGGTAGTGTGTACAAGTATGTACGTACAAACATACCCATGCGATTAAAGTTTCCTTACAGTTGAGCCGCGTAAGTGTGTGCCAGCCTTGCGGGAGTTACAACTTGATAGGACATTCCGTATTAATTAACTAAATAAGTCTGGTAAAGCGGAGTGAGTTTGAAACAGTCGGCGGCGTTGGCGACTTGCGAGTTGTCAGTCGCGTGTCAATAAGACAGCCAGAGACACGGCGGATTTAAGTATGGGGCCGGGGGCGGCGGGCGCGGGCGGCGCCACCCCAGTGTGTGGTTTCCTTTTGATGTCATCTTCGCGCAAACTTTGCTACGGATCGGCTTTGAGATAGAGAGACGGAGAGTGACTAATTTGGCCCAGCATTTGATCTCGAGAACTCCAATGTGTGCGTCCCGCTCTCACCCGCCGCCCGACGCCGCCGTCGCCGGGAAGCTCTTTGCAAAATTTCGCTTTGATCGCAAAGTTAAATTATATGGGAATTGAGCATTAAATGGATACACATGTGAGACGAGAACGCGGGCCGCGCGCGTTGAACGGGCGGTTCCGACCGGCTCCTCGCGACAGGAACCGGCGGGTGACAGCCACGGACGCTCGGACGGACCCGCGATACAGCCGAAATAAAACACACCCGCCGTTTGACGATTACGGCGACTTACATAAATAATGAGCGAGGAGTCACTTTCAAAGTTATACATTTGTGAGAGCGGCGCTTGTATTTAACTCCGCCTAATTTGCCGCGAGTACGCAGTACCTTTGAGAGCTCCGTTTTTACTAGTTTACGAAACAGATATTTGCGCCCGCCTTTCCTTTGATACGGCACTTTGTAGAGCATTTTACACGAGTTTCTTTTGAGGCCATTCAGACGGTGAGTAACGAAAGGCTGTCTTTGATAAACACGTGCGAGGACTCTTCAGTACTTATTAGGGGTGCTCTCTTTGAAAGTGCTTCTTGTGAAATCTATTTGAAACGTTCAAAATATCAAAGCGAGCCCGATGAAAGCTGCGCTAATTAAACTGTCACTAATAAAATTATGCGAAAAATTGAATCTATGAGTGTTCTGTTCGCGATAAAAGGGCGTTTAATTTTAATATTTTCTTCGTTTTAAGAATGTGTTTTTATTAAAGTGTTGAGTGAACTAAAATTAGAATAGACGAGACAGCGCTTGCTTTGAGCGTGGCTTTGTGTCTTAGGGTAAACTAGTTTGAGGAGGAGACATAATCTCATATCAATTCAGCGTAGTCTAGTCTTGTGAAGGCGAAGAGCTATTAGTAGGTTATTAATGTTGGGTCACACACTCGTGTAAGTCAAAGACAAGTCCGCAAAGTGGCGCCTTTGTGCGCAGCGTCGGCCTCGGCAGGCGGTGTGCGCCGGGAAACGCTCCGTGTTTCAAGTCGCTCCGTGCGACAACTCTTTGTGTAGCGACGCCTTTACAATACACCGCTCCAACACAACGCGTACAGTTTACAAACATCGTCATTAGAACAAATCTTATGTGAACACACAAGCCGTTTACAAAGATTAAGTAATTGATATTTTTAAGAAAGCATATTTTGAAATAAGTCTTTTTTTCTCGGTCAAAGAAAGGCAAAGAAAGTTTTATATTAAGGCAAATATTATAAATAATCAAAATTTTATAAAGCTAATTACAAAAGAAAATTATAATATCAAAAGTAGATCCCAACACAAAAATAACTAGCGTATGACACTGAATTGCCTTACATCAATGACCCGATTTACATCAAAGACGTTCGATAGACTTTGATGTTTAAATCGAGAAATGTCTTTAACTAGTGCCCTTGTCATGTTAATAGTATGGGTGGTGCTTTAGTCAGAGGCAACTTTGTACGGCCTCTTAACGACAGAACTTGGCTCAAAGGACCGGGTGCAAACCCGACAACCAAAACAATTGTTGAAAAACTAACAGCACCCAAACGACCACTCTAATCAACTTGTTATACCATAACAACCTTAAAAATTCGTTTCAATATTAAAACCATATTTCAACCCTCATCACTAATGAGGTTTTATGCTAAAAACGAGTACGAAACTGATAACTCAAAACCCTTTGACACTAAACAAAGTTAAGGATTGATACAGACAACTTTAAATACATTATACGTTTCAAATTGCCTCTAAGCCATTACACGATTATTAAGTTGGCAAACACAAAGGTCGACAGCGATATTTATTAGACAAGTATGTAAGCGCTAGATATTAAAGTTTCCATAAATATCAAAGGAATAGTACAAAGGAAAAAAATATAATCAAATCTCGAAATATAAGCGCTTCTAAGAAACACTCGAAATCAAAGAGACACCTAATTTATAAATTGCAATTACACCGGCAGTCGGTGGAGTTCGGCGATCACAGAAAAAAAATTAGAGAGAACAGATTACGAACACTAAATTTAATTACAAAGCGAACTCGAATATTACAAATTGGAGAGGATAAACGCGACAAAGTAAAAGAGAAAACACACCCAAAAGGAAACTCGTAGCATTGATATAAACGAAATTTAAATTAAGTACAAAGGGAAAGAAGATGAAAAAAATCCTTTCATTGAAAGCTCTCACCCCCGGAGTCAGAGGGCCGGGCGGCTACATCAAAGACACCTACCTCCCGTCTCTAGCCTTATCTGTGCGAAACCGAGTTTGGAAATTAGCACACAGCGATCCTTTTTCTGAGTCTCGTCTGCGGCTCAAAGACGCCGCGTGCGCACCCTTTCAGCAGCTTTTAGCATTACGCTTTCATGAAGGGTTTTTTGTATAATTTGTCTTTGGTCAGACGGTAACGCGATAATGTAGCTAATGACATATTTTATTCAAGTTTGAAGCGCTGACGTCCTCTTTCGCAGATGAACGTCGCCAACTCGTAATGACATGCCAAGTGTTGTTTCAATGAACTTTCGGATACAGACGATGTCATATTAATATGCATATATAGCATTACTTACAAATGTGTATGAAAATTTAGTATTGGCCCGGAGGTTACAAACCCATGTTAAACACCCGGTTGCGAGTTCAAACCCAAACAAGTACCAGTTTGAATTTTTAACGACATAATGTACTTTCTTAGTTAATCCAAGACACGACTGACATACGGTGAAGGAAAACGTAACATAACATCACGCCTGTATTCCCCGAAGGGTTGGGCAGAGGTGTATAGTAACACCCTCATTTCGCCGTTATGTTT
Source organism: Amphipyra berbera (assembly GCA_910594945.2). NCBI lineage: Eukaryota > Metazoa > Arthropoda > Insecta > Lepidoptera > Noctuidae > Amphipyra > Amphipyra berbera. Next base: position 17,646,304 of record OU343125.1, on the reverse strand, counting down.
AAGTCCCATGTAATAGGGGGCGAGCTTATTGTTTGTGAACAGAAACATCGTGAGGAAACCTGGACTTGATGGTTCGAAATCGCCACAACGCAGTGAGTAAGCGTGGTGATCAATACTCGTTCCTTCTCTGTATAAGAAGAGGCATTTGCCCAGCAGTGGGACAGTTACAAGCTGCTATTATTATTTCATATCTGCGATGTCTTCTAATTTATATTTCGGACTGTATTAGCTTGGATGTGGAGTTCTATAGGCTTTGTGGATTACCACAAAGCCTATAGAACTCCACCGAAAGTATTAACTTTCGTTGGAATTTGCGAATCGTTGAATAAGATCACATATTCAAAGATAACAGTTGATTCTTATCTTTTGGTCAATTTGCGGGTTCCAATATATTTAAATGATTTCTCTGGAAAACTGAGCGTCAATGCTCAACTCTTTGCTGATGACCATTGTAAATTCTGGCTTTAGGACAATGACAATAGTGGGATTCGTTTCTATAAAAATACTAATATTAATATGCAAATTCTTAGCTGCTTCTCTTTTTTCTATTCTTTTGACATAGTTATAACGAGAAGATATTTTATTTCTTACACAAATCAATTTCATAACAAATGATTTTCAAATGAACATATATTTTTACGTTCGCTTGTTTATTATCTTTTTTAATCCCTTAAAGATCACGACTTTGGTAGAGCGCTCGCACTCAAGACGCGTTGATGTCTTTTCTTTAAGAACGTGCCCTTGCGTTAATATTACTTCCAAAGATGAAACTTGTGATGCTTACACCTTCATATTTATGTATAATACATGTGTGCAAACACTAAATTGTTGTATAAACTCCGTTATAATAGAAAATGTTTGTTTGTTACAAAACAGTTTCTTAATAACTAGTTATATAAAGCAAGCAAGAGTACTTTGCAGTGTTGTACTAACAGCTCTTCAGCCACGAAACATTTAAGCAATAATAAAACTAAAACAACTACTTTAATACAAACACAATACAACTAAATTAACAAAACATCAAAAGTGCCACTAAAGCGAGAGCAACTACAATAAATCCATACAATATACAGTAACAAAACAATACTGTTGGAACGAGGAATACAGACAAACGTACGAAACAATAGACCCATTCAAATAAATATTTAAAATAACTACTGAGCTCTGACAAAAAACTTGCCCACCACCAGCCGAAGAGGGATGCCGACACAGCACACTCGATAGGTGACCCTTTGTTAGTTCATGAGTTATTAGTTCAAAAAAGTTCAAATTACTACCTGTACTAAGTTTAATATCCCATTAATTTATCGTACAATCCAATTATGTTAAGCGATATACACTGACACTGAAAACACACTACTCTACTTATAGTAAAACACTGATTTTGTTTAACATATTTAAGTTACGATAACACGATATACGACAAAAAAAAAGAAGTTAAAAGTTGATTCAGTTTCAAAGTACGCGATCGAAGCGCGGAAATTTTGCGAAAAGCGACAAAACGCTGCGTCTCCCGTGACTGCCGAAGAGCAACTGTCAGAATTTAGCAGTCAGCAGTGCGCGCGTCGCACGTGGCCTTAAAGGTAGGCGGAGCCAGGCCAATCCAAACCCTGTGATTGGACCAGCGGGCTCTTTGATCAGCCGCCGGCAACTAACTACATCGCTCTGCGCCTTAATCTCGGTAGTAACGTCCTTTTAAAACAGGTAATTTTATTACAAAAATGTGGATACTTTTTATGGTCAGTCGAGCAAGCGCTGGGGGCTGGCAAAGGACCCCTCGGCCCCCGACCGGATGATATTTTCCACATGCATGCCACGGCCGGCTCTGAATGCAATCCCAATAACACATTACCGGGTCAGTATCGGTCAAAGGATGAAAGCTTGACTTTTTCTGACGAATTAAAGCGATTTGTAAATCCCAACGCATATCTTTAAAAACAGTGACAGATCAAAGATGATGCGAAATGAAAAACAACTTTGAAAGAAACAAACGACAGTTTACATAATGAACGATCTAATTGAACAGGTTACTTCCTTTGCGTTCAAAAGAATATCAAAGTTTTACAAGCCATAGGCATTATAGGAAGATTGAAGACATTCATGTTTTGAAGTAATTTAATTCGTTCGGCATCAAAGTTCGTGCGTGGGATGTTTGTTCTCGCGAAATTATTTCTTTGTAAAAACATCTCAGGTGGGATCTGCAGATAAAGGCGACTTATAGACATAGGTACATACAAAATTGGCATGTATTATTAATATTTGTAGATAAATAAATATCAGAAAGTGATTAAGTTCGTGTGGTGCATCGTGGGTTTATGAAGTGCCTCGGGCTGGGCGCTGCATGTTATGTAGTGGCACATCGCAGTTCCACGATGCAATAGTTTGCCGATGCACTGCGATCGCTGATATTAATAAAGCGCGCGTGTGTGTGTTGCCGCACCGGGCTGCACCCGCGGCGGCGCCAGCTCGTCTCGCCCTGCATTATTACTCAGCTCCCGACACACACGCCCACACTCGCAAACCGCCGCACACAGCCTCAGACTCGCCCGCGCCCCACATATAATGTCAAAGGGTGAGCGCGCCGCCTCACAAAGCGTAAGTGCAACCACTAAAAGCCAATCCTAAGTTTTATTGATACACATTGTATTGCGACAAAGTCTCCGTCGGCCGGGCCCGCCTCACCCCACGCGCCGCACAAAGACAATATCGCGACGTCAAAGGAGCGGCGTCCCGCGGCCGGGAGGCGCCCGCCCCGCCCCACCGCCGCCGCCTAAAGGAAATGAAAAATTAAATTGTCAACACATTTAATATCTGCGAAAACGTGCACGGCGTTGCCTTTGAACGCGCCTCCTTTGCGGAACCTCCGCGGCTCCAGCTTTAAGTATTAAAATTTCAGTCGTAAAATTGAAATTCTGTTTAAGTTTAATTAGACGTCGCTGGCGAAGTTCGAAGTCGCATTAGATCAGTAGCGCTAATGAGGCCCGCGGTGAGCACACGTCACAGGTGCGAGCGCTGCGACGAGGGAGGGAGTGGTGCGGCCGCGCGGCAGGGAGGGCGGCACCCCCTCGCGTTTGATCGGCGCCGCCGCTTTGACAATTATTAAAATTTGCCTCATACCTCTCGGGCCTCATCTTTTTCCGTCGCCTCGATTACGCCACGGGTTTGTCTCATTAGGGCTTTTGTATGGTATCGCGGGCTCCCCTTTGATGTGAGCGCGGAGGCGCGGGGCGGCCGCGGTCCACCTGCACTTTTATTGTTCCCGCCCGGCCTCGAATTTGCACGCTCCACTTTGAGTTGTCTCTTTGCGATTAAACCGCGCGCCGCTCTTTGACCTCTGAACATTGGAACGATAACATGTCAGCTGGTGAGCTACACAGCGGAACTACCCACGTTGTGTGAACGTTACGTGTGCCTGTTTGTATGTAAATTGTCGAGTAACGAGTTTTAAGTAAAATGCACATGACATTTTGTCAGGTCAGCCATAAAGTCGTTAATGTATCGTGAAAGCGGTACAGCGTGCAGTATCGGCCGCTGTTTGTTGGGGCGGGTCGGGGCTGCGCCGCTTGTGAACACTCGACACCCCTTTATTACTTCTGTTCTCTTTGTACGCGCGCTATCATCATCATGCATACGGTTCGAATTAAAGCTTCCATACAATGTCAATTTGTGGCCTCTTATACGTTTTATTGGCGCCCAATGTGGGACACAAAAGGGTAAATGCAGCCATACGTAATAAAAGACAAAATTAAATAAAAATTAAACCGATTAAATCATTGTTGACATTCTTATGACTGTTTTCAAAGCAATACAAAACCAATTATAACGGAAAACAAGTATTCAATCAATCAATCAAATTTATTTCGGACAAGGTACATCCATATGTTGGTAAATTATAATATAAGTACTTACAAAAATATCTGAATAATAATGAAACGGACTTACCCGCTGAACTCATTAGTATTCTGAAACATTGGTGCTCAAACCAAAAAAATAATATTGTAATTGGTACTACTATCTAATCATAAAATACGTCGAAAAGAAATTAAACTTTTTTTATAGCTTAGTTGTGAGTTCTCGTTAACTATGAATAAGGTTCTTATAAAAAATATAGGTCTTGGAGTAGACAAAACAAGCAGTATAGGCACCCTTGAATCTAAGCCAACAGGCACTATGGATATTGGATATCCATCCAATCACATATTGTCACGTGCCCGAAAATACCTACACTAGGCTGATGTACTTTGCACATGTGTGACTTAAAACAGATAAGTGTTCAATATACCAAGTACAGAAACATGTACACTTCAGTATTACCGGTCTACTAAAACCACCAGTTGACAGATGACAGATGACATTAGAGACGACTAAGGAATTATATTTTACTGTTGGGTAGCACTAAATGCCTTTTATGTGACATGAATAAGTTCTGTCTTTTTTACTCTCTTGTTGACATTCAAAAAGTACTATTTAATAGTCTTATATTTTAAATGATTGTATATTTTACTTTAACATCATCATATTGTGTTGATCTGTTTTCGGCTAGTTACGCGTCCTCCCATTAGGTCGTACGCTTAGTAATTAGCGCACGGTCAATTACATGCTACAAAGCATAATGCATCCAGCAAAACTGAAACGAATAATAGCGTTAGAGCTAAAAAGTAACTGTTTTTTTATGTCCCATGAAAGAAACTTGTTCTGAATCTACTTACCATTAAACATACTAAATCACACAACGTGCAAATTGCTGAATTTGAAAGGTTCAGGTTGACATCGTAAGTGGTTGGACCCACCAGCTAAAATTAACGCGAGGGGCGCCAGGAGACAAAGCTTTGCAAACATAAGTAGCCTTTTGTCTCGTGCCGTCCACGTCCTGCAGAGGCCGGATTGACATCACAGGGTTGACATTGACAAATTGACAGTAGCCGGACGCATTTTCATACATCTGCCTTCAAAACTATGTGCGGTGTATCATATTCTTCTTCCTGTGTTCGCGTTCGTCAGCAGACGATTTGATATCAGTGCATTGATAAAAGCCGAGTATACTACACTTCGTAAAGCATATTTGATTTTCATAGTTTTATTAGCACCCAACGTGGGTCACAAAGAGTAAAAGCAGGTTTTTATTAAAACATAACATCAAGCCTGTATTTGGTTGGGCAGAGGTGTATCGTAACACTCTCATTTCGCCGTTATGTTTAAGTCGCATGTAATAGGGGTTGAGCCTATTGCCATCAACCGGGCAAAAATTCAAACTCCGGGCTGCTACTGAAGAATTCCACACTGAAAAATCCAATAACACTTTTGCCCGACTTGGGGATCGAACCCAGGACCTCACGATCAGCAGTCGCACTTGCCACCACAACACCAACGAAGCAGTTAAAAAAACATTAAAAATATCAATCATTACTATTTACGTTTTTATAAATCATACAATATGTATTTATTTTATTAAAAAAAGTAATGAACGTAGAGTAAAAATTTTGCAATTTGCACGAGAATCTGAATATAGAAGTAGTTCATTCAGTATTTGAACATAGGACATTTTATGCGTGTGCCAAAAACAAAATTCTTCAATCACTCTAGTTACAAAAAAAATGTCCACTGAAAGAAACCTTTCCATCAGTCCACTTAAGATCACGCATACTAAATCATGCAATGTATAAATCGGCGTGTTTGAAGCGTTCATAGCATCGTCGGTGGTTGGAGCCACGAGTCAAAGTTAACGCGAGGGGCGCGAGGAGACAAAGCTTTGTTGTGCCGAACACAAGCTCGCAGCCTTTCATCTTGCGCCGTCCGCGTCCTTCAACGGCCGAATTGACACCACAGGGTTGACACCAGCCGGACAGTGTTAGCACGTCCTTCTTTTTTAGGATTATGGATTGCTTACTTATTTTAATAGATAATAAAGAGCAATGTTTTTGAGGACGTCAAGTAGTGTACTGGAAACGATACGGTTAAAATGCTGATGATGAAATGTAGTTCAACTAATAGAAGTCGATTCCAAAATGCGAAAAGTTAAAGATGATGATTGAGGAGCAGCTATGATTGAAAAGGCATCTGTAGTCATGTGGAATTGAAACTATTAGGCAGTCTCTTCAGAATAAGTGGCGAAGTGTACATAAACTTACTTTCAGTGGAAATATAATAGTGATGCTACTTGAATATTTTAAGGCCTATGAGAAATATATTCGCCCCATCCATTTTGCTTATATAAAAAAGTCCAGCACTTGTAGGAGAAGAAAATAAATAATATGATAACACACAATTTCCTCGTCAACCCTGTCGCTAGTGCATTCCGTTTGATGTAAAAGAGTATCCTTTAGGCGAGACGCTTTTCTTATTATCAACTTGTCCGTAAATTTAATATAAAATATTCTTTTGCTTCATAAAATGTGTACACCAAACGTTATTTAATAGCATTATTAGTTCTGGAAGTCGAAGAGTGTACCTAACAAGTCCTAATTATATGGCTGATGATATCAGAAAATTGTCACAGCAAGTCTGGTGGGTGGCCGACTCAATGAACCCGTTTCCCTCATTGTATTGTTATATGTCATCGTGATGAAAAATTTACGAACACAAGAAACTCGTCAACATAAAACTTTGCACTCACAATGCAAAAATAGTAGAGAAACGTAAAGCCTTCGTCTTACTTGCCTTTGTACGACTGACAGAACTCCCAAAATACTGCAGAAACAATTTCTCCATCCATATTTTAAAATCCACTCAGAACAATTTAATACGATTTCTTCTATAACAGCAATAAAATAAAATACCACAACAAATGCAACATTGGATTGTCCCCGCGATATTTCTTCGAGTTGACGGCGGGCCCGCGACTCAGATTGAAATAGTAATTTGGGCGGGCCGCACTTCGCTCAGCTAAGTCAATTCACCAAGGAATGCAATCGCGTCGATACGAATCGCGAATATTGGATATGACGATTAATATAATTCGTATCTAAATTATGTAATAAGTCATTTTATACCCCGTCTAAGAATTATTAATGCTCTTTATTATATCAACTTGTATTTTATTGTGGTCCATATTCAACTATGTATAATATTATGACAGCTGAATATGGACTACAATAAAATGTTTACGAGTTAACGCGCAAGAGTATGCTACTAACCATGCTCTTGATAGTTTTAGAGAAAATCCCATAGGCACTTTTACAATAGCCACCGAAAGGGGCGTGACCTATTCTTACCATTGACAAACCACTACACTACCTACACTCACCACTCGAATTGGCCGCGAATTGAATATTTTAAAACCATGAACCAAAAATACAGTTCCACCATTCTTTAATCCCGTCAGTGCTTTTTTCTATCCATCAGGCAGATGTTACCGGGGGATTGAATAGGCAATGCTCGATGTGATAAATTCGGTTTGTGGCGGAGGCTCGGAGGCGAGACGGCTCGGCTCGCTCGCCTACAATCTACATAATGCAGCAAGCGGGCCGGTAGACATCCACGCCTAAATTGCATTGTTGTGTTCATCCCGTGATTTCAAGTGCTTGAAGATATCCGTCTTCGTATTTTTGCTCAGAATATCCTATGGAAGAATGTATAAGCTGGTATATTTTTAAAGTGCGAAAATATGGTCTAAATAAAGTTTGTGTTAATTTCAATTGCTATCATTATTCAACGTGTAACAGAAGTACGAAATAATACTTTAAGGGCTCATAAGTACTCATAATTATGAACAACTTTTACAAAAGACGAATCCAAAACCGCGAAAAAAAATTGCTGTTGTCTACATTTTGTTGAGTTATGCGAACATAAATATGGAGCAGCAGTTTTTTTTTGCTATATCAGGATTGGTCCCTTATAAAAGTTGTTCATGAGTACTTATGAGCCCTTAAAGTATTATTTCGAACTTCTGTTACACGTTGTATAGTGAGTATTGTAACTGTGACAGTGCGGTTCATCATGAATACAAATATAACTTAAATAAAATTATTTATAGTCATAAAGCTAATTACTTTTTTACCAATTATTTTGAGTTTACGCTCGCTGTGGTTAAATAAACACGAATATTATTGCAGCACAAACTGATATTGAAATTAAATTACTGAATTTATATTTCCACGTTCATAAACACCGGTGTCTACATATTTCGATTACACAAAGAGCTTGTCAGAAACCTTATTATGTTTGTACAGTGACAATTCTCCAGTGGATATTATCAAAGTTATTGAAGACCGGCTCGAGTGCTGAACTGGCAGGCATGATGAGCCGAAACTAATCCAACTTCGTCTAGTTTAACGTCAGGTGGGCGTAATCATCTGGGAGATACAGAATCTTCACTGATACGCGTACAACCAAAGATTGATAGGTGAACTATAGAATTTGATTTAAAATTCAGGAGCCATACAGTGAAATGTAGAGATAAAACTAAATATTCGAACAGGTTCGACATTTTTAATCCATTCGTTTTTGACTTATACCCGAAAATGTGCTAAACCATTCCTTTCCCCCTCCCCGCCCCATTTCCGAAGTTAGCAAGCCAAAAGACTTGAAATAAGTCATTGTCATAGAAAATCTGATTATGGAAGGAAAAATAACACACGAAGTTTCAGACATTCACAGGTTCTGAAGAAAAGGATATTTAAATATTTATATTGTACGGAACTCTCGGTGCGCAAGTTTGACTCGCACGTGACCAGTTTTGTGTCACGGTTGTAGTATTTTCCTCTAAGATTAAATAGCGAATAATGTGATTGGTTCTGTTTCCGTGTATAAATAATTTGTTAAGCTTACGATATCAGCAGTACTTATAGTTTTCTTTAATAATATTTTTCTTTTACGAAAATTCTAAGAAAGCAACTTGAAAAGATATACATCAAAGGAAAAGTGCTATTTATTAAGTTTTTAACGGATTTAGCCGCCACACACGCCCTGTATTCTACTGGCCTGTCATTTACTTGTAACGTACGGTTGTTTGAACATGCATTATTTAAAAATGAGCTTGAGGCTGCTACGGGCACCGATTGAGGGAATTGTAATTAGAAACTTTTACGGAAATAAGTACTTCTCGTATTGTATTTAGGTCGTTAGTAGTTTCGGCGCTATTAAAAAATATTATTTTGATTATTGTTCTTTGGGCCTTTCGCACGTAGTTAAGGTTTTACTACATTTGATTATCACTTGCGTTAACGGTGAAGGAAAAACATCGTGAGGAAACCTACACACCTGAGAGGGCTCCATAGAGCTCTCGATGGTGTGTAGTCTGCCAACCCGCACCAGGCCAGCGTAGCCTAAACTCTTCTCATTCTGAGAAGAGGCCCGTGCCCAGCAGTGGGGCAGTAATGGGCTAATCATGTTATGTGTATATGTATGAGGTTTTATAACTTTCTCCAGTTTCCATTTCCCTAACTTGAGCTGAAGACAGATTTGCGGCATTCATTACTTTTCATAGCAAGATTTTCCAAGATCGCATGTAAAACACCCATGGTTTAATGAAATATAATACAGTGATAATTCATAGACATTAAAAAGCATGCAAAGAGGAAGCCGACACCATTTCCTCATACCACTTCCATTCCATAGACGGGGCGAGTCAAAAGGCTCACTTAACCTTAGCGAAACTCAATAACTTTCACTTTAAATAATAAATTCCCCTTTGAAGCACGCCGACGCTGAACAACTGATTCAGGGTTGCCATAATTTGGTGAGCTTAATTGGATTATAATCATAAACGTGTAATTAATAAGATATTTTAACGTGAATTTTCAGAAAAGAAGAAATGTATCATATCAGGAATTTTGAATTTATTGACTTAGAGGTCTGCCTCATTAGTGCGTTGCGTTGCGTCGTTTTCCATACATTTTAAATGACATGCCACATTAAAGCGTTGCGTCGTCGCACGCGACGTTTTAACGACGAGGGAAGAAGAGACGAAGACGAAGCGGCAGGATGGTGAAGCGCTGCGCTATCGGAGCTCCGGTGCGATGTCGGACAGTGTTTCACTACTAGAGGGGCAAACGAGACTGACTGAGTTGCGTACTTCGTCCTCTTGCGCTGCGACGTCGTGCGTCGTCGCAACGCAGGTGTGGCATACAATGCGTTGATCCGCTGCGACGACGCAACGCAACGCACTAATGAGGCATCGCCCTTATTGGTCAAGATATATTTTAAAACTTATTCCGATATGATAATTTATTAGACAGTTTATCATATTTTTGATAGCTGAAATAAAATACAAAGTATTGATGTAAAATTTATTGGTGCCACACTACATTTTTAAGCTTATTTTACCATAAGGAATGGAGAGTAGAATCCCCTAGAAACCAGAGACGTGTTGACATGGTACGAGCAAATCAGACAGATGTATTGACACCTCTCAACGCACGTTTAACCATAAGCGAAGGCCATGATGTCCCAAGTGACTTCAACATCTTAGTTTGAAAGACCCACTGTATAAACCAACAACCCTGAAGCAACAAAATCGGTGTTACTAGAGTAGTGGAATCCTTTTAATACAGAGAATTGGTTTGAAACGTAGACAAAGCGGCATCCAGCCTTTATTAATTCTTCGTTTTTGTCCTTCACAAGTAAAGTGCTCGATTTTACTTTGACTTCATTATTAGAATTCGTCTTTTTGAATCATCTTAGTAAATCCTTACATATTTTATTCAGAATTAAACGTTGCATTTTTATCCGTGTGTGGGCCCAGAGACAAAATGTATTTCAACGTACAAAGTTTTAAGTCGTCAAAGACAACTCATTAGGCACTCTACACACCAAACGTCGGAGGCATCTATAAAAAATTCAGCAGGTCCTTACATAAAGGAGTGAACATTCTCATTTATATCTCCCTTTGAACTTCAGGCTTTTTCTTTTAAGGTACATATACACGAAACGACTTTTCAGCGACTCTACAGAAAATAATTTTAGCTGAAATAAACTCATGACTGAGATGCAATACGAAAATCATATGAGTAAAAGAAATAGTGCAATGCTACGTTGCAAATACGTCTTTGCTTTTCAAAGGATAAACAGAGAAACATGAGAGGACCATTAACTTTCTTTAGGATAACCAGTAAATACTGTATGATGGTGCCTGACAAACATTAAACACTATTTTCATTACGAGTATGACACAAACATTGCACTTTTTCATCTAGTTTAAAAAATCTCATAACATATACAAGGATCTTAACTAAGACGGCGCGCCGGTGTGCGAGTCGTGTCGTCGCGTAGAGAGCGGATCGTGTTGCGACTTTGTAATTAAATCATTCCTTCGTATTAAATCGGCCTCCTTTGATACCTATCGCCTGTATTGAGCCGTCGAGTGCCCTCCACCCGTGACGCCCCGACCTCGGCTTTCATCATTTTTTTATTAAAATCTCCTTATAGGAAGGGGTTGAGGGAGGGAGGACTCCGGACTCCTTTTAAAATCCCATTCCGATAGCTCAAGTTTGGCAAACAATTTGAAAAATCGCAAATAATTATTTCACACTGAATGTGACTTGATGATAATTTAACAAGGTGTAGGGATAATGCATGTACGGATATTGTGTTTAATTTTATCATAAATGCAAACTGTAAAATACGTTTGTCGACCTGAAGAAAATCAAGGTCGACTACAATTAAATGCGTCAAGCTGTAAAACTTCTCTTTTCACCCTGTGTAGTGTTCACAGTATTATGTAAGAATATTTAGTTGGGCTAATGGAGTGGAACGCTTAATTTGTGTTGTGGCTTGGTCGGTTTGTTCATAATTAGTTTAATATTCGGCGGGCGAGCGGGGTCGGCGCCTCGCGCGGTCGGCACGGCGCGGCGGCCGCCCTAGCCACGTCGCGGGCGCAACGATCGAATTAACTAAAATTGCATTGTCAACGGGAAACAGCGATACCGCTAAATGAAATTTTAGTTGTGGTTAGAGAATTTACTATTGCACTGTAAACGATAAATTGTTTTCAACGCTTTCCTTAAAAGGAGAAAATTAACAGAATCTGAAACTAAGCAAAAAAAATAAAGACTAAATTAGACTCAACACTATCCAAGAGGGAGAATCAGAATCGGGAGTCTCTCAACGCCTTATTATTTCGGAGAGGTCTTAAGCCTGCACAAAAAACAAAACAATCGAAGACATTACAAACGGAACAAGGCTTTATAAAGAGAAAAACATCTTCCAGTATTCTCATGAGACGGGAAATATTAAAATTGTAGAAAAAACTACGACAATCAAAAGTATAGAGACACCCAATGGATGTTACGCATCGGTTCAGACTTCGGCGTCTCATTCTGATCTTGTGGCAAACAAAGAGCGGCGTCAAAGGCTCTGTGTGAAAAGGAATCCAGTGATAGAGGCAGTCAACAATGGGCCAGATAACGGCCGCGCCAAGTGTGAAGCTTAAGCGTATGGTAAAACAATGCAGGAGAACTGAAAATGTCTTGTCTTCTTAAGTTATTTTTTTTTTTTTATAAAAAACGTTGCCCCACACTATGATTTCTCCTGTATCGTGGGTGCGTTTACAGACGCAAATCTTCACATGCACAAACACCCAGACCCGGAACAACTATCTGTAGGCCATACAAATATTTGTTCCGTGCGGGAATCGAACCCACGACCCGCAGTGCAGAAGCCAATCGCTTAGCCACTGCACCAAACGTGTCGTCGAACTTATTATTATTAGTACTTCATAACAATGTCAAGGCTCATGACTTAGGATTTAATCGTATGAAGAAGTATGGGCGCTCTGTGTTACGTTCAAAATGTGTCAAATAAAATTCAAAACACATTCTTTCATCATATCGAGTGTTATACGAATACCTATGACACTCTGTACGGGAAATTAGAAGCTCGAAATTCTGACAACCGATCTAACCTTAGGATATCGGCATTGCCCAATAACTGGGTTGCGGAGTTCTGATGGCAGTCGCTCCGTGTTAAATACTGGTATTCAGCTGCATCTGGTTAGACTGGAAGCTGATAAAAGCTATGCAGAACTGAACATTCTTTGATCAAATAATGTTGCCAGATAGTTCCACATTTAGTCTACTTCGCTAACGGACATGAAATATTTTCAACATAAAATATTGTAGGTAATTATGTTTTTGCAACATTATCCGTCCATAATCCGCTGCCGCGCATGTTTCGCGCGGTCGCGTGTTGTCGCGACGCGGCGAGGTGGGCTTCCGGCGTCGCTTTGTGCCGCATTGATACAGCGCCGCCGATAAATATTGTGGCAAGCTTTGAGCGACGACGCGCACGCTCAACCCTTTATATGTTTTACTAGATCTTTATCAAATTTTAATATGTAATTGTTTTATACATAACAAAGAAATGTCATATCACTGAATTACAACTTATTGCTATGAATCATCTCATTGTTTAATTTCAACATAATCGAGTACGATCCTTCAACTTCTGCGTTTGAATTCATAGACGGACAAAATAGTCCATGACCTATTTCTTTCTTTCTTGATTTGGTCGCGTTTGGCCTTAGTATCACCTGATGGTAAGCGCAGACAGGGTCTAAGATGGAGCACACGAATGCAAGAAACAGAGATACAGAGGGATTCCACTATGCCCCTCTGGCTCGCACATACACACGACGGAACACAGTAAACTGCTTGACGCCGGACTTAATATGAGGGTGGAATGTGAGGGTGGTAGCTAGCCAGGCGAAGCGTATAGATCCTCTAAGCAAAAGCACCGCTCTGGAAGTCTATCCGAAGCTAACAGAGGTCAGCTGAATCCATGCTGTCATGTAATAATTAACACATTGCCAATGAACCGGATTCTTACTTTATTTCTGAGAACCATAAAACCATGGCTCTTAGTTACCACAGTTTAATGGAACTGTGTAGCAATTAATATTCACTTCTTGGAATACAATCTTGAAGACCGAATCGGAATCGGTTTGATTTGCCGCTCGAGCGCACGATACACAGCGGAAACCCTTAACTTTAATCATGTATCCGCCATTTGCGATATCAAATCTCCTGCATAATAAAAAGTTATCAGTGTAAACCGAAATACTTCAAAATTTACTTATTTGTGAAGTGCAAATGATTTAACGGACATCAGTACCTGCCATCTTTGATGGACTACATTACTTTATCATTGACTTAACACTTTACAATATCACATCCACACATACGTATCGAGATCGAGTGTAGTTCGAGTTGTATCAGTGCGGCGACTCCTCGGCTCGCTCCAACTCAAATATTACAAGTCTTCGTCTGAGCGGTCGCTTTGCGGGCCCCGCTCTGCAAACATCTGTCGACAATCGTGATCTACGTCTCCATCGAGCCTTTGACGAAGCCACAGATTGCGGTACGGTGACGAACTTGGTTTGTGTCATAAACTCAATTTTGTTCTCATATCTGTGTGTGTTTTACTTTCGGATGGGATTATAAGGATTAGTTATATGTTTGGTTAGCATTAATATTCTTTTAGGTTATTGAAATTAACTTTTTATTGGACAAGAATTGTACTGTTCTTTTAGTACTTTGATCGTTCCCTTTTTATAAACAGTTCGCCACTACTACCTACGGCCAAAGTCAAATAAGGAAACTTTAGTTCAAAAAGCTTCAGCCGAAAATAACTAGTAGTTCTGGGAACTTCAAATTTTGAATCACTCATGTGAAAGCCATCAGTCGTGAATGCCAAATTCGAAAGTAATTTTGGCGAGAATTTGTTGTTTGTGAGGGACGACACTAACAAAAAGTTAATAAAAAGTATGTTCCAATAAAAAATATGCATTTACAACTTATACCATAACTAGAAATATTGTTCAACGTACATCAAAGGGATAGAGCCAAGTTAAATGTATTAAAAATGTTGTCAAAGACAAAAGATAAGAGTAAAAGGAGCTCCGGTCCCATACGAGTTCTTGAGCACATGTTGATTAGTTGGCACGTGCAATCGCATAGCGGGTAAGGTCAGCAGAATGCGGTGGACTAGGGTTGTCGCAATTTGATTTAGTTCATAAATATTTCACGGTCTGATTCTACGTCCAAAATTTTTTAGCTTTTATATTGACGTGACTATAAAAATAAAGTTAGGAAAGTTTCCGTTTGCTTGCAGAACAGTGAATAAAGCTGAGCCTAACCTATAAACAGGAGATGGAAATCTGAAAGTCGTGGTACATCTTAACACAGAGGATACCCGGTAGCAAACTACTACCTATAGGCTGAAATGTTTAAAGTACTCGATTGGGAGCAACAAGACGAATTATGCGGAAAAATATAAAATAAATTATTGAAGAATATTGTCATACACCATGGCTAAATACTCTCACCAACTTTAAACTAAACGTACCTTCATCAAACGATACGACCACACACCTCAAAAAAATTCTCAACAAAAATTTCAAATAGAAGAACGGGTGGTATTACAAAAATAACGAATGGCAACCCTATGTGGAGTGGCCAGCGGGCCGCGCTGCCGACCGTACCGCGGCGCCTTTGTGTCTCCGCTTTGATCTCGCGCGAGTCGCCGCCTTACACCAGCTTTGATTGATTTCACGTTTTGTTAATTACATTAACACTGGCCGTAAATAGTGACACATATATTTTGCGAGAGCCAAACGGACCAGAAATAATTTGCTCGCTAAAAGCACGGTGCGTTAGTGGAGCCGGCAATGCATGGAAATAATGCATTGGCGGTTTTGCGAAACGTTATGTAACATGCCTCTGTATCACGCCTGCATTATTGGTGCAATTATGAGGAGTAGGTACACAATAGATATGCCACAGGGGTGCGAAGAGCCTTTATAATAATAAAGTTGCGGATCCAGTCATTAAAAACTTAAGAATAATTGTAACAAGATCTTCAGTCGAAACGTAAATTAATTATGCAAAGGTTCCTTTTGTAACAAGTGCAAAAATAATTACTAAAAGACTTCCTGTTCCACAAGTAGTGAAAAACAAAGCTTAGTTATCAACTAAGCAGTATTTAATGATATTACTAGGGCTGCGAGCCTGCGACAAAAAGCGCGGTTTGTGTCGCGTTGTCGCACGAGGTCGCTCTACGCTCAAACGTCGCGAGTCGCTAATGAGTCCGCGCTCTCGCCCGCCGCAAGTGCCGACAGAGGCACGTGCCGCGCTTGGATTTTTTGGCACTCACGTATGTATGGTGGAACAGGGCTGGAACTTAGGGTTAGAGGAATGGAAGTTTTGAGTGAAAAAGCTTATATTTGCTTTAAGGCAGGACGCAAACTAATATCGTGATAACAGTAGGTACGTGCCTGCATTTAATTAAGAATACCATTCATTTTGAATTTATAATGGAACCATCATAAATTCATCATTATCTACTCATTTCTCACATCACTGTCTTTACAGTGCTTATTATTTTTAGCAATAATTTAACAGAATTATATTCTTATGATCATAAGCCAACTAGAAGTTATAATATCCATTTACCAGCTTAAATCGTTTTTCTTTTTATCTGAAAACAAACTGATAGAAAATTCTTATATCCAACGCGCAAGTTGGCAAATGACAACCCTAGCACCCAAATAATTTTTGGTGTGTTATTTTGAATTTCATTCAAAACATCTGTGACTTTTTACTTCGTCTAGAATTTGTTAATTTTTTGCGGTTAGTTATTCCCACTAAGTTTACAAAAAAAACATGGCATGCAGTAATATAACCTTTAATTATCCTCTAATTAGATTAAGTTATCAGGCCTCTCATAAATATAGAGATAACCACAGATAACAATAAAATCCACAATTTAAAAAAAATACGTGATAGATCTTTTTAAATAATATACATAATATCATTCAACAGGGACTTGCGAATACCTGGAAACACGCATCAACATCATGAATACATCACCAAATCGATTTAAAAGAAACTGCATACCAAATCACATTTAACAACTCAATATAATTGGTGCGGTGCGTATCGGTCACGCCGCGAGGTGCGAAACGTCATGCACCCATGAAATTGTACAAATAAATAGCGGTAAAGATAATAAATTACAGGGAAATTGCTAATGATGAGCGGCGCGGGGGCCGCGGGCGGTGCATTAAGCCGGCGGCAAACATCAAAGGGCCCTTTGACCGAGCCGACACTCCCACACCCTCCCCGCCCCACGACTTTCACGAGAGCTTCGAACCGCAAGTCAGATAATCTACAGTAAATTAATTTGGTTTTATAAGTTTGTGTTTTAATTAAGCAAATGTATCGTTATAAATTGTGTAACCTTAGACGTACCTATATTGTATGATTTACGCTTTGTGAGTCAAATGAGGCTTAAAACTACATATTTGAGGGTAGGTATACCGAAATACAAATAGTGGTAACTTTAATTAGAGAGAATTATATCTACCGCTAAGGCTGTATACGCAGATAAGACTATACTCAAGTGACCATTTTTGACATTTGACTTTCTAAACTTAGCATTTAAATAGTCTTTTTTTCGCTGACACAAATAGTGTTGAAGTTACCGGTTAATATTTTCAACCTACCCCAAAATCTATGAACATTGAAGGATTTTAAATAATAGAGACAACGAATTGTTACGCTCTTGAGGGATATCTCCATCTTAGCTCATCAGATTATAAAAATATTGCTAAAATGCGATGAGCATAGTGGACCACCAGTCTTCCTAATTAAAGCTTGAAGTTTTTTCAACCTGTCCTACTGCCACTCGTCTGTACTACGTCCACTACCCACAACTCACCGCGAGCTACTAACACTAGAGCGCGACGTCTGAGCTACTGTTATCAATTAATCAAACCATAGATTCGTGTCACTTCTGTTTTTAGAACACTTCCTGCAACCGTCTTGACACCTTTTTTATAATATGCTTGTAACGGTAAGTTAGCGTGTTCTTACAATAGAAATGGAAGGTTACTTGAAATGATAAAAGCCACTTAAATTGCCTCGATACATAATCGCACGCAACTCAAAGGGTGAAACATGAAAGAACCTTCTTTATTTTTAGATTTCTAGGCCGGTCCTTTTCATTAAGAATTATTAACTCACGTAAAACAACATAATCTTCTAATAAAACCATCATAGCAAGGTTGATGCTTTAGATAGGAAAATATTGAATAATCATTGCTAGTTTATAATCTGAGAATGTTTTGCCGTGGTTATGAATGAAATGTCTGAATGAGAAACGTATATATATTTAGATCAGTCATTGAGTAAAAAAAAAATGAAACATGTAAAGAACAAGGAGTAGAGATATAAGACCGATAAATTGATACAAACGTTCAGTTCATGTTTAATCTCATTGAACTCATCATTCCGATTTTGCCACACATCAAACAGATGAAAGCAAAATAAAATATGTCTTAAGATCTTATCCAGTATAATTCTGCGTATTTAAAAATCATAGGAGACTACGTTCGCGTTACTCGTAGCTCGTTGTGCGCCAATGGGCGGCGTGCCTCGCATCAATGCCAACTTGTGAACTTCAAACTTCTGAACGTGTGAAGTGCCGATTAATCTTCCTTTCCACGAGTTTTGTGACATTTCTGAAGCTCTCATTAATAGATCAGAGTTCCTATCAAAGGCGAAACGTTGCGTCACACCAAATATTCCTGCCAAATTATAAATGTATGTAGTACAAGTTTGTTACTTTGATTGATCTTGTTTATTATTAACATCTTCTTTTACACGCTTGTTTTTGCGGGAAGATCAACCTTTAGTAACAGAATATATATCAAAGCTGTTACACTTGGCAATTCTATCCGTTACATTATTTTTACGATTTTTGTATCCGAATTCATTCATTTATTACAAGACGTAGCCCCGCTGCCACTAGCGGTTCTAAGCTAATGTATCCTTGAATTTGCACGGCATTATCGAATGAATAAGGGTAAATGACGGATAAAACCTTTATCATCTGAATTACAATCCGTCTTCTAAGATGTTCATCTTAAAGAAACAGAAAACTTTTAATTCTGATTATTTTGAAAGCTATTGTTATCTAAATATTACGAAAATTGTTAAGATTATATGTACATGTCGGAGAATTAATCATTTAGAAAATAAAGGAGGGTAGTCGTCAAGTTAAATTAACGTACCCGACGTTATAAAAACTGTTGTCATTCGACAGAGCGAAGGATTCCATATCGAACAGCCGAAGAAGTCTGACCGTTTATATCTGGCTAGCTTGTCCTCCTTATTTTCTGATCTTGTGTAAATTGTTGTATTGTGATATATTGTGAATTAGCTTCTGTAACTAAACCACTAACCCTAATACAAGTACTCTCAGTGGTGGAGAGTCTATGTTGGTTTTATTTACGAAATAGCCGCTTTACCTTCTGATAAGCAGACAATGGTCTAAACTGTAATGCTATACTCAATTCTATCAAACTCTATAAACGGTGTGTGTCTGCGACATACATAACATCACGCCTGTATTCCCCGAAGAGTTGAGCAGAGGTGTATAGCAACACTCATTTCGCCGTTATGATTAAGTCCAATGTAATAGCTGGCGAGCCTATTGCCATCAACCAGACACACATCCAAACTCCGCGCTGCTACTGAGGAATTCCACACTGAAAACCCAATAACACTTTGCCCGACCTGGGCATCGAACCCAGGACCTCACGATCAGCAGTCGAACTTGCTGCTACTAGACGAACGAGGCAATTGTTAAGAAGTTACCATAAGTGTGAAGATATAACGGGTCCAAAGTGATAACTTGATCTTCAACATTGCAATCTTCTGATATGGTCACCACCCATCGAAGCAGTAATGTTTTACTTCAATGCGATCCAATTAAAACATACGGCGGTTTATAAACAGTACTTTTTCCCCAAACATTCACAATTCGGTACATAACACCAAAGCTGGCAATAAAGAAATTTCCGCGTACGTTTGCATTCCACGATTCTATTTCTGTCGAGCTGTCGAAAACTGTCTAGTTGAGGTGCGAGTAACTACGTTGGTACGGTGACCGGCACTCCAGGGTATCGTTACGGCGGCGTCGCTCGGCGGGCGTCGGCGGCCCATACACGGCGAGAGTGCGATAACGAGCCACTCCACGCCCGCGGCCCCGCGCTAAGCGCACTGATTCCACTGCCACCGTGTCATACGCGGACTTAGTACACCTCTTTTACTTTTCAACCGACTGTGAATGTTACTAGACGAGTAATGAATCTGATAACTTCACAACTCGTGTCATTTTGTTCCAGTTTTGCAGTAATATTATTTAGTAAGTAAAATAGAGAACAAATTGTGTTTCCAAAGAGTACAAAAAACAAGACTAGAAACTGTTGATTTATCAACTACCGTACTCAAAGAAACCTGTGTAGCAATAAGATAAACTCAATCAGATAGAGTATAGACAACCTGCTTATTTCTTCACCGTAATCCGTTCAAAGACGAGCAAGAAAATCTTCAAGACAGAATCCACATATAATATAACTAGTGACGTGTTGTTGGCGAACGATCATAAGTTTTAATTCGTTGATTGCCACCGGCACTTAAATTATCTGATCTGAAAACCCGATCCATTAATTCAATTAGATTAACAAAGGAATGTTCAAAGGACTAAACTTTTGACTTTGATCGTCCATTTCAGCTAATTGGGAAACGTTATTTGTCAAAGCTGATTCGGTTAATGAGGCGTTGTGTAACGGGTATGTCGCATGTCGCTCCGTGACCGTCTGTCAGGCACAACTATCATATAACAGAGAGCTACGCGTGTTAATAAAAAGTAGTTTCTATTTACATTATACGTGAACGTGTTTCAATGAGATTCTACTTGCATGCGTTTTGTGTAGTTAATGACGTTAAACTAAATAATTAACTTCTGAACTGTGACACAATACATGAATGCGTTTCAAACATCCGTAGTGTAATCTTGATCTAGTGATGGCAAGCGCGAGGTCCTGGGTTCGATCCCCAGGTCGGGCAGTGTTTTGGGTTTTTCCGTGTGGAATTCCTCGGTAGCAGCCCAGAGTTTGGATTTGTGCCCGGTTGATGGCAATAGGCTCGCCTTCTAATTCATGAGACATAAACATAAGGGCGAAATTAGGGTGTTACTATGCACCTCTGACCAACCCTTCGGGGAATACAGGCGTGATGTTATGTGTTGTTATTAAACAAATTTTACACCCACTTGCCACTTTGGACAGTCATTCAACGAAAAAGATGCCTTAAACGTAGGAGGCGTGGCGACAACATTTCGTCAACCGTGAGCTGAAAGCCTTTAGCAATTCTCTAAAGACTGTCCAAGATCCCAGCAGCAGATTTAGGGCTTAGATGTTACGGTTAACCGTAATATAGTAAGCCCTAAATCTGCTTGTTAACAGAAAGCAAAGAAGAACTAATACCGTTTGAAATACCGGGCATCCAAAACGCAAAGTTTTACCTTGAGAAACTTAATCTGTTCGAAAGTATTACTTTAAGTCAGTACGAAGCAGAATGGAGATATCATTAACAGTTATCAGTAACATCAGTTCTGATTCACAACCGTGGTTTATATTAATGTTCCTTTATTCACATATTTCTGTTGAACTTAGAGGTCCTGGGAAGCTTAGCATATTGGTCAAAGGTATTTAATTAAGACCTTGTTATTCATTTAAATGCTAATAAATAAGTACTTGACTTTACACTATAATTTGAACTTCCTTGCCTATGTTTAAAGAATTATTATGTATCTACTTATTACTATCATAAAAGTGTAAAGGGCAAAAAGTTTGTACAATGGCAATATTTACGCGAAATGAGGCCAGGGTCAGTAGAAACCATGTAAACTAGTGTTCTATTGCGCACCAGAACACATAATATTATGATTTTTAGAATTTTTTGACTGCCTTGTTGATCTAGTGGTCACATGCGCAACTGCTGAGCATGGGGTCCTGGGTTATACCCAGGTCGAGTAATGAGTTATTGGGTTTTCCATTAGGAACTTCTCCGTAACAGCCCGGAGTCTGGATTTGTACCTGGTCAATGGCAATAGATTCGCGTCCTATTACATGGGTCTTAAACATAACTGGCGAAACGATGTACTAAAAAAACACCCCAGTCGAACACTTTGGGGAATACAAGGCGAGATGTTGTGTTTTTGAATTCATGCTAGTGTGTGTTTATTACTGCATCAGGTCAGAGTGGCACGGGACGAATTCAATAAAACTTCTACTTTTGTATAGCTTTTAGCTCAACTTAAAAACTGACGTACGTTTCATCTCGATTGGTCGAGTACTCGTAGGTCCTAAGATACATACAGCTTAACCTCTCTAATGCAGAAACAAAGCAGACGTCATAATTGATTGGGTCTACAAAATAATGTTGTTTATCGCATTCCAGACGTCGAGTTAAATGATAGACGACTGGTGATAGGTGACTGGAGTTATGTTCCCATTACAAACAATTTCACCTTAAACTTTACCAATACGAGGCTGCTATTTTTAATTCCCAGCTATCTGTAACAATGGCACGTAGGCATGCAGCTCCTTATTGGGCACGGCTGCACGGCAGATACAAACGTCCTCGAGCTTAATGCTGTGTAATTGGCGTGTTCGGTCCAAGACGCTGCTGTTTAGAACACTCCAACAGAGAGCTATCATCGGCTACTGCGCGTCGATTGTCCTGCAATACTGTACATTGTTGGAGAAAAGGATATTTCTAAAGTAAATTGTTTTCTTATTGAAGTGCATTGGGGCTCGAAAAATGCAATTTGAGCTCTGTAGGTAGGTGCATCTAGATGAATGTAGGTGGCGTTTGACTACGATCTTCAAGTCGACTTTCACGGCGATGAAATTTTATTATATTTAGTAATTACATATGGAAAGCGGTTTAGTTAGCGTTTTTTTCTTATGGAACTGATAAATAAAAATAGGAGCATTGCCCGGTCGTTTTACAACTTTAACGATTTGCAATCAATGTCATCTTAGTTACAAACTGTTTGATGTTTCTGAATGTAGCTAAATCTCGAATAAAGAATCCAAATGCAATGCATCAGACATCGGATATTTGTCTTACAAGTGTCACTTAACAACTGCACACCCTTGCCTCTGGTTACGTCTACTGTCCAGTATTCCTATTATTGGACCTTTATGTACATACATCTGTACAACAAACGCATCCAACGGGCGTCTCAGTTCAATATCAACAGTAGGTACACAAGCGAGCAGAGGGCCGTCTGTCGACGCAACGGTCTACGCCTCAAGTGACACTAGACATCGGCAGCTCAAAGGCGAGTGTTTGCCCCTTTGTCTTACCGGGCAATTAGTGCAGTCCGTTCATTTAATTCTATCGGTCGATTAGCAACGGAGCCAGGTGGCCATTAATTGTTCGACGCCAATTTGCGTACGGTCCCTGGTTGGGCGCCAGTCACGGCGACGCACAAAGTGAACGAGATAGCGCGGCTATTCGATTTGATATTACGTGCGCATAGCGAGATGAATATTACGTATGTGGGACATCTATAGAGTTGGTGTTCATTTCTGATTTATATTGAGATATTGCTGCAGGTATTTGATTTGCGGTTTTTTATTAAAGATTGTTTTCTCCTTCTTGGTCTTTAATAGATTTTGTAAGACTTTCCAGAACATTTGATTTCTCTAGCGGCTAGAAGCTCATAATTTTAAAGTTTTGTGTTTTGCGATATTTATAATTCTTGAGTAAGTCCTAAGTATTATATCAATAGGTAATCGGATCGATTGGCAACAACATTTTCTTTAATGACCGCACCATTTTTTCAAAATATGTGAAATCACTGAAATCAGTTTGCAATTTCTTTAAAAGTTATGGACAGTCTCCTAAGATGTTTTCCTGTAGCTACATCGGTTAAGGTAGCTGCCCTTACTCCCCCATCTCAAATTTCCACGCAAGAGTGATCCAAGATTGAAGTAAATCTTATGCTAATTCAGCTCCCAGTTGCGGAGTGCAGGATCCTTCAAATCACGGTCCCGCTCCGGTATTTATCTTGGCCATCAGAAAAAGTTGGAAACTTAGTGTATGAGGCCGGGTGGCCCGCATGCAGACTTCTTACTAACTTTTATTTTACAAGATTGGATGAAATCATTGGATTGGACACCAATTGCACAAACTTGCTCTATCTTCAGAATTCAATATTACGTTTGTTTAAAGAGCGCATGTTTGAGATTTTTTTGATGTTATGCGTTTCTTTCATGTTTTGTGAGTAATCAAAATGCATTTGTCAGTGAACCGAAAATAGTTTTTCTTCGTCTTCACTCGTCGTGAAAATGTTAGACATTCTTTCAGAAAAAGCAGCACGTTCGTAATTTCAACTTTGAATATTAGAACAGACACAGTCAGCACAGGCCTCAAAAGTAATAAGCCCAAGTTTAAATAAGAGGCTTTTAAATATCGAACAAATACTAGAAAATGCGCCCTCAAGAGCTCAGACAACCAAAAAGACCTTTAAATACTTCCTACTCACTTTGAGTCCACTACTTCTCGTTGGCAAGCCAGTAAAGGACAGTAAGTCTCACTTCTGCGACAAAGCTATGAATCGTCCCCTTTAGCGATCTCTCTTGATTCAGCCAATTACTGAAAGGTCGCAACTGCCTTCTATTGCCGACTCGCGTAGATTTAACTGAACATTTTAAGATTTTTTTTCCAAAGAATCTTCCTACATTATTTATTTTCTTGCGAACTCCTGTTAAATGTACTTTCCTTTTACAGCTCGCTTCAGATTAGTTTATTTCGGAGAATCCTTTAAGTTACAAAGAGAACGTTGATCAAAACAGTGACAAAAGTTGATAGAAGAGAAAAGGACATTGGATTTGTGAAGTACGTAATTAAAATAAAAGTATTACTATAATGATTATGAGACATTGATAACAGCATGAGCAAGCTTTTTGAGTTTTTTCTCTATTTTTCTGAATAAAATCCGTGCAAACAGAAGGTGGCCGCAGTAATTAGCTGGTTTAACTATTAGTTTCATAGATAAGACGACTTTCGCTCCGCGTAATACCAGAAACTAAGTCCAAGAAATATGGACAGTTATTGTCCAAGCCGAAATTGAGTGGTTAATATAAAGGCTAATTAAATTATAACCAAAAAAATATTATCTAGTGTACGTATTCTACGCATTCCTTCCTCGTCCATGTAAGTAATTAAAAAACAAAATGTGACGTCCCTCCAGTTTATTTTAGTCGAGTCAAATTAAGAGGAGATAAAATCGACTAAAATTACAATATCGTATTTTTCGCGCAGGCGAGCATCAAAGCGGCGGTTGCGCCGTTGTTCCGCGGAACGGCGGTATTAGCGCACTGTCGCATCTTCAGAGGGCGGCGAGATCAAAGGATAGGTACACAGTAACCGCTCCCATTGATGTCGCGCACAAAGGGAATTGATTGTTGCAAACCTGTTTTTTTTTAAAGAGACGTATTGATGACACATTCTGCTTTTTTTTTTGTTTTCTGTTTTACGCTCGTGTTTACAATGTGCGATATTACAGGAGGAGTGTGATAAATGAAGTATTTGATTTAACAGTGAGTTAAATAACATTGTGAAGCTACTTTCGTGCTTTATTGTTTGTATTTTGATAACTGCTATGAAAGTAATTTTTTATAATGTAGGTACCTAATCTCTCTTTTGTAATCATAATATGAATGAATGATTTAAATATTATGAAGTTATCAATGTATTAATTGTATAAAAAATACTACTCAAAGCAATAATAATTTGTAGTTTTATCAGAGAAACCTGACCTGACCTGATTCTGTAACGGAAGTTTAACTTACTTGGCAAAATTATGAATGTGATATTAACATGTGAGGAAGTTGAAATGTGAAGTAAACAAACCAGAATAACAATAATTACATATGAATGAGACATAATTAGGTCAAATACCAATTATGTTGGCATGCGGTGATGTTTTTGGAACTAAATACAGTTTTTTAAATACAATTTAGGCATTAGGAAATATTTATATTATGTATAATAAAACACACAAATAATTAGTTGTATTTTTACACTATCCAAATATCTATTTACTTTGTTTATCTACTGGAGCAGGAAAAACATCTAATTTTTAGAAGATCCACAAATTTACTGCATTCATTTATTGAATTTATATTAGTAAAGTTAAATTAAGTAGTAGTTTTTAGATGAATTTCCAAACAAAAAAATAATTATGCAATTGTTCTTGTCGCTAGAACTAATTAAGTAGGTATAGCGTACAATAATAATACATTCTGATGTAAATAACTTTTTTGAGAATTTTGAATAACTTTGTATTCAACACAGTATTTTAATTTCAATGTTAGTATTATCAACTAGTTGTATTATGTTATATTTATATTACATAACAGATAAATACACAACAGATGATGAAAACAATAAATTTTATTTGATTCTCAAAATAAATAGGATAAAAGTTTGCTATCAAGTACATCCCTATCTATTAGCAACAATTAAATCTCTATGGGTGGTATTTATTTAAGTACTTATAATAAAACTTAGGATGTAACTTTATTTTAATGTTGACAACAACCAAATCATGATAAAAACATACCAACAAAACAATAACAACATTCATTTCACATTAAAATTATGCATGTTTATATAAATAGAGCTGTATCTCTCATCCTAAAGGAACCCCTCACATATGTAAAAAAATATGAGGTCAGTAGGTAAGTAGGTAGGTACTTCACAAGTTTGTAAACAAAAACTTTTTGTAGGCGCCATCCCGCCACGAAATAACCAAATTCATATAACATTCCAGTTATAATAACAAAACTTGTATAAATGTCTTCAATACAACCTAAGACAAGATCCTAACCTTACAGTGAATTATTTATAACTATTACCTACCTGTGCGTACTTGATATTGTAAAGAATACACTATTTGGGGCTAATCGTAACTTGCTTGGACGTAACAACCCATGTTAGCGTCGGGAGCGTTAATTTTAGAAGTCGTAATATCAGAATAAGCATCAGTTTCTTACCTCGTTGACACCTGAACTCCAAAGTGATCCGAGAGTTCGTTACAACTTCACACACAAAACTTCTAACTTTTGACGTTCAGTATTTACACTAGACAATATGTACACACTGTGAGTTAGTTTATTTCGAGTCTTTCAACTTACAAACAAGTGGAAAACAACATTTTCACGTAGAAAACAAAAATTTATTCACACGCTTGACGTCGCTTTCGCCATGGTGTTGATGCACTTTGGCGCGCTCTTACGGCTTGTTTCTGAACTAACAACATTACGTTTCGTTGAACGCAAGACCAAATATAAGGAGTGCCATACATCAATAAGCGTCCTACTCACCAGTCTTTTTAACATAAATTATTAGACAAAATAAGTAATCGTGGGCAGAAGAAAATGACTTCATGTTATTATTAATCACAAACGCCTACTAGTTTATACCGAACGTAAGCTCTTGGTTTCGATTCCCAACATCGTCGGACGGCTACTCATAACTTTTCCCATGGCCACCATACGAGTCTACCCAATATAGGTACGTATTAATCTGAGTCCTTAATCTCTACGAACCATTATTTATCCCGCTCATCTCAGAACAAGATACGCTAAGATCTTACAAAAAGGTTGCGGAGCTATAAACTCACGTGGGAGCGGCAGCAACATACGCCGATGTCATCATAATATGGTTTGTGCCGTGGTTTTGCAGCAATACAGCATAATAAGGCCTCGTTTATGGAGATGCGGAGTTTTCCGCAACGCGTGATGTGGGGCGTAAAGCAAATATATTAGAGTTTATGGTGTTATGGAGACGCGTTTTTCCGCGCGTATTCTTCGAGTTTATTGGTATATGACCGCAATACGCGGCGGATACTGTCTCCATAAACTAGGCCTTACCCTTTATACTTATTTTCTTCGCATACACAGCTGTATTTACCACCAAATTGTATATTATATTGTATAGTTTCTTGTCCATTTTTCTCCATATGAAACTACCTTTTGGAAGGGGTGATTAGAATCAATTCAACTTTTTTTCGTACATTTTGACGTTCAAAGGTGCCTTTTATGTATGTAAATACTTTGATTTTATATTTTACTCGTTAAAGCTGGTAATTAGTAGTAAATGGAGTTATTCAAAACAAAACGAATAATGTAAGAGTTCTGCATTTTCTGGTTTCTTGTAGGAAGCATTTGGGTTGTAATAAAAACAGGAAATATTAAAAAAATGCTTTATTTTTATCCAGACAAGTAAACAAATAGATTTAACTACATCAATTAGACTGGAAGTACGTGTGATACTGCCTACCATCACACTAAAGTTATTTACGTCAACATATATTAATAAAATTCATGGACATAAAAAGACACAGGTAGTCGTTTATGACAATAAAATGTTTCAAACTGCGTTATTTTTCCATGAAATAGAAAAAAATTAAAATATTGTTTTTATTGCTTGTTAAACATCACGTTTATTTTTCAATGTCCGCAAAATGATAACAAATCACTGAAAATTCAATTTTAAACAAAATAAAATACTAACACATTTCTCATTACTGTTCTTTTATATTGAGCAGGTACAAAACAGAAAACAAAAATCATTTAAACTAAAAAATTAAACATACCCGCGACGCTGCGCCTCACTAAAAACTACAAAAATGACTAAAGCAGCATGACTCGTCCTTATAACGCTACAATAATAAATTAACTATTCAATCGTAGAGAAAAATCAAGTCAATGAGGTAATTTCTTACACAAGGAACCTTACATTTGAAAAAAGCTTACAGAATCACACTACAAAAAAATGTTTACGTAAGTAATGAGTAAATAAATATTTTTTTAAGAATAATAAGATTACTAAGCATGGGTCAGTGATGTAGGTTACAATCATTTTACATCTAAATTAATTTGGCTTGCTCACCTAATTACAAGTAGTTAATATATTACTTTATCTTTTCTAAATAACTATTATGATGACATAATGATAAAAATGTGATCTATCAATATTTGAACTCCAGGAAAGTATTGTGAAGGTATTAGATATAACTATTAATTGATATTTTTCAGTGTTTCTTTGCATTATTAAATAATTTTAACTTGCTTCATACATTCATGCTTTAACTTTATAAAATACATACTGAAATAATTATTGTTAATTACTGATAGCGTTAATATGCTGAACCTATTTTCAAAATGTGTTTACATACAATATAACAAAGTGCTATTCACTTACAAATTTTCTTCTAAACATGACAGGCAATTGACGAAATTTTAGAAAGCACACAGTGCATTGGACTTCTTAATGTTTTTATTCTATAGTGTCTTGTATTGTTACACGTAATAAGAGTGAAACAATGTGTGATGATACTATCCTCTAAGAACTACACTATTATAAGAAATACAAGATTCATAACTTTCACTAAGGCAACTCGCTAAAGCTGTCTGTGTCTACATATAATATATCTACTAGAATGGGTCAGCCTCTTTAAACAAAGCAACCAACCTTCAAAGCAAGACTGTAGAAACTAGTGAAAAGCTTAGTTTGTAAAGTTTAATTTTGTCTACACTTTGAAGGAAGGTCATAGAACTGCGGCCACACTGGCATAAAAGCAGTTTAATTTTTTTCTTCATAAAACCTTTTTTTTATTTTGAAATAATTCTAAAGGGTCGATTTCTTGTCGAGTGCATATTCGTCAAGGTTTTATACGCGTCGCTATCGCCAGTGCGACCCCAGCCTAACTTAGTACATTGTACAAATCACCTACAGTATAAAATCAATTTGGCTTTACTAAAATCGAACACATTTAACCTATCATTTATAAATAAGTGAAGCTTAATATTCTGCGCTTCGACGTCAAAAGTTTACGATACAATTAGAAGTATTTTGAATCACTTTTTAGTAGCATGCTTGTAAAGTGAATCTATGTAAAGGGTGATAGATTTAATCATCTTACTGAGCAAACAATTCGTAACGTTGTGAAAAAATATGATAAAACTGGAAGCATTGGAGATAGGGTTAGCCGTAGGCATCGTCGTCAAACTCAAATTCTGCGAATTGTTTGCACAGTAGGACGAAAGACAATAACTTTCCCGTAAAAGTCTACACGGTTCTTACAGACTGGTTATTGCTGTAGAACTACTGAACAATTTTAATGCGGTGAGCGGCGAAAAATGTTGTTTCAAACTAACATTTGACGATTCAAACACGCGCAATTTTTGACCAGTCTCTAACTTACAATGTTGCCAAATAGGAAACTCGAATTGGATCACCCTTTAGATCTGCCCCCCTGAACGATTCGGTTTGTTGTCTTTTTCTCTCATTACGAGAACCATAGACAAAACAAGATAACTAACCATCGACAACTATATTGGCGAAACATTCTGAATTAAGAGGCAATCTCAATTTCACAAAATGATCTCTGGAAAAATTGGAAAATTAATATTATTTCTCTATAATTTGTTACGACGCGCGATTACGTCGCACATTCGCCCTCAGGCACTCATTTTGTTCAATCCTTTAATGAAGTTCGTCATATCGTATTCCTCTTCATACTGTTTGTCGTCCCAGAGGTCGGGCAGTGTTTCAAGCACTGACTTCATGCCAGACGGGCCGGCTTGCTGCTGCTGCGACTGCGCCGCACTGTTGCTACTTGATAAGCTGAACAGGTCTAACAGTTGGTCGGTACCCATGGTTTCCATTGCAGCGTTCTCGCTGCTTATGACTGTGTTTGCAGTGAGCAATTTGAATTTTTGTAGTCTGTGGAAGAATTAAAGGAATGACAATTTTATTCTCGTTTATGGGTAAATAAAATGATGAGTGTATTTTCTTATCTCACGCATGGCAGAATTACTTGTTATACAACATGTAACGTAACCACCCCAATTAGAATATTATGTTATAATCATAATACATACACTGAAATTTTAGTTTAACATGTATATGCATTGTTATTTACTAAATTAACGTTCTTGAAATAAGGTTTATTTTTCTTTATTTTGTATTGAATGACGGAATTTGTATTAATACAAATAAAAATGCACTTTTAAGTCTTTTTGCCTTGATTTACGGTCCATTTCAGTTTGTTTTGACTGTACAGGGGTAATGTGACTAATTTCCGTAATTTTAATTCTTTTTGGGATAAAAAATTACCTATATTAAAAATGATAGAAATCGATTCAGTAAACGATTCTGAACAAACTACTTTCAGGATGCGCGTTAATGATGTTACATATTGTAGATATATACTGCGCAATAATGTATTTTTTTAAACATTATGAGAATTACTCCTATGCTTGTTAATAATTGTACATCCGTTTTCTTTACGAAACCCAGGGCAGTGGATGGCATATTGTTTTCTGGTAACCAGCATAGGCACTAGATGTACCAAAAGATTTATCAGAAAATTACCCCATAATCTTCTCTTCGAGCGTGTCCCTGGTGATGAGCCGGTAAACGTTGACGACCTTCTTCTGTCCGATGCGGTGAGCGCGGTCCATGGCCTGCAGGTCCTTCATGGGGTTCCAGTCGTGCTCCACGAAGATCACCGTGTCCGCACCCGTCAGGTTCAGACCGAGACCGCCCACCTGGGGTTGGGAATAAAACGTTACGAATCATTTACTACTAGACATTGTCAATGGGTAATATTTGTACGGATTTCAGTAGTAAACAGCATCGGTTATTTTTAAATCAAGTGATTCTATTATATGCACACTTTTGAATTTGTACAAATTAATGAGTTGAGCATATCGTGAGGCAACGAAAGATAAACATCACACAAACGTATAAATGTCTGCCGTGTAATGATACTGAGGTCAGTACACTTTCGCTTCATCAAACAGCTTTTAGCCTGTCAATTGTCTGAAATTGCCAGTATCGACAATTTTTCAACAGAAATATCGATTGATCATTAATATCAGATGTATATCAATTATACAAGATTAGTCGGAAAGGGGTACTAAGCCGAAAGGGTATTAAAGTACCCATAATAAGGGATAACTTTTGTTCTACAACTTTCCCCAAAACTTGATAGTTTAAGAGAAATAGCTTTTCAAAGATTTCGTAAAAAATATGCTAAAATCTATCTGTCCATAGCTATGATCAGCTGTGTTTACAATTTAGGTCATATTTGGGGTCACGAATTAGAAACTAAATTTTCTGAATTCATAACTAAAGCAGATATGTTTTTTTTTTGAAAAAACTAAAATTAAAATCTTTTTAGGTGCAAATAAAAATTATCGAATTTTTAAATTTTAACACTTGCTTTTAAATAGTCTTCAGTGATACTTTAAGTGGCCCGTGGCTTGGTACCCCCTTTCCGACTAACCTTGTATAGTCCATTTGTTATTAACTTACCGCAGTAGTAAGCAGCAGCAGGTCAATGGACACGTCGTTGTTGAACCTCGTGACGATGGCATGCCTCTGGTGCGGCGGCACGCTGCCGTCCAGGCGGAGGTACGTCACAGCCGGCAGGTGACGCTTCAGAAGATCTTGTTCCACGATGTCGAGCATCTTCTTGAGCTGACAGAACACGAGCGCGCGATGTTGGGAGACCACGGCCTCGGGCTCTACGTCAGACGCCGGGGTGCCGATGCCGCAGTCCAGGAGCAGTTGTCTAGAGAGTAAAAATATATTATTTTTAAACTATTGCGTTGTATGATTTTTTTTACTGTGAAACGGAAATTTATGTAGTCTGCTCGTTATGACGATCAGTGCAAACTAGTAGAAACGACGGGTGAAAAGGTAAATGAAGGCGCGTTAGCTCCCGTTTCGTAAGAAATAAAAATATAACATAATATCACGCCTGTATTCCCCGAAGCGTTAGGCAGAGGTGTATAGTAACACCCTCATTTCGCCGTTATGTTTAAGTCCCATGTAATAGCGGGCGAGCCTATTGCCATCAATCGGGCACAATTCCAAACTCCGGGCTGCTATTGAGGAATTCCACATGGAAAAACCCAATAACACTGCCCGATCTGGGGATCGAAACCAGGACCTTACGGTCAGCGGTCGCGCTTGCCACCACTAGACCAACGAGGCAAAAAATATAATAAATATATTTTTAAAAGTTCAGTCTGAATGAAACTTTGTACGTATGGAGGGTTCAAACCAATTCTGTACGTTGTATTGGACGGTATTTATAATCGTCACCATATATGGACGATTCCTATGCTTTACCGAATGTTATTGCTTAAATAGACCACGTAGTTTTGCAGAGTAGATCCTCCCATACATTAGTAGCTATCACAAATAAAATTAGCTTTAGAGTCTATTTATATTAGTTTAGCAATAAAAATACTACCATTAGTAAGCAAAACGATTAGTTTTTGGCCATAGGAACCGGCTAATAGTGATACAAAGTTAATTGATGAGTACACGCGCTTCTTCGTGGCGCAGTAACGTCAATTTAATTAAAGGCTATCTGCTTGTAACACAGACTTGTAGGAAGATAGGTTCTCTTTAGTCTACCCGTATGGCGTGTCCCTATTAGCATATATGCACGAAGAAACCATACCGCAAACTGTTCGTGTGCCTACTGCGACCACGGTGGACGCATTAGCGAGGAGAAAGCGAACAGCATCCGAATAGTTCGCGATATATTTGCTTCACATAACAAGTAGTTGATGCTGTGTTAATGTTTTATGCTTTCCCTGGTCTATGGGTTAAGTGCGACGGACCTGAGGGCTGTAAGTTGTTAAGGAGAGTCCTACGACTTACAGTGAACGACGGTAGTAGCTACAGTATGCGCGCGAACTGAAAGCATTCAGGGCCAGAGGTGGCGCTCCCCCCGCGCCCCATCGTCCATAAGCCTCGCCTCACACGCCCACAAATGTAGTGCTGTCCAAGGACAGCTTAGATGACAAGTCATCTAACAGCACTAGCGCATTCCCACAAACATTCCTCAGCTCTACATTCAGTACGCGCGCTTACTGTAGAATAGTATATACTCACTTGAGCGCAGGCAGCTTGGCGGAGTGCTGTATATCGTCCAGCGTAGAATGCTGCTCGTGCAGCTGGGCCGCGATGGCGCGCCCCTCCGGGTGCTCCGCTGTTAGGACTAGCTTCGGGTGGTTGCACACGTTTTGTAGGTAGTGGAGCGCCTGGGGAGTAACATATTGTATTGTTATTATATCTAAAAAAGATAGTGACCATATCAAAACTGTTGGGATCAATTTCCAATCTAAACAGAAGCAGTAGATCAGTATGTTACACGTAGCGACTGTTATGACTCCCAAATGGCTAGATGTCAATATCCTAAAGTAAGTCTTCTACTTCTAACTGTCAGAACTGGGACCGTAGCATGGCTTAACATGCTTTCCGTGGCCCGGAAAGTCTCACTGAAGACCGATTTTACCAATAGTAGACAACTTGCATCTGAGGAATAATTTTGACGTTTTGACAAGTTTTTATACGAAAGTTGTCAAAATTTCAAAATACCTTGGAATAAATTATCTGACATTGATAATATCGGCCCTAAGTCATCCACCCAAGGGAATGACCGAGAACTCACTGTCCACGGTCGTGCCCTGGGTGGCTTGACATCACAGATTGATTGCTCTATTTATTTAAAATCGTAATTCGATTGACCTGCACGGCAGCCATTGAGCCAACATACCTGGAACACGTGCGTGTGATGCGAGGTGATGCCGTGCGGCATGTGTTCTCTCGACAGGTCCTCGTACAGTCGTCGCTGTAGTGGACTCAGGTCGCAGTAGTAGTCCTGAGTTATCTTAGGAGGTAGCTCTTTTAGGACGTCTTCCTTCACACGACGCAGTAGGAATGGTAACACCTGGGATGAGGAATCGTTTAGGATGAAATTTGAATGTAGTGTAAAATATAATTACATCGATTTAGCTAAAAATATTCAATGCAGGATATAGACATTGCCATCAAACTCGTGGAATGACTACCATAAAATATTTTCCTGAAATATAGGAACTGTTTTATGTTTTCTGCAATTTTTTTTACTTGTTGAGGAGAAACTGCCCTCATTCCATGATATACAGACGACCTTCATAATCATAGCTAGACGAACTTGTATTTCCTTGAGTATAGAATATATCACCCATATTCTAGAACGTTCCTCCAAAACTTACTCGACTCGACTCCACCTCGACTTGACATAAACGTCCACGACTCGAGATTTTTCCTCAATCGAGGTAAGGAATCATCTGTCAAACTCAAGATACCTCGGAACCTACCTTAGGGAAGGAAGTGTCAAAGTTCGTATGTAACAAAAACGAATTTTGAACACTATCAAATATGCTTACGATAATCCTTACAAGTATTTATCGCGGCGTAATTTGCGCGATGCAGTTCATTCAAATTATGACATAATGAGTCCGTCGAGGAACCTCAAATTTCACTCGAAATTGCGACTAAGAATACAATTTTGAAGGTGGTTTCGAGGCCGTTCTGAGTCGAGTAAGTTTTGGAGGAACGTCTTAGAATATGGGTCTATAACTGATTTAACTCGTGACGCGCCCCTCTTTCGATTACCTTAAAATACGAATAAAGGATGACTCACGCTAGACCGTGTGGGGTCCGAGCCGAGTGTCGGCCGTAGCACGGTCAACTAATATTACACATATTTTGTCTCGGTTGCCGCTCGGTATAGCGTGAGTGTGTCCATACAAAATATATGTAATATTAGTTGACCGTGCTACGGCCGACACTCGGCTTGGACCCCACACGGTCTAGCGTGAGTCATCCTTACCGACAGGAGCGCGTTTTTTACGTGTACCCATGTGTACGCCCGAATATTTAATGTACACCCGTTCGACATTTAAAGAGTGTTCGTTTTACCTGTCGATGTAACGCCTCGCACGCCAATGCTCCGGCCTGCAGCTGGTGTGGCGTGGCTTTAGCGTCTCTCGCGGCGAGGATTGGTCTTGAATAACGCGCGGTAAACTGTCGCTCCGTTCCCAATAATCCGGGCATGAGAAAGTCGAACAACGACCACAGCTCCAACACATTGTTCTGTGAAAAGGAAACGGAATATAAATGTTCAGACCATTTGAATAAACTTTTAAGGCCAGTGCAGACGAAAGATCTTCCCTAGTGGAATTTCTAGTTCGCGAATTTTCGGCGGAATTTTAGACAATTTAAAGCTATGAGTGCATTAATGCAAAGGATTCCATACTGTCTATTATCGCGAACAAAATAGTCCACCGCGACTTGTCTGTTATCTGCTTCGTAAAAAAGTACTCAGAGGACTGTCCCTCGGCTGAGCTGGGTTTTTTATGAGGTTTTGAAAGGCTTTGTGAGTTGTAAAGACAATATAAAAGGGGGTAAAAGCCTACAATAACATGTTACACTCCGAAGCTTATACCGTAATAGTGCGAGGTTCCTGGTACCCATAGCACAAGGTTAACTCTTACTTTGGGTATCAGAGTTCACCAAAACTAGCATTGAATAATAGCCTTCCGTCGGATATTTGTGTTTTTCCAGTATGTACATATGTATATTTTTATGGAAATAAATAAATTTATTAATTTATAACTAGCAACCCGCCCGGCTTCGCACGGATGCAATGTAGATACTAATTTGGCGCATATAAACCTTCCGCTTGAATAACTCTATCTATTGCTTAAAACAGCACTAAAATCAGTTGTGTAGTTTAAAAAATCTAAGAGTACAGACAGCGGGAGCGACTTTGTTTTATACTATGTAATAAAGATAGAATTAAACGAATATTATTCAGAGTCAAGTGTAACTTTTGTTTCTTTCGATTAGAGATTATATTCTAAAACATATTGGAAATTATACAAGGTTAGTCGGAAAGGGGGTACTAAGCTGAAAGGGTGTTAAAGTACCTATAATAATGGATAACTTTTGTTCTACCACTTTCCCCAAAAGTCAATAGTTCAAGAGAAATAGCTGTTCAAAGATTTCATAGAAAATACGCTAAATTCTATCTATCCTCATCTATGATCAGACATGTTTACATTTTACGTCATATTTAGGGTCACGGATTAGAAACTACATTTTCTGAATTCATAACTAAATCAGGGATAAAGAATTTTCGAAAAAACTAAAATAAAAATAATTTTTCCACGAAAAAAGTTAATCAAATTTTTAAATTTTAACTCTTTCTTTAAAACAATCATCAGTGATACATTAAGTGGCCCGCGGCTTAGTACCCCCTTTCCGACTAACCTTGTATATTTACCTGTATCGGTGTTCCTGACAGTATTAGCCTATGGTTAGCAACAACCTGCTTGATGGCCTTAAACACCTTCGTCTTCCCATTCTTAATCACATGTCCTTCATCCAATATGCAGTAGTTCCACTTTATACTGCTGAAAAAGTCGATGTCCTTCCGTACAATATCGTACGAGGCGACGATAAAGTTGTAATGTTTCACGTGGTGACGTAACCGTTCACGTTCGTACGGTATGCCCACGTATTGGAGGGGTTTCAGGAATTTTGACGGTATGAACTTGTTCACTTCGAATACCCAGTGACCTGAAATAGAAAGTTAATATTATAACTAAAGATAATAGAAGCCAGTCATATATTTTTGTTAGTAATTAAAAATTGCTTTATTTTACTAACAGACAGCGCGAGAAAAGGACGGTGAACAGATAAGAACTAAGTTAGAGATGTCAAACTAGTTTACGCTTTGAACTTTATTGTTTTTAGTCGACACGTTCTGACATGTCGTCTTTTGTATGGAAAGAAGAATGGCGAGGTTGGACCCACAGAATTTAAAAATCAACGGAGCGCCGTTCACGGTCTAGTTTATATTAATTATAGTAACGAGTTTGACAGAGTTCTATATAAAAAATATTGAGTTACTAAGAGATGGGAATAAAAAGTTATGAGTGATTTTAATTTAGATAAAAATAAGTCATCGTGCAGTTTCCGAACGCAACGTTTGACATTGATACATTTTATACATTCCAATCTACTTTAATGATTTACCTTGTTACACTTATGTACGTTTTTGCTTGGCGGTTTCCTTTCTTTTGTGCTTACATCTTGATAAATAAACTAAAAACGTTTAATATAGAACACGAAAAGTACCTACCTACAATGTAAACAGATCGTAAAAATATATACATTATTTTGTGCTGTAAACGATATTGAAAACATGGAACGGAGAAATGTAACGTCAATGTCAAATTCATCTGTGCCAATCTGTGGAAGTGTTTAGGTTATAATCTTCTACCTTTCATATCTTTTTTCTCCCAACTTCTATAACCTACTTCCCATTCGGTTTTTTGTTACTCTTAAGTCGTTCTTTAACTATTCATAAGTTTCCACGATATACGCTACCCCTATCAATGGGTCCCAAATTACATGCAATCTCGCCATTCTTCTTTAATACAGTTAAATTTTACATCTCTTATTTACGTCAGTCTCTTTCTTATTTTATGAGAGTGAAAAGGATGGCAATAGCCAACAGTTAGTTTGTGCATAACAGAATCGGCACTATTGTCTTGCATAATAATCTTTCAAAAGTAGCTATCATTTTGGAACGTGTTAAGGATGACTCACGCTAGACTGTGTGGGGTCCGAGCCGAGTGTCGGCCGTAGCACGGTCAACTAATATTACACATATTTTGTCTCGGTTGCCGCTCGGTATAGCGTGAGTGTGTCCATACAAAATATATGTAATATTAGTTGACCGTGCTACAGCCGACACTCGGCTCGGACCCGATACGGTCTAGCGTGAGTCATCCTTTATGAGCTGAGAAAAGAGATGATGATGGGTACACGGGGAGTAAGGCAATAACAGAATAGTATTCTAGAACGGGCAATGTAGAATAGAATATACTTTATTGTACACCAAAATTGTAACACAGCTCTTATACAATAACAAACATTAAAGGGTTACAATGGCGGTCTTATCGCTGATAGCGACATCTACCAGACAACCTTTGGATGAACAGGAAGTCAATGAATAAGATAGAGGGGGTAGTCCATGGTTAATGTAATCAGACACCTTCAGTAGCTAGATGGGCCAACACGAAAAACTTCTAACCGTAAACAAAGAGGTTTATCACTGGGCAAAGACGAGATATGGATAACAATAATGAATGACCTGTTAGTGTAGGCGGGCACACCACAAGCGAGGGCAGTGCGGGCGCGTGCTGCCTGTTCCGCTCCCAGTGCGAGCCGGCCACCACCACTATGGACTGCAGTGTTTTACCCAGACCCATGTCGTCGCACAACACGCCGTGCAACTTGTACTCGTAGAGAAATCGTAGCCAGTTTACTCCAGCCTGAGTACATGAAATAAGATAAAAAATATTGTGAGATACATAACTAGTCGCGTGCGCAGCTTGAACCGGTAGATTTAGCGTCTACAGACGAATGGCGCTTTATCGACGATATGGGTAACTCGACTGCGACTCACTCTCGACAAAGTTGATATAAAGGTTTTATGCCCGGAGTAGGTGCATCTGACGCAAGCAGGCACACTATTCTGACGAGATGCGTAGGACACAACACATAAGCCTGGTGTGAATTCGGTATTACATAATTTGGAGATAATATTTCTGCTAGCACACTTCACACCCACCTGTTGATAACTCCTGAGCTCAGCTGACACGGGTACCGGTATCTTGTAATCCTCGATAGTCTTGGGGTTGAAAAGTTGGTCTAGGAAGTGCTTGTCGCTCCGCCTGCGTGCGCGCAGCTCGGGTGTGAGGTCGGAGGGCTCGGCCACTCCTCCGTCCAGCGGCATCAGCTGTATGAGTGACGCGAAGCACCGCGTCGACATTATGCGGACCGCCTCGCAGTGGTCGCTCATGCGCCCTGGGAATTACGTTCTACTTTAGCTTTTGTTGTAGCAGTTTATACACATCGAAAAACTCCTAATCCACTAGTAAGTTTTATCGTGAAAGTTATTACACGTAAGTGCTCGCTTAGTTCGTAAAATTTGCAGAAGTTAATTTACTGCATGTATGTCCACAGTTTGAAAGTCGGTAAGTCAACTTGCGCAGTAAAATTTTCATTGAATTTGGCAATCAAAGACAAGAAATGGAATTTAAAAATATCAATTTATTTAAAATAATACATCTTGTCATACACGCACGCCGGTTGAGAGTACTACGCACCTGAACTTTGTGAAGAACATCACCAATAACATCGATGTATGTCCTTCTAGGACGTCCTCTACCGGCGTTTCCATTGACATCCGCCTTATAAATTCCTTTTGATAATCGCCGTTCACTCATTCTCTCAACATGACCAAACCACCGTGTGTATGACAAGATGTATGAATGTGGATGAAGTGAAAGGGGTATGTAAAGGTCGTAGCATGTGGCGTTCTATAGTTTCTGCCTACCCCCATGGGAAAAATGCGTGAGTTTATGTATGTATGTATTTAAAATAATCATAAGTGTGTCTGTGAAAGAGGTTTAGGTAGATTACCAACGATCGTTCGACATAATGTGTTTTATTTATAATTAATTAACTGTGCCCTCGCAGTTCCGCCCGCGTATGAAGTTTTATGTCAGAAGCTTTCGCTCAAGTGCCAAAACAACAACTGTACACAGTTTCAACTCAATCGGATGAACGATGCGCGAGCGCATAGAAGACGAACACACAGACAAACAACCTTTTTTATATAAGAGATAAATAATAAACATACCTAATAAAGGCACGACTAGTAACACGATGTAAGGAACAATTTGTAGCTGTAGTGCGTCCACAACTCTCGCCAAAGCTTCTGCAGCGCCGCAACGTACGCAGTCGCTGCGGACGTCACTCAACGCAGGGATTAACTGCAATAATTACATACATTATAATATTTGTGAATAAAATATTTTAAACACGTGATTAGTTACTTACAGCCAAATACTTAAACGCTACTCAATTTTAAGCTGTCGTTAATTTCGTGCTGTCACTGTCTATTCGCATTAGAGTGACAGTGACAGCACAAGAGCTAACGACAACTTAAAATTGAGTAGCGTTTGAGTATTTTGCCATTAGTTTCTTATTATTTTAATAGGGCTTAAATTGATTTCTTTTCGCTTTGTTAAGGAGGGCATGGAAGTCTACTTCGCCTTCTAATTTATTTGGTTGCAAGTTTCAAGACAAATTATTGTTTTGTTGTCATGATGCGCTTTAAGAAGAGTCATTTCTCCCTTTTTCGGTGGCGAACCTTATAGATTCCGACTTCACCATTCACATTGTTGGAAATGAGAAATAGGTTTAAGGCTCATTTACACGAGGATAGTTTCTTGAAGCGAGACTCGTTCTGATTTTGTCTTTCTCGGCGGTGAAAATAGAGACAACATGAGACTGGCTTCGAGTAACATTCTCGTGTAAATCAGCTTTAAGTTACAACCAAAACAAAACAAAATGAACTCGTGTATGACGGTTTGCATGAGTCTCGCAGCCATTTGCCTCAGCGCAGTATTTGTTGCAAGATGTATACGTCAGCAAGATGGGCCTGTCGAACCATAGTATTGAAGCAGTATATGTACTAACTTCGTGTATAACGGTGTGCATGACCCCCGGGTACCCCTTGCGGCACATGGCGGCGAGCGCGCGCGCCGCCATGTGCCGCAGCGCCGTGTACGTGCTGCGCGCCAGCGCGGTGGCGGCGCGCGCGGTTTGTGCCAGGCGCGGCCGCAGCTTGCCGCCCAGCGCGCCGCACACCGCCTCAAACACTTGGAGACGCGAAATCATCTCTTCTGCTGCACTACATTCTTGCTGCTCCAATTCTGCACAATACAAATAAAAATATAATATAAAAAAACAGAAATATAATCCAATTATGCAGTGGGACCAAACCTAGGCGTCATATTTTTTTTAAGATTGAGTTAACGCTTCGAATTTTAAAATGTTGTCCAAACTTGATTTAAAACTCAGAATACTATGCTCAGCACTCAGCAGCCATACTTGCTATTTTAAGCAAGATTTTTCTAAAAAACAGTGCTGCTTTTGCTATCTCAATCACATAAAGAACTGCTGGATATCAGCACCAGTCTCTTAGAAAACATTAGCTTGACCCAATGAAAGATGACCCAACGGTAACCTGTATTACTAGTATTTCTAAAGAAAAAAGGTTACCGTTTCAATCCCTTTTTTTATCGTTGGAAAATCCTCTTGGATGTCCCTCGCCCGGGGAAGGCGAGGGGGTCTGCCGGACTCTTACCGGCTAAAAACCAACAGTGTTCCTCCTCCTGACCGTTCGGCCGGGGTCGGCATGCACCGCAACCCCGGCAGATCTCGGTCCGCCACCCTCTGACTTCTCCTCTGTGGGGCCCCACATCCCCCTGAGAAGCGCGCACGGAACACAGCGCGCTGCCTTCCCGGGCCTATTACTGGTCGGGCGACGGGTCCCCTAACCCGCCGCCCGCAGACCACAACCGTTTTCGGCTTTTGCTCGTGCTCAAATCTACAATTTTGTTCATTAAACATTATTAACTCACCACTGTCAGTCAAAACCCTCTCGAGCGGCTCCGTGATGAACTCCCATAACTTTGGCAACTTCTCCGGTAACTCGTCACCGAAGTATGTGGCAAGACTTGTGAGGGCTAGCGTAGCGCCTCGTCTTTGGATCCTGAGTATTTTGCGAGCCTGTTGGAATTAAACACAACCTTATTCTTTTCGAAACAAAAATATCAGAACCACTTATCTACCTACCAGTGGCGAAGGCTCCATACAACTCGATTCCTATCGGCTTCCCTTTCGAAATATGGCAAATACTAGTATCTATTATTTTCAATTATCATTTAAACAAATAATTAGGTATTTACGAAGTTACATTGCAGGTATAACATTTGCTTATGAAAGTAACAATCAAAGAAATAAATAAACGCCTACAATTTTTTTCGCCGCAACGTAACTTGAAACGACGCAAAAGAAAAGCCGGTCAGGCGCGGCAGGAATCCAGTACATTTAATTCATAGTTTCACTTGTAGCGATCGTGACCTTGAGGCAACATAACACCGCTAGATATAGCGACGATGGCAAGCCGCGATTCATCGAGTTACGATAAGGACAGAGATAGGAAATGCGTACGCCAGAACGAGATGGAAATAATGCTACTGAAGTTCGTAATTTGTTCAGATAGTAATATTTGGATGACAGATTCACAACAGATTTTTTTCGCGCTTATTTATATTATTGTATTCACTTGTTCATTAGCATTTGATTTGATATATTCGTATCATAATTTAGAATCTTATAGCATTATTCATGTATTATTGTTGAAATTGATTTATTTGTGTAAACTAGTGACAGTTTTGCGAAGTGATAGCGCAGTAAAAACAAGGTTAGTGGCGTTGTATTGTTTGGTGATCGTCTATTTAAATAGGTATTTAGGTAAGTAAGGATAGTTTTTTTTATTTTGTAGTTTTATTAGAAAATAGTTATTTAAGTAGTGATTTTGTTATTATTGAGTAAATTCGATACCATGGCGGCATTAGTGAACGTAGAATGCTGTCTGACAGATTATTTGTTGACTGAGGAAACATCCTTTTCAAAGTTGAGTTTTGAAAATAAAAAACGTAATTCAGTTAGGCCGTGCTCGCCCTGACATGATTATAAATTACAAACGACGCGATGGTTTTTTCAAACATTTTAACAGTTCTTTGTAAGTACGACAAATACCCTTGGCAACAAAACAATTTATTTAATTTACAACTTCCCGTAAGGGAAGTTGTAAATTAAATAAATTGTTTTGTTTTCCTTGCATATTATTCTCAGATTCTAGTACCTTATGGAGCCACACGGGATTTAAAGTTATTAATAATCTTTCAAATTCGTCCAAAAAACATGTTCAGACCGAAAAACATATCCGAAGTTGTTTATCTTTGCATGATTTCGGAAATCGTAGGATAGAAACATTTTTTGCTAATACGTATGAAGTTCATAATAGAAAAGTAGATCGGAATAGAAGTTTAATGAAACGGTTCATCGACACAGTAATTTTGCTAGGTAAAAAAGAATTAGCTTTTCGCGGCCACCACGAATATCTGGCATCCGATAACCGCGGTAACTATATCGAAACGTTGTTATATTTAAGCAAGTATGATACCGTAATCGATTCGCATTTGGAAGCATTTTAACATTAGGGAGCAACTAACGGTAATATTTAGGTATTTATCTGAAACTGGAATCGAAGAACGTTTTCTTGGTTTCTATGACGTTAGCGTCAGTCGGACTGCTGATGTTGTTCTCATATCCATCCCCAAACGGCTTTTCTCAAAGCCACTTTTATTATACTTGCAAGACACTGTTTCTATGTATCAGTGCTTACATGTATAGTGAAAGTGAGCTAAAGCCAATTCATCTGTACAAGATTTCGAAGTCAGCCACAGGGCCACAGCTATACGAGTAGTTACTGGAATTCACGCATCACACTTGAGCAAGGTAAGCATTTTTTGGTTCGGCTTCCCTTTTAAGAAAATTCACCCTTCGCCACTGCTACCTACTTCATAACATATCGTCTTCTTCAATACGACGTCATAATGATACGAGATGATAGTGATCGCGTCACTTCGTACAAACAAATCTGATTCATTGACTGCCAATGTCGAGGTATGCAGATAACCGGTAGGGTAGGTACAGTGCGCGTGAAATAACTAGAACCAAGATGGCGTCGACTGCGTGATCTATGTGAGGTTGAAGTCATATGATTCGTTTTGATGAGTCCAATAGATTGCACTTGGTGTTCAGGGTCTGATGATGGAGCTAGGAGGTGGATAGTGGAGCTCTTCAGTGGCTACTAGTAAACCCCTCAAGTTTGGTAGTCGAAACCATCTTGGTTCTAGTAATTTGACGCGCATTGGAGCAACATGTTTATCATAATTACCTCGTCCTCATGCGGCAGCAGCTGGTCCAGTGCCAGCGCGGCGGCTGCAGCAGGCGGGCGCCCTCTCCGTGGAGCGGTGCGCTCCGCACAACGTTGTTGCTCCCATAGCGTTAAGATACCTTTGTGCTTGTCCACTGTACAAGTAAACACCTATTTAGATATTAAACTATCTACGAGTTTCAATGATTTGACATTATTTAAGGAAATTTTGTTTTCAGACAAACGACACGCGACACGTTTCGTGCAGTGTCTGAGCGAATGGCTTCTGCACTACATGTCGTGGGTTCGATTCCCGCACGGATCTAATA
Source organism: Amphipyra berbera (assembly GCA_910594945.2). Taxonomy (NCBI): domain Eukaryota; kingdom Metazoa; phylum Arthropoda; class Insecta; order Lepidoptera; family Noctuidae; genus Amphipyra; species Amphipyra berbera. The sequence continues at coordinate 17,601,386 of OU343125.1, read as the reverse complement.
TTTGTATGGCCCACAAGTGATTTTTCCGGGTCTAGGCGTTTGTGTATGTGAGGATTTGTGTCTGTAAACGTACCCGCAATACAGGAGAAATCCTAGTGTGGGGCAATGTTTTGTTAAATAAAGAAAAGAAAATTAGTAATAAAACTAAATTCTACGTCAAAAGCATTGCAAAAAAACGGATTCGGTTTATGTAAGAAATAAAATATAAATACTTATGTAACATAAATAGCAAATTTTGTTACGCAAGTTAACTTCTGCATCCGTATTTCAAACTGTGGATAAACCCGCAGCAAGGCGACTAAGTTTTAACGAACTAAGCGAGCACTTGCTGCAATAACTTGTGCAATAAAACTTGCTATTGGTATTGGCACTTCACACAACATAGCTAAAAAGCGAATGTTAACAAACAATGTACGTACAGGCTGGCGCATGCGACATTTGTTCACCCTTGCCTTCAGGTCCGCTGTCCCCGCTGCCGGAGTCTCCGTTGGCGTCCTCTGTACTCTCCAAGGAAATGCGGGGCGTGTGCTCTGGGTCACACCTTGAAAGGACGTACCAATCAAAATTTTGCATTAAATGCAAGCGAAAAGAAGATTAAGAAAGTTCTTTTCATTCATCAAAATTAATTCACTTGTTTATTACCCCGGTCACTCACATTCGCGCAAACATTCGTACATTCTACGAATGTTTTCCGTTTTGTATGGAAAATGTTCGCATAATTACTACGAATGTCAGTCCCACACTTGTGGGTTCGCGTATTCGTGCGTATGTGAGTGACCCGCATTACTGACGGCTTAAAAAATCTAACAAACGTCTCTACGACGTAAAGATTTGAAGGGATGATTAAAGCATAACAGCATATTAATCAGCCCATTACTGTTTCACCGTTGGGCATGGGCCTCTTCTTGTAATAAGACTGGTTTAGGCTTTAGTCCACCACGCTGGCCTGGTGCAGGTTGGCGGACACACACACACCATCATCGAAATCTTTTTTATTTTGGAGTTCTCTCAGTTGTGCTCGGGATGAATAATGAATATGAACTCACCTCAAAAAAGCCTTCAGATTAACCAACACTTTATTGTTCGGACATGGATCTCTATTAACAAGCTGTGACAACAATGCGGCGAGAGTTTCAGCAGAGTTCTGCTGCAGTTCTTCTGAGGGTTCCTTCTTGATGCTCTCCATGAGTGGTCGCACTACTGGGTTCAGCTTCTCCGGTAGTAGGTGTAAGTTAGCGCAAGCGCCTGCTAATGCCGCTTGGACACTGGTAGTGAAAACATACGATTCATTAGTTTATTATTTATTTACCTCTAACATAGACAATGGCGCCGATTCTCTTATTCACCAACTAAACTAAAATTAAAGAATTGCTATCTTTTTCTATATACATACATAAACTCACGCCTTTTTCCCATGGGGGTAGGCAGAAACTATAGAACGCCACATGCTACGACCCTTACATGCCCCTTTCGCTTCATCCACATTCATACCTCTTGTCATACACGCACGCCGGTTGAGAGTACTACGCACCAGTGGCGAAGGCTCCATACAACTCGATTCCTATCGGCTTCCCTTTCAAAATATGGCAAATACTAGTATCTATTATTTTCAATTATCATTTAAACAAATAATTAGGTATTCACGAACTTACATTGCAGGTATAACATTTGCTTATGAAAGTAACAATCAAAGAAATAAATAAACGCCTAAGTTTTTTCGGAGCAAAATGTTGAAATTACGCAAAAGAAAACCCGGTCAGGCGCGGCAGGAATCCAGTACATTTAATTCATAGTTTCACTTGTAGCGATCGTGACCTTGAGGCAACATAACACCGCTAGATATACGAACGATGGCAAGCCGTGATCCATCGAGTTACGATAAGGACAGAGATAGGAAATGCATACGCCAGAACGAGATGGAAATAATGCTACTGAAGTTCGTAATTTGTTCAGATAGTATTTGGATGACAGATTCACAACAGATTTTTTTCGCGCTTATTTATATTATTGTTTTCACTTGTTCATTTGCATTTGATTTGATATATTCGTATTATAATTTAGAATCTTATAGCATTATTCATGTATTATTGTTGAAATTGATTTTTTTATGTAAACTAGTGATAGTTTTGCGAAGTGATAGTGCAGTAAAAACAAGGTTAGCGGTGTTGTATTGTTTGGTGATCGTCTATTTAAATAGGTATTTAGGTAAGTAAGGATAGTTTTTTTTATTTTGTAGTTTTATTAGAAAATAGTTATTTAAGTAGTGATTTTGTTATTATTGAGTAAATTCGATACCATGGCGGCATTAGCGAACGTAGAATGCTGTCTGACAGATTATTTGTTGACTGAGGAAACATCCTTTTCAAAGTTGAGTTTTGAAAATAAAAAACGTAATTCAGTTAGGCCGTGCTCGCCCTGACATGATTATAAATTACAAACGACGCGATGGTTTTTTCAAACATTTTAACAGTTCTTTGTAAGTACGACAAATACCCTTGGCTTACGGGAAGTTGTAAATTAAATAAAATGTTTTGTTTTCCTTGCATATTATTCTCAGATTCTAGTAGCTTATGGAGCCACACGGGATTTAAAGATATTAATAATCTTTCAAATTCGTCCAAAAAACATGTTCAGACCGAAAAACATATCCGAAGTTGTTTATCTTTGCATGATTTCGGAAATCGTAGGATAGAAACATTTTTTGCTAATACGTATGAAGTTCATAATAGAAAAGTAGATCGGAATAGAAGTTTAATGAAACGGTTCATCGACACAGTAATTTTGCTAGGTAAAAAATAATTAGCTTTTCGCGGCCACCACGAAAATCCGGCATCCGATAACCGCGGTAACTACCTATATCGAAACGTTGTTATATTTAAGCAAGTATGATACCGTAATCGATTCGCATTTGGAACAATGTTCCTCAACACAGAATCCCACATTCTCTGGCCTTTCGAGTGATATACAAAATGATTTAATACAAAGTATCGCATTCGTTTTAAATTAAAGTTGGAAATAAATAAGGCTCAGTTTGTATCGGTCGTGATTGACGAAACGCCCGATGTTAGTCATAGGGAGCAACTAACGGTAATATATAGGTATTTATCTGAAACTGGAATCGAAGAACGTTTTCTTGGTTTCTATGACGTTAGCGTCAGTCGGACTGCTGATGTTGTTCTCATATCCATCCCCAAACGGCTTTTCTCAAAGCCACTTTTATTATACTTGCAAGACACTGTTTCTATGTATCAGTGCTTACATGTATAGTGAAAGTGAGCTAAAGCCAATTCATCTGTACAAGATTTCGAAGTCAGCCATAGGGCCACAGCTATACGAGTAGTTACTGGAATTCACGCATCACACTTGAGCAAAGTACCTAAGCATTTTTTGGTTCGGCTTCCCTTTTAAGAAAATTCACCCTTCGCCACTGCTACGCACCTGACCTTTGTGAAGAACATCACCAATAACATCGATGTATGTCCTTCTAGGACGTCCTCTACCGGCGTTCCCATTAACATCCGCCTTATAAATTCCTTCTGATATAAATCTTTTTCTCTTTGATAAAATAAGAAAGAGACGGATATAAATAACAGCTGTCAAATTAATTGGACTAAAGTTTCCATACAAATATAGACGATACATCGAAACATGTCGACTAAAAACACGGTGAAGTTTAAGGCATAAACTAGTTTGACATCTCTAACCTAGTTCTTTTCTATCACTGTCCTTTTCTCGCGCTATCTGTTAGTAAAAGATAGCAATTCTCTAATTTTAATGTATTTAGTGAACAAGAGAATCCGCGCCAATATAATAATATACTGGCCTCTAAGAATATTTACACCCTCAGTTCCTCAAATGCTAATCAATTTAATCTATTATCAAATACTTGTCATGTGATGTGATTGATTCACCACAACTCTACCCCATGTGGGGGCGGGTTAGAATATAATTGTTCATCACCGAACGCTGGGAATAGACGCGGGTCGTAAGATTCAACAAAACATAGCACGCTTAGGTAGGATCTATACGGTCCGCCTGGTTAGCTACCACCGTCACATTACAGTCCGGCGCCAAGCAGTTTACAGTGTTCCGTCGTGTGTATGTGAGAGTCAGAGGGGTATAGGGGAATCCCTCTATATCTCTATCCCTTGGATTCGTATGCTCCATGTTAGGCCCGGTCTGCACTTACCATCAGGTGAGACTAGGGCCAGACACGACCAAATAAAGAACTCTAACAACCAATCACATTGCTTGACATGAAATTTTACAGTTGGTAAGCTTTATCAGCCGTTCAGAAACCGAGGGTCAATGTGGTTAACACAAATCCGAAGGTTTTCCAAACTCATGATACTGAGAAGATGGGCAGCAGTGACCGTATAAATCGTAATGCGACTACTTACGAGACGTTTAGTGATCCTTGTTCAATAGTGCACAGGTTGACAGCAGTCTGTAGGTTCCTCCGTCTCTCCTCCAACGTCTGCGCCACCCGTTTAGATTTCATCGCCGCTACCATCGGTTGTGATACGTTTGTTAAATATCCTACCTAAAAATATAAAGAGGTATAATTAATAGTTCCGTTACAAAAAGTTCATAAGTATTAAGGAACCAAACTATTTGCATTAGAACGGCATGGATACTAACAGGCGCAACAAGTTCAATATAAAACGTAACTTATTTATATACGCATAGAGAATAGAATACGACAGCACGTTGACGACCGTCGCCAACTGTCCGTCCAGCAACATGCTCTGGTATTGTAGTCTCTACCTGTATTTAAATAAGACTTATATTACATTGAACTTGTGGCGCTTGTCCGTACTTTGTTTTAATGTGAACAGTCCCATATTATTTGATTCGTAAATATATTACCTGTTCTAGCCTCAATATATTGCTCAACTCGTCACCATCGACGGGCAGTTTGTAATGTTTCATCATCGCATGTAAATCACGAGCCTCTTGCAGTATTCTGAAAATGTACACACCGTTAGATCACAAAAAATACTTTTTATCTATTATACCTGAGAACTGTAATGAGTTCATATAGATACCATACCCTTTAGCGCTGAATCCACTAGTAACTTAACTTTTGCTATAGCCTTCGATTGTGGACACACTTGCAGCAAGTCGACTTCTGGAAGTTTTACCGACTTGTCTGACTCACCGCAAGGTGCCCGTGAAGGTTTTAACAAATTTAACTTGCTATTGCACAGCCCTTAACATGTGAGCCGACCCGTCATATGCGTGCGAGCAAGACAGAACTATGGCGCTCCCTATGCCGAATGAGTGCGAGCAAGACAGATTGAACAGCAGTACTATCGTGGATTTAGCGCTTTAGGTATGAAAACCACAATATTTAAAAGGGAACATACTTCCACTATTCTACAATGTAATAATGTTTTTTCTCTCACCTATTACAATTTAGCGCAACCTCATCATAGTAGAGAGCTTGGTTCAACGCTGTGTGTAACGTGTTTGTGAGAAGCGGCGGCGCTAACTTTGATATGGGGCTTTGATCTTCACTGCTCGTGGTGTTGTCACCTTGATCCTCCTATGAAAAAAATAATATGTTGCACATTTCTATTTCGTTCAATATAATGACTAAGGCCATCCACAGACGGTCCAATCGCGACAGTGACAAGTGGTCGGTTACAAGCTGTTTCCATACATTTCGAGTGTCCGTCATCAGCTACATGTGTAGGGCCAGACCCTACGGAATGTGTGGAACAGTTAGTCCGCAGCTTGTTGTGAGTGACCCGTGTGCGGACACCGTAAGGGATATCATCAAACATTAGGCATGCAACAAAGAGATCCTATCGACGGTTTTAATCCATCTAAGTATCCATCGATTTCTTGACAAACTCCCAAAGATGCGCAAGAGCATTAGTTAAAAACCGAAGAAGAATTGTTATAATATTAAAGAATATTTAGAAGATATCTAGGTGGTTAACATCAACCCTTCCAAGGAGGATTGATGTCAGGCAGGTGGCCGGTCATAAAACAATAAGCCAAAACCTCTAACAACATGGATTAATGAAATACATGTTGTGCCGACCCCACCTAGTGTGGGATAAGGCCAGAATAAAAAAAAAATTGACGATATCTATATCAAAATTAATGTATAAATGTCATTGTTCATTATAGCTATTAAGTATATAGAATTCAATTTGCACGCTCTAAGAGGCAGAATATGCTGTAACTAATTTAAGACAAACATCCATATTATATTCAAGGAAATAAATAAGTTAATTGATATTGAAAAAATAAAGTAATTTATGTAAGACATTTCCTCAGCAATCTTACCGTGATCAGAATTGTAGTTCTAAAATATTTAGTAGGTTACCTTATACGTGACATCTCCGTTGGTATCGTGTATGCTGGGCGGGAAGTTCCCGTGCGTGAGGGTGAGCCCCGCCCACGCTGACACCACGAGGCTGGCCACCAGCCGCTGCAGCGCGCTGCCCGACCGCAGGTACACCACCATCACCTAAGGGGTACCATACGTTACAGCTGCCACACACGACTAAGAGCGAGGACCTACAACTAGCAAAGTAAATATACAAGGTTAGTCGAAAAGGGGGTACTAAGCTGAAAGGGTGTTAAAGTACCTATAATAATGGATAACTTTAATTCTACAACTTCCCCAAAAGTCAATAGTTCAAGTGAAATAGCTGTTCAAAGATTTCATAAAAAAATACGCTAAATTCTATCCATCATCAGCTATGATCAGACGAGTTTACATTTTACATCATATTTGGGGTCACGGATTAGAAACTCCATTTTCTGAATTCATAACTAAAGCACGAATGAAGAATTTTTGAAAAAAATTATATAAAAATAATTTGTCATGGAAAAAAATAATCATATTTTAAAATTGTAACACTTTCTTTAAACCAATCATCATTAAGTGACCCGCGGCTTAGTACCCCCTTTTCGACTAACCTTGTATACTACAAGTAGCAAACATATGTATATTCAAAATATTATTATATTCATGTTCATTATGTTTTAAAAACAAGTAATCACCAGTGATGGGCCGAATAAGGGTTTAACCGAATACGAATATTCGCCCGAATGTTCGGTTAAAAGTTTACCGAACCGAACATTCGGCCGAATATTCGGTAGGATATGGCGCGCTTTATCGTGCATTGCAAAAAATCAAGTTTTGGTATACATGTCGGACTGTTATTGTGTCATCTATCTAGCGACAAAACATTGGGACGTGAATTTGTTTTTGTGTACAAAATCGTTTTAACTCTGTAAATTGCCAAAAAAGCAATAAAATAAGTGGAAGGAAGAGGTAGAACATTTGGACATTTTTCTGTGAAACTGGCGATAAATGTTAAGACACACTTGATATGGATACAATTATGTTATTATACTACTTCATACAAGCGTAAAGTTGTTTCTATGCTTAAAGAGGCAACTTTTTAACTCAAGATTATTCGGTAGAATGTTCGGCATTTTTGCCGAATAATCGGCCGAATACGAATGTTCGGTAAACCTCCCGAATATGCCGAATACCGAACATAAAACGAATATTCGGCCCATCCCTAGTAATCACTTTTAAATAGACCTTTACAAATTTGATTACTACTTGTTCTTCGGGGATAAACGAGGGTTAAGACTACCAGTTCTATAACCAACTTCTGGTAAAGCCTTTTTCATTTTCCCAAGAAGAGGAGTGTTAAGAATAAAAACAGTTCTTACCTTAACATAACAGTCTATAGGGCTCTCATCTTCAGCTTTGTACTCTATACCAGGTGCCGGTTGGACCAGATAGCATGACAGGTATCCTGGAAAGATATTACAAGAAATAAATTTAATTACATCAAGACGAGTTTATAAGGCAGGAAAGGCCTCTTCCAGTTATCTAAACAGCAGTCAAACCAGCGACTCTGAATCAGAACTATTTGATAAATCAGTTGTCGAACGATTCGATTTGTTATAATCATGGCACGTAACTTGGCAAGAGTAGAGAAGAGAATTCCTATCTTTGTTCTAAACAGACATGTTTAAAAATAAATTATGGCAATAACCATAGAATAATGACAAGCAATAAAAGTGACCATTTTTTTGTTGCACTAAGTGTATATGCGCGCACTTACTACGCCAAAACCTTGCCAAGTTACGTGCCGGCGATAATCACCCATATTCTAAGACGTTCCTCCAAAACTTTCACTACTCGACTCCACCTCGACTCACTACCATCGGTAGTTATAGTTGACATAAACGTCCTCGACTCGAGATTTTCCTCAGTCGCGGTAAGGAATCATCTGTCAAACTCAAGGTACCTCGGAACCTACCTTAAGGAAGGAAGTGTCAAAGTTCGTATGTAACAAAAATGACTTTTGAAGACTTTATCGAATATGCTTACGATAATCCTTACAACTATTTATCGCGGCGTTATTTGCGCGATGCAGATAAACAAAATTATGACGTAATTACTCCACTCTACCTCGACTCATTTGAGGACTCCTCAGTCAAGGAACCTCAAAGTTCAATCGAAATTGCGACTAAGAATACAATTTTGCAGGTGTATTCGAGGCCGTCTTGAGTCTAGTATGAGTCGAGTAAGTTTTGGAGGAACGTCTTAGAATATGGGTGTACATAGGTATATCTTTTTCTCTTGTTGCGAGAGTCGTAGACGAAACAAGACACCAAACCAATTCAGTTGGTGCTCGGCTGTGCGCTTTGTCGACCAAGAAATGGCTAGATAACTTTTCAGCTTTTCAGCATTAAATACTACTTGCCGATGACGAGTTAGTGTTTCGCGTGGGACACGGTTACCATTGCAGACATCAAGTAGCTTGTTCTGCGTAATAACTGAGCAATGCTCGCAAGCCCGCAACAGTGTGTAGTGTACCTACCTAGTATGTGCGCGGCGAGGCACCGAGCGCGCATCACGTTCCGGTCGCGGGTGGCGGTGGGCTGCGACTCCGAGCCGCCCACGAACCACTTCTGGGTGGGCCGCAGCTCAGCCGGCAGAGAGCCCTCCGAGCACTGAGAGTTCGTGCGCGTGCGACGCTCCTGGGGGAAACAACTAATGTTTAAATCAACTGCACAAAAAAACAACAAGCGCGACTGCTGATCGTGAGGTCCTAGGTTCGATCCCCAGGTCGGACAAAGTGTTATTGGGTTTTTCCGTGTGAAATTCCTCAGTAGCAGCCCGGATTTCAGATTTGTGCCTGGTTGATGGCAATAGGTTCGCCGCCTATTACATGGGATTTAAACACAACCGCGAAATGAGGGTGTTATCATAGATCTCTGCCCAATTCTTTGGGAAATAAAGGCGTAATGTTATGTACGCATACAAAACTGTGACGTGCAGACACCACAACATGATAGCAAAGCTATCGTCTTTAGAACAAAATCCTAAGTAAAGTTCTATATGACGTTATCAATGTAAGGTACACACAAACTTAATTATTCACTCGCAAAAAGAATAAAAAATGAGATTCTAATCTTTCTTCTTTTTCGTGTAGTTAGTGACTAACCTGATATCAGAGTTTATGCCGCCCATGGGCCTCTGACTTGGCTTCACATGTCGTCGAGAAATATCTCTCAGGCATGCCGGTTACCTCACGATGTTTTCCTTCGCCGTTTTTAAGCAAGTGATAATTATACAATATGCCCATGAATCCGAAAAGTCAGAGGTGCGTGCCTTAGGTTCGAACTTGAGACCTATGACTTGGCAGTCCGACGGTCATACCACTAGGCTATCACTGCTCATTCTAATACTATTTTGATAAACTTACCTTAGGAGGTGGATGTAACAACAGCACAGGTTCTACAGGCAACCGGGCAGGCTGCATTGCCAGACAGAGCCACGTGGCCAACAACGGACACGCTGCTAGTAATATCACTCCTAATGACGCGTACTTGAGAAAATTCTCCCACACCTGGATACAAACAAAACAACATCCTCTTATTATTAAAATTGTAGTTTATTATTGTTGAATGAATTATTTTTATCTAAAGAAATCTTGGATCAAATATTGATAAGGTATGAGCGAACAAACAATTCATAAAATAAATGGCGCATTGAGGCGTCACCATATATTATCATCGTGTCCAGTTGGGTGACGTGAAAGAACGGCCTCAGCGAGGTCTGCCATTGTAATCATCACTGTCACCAGCGAAAACATGATAGCAGTACGGAATTATCAATAAACAAGTGTGTGTTGCTTGCTGAAATGTCTGGGGAACTCACTTCTTGCGAGGCGTACACAATTATTATTAGTACACGAATATACATAAACATTGTTCTAGTGGTGGCAAGCCCGACTGCTGATCGTGAGAACCTGGGTTTGATGCCCAGGTCGGACAAGTGTTATTGGGTTTTTCCGTGTGGAATTTCTCAGTAGCAGCCTGGAGTTTGAATTTGCGCCTAGTTGATGGCAACAGGCTCGCCCTCTATTACATGAGACTTCAACATAACGGCGAAACGAGGGTGCCTAGTCTTGCCATAAACATTACCACGAAGAAAAAAAATATTTTTTTTATTGCAAATAATATTTATTACTTTTACAGTGTGTTCGTTTAATACATAAATATAAAACAATTTAAAATATAAAAAGCTTATTCGAAGTGGTCTCCATTGTCACAGTCCTTTAAACGGTGAGGCCAGTTATCAATAGAAGCACGCACTCTTTCCACGGGAAAATTCTTCACTGCCAATCGTATGGATTGTTTTAGGGACTCCAAATTATCGTGGCGTTTAGAGCAAGCCGTACTCTCTAAAACTGACCATAAATCATAATCCAGCGGATTAAGATCGGGACTAGACGACGGCCAGTCTTCAGCTCTGATGAAGTCCGAAACGTTCACTTCCAACCAAGACTGCGTGGACCGAGCTTTATGGCCCGGCGCCGAGTCTTGTTGGAAGGACCATACTTGGTTATTGAACATGGTGTTGTTAGGGGGCTTAACTACCTTCTCAAGAATGGTATCTTGATACACTTGTGCCGATGTTTTGATACCTTTTTCACAAAAATATGGCTCAGTCACTCCTTCATAGCTAACACCCCACCAAACCATCACTGAAGTCGGATAAGGCCCACTTTGCACTCTGTCGACTAATTGGGAAGCTTCCTTAGAGCTTTGAGCATAAATACGGTCATTTTGTTCTTTAAAATGTTGCTCAATTAAAAGATTTTCTCACCCGTAAACAAAAATTTTCTGTGACCTCCCTTTGCGTACCGCTTCAGTAGTTGTTTCGATTTTACCACCCTATTCTTTTTTAAATTATCAGTTAAAATTATAGGCTGCAAGTCCTAAGTCATCTTTTAAAATACGCGACATGGTTCTGGGTGCTATCTTCATCTCCCGAGATAAAATCTTTTGCTTTCGGACAGGATTTCTTCGAATTCTTTCCCTTACTGCTTTGACCACCTTTTTCGTACGAACACTACGTGGACGGCCAGATCTTTTTCTGTCACAAACAGAGGAGGTCTCATTGTACCTATTAATAGCCCGGTACACAAACATTTGACTAATACCAAGCGTATGGAGAGTTTTAAAAATTGCATTTGGCTCCATACCAACTTTGTGTAATGCAATCACAGCGATTCGGTTCTCTTTATCACCCCACTCCATTTTAATATCGCAAAATATTGTACAATGTATTGGCGCCAAAATTAGAAAACTCAATGAATAATCGTATAAAAATGACATATTCCAAATTCAAATGTAATATCTTTCTTATTTTTAATTGTAACAGTATTTATGGCCAGACTAGGTACACCTCTGCCCAACCCTTCGAGGAATACAGGCGTGATTTTATGTTTTATCTCATGATAAAGCAAATTATGATTAGATTATGGTTTCTTTAGTACTACGATGAATATGCTAATCCTGATAGTGTATTTCAAAGTTCAAGTTTCAAAGTTTCGCGACACTTTTGGTGCAGTGGCTGAGCGATCTGCTTCTGCGCTACGGGTCGTGGGTTCAATCACGCACGGAACAAATATTTGTATGGCCTACAAATAGTTGTTCCGGGTCTGGGCGTTTGTGTATGTGAAGATTTGTGTCTGTAAACGCACCCATGATACAGGACAAATCATAGACTGGTGCAAAGTATAAAAAAAATACTAGAGATAGAAAAAAAATCGTTGAATTTGCTCTAACCTGCACAGCAATCTCTTGTATCTCGTGCACATGTTCAAACAGCACCCTTTGATAGATATGCCTCATTGCTTCCTGCAGCAGCTCAGGGGTCCAACACAGGCACTGGTCGTGATCTCCATTGGTGACGTCATTGTTGCCGTTGCTGTCGGTCCCGTTCTTAGCCTGGTGGCTCGTGACTAGAGGTCGCGTGAGGGTGCGGAGAGTTTGGAGGGTTGCTTTACGAACGGAGCTGGTGGAGTGGTCGAGGTACGGCCACAGGCGTGGGAGCACGTCAGCTAAGTCGATGGGGCTGCAAAAAAATATAAGATAGTTAGTGAAACTGGTGTAATGTGAGCGACTTTTAGTCAACGATTCATTTTTTTGCGTAAAGGTCAAAGCACACATATCAAATCGGAAAGGGATCGTTACCGTATCAACTCAAGCCGTTCAGTATTCTTTGTATGAAACTCCCTACTGCAACGCACACTAATCGGAATCGTAACGTAATCGCCTCGCCTCGGGACAAGCTCACGAACCGCGGTGCGGTGTGTGGTCAACGTGGTTCCCGCGCTTACGGCTCGTCCCCCCCGCGCTTACGTCTTTCCGTACCCGAGCTTACGTCTCTTCGTCCACCCTTGCCCCCCTCGCCCCTCCGGCGGCCTGCCTGCAGCACACTACTGTTACTGCGAGCCGTAAGCCCGTAGCCGAGTCGACGTATCGGACCTGATGATCCGGTTTGGTTACGTGCTTACGATAGGTTGACGCCTGTTTGTCGGCGAGGCGAAAGGCGATACGGTTACGATCCCTTTCCGAGTTGATATGTGTGCTTTGACCATAAAACGCCAAATTCACTTTATTGCTCAAGTTAATAGCAGCAAGTGCTCGTTTAGTTCGTAAAACTTGCAGAAGTTGAATTGTTGCGGGTATGTCCACAGTTTGAAAGTTTGTTGGAGAAGTCAACTTGCGCAATAAAACTTGCTACTGGCTTTGACGTTTAAGGATTTCATTGTATTAACTTTGGATTTCATATTTTTTATAACTACATATTGGTGAACTTCAGAGTTATAGCAGCTGCACTTTACGATAGGCAGACAGGGTGTATTTTAATTTGAACCTTATATCAGTCTCATAAATATTATATTACATTCACAGTTCGTATACATCTCAGTTTCAGGCCTGATTAGAGAGGGACAGCAATAATATTTTTGAATATATTGTTGGGATTTTGAATCCCAATAATATTTAAAATAAATAACGCTAAAAGTTTACAAAGCATAGTTACTGCAACAAACTAGCCGGCTCCGGCAACGCCATGAGCGCAGCCAGCAACGCCATGTAGGAGTTGGCGGGCGACGCCAGCTCGTCCTGGTCGGCCAGCAGGCGCCACAGGCGCGCCACCACGGCGCGCACGGCGCCGGCGCGGCGGCTGGCCAGCGCGGCGGCTGCGGGCGCCAGCGCGCCGGCCGCTACGGCCGACACGTCCTCAGCTGTGTCGCCCAGACCTTGGATCAGGTGTTCTAACGCGCCGCTCTCGCATGCTACTTCCTGTTAACGTGTTCTGGGATTAGATATCTTGTGATATTATGGCAGCCTTGTTAAGCTACTGCTGAGCATAGGGTCCTGGGTTCAATCCCGAGGCCGGGCTAAGAGTTATTGGGTTTTTCCTTTAGAAATTTCTCAGTAGCAGCCCAGAGTCTGGATTTCTGCCTAGTTAATGGCAATAGACTCGCCCTCTATACATGTGACTTCAAACATAGCTGGCGAAACGAGGGTGTACTAAAAACACCTCCGCCGAATACTTCGGGGAATACAAGGCGTGATATTAAATTATGTTTGATATTATAACCAGTTGTGTTCACCAATTTGTTTGCCAACCAAAGTTAAATGTAGTGATTATCTAACATTTAATTAACATCATGTCTCTAAGTTTCGGTTTAAATACTTTCGTTTTTTTGTATTGTAATAGTGACATAACAATTTTAGATTAGAGCACATTGAGTTTTATTCATCTTGTATGATTAATGTATTCCAAGATTATTATCTTTTACATAAACATGATTTGATAATAAGTTTAGATTAGAAATTAGAGAGAACTTTGAAAAAGGCTATGTCCAGCAATGGATCGCGTACAAATTGTACTTTTGTTTGTTCACCTCATGCAGAAGATTTTGCCAGTTGAAAGAGTCAGAAATACTTGTAAAGTCTGCTTTCCACAGCACACTAACCTGCCTAGCCGCCAGCAGGTACTTGAACCCCAGCAGCGCCCCGTGGCGCGCCTCCCACTGCGGGTGCGCGGACAGCGCCGCCAGCAGCTCGGCCACGCGCCTCACTCGCGCCGCGCCCAGCTGCGCCAACGCAACGCCCAGCGTCTGCGCACATGTTTCGCGTACTGGCGCTACTACCTACAACAACACATATAACAATTCTCAGTTGAAATAATTCAAATTCAATCTCCTAAACTACGGGTAGTTTTGAATGCTCGTGCGCATCTGGTTCCATTAGGGTCAGTTTACAAAAATTATCACGATATTTTTTGATGTCACTGGTTAAAGAATTGGAACAGTATTGCCTTTACGTATAAAATCCGACGGAGACATCAAGCGTTTCCTCGCGCATGCCCGAGCATACCTAAGCGTTGGAATTTATACTTAAAGGCAATACTGATACAGTTCTTTATTCAGTGACATCAAAAAATTACGCGACGATTTTTCCGTTTAGTGGAAACTGACCGTTACACAATAAGTTAAACATAAAGCTAGGTACTGACCGGCGTTACGGGGCGTAATGTATCGTGTTACACAGCGAGCGTTCGTGCAGTCAGTACGGGGAAACAAGGCGCTTGTGACGTACTCACTGCACGAACTCTCGCTGTGTAACACGTTACATTACGCCTTGTAACGCCGGTACGTACCCAGCTTAACGAGTTGTGTAGTATTCTATACTAATATTATAAAGAGGAAAGGTTGTATTTTTGTATGTAACGAATAAACTTAAAAACTACTGGATCGATTTCAAAAATTCTTTTGCCGTTAGTAAGCTACGTTATCACTGAGTAATATAGGCTACGGGCGGAGCCGTGAGGACACAGCTAGTTACTTATAAAATTACCTGATCAGAAACGAAGTCTCCAAATCTGTCTAAGGCGAGAACGCATAACAATCGAAGTGCCATGTCCTCTAACCATTCTTGATGAGCTTGCTCCATCTGTCAGAACAAAAATAAATAATTACTTACTAGTCTTTTTAAGCGAAAATGAACATTATCATTCAATCAAAACAAGCTTGAACAAAGTGATTTCTGAAGTCATACTATCCTTGATGTCTCAACACTGTGTTAAATTGAATTAATTAATTAAATACTCAAGATGCGTCTGGGATAATCCTTCCAGCAGACAGATTATATCAAAGGTCGATTCACTGGTGAATCAATGTAATTTTATACTGCGAGTTGCGACTATACGGTCGATTATAATAGCGAATTTGACTGCTACACTTCTCACCTCTTCACTGGTCATATTCCCGTCATGTCCCGCAGAGGTCACGATCCTGGCTCGCAGCAGCTCTCTCAGCGCGCTGGCGGCACCATGCCTCGCCTCCCAGGCTGCACTGAATAGTTGTGTTTGTAAAGCTCCCGCCCACGCCTCCAGAGGCCAGCGCGTGCATTCGCCCCATGATCCGGAGCAGTCTGGTACTGGAGCTGTGCTTTCAACTGGGGAATAAAATTTAACATGATGTCCATTGTAAATGATTTTCTTATATGATAAATGGATACTCGGCTAAATCGTAAATCATCTCCTGCTGATTGGTCGCGTCGTGTATCAGGCCGTTTAACTCCCTAAAATTTAACTATACAATACGGCCGACGTATCTAGGCGAGTCTAAAGTGAGCGCCAAATGGCTGCGCAGCCAGTAATACTATACAAATCATGAATAAACCAGTTATTATTGGCTGCGCAGCCATTTGGCGCTCACTACAGACTCGCCAAGATACGTCGGCCATATTGTACCATGGGTGATGCATGCGTGCCGTCAGTTGCGACGGGTCGACTCAAACCTGCTATGGCTCTTTCCTCTAAAGGACATTCCAAACGTTGCCCTAAATTGTTACACTCGCATAATTTTTATGAAAGGACTTTCAAAGAGACCTTGACCTCTGAATTTGTTTCAGCGTTTCTTTTTAGCGATATTCAGATTGCACACGCGTCTTAAAAAGGTGCCCTTAAAAGATTTATTCACAGAAATAAAATCATTTCTGATCATCATTAATCGATCCGCTACAAGTTAATGTTCAGGGCTTTGTAATCATGTTACTAGAAAATAATCACGTGGTGACTTATGAGAAGTAGAATTATAACTGGAATTAAATCCGGAAAACGTGCGGTGAACACATAATATCGCTCGGGTTCCCAAAACCACTTGCCGGATTCAGAATTGTAACAATCAATTCTTTACATAGCCAGTTGCACCACAATACCCGAATTGCATTCGCATATGTAATCCAATTGATGTAAAAATTACGTTTGTCGTGCAGTACAAAGAGCATACACCACGATTTAGTCGCAGTTAACAGTTTAACAGCTAATAGGTACTAATGAAGTGAGTAGGCGTAACTGATGTAAACTAGGCCGTCAGATCGAGCGAGCAATTTAAGGTACAATCAGACTATAGCGTGAGTAATGAAAGGAGATAACGAGGACAGTATGTAGACACTATATAGAGGATGTACGTCGATGAAAATGTATTGTACGTGCTCAGATATCTACAATGCATTTATGTTGAACAAGATGTAGTACTTCGATGCTGCCTTTTTTAAATGTAATTTGGCAAGCACGCGTACGTGTAAAATACTGGTATTTAGCCGCATCTTGGTAGACTGGAAGCTGACCCCAACATTGTTGAGAAAAGGCTATGTAGAACGATGTTAGCAAGCACGCCGACGGACCACCTGATGGAAAATGGTTACCGGCCCGCCTATACCTACAACACCAAGAACGTTGCTGATGCGGTGCTAACCCTAGAGATAAAGTTGGAAAATCTCATGTGCCTATAATTTCACCGGCGCCCATACCCTTCAAACCAGAACACAGCAATGCTGCTTGGCGGTCGAAACTTACTTCCCCGGACGAGCTATTTCACAAAAAGCTCTACTACTACCGCCTAGGAGTGTGATGAGAAAAATTAGAATATACGAGCTGTTATCTAAACATAGTAAACGGGTTCTCTTTAGCTGTACTGGTAAATAGACTCTAGTTTAGGCCCAACATGGTAAATACCTATGGCTGAGTAGAGTAGAACAGGTCAGGGTCGCAAACTGTCACTAAATTATATTGTGCTAACTCTAATCGTTCGTTTAGACCAAGATATAAAACAAGTATCTTTACATTGTATAAAACAAAGTCGCTCCTGCTGTCTGTACGCTTAGATCTTTTAAACTTCGCAACGGATTTTCAGCAATAGATAGAGTGATTCAAGATGAAGTTTTATATGCCCCACATTAGTATCTACATTGCACTCGTGCGAAGCCGGGGCGGGTCGCTAGTTATAAAAAATAGCTATCAAATGAGAGCTAGTTCTTAATAAAGACTTAAAGCCTTTGATTAACTAAGAGACAAATGGAGGAGCATGCCACGGTACTTGACGCGGGACATCTACGTGAATGTCCCGGGGACAATGTCGCGGAACAATTCGCTCGCACACACCTGCGCCCGCTCTCGAAGCGGCGGCTTGAAACATGTCCCGCGTCATGTAGAAATGCCGCACTACTTTGCAACATTTAGAGGCAGTGTGCAACGTTGCAGCGTCACGCAGACTCAGATTGGTATGCACAAACATTACCAGAAGGCCTCATAGTGTGCTCGAACGCACTGCGTTGAAAACGGGTCTGGGATTGGTCACCTTTATGTTGCGAGATTAAACACAAACAATCACAGAGCCGTCTTCAACGCAGTGCATTCGAACACACTGTGAGGCCTTCTAGTAATGTTTGTGTATACGGGAGTTAATGTTGCGCGACATGTTAGGGAACATTTTGTCCCCTAGTGAATCCAAGTCTTAAATGAAACTTGACTGTATTCTCAAGTCACGTGTAGACGTGACGTAATAATTGGAGATGGAGAACATAAATCAACATTTCCATCAACTCATATGTTAGGTTTTTTCCTCACCTCCTCAAACAAAGAACACGTCATCGTTGCGTTTGGTTTTAAAAGATAATAAGGCAAAAATAAAAAAGTTGAATAAATTGCATAGCAGCGTTATTTATTCATTACACTGTAAAATTATCTCAATGTCATCCGTTTGTGTCAAACTAATGACTGCATCTTCGTTTCTTCGTTCAAGATAAACCGAAAGTATATGTCAACTGATAATTAATATCCCGTTATCTGTGAACTCTTATCTACTATTGTAATTTTATATTAGCGATAATGTTTCTCATGAAAATGTGTACATAATTACAATCATCTATTACATGATAATAATAAAAGATAATAAATACTTTTACGATACGATCACTGTTTTGTTGGGTTTATTGAGTATATGGATGTCATGGATCTTTACTTTAAAACATAGTTAATGGTGTCGATTCTGTTGCGCACTTTGACAGGACTAAACTAAACTAAGGGTGTTTGTCTCTTTCTGTTTCATTAGAATAAGAAAGTGACAGTTACGTTTAGTCTAGTTTAGTACTGTCAAAATTTGCTACAGAATCAACACCATTCTCTGTAATTTGATTATCGCTTGCGTTAACGGTGAAGGATAACGTGAGGAAACGCAAGCAAGCGAGGGCTCCAAAAAAAATTATGTTCTTGATGGTGTGTATGTGTATAGTCTGTCAAGCCTTACCAGGCCAGCGTGGTGGACTAATACCTAAACCCTTCTCATTCTGAGAAGAAGCCCGTGCCCGAGAGTAGGACAAAATTAATACTATTTTACTAGAATACTACATTATATTGTTTTATTGGGACGAGGTTACACGACATACGATTAACTTCGTGATAGATAGGAATACCGGTTTTAAAAATTGCCGTGGACCTAAACTTTATTATTATGCCGCTAGACTAACAATAGGGGCGTCACTAGTCACATATTATAAAAAAAAATAGGTACTATAAAGATAACTTTTATGGTGGAATTTTGGATAGTTTATTTCGAATATTAATTCACAACACATTTTGTTAGTGCACCTACTATGTTTGGTTTAGAGCATGACCCTAAGGTCGACTGGTAGAAAATACCTAAAGCAGGTCCGCCTCAAAACAATTTTGTGCATAAAGTATGAATAAAAAAAGAGTCTTAATTCATTTGAAATCAATTTCACACATTTATTGCATGATAAAACTTTGACTAAAAAAATAGTTCCGTTTATAGACTTTTATATCAAGCTGTGTGTATGTTAGTAATTTAAATGTAGCGGTCGCCATCTTGAGTGAGGTTAAACAGTGGATTGCGATAGGCTCAGTTGATTGATTGACTGCCATCTGACCTCAGCAACCAAATTAATTACTGAGTAAATTATACAATAATAATTGGCTTACTGCGTCTTTTGAATTGTTATAACCGTTTGATTAGCTGTGGGTTTTCCACTAAATAAATAAATATACCTATCCTAAGGTTGCCAGTTGCCAGACGTTCGACCTTATACCTGCCCTTCAGGACTGCTATAGAAGACACACAATGTAAACAATACTGTTTGCAGTCTCTTACCAAATTGTTTATAGGGCCGTGCCTCGCTTTCTACGAAATTAAACAGAGGTGTGGATGTCTAGACGCGCGTGTCGTTACTTGCTTACAAGTACATGGGTATATTATGACTGCAAAACATTTTTACTGTCAACGTGATACTAAGGGCGCGTTCCCACTATGTCGTGACGATTAAAATATCGTTGGACGACTGTCGTCTCTAGCTGTTCCCAATATATTTTTTTTAAAAACGTTGCCTCACACTAGGTTTTAGGTCCGTTTACAGACTCACATCTTCACATGCACAAACACCCAGACCCGGAACAACTATCTGTAGGCCATACAAATATTTGTTCCGTGCGGGAATCGAACCCACGACCCGTAGCGCAGAAGCCAATCGCTTAGCCACTGCACCAAACGTGTCGTCGAAAAATATAAAAACAAAATATAACGACTGTTTGTCGTCATTTTTTTTTGCGACTATCGTATCTAGCTGTTCCCATTGGATCGCGACGACATTTTATCGTTTCACGGCACTCGCTTTGTCGTTTGCACATCAGTAGCAAGCTACACGACGAGACGATATTTTTATCGTGGCCACGACAGATAGTCGTAACAACGACACATGATTTGCCGTCACGATGTCGTGACATTTTCTTATCGTTTTACGACTGTCGTGCTAGCCGTTCCCATTGACTTGATAATCTGTCGTCACTGCAAAAACTAGTCGCGAACGACCGTTAATCGTGTCGTCTTATATGTGAACACCTCCATTTAAATATATAAGCTACGACACTTAAAAATACAGGATTATCTATCGTCACGACAAAGTGGCAACACGGCCTTAGTACCTATCGCTTTGACAATAAAATGTTTTGCAGTCATAATATACCCATGTACTTGTAAACAAGTAACGCTACAACCAATTAAGTAATGGAAACGTGGCTATAAAGGTTAATTAGCGGAACCACGCCCTATGTAATGAATAAAATCGTGTTACAAGCCTATTAAAAAATGTATTGCCACGATTTTGATACCACTTTAGTTACTAAAACGGAAAAATAAAAAAAGGTTGAATGTATGTTATCGGTAGATGGTAACACCAATGTTGATAAAGGAGGATAGTCGTCAAGATGAATCAATGTACCCGACGTTATAAAAACAGTAGTCATTCGACGGAGCAGAGGATTCTATGTCAAACAGCCGAAGAAGACTGACTTTTTATATCTGATTAGCTTGTCCTTATTTTCTGATCTTGTGTAAATTATTATATTTTGAACTAGCTTCTGTAACTAACCACTGACCCAAATATAAGTACTCTCAGTGGTGGAGAGTCTATGTTGGTTTCATTTACTTTATTTACCATACTCACAATCCTGACATACCGATATTAGCTATAACTTTAATGTTAGATTCACCTCTACGTGATTCTTTTGTCCATCTTTTACATGTATGGAATTCTTATGACTTCTACACTTCTAGAGTTTCATAGCTCCATTTGGGATGCTGCTCGCCGTGTTGAGTAGTGTCTTAATACGGGTCTAGGAATATTAGTCTAAGATCCCAGTATAGAACAACCTTCACCGAGCTGGTTAATGGATGAAAAGTATTTTATATCAAATTAAATATCTCAATAAATATATTGCAAATGGGTTGACTAAAAAATTTCAGTCCAGAATATGTTTTTTTTTTAAACATTTCTCTAGTTTGGTTAATAGACAAATTCCATACCAGTCGAAAGTATGAAGCCTATAGAATATGCAAACGTTAGGTTGACTATTTTTTTCCCGTCACAACTCTTAGGTAGGCAGGTATAAATGTTTAATTAATCATATTTCGGACTGAAATTTTTTAGTCAACCCATTTGCAATATATTTATTGACATAGGTATTTAATTTGATATAAAATACTTTTCATCCATTAACCAGTTCGGTGAAGGTCGTTCTATACTTGGATCCTATACTATATGTAAGACGACAGCATCAGTTTCATGCTGGCCGTATCTATATTTATTATTCGATCAAACGATATTATTTTAATTGCATTTGCTAACACGTGTGAGGATATAATTAATATCGGAATTATATCGATCAACCAACCTTCGAACAATAGTTCAGCTGATAATATGCGCGAAGCCGTACTGCGTCAAGCCATAAAGTAACCATAAATAGTGATAAAATGCCAGATTTCGTCGCGGCCTTTCTAGTGCGCACACAGAAACTTCCAGTAAACAGCATATAGTAGAATGAGGACCGCATAACAACATAACATCACGCCTGTATTCCCCTAAGGGCTGGACGGAGGTGTATAGAAACACCCTGATTTCGCGGTTACGTTTGAGTCCCATGTAATAGGGGGCGAGCCTATTGCCGTCAACCGGGCACACATCCAAACTCTGGGCTGTTACTGAGGAATTCGACACGGAAGAACCCAATAACACTGCTCAACATGAGGATCAAACCCAGGACCTCGTGATCAGCAATCGCACTTGCTACCACTAATCCAACGAGGCTTAACAAAACAGCAAATAATCTCGCAATACTCACAAACAAATTCATCAGGTTGTTCCAACTTGATCTTCTTTCTATCCGGTTCTACGGGCGGCGTGGGCGGCGCCGACGGGCCGTCTTCACTGCAGTCGCGCGACTTTTGTTTACTGAAGGCGAGGCGTGCCTTGCGCTTGGCTAAGTTCATCTCCCGCGAGCTTAGCGGTTTGGAAGATATTACTATCTCTTGTACTGGTCTCTGTGGAGATATTGGCAATTTAGGAACAGCAACATAAATAAACAAGACGTGTCAGGTGAAGCAGGTAATTCATAGGCGTATTCAAGGTGGGGCAGATGGGGCGCTTACCCCACCCTGGTACAAGAAAGAATAAGGAAATGGTCTAAATTCAGTCAACTTGCCACCCATGTCCACATAATAATTACCCAAAATAGGAAGACCAATACTTCTTTGGACTTCAAATATAAGGTTATGGTGCAACATTGCCCCATAATCCCATTCTGCACTTCCAGATTTATTGGAAAGACAAATATTTATTGTATGACTGAGGTTGCCCCACCCTGGACAAAATCCTCGCTACGCCCATGAAGTACTAAACTGCGTTGTTAATGAGCCAGTATAAGAACTGTTAGCAGATAAAATATCTAAATGCAATCTGTAGACCAAGGCAGAATTTCAAGAGAAGTAGATTCCACTTATGGCCGATTCCTATTATTTACCAAGCATAAAAAACGGTGAAGGAAAACATCTTGAGGAAACCGACATGCCTGAGAGATATTTCTCAACGGCATGTGAAGCCAACTCAGAGGCCCATTAGCGGCAAAAACTTTGACACCAGGTTAGTCACTAACTACACGAAAAAGAAAAGAAAGAACCAAGCAGTATCAGTTAAAATTAAGAATTGTATATTTACCAATAATGAAGCAAAGACCCTTTAGAATAGAATAGAATATACTTTATTGTACACCAAAATTGTAACACAGCTCTTATACAATAACAAACATTAAAGGGTACAATGGCGGTCTTATCGCTGATAGCGATAAGACCCTTTAGCTTTGCATAGTAGACCCTCCCATACGATAGAAGCTATCACACGCACATAAAATTAGCTTAAGAGTCTGTTTCAATGCCCAGTTTGAAAAATGCTACCATTAGTAAGCAAAGCGATTCGTTTTGGCCATAAGAATCGGACATTAGCTGTTTATGCAGTAGGTAGCTGATAAATGTTTAGATAAGTTACTTTATTTTTTTACAGAACGTAATGATATGTCATTATTCTTGTCAACTCACCCTACACAGTTCAGTCTTGTTTAACACAGGTTTAACAGGGCACAGGTCCTCATTAGTATACATGGAGTTCAGATCCACCCCAAGGTTGGCCGCCACGTCGAGACCCAGCCGGGCGTTCAACTGCTGTCTTTGTTTCGCCAGACGCTCCTTTGAATCTAAGCAAATAAATGTGTTTGATAACAATTGGGTGAGTTAATAAACTGAACAAATAACGAAGCATTAAAAGCTAAGATTATAATGCAAACAAAGATACACATGGGTACGGAGTAGGAAGAAATGGAGTGCTAAAGCCGGGTCTCGTGCGATAAAAATCTAACATAACATGTTTAGTGAACGCTCGGACCGGTCAAATACAACACAGTAAACAGCCTCAATAATTTTACAAAAACATGTTAGGGGCTATTTCTAACAAAAGCATGGTCGCAGGAGACCCGGCTTAATGTGCGAGCAAACTGCTCACGCAACCTTAGGAATATCAAGATGTTTATTGCATTCCACAATGTGGACTTTGGTTGTAGGCTTAAAAACGATAAGATTATTATAGACCTTGTCGAGCAGCTAGTTCGCGGCTTCGACCAATGAGTCTTAATTCTACCGTAATCGAAAGGTACTTTACTCCGTCTCTGTAGATGTAGACGATACTTCGTTAACATAAAACGTCCACGCGTAGGTACACACGTGTCAAGCGTGTCACAACTATCATAAACAATAGCACTCCATTTCCTCGTACTCCATGGTACCCGTCTACCGAGTCATTATACAATTCGATACTTGACTACAAATATTTCGATACTTTACAATAAATATTTGTCATTCGATATAACCATATATTTTATTGGTTTGTTTTTGTAGGAAAAGCGGTCACCGCAATTCTACAATCCATTTTCCTTCCTTATAAATTCTACTTACTCTAGATTTTTTTAAACCATAAACTAGATTATGCTTGGACTAAGTAAATACCTAGACTGGATGGTGACATAAAAAGGTGGCGCCACAAATGCCATTATTCCACAGGGAATATTTAATTAGCGCTGTTTTGCATAGTATAAGTACGTCATGTACCTACTCTGAATAAAATAAACGATTTCTTGTGACGATGTACAAAAACATAATTATCACTCTTATTGCAAGTATATTGCGTCATAATAATTTTTTTAGACATGTCAATTCCCGACGGGGTGTGTAATTCGTCAACTAAGCCAAGGTTGTGGACTAAGGGCCTGAATTGCCTGAACCTTTGTCATTCTGAGCCGTGCCCAGCAGTGGGACAGTAATGACCTAATTATGCTGCTGCAATTTGTAGTTACCTGTAGCATTGAGTGGCTCCTCGTCTAGGTCGTACTCATTTCCCTCGGAGCCCATCAGGTGAGCTCCATGCTGCAACACACGCTCGATGTCAAAGGTCTCGCATCGTAGGCGACCGCTGTCTTCTGGCTCAGTCTTCTCTTCTGTTCAACAATATAAAATAAATTAGGTTCATTTACTACCGAAATAATTGACTTTGGAAGATTAACACCTTATTTTTGCGTAGATGCAGCATCTTAGGGCCTGTGCACACCACGTTTTTTAAAAGCGCCGTTGACGCGCGTTAATGTGAAACTCCATAATTAAAAAATGTGTGTATCGTTTTTTATGTATGTAGTTTGACGTAAACGCGCGTCGTCGGCGCGTTCAAAAAACATGGTGTGCACAGGCCCTTATTTAACGAGACAATTATAATACCGTCACGCGATATTATAATAATTTAGCGATGAACATTGAATTTCATGTCACAACAAAATAAATTGTATATGATAAAATGATAATAGATAAAAATATGTAAGGAGAAATTTGTAGCGTCGCATCCAACTTTCAGTTCGATGTGCTTTTCAAATAAACTCGCTTGTCGCATTACTTTCCCCGCAGCTGCGTCCGCGCAGACTACTGTGCGCCTGCGTCTGAACCTTTGAATTGAATGAATGCTTAATAATTAACTTTCTATCTTTTTAATTAGCTGGTTGTAATTCAGGAGAGTCGAGATTAATCCTTTGATTTAGCCGTTAAAGTATCGCAATAAGGCGTACCACTCCTGTCCTACAAGGCATAAGGACTTATTATACATTACTCGATTTTTAGGGTCATTCAGTGTAGTATAATAACGGTTGGGGCGCCTTTGGTCTACGGTCGGGACTCTTTCAACCGGGCCCTAAAAACTACATAATACGTTAAAGTAATGCTTGTTTCTTCGGAATAAACACGTTAGTTAGAATTCAAACAGCGACTAACTGCGAGAAGCAGTTATACTTGTAATCCCGAAACTGTAGTGAAGTTTCTTTTGGGTAGCAATAATGTATAGAAAAATATTATCATGAACTCGGTAGCCAAGGCTGTAGCCAGGGGGAGGGGTTTAGGGGTTCAAACCCCCCCTGAAACCACAGACAATTACATTACTTACTTTCAAAATGTATACACTCGTTATTGCAATTGTTTTTCATGTTCAGCCCCCCCCCCAACAACATTCCTGGCTTACGGCCTTGCCGGTGGCGTCTAGATTATTTATGGAACCTAATCCGCTCTCTCAAATAATGCCGACAAAACAACGCGTGTGTTTTGATTCTGCGCACCTTTGCTCCGTATGTTTAGCGTGAGCCACACGTAGAAAATATTATTATTGAAAACACATTACCTATGTATTCTGCAGCGAACGTGTTAAATCCACACTACCAGGTCAAACAAATCTTTACATAGTATAAAACAAAGTCGCTCCCGTTGTCTGTACGCTTAGATCTTTTAAACTACGCAACGGATTTTAATGCAGTTTTCAGCAATAGATAGAGTGATTCAAGAGGGAGGTTTATATGCCCCACATTAGTATCTACATTGCACCCGTGCGAAGCCGGGGCGGATCGCTGGTGAGAAATAAAAAAATAAATTACTGTTATCTACAGTCTAATATATTTTATGCCGGAAATCAACAGATTCCACAATGAGTTCTATCTTTCCCTACTCTGACGTCTTATGTCTAACTATAGGTATTATGCGCTATGTTATTTCTGCCGGGCAAAAAATAGGATCACAATAATTGTCTAGGGTCTTTTATGATATAGAATGAATAATGAATAACATAATTATGAGGTAAATAATACTTCATTGAACTTCTACTAGTCTTGTGTAGTTCGCGAACGAACTAGTTCGTAAGAGCGCTCCCACAGATGAACTACGCAAACTAGTTCCGCCATTCCCCGCTCCATAGTTCGTTAGTTCGTAAAAGTTGATTATAACTTGTTTTGCTTTTGTAATGTGTTAATCTGTCAAGGAACAGAATAATATGTTTATGTAATTGTTGATTATTTTCAAGACTTCACCAAAAAGCCTAAAAATTTAAAAAGAAGCGAACTTTTTTTTTGGGTTCGTAAATGCACCCGAGATACAGGAAAGAGTGAGGGGAGTGCCTAAAAAAAAACAAAAGGGTTGTCCAACTATCGCTTGGGAATGCATCAAAGCGGGGAATTTTGGGAGCTGACGAACTAGAAGAGCGAACTAGTTCATTTAGGAGCAGCGAACTAAACTGAGCGATCTCCGTCGCGAACTACTATGCACAAGACTAACTTCTACGTCAATCCCAATAACAATGTATGTAGGTTATTTATTAAATATGATAATAATAGTTTTATTTATAAAACATAATATCTAACACGAACGCCATGTTTAATTTCACGTAGAACATGGATTCAGTGGAAATGATACCTACATATTTATACATGATTGCTACATTGGAAACTCAACGTTTCATGTTGTTTGCATTCGACACAATCACCGATTTCTAATACAGTGCGCTCAGTATATCTACGCGGTTTTTGGCGAAGCTGCTAACAATCTTAAAAGGCAATGATAATACAAGGTTACTTCTAATCATCTGACGAAACTATACAGGCTTACTGAGTATTTAAAAAAAAAAGATTATGCTACTAGCTAGAATATAAATAATAGTGGATTATAACTGCTTCGTTGGTCTAGTGGTGGCAAGCGTGACTGCTGATCGTGAGGTCCTGGTTTCGATCCCCAGGTCGAGCAAGGTGTGATTGGGTTTTTCCGTGTGGAATTCCTCAGTAGCAGCCTGGCGTTTAGATTTGTGCCCGATTGATGGCGATAGGCTCGCCCCATATTACATGGGACTTAAACATAACGGCGAAATGAGGGTGTTACAATACACCTCTGCCCATCCCTTCGGGGTATACAATCTTGTATTACGCGTGTAGTGTATTATGTTACGCGTAAAATCTGTAATTCTGTATAGATCTACTAAACATGTCGATGTCTATAATTTAAACTGTGGTTAATAAAAACTTGGCTGCTTAGATAGCACGCCTAAAAGGTCGACCAAGGAAAAGGCTTACTGGTTTACTAGTTACTAGAATAATCTACTTAGCTGGTGTTCGCCAACATCAATTCTCTGGTTTAATAACCGTTAACTCGAAATATGTAGGTACTAGTCTAGAATTATAAGTAAACGGTTTTTTAACCACAGATAATTAATGTTGGTCAACACAGTCTCTCATTCTACATGATATGCTTTTTTTAAATCGTTTTTTTTCTCTAGGTCTTAATTTACTTTGCATCTACAAGGTTAGTCGGAAAGGGGGTACTAAGCCGCGGGCCACTTAATGTATCACTGATGATTGATTCAAAGAAAGTGTTAAAATTTAAAAAATCGATAAAAAAAAACCATGAAAAATTATTTATATTTTAGTTTTTTCAAAAATTCTTCATCCCTGCTTTAGTTATGAATTCAGAAAATGGAGTTTCTAATCCGTGACCCCAAATGTGACTAAAAAGTAAACACAGCTGATCATAACTGAAGATATGTACATATCTTCAGCTATGATCAGCTGTATAGAATTTAAAATATTTTTCATGAAATCTTTGAACAGCTATTTCTCTTAAACTAATGAGTTTTGGGGAAAGTTGTAGAACAAAAGTTATCCATTATTATAGGTACTTTAACACCCTTTCGGCTTAGTACCCCCTTTCCGACTAACCTTGTATATGACAGTGGCGGGCATTGATTTCGGACTTGATAGGCAGGTACTAGCGATGTCGCCTTTCAATTGTACGCTTAAGCCCATTTCAATACGATTCTGACCAAAACAAATCATAACCATACACGCTTATTATTTTATTTATAGTAATAGTTAAAGATGGGAGTAGTTAATTAAATCTTATGAGGTAGGCACTGCTTAATTGCCTATATGCAATGCAAGCCACTGTATATGATATTATGTAGCTATGTTTTATGGAAGATATATGTAAATCACATGATTTCATAATTTAGGAGCACCCTGTATGTGACATAGTGTTATTTTATCGTTACTTTATTTCAACTCTCCATACATGCGACATGTGGTTTCAAGTAGTCTTTGACCATTCATAGTAACTCCATTTAATCCGTCAATATGATATGTATGATTTATGACTGTTTGTAATAAAATGTAATTCGTTATCAATAGAGAGGAAGTCTGCGCACTCAGTTATCATGGTGTGCTGTGACCTTTTTATTTTCCTGTTCGTACGCACAATGGAAGCAACTTATCCAATTTAGCAAATAAAAGCTTTTTATATGCGACTGTGTTTTCATTGGTCGTTATTGCTTGATCGCCTCTTTAATAGGGTATGTGACTATATTTTTTTTAATAGAATACTCTAAACTATTACAAAAATGCTAGGCAACAGTGAAAAAACTAATGAAATATTTAATAAAATGCCCAAATTATAAACGATTGAAAATTGCTCACTAGACCTCTGTCTAGTGAGCAATTTTGTCTCTACAACATGACGCCACAATGACGTCATACCTTGCAAACTTCATAATTTGACAATTTGATTTGACACCACTCCGTACAATATCCGTTTCGCGCGAGAAGGACAGAAAATGCCCCCTCCACAAACTTCACAAGCGTGTAGCTCCTCTATTTTTTCATCGATTTTATTTATTTTTTCACATATCAATTTGTATCTATACTTTCTTTAAAATAATACTAAATTTTTGTACATTTTTAATAGTAGTCAACTACTCTATTCAATAAAGAACTTTAATTAAATGTCAAATTGAATGTTAATTTCGTGCTGTCACTGTCACTGCGCGTTAAAGTGACAGGGACAGCACGAGACTTAACGGCAACTTAAATTTGAGCAGCGTTTGAATCTTTGGTTACAAGAATATTAAAAAAATGGTTGTTTAGAAGTAAACAACAGTAGGCAATTTGAATCTAGAATATTGTTAAGTTACAGTTTTTTTTTTTTTTAATAACAGCATAGAACAAGCAAAGTAAAAAATATATACATCCACAACGGGGACCTTACTTCTGTCGACTTTTTATTATGCTTGTGTTGGGAACTTGTAACATAGATTTCTTAACAGTTAATATGTGATAACAAGTAGCTAAATCCTTACATAGTAGGTATATTTTATTCCAAGATCCGTGTTTAAGTAAGAACAACACTATGCATTAAAATTTCCAAGAACGTAACTATTTATGTTAAATTTCGGTATTGTCAATTACAATAGTATCATTAAATGTTAATTACACACAAGATTTCGCGTATTGATTAGTGCAGTCATGAATCTAGAGAAAGAATCTATGGTTGTAACATTTGTGACTCATCCAATAATCTCAACAAGTCTAAGTGGAGGATAGAGCATTGGCTCAGTTGCACTTTGAATGAGAATTTGTATTGCTACATATAAAATTCAAGGGCAGATCCACGAATTAATTTAAGATTCGCTTTCATTTATTCAAGTCTTTCTAAAAATAGCACTTAATTGCCAAAAGCACAATAAATATCATCGTGTGCGTCATTCTTAGGTCAAGTTAAAGTTGCTTTTGTAAACATTTTTAATATGAAATTTCTTTGTTAAGGCGTGAGAATTTACAGCTATATTGGATAATAAAGAAACCATCGGGGTGCCTTGGTTTCCTAGTGTCTTTTTGATATATATACGCATATTAATTGCGACTGTGTCCAAATGTGGTGCTGCTCCTTAAACGACGGATCACTTGTCTGAACATCATGACCAGCATGCTGTGATACCTGCATAATGGAGAAACTAATAGATGCTGTACTAAGCTAGCTAGCTACGTTCTGCAGGCGTATCATGACTACCGTAGACAAGGGTTTTGTCGACTGAAGAATAGATAAAATGACATATTGCCATTGCCTTCGTGTTTATAATTATCATTTTGTCTACTTTGTCTACATTGTTTACGTTTATGTCATTGTTCCGTCGACAAAACCCTTGTCTACGGTGGTCATATTACTCCTGCTGGGGTAAAAAAAATCAGACCCGTATTAATAAACAGCTCTCATTTGAGATAAGTGTAGTTTTAACATGACTTGAGATGAATTTTAAAAATATTTGTTGTCAAATGTATGGAATTCTACTTTATTATAGCTCCTCCTGGAAGATCTCTCAAATGCGAGCTGTTTATACGGGACCGGGCCTTATAAGTGCTGTATAAGGTTGCCATCCGTCCGGGTTTCCCTGGATTTGTCCTAGTTTGGGAAGGCGTCCGGGGGTGTCCGGGGGGGTTCCCTAAAAGTGACCGAATGAAACCCGGACGTCGTTCGCGTTAGCATTTTCGTTCGTTTTATATATTGACTATACATATAAAATGAAAATTTCAAATTTTTTAATATTTTTAAGGACGTCTGGGGAAACATCCCAATTCCGACCAAATGTCCGGTTATTTAAATCTTTGTCCGGTGACGGCAATTTAGGTGATGGCAATCCTAGTCCCGTATAAATAAACGACTCTTATTTCAGAGCACTATCCAAACTGGATGGCCTTTTGGAGCCAGCTCCTAGGCCGCATGTTGAGAATTATTTATTAATTCGAGTATTAATTATATCCATTCATCGAAACATCGAGAAGTATCGCGACTGTGTAATACTTGGACATGATCGGTCAAATAACGATTACCTAATATCGTACTAAAACGTACCTGCCTAGCCTTTTCCAAACTATATTGGGGTCAGCTTCCAATCTAACCAGATACGGTTCAATACCAGTATTTTACATGGAGCGACTGCCATCAGATCACCGCAGTCCGCAACCCAGTTACAGGGCAATGCCGATATCCTAAGTTAAGACCGGTTGTCAGACTTTCGGGCTTCTGACTTCCCGTAACGTCTTACGGGAAGTCAGAAGCCCGAAAGTAACGAATACGAATACCAATGACAGACGTGTCATTGGTATTCGTATGACAACAACAATTTTATCTAAATTTGACATGATTTATAATGATTGTGATTGTACCTACTTGTAAATCTCTAAAATGTTTTGTTTAAAAGAAACCTGTGATATTTTGTATGCTTTTTGGCGGGACACAGCTAGGGGCTTATTTATTATAACATCTACTGCATGTACCCTGAGATCACGATATAAATGAAATTGAATTTGACACCCGGGACTATTTAACTATTTAACGTGCTCTCCGAGGCAAGGAGGGGTCGTATAGTACTAAAACGTACTGATGCCGTGATAAAGACAGTTTGGTATCTATTTCACAAGCTCACAAGGCACAGTACTAAGTGAATAATATACAGTAATTGATGGTGACCGCCTATGAATAGCTCATTGTGGCAACTACCGGATCATCTGTCAAGAGAATGGTCGCCGGACGGCTCAAATACATAAAAGAGATAGCTGTATTCTTTGGGCGTACCAACCAACTCCTGGACAGATGTCATGGATACTCTTGAGATAAGAAAATGTAAAAGATGAAACGTTACATGATGTGAGTTGTCAGAATGTCAGTTATGATAGCTAATTGTTACAGACAGATACAAGACTAGTTTACAGTAAAAAAAATCTTTTGAATATGCTATATTTTTAGAAAATTCAGGTCTTCATTCTCAGTAATTAAAAATAAGATTTACTAGTAAAGCGAGTCTCAATTTTAAGTTTCATAAACGTTTTGTGTATGTAATACAAAACATACCTATCTATTTTTAAACTGATTATACAATTGTATTGGATATATTTCCAATTTGTAAGTATTCAAGTCCCAAAAATTTAACAATAGAATATTAATTGTTTGCCATGAGAGTACATAATTACTGTGAATCAAAAACAGTTCTAGTATCATTTCTGAGAATGTACACAGTTGCAGATATTATTTTAATCCCAAGATAGATGAGACCAATCCTTTTATTTATCGAGTAGAAGATACTACAGTGATTAATTTAATTTAGAAGATGGTTACTATATGAAATTACCTTTATCTAAGTAGGTATTAAGTATAGTATGAATTTGTATAATTACAAAATAGAATAATCAAAATGATAATATGTAAGAAACGGGGCTCGGGGCTAATTAAAAACCGCGCGGATCGTTGATATGCAAGGTTAAGCTGCGCTTGCCGCGGTCAGTCTGTTGATTGGTGACTATTTGTTACAAATCGAGACCCCTCCGTGCGTCGGAGAGCACGTTAAACAGTCGGTCCCGAGTGTCATACGAATACCTATGACAGTCGTTACGGGTAGTCAGAAGCCCAAAAGTCTGACAACTGGTATAACCTTAGGATATCGGCATTGCCCTGTAAGTGGGCTGCGAAGGTCTGGTGGCAGTCGCTCCGTGTAAAATATTGGTATTCAGCCGCATCTGGTTGGACTGGAAGCTGACCCCAAACAGAGTTGGGAAAAGGCTAGTCAAAACGCACAATGATGGGTATAATAAGTTCATCATTAAAATTTTCATTCCAGTCAGTCGTCATTTGTTCCAATATTTTTTTGCTATGATATCCATACTTATGCTGATGTCAATTTTAATCCGTTTATGTCGCATGCTCTTTATGGTTTAGTGCTAAAAGACGCCTAATATACACCAGTCACCTTGCCTTATTAATAAGCTAATCAGTAAGAATAATAAATGAGTTTTGAGTAAACGACGCCGTATGGTTTATGGAACATTTACTTAGTGAGAATGATTGTATAAGTGTGTTACGGTGCGTTTAGTATTAACTAGCGGCCCGTCCCGGCTTCGCACGGATGGACATTTTTCCCGTTTTTGCAACATTTTTCATTTATGCTGCGCTCCTATTGGTCGTAGCGTGATGTTATATAGCCTAATAACCTTCCTCAATAAATGGACTATCCAACACAAATATAATTTTTCAATTCCAACCAGTAGTTCCCGAGATTAGCGCGTTCAAACAAACAAACAAACTCTTCAGCTATAACAAACAAACAAACTCTTCAGCTATATAATATTAGTATAGATAAATACCGGTATGGTATTGATAATAACCACAACAATTGATTACAGTAATGAATACCCAGAGAATAAGCAAT
Source organism: Amphipyra berbera (assembly GCA_910594945.2). NCBI lineage: Eukaryota > Metazoa > Arthropoda > Insecta > Lepidoptera > Noctuidae > Amphipyra > Amphipyra berbera. Next base: position 17,567,477 of record OU343125.1, on the reverse strand, counting down.
TTAACCAGTAATTATTAATAACTTCCAAACGGGTTTGGTACATAAAACATACATTATTAGCCCATTACTGAGAGTTTAGGCCTTAGTCCACCACGCTGGCCTGTTGCGGGTTGGTAGACTACACACACCATCGAGAACTTTATGGAGCCCTCTCAGGTCTGCAGGTTTCCAGGTTGGTAAGTGATAAAACAAAAGCAATCGCTTTCATTATACATTTTTTTCTTAGAAAAACATTACTGTAAACTATTGCAGAAGCGAGCTCGGGACTTGGGTGCACCCCGCCCGACTTGCTAGGTTTATACTGAAATAGGATGAGCTTGAGAAAACTACGTCGTATGGTTTAAGAAACATTTAAAAGGGTCATCGTCATCATTGATAATCCTATTCCACCCACCATTTAAGGCTACCAGCCCACTCCAAATTCTGCTGCAGCGCGTGTGCGTTGCAGCCATGAAAGGATAGGCAAAAAAAAGAATAAAATAATTACCATATAAAATTAACAGTTTCAAAAGTCGGTGCCTTCAATTTGGTTCAGCGTGGATCAGCACCGACTTCTGAAACTGTTAATTTTATATGGTAATTATTTTATTCTTTTTTGAAGTCGGTTTAAATTTTTTGTAAAAAAGTTTTTATTTTTTTCATTTTAGTGACCTTAATTAAAACTTGGTTGGACCTACTAAAGACGCTGCTCGTAACATAATCACATCATCACAATATGCGTACTGTTCGTCATTGAGGAGTTCTATTGTCTATCTCCGAAGTTCTTCATCAGATCTTCACCAAATTTAAATGGGACCAACTTCAAAGTATACCCTATCCATTAAAAAAAGAATTATTAAAATCGGTTCACAATTGGCGAAAATATCGATGAAACTACACAAAAAAAAAAAAAAACACATACAGACGAACATAGTAACCTCCTCCTTTTTGGAAGTCGGTTAAAAATGTAGGCCACACTACGAACACTACTGAAAGTTGAAACATTTTTGAATATTTACTTTGGTGGTCTTTCTAAATGCCATTTTAGAAAGAGATAGTCAACCAAAGTATTAGTAGTGTTATCCATGTTTACTATAAGGTGCTTCAGGACAACTACGATTATGGGAATATTGCGAATTACTACTAAACCAGGCTATATTTTTTGCTCTGGCAACATTACATTAAACATTCTGGCATCATTACGTTGCCAGAACTAAAAATATTGCCTGGTTTAGTAGAAATTCGTAATTTTCTGAATATTCCCATGTTCGTAATTACCTTTAAGCATGATACCGTGAAGATATCAGCAGAAATTGAAATACATGAATACGATAATATGACATTTCACACTAAATCCAGTGCCTAAATAGCAGCTTTCGGCGCAGTGTGGTTCGTGCAGTCGTGTCTGTCCAAATTGAATACGTCATGCGTCGCTGAACATTGCAGCGCTGCACTCGGTTTGGCCGAGCCTTATACAGGATGTAAACGAAATCATGTAATTCCTTCAAACCTCGTGATGTACTGCTGACATAGATTAACCCTGCCCGGGATACTTTTGGATTCAATAAAAAAAATACAAGAAGTAAACATGTGTTCTTAACGCGAGGCATTTTAGCGCCCCTAGTTAAATGATCGCGCGGTGAGCGATAGCCGCGTAATTCACTTGGGGCGCTAAAATGCCTTACGTTAAGAACACATGTTTACTTCTTGTAATATTTTTTTTATTGAATCCAAAAACGTCCAAATCCAAAAGTATCTCGGGAAGGGTTAATCATTGTTAGCAGTACATCACGAGGTTTGAAGGAATAACATGATTTCGTTTACACTCTGTATTTTAAAACCACGTCTGGAGGTCATATCCAAAATGTTGTCAAAATAAGTGCTAGTAATAATAGCTTGTATAGTATAATATTGTTTAATTACTGACCTTTCTTGTCCGTGAACGGTGTTGGATGCCATTCAGGTACGTTCGAGAGGATCGCTTCCACTGCCTGCGAAGTAAACAATTTTTAAATTAGCAATATTTAACAATACAGACAGTACGACAATGTGGAGTCGCGTTACTAATTACAATAGAAAACTTCTACCATTTTCATATTATTAAATTTTGCAATATTTTTATACTTAAAAAAATTACAATATAAAATGAAACAAAGTTTATAGAGCATGATGATTACGGCAATATATTATTCAGACCATTAAGCTTGACTAATTTTACATCACAAATACCCTTTTATAGTGAAATTGTCCGAGTATCTGGTCAATCAGTGTGCCCACTCGTTGCATAGAAAAGAGGATAATAATGTAAATAGGTTTTATTGGATCTCTTTTGTGTTCAGAAAGTTAACAACCAGAAAACGACTGGTTAGTCTTTTCATATCTAATTTAAACGATACCACTGTTGGTACTGGTATAATAATTATGTCTAGGTACGGTCAGGGAAACGAATTGTTTAGCAAATTAGACACTACGTAAGTTTGCAGTATTTATACACATTCCATACGATTGATAACGAATGGCAATTGTGATTTTATTATACGGACGATTCAAGTTGGCGATCAATTAGCTAAGCAATCGTTTTCTGTGACTGTATATAACATATACAAGGTTAGTCGGAAAGGGGGTACTAACTACTAAGCCGCGGGCCACTTAATGTATCACTGATGGATGTTTTAAAGAAAGTGTAAAAAATTAAAAATTCGATTTATTTTTTTTCTATGAAAAATTATATTTATTTAGTTTTTTCAAAAATTCTTCATCCCTGCTTTAGTTATGAATTCAGAAAATGGAGTTTCTAATCCGTGACCCCAAATATGACGTAAAATGTAAACACAGCTGATCATAGCTGATAGATAGAATTTAGGTAGCGTATTTTTTATGAAATCTTTGAACAGCTATTTCTCTTGAACTATTGACTTTTGGGGAAAGTTGTAAAACAAAAGTTATCCATTATTATAGGTACTTTAACACCCTTTTGGCATAGTACCCCCTTTCCGACTAACCTTGTTTATTTTTGTAAAATCGAGTAGGTACTTTGGAATCATTTGAAACGTTTTGCATAGGTCCTCGTTACCGCAGTTACATTTCTGCGCATATTTAAACTACTTCCGCACCTATATCTATTCACAATGAATAAGCATTTAAGGAGCTCGCCCACAAACGACAATCGCTGAGCAATTATTATTGTTTAGAGTATTTATTTGAGTATTTATCCCCTTGCCCATCTCTATCGCAACTCAGGTACTGGGGGATACCTAACGGATACGTAGCAGGGTGAATATTTGAAAACATCAACAAAAATTAAAAACGTCATTAACATCACCCCAAAGTTAGAATGCAGATGTTTAAAACTATAATTATGATAATAAAAATTCAAACTATACCGCTGCCGTCAAGCAATAAGACAAGAATAAAAACAATTTGAAACTAATATAACATTAACAACCCAGGAGAAGAATGATTTGTTAAAATAATGTTAAGGTATTTCGAATATTCACCCAGCAATATCATTAGACTGTTTCAGTATTGAACTTTGAATGTTTTATATTCGGCGACAAAATAATCGCTCAGCTATTGACGCTTGTGGGCGAGCTCCCTTAGCGCTCATGCCCACGAAACGGTATTTTGCCGGAGCTAAGCCCGGCGTCCAACCGGGTGGGTCTACGTCCGGTCGCCAGCCAATCACACGACGCCGGCACTAGCGCCGGGCGGTGATGCGGCGAAAAACCGTCTCGTGGGCATGAGCGCTTAGGGTGTTTTTAGAGTCATATGGATTTCGTCACGCACGCGGGTGTGTGGCGCCCGCATTTTACCCATTATATAATAATATTGTGTTTAATATGATGCATGACCCATGCACGAAAAGGTGAAATGCAGGCGTCACGCATGGGGGTCAAACCCGCGTGCGTGTCGAAATCCGCACGACTAAGGCTGGTTTTAGAGTCACTCTGACCGTCGGAGCTGACAGCCGAAACGTGTGAACTTCCCCTCCAGCGCTGACCACCGCACGCGCTCATAGCTTTCGCGTTATTCTAAAACGCTTCCTAGAAGTTCATACGTTTCGGCTGTCAGCGCCAGTCAGCGTGACTCTAAAACCAGCCTAAAGACGTTAATACTGAAAATTGTAGCATGATTCAAATTCGATAAAAAAAATGTTTTCTTGTCATACAGTGATGCAGCAATCAGCATTGAACATTGTCATGTCTAGTATCACGTTCACAGAAATCTAAAATTTAATCTTTTTTCTCAAGTACCTTATCTTAAAAATACTAGAAATGTTCATACTTAAATCCAGCATGTTTATGCGCTTTGCAATAATCCCGTCAAATTCGTCAATCATTTTTGTATAATTTGATTGATGGTAATGTGTATCTTCTTACATTCTTCTTCGACTTCCTAACTCATTAATTCTTATTGTTTCAAGAATTCCCAATGGGCCTAAGTATTTAAATTTATTATAATATTTGTAAAAATAAACAATTAAATATTAGGTAACAGACTAAAATAATGTTTATATAAGTTATTTACGTCATTGTTATTTAAATTAAATCAAATCGCTCGCTTTCTCCATAGAGCAGACGGTCTAAAACTCATAAACACTTTAATTATATCGGTTTTGACGCAAACAGGACAAGGAAAATACCATAGTTTAAAAACAGAAAAAAGGTACCTACCTACTCTTCGTCACAATATTTAATTTTGTAGTATGTAAAGACAAAGCAAACTCCATCGTACTTGTAACAGGACAAATAAAAACTACGACGCGGCGACGTAGAATAAATTCATTAAAATAACATAACATCACGCCTGTATTCCCCGAAGGATTGGGCAGAGGTGTATAGTAACACCCTCATTTCACCGTTATGTTTAAGTCTCATATAATAGCCTATTGCTATCAACCGGCCACAAATCCAAACTCTGCGCTGCTACTGAGGAATTCCACACGGAAAAATCCAATAACACTTTGCCCGGCCTGGGCATCTAACCCAAGACCTCACGATCAGCAGTCGCGCTTGCCAACACTAGACCAACGAGGCAGGTCATTAAAATATTTACAGAATAACACATCTAAATCTATACAGTATATCGAAGTCTGAAAGTCAAAAAGAATGCGTTGACATTCACTTTTTTATTATTTTCTATTTAGATACGTCGCCGTTTGAGGGTCGAGAGTTCATTTATAATGAGATAAGATCGTCGAAATAATTAAGGAATTTATAAAAAAATATCACTTTGTTAATTTTAGACGTTAAGCTCTCTTTAATATAGAGATCTCCTTGTATTTAAAAGCCGATGTTTGTATCATCGAGATTATAAGCGAGTATTAAATAAAATAACACTAGTGTATTTTTTGATCTTGAACAACGCCCCCAGTATTCAATACGCAAATGAATAAGTCTACTTTATAATCCGTCGCCGTTTTTATTACTGAATAGAAATTACTTTATAAAAATGCTACCGTATCAGTTTGTAGCCGTATTCTGCTGCACAATGACCTCTGAATAGATATTATTATGTTCATGACGCTTGATAAACGGATTAATGTTTGCAGTATTATAGGAAATTACGCTGCTGGAGTTGGTCATGCTCTTGATGGACCTAATGTCATAGCAGTGATAGCCTAGTGGTGTGACCGCCGAACTGCCAAGTCATAGGTCTCGAGATCGAACCTAAGACACGCACCTCTGACTTTTTGGATTCATGTGCGTATTTTATAATTATCACTTGCTTAAAAACGGTGAAGGAAAACATTATGAGGAAACTGAAATGCCTGAGAGATATTTCTCGACGGCTTTTGAAGCCAAGTCGGACGCCCATGGGCGGCATAAACTCTGACACCAGGTTAGTCACTAACCACACGAAAAGAAGAAGAATGTCAAAATCGTCTTTAGAGCTTATGCACTGCTGCACTCCGAATTCGAATCCGGCAAAATACGAGCCATAGATATTCGGCTGCAAACCTATGAAATAATGGTCGGATCCTGTGCACAACGGTTCATACAAATAGTATTACCGGATCATATTTTCTTGGATTCAGATTGGACGCTTCATCGAAGAATATGTAAGGGCGCTGGCGCTGTGTCTGTGGCCCACGCCATAGCACAGCATTATGCTGAGTGGTCACCTTTTTGTCACAGTTGTCTTTTATTTTAATATTATTTATATACTATCATGTTTTGTGTTAAAGTGTATCTGTGACAAATAAATGTTTTTTCTTTCTTTCTTTCTTTCTAAGGTCAATGTGGGTAAATCCGTCTGCGGGGCAATTCCGTACGTATTTGTATTAATTCCAGAATAGTTAGTTAGTGAATAGCTAAGTTTAGTTAATAATTAAAAAGTGAACCTGTTGTATCGACCGACTCGACAACAGCGTAACTATTCTGGAATGAATACAAATGCATATGTACGGAATTGCCCCGCAGACGGATTTGCCCACATTGACCTTAGATAAATACATAAAAGACTGATAAATGAACAAATAAATGTCGTCATTCTATTAATTCTGAGTGCAACACCAGTCCGCAAGTAAATTGAACTCATTCCATAGTACTCAAATGGCCAGAGCGCAGCTTTTATCTTATGTTTACAATGTACACGGAACGGTTCAAGGCACCGTTGATAATTCACGCATGGCTAGAACAAACCTGGCTATGTTTAAACTATCACTAAACAATAACTTAGGACTGAGGTAATGCTGCATGACTAAGGCTGGGTGGTCACCAACATGAATTCTCTGGTTAAACAACCGTATACCTAAAATTACATAACAACATCACGCCTGTATTACCCGAAGGGTTGGGCAGAGCTATATAGTAACACACTCTTTTTTTTTCGTCGTTATGTTTAGGGAGCGAGCATATTGCCATCAAGCGGGCATAAATCCAAACTCCGGTCTGCTACTTCTGAATTCCACACGGAAAAACCCAATAACACTTTGCCTGACCCGAGGATCGAACCCAGGACCTCTCGATCAGCAGTCGCACTTGCCATCAATACACCAACCAGCCAGTTTCTAAAATTCTAGCACTTTTTTCTAGTTAACAGTTGTTTAACCACATAATTAATGCGAGTGAACACTAACCTAATAATGGCAAACGTTGGTTCTCCCTTTCCAGTTTACGAGGGACCCAACCTGAAAATACTTGCATAATACCAGGTTCACACGATCAATTCTAGTTGATCAACTGCTAAATCGCATGCGATTTGAACCGTCTGAACAAACTTTTTGAAACTTTTGTTGATCAAGTCATTTGTTGAAAGCGATGCGACCCGTCTCAACCTGTCGTAACTATCATAAATTGCAACATTATCAGAAACGCCACAAATAAACTGATAATATTTGATAAAGATAAGTGTGAAAAAGTGAATGATTCCGTGCAGTTCATCCTATAACCCAATTTCAAAGGTTTAACAACTTCAATGTTGAAATCGAGACATTAAACATGATTTATGTCTTTGATTGTAACAGCAACGTTTATTGCATTCGTGCTAAAAGCAACTGTTCCAAGTCTTACTTCAGGTTTACTATCTGTGCCATGCATTAGTTCACCACCTTTAATAACCTTGTCACACTTTAGGGTGGCTTTAGGAGTCAACCCTCAACTAGCACATAAAATTTAGAAGGCGGCTACTTACGGGAGGATAAAGAATAACACTTGTAACCGTACACTATATATATTTAATTAAGAATTACAAATAGATCAACAGGGCGTGGTCCGTAGCAATGCGAGGAGTCCAGGGTCTTCTTGAGCAGGTGTAACACTTAGCTTGGCAACTGCAGTGGCGCGAGAGGCCGATCTGCAGTGTGCTCGACCTTTTATAGGCCCTGACCCCCGCCAGTCAGCCACCACCTGTCACAACCTTGAGCCTTACATGACAGGTGTAAAGCATCTCGGAAAAAATCATAATACCTATGGTAACTCGGGACTTCGAAATTGGGCAGCTCGGGTCTGAAGCCCAACTAAATCTCTGAATGTACTTACCTACAAAGTAGTCTCAAGCCAGTTTATTTTTAGAAATCATGATGCTAAACAATCTGAAAGCGTAATATTCCCAGGAATATTAGAAGCAGTATGTGCTCAATCAAGGTGACAAGTACACGGTGAGGAGCAAACGTGAAGCTAATCAAAGATCGATTACGATCATGCTTCAAAGAATTGCAAATGTTCACATAGAATGGAAAAATGTCAGAGCAAGTGACAGGCAATTATTACTGTGTGAGAAATTGCTTTATTTTTTTCGAAATGGAAGACTACATTTTTAATTTGTCGTGAAGCGTTGCAGCTAGCCTAGCATAGCAGTAATACGGAACTGCAATCCGAATTATAAACTTATAAGCATAGTTTACGCATCGGCGCATGCGAGACGCACACATACGCGGTTAGTAGATTAATTTCTCAATCGTTCGAAACAATGTAGCCAATTGCGCGACAACAATACTGTTGCTTGTCAAACAAAACATGACAATAATATCATCTGTAAGCAATGGGTCTGCGCAGAGACCAGCCATGAATACAAATGGACTATAAAACTAGCCAAATTCTGCTACTTGTACATTCACTTTAAAATATTTTAAACTAATTAATACAAGGTTGCCACAGTATGTATAAAATAAATTCCATGATCTTTCTGGGATTTAAAAATGTGAAGGAAATAACACTATGTTTGGTTTCCAGCTTTTCCGAGAGACAGCCTTGCCATAAATCCACTACGCGTCTACTACTACTATCCATAATCTTGTCAACAAGATGCGTACGCGGTCCGTAACATAAAAAATATCAACTTTGTCAGATTACAGGTGTAAACATTTCTGATTGTACGATGAGAACGTGTCAAATAACTGGAAAAATTACGAGAAGTCAATAACAATGGCGAAAGGTAATGTTGTCCATATGTATAGTAGTTTTATGTTAACTAAGTAAGTTTACAACAGCTGATTCCCAGTCTTAAACGTACCTACTTTGAAACCAAAATAAAATAGTAAGTAGGTTCCACGCGTTGATAACAACGGATTTGTGTATTTAAATCTTATCTGTCTGCTAATCTTTATTCAGACTATATACGGAATACATCTTACGAAGGTGTATTCTGTCTGAGTAATACTTTAAAATAAAATTTAAAAAGAAAAGTCTGCGATTGTGTTTGCGTCAATAGTCCTTAAGACGGCGACTGAGTTGACCCTGTATCATATTTGTGTAATGTAACATGTTACAAAGCGAACATTATGAGTCAGTACAACGAGCACAGGGTTCGGATTGAGCATATTACACGGATTTAAGGTCTACCCACACATATCAGGGCCGGGACCGGGCCGGAGATCACCATCGCATACATTTTGTATCGAAGCAAGAGCTCCGTCGCCTCCGGGTTGGTCATGACGCTAACTAACCAGCACTGAGCGACTGAGGTCTTGCTTCGGTACAAAATGTATGCGATGTTGATCTCCGGCCAGGTGTCGGCCTTGACATGTGTGGGTAGAGCTTCAGCAGGCGACGTAACGTAACAAGCCCGCTCCGAATGCTACATTACGATCGGATACACAAGACCTGCGTTACTTTTACGTTTCTGGATTCTCATACTACCTCAAATTCCGTCTAGCCGTCACGGATACGGTTACAAACATGCATAATATTAATGAGATGTACCTGTGCAGCTGCAACTCTTGTCTCCCAGGCAGGCGATCGCAGATGTGTCATTAGCCTGCCGAGCAGCCGGTGCAGTTCTTCAGGGTGGGCCTTCTGCACCTCGCCCAGCTGCCGGGCTGCGGCGCGCCGGGTCGCCGGCCCCGCGCCCGCCTCCAGGAGGACGAACAGACGGTCTAACCTGGGACAACAACACTGTATGAACTTCATCATCATCAATTTCTGGTCTACTAAAGAATACCAGCCAAGTCGTAGGGTGCGGTTTTCGGCAGAGAAAGGTCCCGAGGGCAACGTCCTTTGTTGCCTTTGTCAGTCGTCCATCAGATGTTTTGATCTGAGCCTTTTCGACGGTCCCTACGTAAACTACCGAAAGTCGAAAATGATTACTTTGAGAAAAGCGTTTTGAAGTTTGTTCTTTGAATATTTTCAACTTTACGTTTTGAAAAACACGAAATAATATATTATGATATTTTAACTTTTTTTATTTTATAACATTTAAGATGACATAATTTCACACATTTTAAGCAAATAAAATAAAAACTGAGATTTTGTAGTTTCGATAGTATAAATAGGGACCATCGTTTTATACGTACACCTATTGGTAAGCGGTCCTATGAAAGGTCTGCGGAATTGACATAAAAATCATACCTGATAAGCGTATTGGTATTTGCAATAACAGATACCATAAGGTACGACATGGGAAAAGATTGTTTAAGCTCAATTAATTTTAAACCTTATGTAAATACAGTTAGCACTCATATTTGCTTAGCATACCGCAGGACGCTTCGTCGTACCGCGGTATGCCGAAGCATCCCACAGTACCTACCTACGGTAAATACGAATCCTAAAGGGTAATTAATACAATAAGGTTTAAAATTATTTGAACTTAAAAAATCCTTTGCCGTGCCGCCACTGGGTGCAGGCCCTAAGTGGTAGCTACTTTCTACCTTATTTACTGGTAGGTAAGCACTTCCTAGCTCAACTTTTAGAAATGGGCAGGTCTTTGCAAAATTTAGGTTACAAAGCAAACGTCAAGTTGCTAGGTTAAATTAAAACATATTAGTGCTTGGATATTTCTTAATTAATTGAAATGTCCTTCAAATCATTAGAAGTGTTATAGCAAAAAGTGGGTCTAGATACGATATATTTTTTGCCTATGAAGCAACCTAAGAAACCCTCGTCTGAAGTAGTAGATGATGCAATATTTTAGCAATAATGACTGTTATTCATTACAATAGAAGTGTCTAATGCTTCGTACACACCAGGCACATTGGTCGCGGCACACGGTATCGCAACAGTGTTTCGGCATTAGGCTGAGCATCCACCAGAGCTGTGCTAAGCTGCGTAGCAAGGAATGTGTTTTGTAAGCACCAATAGAATCACTTCATTTACCTAACTTCACTCTGCGCAGCTCTGGTGGATATGGGTCTAGCAGTGAGAGGTTTTTGTTCATACAAAACAAGCGAGAAATGAGTTGCGAGGAATGTGTTGCTAGGAATGTGTTGCGAGGAATGTGTTACAAGGAATGTGTACCGCTCCAGCCACACCACCCTATTCGAAAAGAGTCCGCTACCTATCCTCGCACGGCTCATTTGTACACATTAACACATTACGCATTACACATTACCCATTCCTCGCACAGCTCTGGTGGAAAGGGTCACACCGTTACACATCCTCGCTACACATTTTCGCAGCGCACATTTTCCTCGCACAGCTCTGGCAGATGTCCAGCCTTATGTTACTGAGATTGCCATGTTGTCGGATACAAGTGCCGCGTCATGTTGCGTGTCATGTGTGACTTGTCGCATTGCAACCGCGATGTTCCTGATACAAGTTGCGGCCAGCGGCACATGTATCGCAAAATCGCCAGTATCGCAACATGTGTCCGGTGTGAACGAGGGTTAAAGCAATCAGTTTTTTGTTCAAAACTGATATGTAATGAATGTCCTAGGTCAACTTTTTTTGCTAAACCGCATGTTGCCAAGCGGTAATTATAGAATTTAATTAACTGTGGGTTCGTGAATTACGATTTATTTACTAACGATTTACTGCAGATATATCTATCAATCTAGAAGTAGGTAATCTATTTGTTTCTGGATTGACTTACGCTGTTGCAATTGAATAAAAATTTACGTGTATTTTTCCTCTAACATAACATAACATCACGCCTGTATTCCCCGAAGGATTAGGCAGCGGTGTATAGTAACACCCTCATTTCCTACCTAATAGGGGGCGAGCCTTGTGCCATCAACCGGGTACGAATCCAAACTCCGGGCTGCTACTGAGTAATTCCACACGGAAAAACCCAATAACACTTTGCCCGACCTGGGGATCGAACCCAAGACTTCACGATCAGCTGTCTGGCTTACCACCACTAGACCAACGAAGCAGTTTTTCAGTTTTTCCTTTACTGAACTACTTAAATACATAATTATAATGTGTTTAAAATTTTCCACATCGAAAGTATGTACATTACGGTAGGTATACAGTATAAGACCGTTTCGAATATGAGGAAAAACAAATTATCAAAAATAAACGTATTTTCGTCTACAAAACAAACGTTATTTAATAAAGCTATTGTTTGTTAAATTATTGTTTGTTTATAATACGTGAATACAGAATTACACTTGTACTAATAATTCAGACCCACACGATTACCACATCCCTTTGAACATTTCTACAATACAAATGCATCATATAATACTATGTACGTCTATCTACTTACGAGTGTACCTACACCACCATGTATGCTCCATCAATAAATAATAATCATGTGTATAATATACTAAATACTTAATAAGTAAGGGTCATCCGGGTATATGATTCATCTGACTGACGAATCCTTTTGTTATTACACAAATATAATAAAACAGACTTATTTGTAGGATGATGTCAAGCTCGGAAATATTGCATTCTTTATCTAGTCTAGGATATAGAACGCAATATTTCGTTCAAATCTAGCTCAAAAAATAAAACAAAACTGGTTTTATTTTGTCCATTTTGCTTTTAGATGAATTACTGTTTAACAATTAATTGTTTCTTCCACAACAACATCTAATTGCCGAAACCAATAACCTATCTATCGGCGATTATCCATACTAGAGATAGAAAATTGACATAAGCTCCATAGAGGCATTGGTGTCGATTCTGTTGCGCAATTTGGCAGGACTAAACTAAACCACTGCCGGGGTTGCGGTGCATGCTTTTGCGAATCCCGCGACCCCGGCCGAACTGTCAGGAGGAGGAACACCGTTGGTTTTTAGCCGGTAAGAGTCCGGCAGACCCCCTCGCCTTCCCCGGGCGAAGGAAAACCAAGAGGATTATCCAACGATAAAAAACAGAAAGACTAAACTAATCTAAGGGTGTTTGTCTCTTTCTATTTCAATAGAAAAAAAATGAAAGTGACAGTTGCGTTTAGTCTAGTTTAGTACTGTCAAAATGCGCAATAGAATCAACACCAATATCAAATTTTCTATCTCTAGTACAGCTATTGGCTAGGTTATTGGTTTCGGTCGTTATTAAAAAAACAGCGTTAATTAAGACAAAAATAATTGTTCAAAGAAAACTAACAAACGAACCGGGCAGTGTATATCAATTACTCCTAATCTTATCAGTCGGACAAATTGGAAACAATTTATTAACCGCCCCCAATGTTTTATTCGTTCTGAAAACGCGTTTGATCGTAAAACATCGTATTGCATAAGAAACAGTCTGCTTTCATACAATAACAGGTACAGTAATTATGTAACGTGCGAAACATACGCGTCTTGCTAACACTGGGTAACATAATTTGCAATAATATGAACGACAGGGAAGATGATAAGTCTGATTACTTTTTTGGAAAAAACATCTAAAGATGTCTCACTTTTATAAACACAACTAACAGGGTGTCCTGCATAACCGACAAACGCGACGCCACACGACACGGAAGAAATACGCGTTACGTCGCGTCTCGGTACATAGGCCGTCAGTAGGGAATGCCGTTGTTTTGATCGCGTTCGTCGCATCCGCCGCATCGCATCGCGTTCGTCGCATCCGCCGCATCGCATCGTGTCGCGTTTGTCGCTTACGCAGGACACCCCGTAAGTTTATAAAAGTGCCATAAAAATGAAAGACTCTCAATAAGCTAAGAAATGTGTGATTAGGCTAAGGAACGCCATTTTGGTTGATTTGTACAAGTATTTTTTTGAAAGGTTTAAAGATTGAATTAAATTATTATGTAGAAAAAATTCTTGTTTCATTTATTAAACCATAAAACAATAAAGCCATTACCTTATAACAATTACTAAATTGTTTTAAAATAATTGAAATATCTTAGGTCAAAATATCGGGTAGTATTGACCCACCCACACGTCCGTGTAGTCATTTTCCAGCCCCATGACGCCGGATTAAATTGCGTTTAAAAAATATATATAACGTTTGCACTGACATTTACTATTCTTTTGTTTTCAGAAGTTATAAAATACATTTTGGGAATTCATCATGGATAGTTTCACCGTTATCCAACGTATCAAATTATAGAATTTTATTTTAAACATCATCGGTTGATTATTTAAACCCAGCGAGCATATCGCCGCCATTTCCATGTGCGTACTCTTCCTCAGAACACTGAGATTATTGAAAAGAATAGATTACATTAATAAGCTCAGGACAATCGAGCAGCTGAAGGCGGACATCCGAGCTGAAATACGGTTGCTAACTCCTCAAGTTCTGAGGAAAGTAATGAGAAATACTCTCGAAAGAGCCCGTCTTTATGAGGCTGCAAATGGCGCTCATTTACGTGACGTAATATAAAACTAACTCTAAAATATCTCCATGAGTTTTATTTCATTATATGACTAGCTGTTCTCCCGAGGCTGTGCCCGCGTAAATAATTTTACTACAGCGCCACCTACCGGATCCCAGCACGAACCATCGTCTCGATAAAATCATTATAATGTGTAAATATGACCTCAATCGGTAAAACCGTTCATAAGTTATGGCGTGACCAAGGGAAATAGAGATTCATTGTTATATATGTACTAGCGACCCGCCCCGGCTTCGCACGGGTGCAATGTAGATACTAATGTGGGGCATATAAACCTTCCTCTTGAATCACTCTATCTATTGCTGAAAACTGCATTAAAGTCATTTCATAGATATAGAAGAACTAAATTATAACTAGTTACAACACCTTCATGACTTATGCGCAACCCTGTACAACTAAGTACTCGTACTACTGTGAATCATAGCGAGCTCCTCTCAAACAGTAGAGTGCGCAAGTCCTAATGCACTCGCTCTAATAAACTTTACATAAGACCAGTCTCTACCGTATTTACAGTCGTATTAAAATGCAACGCTAAAACGGGTATCAGATGAGAATACATTGCATTAGTTGACGCCGCTAATGGAGACCATCCTGAGAACTTATGAAATCACTGTACATTTACTTTCGTCGACGATTAATTCAAGTCGTCCGTAACTGACCACAAGACGGTCGGGTGAGAGATTCACAGTGATCGCTACTTTCGATTTTAAATTCACATATTAAATATAATACGTAGACGTATGTTAATACAGTTGGAATTTGGAATTAATTCTAATTCAGGTAATTTTGAAATGTTAGACAAACGACATAAAAACGGGTCTGCTACAACAAAAATGTAATAAAACATGTTTAGTGGACACTCGGACCAATTACAACACAATAAACTGGCAAAGCCCCAATGTTATTAGAAAAACATGTTAGGAGTTATTTCTAACAAGAAAATGCCAATTTTTTTCTATTCGACTCTGCTTGTAGATGGTCTTGCGGACCGTTTAGATACATAACCGGGCAGTTATTGGCGAGACCTAAAGGGTCTCCAACCAAAATGGGGACAAGAGTAAAGTACTTAACCTAAGCTAACTACTACTACTACTACTAGCAACAACAGCACTAAGGGCGACCCCTAATGGGATTCGGACCTCGGCTTAGGGCGTTGCTGACGGGAGGACAAGGAGGGAGACAGCTTGATGACGGCTGTATTAACGGTGATAAGAAAATGGCCGCAGCAGACCCGGCTTTAATGAAATGGTAATAATTTCGATCGCAAAAGGACATAACTGATTTAAATTACAAAGGTCACGCGTTTCAAGTCGTGAAGTGGACACAATGCACATACAAACTTTATTTATAATTTGAACAAGATTCCACATATTTTATAAAAAGTATTTATCGTCATGATCTTATAAGTAAAAGCATAACTTAGGTACTAAGCAGTTATAAATTGATTTTAAACTCATGGTGGTGAATTGGTGATCATCACCAATTATTTCTCGTTGTAGAATTTACCATGATGGTAGGTTAGAACGATAAGGTTTAGAACATAGTAATGAAGCATCACGAGGCTATAAATTGAACGTAAAATTATTTAAATCGCTGTAACTTGACCAAAACTTGATATTTTTTTTTTACTTTGTTTGTCAATTTGATGGCGTTAATGGATTTTCAATGCAACGGTGACCATAGTATCTTTACTGAAATTAAACTCTCATGGCCAAATACTCAAATACTCAAACACTACTCAATTTTAAGTTGCCGTTAAGTTTCGTGCTGTCTCTGTCACTCTAATGGTGCGTCCAGACCTGACGAACGCGCCGCGAATGCGCCGCTCGCGCGCGGCGCGCGATCCGTTCGCGAGCCGCTCGCGAGCTGCGCATTCGCGGCGCGTTCGTCAGGTCTGGACGCACCATAAGGCGAAGTGACAGCACGAATTAGTTGGTGCAACTGAGCCTAAGGATTTTTCGAAATTAACTCTTGTATACAGCGGGGAGTAAAGTTTATGTGTAGAAAAACTTTTTACGCGGGAGGAGCCGCGAGGACTTAGCAATTTTAAACTATATTTCTACACCGTAACAAATCCGCTATCGTTAACGTCAATTTTACGATCTCTGCATGCGCACTTCATAATGGCACGATTTGCACTAAAACGGCTGATACTTCGCTTTCAGGATTTATGCATTATTCATCACGATTACTATTCACGACAAAGTAAGGTTAACTTACCGGGACGTCATGTTGAAGTGTCTTTATCAGCCCAATTTGTAATTCCACTCCTGAAACAAACATGAAACAAGGTTTAATAGACAGAAAAAAATCGAATAAAGAATTTGTCTGACAATACGTTCTTTGCTCTATACTATGTAGAGCGTCTCGTCCATGTTAGAATTAAATCACGTAGGGTCACTCTCGTAGAGCAATAACGACGTATAGATGGTACCGAGACTAGTCTAGGGTTGCCATTTCAAAATGGAGGAATGCTTGTCTAGAGTGCCTCAACTGCCTGATTTTACAGAAAAATGCATGAAGCTCTCTCTCTAATGTCGGCAAGAGAATAAGCTCATGCCGTGTCGCGAAAAGATTAGGCAGTTAGCAAGATTGATAGCGGGGCTGACTACACAGTATGCTCCGTACGTACCTACTTAAGTATCGTCACTCAGAGGCTTTTTGAATGCACCCTTATGCCTGTCTCAGAGTAACGCCGGCCGCACTCCTGTAATACCTGCCAAATACGGCAAATGCTTGTCATATGGTAACCCTAGACTAGCCTAGCTAGGGCATGACTACAGTGTGTGTAGACTATAATAGACATGGTCGGAGGGCGATGTGGACGCAATCTCTACGTGTACGTAGAAACTTTTTGAGAGGCTCGTGGCTGACCAAACACGCGGGTCATACGATTTGCGAGGTTAAGCTGCGCTTGCCGCTGTTGGTCGGTGGACGGGTGACCGTTCATTACGCATCGAGACCCTTTCGTGCCTCGTAGAGACAGACCTATGACAGTCGTTACGAGAATTCAGAAGTCCGAAAGTTTGACAACTGGTCTAATCTTAGGATAACGGCATTGCCCAGTTACTTGGTTGCGGAGGTCTGATGGCAGTCGCTCCGTGTAAAATACTGGTATTCAGCCGCATCTGGATAGACTGGAAGCTGACCCCAACATAGTTGGGAAAAAGCTAGGCAGAACAGAACGTAGAAACTCTTTGAGAGACTATATAGATTAATCTCCAAGTCGCCTAGTTCTATCACTCTACCGTGGACGAGGCGCTTTAAGGTCAGTTAGCAGTTCCCACTTGATACACGAGTTTACATGACCTATTTGTATGGGAAAACAAAAGGAATTTATAAGGCGGATGTCAATGGAAACACCGGTAGAGGACGCCCTTGAAGGACATACACCGATGTTATTGGTGATGTTCTTCACAAAGGACAGGTGCATAGTACTCTCAACCGGCGTATGGTATGACAAGATGTATGAATGTAGATGAAGCGAAAGGCGTATGTAAGGATTGTAGCATGTGGCGCTCTATAGTTTCTGCCTACCTCCATGGGGAAAAGGCGTGAGTTTATGTATGTATGTTGTATGGGGTTGTATCAGCCTGGAAAATAATACAGCAAGCTTTAAAATGGACCGTCCAGACATACACAACATTACGTAATGTCGACTTACAAAGCTTTCACAAAAGTGTTATTTTTTTTTTTAATGTACTTATAAACTCTTACGATTTATTTACTAATGAATTAGCTATTCGCATACACATTCCAAGCGTAACTCTAATAATGTTAGAATTGTAGTCTGTAGCATCACACAATAGTGTTTTTTTTTTATTTTATCTGCGCCAACTGTCCTACTCTGCCACAATTTTTATCATAACCTTTCTTTTTCGTCCTCGATTAAAATGGAAGTAAACATTTGATGTCATAATTTTGAAGAAAGGAGAATCTTATAATGAATCTTCTTTCTCAGATTTCTTTGATTCTTCAAGTTCTGGACTTTGTGATAATGTTTGCTCATAAATACCTTTTTTGCGGCCTATATTTCATAATTTTACCATTTCACTGTACGGTTGCGAGTTCATCTACGATTAGTAAACTGCCAGCTGATCTTATCTCTACAGGGAGTATGTTGTGTGTTGCAACTATGCGACATTTGTCAATCGACATAGCTACTAAGGGCCAAGCCACATCTGACGGAAGATACGTCGCCGATCTCCTGTCGCGTGATTTACTCGACAAATGTTAGTAACGCATCTTCGTTCAAATGTGTACGGTGTGAGATGTTTATATAGAATTATGTGTACCGGCGGAAGATCGGCGACGTATCTTCCGTCAGATGTGGCTTGGCCCTAAGTAGTGCCATCGTAACCAAGATTACATAGATACTAGTAGTTAGCTAAACATCCTAAATCAGTACATTTGCCATACACAGTGAGATGAATAGTTGATGTGACCAAAAAAGATTTCAGAGATAATCAGTCCCAAAAGTGTCAACACACGGTTTTGGGGTCGTGTTATCGTCGGCATTACGTTTTATTTGCCCTACTTATGTGTGTCAGCCATTTATCGCCATTGTTATCGACATCGATATTTATAGTGGAAAACATCTATTTAATTTTAAATACTTTCTTATAATTTACTTTTGTGGTTGAATTATTGTCATCGGAATTCTTGGATATAGGTAATTACGATTGTGGTGTTTATTTTTAGTGTGAAACAAGGATAATCTTGCTTTAAACCTAAACTCCAAAAGGACACGTTAGCCTATATCGTATGTTGAGTCGAATATTATAACAATTGACTCAACATTAGAGTAAATAAAATTACATGACCGTTTTTCTCTTTTATCACAAATATTGTACATTGTAGGTACTTAGTCACGATTAAAACAATGGTTTGTTTGTAAAAAACTACAATAAAAAACCCTCTGATGCGTCACTGAAGCATTCATAATAAAATAAAGTTAAAAATAATTTAACTTCCGTTTCATTGAGTAAGTAGTTATTGTTAAAGAATTCGCGCGTATAATTTCAAGAGATTGTCTAACATTCAATTTCAATATGACGCGAATAATTAGCAGTCTTGTCCTAACTTCACTTGGGTACTCATATACCCAATTTCGTTCGAGTTTTTAGTACTGGATGGGTCCATTCACGGCGTCCCAATCTGCAAGGCTACCACCCTGCAGCTGCAGCGGAGATGCACAGTAGTGTTCTGACAGGCAGACTTCAAATTAGTCCTTCCCCGTCCTCGCCGTCCTTCGGCTCATGCCGTCAGCCGTAGTGATAAGATTAGCCAGCATGTTTGGTAGCGGGTCTTACTGCGCAGGGAGCGCCAGGCTACCCAAGTATCGTCACTCATGCAGACTCTTTTAATGACTCTTTCCAAAGATCCTAAGGATCGAAGGATCAAAATTCTCTTGGAGAGTGGGAAGTAGAAAGTATAAAGTTGGGTCATCTCTCAGCTAAGAAAATTCTTGACGATTTTGTATTGAATTATTCTTCCAAAACCGGATCCAGTTTAACTATCACAGTATCAACTAAGTATCTGTCCCCTGCCTTGTCTAAATAAACAGCAATAATCGTAAAGAGATCCATTATCTCATTTTCGTAGGTAGGTATGTAAATGTGATAGGTATATTCGTCATCACAGTAGGTAGTACCTAGTAGATTGATTAGGTACATGAATGTTTTAACTACATACTTAACTGAATGGAGATCGCTTGCGGCATATCATCCTTTCTTAATGATCTCATACGCAATCGTAGGTAGGACATGAATATTATGTTTTTATTTTTATAAGTAGTAAATGTTGATAAGAGTTATGACCACAGCAGTAAAATCTTCATAATGACATCACGTATTTGGAAAACCTACAATCGCCCACTCGATAAGACGAATGTGAATATAAAAGTCAAACAACTGCTACTCATAACGTCCATGTGCGTTAAGCTAGCGGTCTCTTAGACAAAGTCACCTTAAGCATCCATACACATAAAATGTATGGGTTTTGCATTGATGCATTACGTGACTAACGGCTTTGCCAATACCATCAGTACTTCTAAATTACGTTTCTACGCAGTAACGTCTGCATAGATAGTCTATCAAATTGATTTCTCATTTAAGGATAGGGCTGCCTCTGTTATTAATAAATTGAGGGCACAAAAACGTTACGTTTATTAAGCAAGGAGTTTATCAAGTTCAGATATTTGTGACTCATCGCCGAAACGGCAGACTGGATTTGACTAAATTGTTCAAAAGAGTCTGCGGTTACCGCCTGAGGTATGTGAGCGGCAGGAGGGGGGTGCGAAACAATAGACGCGCTCTGTCAGTTTGCTTTGTCTTGTTTACCGCACACACCCCCCACCTGCCGCTCCCATACTTCAGGAGTTGACTAGCACTTGCGCGCGGACTATAGAATGTATCTATACTAATATTATAAAGAGGAAAGATTTGTATTTTTGTATGTAACGAATAAACTTAAAAACTATTGAACCGATTTCAAAAAAAAAATTGCCGTTAGAAATCTACATTATCACTGAGTAACATAGGCTACAGGTGGAGCCGTGATGACACAGCTAGTTTTGGATAAAAAGGTAGCTTTCATTCCAGAGCTTTTGGGCAGGCAGAGCCACGAGTATCACTTGTCGGTCGTGACTATCATAACTTGTCACATCCATATTACCACGAAAGTCGCGGCCTGCAGGTCGAGCAGGTAGGTGTGTCGGAAATAGACGCCTTGACCTAGTCGTTGCAGACCCCGCGGTGACCTGACGTGTACGGTGTAATGGCTATGCGCTGTAGACGCAAACAAGTCGAAAGAGGAAAGAATAGTGAGGACTTATAATACAATCACGCCTATTAACCTCCGAGGTTTTGGCAGAGGTCTATTTCGCGATGATTGAGGAGCGTATTGCTATTCAATCCACTGTTGGACATAGACTACAACACTCGACTTCAGCCTTACGCTCTGATCTCAGCCTACTACAAGATGACCGAAAGTTAGCGAGGTGGAATAGGCAGACTCGCAGTAGGTCTCCCAGGTAGTCTGTCCTTCTATGTCACGAACCTCGAACGAATTTCTAGGATCAAAATTTCTACGATCTAGGATCCAAATGAGAACAATACATCAACTGTTTATCTTGTCGCGTGAATCGTAGACAAGTTTATAAGACAACGGATATCCAAGACAGGAGTCCATTAATTTATTATGGTCTTCAGATACAGTTTATACAGTGCAAGAGTAAGGCCTAGTCGTAGTTCTAATTTTTATACGAGTTATAAAATCTGACTTGATGTAATTATATTAGTTGCCGGCACGTAACTTGGCAAGGTTTTGGCTTAGTGGGAGTAAGTATGTGCATGTACCTACACTTAGTGCAACAAAAAAATTGACAATTTTAATGCTTGTCATTATTCTATGGTTATTACCATAATTTATTTTTAAGCATGTACGTTTAGAAGAAAGAAAGAAAGAAGAGGAATTATATCTTCTCTACTCTTGCCAAGGTACGTGCCGCCGAGTATACAAAAAAATATAAAAATATTTTTTTGTCTTATCCACATCGATACCTACAGCTTAAAATCTCCGAAGCGAATGAGTGTTAGAAATTTGTAAACACGATCTTCGTGACCGTGAGGCCGGTTAAAACAAATATCCCGCTATCTAATATTTGCAATCATGCAGAGCTTTGTAAATCTCTTACGCCGTATATGGCTACGGCGACATGACGGTGTACTTTTCTGTTGTACAATATCAAAAATGTTATATTGCGGAACTTAGGACAAGTCCACAGTCCCTTAAGATGCCCTTGAGCTAGTTATACACCGTCCCCTTTCACTGAACAACACCCTAAGGTCATTTACTGCTAACAGCATTTCTAATTCTCAAATGTGTTCTAACAAAGTTTATTAAATATTACGTGATTGTTGGCTGTGAACTCGGCTGTCATGCTCGTGAACGGGTGCCGTCTGTCGGGACTGGTCAACCCTTAACTGCTACGGCAATCCTAGAAGGCATATTTTTCTATTTGTTACTCTTATGTGAGTTTATTTGTTACATTAACCTGCATTATTCTCATTCTATTTCTCACACTACTGTAATGGAATTGTCATAAACTACTACTATTTTGAAAGGAGTATTCATGGAGTTTCTTGCCGGCTCTTCTCCATAGAACCTAGCTTTTGGAACCGTGCACCTAGTTTTGACGTTTTAAAAGTGCCTGAAATCTGGTCTATTTGAAATAAAAAACTTTGACTTTGTGATATGTGCTTACGATGTTCTACGTCCTCCATTGCCCGAGGTTGAATGCAAAGGAAGTGTGAAACGACAATGTAAATACTCCCTTCAGCGCGGCCGCAGAAGTATTTACGGTAGCGCCAGCGCGAGTAGAAGTAAACGAGGTAAGAAGGTTGATGGTTGTGATTAAAATAATAGTAGCCGCTCGTTCTGAAACGCTCTATAGTAACTGCATTATCTAACAATAAAACTGCATTTCTTGACGAATAAAATTACATTGCAGACTTTTGGAAAAAAAATAGCTATAAGCTGCTCATGAACATAAATTTCAACCATACCATAAAAGATTTCTTTAGATTGGTTCAATGTGTCAGCCTATACTGTCCCACGGCTGGGCAAATGGCTCCCCAAATTCTTCAATGTATTATTTTCCTGCACCACCTCAAACCACTAAGACTAAATTTATTGTTAGATTTGTAATAGCCTTACAGTTCTAGATACGAAAAATACAGGTTCTACAAGTAGGCCTTGTGGGTGCAACACTTATCTAGCGGTCGAGGGGCACACCCTACAAATAACTAGAGATAACAATGAACTATATTGATATCCATTATAACATCTGCTACACGATTTTGTTAATCTTTTTACGATAAGATACAGCATATTAAGTATAATTATAGCATCATATCTATTCATCTTCAGGAAGTGCATGGGGTGATAACAGCCTCCATGAGTGACGATACACTGTTACTGCATACAAGCAGTCAGGGTATGCAGATTGGTTACTAAATCAATTAACTGTTACATGGTTTTACTGTTATATCATAATTATTTAAATGGTATGGGAAATAGTTCTAATGTAATTCTTATTACTGAGTGATAAGCTTCAAAATCAAATGAATTATCTGTGTGTCAATTATTTCTTGTGAAGATAAAAGTTTCTAAATAATTTCTATTGATGTATTATTATAATAATTTATTACAAATCTGTCAATTGTTTATCTCTGTCCTCAGAGCAATATTGTGTAAGTATATAATAATTATATTATACTAACAATCTAAAAAATGTGGCCCACATAATTTGTCAACTACTTAAATAAAAACAATTAATTTTTATATTGAATTCTTCTTCCCTTTCTAGTATTTTTTTACACAGTAAATTATTAATAAATACTACCTACTTATATAAAAACTGAAATGTATTCATTCAGTTGGATACTAAGCTAACTTTTAAGCAAGTTGAAAGCTTCAAATTAAAATATTTTTCAATAAAGCAATATATCATCAAACCGGTAATAAAGATTTGGACCAAATACCCAGCGTGAAAACGTAAACATTGTTGTTACATTACTGCTCTGTAAGTGGACTTCCAACCGCTTTTGACAAATTTATTCCCTGAACACAAAATTAACTTATTATGAGTAGCTATTTTAGTACTAACAGAAGTAGTGTGAAACTGGACTGAATTAATTTATTGTCTGTCTGTAGGATAACAACACCACTTCTATAGTCTGAAATTAATTTTCCATCTTGTTTGTATATTTTAATATACAATGTGTACCAGAAGTCTGAAGTAATAAACAATCCTTGAACATAGGTGTTGTCTAACAGTTTTACAGATCATTCTCTACTTGATTACATACATACTTGCCAGTATTATTTTGGACTTTTTTTTTACACATTGTATATACCAAATAAGTACTCATTTAAACGAAAGCAGCTTATAAAAAAATTGGTGCGGTCACTCATGTACACACGGTAAAAGTTATACTTCAAATTTTTTCTACCAGAACTTATTTTTAAAATTAATATTTTGCATCTATAAAGTATGACTAGTGGCCCTCCGAATTTCGTTCTCTTTTAGAGAGAGAGTAGAGGTTTAGACTCTTTTGTTTGAGGTTCATGTTGACAACTAACTTCATGGTGTATAAATTAAAAAAAAGATTTAAACATATAAGCCTAGGCTTACAGTTACCGGTCCAGTCAGATTCTTTGCTACAGTCCATTGCTTGCTTAGTTAGTAAAATTTTCAGAAGTCAACTAGCTGCAGGTGAGCACACAGGTTGAAAGTAATCTTAGCAAGTAAAGGACTGCAATGAAGAATCAGACCGGACCTGTAAGTATAAGCCCAGCCTTTTTCATGATGGTGTTCACACGCATCACCCAATTTTACTCTCAAAAAACGCGCCATAGAAATATACCTTCAAAAATACAACAACATGAACAAGTTACTTGTAAACATTCCAATTTTCAAATGTCTATTGAAAGTCTGTCATTCCCAAATTTCATTCCACTTCTGCTCACAACAGTCCCAACCTAAAAAGTACATAACATTTACCACAATAATTTCTAGGTACACGTGAAAACAGTAACAACAAATAGATTCATTCAGCACAATATTGTCATTCCATTCCCTAACATAGAACAACGTTGTTTACTCCAAGTAGTCTCAGTGGGAGGGAGACGAGTAGGTGGTAGGTGTATAAAAATCAATACCACTTCATTGATTTCATGTGGTATCTCAAAATATATGCACGCATGCAGACAATTTAGCTGTTGTACATGTCATCGATATTTTGCTCGTAAATGTCATTATGTGAATACCTACCAACTTTCCCTATCGCTGGCATAGAAATTTCACGTTCGTCGGAAATCACACGATCGTCGATAGTGTAGATCAAAACATTGACGACGAGAACGGTAACGGTACGTTTGAAACACTATCCTTTCACGCATGTTAACATATGGCCGTGGTAACACAATCATATTGATTACTCCAATTATTGCACTCGCGTCCACATTTAAGACCTCTGAAAGTGACCTTGAATTACCCAAATTAAATCGTGACGAAAGCCTCATACGTAGCGAGATCCCGATTGATTTTTCTGTGCCACAATTTTTGCTCAGCTTGCTATTGAAAGGTACGAATATAATCATTCTTCTGGTTTAATCCACTACAATCACATATTTCAACACTCACCTTGCGTAACAAGGCAGATATCAGGTCAATGCACCCAAGAGTTTCCATATTTTATGCCACACAAAATCACACACGATATCATTTTCGTCAAAATGCACAAACAAAAAAAACCAACGTGACGAGAGGAAGCGCATCGTTCAAGCTTCAAATTTATACTGACAGCCATGCTGCTGATGAGTCCGACTTTATTGTGGACTTGTGCGCTGATTGGTGGAAAGCTAGATGATAAAAAATACTAATTGCGCAGTTCCACCAATCACTTGCAAGGATTTCAAAAATTCTTGATTGTTTGCCAAAAATCGAGCGATAAACAGATTGCTTATGTTACATTTTTTATAATTATTATTTAATAATCTTATCTCATTGTATAATATTATTAATAAAATGTTTCTTGATATGAAATCATATTGATTCTGCCGTTTCTCATTATTATGCGCATACTTTTTATGTATAACTTTTTTATTCTAATAACTGTCTGTATTTGGTGTATTTTATTCAAAACCAGTCAAAGTGTAACATATTGAACAAATAATTTAAGGAATAACTAGGTAGGTAATAAATAAAAAGGTTAATATTGCCTCCAGTCCCAGTGGCAAATTTCTATAGTCTACTAACTAAACGTACTGACAATTGAAAGTCAATGACTGTCAAGAAAAGTGTCACTGTCAATAGTGTCATCATTAGATTTATTTGAGGTTATGGGAATTGAAAAGCGTGTGAATCTATAAAAAAACCGACGATAATAATGGCACGAAAGAAAAATAAGGAGGGCAAACCTAAAGTAAATTTAGTGTTTGATGAGACTAAGAGAAAGTAATTATAAATCATTTATGAACTAATACAAGTCTATGCACAATAGTTCGATCACGTATTATAGGTACCTAAATATTCAATGTTTTTGTTTATTTTCCAGGGATTTCTTATGTGGATTCCGTAAAAGGAAGTTAGAAAGAAAGAAAAAGGCACAGGATGATTTGAAACGTCTTCTAAAAGAGGAGGTGAAACGGATAAAACAGGAGGTATGTTAACATTCTAATAACATGATGGACCAACACAAATCATATTTTTACATCTGTTGAGCTGTTCTGGTGATGCTGCAAGGAAAAGTATCAACAGAAAAACCATTAATTGTAAAGAACCTAATACAAGGGTTTTCTGACCATTTTTGTGGCAGAATAGTTATGTAAAATACTGCATTTTATTACTTACTTGGTTTTTCTGTTTGATTATTTTTTACCAACCAAGTTTTATATCCAATAATGGACTGTGATAGGCTAATTTGAGTGATGATTATTTCTGCTAGTTCTTATTTCTTTAAGTTGTTAGGGGTTGTTATTTAACTTTGGTGTATGTAATCATGCCCTTATATTTTGTTTCAGAATAAGGAATCTTACAAAAAACTTGTGGTGTCTAGCAGACCTATTCCAGATATAGAGCAACTCCTTCAGGACGAATATGAAGATGAAGATGTTAATGTTAAAATTGTTGAACTCTCTTCAGATACCTTACAGAAAAAAGACTTAGTAATAGGTGAGAACAAACCTAAGGAAAAAATCAAGAAAATTTTAGAAAAAAGTAAGAAAAAAGATAATCAGACGACAGAAGCTATTTCTGGGATGGGATCAGGTGAGGAAAGTGCAGGGGAAGAAACTGAAGCAGAAGAAGACGACGAGAAGACACAAACTAAAAAAGAAATAAAGAATATGCTTAAAAAACAAGCAACAAAAAAGATACAGAAAAGTAAAGTATTCCAAATGAAAAGCAAACTAGATAGAATACAAAATAGAAAGAAATCATCGCAAAAGAAAGGCCACATGAATGCTAAAGCTGATCCAAGGAAAGGGCACGCAAAACCTAATACTGATTCAAGGAAAGGAAACAAGAAACCTAAACCTGACTTAAGAAAAGACAAATCAAAGAAAAAAGGTGGTAGAAAAAAACATTGATTTAATATTGTAACTCTGTTTTTATAAAAAATACAACAATAATAATATTATTGTTGTATTTATTATTATTATTCGATAATATTATTATTGAATGAGGTACTTTACATAATTAAGAACTAGATGCCCTTATAAAAATTAACAACATTTATCATTATTTGAAATCTCAGATCTTGTTCCTAATTGTTTCATTATAATCTAAAAGAATATTTCTGGCTGCATTATCAAAACTCCTTAAAACAATAAAGACAAATGAGACTTAAAAATATTATAAAAACATGCATTATGCAAACTTAATAAAAATTAAAAACAATATTCACTGCTTTGTTTGTTTTTTTCTGTACAACACTATCATGATTTTTATCTTTCACAGTTTCTGCTTCATTGACAACTTTATTTCTTGGGGATTTTCGCTGCACTGGTGACTTCTTAGGTTTACTGTTACTGCCAGTAGTATTTTTCTCATCTGTACTTAGACCTAATTTTACTTCTACCTTGCTTCTAGTTTTTGTACCACCAGTAGTTGTTTCCTTAAATTCCAAATTTTTATCACTATTTTCAGGTACACTAACATTCTTCTTAACATTTTTTTTTGTTTTAGCAATACTTACTTGGTAATCATTTTTTTTATCTTCAATATGTTCTACTTCCATATTTTGGTCACTTACCATATTTTTTTTATTTGGTATCACTTTCTTCGTGGATGCAGTTTTAAGGGTTAGCTCATCGTTTTTCACTTCAAAGTCATCAATATCACCTAAAGAGTTTATATTGTCTGCTTTTTTGTTTTTATTAGGTGTTATTTTCTTTCTAGGTGCAGTTTTAATAGTGAGTTTACCACTGTTAACTTCAAAATCATCCATATCATCTTGTGTTTTAGTTTCTTCTGCTTTGATTTCCTTCTTTGGTGTAACTTTTCTTGTGCGGGGAGATTTCTTCTTGTTTTCCTTTTCAGCAGTTTCAGATCTAACAGTTAAATTTCCATTCTTAGTTTCAAAATCATCCATTCCAAAATTCAGTTTCTTGTCCTCATTTAATTCCTTTCTTGGTGTTACTTTTCTACTTTTAGGTGGCTTAACTTCATATTCATCATCTGACTTTTCACTTTTAACTTCTAATTTTTCATTTTTCACTGGAGTTTTCTTAGGAGACTTTCTCCCTTTGCCACTGGATGGACAGATGTCCTTATTCAAACATTCATAGCAATTTGGACCTATTGGAAGGCAGATTGTTTGTCCAAATCCTACCAGCAAATGATTGACTTCACTCCATAGTTCAAAAGGTAACCAAGTTTGTAATGCTTTTCGTGTGTCTTCAGGAGTATTTGTTAGTTTCTTTACCCAGCCTATTCGGTTGCTTATTCTATGGACATGAGTGTCCACACCTGTGTGAAGAAGTAGAAACAGTTTAATTATTATGAAATAGCAATGCTAGCGTAGCGGTTGAATGCTTGTCTTCCATGCAGGAAGGTCTGAGTTCGATCCCGGCCCGTACCTATGACTTTTTGAATTCATGTGCGGATCAGAATTTGATTATCACTTGTGTTAACGGTGAAGGATTAAACCCTTTTCATTCTGAGAAGAGGCCCGTGCCCAGCAGTGGGACAGTAATGGGCTAGTTATGTTTAAGTAGTGAATGATAAAAACATTGATTCGAGAGTGGAACAAAGGTAATAAGATATTAATTTGTGTCCTGTTCAAGTTTGAAACTCACCAATTCCAGTAACTTTGTCCCAAGCTACCAACATGCAGATGTGTGCCATCTTTGGTCCCACACCAGTTAACTTGCACAGCTTCTCCACAGAGTCTGGAATGTCTCCATTGTACTGCTCTTTTAATGTTTGGGTTGTTTTCTTTATGTACTTCACTTTAGTCTAAAATGTAACATTTTATATTACTATAAAGAAAACACCATTGTTTGTTCTGGAATTACTGCTTTAAAGTATTTTTGTAATATTTCAATAGTATGTTATCTTACACCTGATCATTGGAGGGTTCATGCATGTTTTGACTTATTGACCCATATTCACCAGAGTGAAATGAATTGCTCTAGCTAAATATATAGCAACAAAAAGCAAGCAGAAATTGTTTGTATAATTAAAAATTTAGTTTTCTTTTTAATCATTTGGTTTAAATAAGATGATCTATCACCTTCCAAAACCCAACAGGATATATCAGTTTGCCGAGTTCTTCATCACTCATATTTAATACACTGTCTACTGTGAGCCCTCTACCTCTAAGACGCTCCATAGCTGCAAATGTTACTTGATCCTTTGTCTGGCTGGACAGCATTAGTGATATTAGGCATTGGTATCTGTAAACCTGTAAAATTTTATATAAAAGCTTCAAAAAAACTTGGGACTAACAAAAAATAGTAAATATTTTTTTTCAAAGAACTCTAATGATTTTCTTTTTCTTTTTTGTTTTACTTACTTCCGGTGCAGCTTTATCATCACCACTCATGTGACAGCCCATTGTGTCAACTGGGGCATCATTATTTGCCCTCATGATCCTCAAGTTCAACAGAAAGTCTTTCCAATTAGGTGGCTCCCATAATCCTTTTGTATTCTGTAAAAAAAATATATAATTTGACCTATAATCAATCACAGTATACAGTTATATATAAATGCTACTCTAAAAATGAACATGAGTGAATTTGGTGGCCAAAAAGAGTGAGATTGACATGGGAAAAAGGGGCATAATCATTTTAACTTTGATGTAAGTATGTAATCCATATATTTGTCCAAAAGTATAGAACTTATACATTAAAAGAGCCTCCCTGAGTGAAAGTATTTAAGTATGTCCGGTGCACCCTGAACAGTCAGCTCTGCTACCTTGCTGACTGGCTAGCTTTTCACTGTAATATAAGCTATTCTCGCATACCTAGCTTGTGCTGACATGAGAAGATTTAAACACAAGTTTCAAGTTTGTGTAGCATAATATAACATTATTATACATTACCTCTTTCACAGGAGAATCTTTTTCAAATTCAATTTTAACGTGCGGTTTCTTCTCAAATCTAAACTGGCTCAAATCGACTTTACTTGGTCTAGGTTCGTCTTCTGACAATTCAGGTGGTTCAACTGTTATTTCAATGCTCTCAGAATTGTTTGTTTCATTCACTACATCCATATTTTGATCACTAATTTCGATGCTAATACTAGTATTTTTTCCTGATTTTTTAGATGGCCCAGTACTTGCAGCTGGTTTTGTTTTGATGCGCGGCATTTTACGTATGAAAGATATCAATTTGAAAATATCGGAAATTATAGATTCTGGATTTGATACGGGAAATGTGAAAACAATAGGACTATGAATAGAATAAAAATTACATGTAAAGAAGTATCATTTAGTCTGTGATGTAAAGGTTTTAGAACAAAAATATATTTTAACAAAATTTCCGTATATTTAAAAGTACTCTGTGGAAGAAAACAAATCGACAAATAATAATCACTACGTTTTATTGTCATCTATTTCAATTTTAAAAACATTGTTTCTTTCTCAAATCTAGGACTATTTTCTTGTTATTTGCACACCAATCATGATTAAGTATTTTTTGATGCAAAATTGTACCTGAAAGTTGAAAGGTCGTAGTTATAATTTGAATTTACTAATATCGTTTAGTTATTACTTGTTGAAATAGACTCCCTGGTAGATTGATAGCTTCAGGTGTCATATAACAAGATGTGACTGTCAATGTCATTGTCATTTTTTAATTGATGTGTCACTGTCACTTTATCACGGGTGAATGTAGTATTTCCTCAATTTTAAATATATTTTCTCATATCACATAGTTGATGATAGTATAGTTTAAAGACTTTAAAGTGTATCACAATGGCTGAACTACTCCTAGACCCAAAAATAAGGTTATGGGTATTCCTTCCCATCGTTATCATTACCTTCTTGGTTGGTATTGTAAGGCACTATGTATCGATTATTTTGTCATCCCAGAAGAAGATTGAGCTGCTCCAGGTACAAGACAGGTAAATAAAATACTGTTTCTATATGTATTTAATCATTCATGCATTTTGTATTTGTATAACTTTTGCGAGAGTATAACCTTAAAATGTTTTCAACTCAGATTCATATATTCTAAATTACCGTGTAAAACTTCCCCGAGTTTATTGAAATCTCTTCTATGAGATAGTGTAATGACATTCTGGGTATACATGCTACGTTGGCGATATCATAGTGAAGTTTAATATAATTTGTTTGTTTATTATATTAATTGCAGTCAAGTGATGATTCGCGCTCGTCTGTTGCGGGAGAATGGCAAGTACCTGCCGCGGAATTCATTCGCGATGCGCCGCCATTGGTTCAACAATGAAGAGACTGGATACTTCAAGGTTCAGAAGAGGGCTGCCACTTCACAGGTATTGATGGAATTCACTTTTTAAATCCAAGTTGTAATCTTGGCCTTTCTAGATAGAAGACTTACTACTTCTTAAGTATTAACATGTAGAATATCTAATGTAATTTATGCATTAATACTGCCAATTAATACCATGGCATTAATGCTCACACGTTTTATGAAAAATGTATAACGAGGTATGATGGTAGGATTTTGACACCAAAAGTGATAATGACATACATTCTACAGCATAAAATAATTTCAATCTATATTTCAGAATCCCATGACCGACCCTGGAATGATGACTGACATGCTGAAGGGAAATGTGACCAATGTGTTGCCCATGATTGTTATTGGAGGCTGGATCAACTGGATGTTCAGCGGTTTCCTTACCAGTAAGTATGATTTCAATCAACAAAACCTCTTTGGAGGTGTAGTCTGGGAAAAGGTAAACAATCTAATGGTTTATTTGTATTTGAGAGGCTCGTTGCTACTTAACAACAACATGGATCATACTATTGCAAGGTTAAGCTGCATTTGCCGTGGTAAGTCCATGGGTGACCATTTGTTACACATTGAGACCCCTCTGTGTCTCTGAGAGCATGTTAAACCGTTGGTCTCAGGTGTCATATGAATACCTATGACAGTAGTTACAGGTAGTCAAAAGCCTGAAAGTCTGACAATGCGTCTAACCTTAGGATATTGGCATTGGATAGTAACTGGGTTGCGGAGGTCTGGTGGCAGTTGCTCTGTGTAAAATACTGGTATTTAGCAGTGTCTGGTTAGACTGGAAGCTGACCCCAACATACATAGGAAATGGGAAAAAGCTAGGCAAAATGGTATATTTATTTATTTTGTTTTCTACTGTCACATATTTTAACAAAATAACTACAAACATAGAATTCAATTTGATTTGATTGAAACAATATCCTAATTTTTAATAGCAGTTTCAGATAAAAAGATCCAAAAATATTGTTTACCATTTTTTCAAAGTGGTTTGTCGGTGGGCTTGCTGTTAACCTTTTGAACTCTACGCAACAGACGTATGAGCACTTCCCTCTACGCATCGATACAAATTCATCGTACTTTTTTTACGGCTATAGACGTCTTTGTCGGGCTCGTGGCTAAATAACAACCGCGCCGATCGTACGAAATGCGAGGTTAAGCTGCGCTTGCCGCGGTCAGTCCGTGGATGGGTGACCATTTGTTACACATCGAGACCCCTCTGTGCCTCGGAGAGCACGTTAAGCCGTCGGTCCCGGGTGTCATACGAATACCTATGACAGTCGTTACGGGTAGTCAGAAGCCCAAAAGTATGACAAACGCTTTAACGTTAGGATACCGGCATTGCCCAGTTACTGGGTTGCGGAGGTCTGATGGCAGTCGCTCCGTGTAAAATACTGGTACTCTGCCGCATCTGGTTGGACTGGAAGCTGACCCCAAGATAATTGGGAAAAGGCTAAGAGGAAGAAGACGTTTTTGTCGGCCCGAACACATTTTCGTCTGACGTCTATAGCCGTCGATGGCGTTCAAAAAGGTTAAGCTGGTCACTAATGCTTAATATACATTTTCATAATAGGCTAGAGATAGACTACGATAACATGTCCCGCCCCTACAAATGACTGTTT
Source organism: Amphipyra berbera (assembly GCA_910594945.2). NCBI lineage: Eukaryota > Metazoa > Arthropoda > Insecta > Lepidoptera > Noctuidae > Amphipyra > Amphipyra berbera. The sequence continues at coordinate 17,533,920 of OU343125.1, read as the reverse complement.
CAATGTGTTTAGCCACATCTTTACGAAAGAGTGTGTATGTAGTTGTAGTTTTCGTTTGACGACTGTCTCAATAAGCACAGATGCGTTGGGAGTATTGGTGGTGCTTTATAAATACTTTCACAAATACATTGAAGTGTTTTGAATTTTGGAGGGGAGGGACATGTTATCGTAGTTTATCTCTACCTGGTTCTTGGTAAAAGGTCCTAGAGGTATTTATGTTTCATTTTCAAATTCATCTATTTCTTGTGGAGCTGCCAGTCTAGCTATGGAAATTAAATTGTTTGTTTTCAGCAACATTTGCAATAGTACAAGCAGAATGACAAGCAACCAATTCTGCTGATAGAATTATGGTGTAGTTGTTAAATTAAGTTTCTCCTTTACTTCATACTTTAACAGCCATTTTGTTGTTCACACTTTGCACCAAAACATAATAGCTTTTCTCTGCCCACAGCCAAAGTCCCGTTTCCGCTGACGCTCCGCTTCAAGCCGATGTTGCAGCGCGGCGTGGAGCTGGCATACTTAGACGCATCGTGGGTATCGTCAGCCTCCTGGTACTTCCTTAACGTGTTTGGTCTACGCACAATCTATGCACTAGTCTTGGGAGAGAATAATGGTATGTTTCCCTACATTTTATTAAACATTTCGTTAGGTATTTTCTTTTATGGTAAAATGGCAAAACAATTGTCATTTTTTTTAAATGAAAGTAGTTTAATAGACTGTAACAAATTGTTATTGTATAAGAGCTGTGTTACAATTTTGGTGTACAATAAAGTATATTCTATTCTATTCTATAACAAGATTTGAAAAATATTATTTTTTATGGAATGTCGGCAAAAAGCTTCCACTGTAATATTTTTTGCCTTACTGAAAATAAAGTTTATAATTTAACATTTTGTCCACAGCTGCTGACCAGTCAAAAATAATGCAGGAACAAATGTCTGGAGCCGCAATGGCAATGCCTCAAGACCCAAAGGCCGCGTTTAAGGCTGAGTGGGAAGCCCTAGAGATCACAGAGCACCGATGGGCCGTCGCCACTTCCGATATAGACATCCTCAGCAGTTTAGAGGAGTATCAACCTTGAATACTAGTGTAATCTTATATTATGATCATAATGTATCTAGGATAATTTGTAATCTATAAGATAAAGGTGTTAGTGCAAATGTTGTGTTTATGGAAATAAATGACTATCTATTTATTTACCGTCAAGGTATAGTGTTATTTCATTCTGGAAGACTGGCTGATTATATTCACCCCAGCACCTGGGGCTCACTTGATGAAACTACTCTGCAAGTTTGCACTCCATACTTTGGTAATATTCAGCTGAATAAATAGTTCCTAAATATGGAATGCAAACTTGCAAAGTAGTTTCATCAAATGGGGCCCTGATGATCTGCATGACTCAAAATTATAAAATCAAACAAATTATTCTATAATATCACGCCTGGATTTCCGAAATGCGAGCCATTCCCAGCATGAGCTGTTACTATAAGTTTCTAAAGCTTAGCTTAACTAAAGCAACTTAGAAATTAACCCAAAACATCAGGCTCTGATAGTTTCCAATATTATAGACAAATTCTCCCAAAAATGTTTGTTATTGTTAGCTTCCAAGTTGGCATTGTGATTGTGCTACGGTCCGAGCGCGGACAACAAATGCTAGGCACCTCCCGAGGTATGGGAGTGGCAGGGGGAGGGTACATCTGCCGGGGTTGCGGTGCATGCTTTTGCGAATCCCGCGACCCCGGCCGAACGGTCAGGAGAAGGAACACCGTTGGTTTTTAGCCGGTAAGAGTCCGGCAGACACCCTCGCGTTCTCCGGGCGAGGCACATCCATGAGGATGTTCCAACGGGAAAAAAAAAACTGGGAGTGTGCACGCGGTAGACAAGCCAATGCAAACGAGCGCGTCTATTGTTTCGCACCCCCCTGCCGCTCTCATATCTCAGGCGGTAACTAGCACAGATATCATTAGAAATGACATACAAAGCTGCATTTAAAAAAGTTATTTATTTCAATGCAAAAGTATAATGAGTATATACAATATGACATTTTCCTGTACAAACACATTTAATAACAACGAAATTCTTATTGCTTTGCTTGCTGTTGCTGGCTTCGTATTGTTTCAGGCACTATAACAGTACTTAGGAAAATATGAGTCAATACGCACGTCCATAATCTCACGACGAACACCTCTGCAGGGACGCGTGAGGTAGACACAACGCATGAAAAAATACATAAGGAATAAATAAAATTAATAAACCAGCCTATCACAATAGCAGTACAACGCCCAATTGATCTTGAATAGCCATTCTTTATTATTCTGGTTGAGTTTAATTTATTTCAATTTTCAGTCGTCCTAAGGACGAGTGCGTAAATTGTAATAATTTACTTAACAAAATAAATTAGACTTAAATAGTAAAATTAACAGTTTAATTCCCCATTTGTTATTTGAAAAAGTGAATCTAGCTATCATTGTAATATTCAACGTGAATGCAGTAATATCGCACTGCTAGATTAATAGTGTCATAGTGTATCAACTCAAAATGAAGCTTTTTTCAGAAACGACAGAAAACTGATTAATTACTTCCTGTTATAGATTACAAATGAAGTGAATGAAATTCATTACGTGTGAAGATTTGTGTTTGTAAACGCAGCGACGATACAGGAGAAATCCTAGTATGGAGAAACGTTAAAAAAAGGGCTATCTCAAATTTATCAAATTTTGAGTTGATACAGTATTAATTTAGCAGTGCGATATGATATCGGGACCAACTTCACGTAAAATTTTCAGTCATCATAACACGCTCCGGCAATAAAACACCTATCGATAAAAAACAGGTTTCATTCACTAGAATTATTAAACGTAACTGAAAATCTAGCTATTTTCGTACATAATATAGAATTAGATAGTCTTTAAATGCGCTTAAACAGTACTAAGCGTTGCGGCTTGGTACATTAAAACCTTAAAATCACATACATATTTACGTTTCAGTTAGCATTTATAAAGAACAGGTCATATCAAAAGCCAGTTCTTTTCAACTAACATTCTGTGTCTTTAAAATCATACATTCGTTACTCAATTCCCTAGCAAGCCAGACTATAACTTCTTCACATAAAAAAACAATCGTAGATCCTCCGTAGCGCAAAGCTTAGTACAGTCCAAACATCAAGCAATCGACGTCCATACACAAACGAACATCGTCTTCATCGCTAAAATCGGTCAATGCTACTTCTTGATGAGCTGCACGACGTCTTCGTCTTGCACGGTGTGGCCCAGCCCGACTCGTTGCGGTGAGTATTTAGTGCTAGTGCCCCAAACTAAAGCGTATTTCAGCGCAGCGGCGAGAGTGCGATGAATCGAGTGGCACACGTGCTCTATTGTCACACCCTGGAAGAGGTACATTAGGGTTTATTCATTGGTTAAGTATTTGAAAAATAAGACACATGGGCACAAAACAGATAGGTACAGAAGTCAATCACATGTATGTACTTCATTTTCATACCTACGATCGCTCTATCTATATATCTATCCCTCTCAAGCGCATGGCACTCGCGCTCGCACTCACTCGCACTCTGGTCCCAAACGGTCCGAGATGAGCAGTGTCTATATGTGCGTTGCTCGAGCACATTTGTATGTAGATTGACTTCTGTACCTATCTGTTTTGTGACATGGGCCTTATGATATCCAGCACTAAACTGCAAGCGTTTCTCACGTCGAAAGTGTAAGTAGTTTGTTGATGAGTTGTTGGTGTAATCTTTATATTGGTTACTTAAAATTAATTGGAGAAACTATCCCATCTAGTTAGATAGGATCTTAGCATGTGGCGTTCTATAGTTTCTGCCTTACCCCATGGGAAAAAGGCGTGAGTTTACGGTATATGTGAAATAAGGAAAATGAATATTGTTTTAACATAAAAATATCATTATTCTTGACGCGGCCATGTCAGAAAAACAATTAAATTATAACTTTTTACTGGAACAAATTTTTATACACACCCTTCTCAGAATAAGACCATCATCAAAATCTGGGGGCTGACCAGGCTTCTTGGTGTATACTCGGATGAGAGACAGGTACTCCCAAAGCGTTTCCAATAGATAATCTAAGTTCAGCTTCATGTTACAACTGAAACAGACAAAAATATAGAAATTATTTTTCCATCTATCACTGTGACCAAAGTCGGGCTGCCAGAGGTCGCTGTTAATATGTACAGTAGGGGAATGAAAAGCTTATGCACCTTAATTAAGGTCTATTTTTGCTTGCACAGTGCAAGAAACCTATTTTACCGACTTGCCAACATTATAGAAATGAAAATATAAGTATTTTTTGACAGGATATTAAATTATAATGGTGAATCTCGATATGATGACAGACACTAGTAATGTCAATTTATTTAATCATCATTTTGATTGATGTGATGATTTTTACAGCAAAGCTCCTTAAATCAAATCAAAGACATTACATGGCACTAAGTCATATGGAGGCAAAAGGCAATTTTAATCTTTACTACCAAATAATTAAACATAATTTTTCATGCATGGTCTGTTCCGTTTATCAGTTTGAAAAGGTAACATGTGCAGTATGTGTGCAGGTAGGATGTGGGAAAGGAATGAATTTGAAAACTGACGAACCTTTTCATTCGCCTACTGTACACAAACACACATGAGGTATAACCGCGGACATTTGCGGTGAATCACTTTTCAACCTTATTGCCTTAGTGATAAGGTGGAAAAGTGGTTCACTGCAAATGTCCGCGGTGGTACATACCAGTAAGATATTTGACCAAACTATAAAGTTAATCTCACCTAACAACAACAGAGTGTGGCTGTCTAGCTATTCTGTCCACCTCTTGGATGGATATCTGATCGATCTTGTTGTACACGTAGAGGCACGGCAGGTATACGCGGTTTGCCAGGATAACGTCGATGAGGTCGTCTGGGGTCGCGTCTTCACGGAATAGCACCTGGAAGTTGTTGAAAAATATTAATAACTAACTGCCTGGAAAGACTTCGTTCTGTCAAAAGTTATTGGCCTGTAGTGGGAAAAGAAAAGTGCTGTTTTCACAATTTTTATGTTTTTTCTCTCCATAAGAACCTTCCTTGTGCCCTAAGGAATATATAAAAAAAAATAGCCGAATCGGTCGAGCCATTCTCAAGTTTTGCGCTTAACAACACATTTGGCGATTAATTTTTATTTATATAGATAAAAGTTTTGTGTTTTAAGACATTCAATAGTGGTATCAAGTACATGGGCTTTCTGGTTCAGAGCATTAATAGCGACGGTTTTATCTACCTGTAGTAGTACCCCCTGCAGCATCAAGATTTTTGAAATTATGATAATGTTGTATTGTCATGGGAATTGATTTTGTGTGTTAAGTTTGAGGAGAATCGGTTAAGCAGAAGTAGTTGACAAATCTGTCGCAAGATTTGAAACAAACAAAATTAAATGTATGATGAGCCTTTTCAAAAAGAGTTGAGTGGGTTTGCCAAATTGTGGCCAGGATGTGAATTCACAAGCTTTCGATTGCTAGCCTATACCTGCACCATTTTAGGCTTTTGTTACTTTATTACTTTGTAGTTTATTGCAGGGCAATAGCTAAAACTATCACAGCCGGTGGATGCCCCTGGGCCCCCAAAAAAAATAATCCAAAGGGCCTTCATAATGGGCTCGACCACTTGTTGCCCAAGGGCACCAGAACCTCTAGCTATGACCCTGGCTTATTCATATAAGTTTCGAGTCTTACCTCAGCATTAAATATCTTGTATTCATGCAGAATCATTTGCACCATCTTCTCGTCTACTTTGGTGAGCTGACATGTAGAGTTGAAAGACAGACCGCCACCCTTCTTCACCTGAAAGGAGTAAAGTGAAAAAAATGAATATACAGCTGTTATTTGTTTAGTATAAAAAGCACTGATCTAGTTTGAAAAGCCGCAGAGGGATTATTCTTGGAACAGACACCATTGCGGGCCACAATTACGTCATGATAGATCACGACAGACAGAAGTTCGTCGAAATGGCCCAAAATGAAAAGGGTCTAGACCGGAAAGTCTGGAAGCAATATCTTACTTTAAAATAAATGTTGGGCTTGGGCTTGTTGAGCCTGATGCCCACACTCTCCAACTCTTTCTCCAGCAGTTGTCTGTGCACATATGGCTTAGTAGCGTCCAGCATCATTAGCACCAAGTCTGCTGTCCGAGCAACTGCTATCACCTGAAATTATATAAGTCACTTGTTTGTAGTCAATGGGGAAGGCAACGCAAAACTAAAGCAGATGACAGCACCTCCATATTTAGTTATTTCCACCAATCAGAACCATCAGGTCAATAATGTCAAACACATTGCAACCAATAAGATTGCAGTGGAACAATCGAAAGTGGCGCCATTAGTTCCACAGTTGCCTACCCCATTGTCGTGACTAATTAACAACTGCGCGGATCATATTATTTGCAAGGTTAAGCTGAGTTTGCCATGGTCAGTCCATGGATGGGTGACCATTCGTTACACATCGAGACTGCTCCGTGCCTCGGAGAGCATGTTAAACCGTCGGTCCCGGATGTCATACAAATACCTCAGAAATAAATCATCAGAAGCCCGAAAGTCTGGCAATCGGTCTAGTCTTAGGATATTGGCATTGCCCCATATCTGGGTTGCGAAGGTCTGATGGCAGTCGCTCTGTGTAAAATACTGGTATTCTGCTGCACCTGTTTAGACTGGAAGCCGACCCTTATATAGTTGGGAAAAGGCTAGGCAGAACGTTTGTAGTCAATTGTGCTCTCACAATCAAAAGAGAGTGAATGGAAGAAAATGTCTAAGAAAAACTAATATGTTATATAAATAGTGAATATTACCTGTCGTCCTCTACCCTTGCCCTGGGCGGCACCTTCAATAATACCAGGCAAATCAAGCAGCTGAATGTTAGCGCCACGGTACTCTATTACGCCGGGGATGCATGTCAGCGTCGTGAACTCGTAGCTGGCCGCCTCCGAGTGTGTGTGCGTCAGTGTTGATAGAAGAGTGGACTGGAACCAAGATGGGGAAGTTTGAAATTAGCTGTTATTTATGCAGTGTTCATCATGTCATTTCAAAATGAGCTTTGTTAATAGATATCTTTTGGGTTCAGACTATGCATGGAATATTTCGCAAGTCACATGTGGAAAATCATATGAAATGCATTTTCATAATTGTCAAACCTGCTACTTCTCTTCACACAGTTTGTTAAAAATCACACATCATACAATTGCAAGCACACCGTTTCCTTGCATTGATTTGTTTGTAGCAAGTTTCAAAATCATTTGTTTGTTTATGAATGTGTAATTTCAATTGTTGTGCTACAATCGCATATTGTTATACGTATTACATGTTGTTGTGATATGCATATTTTAATGAAAGGCTAATCATTTATGATGTACTAGTGACCCGCTCCGGCTTCTCATGGGTGCAATGTAGATACTAATGTGGGGCATATAAACCTTCTTCTTGAATTACTCTATCTATCGCTGAAAACATTAAAATCTGTTGTGTAGTTTAAAAGATCTAAGTGTACAGACAGTGGGAGCGATTTTGTTTTATACTATGTAAAGAAAAGATGTCACATTATTATTGTGAGTGATTGTAAATAAGTACGTAGCACATCTATGCACCACCTAAATCCAGTCTCTGATCTAATTCATAATTCGCACCCTTAGTAATGTAAGGGCACAGCTCGAAAATATTAAGTTTTGGGAAAATGTATTAAAAGAGTCAGGGAACCCGATGTTTTCACTGTATTTTTTACAGTATAATTACAGTATTTGCTTTAGTATTGTCTTTTTTCTTTTTCTGTGAAAGCCAAGTGGTAGAACAGTTGATATTGAGACCATCTAACACAGAAACTCAATATTTCGAGTTGTGCCCTTACATTACTAAAGGTGCGTATAGTATTGATGATAATTCATACTTCATTTTCAATAGCATATGGTAGCAAATGTGACATTAGAGCATTACACATGAAAGATCATTGCCTGTGGAATTTCACAAGTGAAACCACAGTGAAAAAAAATGAAAATTAATGAAAAGTAGCTATCATTTCCATGCCTAATTCAGACCAGCAATCTAAACAAAATAAATACCTATGTAAAATCAGATGTTTGTACCTATTTAATTAAATCCAAAGAGCAGAATGAATGCTATATCCTTACCTTACCCACTGATGGGAAGCCTATAAGAGCTACTCTGGCATCTCCAGACTTGAGCACATCAAAACCTTCCCCCTTATCACCTCCTTTCTTAGATGGCTCTAACAACTGAGACCTGTATTTAGCTAGCTTGGCCTTCAGTAACCCCAAGTGGTATTCAGTAGCTGTTGAACAAAATAATACATAAAAACAATTAGGTACTGAAGATAATAGATTCGACCCATAACAGTCATAAAATTTATTTTAACAAAATGGAAAAGCCGGTCGGTAGTTCTGTTTACTTTACCTTTATTCTTCTGTGTTCTTGCTATTTCCTTCTCGATTTCAGATATTTTCTCTAGAATACCCATGTTCCTACAACTATTGACGACAACAAAAGTCTACCACGTAACCAATGAACAACTAATATTTAGCTAAGTAATAACAGCAAATATCTATAGAATAATGAACATTTCGCACTTAAACAGCTGTTTATTTTAGATAAACTCTATATTTAGTATAGTTTTATAATAATTTATGAAAGGCCACAATGAACGACAGGTTTTTGTATAGGTTAGGTTAGTCGCGTTCCAGCGACAAAGATAGTGATTCACATTCAATTATGTGCATTATTAATCTGTGTGTCTGTCATTGCAATTATCGGTTTGTTCCAGTCCTATAATTGCATGCGTTATCTTTTTACATTTTACCCAAACAAAACATTAAAACATAATCTTTCAACATTACACTCTTGTATGGCACAAGCTTAGATCAATAAAAATTCTTAGTCTGAGCACAGAACACTTATATCCTAAGGTCTGAGGCTGGGGCACAATGCCACATCTTCAGAAACACAATGGTGTTGTTATTATTGGTTGGTTTCAGGGCCGGACTGAAACCTGAAATCGGGCCGGGCATTTGAGAGACAGTCGGCTCAAGCGATTAGACGGACGACTTTTTTTTTTGACGCTCCCTTCGCTGTTTGTCCTGTTTTTTTTTTGACGTTCCCCTCACTCTTTCGATGTCTCTGACTGTGTGACCGGCCCATCAGGCCACACCGGCCCGTATGGCCAGTCCGGGCCAGGTTAGTTTTATTTGCTCCACTCCGTCGTCGGCTGTCTGCATTGTCCCAAAAGAAAGAGAGAGAAGAAACTATGGCCTTTACCATAATAATAAAACTCTTTGGTCCATTTTGATACATACCATTGATTGTTTAAGTTTATAAAGCTTTTAATAAGTTATAATCCGTCAATAGGTAGGTCTTTGATGTAGATTAATCTAAAAGTTAGGTATATTTTATAAAATAGAGCCCTCATAGACCATAAGCTGACTATACTTGTGCGCTTTCAACCGATTTTAACTTTCAATAAAGTCCATCTTGCGTCTAGCTAGAGCACGCTTTACGATTATAACTATAACTCGTATTCTAGTAGACATTAGGTAGGTACTCTGTGAATATGAGGCATGTATGTAGGTGATCCACTAGCGCCGGATGCGTCAGTGGCGTGCTATTGTGCTGAACGCATAGCGTCACAGGAAGACGCAAGATGAATGCCGAAGCGCACAAGACATGGGGACGTAGCTACAGTTTACTACAGTCGAAGTGTCAACCCGAGATAAATAATATATTATATCACAGCATTCACAGCCGCCGCTACCGCACCAGCCACCCTGGAGACCGGAGAAATAACAAAATAATAATAAAGTTGTATTTAGAATTTAATTGAACTAACGCACTTGCATTACATTAGTACACATGGATTAACTTAAGGCATTTGCTGCACTGCTATTATGTGGTCATAGTGCTACTAACAGTCATGTCACGCAAGTGTAATTCATGGATACCTACTCATGGTATGCGGAATGATACGTTGAAAATATTTCAAGTTTGAACACACACTGCCCCGCGCTACGCAGCGGGGTGCGTGGCGACGGAGCAAGGAACATATTTACTCTAGAGAGCGCCGCGACGGAGCCACAAAACTGCGCGTGAATACGTTTTCTGTGTGTTGCACTACGCGTGTTTTCTATACAAACACAGTTACAAACAACGTAAGGACACGCACTCCCGCGCTACGCTGCATGATGTGGTGCAGTGTGCGAATCGCCTTACGCTTACGATTCCTGAAAGTTTAGCCGAGAATTTTTCGTGCGCCGTAAAATAAAGCTGTAGCTGGCTGCGATAGCTATGGCTGGTCCTCATCTTGTACTTGCATAATTAGGTTTCATTGCAATGAAGATGAGCGCCGCAAGACTATCGCAACTTATTGAAAATTGTAGGTACCATAGGCTTTGACCGGCTACGACTATAAAAAAAGATATATAGGTACCTAAACAAAAAGTTTTGCTACTTGGAAATCAAATCCAGGACAATGCAAGAACAAGAACGTCACATCAGGCAGCCGCTTTTGTTGCCATCGGTTCACGTTATCGGAGACTTCTATCGTTTGTGTGGAAATAGAGGCCCAATTCTACTACCTAACAAAATTGTTTAAAATCGCAATCGAATCACAGGCACGATTATTAACCGAAGGAAGATTATGTACGATTTGAGCACCCAGTAATAGTACCTTCACAACCATCTCGATTACTTGCATCACTTCACGTTTAATTTTAGTGTAACTGAGGCGTTTAAGTATACAATAATTCAGTTCCAACAGTAAAGAAAAAGTATATAAATATGATATTTTTGTATTTTGGTCCTTATTTCTTTTTAATTTACGGGTAACTATTTTTGTTATCGTGTAACTGTAAGATAATTTAAAATTTAACAGTGGATAATTTAAAAGCATCAATATTTAAGAGTTTTCATCAGGCATAGGGTGACAACAAGTTCTGAAAGTCGTGATGTGTGTTTTTGTCGGAATCTTAAGTTCTTTTTCTGCCAACACTATGTAGAGCTTGAAGGAATAAAATAATTATGACAGTATTCTTAGGCAATTTTATTGACCTATAGGGTCACCAATTTATTTGTTGACTTGACCGTACTGATTTAGTAAATAAATTACTGTTTCCAGTTATTTTATAAAGAGCTCTACGTGTTCAGTTAGTTCTACTGAGTCAATAGAAGACTTAAGTCTCGATTACGAAGACGATAAAAATTCGATGATTGCTGTAGCTGAGAAAGGCACGTTAAACTAAATACTAGAACTAGTACTTAATAATAGAAACTAAAGTAAAACGTGTACTTAATTGAACGGTAGTCAATAGCACGCATACGTAATCGTCGCGCCCTTTTCCCCAAATTCAGATTGTTTAGGCATAATCTATTCTGCTAGTCTGCTTCCTGAATCTAGCAGATAAAGATGTTATTGTGCGTCGCATTTCATAGAAAGCGTAGTTTCACATAATAAGAATAAAACAGCACGATATTCCAACCACAGCACATAGAACAACCCAACTAAAAGACAACGATCGAGTAGTATTCTGTATCTTGCACTTGAATAATATACTGCAATTCTCAGTTACATTATGGTGCGTCCTGACGAACGCGCCGCGAATGCGCCGCTCGCACGCCGCTCGCGAGTCGTTCGCGCGCTGCGCGCAAGCGGCGCACGAGCATTCGCGGCGCGTTCGTCAGGTCTGGACGCACCATTACATGTAACATTTTATGAAGTAAGTAGAGTTGGTTTTTCTGAATATTATGTACTAGCTGTGTCCTCATGGCTCCGCCCGTAGCCTATGTTACTCAGTGATAATGTAGCTTTCTAACGGCAAAAGAATTTTTGAAATCGGTCCAGTAGCTTTTAAGTTTATTCGTTACATACAAAAATATAAAAATACAAATCTCTCCTCTTTATAATATTAGTATAGATTTATGAAATCTTCTTATAGAAAACTTTGACGTGTATGATGAGTTTTACGATGAATTAGACAATAGAATGAGAGTGGAACAATCGATGAACATGATTTTTTTCGGACCTCCGAGTTCCTTCTTGAGACTCGATCCGGACTCAATTTTACACATATTAACACAAACAAAAAAACAATTGATACCCATTTCTAGAGCTTTGCTGGCGTGGGACATTTTGACTGGTAAGTAATAAAACTGGTTTAAATATTTAATGTGACATTAAGGGGGAAGCGACACCATTTGAATCTTAATATGGTTGAGATCACAGTCTACGAAATTCTTCTCATGGATCTGTAATATAAACAAAAACCCAAAAACCAATGTTCAATTAGAATAACAAAAAAAAAAGAACGATGACAAAGATTTGCTCGAAATGTAAAAGCGCAACCTGTGGTGAAAATAAGTAAAACTTTGTCACTTGTGCCAAAGTAAAGGGCAAATTTTGTATTTTTTTTTAAAGATAAAGATAATTTATTTGTATAAAACATGAGTGTACAGTACAAATTGTGGTTTGCAGTGTAAGGTGTTAATTACATGGTATGACGGTCTGCATGTTTTGCCAAAATAAAGTATGGCGTACAAATTACAAATTGAAACGAAGTTCGGTAGGTAACAAATATAAATTGCATTACATTATTGGACTATGAGGTTTTAATTAAACAATGCAATAGTGTTGTCCAACTTAAAAAAAAAGTAACAATCAATATAAATTGAAAAGAAGCAAAATGTCATAACATTATGAATTGTTCAGAAAATCTGTTAGAGTATAATAGCACTTATCAATTAAGTAGTTTTTTAGTTTTTGTTTAAAATGTTTTAAGTTTAACTGTTTTATTGATTTCGGTATTTTATTGAATATTATTGGTGCTAGGAATATAATGCTTTTGTGCATTAATGTCGTGTTAGCTTTAATTACACAAAGTCTGTCATTATTTCTCAGGTTACGACTAGTTACATCAGAGACGCGATTAAATAAATTGGGATTAGTTTTCACGAAAATCGCTGTCTCATAAATAAATAAAGAAGGAAGAGTGAGAATCTTATATTTAATAAAATAAGGTCTACAGCTATCGATTGTATCGAGTCCAAACATAGCTCTAATGCATCTTTTTTGAGATTTAAATATAACTTCTTTATTGACGGAATTTCCCCAAAATAGAACCCCAAATTTTTTTGTGAAGTGTATGAGAAGAAATGTTGTACGTTTTTGCAATAAAATTATAAATTGTTAGTTGTTATTTAGATACGCTAAGTTTGTTTGTGGACAAAAAGTACCTGGAATAACTACTTATTTTCATACATAATTGTGATTTTTAAAACAAAATTACATTCCTTGTATAATTCACTTTCGTTTAACTACTTCAAATTGATTAAAACAGTAAAAATCTCATAAAAACGAGGAATGGTAAGCTTATGAGGGCTATTGAACAACGTGAGCTATCAAGGGTTAATAAAATTAAAAGGACGAATGATATTGGTAACTTTGATTATTGCTAATATCGTATAGTTTTTAACTATATTCATAATTAACTAGAATACTATACAGTAGAGCAATGCGTCACGCGCGTACTACGAAAAAAGTGTTCATCTCCCGCTACATCATAGCCATCTGAAGGACATAAAGGTCCATAGTATATATTTGGAAAGGCCTTTGATGATTACCTACATAAAGACTATATCACACCCAAAGAAGTAAATGGATTTCAGTATTTCTATGTGATGATAGCATAACATTCCCTAAAACGTTTGAATGTTTCAGATGGGAAAACTGCAGCTTTTTTGCAAGGTCGAGAGTTTTTGGCTTTCGGAGCACTTTTAAACGTAATCCCAGAAGAAGATTTGTATTATGTAAATTTCGGGGATCCATCAGTTCTTAAATATTTTGCCGACCACTATATAAAATTACAGCCTCGAAAGGTTATAAATGTTTCATAATAACTTTTATAATGTACGTCTACCGTATAAATCAGGCGGTTAAATTGCTTAAATTCAATAATTGATTACGTTAGTCTTGGTCGAGCACCGGGTAGCAATATAAGCAATGGGGTAGGTATGTTGAAATGGATTCCAGTTCAACCAGATGCGCCTGGATACATGGAGAGGCTAACAACTCACTTCCGCAATCTAATAAGTGAAGCTTTAACTAGATTAGGCCAAGTGTCAGACACCATTTAGATTTCAGACCTCGTACGCAAGTGGCCTAACATGTTCTTTAAGACCAATGCGAACCTTATCCATACTGCGGCTATGTTGGTCATCAATGTAAATTTATTTATGCCCATTGCTAGCCCATGAGAGCTTAGTTTAAAATGGAACCATAATGTAATTGATTCAAACGTAGTAATAGCACCTAACAGTTAACTTTGTTTTACAGTTTGGTATTTTAGCGGCTGCCTATAGACGTTATTTCGGGGAAACGTGGTTTGATAACAGTACATTTGTCAACGAACTGGGCTATTTATTATGTGGTTTCCCGGCAATAGACTTACAGAAAATAGCTCCAGCTACTTTTAAGGAAATTAGCCCAGAAACCCTTAGCAAAGCAGGGAAATGCAATTCGAACCAAACTAGAGTAATTTCTTTTTACATAATTATAATTTACTTGTGTACCTTCATGAAGATTACCTACTGTTTTTGTTAAATAACATTTATTTATTAACTAATAATATTATTTGAACAGTCGCTTTACTCAGTAGCCGTTCATCGTGACGCTTACGGTGAACCATACAAATGGTCATCTCATGAGATAGGCAGACTCAGTGCATTATTCACATGTGAGTTCTTTCTTGGCTTTTGTTATGTTTACATAAGTACCTGCTTTTTTCCATACCTACGTGTTGGTATTAGTAATTGTGTCATTTATTTTAGGCATTCCTGAAGGTCACATCAGTTCAATTCAGTTGGAAGCTGTCACAGCCATTAGTCCTGAAGTTATGACTGCCATGAATCAGGAAAAGCTGGAGTTCTTTACCAAGCAACAGATATTACGAATGAATCCTAAAACTCGACGAATATACATTTTGAGGATGCAGCTAAAAAGTAGTTATGATATGAGTGAAATAGCAAGGCAGAATTATGCATCGATAAAAAAACCGTTTGTCCTGCAATTTATTTTAAATATTGTCGCCGTATTTAATTATGGATTATTTGTTTTATTAGTACCTACTTAGATACATATATTATTTATTTTGTATTATAATCTAGATATTTTACAGTATAGACATATGTAACTATTTTAATCTATAATTTTATTGTACTATTATAAATAATAACAACTGACATAAAACAATGGTACCCTTACCTCGTTGTCAACTTGACTTGATGAAAGAGGTGAAAACGGAAACTTGAGTTTGAATTTAAGCTTCCGGCGGAATTAATTTACATGAAATAACTCTAAATATTGTAAAAATACATAGAGAGTTTTCTTAAATATTTGTTTACTTATATAATTACTAGTTATGTAATTTACATTCTTTTAAAAATAATGTTGATAGAAAATAATTTGAAAGAAAACATTATTCTATTCTTTCCCTTTTTGAATTTAAACTGATTTCCTGATCAAAAAGAGTCGTTTATTATATATTGTGTTTTGTCACAGTTCATGTTATTATAAAACTAAATAATCAGTAATCAATTCTGTTTGAAATAAATTGTGATAATTATTATTGATTAAATTGGTTGCCATCAATAACTGCAACAATTTGACTTATATTTATGTTGAAGGTCACTGGGTAGAGCTTCCATTTTGTTGATAAAAGCGCCATTTTCTTTTTCTTAGAAAAATATCGACTCCGCACGTTTCTTTTTTTGGGAAATCACGGAGAGCGCGAACGCGTCATTAAATATTTTCGTAATTATAAGAAAAATATTTATATTGGCTGAAATGCCTCCTGTTAAGCATTATTCGTCTAGTGAAGTGAATCAGTATGAATTATCATCAAGACTATTATCCCTTACTGAAAATAATACATCATATACTCTAACGCAAATAAATGGCCAAAGGATCTACAGAAAGGCTCCTCATGCGTGGAGTGGACCAGAACCTTCAAGGAATTGTGAGGTAAGACCAATACTAAATGTACCATTTCGTCTATAGATTTGTTTTCTCAACTCTCAAATTCATACCTGAAGATTATTCATCTGTTATCATCTAAGATTCCTTTTTATTTATATTATTGTAATTAAGTAGGTACCTATGTAGAATATGATCTGCGTTTATAGGTAAGTAAGTATTTGTATATTGCCGCGATGAATTGCGTAGGTACCTACCTATTCTCCTGGACACTTCTCAACTGTTGTTGGTTTAGAGGACTTGTGAAACTAACGCTATTTCCAACTGGATGGTAAAAATTGAATCAATATTTATTAAACCGACAGTGGTAGAGTACTGATAGCTAGCGTATTCTTTTATATTCGTTTTGTGATATTTAGCAATTTAGGCAGCTGGCGATTTTCCTACGAAGAATGCAATCTTACAGGTAACTTTAACCTAAATCTACCACACACACAATACATAGCCACGAATCCGCCCAATAGGTAGGTATACTTAGTATTTATCTATGCCAACAATTACTGTGCAACCGCTTATCAATAAGATTGACACGCGCTCGTCGATCGCATTCTTTTCTGATTGATATTTTTTCCCTATTACGCCTTCAATCATTCTCAAGCTGGTTATCGACTACGTTCGAGAACCCGTAGGTAGCGCTCCGTGCTCTCCTGTGTACCTTCTCAATAAAATAGGACACGTGGGTTTGTGAACACACTGCGCTCCCTCACCTTTGTGTCGCGTTAAAACCGCCAACGGAGCGCGGTGCGCGGCTTGGTTGGAGTCCCGTCAGGTCTCGCCAATAACTGTCCGGATACGTAAAAACGGTTCGCAAAACCATGTACAAGCAGTCTAATAGGAAAAAAAACCGGCCATGTGCGAGTCGGACTCGCGCACGAAGGCTTCCGTTCCATTATCTATAAAAACTGCAAAAAAAATCATGTCTGTTGTATGGGAGCCCCCCTTAAATATTTGTTTTATTTTAATTTAATTATTTATTTTTAAAGTGATATTATAACTAAATATTCTGTGAATATTTCAAGCGTCTACCTGTTGCCGTTATCAATATCGAGCAAAAAAAATCACGTTTGTTGTATGGGAGCCCCCTTAAATATTTAATTCTGTTTTTTAGTATTTTTGATATAGTGGCAACAGAAATACATCATTTCTGAAAATTTCAACTGTCTAACTATCACGGTTCATGAGATACAGGCTGGTGACAGACGGACGAACAGCGGAGTCTTAGTAATAGGGTCCCGTTTTACCCTTTGGGTACGGAACCCTAAAAAAGCGGCGCTTGGCGCGCCAACGTTCGGACTCTGATCGCTGCAGAGTGTCGACGAAGTGTGAACTGGTACACGCTGACACGCTCCTACTTGCTTGCAGCGTGGCAATGTGTCCATTTGGAACGATCACAGAGAGCCACTGGTTCGCGAATGTTGTAGATATCCATCTTCAAGTGCCTATCAAATTATATTTATAGGCACTGCCAACTACGTGCCAGGCGATTTTCTGTGACTCCACATCCTAGGGCACGGCGGTAGATATGGCATTCCATGGCGACCGGACAGAGGGGCGCGGTCGTCGATCGTCCTTCATCAACTCGCTTTTGTATTGTAAAATGGGGTCATTCTAGAACCACGGGGTTAAGGAATCTGAATTCAGTCAAGGAATGTGTTTCTTATAACATTACGGCCACAGGTGTTGTGCAAGTAAGTAGGTATTACAATTTCATTGTTATTGTTTATTTCAATGATTGAAATTGTAGATAGTTAACAGAAATATCTCTTATGCCTTGTTCCTACCCAACGAAGTTGAAATAAACAGACGCGCTATCTCGTATAGACATGTGTCAAAATATGCATTGATGCAAGAAGGTTCAAACTACCGCTAGACACCTGTCAAGTTCTATGCCAGTGTATAGTTCCGGAACCATACATAACTCATTGATAGGGTGAATATAGGTACGAAATTTTTTAACATTATTTTAACAAATCATTCTTCTCCCGGGTTGTTAACGTTATAGTATTGTCAGATTGTTTTTATTCTTGTCTTATTGCTTGACGGCAGCGGTATAGTTTGAGTTTTCATTATCATAATTTAGTATTAAACATCTGCATTCTTAACTTTGGGATGATGCTAATGGCGTTCTCAATTTTTGTTAATATTTTTCGAATATTCGCCCGATAGTTACCGTGTTGTTCTTCTAAAAGGCGCATCTAGTAGATACGTAAGGAGGTACCTAAATATTACATCAGTGTTCCTACCTATTAGCTCGTGGTCTTTGTGTCTTCATTTTACCCGATATTCGATTCTTTACTCGTATAAAGGTCTGTTCACATTACGATGGGCCGTGCATGGGTGCAATGAAATAAGTTCA
Source organism: Amphipyra berbera (assembly GCA_910594945.2). NCBI lineage: Eukaryota > Metazoa > Arthropoda > Insecta > Lepidoptera > Noctuidae > Amphipyra > Amphipyra berbera. The sequence goes on along the minus strand of OU343125.1, from coordinate 17,515,491 downwards.
ATTCAATATGAAATAAAACGAAAGTAGTACTTATTTAGAGTAAAAAAAGATAGCAAACCCTAATTACTACGCAGTACACGTGACCTAGCATTGCAGGGCTTAATGATCATTTCATGACTCGCAGCTCATGTTAAGCCACAAGTTAGAAGACATAATTGCTTCTTTACGACACACCGCTCGACGCAAAGCAATGCAAAGTGCTGCCCAGCTAGGACGAAGGATAATATTGCGGGGGGAAGGGTACATACGATTAAGGCAAAAAGCAAGAATAAAAATGAATGCCTGTCTCAGTTAGGTTGCCATGTGTCCGACTTTTTACAGTCGTGTTCGGCCAAATATGTACAAGTCCGGCCTGTCCGGCTTTTGTCAGGCTTTTGGTCAACCCCGCCCCGCCTAAAGATGCCGAACGAAAGCGAGCGAGCGATTTTTTTTCTTCTTTTAAAAGCCAATTTGTCAGGCTTTCAGGCCAAAATGTCCGGCTAAATATGAATCTGTGTCCGGCTTTTCTATTTTTGGGCCTGGCAACCCTAGTCTCAGTGTAATACCGGCCGGGAGTCTGAATAACGGCCAAGCCACATCTTACGGAAGATACTTCGCCGATATTCCGCCGGTACACATAATTCTATACATATAAACATCTCACACCGCACACATTTGGCCGAAGATGCATTACTAAACTAAAACTCCTCGAGTAAATTACGCGACTGAAGATCGGCGACGTATCTTCCGTCAGATGTGGCTTGGCCCTTATAAACCTTAAAATGCCTGTCAAATGCGGCAAATGCCTGTCATATGATAACCCTACTCGTGCGTGGAGTTGCGTTTACAGTCTACTCACAGGAACAATGCATAAACACCCAGACCAGGTACAACTGTAGGCCACACAAATAGGTATTTGTTACGTGCGGGAATAGAAAGTAGATTATCGAACCTGCGACCTGAACCTGAAGCGCAGAGGGCCAACCGCTCAGCTATTACGCTAACGTGTCGTTTGGTCTCAAATATTCTTAATTTAGCTATCACACACAACATACCTTTTCGCCAACAACACCACCTATTGGCCTCATCAAACACCTACTGGTTTGGTCTCATACCCGGGTGAATATTCGAAATTTTTTAACATTATTTTAACAAATCATTCTTCCCCCGGGTTGTTAACGTTACCTATAGCATTGTCAGATTGTTTTTATTCTTGTCTTATTGCTTGACGGCAGCGGTATAGTTTCAGTTTTCATTATCATAACTATAGTATTGTATAGTATACTATAGTAGTACATCTGCATTCTTAACTTTGGGATGATGCTAATGACGTTCTCAAATTTTGTTAATATTTTTCGAAGAATGCCCCACCCACATGCCGAAACCACAAAACAGATAGGTACAGAAGTCAATCTACATAGTAAAGTGCGCTCGAGCAACGCATACATAGACACTGCTCACGGATACGATATCTCGGACTGTTTGGGACTAGAATGCGAGTGAGTGCGAGCGCGAGTGCCATGCGCTTGAGAGAGATAGATATATAGATAGAGCGACCGCCGAGCGCAGGTACGAAAAGTGAAGTACCTACAATGTGATTGACTTCTGTACCTATCTGTTTTGTGCCGAAACTCACACTCACATCACATGCCTAATCAGACTCCCACTTGTCTGATCACAAATCACCCACCTATTTACTTCATCATATACACAGTTTCCCCATCATACATAGTCTTAATTATTTATACCTCTCTTGTCTGATTATGACAAGTTTGTCAAGCAATTATTATTGATACTTCTTTCCACGATAGCGCGCGAAATTCAAAAGTTATGATCAGTAAAGCTGGGTACAGACTTACGAAATGTAACATGCAATGTAACACGCAATGAAAGAATTTGCCGTCCACATTGTCGCAATGTATCATACAATGTAACAGAATTCCCATAGTATGGACGCCTTGCGCGCACGAACCCTGCATACTACGCGTGCGTACTACGTACCTTTTATGTTACATTGCATGTTACGTTACAGCAGTCTGTACCCCCCTTATTCTACGAATGTCACATTGGTTCACTATAGAAGCCACGCGTGTTCTGCAGAGCTAATTATGCGAAATAATTTTGGATAATTTCTTGCAATGTACACCTTGTCATCACTTTGATTTCGAATAACGAACCGGGAAAAATACGGAACAAAATATTAATAATTCCAGTACACCTTCAGGTTGTTTTCCCGTCTTGAATCTATTAGTAACTGCAGCGTGTTTCGTAGGTGTTCATCGGAAGAATTCCTCATGACTGCTTTGAAGATACTCTGGTGCCACTGTTCCGTCAAGCTGGCGAGCTGTTTGAGTTCCGACTCATGATCAACTTCTCAGGCTGGAATAGAGGGTAAGGGGGTAGCTTTTTTTGCTACAAAAATTAAATTGACCTTGCGTAAAATATAATTTAAACTACATTATCTAGGTATGCCTTCGCGATGTACACGACTGATGCCGAAGCGAGCAATGCTATTCGGATGTTCAACAACTACATGATAAGACCTTCTTGGCAGCTAGGTAAGCGACTATTTTAAAAGGATGAAATATAATTATACAATAATATGTCGGCTTTTGTTAACACACTACTATTGAACCATTACCATTCGCTTATAGGTGTGTGTCCATCCATCAACAACTGTCGCATATTTATATCGCGTATACCGCCAACTACGCCGTCTGCGGAGATCGTGCGCCTGTTGTACGCGTTGACGGACGAGGTGCAAGAGGTCCGCATTCGTCGGTCGATCGCTTCGTGCGCGGCCATCGTCGAATACAAGTCTCACCGTGGCGCTGCGATGGCTAGGAAGGCTCTTGTAGCGGCTGCCGCTGCAGCTTGGGGCTGCGGCGCTAGACCTGCTGTGGACTGGTCGCTGCCGCAGTCACCTCAATTGCTCAAGCAATATCGAGAGGTATGACAAAAGGAGAGACTATCTTTTCAGTTCTGTTGTGCTCTTGTACGCGAAATTAACTGGTTTTTATGCACTATTTCACAAGGTCGGGCGCTGGACGCCTGAGCGTGGCGTGGAGCTGACTCGTGCACCTGAAGAGCCCGCGACTACTTCGCCACCGCCTGCAGCGCCGTCTTATACTCTCGAGCCGTGGTCTCAAGCTCGTCGTCTGCGCATGATTCATGAGGCCCAGCGTAGCGCCGCTGCCGCTGCTGAGTAAGTTTAGTAACCCCATAAAGATTATACTTTATTTTTAGAATCTAGATCACTTGATGTCTGCCGAAATGATTATTACAAATTCTCATAGGGTATGCATAACATAGTGCTATTTTGCTACAAGAATAGCAATCCCCAAAATGAATCCGGATAATCCTTGTTCCACTAGGTGGTCAAACCGTATTAACAATGGTATGGACTCCTTGGTGTCGTCGATGACTTCCCTCGGGTTCGGCGGCGGGCTGGGGCTGGCGGGGCGCGAGGCAGGGGTGTGGGCGCCGCCGGGCGCTCCGGGCTCGGGGCTGGGTGCGCCGCGCATGCCGGCGCCGCCGCAGCCGCGCGACTTCAACCCCTGGACTGCTCGCCACCCACTGCAAGAGTTCATTACTCCCGGCAAGGACAGCCAGTGAGTGCACACGCTGTTTGTTCGTCACCGGGACAGTTTTACGTTCGCATTGATAAACAACTTATGAGGAATGATACAGGAATCCTATGCCCTGTTGGAACCTAAATTAGTTTAGTTTTAGTGCGCGAATTTATATCTTAGTACAATAACGGATACACTTGTTTACTCATTTTGCATGGCGGCGTATATTACAACTTTTACGAAACTCAATAAGTTATTGTTAACATAGATTCGTTTTATATCTTTAATTCTTCTTTTATATCTTTGATTTGATTCTTTCGTTGATTAATTTATTGCATGATTAAGAGTGCGCAATGTTTGTCTCGTTAGCATCGTGCGTTCGGTGCGAGGTTTGGTGGAGTGTGGGAGATAGCATAGGTCACTAACAAATTGCTGTTAATGCTTCCGGATGAAGTGCGTTTTCGAAAGTTCGATAACATAAGATATTTACATGTCTTAAGAACCTTAGCTGTGTGACTCAAATTAATTAGTAATTTTATGTCTCGACATTTTATTTTTCAATAGGAATTTATAGGTAAATTATGTTGCGGAATTGAATTAAGTTTCTGCTTTTGATAATGCACTTTTATCTCGCTGGGGGTTATTGTTTGCTTTGCTAATAAATAAACTTCGACTTGCTCTGAAAATGTTTTGGTTTTGAAATGAATACTGATTTCTGAACAGTTACCATTCAGGCATTATCACATTTCAATAGGAAAGCTCTGAGCTGATATGGTCAATCGTATTTACAAATTGTTCCCTTACAATTTAACATTATGTTTAAAAAAACCCAATTGTACGTGTCCTTTTTACATGGTACACTTATTAAGGCTTGATCAAATCAAATAGCCATTATATTAACACCATTATGTAGTATTCTGAATGGTATAATGTTTATGCAGTCGGCGTCCATTTCGACTGCAGCATGAGTAACAACTTGCGAATTAACTTTTTAAATGATGTCTATAATCAATTTTGATCAAATGTTAATTGGTGATTTTTAACAGCTAATACGTTGAAAAATGAATGTGTATTGCCCTTTTAGTTGCGTTAGTATTTTCCTTTCCAAATGTCCTATATTTACCGTTTGTCTCTTGCACTCCTAGTAAGCCATAAGAGAGGTAAATTTAGAATTTTAATTTTAGACATTATTTTAATTTAATCCTAAATGTATTTTAATTAAGAATCCAATTGAATGGCATAATTATTTATGTATTAAATTTGAAGCTTTTATAAGGCAGCATCGATATATTTTAAGCATGAGTCTACAATATTGTTTTAATGTTATAGATAATATGAATTAAGGGCAACTGCGGGCCGCCGCGCTGCGGCGGTCGCATTAGGAATTGCACTACTGGCAATCTGCATTTTTTGATGTTTTTTCAACGAAATAAATATTCATGTTATTGTACTTTACTATTTCTGTGTATGAATAAGTCTTATTTAAAATCAGGTTTTAAGTAAATCAATTTGGAACTGTTTTCTCAGCAATGAATAAACTCAGCATTATGAAATTATCTACATGCGAACAACAAAATCTGAACATTTTGTAACGAGACCATATGAATTTATCTCTCGATGTTTTATGAGATTTTTAAATAATATTGCATGCCAGTATTGATTAATAAATTTAAGTATAATGGTTTAATGTCCTTGCTGTTTTATTTCGTTGCTTGCTTTACTTTCCACAACTTTTTTTGTACTTGCGCTTTGCTTTATATGTTTATCTGCATCAGTTCACAATTAATTTAATCAATCGTTCAATCTTTGAGCGATCCGTTCGCGATCGAACTGATTGCCAACTTTGTTAACATTTACTACGAGATAAGCTGCAGGCGCGCAGTCGAGCCTTGCATGACACGACCGTTGCTCGCCCACACCGAGGCGCTTCAAGTTTTCCTTCAATGTCACTCAAATCAAACGCACCGTGAAAATGGTCGCTAGCCTCAAACAAAACACGGCGGTCGCGTCGCGCGGATGTCTTTGCTTGTAAACTATGAGTGTGTTATGTCACTCGTGTAACTCTTGCCAAGAGTAGTGGAACGTGTGTGTTTAGTGTACGGCATAGCTGCCGGCCAAGCTATGGCGGTGTGCGACAAGTGGGTCGCGCTGAAGATAGTGGAGTTTGTAAGTAACTTAACATATTGCAACACACGTTCGGTGATGCAAGCCTGTTTGATTTGGTAACATGGTATTTATTGAACTTGCTTATTATGTGTATTGGTTGATAGTATAACCTGCTTTAGAATTAAGTTTGTTATAAAAGTTAGATTATTTATATTGATTAGTTGTGTATACATAATAGTTAAATATTTACTTATTTGTAATATAACATAGGTAATGCCAGTTACTTTTAGGTACTAGAACTAGGTACATAATATACTTAAAATGATATGACGGTGTCCGAATTTGAACCTGTTACCTTTCAGTCCGAATGCCGGACACTTGGAAGCTCTAGAATGTACTGTTCAATGCTTCTAATCCAACACCATGTCGGAAAATAAATAAATTTTATTTACTTACATTTATTAATTATGCTAGGTTTCACTATAAGTCGAAAAAGTCTTATAAACAATTTTATCTTCACGCTGCGCCGATTTTTATAATGGTGACAGCTGTTTACCAACCTCAGGTATGCAAACATGGGCTTAGTCGGTCAAAGAGAAAATTCGTGGTAGTTGCATAAGGGATATTAGCGATCGGATATTTACTAACGATAATGTACCTAATCAATTCATCACGTAATATAGGTACTTAGTAACTTTTTATTAATATTAAAATTTTAATTTCGAAGTACAAAGTTCTTATTTACTTATCAGATTTGGTGATAAACATGTTGAGACAACAATGCATAGAAATAGAAGGTTGAATTCCTTTCAATGTTAATGAGACAAGTTTCAAAGCTCACTACAAATATTTAGGGTACAATCATCTGACCTTTCCTGAGCCTTTGTCGTGTGCTAATTGGATCACCATCTTAGGAGATAGGTCCATTTTTTACCAATAAGACTTTATTTGGGAAAAGATTAATCGTCAATATTACTTTTTTTAGAAAAGTTTTAGTGAGCACAGTACTTTTTTAAAATTAGTATCAGTAAATATTTACCAAGGTTAGTATTTATCCTGTGAATTGGAATTCCCAGATTTGTTTTTACAAAGTTACTCTTTAAGCTGCAAGTTTTAACTGCGGGAAAAAGGTAAATGGTTGACGCTACCCGTAAACAATAAAACAATAGCTAGCCTTTACTGGTGTCAACCTATAATGAACTTAGCTGCATCGTTGAAGTTGATATCTACAGCATATACTAAATATTGCTTGAAGACGCTTAACCTGTAAGCAGTAAGGGTTGGGCAGACGTGTATAGTAACACCGCCATTTCGCCTTTATGTTAAGTCTCAGGTTTTTTCTAATAAGTATATTTTATTTTACACTGATATTGCTCCACACAAGAACTTCTATAAGACTTTAATTTATTAGTTCCGGCTTTTGCCAGAACCGCCTTCCAACGCTAATTCCTCTACTAAGATCTTGATTGTGGCCGATACATTGCCTCTGGCTCATGACATCTCAACGCCCTATTTAGATTAATTCAAATTTGTTATTTCTCACGTTAATAACTATCTATCAGCAGTGAATGAATCGGCCATAGCAATCAATTCTCGATGTTTTTATCTACGTAATTACAGTCTTGAGCACCGTCGCAGGTTCAATGTCTAATTATTATTATACTTACAACCTGATTCTGACAAATTACCCGGTTTCTTGAATGACTGCAATATAAGCGTAGGGTCGCTTATTATTAGATTGGAATGACAATTTAATTGTAGAGTTGAATGTAGGATGCAAACAGTAACTGAGTAGTAGGTAGAGGAATGTAAAACATGAGGTTGGTTAACAGTCTGGTCGAGTATTATTGCTAAGGGTCAGCTTTGTTTACAGAAACTGGTCGAAAGAGATCCGATGTCTTAAACCGACGGTCCCTACGTATACTATCGAAACTACAAAATCTCAGTTTTTATTTTATCTGCTTAAAATGTGTGAAATTAAAGGTTATAAAATAATACATTTTTGTAGGACCAAATGGCAACTATTCCGCATCAAACTAAAGAAGAATCGCGTAAATCAGATCATAAATCTCAGCGTAATCTGTGTACCTACATACATAATAAAATAAAAACTGAGATTTTGTAGTTTAGATAGTACACATAGGGACCGTCGCGTCGAAACTAGCTGCAGCTATATTATTGTAGAAACGCTTTGCATTGAAGTGCACGATCTGAATTCGAGCTGTCAGTTTTTCCATCAAATATTCTCGGATTTGGGACAATGCTCAAGCACCAGAGACACCCAAACTTTGCATCTGGTACTGCGTAATGCCTTCATGCTGCTGGCTACTCTTTACCAACTCGATTCCTTCAGTTGGCTTTTACTGACCAGCTTAAGATTAATCTCTTATAATGTGGTTAATAGTTACGTGGCTTATATGTAGTTAGTTACCTTTTCACACCTATACTTATAATAGCTCTAAAAGCGGTCTACTTAATGACTAAACCAATTTTGTTATCAGTGTTAAGTGTGCCAGTGCCCAGTTAATTTTATCTAAATTTATTAAAGCAGGTGGTAGAACATAACGTCATGGACACCTTGTTACACATTCTGGTCTTTTAATGGTGCATGTATAATGTTACTTGTGTATGTGTGACAAAAATAAATGGTTTAAATGGTCTATAAAAGTATAAAATTAAAAATTAAATATTTTTTGTGGTTACCTACTTAAATTGTCGTTTGTTAGAAATGGGCATAAGTTGCAGAACCAATATCGCTGCTCGTTTTCAGATAGTGTTGGAAGTACTATTAAGTAGATGTTTGTTGCGTTTCAATTATCTCAGTAGATTTTTCAGTCACAGGTTTTCTATAGTTTCTGCTTACCCCCATGGAAAAAAGGCGTGTGTTTATGTATGTTGTATGTATTTTTCAGTCAACATTTAGTAGCAAATGACTTTATTATGGTAGATGATTATTTTAATTAAACACTTATCTCATCACAAGTGCATGAGAACTATGTATGTATAAACACCGACTTACACGCATTTACAACGACATTAAAAAAATTACAGTCATTCAGTTTTTCCGTATTTAACACTCACTTATTTACGTGTAGTTACAATAATTAAGCGCTGCTGCGCACGCGCGTCTCCAATGTCGGTCCCACGGTGGACAATGACGTCACACGCGACAATCGCCGAAGGACTGACGCTGCTGCCCGCCTATTGTTGCTGGGACAATAGTGATATTTCCTTTTGGGATGTCCTATACGTGTGTCGCGTGAACAAGGTCTGAGTTTTTAGTCACCGACGCTACGTAGTCATTGTTTATAATTTTTATGCTTGAGTTTCTAGAAAACTGATAAAAAGTAAAGAAATTATTATTTTATTGTAAGGTTGCACGCTGAGAAAAGTGATCTCTCGTTTTGCTCAGTTGAGCATGGATTTGTTCAGTCAAGCTATGAGGCTAAGTAGGGCGAAGGGAACTTTGGAATGTTGGTATCAATGAAATAATATTAAAACTTATATTTATTTATTGTACAGTAGGTAGGTGAATGTAGATCTATGTAGGAAAATAAACTAGATGTAATATTACATTAGCGAACGAACTTAAGACTGATAAAGTTAGATTGCTTTTGATTTGGGTGGCAGATTGCAGGGAGGAAACCGCGCGAGATTCGCTTTGCAAACAACTCTATACGCGACATACAAATTAATTATATGGAATGACAATTTAATGCAACGGCCCTGCTGCTAGCGTGCTGTAATTCGTCGCCCAAATTGAAAGTACTCTAGGTTGAATGCTTCCTGTAACTTTGACTGAACACGACGAAAATACTTGCTATACAAAACCATAACACAAATTCTTTTCAACAAACAGTTGATGTGCGTCGCCTGCTTGGTCACAAAGCGCATATCTCAAGACGATGAGGCTCGCCTGTCGCTGCTGCTGCAGAAGCTGTCGCGAGAGTGGTCGCTACTCACCTCCGTCACGTGGGACTCCGTCGGAGGAGCCTTCGCAGATGCCATATATGGAGGTATGTGACAGATTTATACTGTGTAGGTATGTGAGAATTACATTAACACGTACCTATGATGGGAAGGTCAGAGCAGGGTTAGATCTTGAAAATAGACGTGTCGTCAGAACTTCAGAAATACTTGTAAGTGGAAAAGTAATTTACGTTAGAAGAATTGAGGATGCTTACCTGTAGATCATAGACCATTCTCAGCATGACTCGAGAGTTTATTTTCAAAGGTACCTATGACATGCATTTGTTGTGGACACTAAGTAGACAATAGGATTTTGTGGATGTTGTTACAGTAAGGCCTGATTCGCACGAAATATATTCAACGTGCGTTAAAAAAGAGTTCTAATACAAAAAATTGCAAGTCGTATAAGTATGTGTTTAAACGATAACGCTTTATAAATTCTGCTTATAATTTAACGCACGTTAAAAATGCGTGCGGTACCTTTGAAAATAAACTCTGTCTGCTGAGAATGGTCTATGGTTTTATAGGTAAGCTTCCTCAATTTTCCTAACGTAAATTACTTTTCCACTTCCAAGTACTTCTGAAGTTCTGATGACACGTCTATTTCCAAGATCTCACCCTGCTCTGACCTTCCCAATGTAGGTACGTGTTCCTTGAAGTCAATAGTTCCGCCTAGCCTTTACCCAAGTATATTGGGATCAGCTTCCAGTCCAACCAGATGTGGCTGAATATCAATATTTTACAACACAAGGAGCGACTGCCATCAAACCTGCGCAACCCAGTATCAGGGCAATGCCGATATCCTAAGTTTAGACCAGTTGTCAGACTTTCGGGCTTCTAACTACCCATCCATAGACTGACCGCGGCAAGCGCAGCTTGACCTCGTTTATGATTTATGATCCGCGCGGTTGGTAATTAACCATGAGCCCCTCTCCTTGAAATTAATATTATTTATGTACTTCCAATTTGCGACTAGCTTGTTTTATCCCATCATTATAAAGAAGGTCAATCAATATTATATGGTTGACCAACACAACGACAATCAATATAATAATTGTACTTACTGTGATTAGATATTAATCACATGAGCTATTATTACAAGTCCCTGCTAATCGGTTATCTGACCCGAAGTCGTTGACTTGTCTTAAGGCTGACCACACATGGGTCACTAACGCCCGTATTATTAACAGCTCTCATTTGAGAGATCTTCCAACAACAGCTACATTCTAGTAGAATTCCATACATTTGACTGTTTTTTTTAAATACGTCTCTATTCATATTAAAACTACACTTAAGGCTGTCAGTCCACTGGAGCGGAGAGGAGCGGAGCGGTGCGGAGCTAACCAATAGAATTACATTAAATTTACGTCTCCGCTCTGATCTCTGAACATTGTGCATTTCTATTGGTTAGTTCCGCACCGCTCTGCTCTTCTTCGCTCCACTGGACAGGCAGCCTAAGAGGGATCGAAAGAGAGCTGTCATCAATAAGGGGCTAAGTTGCTCGAGATACAGTTATTGCTATATTTTTGTAGCAGCAGTTACCGTTTCATGTAAGGCCTGTAGCTAAAATCAAACGGCAATCAACTGCGGTCAACCTAAAATAAAACAAAATAAGGCACAACTGCTAGTGCTAACACTATTAACCTAGAACGGCCTCATAAAACAACAATATATAGAGGGCTGTTCTGTTGTGCTCATGTTCAACAGGTTACCCCACCCCTGGGTATCTAGCACACAATAATATTGCGTCATGTTTTGTATTGCCGAAGGGGTAGGTAGATGAACTGTTGTATAACGACACATCAAACTATAGATTCCCAGTATAAGCTGACCTCTCATTTTATGGAAATTTCATATGATGAGAGGTCAGCATTTGTCGTCTTGTGTTCACATTTAGGGCCGATTATACCCATGTCAGGTAACAGTTATCTGAGGTATAAGTTAGTAGTTTTGACAGAGAGTCTATACAAATGTTGTCGAAACGTTAAATTTATTCTTTAGACTAGCGACCCGCCCCGGCTTCGCACGGGTGCAATGTAGATAATAATGTGAGGTACCTATATAAACCTTCCTCTTGAATCACTCTATCTATTAAAAAAACCGCATCTAAATCCGTTGCGTAGTTTTAAAGATCTAAGCATACATAGGGACAGACAGCGGGAGCGACTTTGTTTTCGTCTCAGCGCATAATGTCCTTTTCTCCAAATGTCCTTTCTCATATGGTCCTTTACTCGAAATGTCCTTTCTCAGAATGTCCTTTCTCAAAAAGTCCTTTTCTCAAAATGTCCTTTTCTTAAATTGTCCTTTTCTTAAAATGTCCTTTTCTCAAAATGTCCTTTTCTCAAAATGTCCCTTTCTCGAAATGGCCTTTCTCAAAATATGTACACCATGTACACTACAGGGTTACAATCTTTATACTAAACATGTACATACATGTAACTATAATTTCAGAGCATAATGTGAAATCAGAAAAAAAAATACAAAATATAATTAGCATTCAGCTTATTTATTTTCAGACAAAAATAAAAGTGAATGAATGAATGTAAATAGTATTGATCAGATTTTTTTTTTAATAATCAACATGATAGTATAAAAAGAATTCAAACATTTCTTCACAACGAAAAATTCTACGTCTCTTAACTGCAACCAAATGATACCACACTTATTAGCAGTCAGTCAAATATAAAATCAACGAAATATATAAGTATCATACTTTTTTTTTTAAATCCTTATATATTATTAAACATTTTTTTTAAAATAACTAGTTAGTATATACAAAAAAAAAACAATGAAAAATTAAACTGCAAACAAATGATACCATACTTATTATACAAGGTTAGTCGGAAAGGGGGTACTAAGCCGCGGGCCACGTAAAGTATCACTGATTACTATTATAAAGCAAGTGTTAAAATTTCAAAATTCGATAATTTATATTTGCATGCAAAAAGATTTTGATTTTAGTTTTTTCAAAAAAAAAAACATTCCTGCTTTAGATATGAATTCAGAAAATTTATTTTCTAATTCGTGACCCCGAATATGACCTAAATTGTAAAAACAGCTGATCATAGCTATGGACAGATAGATTTTAGAATATTTTTTACGAAATCTTTGAAAAGCAATTTCTCTTAAACTATCGGGTTTTGGCGAAAGTTGTAGAACAAAAGTCATCCCTTATTATGGGTACTTTAACACCCTTTCGGCTTAGTACCCCCTTTCCGACTAACCTTGTATATGTTACAAGTACTTATTATTAGTCAGTCAAATGTAAAATCAACGAAATATACCTAGGGTGGTGGAACCAGTAGTGAACAAGACCCAGTGATCGACACTTTAAATAAATAAGCTGAATGCTAATTATATTTAGTTTTTTTTCTGATTTCACATTATGCTCTGAAATTATAGTTACATGTATGTACATGTTTAGTGTAAAGATTGTAACCCTGTAGTGAACATGGTGTACATATTTTGAGAAAGGACATTTTGAGAAAAGGACATTTTAAGAAAATGACATTTTGAGAAAAGGACTTTTTGAGAAAGGACATTCTGAGAAAGGACATTTCGAGAAAAGGACCATATGAGAAAGGACATTTGGAGAAAAGGACATTATGCGCTGAGACGTTTGTTTTATACTATATAAAGAAAAGATAATGTTATACGATGTTTTTAAAATCAGCCCTTAACCGTATACATATATTCCCTTGTAATAGGGACGTACCTAGTCTGGCCATAAATACTGTTACAATTAAAAATAAGAAAGATATTACATTTGAATTTGGAATCTGTCATTTTTATACGATTGTTCATTGAGTTTTCTAATTTTGGCGCCAATACATTGTACAATATTTTGCGATGTTAAAATGGAGTGGAGTGATAAAGAGAACCGAATCGCTGTGATTGCATTACACAAAGTTAGTATGGAGCCAAATGCAATTTTTAAAACTCTCCATAAGCTTGGTATTAGTCAAATGTTTGTGTACCGGGCTATTAATAGGTACAATGAGACCTCCTCTGTTAGTGACAGAAAAAGATCTGGCCGTCCACGTAGTGTTCGTACGAAAACGGTGGTCAAAGCAGTAAGGGAAAGAATTCGAAGAAATCCTGTCCGAAAGCAAAAGGTTTTATCTCGGCAGATGAAGATAGCACCCAGAACCATTTCGCGTATTTTAAAAGATGACTTAGGACTTGCAGCCTATAAGAGACGCACTGGTCATTTTTTAACTGATAATTTAAAAAAGAATAGGGTGGTAAAATCGAAACAACTACTGAAGTGGTACGCATAGGGAGGTCACAGAAAATTTTTGTTTACGGATGAGAAAATCTTTACAATTCAGCAACATTTTAACAAACAAAATGACCGTATTTATGCTCAAAACTCTAAGGAAGCTTCCCAATTAGTTGACCGAGTGCAACGTAGGAATTATCCGACTTCAGTGATGTTTTGGTGGGGTGTTAGCTATGAAGGAGTGACTGAGCCATATTTTTGTGAAAAAGGTATCAAAACATCGGCACAAGTATATCAAGATACCATTCTTGAGAAGGTAGTTAAGCCCCTTAACAACACCATGTTCAATAACCAAGTATAATCCTTCCAACAAGACTCGGCGCCGGGTCATAAAGCTCGGTCCACGCAGTCTTGGTTGGAAGTGAACGTTTCGGACGTCATCAGAGCTGAAGACTGGTCGTCGTCTAGTCCCGATCTTAATCCGCTGGATTATGATTTATGGTCAGTTTTAGAGAGTACGGCTTGCTCTAAACGCCATGATAATTTGGAGTCCCTAAAACAATGCATACGATTGACAGTGAAGAATTTTCCCATGGAAAGAGTGCGTGCTTCTATTGATAACTGGCCTCAACGTTTAAAGGACTGTATTGCAGCCAATGGAGACCACTTCGAATAAGCTTTTATATTTTAAATTGTTTTATATTTATGTATTAAACTAACACACTGTAAAAGTAATAAATATTATTTGCAATAAAAAAAAATTTTTTTTCTTCGTGACAATATTTATGGCAAGACCAGGTATATACCTAGTCTTAAGCTTATTCGAAGTGGTCTCCGTTGGCTGCAATACAGTCCTTTAAACGTTGAGGCCAGTTATCAATAGAAGCACGCACTCTTTCCTTGAGAAAATTCTTCACTGCCAATCGTATGGATTGTTTTAGGGACTCCAAATTATCATGGCGTTTAGAGCAAGCCGTATTCTCTAAAACTGACCATAAATCATAATCCAGCGGATTAAGATCGGGACTAGACGACGGCCAGTCTTCAGCTCTGATGAAGTCCGAAACGTTCACTTCCAACCAAGACTGCGTGGACCGAGCTTTATGACCCGGCGCCGAGTCTTGTTGGAAGGACCATACTTGGTTATTGAACATGGTGTTGTTAAGGGGCTTAACTACCTTCTCAAGAATAGTATCTTGATACACTTGTGCCGATGTTTTAATACCTTTTTCACAAAAATATGGCTCAGTCACGCCTTCATAGCTAACACCCCACCAAAACATCACTGAAGCCGGATAATGCCCACGTTGCACTCTGTCGACTAATTGGGAAGCTTCCTTAGAGCTTTGAGCATAAATACGGTCATTTTGTTTGTTAAAATGTTGCTCAATTGTAAAGATTTTCTCACCCGTAAACAAAAACTTTCTGTGACCTCCCTTTGCGTACCGCTTCAGTAGTTGTTTCGATTTTACCACCCTATTCTTTTTTAAATTATCAGTTAAAAAATGACCAGTGTGTTTCTTATAGGCTGCAAGTCCTAAGTCATCTTTTAAAATACCCGACATGGTTCTGGCTACTATCTTCATCTGCCGAGATAAAATCTTTTGCTTTCGGACAGGTTTTCTTCGAATTCTTTCCCTTACTGCTTTGACCACCATTTTCGTACGAACACTACGTGGACGGCCAGATCTTTTTCTGTCACAAACAGAGGAGGTCTCATTGTACCTATTAATAGCCCGGTACACAAACATTTGACTAATACCAAGCGTATGGAGAGTTTTAAAAATTGCATTTGGCTCCATACCAAGTTTGTGTAATGCAATCACAGCGATTCGGTTCTCTTTATCACCCCACTCCATTTTAATATGGCAAAATATTGTACAATGTATTGGTGCCAAAATTAGAACACTCAATGAACAATCGTATAAAAATGACAGATTCCAAATTCAAATGTAATATCTTTCTTATTTTTAATTGTAACAGTATTTATGGCCAGACTAGGTATTTACCGAGCCCTACTCAGAATTCAGGGTACCTAGTTGCTACTGAGGATGACTTACCTGAGAATTGAAACCCGGGCCGGCCGGGCTTTCGATTAGTATACCAACGAGGCAGCAGCCATCTTTTCTTTCTGCCTAGCCTTTTTCCGAACTATGTCGGGGTCAGCTTCCAGTCTAACCAGATGCGGCTGAATACCAGTATTTTACAAGGAGCGACTGCCACCAGACCTCCGCAATCCAGTTACTAGGCAATGCCTGAAATGCAGCCATCTATAATTCAATATTTAAAAGGCAATTTCTCACTGACACACTTGAGTTACTAATTATAAGTCAAGCCAATCGTGTCTCTATTGTTGTTCAATCTATGTGAGCAAAGGTGTAAACAACTTTAATATATACAAGTTATGTTATCAATTACGTAATAGGTATCTATTTATTATTGAACTTGTATAACAAGTAGGTACATACACACAAACTATTCATACTTAATTATAAATTCTTATTATAGGTACCTAGTTAAGTATAGTCTTTTTTATTTAATTTTCCATCAATGTAAACAAATCTGTGTTGTACAGAAAAATCTGCCCAATCCTTCGGGGAATACGGGTGTGATGTTATGTGTATGTGATGTGATTATTGTGTTGGCAAGCCTTTTAGAAATCGGGTGTATCTCTTGAGGTCTTCGCTACCGAACAAATTCCGTTCACATTGTTTTATATTACATCGTGAATAATTAGTGAATAATGTGGCGATTTTATAATAACACTTTGTTGACATTGTTAGGAAATTCAATAAAACTCGGCTATAACAGTAAAGCAGCTCGCTATGGGCTCGGCGGATTATTACGCAAGCGTGCATGTGTATTATGTGTCGCGTTCCGACAAGGTCGCAGGTTTATGGTGTTAGTAATTCTATCTGGAAGACGATGTCGTCGTGTTCGTTACATTTCATTAGGGTTAATTTTCTGGCACTTTTTTATGGCGATCCTGTCAACTTGTTTAAATCTCTCCTCAAAATATAAAATTACTAAACAACTTTAAAAAATGGATCTTGTATGGAGGACGCGGGTACTTTTCTAGTAAGCTCCATACAAAGTAAAACTTTTCACTATGGGTAATTAGTAACAGATACAGGATCACGTAGGTACTTGGTACCTGTAATTGAAAGGGCCGGCACGGCGGCGCAGATTTGGCGAAGCAGAGCATTTGTCACTACCAAAGCATTATCATCTTTGTATGCATTGAAATAAGATCGAAAATCAATTAAAACAACTACTAGTCCCCGAAACTCCGAGTATCGAAGCGACTAGAGGCGAAACGTGAATTTCGATATTATTTAACAGCTTGCAAAGTCGATAATGGTTTGGCGGTGGAAAATGCTCTTCGCTGCGCCTCGCCAAATCTACGCCAGCCCTAAGGCTCGGTTCCCACCAAACGGAAAAATCCTCGCGCACTGAATAAAGAACAGTATCAGTATTGCTTTCAAGTATAAAATCCAACACAGATATCAAGCGTTTCTTGGCGCATGCTCGAGCATTTACCCGAGCATCGGATTTTATACTTAAAAGCAATACTGATATTGTTCTTTACACAGTGACATCAATAAAGTGCGCGAGGATTTTGAACCGAGTCTTACAGTTACAGGGATCAAGTACATGATCCTGTATCTGTTACTAATCATCCATAGTGAAAAGTTTTACTTTGTATGCAGCTTACTAGAAAATTACTCGCGTGTCCATACAAAATCCATTTTTTATCGTTATTTAGTAATCTAAGTTTAACTTCCAACTTAAGCCACGGAAATTGTTGTTGAGATTCATTCAGACTGAGATCACTTTGGAAATTGGATACTTAAATATTTTTATGGCCTACAAATAGTTGTTCCGAGTCTGGGCGTTTGTGCGTGTGAAGATTTGTGTCAGTAAACGCACCCACGATACAGGAGAAATCCTAGTGCGGGGCATTGTTTTTAAAATAATCACTTTTTAACAAAAATAAAACCGACTTCAAATGGTCTATCTCCGAAGTTCTTCATCAGACCTTCACCAAATTTAAATGGGACAAAAAAATAATCATTAAAATCGGTTCATAATTAGCAAAGATATGGCGGAACAAACATACGAAAAAAAAAAAAAAAAAACATACAGTCGAATTGAGAACCTCCTCCTTTTTGGAAGTCGGTTAAAAATAAAATTAAAAGGACATTAATTTGAAGTAGCTAGTTATAATCCCAAAAACTGGTTCCTACAGATTACTGTTACGCAGTTCGAATGATATGCCACGCTAATCATGAAAATATATTTCACAGCTAATAACTTATTATTTAACTTCGGTATGAGTATTACCGCCTGACAGCTTTCTAATTTTTGTGATATTTATGGCTGAATAAGCTATTCTTTATTTAATTTCATGGGAAAACATAGGTACTATGAACTACTGTGTGTGTCACTTACCAAGTTGTTAGTCAATGGGGTAACAGATGACTAAACTAACACAATGGAGGAAAACGATTAATAGATGGGTCTACAACAATAATTATATGTATTTAGAGGTAGGTAACTGCTTCGTTGGTCTAGTGGTGGCAAGCGCGACTGCTGATCGTGAGGTCCTGGGTTCGATCCCCAGGTCGGGCAGTGTTATTGGGTTTTTCCGTGTGGAATTCCTCAGTAGCAGCCCTGAGTTTGGATTCGTGCCCGGTTGATGGCAATAGGCCCCCTATTAAATGGGACTTAAACATAACGGCGAAATGAGGTTGTTACTGTACACTTCTGCCCAACCCTTCGGGGAATACAGGCGTGATATTATGTTATGTTAGAGGTAGGTACTCCTTGTCACGTTTATCTGTCTTATTCATCACATGATAAATCATCAAATTATATAGATATCATCGGTATTTTCCTTAATACAACGTGAAGTTGTACGTAAAAAAAAGGTATAGCCAGCCACATAATTATAGCATCTGATTTAATTTGTTGTTGACGTAGCATGTTTTTATACCCCTTATTGGTCATGTGGTTGCAAACGCGTCCTAAACTCGATTTCCAGTCCTGCAAAGTGGTATTGGGTCTTACTGATCCAATTCTTTTTTTCAGTAACTCCTTTTTTCCAGTCAATGAAATATCATTAAATTAAATGACATTCTACTTCTTTTATAATACTTATTAAAAGAAGTGGAATGTCATTTACTCACCAAAAGTAAGAATTAAAAAATATACTAATTAGATCTTGCAGATATCTCTTTCACTCTCGTATTTCTTCCGTATCTTCGTCTGAATCATTACCAGTGTAAATGATGCAGGATCAAATTTTAAACGCCATATTCTATGGACGTAACCTAGTATCTATCTACTATACCTATTATAATCGCTGTGTGAAGTTATAACACTGTTCAACATCAGTATAACCATACATTTTTTGATGTAGGTATAAGCTTATCATAATTTTAAACAACGATTATTGGTAAGGATATCGGCATGGCCTAGTAACTGGGTTGTGGAGGACTGATGGCAGTCGATCCGTGTAAAATAGGTACTGGTATTCAGCCGCATCTGGTTAGACTGGAAGCTGACCCCGACATAGTTGTAAAAAGGCTAGGCAGAACGATCATTGGTAAGAGGGTTAATATAAATATAATTGTTTCAAAAGAAAAATTTACTATTTTGTCATACATATAAATTTAAATTGGTTTTGTTTGTTGTCAGGTTACGTGATTATAACCTTCGGCCTGATAGTGGCGCGCGTGTTCCAGGAGATACCGAAAGGACGACGGATACTTGAGGGATACTTCCTCGGCTTCGGAATGCTGTTCTTTTTGATCCTAGGTAAGCTTAATATCCTGTATACTACCTGTAATGTGGATGGACAGGGCCTATTAAAATTGAAAATGGTATAAGAAAAATCAAAATCGTAAATGTAAATTAAATTGGGATCAATGGAATCCCTAAGATATTATTATTTCTTTGTAATGTAGTTAAAAGTAAAACTAGATTAAAATAAATTTTAATTACCACAATAAAACTTCCATTTCAATCATCTTCAAACATGCAAATTCAAGTAACTATTACAAAATCGCCAATTAAGGCTTCAATAGTTTGAAACTTTCATTTATAATCGATTAATTTAACTAATGTTGAAAGTATCGCATTACTTAATAAAAATTGCATCACAACAGAGTTTTTACGTTCACATCTCAAAAGACGTACGTGTGTCTTGTGTCATAAGTAGCACAATTTAAGAGTATAACATCTTCGCTTCCCCAGGTGGCTTAGAGCTGGCTTCCCTGGACTCCGTGCCCAGGAGCTTGGTGGTAAACGCGTCAGTCCTCGGTAGCTTCTCGCTGTTCGTCGCCGCCTTATTCCTGATAGACCTGATGGGACCCCGGATATACACTAGCACACAAAACTCACAAACGGACACAACCGTCGTATCGTCGCCCAAATCTGAAAAGAAGGTCTCCATAATCTCGTCACCCAATTTGAATGGAAATCTGCCGAAAACCAGTGTAGCCAACGGCAAAGCTAATGGACAGGCCAACGGACAAGCCAAAGGACATGCCAACGGACATGTTCCCCCCGAAAGACCAAAGGACTTAGATTTGGAGAAGAATCTACCAGATAAAGACACAAAAAAAGAAGAAATGACGTTTTTGGAACAGTCCAAAAGCAATTACCCGACTCTTGGCGACAGTCTTGAGAAGGATGAATTACAAAAATCGAAATTCGGATCGATACGTAACGGAATAGAGGCCGGCAATTATGTTAGGCTATCCGATCCTCTGTCCATCCCCGACCGATTCCACTACGAACAAGAACTCTCCAAATTCAATGAAAGGTATCTCAGAGACTACCTAGATAACTTCGCTGGGAAACTATCAGTCAAAGAGGACTATTTGCCTGAACCACAGACGCCTGTGTTCGCGAAAGTAAAGACAGGGCGATTGAAAGGCTTGTACGACGAAATGTCACCGAGTTACGAACAAAAGCGGTCGAAATCACCGACTAAGGCCAAGACAGTACCGTCACCGACTTTGCAACAACTCGAGGATTACTTGCGAGGGTCGACAAGGTCGAAAAGAGCGGATACACCAGCCTTGTTCCCTATGGAACCGATTGAAGAGAAAGAAACCACTGATACGGAAGGCAGAGCATCTGGAACCCCCACAGATCCTGGTTACGTGCAGTACACGGCAGGAAGGTGGCCGGACAAGAGGGACCTACGAACACCGAGACACAGCCCTACGAAGTAGTGAATAAGTTATAAATATAACGATTCGTGATAAACTTGAATGCCACAGGATGGCAGAACAAATTCATTGTCATGTTCTGTATATAATGCCGCGATGAACAATGACTGACGAACTGTTAAAACCACCTAGTGCTGGTGTATGTAAGACATTTATTATAATAATTAAGTAAGTAAGAATATTAATAAATTTTTTGCATATGTTTCGTCATTATAACGAAAAGATCCCATGTATTTTAATTACTCCCCCCAATTCAATTAAATACAAGACTGCGTTTTCTCACATCAAAATTGCTAAGTTGTTGTTTGAAAACAAAAGAATTAATGACATACCAAGGTAAGGACGTAATTTCATGGCACCTATTGACTTGTAGGAAGTTCGTTGCTCCAACAACTTTAAGTGGAAGATTAGAGTTAATTTTAAAATAATGATCTTGTGACACATACATATAACACGTAGTTTTACTGCATATACATAGGTACAATACACATTAATATCCGCGGGGTGTAATTACAATAATTGCTACATATGAGTTTATGTTTCTACAGGAAAAAAAAACATATTCATAACTGTCATCTCAGAATTAAATAATATACATAGTTAAGCTGTTAATAGCTAAAAACACCGATCACAAGACGGCTTTGACAAAAACAGGACGGTTTTAATGACTGGCTTCTAAGAATCTTTATTTTTAGTTGTAACATCGATCATACACACAAACTCGGCAAGATTTTCGCAGTACCTATAGAGTTTAGTTAACTGCTCAGAATGTCGTTTTGACTTATGTAAGTACGTAGTCGGCTTTATCAGATCACATTTAGGTCGAGTCGAGATATACATTTGTGAACCATTGGCGATGCACACTATTTACTAAACATGCACGTATAGTATAATGCGGACATTATGCTGATGCACTTGTCTTCATACATACATATACATAAATGTTAATGCCATCCTTCATACATTTTCATGTTTGATTACATCAAAGAAGATTAATTCCATATTAACTAATACTTACTGCCTTGTTAGTCTAGTGGTGGCAAGCGCGACTGCTGATTGCGAGGTCCTGGGTTCGATCACCAGGTAGGGCAAAGTGTTACTGGGTTTTTCCATTAGGAATTTCTCAGTAGCAGCCTGGAGTCTGGATTTGTGCCCGATTAATAGGCAATAGGCTCGCCACTATTACATGGGACTTAAAGATAACTGTCCTTCGGGGAATTCAAGGCGTGATGTTATGTTGTTTATGTAACTAATATTAATCTGGAGACAACTCTAGTTAGAGCTGTATCGTTTACAAAAAATTTGTCCGTAATAAAATTGAAATGTAAACACTATCCTACAAAATTAAATTGATGTTATTTGGCATGAAGATTATTATAGTAAAAATTTTGTTAAAACCTTGTTATTAAATACTGCTTTGACGCCTTCATTCAAAAAAACTTATTTCGTAACGCATCACTGGAGGTAAATGAACGCTTGTCTGCCAAACGCTGTGTTAATAAGAGAGACCTTACCTTACGCGGAGAATGCATGGTTCATTGAGTACTTTGAGGCCTACAGTCAACCGTGTTGCAATGAATTAGTGGAGTTAGCGAATGTCAAGATCAGCTGACTAAGACATACTGCGGTCGGTGTGAGATTCGGAAGTAGGCACCTAAGGTTTTTGGCTGAATCTAATTGTTTAGCAAGGTTTGTATTGTTGTTTATATAAGTAGTTAGCTACCGTGAATTTGTATTAAGGGGCCATTTAAGTATTACGTAAGCAGAATTTTAGTAATTTTGACCCACCCCTCCCCCTTGTCAGCAAAAGTAAGCAAAGCTTTTACCCCCCTCCTTTACTTACGTAAACATTGGTATATATTTTTTATAAACTGATCAGGTTTCTTTATTGTTATTCATGAGCAGCAGTTTTTAAGTCTAGAAAAATAAGTACTCAAATAAATAAAAATTACTGACGTAATCATCATCTAGACACCTCCGTCCCCCATGTCATCAAAAATAAGCTAAGCAAAGACCCCCTCGCCCCCCTTCGTGGTTACGTAACACTTAAATGGCTCCTTAAAATATACCCTTTTCTTGTTTTGTTGAAGTTCTGATTCTTCAGCACTGGTCATCTGCAGTTACGTTGCATAAACAAAACCCAACTATGTTGGGGTCAGCTTCCAGTACCAGTATTTTACACGGAACGACTGCCATCAGACTTCCGCAACCCAGTTACTGGGCAATGCCGATATTCTAAGGTTAGAAAGGTTGTCAGACTTTCGGGCTTCTGACTACTCGTTAACGACTGTCACAGGTATTCGTATGGCACCCGGGACTGACGGTTTAACGTGCTGTCAGGCACGGAAGGGTCTCGATGTGTAACGAATGGTCACCCATCCACGGACTGACCGCGGCAACCGCAGCTTAACCTTGCACATCATAATGATCTGCGCGGTTGTTAATTAGCCATGAGCTACACGTAAACAAAACTGTGGCATGTTATAGTTTGACAGATGTAAGTAATCCTAAGATCGATAGTCTATGGTTTATGCGCACTGAAATGACCCATTTTCTGTAATGGCTTTTGCAACGGACGGACGGATGTGCGTGTTGATAAGTTACAGTCAAAGATAAAAAATATGTTTACACCTTACGTAACATAGCTATCACGACTGAAAAGTGAAAACCGAAGATATAACTGTAGTTCCAGATAACTGCGGTGAATCAGTTTGCTGATGATGAAACTTATCTACGAGTTCTACGTGGTATGTATTTAACAGACGTTCCTATCTCAAAATTGAGACTGCCGATTTCGTAATAGGAAAATCTTATATTTACTTTTGCTTAGTTTGACTCTGAAATCCATCTCGATAGATAGGTACCGTACTATCGACAGCCCTACTTGTCACCGCTGAACTTGGTGTGCATCTGGATTGAGGGCCCATTTTTAAACTGTTATGATTAGATAACTCTTCATTAATGAAACAAGGTATGTCGAAGATTTTGTTAAGAATTATTTACCGTTAACGATACTGAGTCGGTTATTACGATTAAAGCAACAGTCAACATTTATGGCAGGTATACCTACTAATTTTATTCCAGTAGTACCAAAATTTGTTCAGCCTAGTACAAGAAACTGTCTGACTGCCTCATTGGCCTTGTGGTCGCAAACGCGACTGCTGAGTATGGGGTTCTAGGTTTGATCCCCAGGTCGGGCAGTGTTACTGGGTTTTTCCATTAGAAATTTCTCAGTAGCGTCCCGGAGTCTGAATTTGTGGACGGGTAATGGCAATAGGCTAGCCTTTTATTACATAGGACTTAAACATAATTGGCGAAACGAGGGTGTACTAAAAACATGTGTATTGGGTTCGGCAGAGGTCTGCTGGACCCTTCGAGGAGTACCAGGCGTGATGTTATGTTACGGTTTACAAGTAAACTGAATCCTTTTCCCTCCAAATAAGATGCGAACCGCGTATTTTCATTTAAAACTTCTTTAGGTAGCTATTATAGTGTAACATACTTCCATAAAGAACATAGAGTTTTAAAAATGTCACGTTCGTGCTGTAGTAATTTGTTAGTCTAATTTACAAGAGGAAGAGCGTTTTGTATAGGTGTTGTGACACAACGGTGTTACGATAACTAATGGACGCTATGTCGCCTACGTCTAGCAGTCTTTCTGAATAAATACACACAATACCTGCGAACAAAAACTATGAATTAGTTAGGTACGTACAGAAAAAAAACCGTAACTGAAACGAAGGAGAGGTCAAACTTCGATTTGTTTTTTGTGCATTGTTACATAAGGGTAAACAAGTACCTACCATAAAAAATATCAGTATATGATGGGTACAATTGGCATCATAAAATCGTATTTAGGAAGTTTGAAAAATAATTATGTGGTACAGCTCTATCATTTGTTACAAAAAATAAAAAAATTGCATGTTTTTATTCATGAAATAGTTGATAAGCTGACTGTACGTATCAAAGATTTACAATAATGACGAGATGTAGTTACCTATTTATGTCGTAACATATTGATATACAAGGTTAGTCTGAAAGGGGGTACCTACCTACTAAGCCGCGGGCCACTTCACTGATGACTACTTCAAAGCATGTGTTAAAATTTCAAAATTCGATTATTTTTATTTGCATGCAAAAAGATTATTATTTTAGCTTTTTAAAAAATAAAACATACCTGCTTTAGTTATGAATTCAGAAAATTAATTTTCTAATCCGTGACCCCAAATATGACCTAAATTGTAAAAACAGCTGATCATAGCTATGGACAGATAGATTTTAGCACATTTTTTACATCTTTTTTTTTAAATCTTTGAAAAGCTATTTCTCTTAAAATATCGAGTTTTGGGGAAAGTTGTACAACAAAAGTTATCCCTTATTATGGGTACTTTAACACCCTTTCGGCTTAGTACCCCCTTTCCGACTAACCTTGTGTACCTTGCAGTGTTTAGGTAATAAATTATATTTTTCATTTCAATTAAATACCTAAGCTTTGTTCCGAAGTATCGAGCCATGTTATTTTTCTTATAAAGATTTTTAACATAACTTTGTAACAATTTGCTTGTGTGTGGGCAGTGTCAATGACTTCATGTGAAAAATGATCTTACATGACGTCAACAAATTTTCCCGCGTCTTTCAGAGACTACCGTAAAACCTGGCAACTTTGCCCAAAAAATCAGAGTATTTTTGCATTAGTTGAGTTATTTCCGAAAACGTTAATGTATTTCATATTATTTTTGTACCACACAATACTATATGTTCATATCTCGATATTTATTATTGAAAATATCCAGAAAAATGAATTTTTGTGTGTAAAAAACACAATTATAATTGTTGGGCAAAGAATCACAGGTTTTTGGCAACTTTGCCAACTTGTAATATTTCAGATACTATAAACCGTATCATTATTTTAAAAATGGCTGAATATAAATACAGGGCCATAAAGTATAGTATCAAATTATGAGATGAATGAACATATTCGTTGTCCTTCAAAATTGAGTGGGCAAAGTCAAAAAGCCTCCTAGTACATTTTTCTTACCATAATGGTCAATGTCTAAGGGCTGTCATCATTGAATAAATGCTACATTTAAATACTTAATGACAAAGTTTTTGATGTGGAATATTTCTATTGAGATAATCATAAATTCAATAAGTATGTAATGGATACAAAATGAAGATATACGGTATATTGCCAGTTAAGTTATATTGCGATATATTACTAACTTTAAGGTAGCCAAAAGACAAAATATGTGACTAAACATCTACACAATATGTCGGAAGACAGTCACCAGTTGCAGATACTGTTCGAACTAACAAATTCGATGAATGCCTCTTTATAAATAGTTCTACACATGTATTGCTGGGAATTGTTTCATTAAATATGTAACATCAGGTTTCTTTTCTTCCAATTTGCTAAAATCTAGCGTTTTCTAGTCCAACTTGGTCATTGGACAACCTTATTCATCAGAAGCCACCAAAACATTTACAAGTTTTACTCTTTTAGCGTTCTATTAGTTTGTGCATAGGTACCTCTTAAAATTATAATAAATTTAAAAATTACAGGTGACAACCCTACGGAAAAAAAATTGGTGGGCAATGTCGTCAACCATGCTCAAAAAACATGCATGTGACTTTGCCCATCAATATATTTTACAATTTTATGAGATGTTTTGTGTGAAATACCAGTCTATATTATTCATTTCATACATATTAACGGTGGCAAAAAAATTAATTACCTACTGTATCTGCAACTATCACTTTTTGATAAAGTTTTTTGACTGGTTTTTGCCCGCTAAAAACAATACCAACTTTTAAAGGTTCCTGACAGCCAACTGAAGTAACATAGGTGACATTACGTCACTTGGTAT
This sequence comes from Amphipyra berbera, assembly GCA_910594945.2. Classification (NCBI taxonomy): domain Eukaryota; kingdom Metazoa; phylum Arthropoda; class Insecta; order Lepidoptera; family Noctuidae; genus Amphipyra; species Amphipyra berbera. The sequence continues at coordinate 17,488,535 of OU343125.1, read as the reverse complement.
TGTCAGAAAAATAATCAATTTTCTACCACAGGCAAAAGAATACTCCTAACTATAGACAAATTTGCTATGCATCAAATTTAAAAAAAAATGCACAGCTGGGCAAAGTCATACCTCAAGGGCAAAGTTGCCAGGTTTTACGGTACCAACATTGTGGAAACCCAACGAGCAAATTAAAATAATTTGTTATTGTTTATGTCACAGTTTGAAGCCGAATGATTCACGTTAGTTATTATAACGATCATAAAATGCAAATTAAATATTATTATGAATACACTTTATACCGACAATGGTTATTTCTCACGACTTCTGGCCTCGGAATAGGTCGTCAATAAAGTTTATTAAATGCTTCTATGTACGCTTCAAATATAATTAGAATTGCCGCTAATTATGTTTTTGGAGGAAATAGAATTCTATGGCTTATGGTCTTATAGGTACTTAGGTTCACGTACTTAGGTTCCCACGTTCATTCACTAACTCATTGGCAATTGATAAAGCATTTGCAAGGGCGGCTATCGAGTAGGGGTCCAAGGTTCGACATTTAGGCCGAAAAAATTAATGTGACATGATTTTTCGGAGGGAAAATTCTTATTCGCAGACCCGGAGTTGGATCCAACTCGAATAAGAATTTGCAACTAGATAATAAGCTTTACCTGGGTGATGGGGTTGCGGTGCATGCAATAGAGAATCCCGTGACCCCGGACATAGGTTAGAAGGTGGAACGCCGTGGGTTTTTAGCCGGTAAGAGTCCAACAGACCCTCTCGTCTTCTCCGGGCGAGGGACATATATGACGATGTGTAAAGTACAAAAAAAAAACATTTAAAAAAGGGTGATAGGTATCGTCTTAGCGTGCTGTAAGGTGCAACTCTACCTAACCCTTCTGATAATTCGGTCGTGGTGCGTGGTGTTATGTTATTATTTTTCTTTTATTTTCTGATGAGCCCAGCGACAGCGGCAAGTCATGCTGTGTTGCAGCTGAATGCGATGCGATTAATGCATTTACTGGTTATAAGTAAAAGCATGTGGATCGCGAACGAATCTTCTGTCACGATTACCTGAATGGCATATCAAGTGTTAAGTAACTGTTCCTTAACCTTATTTCGTTGTTTTTTTTTTACTTTATGGTGTATTTAAAACCAAGGTACCGCAGTGTACCGATTGTGTGGTAAATCGTCAAATGATAGGTCTTGCGTTCATACTTGTGTTTATTATATGTAGTAACATAACATAACATCACGCCTGTATTCCCTGAAGGGTAGGGCAGAGATGTATAGTAACACCCTCATTTCGCCCTTATGTTAAAGTCTCATGTAATAAATAGGGGGCGAGCCTATTGCCATCAACCGGGCACAAATCCAAACTCCGGGCTGCTATTAAGGAATTTGACATGGAAAAACCCAATAACACTACCCGACCTGGGGATCGAACCTAGGACCTCACGATCAGCAGTCGCGCTTGCCACCACTAGACCAAGGGGTAGTTGTATCCAGAGGCGGGCTTAGCCATTGCGAGGCTCCGCGTGGGTAGATCTTTGCGAGGCACTTGTCTTTGTGGAATTAGTTTTATAATGATACGGGATGATGTGATGTGTTGATTTACCTACCTAATATTTTTCGACTTGGGTTGCTGCGCGTGTGAGCGAGGCCCTGGGCGGTTGCCTTGCTTGCCACCCCCAAAAGCCGCCCCTGGTTGTATGTACCTATTACGAATATGAATCCTACTAGCTACTTACTGACTTACAAAATGGTAAAGCTGGCTTAGGTACTTGCTTACGTGCGGCCGTTGCGCGGCACTGTTTCCCGTAGTATTTGCCTTGAGCCAAAATTGTATGGGAAGCCACAGCCCAGAGCCAAACACGCCGTCATATAGTTCTGGCCTTATAATATAGTGGTAAAACGTGAGCATAGTTTCAAGTTACACTCGGCAATGTGTAAAGTTCATACATATTTTCCATGCTTTATGTACCTATATCAATAACCCACTTTTCTCAGTATAGAATTTCCTCTGCATAATCAAATACAGGTACTGCGCATAGCATCCAGCTTGCATGTCTGTTCACAGCGCCAACCTACGCGACGCAGTTTTTTTTCTTTAAAAATAACGTTGCCCTACACTAGGATTTCTCCTGTATCGTGGGTGCGTTTACAGACACACATTTTCATATACACAAATGCCCAGATCCGAAACAACTATCTGTAGGCCATACAAATATTTGTTCCGTGCGGGAATCGAACCCATGACCCGTAGCGCAGAAGCCAATCGCTCAGCCACTGCACCAAACGTGCCAATATTTTGTTTAAAACAAAATGGAAGACATTAAAGTAGGTACCTACCTATACTTTTATGAACTAGATACGTTTAATTAATCCGACTAATGGTTATCACGGCCATTTTTGAAGACTTCCATACTCATCTGTCGGTTGCGATTCTCTGATAGCCCGCTAGGTTTTCTTCCCCTAACCAGCCGGTAGCATCGCTGACGACAATCGACGAAGGTTGCGCGCGCGCAGGTTCCCACGCGACGCCGTCGTCGGTAAAAAGTGTCCTTTGTATGCGACTCGGACATCAAGGCTGCTGATTACCATGTGACCCCGAAAGGTGGATGAAAAATTACCAATGTGCTATTTAAGTACACGCTACTGTGAATTAGGAAGTTCATTGTATTGGATCGTAGTTGTCATATCGTTGTGAGTTGTGACCTACCCAAATGCCTAAATGAGTAGTTGTACAGTGCGCGTCAAATAACTAGAACCAAAGATGGCGTCGACTGCGTGATCTATGTGAGGTTTGGGTCATATGATTTGTTTTGATGAATCCAATAGATTGCACTTGGTGTTTAGGGTGTGATGATGGAGCTAGGAAGTGGATAGTGGAACTATTCAGTGGCTACTAGTAAAAAACCCCTCAAGTTTGGCAGTTGAAGCCATCTTGGTTCTGGTTATTTGAAGCGCACTGTACCTATGTAGATGCGATAACTGCGATGAGTACATAAATATGTACCTACCCAGTTAATGTTAAAACTAACACTTTTGAAACTGGGCAATCATCACGTTTCAGTACGATTCTAAAGTGTTTTATGAAATGAAAACATGGAGTAGGTAATTATTTTTTAGTAACGATAGAGTAGAGAACTCTATAAAGAATAGTCATACATAGGGCAAGATAACCAAATTACTCCAAAAATAATTAATTGTGCAATACCAAAATATTCATCGAGTTTTGCTGTTGACTGTACAATGTATAGCGGAAGGTACATGGCGGCCATATCTGAGTGGTAGGCGGTAGTTGAGAAGATGACGTCGTCAGTCAGACAGACTGAACATGATGATCGTATAACGTTGTGAAGATCATCACCATCAGCTTTGGGTAGATGCCGTAGATTTTTTTTTTTTTATTTCAAATATTTTTCCGAGGCATTAGTTCGCCCTTCAGCGACTATGCAAGCCTCATTGTGTACGTCTTATATTATTAGATACTAAAGAAAAACATTAAATATAAAAAATCACATACATAAAAAAAACAAGAAAATATATAATATCGACATCAGGGAACACAATAGATGCCGTAGATGAGGTTAAAACTTGTTAAAACGGATGAAAATTCTAACAAGAAATGAAGGTAAGTAATTTGTTTTTTACATTTCTTTATTCATGTCACCAATTTTGTAAACACACTATCAAATAAGCGGCTGTTTAAAAGCAAACGCATAGGTACCAATTTTTAAATACGAATAAAACACCAATCAACGCACTATTTCTCTTATTTTTTTCCAACTACCCGCAAATGTCGCTGTTTTATGCGCGACACAGTCGCTTCGTGCATCGTCTCCGCTAGTTTTTCGTGGAAGGGTGAATATTCGAAATTTTTTAACATTATTTTAACAAATCATTCTTCTCCCGGGTTGTTAACGTTATAGTATTGTCAGATTGTTTTCATTCTTGTCTTATTGCTTGACGGCAGCGGTATAGTTTCAGTTTTCATTATCATATTAACTTTGGGATGATGCTAATGACGTTCTCAAATTTTGTTAATATTTTTCGAATATTCGCCCGGAAAGTGTATCAAAAATTATTAAGTTACTGTCAACCTGCCTTGTATGAACTTTCGTAGCCAAAACTAGATTCCGTGAAGTTATGTGGTGATCGACGATCGTGGGGCTGCTGTTCTGCTGGTCCACGTGGACGTCCCGTACGTACATTATCACTTGCAGGTTATTCCTATCCTTTTAAAACCGATTCTGTCCTGTATAGTCTATGCATCTGCCTATGTTACGTTTTTTCACGCAGTTTGCAGCTGCTAGTGGCAGTTTGTAAATGTTTAGGGAAACAATAGCAACTCAAAAGACAATCGGTGTAACTGCCTCGTTGGTCTAGTAGTGACAAGCGCGACTGCTGATCGTGAGGTCCTGAGTTCGATCCTCAGGTCTGGCAAAGTGTTATTGGTTTTTACCGTGTAGAATTCCTCAGTAGCACCCCGGATTTAGATTTCTGCCAGGTTGATGGCAATAAGCTTGCCCCCTATTACTTGAAACAACGGCGTAATGAGGGTGTTAGTATACACCTCTGCCTAATCCTTCGGGGAATACAGGCGTGATGGTATGTTTATTCTTGAAAAAATAACTGTATTCGTCCTTTTGCTAAGTCGCTATCCGATTTTATCAGTCGCATAAATGCAATGGTGTCGAAAAATGTAACGTAACAGTATCAATTTTGACGGCTCGTGTCGGACGGAACGTGTGGATAGGCCTGCATTGTGATTTACCTACGGTGGCAATTAGAATGTATTTCATAACATTACACACCTATGTCACAAAACAGATAGGTACAGAAGTCAATCACATGTATGTACTTCACTTGTCATACCTACGCTCGGCGGTCGCTCTATCTATAGGTACCTAGTCTTGCCATAAATATTGTCACGAAGAAAAAAATCGTTTTTTTATTGCAAATAATATTTATTACTTTTACAGTGTGTTAGTTTAATACATACCTAAATATAAAACAATTTAAAATATTAAAAGCTTATTCGAAGTGGTCTCCATTGGCTGCAATACAGTCCTTTAAACGTTGAGGCCAGTTATCAATAGAAGCACGCACTCTTTCCATGGGAAAATTCTTCACTGCCAATCGTATGGATTGTTTTAGGGACTCCAAATTATCATGGCGTTTAGAGCAAGCCGTACCTACTGTCTAAAACTGACCATAAATCATAATCCAGCGGATTAGGATCGGGACTAGACGACGGCCAGTATTCAGCTCTGATGAAGTCCGAAACGTTCACTTCCAACCAAGACTGCGTGGACCGAGCTTTATGACCCGGCGCCGAGTCTTGTTATTGAACATGGTTATTGAACATGGTGTTGTTAAGGGGCTTAACTACCTTCTCAAGAATAGTATCTTGATACACTTGTGCCGATGTTTTGATACCTTTTTTACAAAAATATGGCTCAGTCACTCCTTCATAGTTAACACCCCACCAAACCATCACTGAAATCGGATAATGCCCACGTTGCACTCTGTCGACTAATTGGGTAGCTTCCTTAGAGCTTTGAGTATAAATACGGTCATTTTGTTTGTTAAAATGTTGCTCAATTGTAAAGATTTTCTCATCCGTAAACAATTTTTTTCTGTGACCTCCCTATGCGTACCACTTCAGTAGTTGTTTCGATTTTACCACCCTATTCTTTTTTAAATTAACAGTTAAAAAATGACCAGTGCGTCTCTTATAGGCTGCAAGTCCTAAGTCATCTTTTAAAATACGCGACATGGTTCTGGGTGCTATCTTCATCTCCCGAGATAAAATCTTTTGCTTTCGGACAGGATTTCTTCGAATTCTTTCCCTTACTGCTTTGACCACCTTTTTCGTACGAACACTACGTGGACGGCCAGATCTTTTTCTGTCACAAACAGAGGAGGTCTCATTGTACCTATTAATAGCCCGGTACACAAACATTTGACTAATACCAAGCGTATGGAGAGTTAAAAATTGCATTTGGCTCCATACGAACTTTGTGTAATGCAATCACAGCGATTCGGTTCTCTTTATCACCCCACTCCATTTTAATATCGCAAAATATTGTACAATGTATTGGCGCCAAAATTAGAAAACCCAATGAACAATCGTATAAAAATGACAGATTCCAAATTCAAATGTAATATCTTTCTTATTTTTAATTGTAACAGTATTTATGGCCAGACTAGGTATATCTATCTCTCTCAAGCGCATGGCACTCGCGCTCGCACTCACTCGCACTCTAGTCCCAAACAGTTCGAGATATCGTGTCCGTGAGCAGTGTCTATGTGTGCGTTGGTCGAGTGCACTTGTATGTAGATTGACTTCTGTACCTATCTGTTTTGTGCCTATGTGATAAGTGTGTCGTCGATAGGTACCTACCCTTTAGGGACGTCTTTTACGTAAGCGTTTGTGGCAAACGAAAGTTATGTTAATTGAATGTCTCTATGTGCTATATTGACGACACGTTTGGTGCAGTGGCTGAGCGATTGGCTTCTGCGCTACGGATCGTGGGTTCTTTTCCCGCGCGGATTAAATATTTGTATGTCCTACAAACAGTTTTTCCGGGTCTGGGCGGTTGTGCATGTGAAGATTTGTGTCTGTAAACGCACCCACGATACAGGAGAAATGCTAGTGTGGGGCAACGATTTCTTCTTTACATAGTATAAAACAACGTCGCTCCCGCTGTCTGTCTGTTCCTATGTAAGTATGTTTAGATCTTTCAAACTACGCAACGGATTTTGATGCGGTTTTTTTTAATAGATACATAGAGTGATTCAAGAGGAATGTTTGTATGCCCCACATTAGTATCTACATTGCACCCGTGCGAAGCCGGGGCGGGTCGCTAGTAAAGAATAATAAGTAGTTTTTCCGATTGTTCTTCTAGCCTTTTCCCAACTATGTCGGGGTCAGCTTCCAGTCTAACCAGATGCGGCTGAATACCAGTATTTTATATGGAGCGACTGCCATCAGACCTCCGCAACCCAGTTACTGGGTAGTGCCGATATCCTAAGCTTAGACCGGTTGTCAGACTTTCGGACTTCTGACTTCCCGTAACGACTGTCATAGGTTTTCGTATGACACTCGGGACCGACTGTTTAACGTGTTATCCGAGGCACGGGGGGGGCCTCCTTGTGTAACGAACGGTCACCCATCCACAGACTGACCGCGGCAAGCGCAGCTTAACCTCGCAAATCGTATGATCCGTGTGGTTGGTAATTAGCCACGAGCCCCAGTTTTTCCGATTCATGCCTATTATTCATCAGCGCAGCTGGTAAACGTCCACTAACAACGGGCCTCCTTATTTTTCGAATGCAATTCCATGTGGAGTCCATTTTATTTTCGGTTCAAGGGTATACAGGGTGTAACAAACAAAATCATGTAATTCCTTCAAACCTCATGATGTACTGCTGACATAGATTAACCCTGCACGGGATACTATTGGATTCAATAAAAAAAACACAAAAAGTAAACATGACTGTGTTCTTAATGTGACACTTTTAGCGCCCATAGTGAACTGCGCGGCTATCGTTCGCCGCGCGGTCATTTAACCCGGGGCGCTAAAGTGCCTCACAGTAAGAACACGTGTTTACTTTTTGTAAATATTTTTTTTATTGAATCCAAAAGTATCCCGGGCAGGGTTAATCTATATCAGCAGTACATCACGAGGTTTGAAGGAATTACATGATTTCGTTTACACCCTGTATAGGCTTTTGTAAATTGATAAATAGGGATATAAAGTTGGAGGAACCCTGTTCTAACAGGAAAATAATATTACATAACATAACATCACGCCTTGTATTCCCCGATGGGTTCAGCAGGGGTGTTTTAGTAAACCCTCGTTTCACCAGTTATGTTTAAGTCCCATGTAATAGAGCGAGCCTATTGCCATTAACTGGGCACAAATCCAGACTCCGGGCTGCTACTGAGAAATTCGTGATGGAAAAACCCAATAACACTGCCCGATCTGAGGATCGAACCAAGAACCTCATGGTCAGCAGTCGCGTTTGCGATTAGTAGACCAACAAGGTTAGTCAGAAAGGGGGTACTAAGCCGCAGGCCACGTAAAGTATCACTGATGACTATTTTAAAGCAAGTGTAAAAATTTCAAAATTCGATAATTTTTATTTGCATGTAAAAAGATTTTTATTTTAGATTTTTCAAAAAAATATCACACCTGCTTTAGTAATGAATTCAAAAAAATAATTTTCTAATCCGTGACCCCAAATATGACCTAAATAGTAAACGCAGCTGATTATAGCTATGGACAGATAGATTTTTGCATATTTTTTACGAAATCTTTGAAAAGCTATTTCTCTTAAACTATTGAGTTTTGGGGAAAGTTGTAAAACAAAAGTTATCCCTTATTATGGGTACTTTAACACCCTTTCGGCTTAGTACCCCTTTCCGACTAACCTTGTATAGATTACAATTAAGCATGTATTAGGTAATCATTGGTGTCGATTCTATTGCGCACTTTGATAGGACTAAACTAAACTAAGCGTGTTTGTCTCTTTCTATTTCAATAGAAAAAGAACGTGATAGTTGCGTTTAGTCTAGTCAAAGTGTGCTACGGAATCGACACCACTGTCTAGGTGGCCGTATGTTGCGTATTTCGCGTTGCAGTAGACTATTACAGTGATAGGATACTAACCTACATGCACCATAAATTAACCTTTCCCCTCAATTGACTCACACAATAGTCATAACTCATATTTAGCTCGTCAATGATATTTAGGTTAATATGTTTTAATTTAGGTATCTACCGAACATAAATAGTTACAATATAAATTGTTCAGTACTTACCTATTATATAGGTAAGTACTGAATGTATAAACTAGCGGCCCGTCCCGGCTTCTCACGGGTGGACATTTTTCCCGTGTTTGCAACATTTTTCATTTATGGTTTGGTCCTATTGGTCGTAGCGTGATGGTATAATTATAGCCTATAACCTTCCTCGATAAATGGACTATCCAACACAAGACAAAAATAATTTTTCAATTCCAACCAGTAGTTCCTGAGATTAGCGCGTTCAAACAAACAAAAAAACTTCAGCTTTATAATATTAGTATAGATGAATGCAAAATTACAACATTAACTGCCTCGTTGGTGTAGTGGTGGCAAGCACGACTGTCCTAGGTTCGATCCCCAGGTCGGGCAAAGTGTTATTGCGTTTTTCCGTGTGGAATTCCTCAGTAGCAGCCCGGAGTTTGGATTTGTGCCCGGTTGAGGGCAATAGGCTCGCCCCTATTAGGTAAATGGGACTTTAACGGCAAAATGAGGGTGTTACTATACACCTCTGCCCAACCCTTCGGGGAATACAGGCGTGATGTTATATTATGTTAATTACAACATTTGCAACCTGCCATGTTTTTAGCAAAAAACACATGTCTAATTTTCTAAAACATGGCGGGTTTTGTTTATTCACTATTTCTCGATATCATTGATAGATAACTGAGGAAACTTATGCTATGTTTTGCCGTGGGGCTTTAGATATATAGATAATAAATCTTTATTGTACACCATAGGAGTAGTAAAGATACAATAACACAGTGATATACCTTACAATGGGTAGGTACAATGGTGATGTTAGCGCTAATTGCTAATATCTTCCGGAGAACGTTAGAGTTGGACGGGAAAGACTTTTGCGGGCTGAATAATGATGATAATATCAAACATTTTAGTACCACAGCATTAAGTTATTCAAAGGAAGCCAAGTCAGTCGAATTTTCTTTAAAAAGAAACTGATATATGGCCCGATTTTTTGCTTATGAATGGTAAATAAAAACCTTTGACTGCAAGTTTCCTTCGCGTTATACGGCTGGGACGCCTGGGACACGAGTACAACAATGCACCTATGCCAAACTTTTCAGGGTTGACAGGTGTGGCGAATATTATTATGGCAATGCCAAACGAAGGGTCAGTGGCGTAGCTTGCCCTAGACGGGCCCTGTATCAAGATTTGTCGGGAGGCCCTTCTACCCGACTGCGGCGAAGCCCAAATGGAGAAAACCAAACCAAAAACCATGGTCCATGGTTGCATGGAGTGCCTGGGATGTGCTGAGTTTAGCGTTTAACCTTTTAAGCGCTTGGCTAAATATCAATTGCCGTGCCCCTAGCGCGGGACTACGAATCGATCAAATAATACCTACAATAAATATATTAAGCTTTTTCAATACTTAGAGCTATAAAACAATTTTAAGTAATTGTTGTAAATCATATCTCTATTGAATAATCGTTTTAGTTATACCACGTCGTTTATAGGACGAAAATAGAACAAAAAAAAACCATGCATGTTCTCTGTCGCAGAAATACGACACGCGCGGTAGGGGCACGGAAATATTTGTCGCAGAAATGCGACTCAAGCGGTTAAAAGGTTAAAAAGAGTTTAGAGTTTGGCGTACGGCCTAAGAGCTCGAATGAGAGTATGGATAACATTTTACGAATTTTTGCTTACACACGTCGGGGTCCCTGTAGCCCTGGGCTGGGCCCTGGGCTGATACAGCGGTAGCTTCACCCCACTATACTTCACTACTGCCTAGTTTCATTCATAAAACAAATACAAAATTGTCTTCAGTCATATTTTAAAACAATACACCATGATGAGACAGCAGGATTAGTCAGAGCTATAATGAGACGCTGTGAACGGCGTCCAAGTGATGTTGATACAATCTTTGTCTAGAATAGGTAATTAGTAGATCCGAGTTCGTGTTTTGGTTTGTAATTAATGGATGTAGTTTTTTCTTGTAAACCATTAAATTGTATTCTTAGAAGACAAGTTATTTTAGTCAAGTTTGAGAATTTTATAGGTACTTACCTACTTACAGTCTGTTTCTGAGATTTTAATTTAGAGACAATTTACTCCGGTGCGTAAACTGCGCTGCAGTGACAAAAAATAATCAGTTTTTGAATTGTACCGCTATTGCAGCGGTATTATCGATGGAAGTTGTTTTGTTTTTATTGGATGGCGATAGTCTTCAAGGCCGCTCCACTTTTTTTTGTTACGACATGAATCTTCAAGAATTTTAATTTATCAATTATCATAGCAGAGATGCATTTAGTATCTCTTCCTAAGATTACTGAAATAAATTGTTTTAATTTTAATAAGAACGTTATTCCGCACTTAATATTCCTCTCGTTTAGTAGACAAATATTCGCTCTGTGCGGGAATCGAACTCGCATCTCGTAGCGTAGCGTACCCTTGCTCCATACTAAGGATTTCTCATGTATCGTGGGTGCGTTTACAAACACAAATCTCACTTGCACAAACACCCAGATCTGTAGGCCATTAACATACATAATCAGCCCATTATTGTCTCACTGCTGGGCATGGGCCTCTTCTCAGAATGAGACGGGTTTTAGGCCTTAGTCCACCACGCTGGCCTGGTGCGGGTTGGCAGACTACACCCGCCATCGAGAGCTGTATGGAGCCCTCTCAGGTGTGCAGGTTTCCTCAAAATGCTTTTCCTTCACCGTTAACGCAATTAATTCACCCGCACATGAATTTGAAAAGTCAGAGGTACGGGCTGGGATCGAACACAGACCCTCCTGCATAGAAGTAGGCCATAATTAGATAATAATAATTGTTACGTGCGGCAATCGAGCCTACGACTCGTAGCGCAGAAGTCAATCGTTCGGCCACTGCGCCAGCGCCAATTGAGCATCTATTGCTTGCGTGCTGTGTATCGTATTGCTCGTGTTATCATCACGCTAGCTTGTGAACCAGGGCCAGCAGTCTCGACATAAATAACGATCGTTAGGCCGGCTTTACACCTGTAAGTTTTCTTCACGTAAGTCCCTTACGTAATTAACTTAGGGTCAACTCATACTAGAGCCGAGTCGAACCGCATCGAAGCGTCAAATTCTTCACAAGTAAAGCAAAGAATAAATCAGCGTTGGCTGCGCTCCAACGCGCGAATTCTGTGGACTGCGCGCGAATTTGCGCGTCTTTTTTATCTTAGAAGAAATATGTGTATTATGTTGTGGAGATAAGGGTGAATATGCTATGTTAAGTTTCAGATTGACGCTTCGACTCTGCTCTAGTATGAGTTGACCCTTACGGTCAATTTGCAAATGTAATATAGTACATTACTGCCGCGGTCTGTAATGACTGCGTTGCTGGCAACACTGATGATGGCCGAAAGCGCAGTGTAGCGCAGCTCCAGGCCATCACAGTGCGGTCAGCATTGCAGCTCTTGATGGACAAGCTGGAATAAAGGCCGAGACCGAAGGTCGAGGCCTTTATAGCGCGGACAGCAAGGGCAGAACGCGTAGAACGCCTCGTTAACGTCGTAGTACAACGTTAAGAGGAAATGTGGTCGGCATTTAGTCCATACAAACGTATTCCTCAGTTTCCTCCTTGGATAATGTCACTAGAGCAAATATTTTTTACCATATGATATATATCTATCACCACTATGTCCCTATGTTTTGCTTTTATTAATAAATAAATTAGGTATTAAAAGAACTAGAAACGTTTAAACTTTACAAAAATCGACCGGTTTTACCACTGTTTTCAAACATCTGGCAAACTTTGACGAATATAAAAAATAAAAGAAAATATACAGACCAAAGTTTTCCTTAAATTATTACAGAAAAAAATAGTAAACTCGGTCCTGATTTGAAGAAGGAACAGGGAAATACGAAAGTACGATTTCGCTAATATTGCACAGGAGAAATCAGTCCAAGATACAGGTGTCTCTTTCGCGCTCAATTGGGAAGGTTTGCGGGAGGGGTGGGACGGAAATAGATCGCAAAAACCTATTCAAATGATTAATATATTGCAGCCCGCGTTTCCTCTTAAAAGGTAACCGTTATGACTTCACGACTGAAATCGGTAGTAATGTGGTGGTTATGTATGTTGAGACTGCAGGCCCAGTCCTAAGCGAGAAGGTGAACAAAACAAGATTTGAAAATATAACTTTTATTTATTATCTACAATATATTCTCATACATCAGATTCATTAAATATTTTACATTATAACGAAATATATAAGTAAATACATTAGACATGACTCCGACCTCGCGGTCTTTGGATAATTTCATATAAAGACTTCATATTAAAAATATTATATTCAATTTCATATTAGTAAATTACATTTAAGGTAAAATAGCACCTTTTGTTAGAATTTGAGGAGATAAGGCACACAGGAATGAACTAAAGAGAAATTTGTTTTTTTTTCTAAGTATGTAAGTAGATATCAATATTTGTTTCTGGAAATAACGATACTATAAAGAACATAATACGAATTCCAAAAAATACTAAATAATCGATTTATCTACATACTATTATAATTACATAATTAAAATATGTACTACGATTTGATATAACTTGACAACTTATTATATATTTTCAAGCATTTTTTTTGTGTCATTGAACCTTCGCCATAAAGGTGCGGTGAAATGTGTTTCCGTGCCGCCCCTAATGTTCTGTCCACATTATCAGAACTAATTTTCAAGGTCCTAGAGTTGTCAAGCTTGAGCAATGTGTTCTATATTGATATAAGACTGTAGAACTCTTCGGGTTCGCATTTGTTACTAGTTATTATAGGAGATTATAATAATATATTTTTTATCTGTTATTTATACCTTTGCGTGGAACTAATAAGAACTTTATTACAAGCCAGAAGAGTCCTACATTTCATTGTCGTTTACTGCTAACAATATTTTGGAAATTACCTAATGTTTATCTTGAGCTGAATAGAAATATATAACAATTCTCTCAATTTTTTTCCACGACAACGGTTTCAATAACTGTGGGTATTACAATGTTCAAATATTGTTTAAAGTTTTGGTGGGAAACACAAACGGCCCACGTTTCTCAACTGTAGTTGAATTAAAATGATAGAAATCAATATTATATGAGTGTACTTGGAATAGATGCATTGTGTTTTAAAATTAATATAACTATAATTCATAATATAATTTTCATACTTTTTGGTTATTAAAAAGTATTGGAATGTATAAGAGATTACTTGTTTTTCTTAAAATAATTGCCCTTACATAAATACTTATTGAACGAACGATGACTAAAATGAAAATAGAAGTACATATCGACTACAGTGCGCTGTTGGCGCTGAATATTTTGTGCCCTAAAATCCTATTATCATTTCAATCAGATGGTTCTAATCTTAATACTATAAAGTGTTCAGATCAGTTGTGGACGGATACGACAGCGTTGAGGTAAGTACGTGAACTACAAACGTATACATGCGACGAATATATGTACTATAATACACTGCACACTCATTCCAGTCTCTGTAACTTTGTTTCGTTTGGATTCGCTTTTCAATTGTTGAAAGCTGTAACAAAAAGGAGAAATATAATGTTAGTCTGTGGTTGTGAATACAACAGTAACTGTCCTCAGTCACCGGACAAGCGTGTCGTAGAGGCCTGCTCAGACAGAGAGCGTGGCTGGGTGTGATATTCACGTCGCGTGTTGATCGCGCGCTCTTGGTGTGCGAATTACTATGATAATGTATGGAAAACGCCACACAGAGACTGCAACGCGAAGCTTGGCGTGGTGTGGCAGTGTCTGTGTGGCGTCTTCCATATATTGTCATAGTAATTCGCACGCGATCAACATGTGACGTGAATATCACGGGGTGTCCTGCGTAAGCGACGAATTCGACAAACGCGATCAAGACAACGGCATTCCCTACTAGCGGCCTATGTAGCGAGACGCGACGTAACGCGTATTTGTTCCACGTCGTGTTGCACCGCGTCGCGTTTGTCGCTTACGCAGGACACCCCGTTACACCCAGCTACGCTCTCGGTCTGACCAGGCCTTAAGAAGTGACGAACCTGGTACCATAATTGTGCCCGAAAAATGGCAATAGGCTTGCCACTTATTACATGAGACAGAGGCGAAACGTGGGAGTACAGATTACTGTAGTAGAACACCTCTGCTTACTCCCTCGGGGATTACAGGCATGAGTATTGTATATAAATGTTAAAATTAATTTAGATTAGTTAACACGTTCACAATTTATGTTTCGCAAATGTGGCAAGGACACGCTCAAATATTTTTTCTATACGGGCGCGGTAACAGATATGATACACGCTAACACGTCAGCTGTGTGTGTCTTCACATGAGTAACGGTAGTTGCACACGCAAGGCGTATCCATGAGCACTGAATCCAGTCTTAATACCATATGGGTGGACAACATCGTCGTTTGTTTAGCTGTTTGGACAGTTGCAACCTCGTAACCGCTCGTTCACACAACGGATCCGTCGGTACTCGATGTGTTGTTCACATCTGTACCGACGGATCAGTTAAACAAATAGCAGCTGCGTCGCATCTGGCAGACAGGATACGATAAAAATAACGGATCCAGTATTGTTTACTGGATTCGGAATACTATCGTGTATGTGAACTCGCTCATTCAACTACAGGCGCCATTACTAACCTAAAAATGGATCCTGTAAACAGATTCTGTGTGAACTAGCTGTAACATGTTGCTGTAGCGGGAGTGTGTGCTATGTGTGTATGTTACCTGGCGAGTGCCTCTGGTCTCTCTGCAGCGCGATGTACTGTCTGACGAGGCGCGCCACCTCGTGCGCCTGCTCGGCCTGCAACCTCGTAACGCGTTGCTGTAGCAGCGAGCCGCACTTCACGTCCAGGAATAGCGTGCCGTCCTCAGAACGGACCTGCGAAGAAAATCAATGTATTAGTTTTGATTGAAGGTTCTATATAAAAAGGATTAATATTGCTAAGTTATAACCGGCGGAAAGGCCCTTAAAGAGCCGATCTTTAAATAAAAAAAAGGATTGTACGTCATTGGTGTCGATTCTGTAGCACATTTTGACAGTACTAGACTAAACGCAACTGTTACTTTCTTTTTCTATTGAAACGGAAAGAGGTGTTTGTCTCTTTCCGTTTCAATAGAAAAAGAAAGTGACAGTTGCGTTTAGTTTAGTCCTGTCAAAGTGCGCAACAGAATCGACATCATTGTGTAAGCGATTAAATGCTTTGGTCATTGTCAGCACCGTAGTTAAAACCGGGGAGCCGGGCAGTACATAAGAGCCTCCGAACAAGAAGATAAAAGGCCTCGAAAAAGTGTTCAATCACTTGCTGCCCCGGGGCCCCATTGCCTCTAGTTACGGTACCGATTTGGTTCGGTATTTCGTTTTGAATCGTCTAGATAAACTGAATCGTCGCCGAGTCGGTCCACAACTAACTTATCGAAAAGGTTCTGAGTCGGGGGGCTGATCATTTTAGTATAAAAAAAGTATCTGACGTCATCCTTATATTGATAGTTTGTTGTTTAATGACCGATTCCTATGATTTACCGACAGTTATCGGTTAAAACGAAGACTTGTTTCTTTACTAATAATGAAGCAAAGACTCCGTAGCTTTATTCCAAACGTTAGTAACTATCACAGGTAAAATTAGCTTACGAGTCTATTTATATGCCCAATTTGGGAATAGAAAATGTTACTATTGGTAAGGGAAACGATTAGATTTTAGCCATAGGAACCGGGCATAAACGAGTAGTACCTGGATGACCGAGCCTTGCTCGGTTTTTTTTTTTGGTAAATCGTGTTTTTTGGAACGAAAAAAAAGGGGAAAAGAAGGAACTTGAAAAAAAAGGGAAAAAAATAACCACCTGGACTCGTACCGAGTCTTCTGATTTCGGGACCGCTCGATTTCCCACCTGAGCTATTTTAACCTTATCGATCGTGGCGAAATTTACCTTTATATTCTAATGTTATTGTAGCAGGTTTTCTTTGCCTGAAAACACGGATAAAACGACGTTTTCTAAAAATGAAACCTAGCTAGATCGATTTATCGCCCCGAAAGCCCCTGCATACTAAATTTCATGAAAATCGTTGGAGCCGTTTCCGAGATTCAGATTATATATATACATATATACAAGATTTGCTCGTATAAATGTATTAGATTAGATAGATAGATTAGATAAGCCGCGAGTCCACGCTCAGCAGGCGTAATATGACCACCATAGACAAGGGTTTTGTCGACAGAAGAATAGACAAAATGACAAACACAATGGCAATATTTGATGACACGTTTGGTTTAGTGGCTGAGCGATTGGCTTCAGTGCTACGGGTCGTGGGTTTGATTCCGGCACTGAACAAATATTTGTATGGTCTACAAATAATTGTTTCAGGTCTGGGAGATCTTGCATGTGAAGATTTGTGCCTGTAAACGCACCCACGATACAGGAGAAATTCTAGAGTGGCTTAGCGTTTTATAAAAATATTTTTGTATATTCCTCAGTCGACAAAACCCTTGTCTACGGGTTTCATGCTTCGCCTGTAGGTGCTGATAAATATATCGCTCATTTGGTGGAACTTTGACAGAATTGTACCTACATTTTACAATTTTACAGGAGATCGATTTGAAATATTTTTGTAAGTAATTTTGTTTTGAAATTTATGACATGTTATTCAAACATTGCTAATTATACATAATATATACTTACATATACGATTATACAATCGTAGTTTTATGAGATAAGCTAAGGGAACGTACCTACCCATACTACGTGACCCCCCCCCTCGATGACCACCCGTAGTATATGCCAATACCCCCCCCCCCTCTAGCTTTCACGTAGTAATATATAAATATGGTCTTAAATCAGTTTTTGCAAAGCGAAAGTTAAAATAAAATTGACTCATATGTGCGACAGTGTTGCCACCTGTGAGTTCAAAAAGTGCTAAACTCTGCGCGCCATATTTGAATATAGCTCGATAAAACTCGAGATTTCCCTAGAGGATATTGACTACGTGACGAAAACCTAAAACCCCCGTCTTTGGTTTTCGTCACGTAGTCAATAACCCCTGTGAACAAGCGTGGTATTTTGAAGACCTCCCTCCGCCCTGAACGGGTCACGTAGAATAGCTATAGTAGTTTTCCTGAAATTTGAAGAAAAGAAGGGTTCTGCCTTCTTGGTTCGATCCCCAAGTCGGGCAAAGAGTTATTGGGTTTTTCCATGTGGAATTCCTCAGTAGCAGACCGGAGTTTGGATTTGTGCCCGGTTGCCCTATTATATGAGACTTAAATAAAATGGTGAAATGAGGGTGTTACTATACACCTCAGCCCACCCCTTCGGGGAATGCAGGCGTGATGTTATGTTAGAAGGGTTCTCGATTCCTTATAAATGGAACAATGGCGTTTGTGCCGTCTAGCGTAACCTAATACATTTCTGTAAATGTTTCTCCAAACGTAAACACTTGTTGCAGATGTTTTGGAATATTTATCTCAATTTGACAAAAATGTATAATTCCGTCGATATTCCACCAAATGGGCGATACGTTAACCTACAAAGGATGTGGTTTACTGACCTTCCGGGTGCTGATAAGTTCCGCATAGGGCCAGTGTGTGTCAGTTTCATGTGTGGCGGGGTGTAGCAGGTGTACCCCGCGCCTGTTCAGCGCGAGCACATGTTCGCGCCACTCGCTGCCGCCCGACACGCGGCGCACCGCGAAGAATGACGATCCGAATAACGGCCACCGGGATAACACCTGTCATGGGAAAATTATGTTTAGTTTATGTTATATTATTATTTATATGGTCCCATTGGTAGCTACAGCTCGGCCAATATCTTGGCCGCTTTGAACATCGGCTCTCCTAAATTTCGTGCATGTATATCAATAAGGAAACAGTCTTTTATATACACAGGCGTGACTTTTATATACACTGTCATAGGGTTCAAATTCAACTGTTTGACGCGCGCTCGTGAATTGTAAGAAGTATACTGTTACAACTTTGATTGAAAAATGTTAATTAAATGCCATTTTGTTCTAAAAAAATCTATGATCTATGTGCAAACACTTCACAAAATTCAGGGCGGTCAAGATAGTTCGGTCATACTGTATGTGATATGCAAAAATCTGGGATACAGCGTTATGACTAAAGATAAAGGTATGCCGGGTGAATTTTTGAAACAGCAGAGTCAAAATCGAAAATATAAGAAATAGAGTAAACATAAAAATAAAATTAAACTGCATTTCTAAATATTTGCAAAAAAAACAGCTGGTTTTATTAAAAAAAATACCACTCTGTATTATTGAACTAACTGAAAATGTTACGGCTATAAAGTAAATCAAAGGAATTGGCTTTTTTCTAATTTCATTAATATAATAAGCAGACTAAAAATGTACGACGTATATTCATGGCTCACCTGCAAAACCTTAGCCTTAGCAGCGGCTGGCGACAACGTCCGCACATGTTGCCACTCTGCCGCTAGCCACGACGCCCACTTGTTGGGGCGCGGCTCGCGTAACGCCAGCAGTGGCTTGGGCAGCAAGAACTTGAGGTCGCGCGCCTGCGGGCCCTCGGCCAGCCCTGCTGCGCGGTGCAGTAGGGCTGCTACCAGCGCCACGTCACGCAGTACTGGCGCCGGCGGGGCTCCGCCACCAGGGAGCACGAGGAGTAGACCTTCTAGGTAATCTGGAGCCACCTGGTGGAGTAAACACAAATTAATACATATAATTTTAAAGCGCTAAATCCACTAGGAAGTTATTGAAGCAAGTGCTTGTATTAAGGCCCAGCAAGTGTCCAGCAGTGGGACAGTAAGGGTCTGTTTCCACCAAATGGAAAAAACCTCGTTGACGCTCGAGCACTTTTTAAATTTCACTTTTTAAATGTAACTGTATCAATATAGACTTTATGTATAAAATTTAATGTAGACACCAGGCGCTTCCTTGCGCATGCCCGAGCATACCCGAGCGTCGGATTTTATATTTAAAGGTAATTGTTAGGGCTTCTTATAGGAATCTACACTAATATTATAAAGAGGAAAGATTTGTATTTTTTTATGTAACGAAAACTTAAAAACTACTGGACCGATTTCCAAAATTCTTTTGCCGTTAGAAAGCTACATTATCACTGAGTAACATAGGCTACGGGCGGAGCCGTGAGGACACAACTAGTCTTTAATAATAACGACGAGACGTAATTCTCAACTCGTTTACTCCAGGTAGCATAATACATCCGTTCCGGAAACACTTCGCGACCGGGTCGCGCGCGTCGCTCGATATTAGTTCACTAGTTGCGCGTGCCTTTGCTAGATGGCGTTGTAGGTAGCAAACAGTAATACTGATACAGTTCTTTATTCAGTGACATTAAAAAAGAGCGCGAGGATTTGACCGCTCGGTGGAAATTGACCCTAATGAGCTGATTATACTTGCTACGCCAACAATGGACTGCGATCGACTGAGTAGAGTGTGTACCTGATTAAAGAGTACTTCAGTGTAGAGGGGCGGCGCGTCGTTGCGGAGGGGGTGATGCCACACGGAGCGGCAGAAGATGAGGTAGAAGGGGTGGTGCGCCCTCTGCAGCTCTGTGGTCACATCCAGGACGTACTCGTCGCCAGCTAAGGGCATGGTCAGTGCGTCGCCTGCCACTATGCAGTAAAGGGAGAATTCCGCACGTTCAGCCTCGCTTGTTACGCCGATCTGAAATAAAAGTTTCGGAATTAATATGAGAGTTGATTGAATGTTGAATATTCAGATTATTGAAAATAACTCTTAGAGAACTTTAGAAACAAACAAAAAAGTATTGACAAATCAAATACGTCAATAAACATTATATGAAGGGGAGTTCAATGGAAATAAGAAACAAGAATATAATTTCTGTCTTCATCTTCCCACGATGGACGATCAAATCTCTGATTATAGGCTAGGATATAATAAAACAATATGTTACTGACCAGTTCACAGAGTTCATTGACGATGTCCTGCACGACGGTAGCGCAGCGCGTGTTGACGACACGCTCGGCGCCGCCCGGCAGGCGGTACAGCTGTCTGCGAGCTGAGCGACCCGCTGATACAGCCGTTACCTGGATATAAGAGATGAGTTAAGTAAGAGTGCCACACAACATTAATATTTAATTAAAAACAATAAAAAACTATGCCTAGATTATTCTATTCTAATTTACTATAATCCTATTCTAATCATCTTCTGCAAAAAAATTAAGCAGTAATTGACAGTAAAGTTTACACGTAAACGTTTCTTCCAAAATGTTACACAAATGCCAATTGAACTTTATGCCTTTACTGAGTAACAAATAATAATATATCTCTTCAAGGATTTAGGTAAGCTTCGTAACTACATAGCCTAGGTAGGTAGGCAGGATACATGTGCTATCACTTTAATAAATTCCCCACAGAAAATGAAATTCAGTTTTAACAACGCCTCACCTCCTCTACACTGGGCACGTTCTTCCTGCCGCCGCAGCGCAGCGTCTTGCGCAGGTTGGCGAGGCCGACGGCCGCCGTCCCCTGGCACGGCCGGCGCCGGTCTGCCGCCGCTGCCGACAGGTACTCCACTAGGAATGGCCTGCAAAGCAAGTGGTATGTTTATTGGTTTGGTAGAAAAAACCCGAACCGCTCGAAATAATAAAGCAGCCAAGGCCACTGACATCGTAAATAAAAGTATCGTCAAAATGAGGACCTAAATAAGATCCCTGGAAAGTCCAAAACATTTTTGTAAAAAATTGCAATTAAAAGTTGTAACATCGTCTTTGATGGCTATAAGTGACATCTATTTTTGAAATAAGACTACCCAATGAAGGAAGTTGTCGTGGGAATATGCCATGCCACATAGGTACAGTTAAGCACATAATATGCTGTGATTTACTTCGTCAAAGGCTTTAGATAAATCTGTTTGGCCTAATTATTTTGGTAAATTGTTTTTTATAGTGAACATGTACCTGAGCGTGTCAGAGCAAGTGAAGTAGGCTGCTAGTATGGACATGAGTCGCCAAGCCCGCTGGCACGAGTCGCCTGAAGGTGAACGGTTGGATGTCGTCTGCTTCATAAGCTGACAGTAGACTTCGTCTCGGAGTTCTGGTACTGAGTGACAGTGCTGTAAGTAGATGAAAAGAAAATGGTTGGGATAGTTATACAAAGTTAATATAATTCGAAAAGTCATTTCAATAGTAATTCAAAGTTTAATATTTAGATCAAACATTCCTAGTGCAATCGGGTAAAAATAGTTGCATAAGACTTTTTCAACTTGTCACTCAATTAATGTTTGATTCAAAGAGTATACATATGTATAGGTAGCGCACAAGTAGGAACTTACCATAAGTACAGTATAAACACATTTAACTTCGGTCAGGTCCTGGTGCATCTGTCTCTCGTTGGGCTGCAGATCGCCGCAGTACGCGCGCACGCACGTGAAGCACTCTAGCGCGGGCGGCGCAAGCGCAGCCGGCAAGCGCAACAGCGGCGCGCGAAGAGGCGTTGCCTGCCACTTTACTACGTCCGTTTGGGCTTTCCATGTCCATTCGTTACGTTTGGCTTTGCTCTTGAGGGAGGAATCCGCTTTCAGGATTTCTAGTCTGTGAATAAAGGTGGTAGGTTAAAAAACTGCAATTAAAAATAAAAAGCTACACAAAGAATTCCTTGTTTTTGTAGTAAAAAGGTAAATTTGTTATTTATCCGAAATATTTTAGGTCAAAGTTTTCATATTTTGAGAGATTGTTTGCTTTTAATTCCAATTCCAAGTGAAACTGCTTGTTTGGTTGATCACATTTATGTATTTAATATTATTAAAATTATGTCCAATATGTAGGCTAATTTATAGCACTAATGAATATTTAATTAAAATTAATACATTTTCCGGTATCTAACAAACTGACCGGACGGTCAGTCATATATTTTACTAAAATTAGTTAAGACAGATCAAGTAAGAGTTATAAATAAGGAAATACCATGTTTACGTATTTATATTATGTGATCTATAGGCGTGCGTGACCTCAACACGTGCCTTCAATTACTTAATATAGAAAGGAGTTAACAAAACTATCAAATATTCAAAGGTACACAAATCGCTTTCCATTAATTTTGCAGCGTCATACATCTGCCGATATTCGTTTTGATTGAGGCAGTCGTTCTACAGGGACGAGTGAGATAATTGTTCGATGAGTGATGTAGATATCATCACTGTTGGTTTTATTGCTTTTATAAAATTGTAGGACTCTTAATAAAGTTGACCCACACTCGGGAAGGCAATAAAATTGTTATGAGTTTATGCATTAATACCTTTTAATTTACTAGTATGCATGATATCAGTTGAATAAAGTTTAAGATTTCACAAACTCGAAATGTTTCTTTCTTCATCAAAATACTAGTTGGTCCAAATGACTCAACTCATTGAAAATGCGATTTCTTTTTATATGGGCGTTGTTCTTTAGGCATTTGAAAATATAACTATAATACATATAATATATGTATTTTAGTAAAGTAGTACGTTAGTTTGAATAATTCGCATAAAATTATGCGAGGTGTGACATGGATTAAAGCTGGCATATTTCAAATATCGGTCTAGAAATAAATGACTACCATTTTATTAAAATGTTAAACAGCTATAAAAAGTGAATAATTATTGTTCTAGTTTACGACTATGTCAACATTTTGATTATGTCATTATCATGACATTTTGCAGTGACCTAGGTTAGTCTTATACACCATGTATAAATACTACTTATAGCTGAGCATTTTCATGCAACAAGTTTTAAACGAGATAATCCGAATTTGTCCACAAAACATTTTTAATGAATAATTAAGAAGTGTCACAGAAATCTAAATACTTAATCTCGATGGGAACGGTAGTGAATGCATCATAGATTAAAGACAGATCAACCAAATTTCCTTTATCTTTGAAGGTGAGGAGAAAAGAAAACGTAATATGTACATAGTTCAATATCATCCTTTACAACTCTCTCTAAGTCTAAGTACAATGGAACATCGTTTATCAGAGCTGTTTATTCTGCAAACGGCAATTGAAAACGGCCATGTAAATTCCATTTTCCTATTTTTCTCTGCATAACGAGGGCTATTAAAGCATTTCCTACACATTGGCAGGAAGTGGCAGTTAGCATTGGATGCAAATGAGCGCATTCAGCGCATGCGCGGCGGCCATAGACAATGAAGGTGCGCACGAGTGGACGCGACGGCCACCGTGACCGATGGGCAGTCCTACTACATGCTCTCACATGTTACTGTTTATTGTAATACAGGATATAGTACCAAGTGTTTTTATCAGGTTTAACTATGTTTGCTGTCGTTTAAAAAAAGAATTACTTGGGACTGTTACTGATTTATTTATAATATAAGCATATTATGAAAATAGTATTTATGATAACGAGTAAACTGTTCATTCAGGGATGCCCGTGCTACCTATATAAGGTCCATCCAAAATACCTGGACAAACTTTTACACAGTGTTCAATACGTTTAACTAATCACATCTATGTAAAAAAAAAAACGAGATCCAAGTGTTTTTTTTTCTAACAAAAAAACAATAATGTTTTAAATTGCCTGTACTCTCTAAGAATAAACTCATCCATTTCTTATGCATCGACCGCCATTGGGGTGCGTGCTAATTCCGTGCCGTGTTTTACCTAAACAGCGAAGTGAAAAATGTAAAAAAAAGTAAAATTAAAGTTGAAAAAAAATTTTGGTTACAAAAAAAAAACACTTGGATCTCGTTTTTTTTGCATAGATATATTCAGTTACACTTACTGAACACTGTGTAAAAGTTTGTCCAGGTATTTTGGTTGGACCTTATATAAAGAAATGTGATTGACCTATTTATTTATAGTGGAGTACATAAAATTATTGAACAATACAAAGATTTTTTTTTCTCCCAATAATTGTCACCCACCATTCCTAATTACTTTTCGTTTTTCCGTAACGCTTACTTAATTAATCATTAACACCGTACAAATTAACGAACAGCATTAATTAGAAAATTTAAACCAAAGACCATGATTAATTAAAAAAACAAAAGGAAGGAAAGCTGTTTCCACGGTCTCGTCTGCATTTGATTCGGATTTTGAAAATGGCAACACGTACAAGGAATCTGTTCTGCTTACACAAGCTGTATAATGTTGGACGATCACGTAGGCATTACGAAACTGACAGACGTAATAGGTACTTCTGTTTTAACGAGTAGTTACAAGCATTATGCAGTTAAACTAAGTTTTGTTAGATACCTTTTTGATATGTAACTTGCATTGCATGATGACAGCTTTAGTGCATGATTTGATCCTGTAGTTTCTTATAAGAGTTTAATAGGCCGCTTAATGTACGCAGATTTAGACAAAGTGGGCTTTATGTTTAACTAGCGACCCGCCCCGGCATCGCACGGGTGCAATGTAGATACTAATGTGGTGCATATAAACCTTCCTCTTGAACCACTCTATCTATTGCTGAAAACTGCATTAAAATCCGTTGCGTAGTTTAAAAGATCTAAGCGTACAGACAGCGGGAGCGACTTTGTTTTATACTATGTAAAGGTGATCTGGGAAAATTATATTAATGAAAAATTGGATTTTGGTCTTTATGGTAGATTTTCACGCGGACATGAATCCAAGACATAAAGCCTTTTTCAATTTTAGTTTCTTGGCATTAGTTCGCACATTATGCCTTTAAGATAATTCTGCGTTTTTTAATTGGGGCACTAACCGGGGCTTTTTTCTTGTTTTACATAAATTATGCAGTTTTAATTGAATCCTAAATGTTTATTCTTTTTTTTAAATTTAGGTATATCAAACTCCAGCCATTACCGGTAGCTCAAAAGAGTCGTGCTTTTCGAAAATCGAAAGGACTAACTGAAACTGGTTCAATTAGCACATGATTCACGACTAATCATGACCAAAAGAAGAAACGCCTAAACAGTAATTTTAATTTTGCTTCAAAATTTGCATAGATTACATACTATAAAATGTTTCGAGTAAGTAATAGATATTTTAAGATATGCACCAATCTAACGAGACGAAACACTTTCCATTGCTATTTTATTGGTATTAAACCACTAAATCTAGACTGAACGAGTCATAAAATGTTTTAAAAGGAACATTCTTATGCAATGTCGTCGAAAGTTACTTTACGGAAATAGTATGAAAAAATGTAATCGTTAATATACCGGGATATCCTTGATTGCGCTATGTTAACGATTGGTTTTAATAGATTATAGGAATTATTGAGTTATGTGTTAGAAAGTGCAGGCAAGTAGTTCTCTATCCGATTAATAGGTATAAAAATAAAATATTTTTTATATTTATAAATCTCCTAAAACTATGTAGCATCATAATATCACGCCTTACATTCCCCGAAGGATTCGGCAGAGGTGTATTTAGTACACCCTGGTTTCGCCAGTTATGTTAAAGTCCCGTGTAAGGCAAGTCTATTGCCATTAACTGGGCACAAAGACTCAGGGTTGCTACTGAGGAATTCGTAATGGAAAAACCCAATAACATTTTGCCCGACCTGGGGTTCAGACTCAGGACCCCATGCTCAACAGTCGCGTTTGCGACCACTAGACCAACAAAGCAATAACTATGTAGCAATAACTTGGTAAATGTTTAAGAGTTCATAAACCTCCGTACTAGTTAAAGAAAATAATAAACAATGGCTTCGCGGGTTAAGTGATGTAATTACAAGAGAATAACAGTTTACTGTTGCATCTAGATCTATAATTAGCTTTTAACCCATGTACAATTGTAAAAAAAACCCTGCCCGATCCGAAACGGACACAAAGGTCCCGCAATAATATTACTAAAACTACGTAAATAAAAAAAAACACATTATCTTTTCATTGTATTAAACAAAGTCGCTCCCGCTGTCTGTACGCTCGATCTTTTAAACTACGGAACGGATTTAAATGCAGTTTTCAGCAATAGATAGAGTGATTCAAGAGGATGGTTTATATGCCCCACATTAGTATCTAAATAGCACCCGTGCAAAGCCGGGGCGGATCGCTGGTTAATTAATATAAAAATGTTATTGTTATTTAAAATTCACGTTTTTAGTACTTAAATTTCCACAATTCCATAAAATTTTGTAATTTCTGAAAATTTTACAGTACCTAGTCGGCGACGTTGCCATTGAAAGTGTCTTTTAAGGAAATTGGGGTAATTTGGGTACTCAAAACGTGCATTTAAAATAACAATAATTATTTTTAGTAATGCGGTGGCTTTGTTCCCCTTTCGGACCGGATAGGATTTTTTTTACATCTATAATATCTATAATAAAGAGGAAAGATTTGTATTTTTGTATGTAACGAATAAACTTAAAAACTACTGGCCCGATTTCAAAAATTATTTTGCCGTTATGGTGCATCCAGACCTGAAGAACGCGCCGCGAATGTGCCGCTCGCGAGCTGCGCGCGTGCATTTCATATTCGTACAAAAGCTCACGCGCCGCCAGCGCGCCGCTCGCGCGCTGCTCGCGAGCGGCTCGCGAGCGGCGCATTCGCGGTGCGTTCGTCAGGTCTGGACGCACCATTAGGAAGCCACATTATCACTGAGTAACATAGGCTACGGGCGGAGCCGTGAGGACACAGCTAGTATTGTATAACCCAGACGAGTGCATAATGTTGGTCTAGTGGTGGCAAGCGCAACTGTTGATCGTGAGGTCTTGGGTTCGATCCCCAGGTTGAGCAGTGTTATTGGGTTTTTCCGTGTGGAATTCCTCAGTAGCACCCCGGAGTTTAGATTTGTGCTCGGATGATGGCAATAGGCTCGCCCCCTATTACAGGGGACTCAAACATAACGGCGAAATGTGGGTTATACTATACACCTTGGCCTAACCCTTCGGGGAATACAGACGTGATGTCATGTTATGTCTCTCATCTATTCTCATATATTAAACCCAATCTATTCCGATATAACCGTGGAATATTTAAAACGATAAAATGCAATCAAAATATCATTTTAATACAAGACTAGGTACTAAATTATGTCTTTACACAAGTCGAGACGTATCAAAATTATCAGATTCTGTTCATTTCAGAAGAGTGCAAGAAAGTTCGCACGTTGCAAGCTACTTGGAACTGGAAATCGGATTAAAACGCTGTTATTTATAAAAACTACCGTAAGTAGACAAGTGGCGCTAACAAATTATAATCGGATCAGAAAGTTATAACACTTACGATGACGTTTTTAATTATTTGAAAGCAAGGAAGAGAAGGAAGGCGTGTATTTTGTGTGTAATTTGGGTGTTAATTTTTTGTATCTGTTTTTCATTAAAGAGGAGTTGATTAAACGAAATAAACAATGAATTTAATGGATTCCCAGAAGCTATCTGACTTTTAAGTCAAAAGTAAGAAACTCTTCCTTCATGTTGTGTTTATTGTTTTATTGTTAACATCTTAAAAATGACATTTAAATAAAGAATAATTTGATTAGTCTCGCTGTTAAATACATAATTAATTCGCTTCGGTAGGTAGTGACCAGTGAAATGTCAGTTATTAAATAAATAAAAAACACCTGTCAAAAAAGAAAGAAGTGACAGCTATCTGCTTTTTAAATCACGCATCATCATCGATCGTAGTGATGTGTTAATCGAAACTATTCGATAATTTGATTGTCATTACTTTTTTTATCATGCTCATTGCTTTGCGTGTGTTGCTTTAGAATATTGAAGGAACCATGACTGTGATTTATTAGATACATTAGCGGCCCGTCCCGGCTTTGCACGGGTGGACATTTTCCCGTTTTTGCAACATTTTTCATTTATGTTCCGCTCCTATTGGTCGTAGCGTGATGTTATATAGCCTATAACCTACCTCGAGAAATGGACTATCCAACACAAAAATATTTTTTCAATTCCAACCAATAGTTCCTGAGATTAGCGCATTCAAACAAACTCTTTAGCTTTATAATATTAGTATAGATAGGAATTATTATTGAAAAAGTTTTTTTGAACTATATGATGCCTGTCTTTGTCTGGTGTGAACGTTGGATAAGTAGATACATTAGATATTGTACATACATAGGTATGTATTGAAATGTAAAAAAGTCACATAATCCAACATTAGCAGCTTATTGTTATGAGAGGAAAGAGATCCCTAACCACTAACTCGTGTACACTATATTTACAAATATAGGTTGGAAAATTAAGAACAGAACAGATTGGAAAATTATAACAATTTGATCTCAAATGATGTTTAGTGTTATTAACATGCATGAATATCTAAGTATTGAACTTGGATTTGAAAAACCTCAGGCCAATACAAATGTAAATGACATGGTGGCACTTTAATTATTGGCTTTCAAAACAAAACATTTTATTATTTTGTTTTTAAAAACTTAGCCCTACACTAGGATTTCTCCTGTATCGTGGGTGCGTTTACAGACACAAATCTTCACATGCACAAACATCCAGACCCGGAACAACTATTTGTAGGCCATACAAATTTTTGATCCATGCGGGAATCGAACCCACCCCCGTAGCGCAGAAGCCAATCGTCGTCAAACATTAAAAGGTAAATAAAGACAAAATTGTATCCGTCAGTCTTGGTTTACTCATTAATGTAATTTAAAATTTAATATCCATTCTCAGTCCTCTGCAGCTGAACACTGCATTTAACCCAGTAGCGCCATTGTTATTAATTAACGTGACAGCCAACTGACATTCCACTAAGTGTAACCACAATAAAAAAACTGCCGTAAACAAACACAATTTTCACTAAAAAGCACATCACAAAAGAAAATAATCTCACAGTAATTCGTTAACGCTCTCGTCATCTTCAAATGAGAGACCCTCTTCATCACTTGACAGACTGTCTTCAGTCATGTCCGTGTTGCTCTCGCCTACCGATTCGATCGACATCGTTCGACGGCCGATCACCGACTAAACGTAAACGTATCGGGGAAAGCGCACGCCGCTGAGGAAGTAAATTTTGAATAATTTAACGATTCATTTAGGCTTTCAAAACGTACCTCGTGTTTACGTATTTTGTGGTAACGTCATTATTCGGATTACGATGTTACGCGATTTTTTTTTCTTCCTACTTCTTTAGTTGGTCATAGACGGTTCGATTTGATAGTTGTGTGTCAATGTTGTAATTTATTGTAACATGTTGGTCGTTGATATTTATGTTGATTGGTAGATTTGGTAGTTATGTTATAACATAATACTTAATTAAAATATTAATAAATGCATTCTTATTTTAATATTCAAATTATGTGATGCACTGCATAAAATTACATACTAATGCTAACGTTTTTTCAAATTGCAATACCACTTCTAACGCAAGCAGTCGTTCAAAAGACTATTGATGGACGGAAACACAAACACTTTTAATAACAATAATGACTAGAAACACGAATTGAACATCACTATTACACACTACACATTGTTAATTAGTCAACACCGCTAATTGGAATACTGAAACAGGCTGGTAACTTTAAAAGACACATAAATAATGAATGGCAAGCTTAAAAAACGTGCGCACTGGAACGGAACCAAAGAGGATAGAGGAGTAAGGTTTAAACAATTCGGATACTTGCACTCTATGTTTGATCCGTGCTGCGAGTGCACACGGCATGACCGAAGGTTACACTTGCTCTGGCGAGAATTGTCCCGCGACCTCTCAGGTGCGTTCCGCGCCAACGGTGCTCATCAACTAACTAGGGCTGCTCTACTTTTTACCAAGCAGTTTTTATGGCGCATTGTTTTTTTTAAATTGTATCCGAATCTGGCTGACAAAGGTGTTGCTTAATGATGAAAATTTGTTACGAAAAAGCTTTTGTTTTCTTTTTTAAGTGGGTTGAAAAGGTCAACGTATGTCATATAGGCTTACACGCGCACGACAGTTCGGAGACATTGCAAGATTCCAAAAAATGCTGTAGTCTTTACAGTTCAAAGGTTTTTGTACAAGTAGACGAGTTATTATGAAGCAATAGGTTAGCATAACTTCACAAGGAAGTATAAATTAAGATATTTTCCGTTCTCTTTGAGCGTGGCTGCCTCTGCATTATTATGATATAACAAACAAGCAAAGTGTAACACTAACATAAGCTATTGTTCCGTGGAAAGCAGAACGTATCATTACTCCAGATATTAATATTTGGTAGAGTCCAGATTACACAAGATAACCGAAATTGCTAATTAGAAACGGATTTTAATGGAATGTTACAACAGATGATTACTTTTAATAAACCTTTTTATTATTCATGTTACTTGGTAAATTATTGTTACACAAACATTCATAAAATATTGAAAGCTAGGAATTCTAAGACTCTTTGCGGATGTAATACTAAAGTTTTCTTTCAGAAGTTATGGTAAAACAAAAGAATATTAAAATCGACATCTATAACGCCACATACGAACTATGCAGCACGACGATTACCTAGTAGACTACAGCGACAATAACGACAATTTTCAAAGACGACGTCACAGAATCCTGCATCGCGATATCAAGATTTGACACGCCGAAAGCATAATCCCAACATCATTGGGCAGTAGCCCGCCAGGCATAAGACTCGCCTGGTTGGAGAATCCTCCCTTTTCGTTAGATGAACACCAACCTCGTGACGTTACTTCACAATGGCATCCGGCTGAATGGACCATGGACCTTAATAAAGCTGGCAAGCTGAGACTGCACCCCGATTCGGAACCTTTTCGTTATGCAATTGTCGACCGATTCGGTTTGTTACCTCGTTTTTATCGTAAGCAAAGAAAAAGAGATGACAAACCGAATCGTTTGACAGTTGATTTATCGAATCGTTCTGAATCAGGAGACAGGACAGAAAACGAAGATTGGAGTGTTGTAGCATAACATAAACATAACATAACATCACGCCTTGTATTCCCCGAAGGATTCGGCAGAGGTGTTTTAGTACACCCTCGTTTCGCCAGGTATGTTTAAGTCCCATGTAATAGGGGGCGAGCCTATTGCCATTAACCAGGCACAAATCCAGACTCCGGGCTGCTACTGAGAAATTCCTAATGGACAAACCCAATAACACTTTGCCCGACCTGGGAATCGAACCCAAGATCCCACGCTCAGCAGTCGCGCTTCCGACAAATAGACCAACAAGGCAATCCAACGTGTGTCAAGTGCTGTAGCGTGACTACTAAAGGCCGATTCCAATCGCATTGAGCTATAATAGGTTAAGATGTTGAATTGATTGAAAGGCTTACCTAATAAAATAAGTCATAGCTTATAGAAATATCAACAGTTGGCGATTATTTTCCTCACAAATCTCTAGTTACTAAAAAAAACTTTTATTCTGTAGGGGAACGAGGTATGGTGTTTCTCCTACGAAAAGGGAGGATCCTCCTACCAGGCGGGTCTTATGCCTGGCGGACCACTGCCCAACGGTTGATGTTGGAAAGTTGTATATACAAGGTTAGTCAGAAAGGGGGTACTAAGCTGAAAGGGTGTTAAAGTACCCATAATAAGGGATAACTTTTGTTCTACAACTTTCCCCAAAACTCGATAGTTTAAGAGAAATAGCATTTCAAAGATTCCGTAAAAAATATGCTAAAATCTGTGTCCATAACTATGATCAGCTGTGTTTACTATTTAGGTCATATTTGAGGTCACGGATTAGAAACTCCATTTTCTGAATTCATAACTAAAGCAGGGATGAAGAATTTTTGAAACAACTAAAATAAAAATAACTTCTGATGGAAAAAAGTTCATCGAATTTTTAAATTTTAACACTTTCTTTAGAACAATCATCAGTGATACATTAAGTGGTCTGCGGCTTAGTACCCCCTTTCCGACTAACCTTGTATACTAACTCTGTGTCAGATCTTGATATCGCGGTGCAGGATTTGTGACATTTCCTTTGACAGCTGTCATTGATGTCGCTGTAGTTCGCTAGACATTCGTCATGCTGCGTAGTTCTCATGTAGCGTGATAGATGCCGCCACAATTCACTCAACTTTTTATAAAACGTGACGTCTTTTCGATAAAGCGTGATTATTTTATCCGGACAACCCTATATATTTCCATTAACAAATTGCGAATAAAAAACTTATTCCGTAGAAACCTGGAACGCGTAAGAATCCTTCATTCAATGTAAAACGGTTACCCACGCTTTTTTAGAAAGCATTGTACAATGTGGAAACATAACAGCTAATGTTACAACTGAATAACATGCGGTAATTATTTGTTCGTGTTTAATTTTAATAATCCTGTATTGTTATACATAGCTTCCTGTAATTTCGTTGTGTTACTATACCCTGTCGGATTGTAGATAGTGATATCATGTTTGTTTTATTAAGGTAGTGGAAGTTGTAGATATAGAAAAGAATATACTGAAGAATTTAATCTTGAATTTTAAGCAACTATTTTAAGCTTTAACCTCGCTTAAAGCTTTGGCTTCTAGTTTTAAAGAAGTACGGTTTATTGTTCAAATTAGGATAGATATGACTTATCTTCATATTACTTGCAATGTTACATCATTGCCCTGTAACTGGGTTGTGGAAGTCTGATGGCAGTCGCTCCGTGTAAAATATTGGTATTCAGTTGCATCTGGCTAGACTGGAAGCTGACCTCAACATACTTGGAAAAAGGCTAGGCAGAACGTTGCTGTTCTATAATATTGATGTTCCTTGCTATTTAAATAAAATAAGGAAATCTGCATACCATGTGGAATTATCAGATCATAATAGGGGGCTGAATTAGCTTTCTTTAATTTTCAGTACACCATACCATATTATACAGTTTTTTTTTTAAATTCGAATCGTCTTTGTCAGCCAAGTATTACATTCAATAAGAGATTATAGAAACTACGTTCTCTTTTTGTTTTAATAAAATTCTCAACGAGAGAAGTGCCAGCGACAAGTCACGTACCTACAGTACCTATCTACCTGCCTAATGAGGGACTAACAATGTTTACAGTTCAATCAAATTCATTACACGGTGGACCAAATTGAACGTGCAACATCGTGAATTCAATAATGTAACTTAGTTTTAATTTTGGTCAATTAGTTTAAAATGTGTTTCTGAGACCGCCCTTTACACTGAGCGCTTACTGTAATTTAATTAAGTTTGGTTCGAACCTGATTTTGTAGCTGGGCTACGATTTTTGATGGCTAATAAGTAAGGCCTATGCTCTAATGATTCCAATTTATTTAATAGATGTTATTAAAAACGACCTGACTTTCTAAAGTTTTATTTCGAGCGTTTTCCAACAAAAATATTCTGCTCCAATAAATCAATAAATCGCGTGACAGCATTTAAGTTGAGTATAAAACAATGTTTCGTAGTTTCGTACATCACTTCTCAATTAGGTGGTTTAACAACACAACGATTATTTTCGGCTTGGGTAACATTTAGCAACGAGTTTTTGAAGAGGCAACATTGGTATTGGTACGCGTGTCGCAATATGGCTAATTATGTTGCATAATCCCATGGGAGGGAAGATAATCGCGTACCGCCCAGCTCCCCAAAAGTTTAATTTTCATTTGCACGTGGAGCTCTCTAACGGTGTAGTAATGAAAGATAACCATTTAACTTGAGAGATGATTCCTAGTATTGTTACTACTGCAGTCCCTTTTTGAGTGAAGCTTATGTCGTCAAAATCCTAACAAGCATTGTTATTATTGAAAAATCGGCGATATTGGCGCCACCTATCCAGTTGAGCGAGAACTGCTGGCATAAAGTGGATGAGGACTTCGACCATCTCTGCTTACCAAACAAGGGAAACACGTAATGAATATTAGCATTACTTATTGTACCATGTTTTTATGTAAATAAGTGTATTTCTAATTCTATTCTATGCATTTGCGTTGCCGCTGTATGGCGGTCATAATATATCGGTGTATGATGTCATTAAAACGTTGTCTATGTAAACAAGACGGGAATGGTAACGTTAAAAACCGCAGTAAGCGATATTATCAAAACAGTCTAAAAAAGTATGATAATTAAATTAATCTGAATATTTTTATGAAAAAGTGTTTGTCATACAACATAGATGGCGCTATTTTAAAGTTAAATAATATTTCAATAAAATCGCTATGCTATTGCCACGTTTTTATGAAGTATAGTTACATATAATAAATTGTCAGTAATTAATCATTTTGGTTACTATGCGTGCATCTGATCAGTTTACATGCGACGTAGTAAACTATTAAGTCTACGTTTTTATGCAACAACACTCATTTAAAATAGTAGATGCGTCGCGAATGTGTGATTGGATTGTTTAACGTTTGTATTGCTTTCAGTTCTGTCATTTAACGTAATAACCAACTCTCTATTACTCATCAAGAATATATTTAGAACAGAAACTACCTACTTTATGAGAATTGGAAACTAAGGCCCCTAAACTGCATTGGTAAACTCAAGATTGTATATTTTTTCCCAGAAGCGTAAAAATTGTGAATTTGCGCATTTCTTACTATGGTAGGTAAATATTGCCATAGTGTCTTTTTCCCGGAACAAAAAAAAAGGTAAGCTGAGACCGCTACTGCGGTGAAGGCTATTGTGTGGTAAATTAAATAAACATCACTACTTACTCTGGACTCTGTCTGAAATGGTCGACGGCAAACTGCAGCAGTGGATGTCTGCCGTCGTGCTGTGGCGTTGACTGGTCTCTTCTCTCTTCCCTTAATTCTCTTTCTCTCTCCCTGTCTCTATCCCTATCTCTGTCCCTTTCCCTTTCTCGTTCTCTTTCTCGCGGTACTGGTGATGTCGTCTGCGCTCTTCTCTCTACGTGGTCCGTCTCTTCTCGGGAGTCTCTCGTTTCGCGCAATTCGCGTATCTCCCGAGAGTCTCTAGAATCTCTGGACTCTCTCGTCTCTCTGCTCTC
The DNA here is from genome assembly GCA_910594945.2 of Amphipyra berbera. Taxonomy (NCBI): domain Eukaryota; kingdom Metazoa; phylum Arthropoda; class Insecta; order Lepidoptera; family Noctuidae; genus Amphipyra; species Amphipyra berbera. The sequence goes on along the minus strand of OU343125.1, from coordinate 17,453,001 downwards.
TCGTTCTGAGACGCGTTCTTTTGTAACTCCATTTGTTGTAGGTTTGGGTTGAACCTGTAACAATTAAAATGACTGGTTAATTGGATATCCCAAATATGAGTTAGAGATCCCGAAGTCTCAATGTTCTATTAAGAAGAATAGGGGTAGAGTTCAGAAGACTCATTCGTTTAAGTATACATTACATTTATTTCAATAATAAATAAATCTGCTGTTTTGTGCAAATTCTATTCAGAATGACCACAGGTGCGATTTTTTAGATGCGTCAAAACTAAAGAATCTCAAGATTGGTATCTGATTGCGGTACACGGCCGGTGGCGGTACATCGCTAGAGATCAGGAAAGCGTGAATATGCGCACGCGCACGATCGCTAAATAAATCAGTTTTACTGCGGTGGACCCGTTGCTTGGACTCTATTCGTACGTTTTTTAATAGAAACCGGGGTGATATGATATACGGCATTTGGTGAGTAATTCTTCTGTTCAAATAATAGCGTTGTTTTTTTTCGTACAATTCTATTGAATTTAATAGAGTATATAATTAGGTCGTACAACAGCTTTGTATAGAAATTTATAAATAGAAATGGCCTTATAAATTCTTAATGCTATCATATTTTTTCAAAAATATTATGGTATCCAGAAACTGAGAAATATAACATTATTTTTGTTTGGGTTTCAGATTTAGCACAAGAATGTATGGACGTTGCATGATGTTTATTAAACGTTCAAACAAAGAAAAAAATACCTACAATTTATTTAAAATAGACTAAAGCCAATGAGTACTTTTTGAACGAAGAACTATTACACTCGAAAAAGCCGTAAATACTGAACGCATTGCAAACGAGTAACGTGATACTTGCCAAAAAATAGTTCAGTTTTACAAGAAGTTATGGTCAGCAGAGACAAGAATAACCTCCGATAAAATAAATAAAAGTTTAGTAACAGTAACAAGCTAACAACGGCCTTAAATATTTTAAAATTATTTAGTAGGTCAATGTAAAGATATTTTGACTTCTTTACGCATTAATTATATACCTTTGGTTTTCGTTTCAAAGTTTTTCTACTGAGCGTCCTGATAACATCGTAAAAAATTTCCATTTTTAACAATTTTTCGTTCACCAGCACACATTAAATACAATTAATTCGTATTTTCGCAATATCACTAATTTATCGACGTTATTTTTCGAAACTTGAACTCAACGACTCAATGTTGCCACTTTCACGACACAAAAAACTGACTATAGAATTTCTATTGTTGTTTTCGATAGTGCAATTTCCGCACTGCATTCGCGAGGTGCAGCGGCGGTATGCGCGAACCGCCCGCGCCCGCGTTGCCCGCCACCATCTTTATAAATATTGATGCAATCTATGTGTGCTCGCTCCGATTAATCGCTAATTTCTTTCGTAACTCGAATTCTTATAGTCTTTTTAACCGATTAACTCTTACCGTGAATGAGAGATATTTATGGTTTTTTTTTGCTTCGCTAGGCTTGATTTATTTCCACGCTCGTACCGCTCATTATCATGAATAATTATGATAATTATGGATTATCCGAGACTTTTTATATAATCGACATCAATCAGAAAATATGAGCTCGTTACGTGGTGGAACTATTGTCAGGATCACATTTTAACGCCTTCGATTATTCGATTAGGTGAAAATGTCAACGATTAAATGAAAAGTAAAGTTTAATCATATTTTTTTTTTATTTGCATATCAGAATATTTTTGCCTAGACCTTAGTTAATTATTTCAAACCAAGATATTTCGCATATACTGTTTATAGCTCTGGTAATATATTTGTAAACTGGAAATTCCCGTAGCTTGGACAACAGAGTCAGTACACTGTACCTATAGGTACCTAAGTATTTTTTTGCAATTCACTGAATGCATAGGTACTTATTAACAAGGAACAATTCAATTTATGCAGCCTATGAAATCCTTTAACAGAGTTACATTGTAAGCCTTAATAAATCAGTCCATCATTTGAATAAAAAAAAACAATATGGAACATAAAACATGAACTGACGTAACTCACTTGTTAACGCATAAACTAGTTAAACCTACATGAATATTTAGTTATGGAAATCCCTTATGATACTTTTCACGAAAAACGAAATCAGCTGTATGATTAATTAAGTAAAAACTTGTGAACACAATTTTACCGGGCCATAGATTTCCATACCAGTCGGGTAGTGTGACAGCGACATCTATCCATGCGTTTGAATAACAAACGTCGATAATGTTGGATACTGTTTATAGATGGCAGCACGAGGCATAAAGGCGACTCTACACATAGAGAGATATTATTTAGAATATACATTACTCTTAAAAGGCAAAATATCCGCATCGGACAGTTTGTAGGAATAAACTACTAGGTTTTCCAATCAATATTAGATAAAAAAGACAATACACATAAAACCAGTACCTTATCGATTAAGTAATATAAAAGCATCACTATCACAATCAAATCGATGTGATTGAATTGAATGACTTATCCAGCAGTGTTTGTTTGACAATACAATTGTTTGTTGCATAACTCATGTGATAACTCAAGTACTTCAAAGAGCACTCACAAAAGTAGCTCTTACGTTTAATTTATCACTAGAATTTTTTAGTATAAACTATGTATAACGATTTACATAAATACACATGTATCTTATGTAGGTACCTACGTATTACATAAATGATTGTGTAACTGTAATTTTTGTAACTATACTATATCGCTTCAGAGCACTAGATGTAGAAGAAGACGGCAGAATTTAGGTAACATGAGGAGTTAATGTATAAATAGTGTTATGTTATGTGGACTAACTCTGATGATTGTCGATATTGCAAGAGATCAAGTTATCTATATGTAATATTAGTTTTCTTAACTAAATTATTAATTGCAGTCAAGTCGTGCAATTTGGCTAGGCCGCAGTGGCCACAGCATAATTTTTTCAGTGTCACAAGGGGAGATTCATGTTAAGAACATACTACTTAGTAAAACACCATACTACGCGACGCGAGTGTAGCGTGGTCTTCGGCCACATTCCGTTCAATCTGTTGATGAGCAAGGTGTTGACACATAATATAGGAATGATGTCGAGAGAATGGTAATAATTATAAATAAATGATATCAGTTTGCGAATATCCGCAGCTGACGTTCACGTACGTTTGTGATGATGATAATAATAATGATTACTCGACTCGGTTTCTTCGCACATTTACCGGTACATACACACTTAACATTTTCCATTCCCGGATAGAAATATGTGAGTGATATAGCGAAATACTTGGCCGTTAACATAGACAAGTGTACTAGTGATACATCGAGATACCAGCCTGGTGACTAGACGAGCAGTAACCAGTTCAACAGCGCGGATGTCGGGGTGACCCGCTCTGAGAATTATAGCAACATCTCCGGGAACCGATGGTTGTACTGGAAATACTTTTTACACTGTGTGCATCTATTATGTGTTCCGCTTATTTACGTTTTTAAAATATATTAAATCTTGTTTGTTTTTTAATCTGCATTCCTAATTAAATGTTTGCTATTGTGACGATAGAAAGCAATGTACCTACCTACTATTAATTAAAAGCTGTTAACTGCACGAGTAGTAGCAAGATCAATAAATCTACGTTATTCTCGATTACATTCCACATATTTATATCTAGATAATTGAACATTTTCTTACATCTATCTAATAACTACCATTCGCATATATGATGCCCGTCGCTTTCGCCACGAAAGCCCCAATAAACATATTTATATAAGAAAGTCATTCGATGTAGGTATACATCTAATTATGTAGTAGTATTTGTACTCGTCACAGGGAAAAGTATTCTATTATTTCCATCGGATACCTAATATAAACAATTGACATCACTACTACTGAGACTCGTGGCTAATTAACAACCGCGCGGATCATTCGATTTGCAAAGTTAAGCTGCCCTTACTGCGGTCAGTCTGTGGATGTTCGTTACACATCGAGACCCTCCATGCCTCGGGGAGCACGTTAAACAGTCAGTCAGGGTGCCTACGACAATCGTTACGAGAAGTCATAAACCCGAAAGTCTGATAACTGGTCTAACCTTAGGATATCGGCATTGCCCAGTAACTGGGTTGCGGAGGACTGATGGCAGTCGCTTCGTGTAAAATACTGGTATTGAGCCGCATCTGGCAGAACGAACTATTATTAATAAATTGTAGATAACTAGCGACCCACCTCGGCTTCGCACGGGTGCAATGTAGATACTAATAAGTGGCATATAAACCTTCCTCTTGAATCGCTCTATCTATTGCTGAAAACTGCATTAAAATCCGTTGCGTAGTTTAAAAGATCTAAGCGTACAAGCAGCGGGAGCGACTTAGTTTTATACTATGTAAAGATTAAGATGATTTGTACACACTTTAGTTCAATCTTGTTTCGTACATCGTAAATGCCTGCAATGAAAGTCCACATCTGACCACATATAATTATTTTAAACATGTTTAGAGTTTTTATTTTTTTAATAATTTCTTCAATTTGTAAAACAAACGAATTCTCTATAATTTTGTACTAAATTAGGTTAAAAACATTTTTATGAACACTGTACTAACTTAAACCTTTCTCGTTTCGTGAATAAATTTATTTTTAATTTAAGTTTTATTATTTAAATAAAATTCGCGAGTGATTTTGACCGGTCTTTAGCGCTTGCAAGATGTCAATGTAGTTTTTTAATTGAAGGTGTGACAAGTCTCTCTTTTGCATTAAGCTAAAACTATGATACACTAATCTATACTAATACACTGGCCTGCAAAAATAAGTATCACACTTTTAAAATTTCAATTTTTTCTAAACTATAGAAGTTAGAGATTTAAACTGAAAAACGTTTTATAGCAATTTTTATCAGCTTTCTTTGAAACTATAGTAACAAAGTTAAACTCTTTTTTGAGTCCTTTTTGTTTCGAAAATATATCTTGTGTACCTAAAAAGTTATTGCAATTTTAAAAGTGTGATACTTATTTTTGCAGGCCAGTATATTATAAAGCTGAATAGTTTGTTTGTTTGTTTGTTTGAACGCGCTAATCTCAGGAACTACTGGTTGGAATTGAAAAAATATTTTTGTGTTGGATAGTCCATTTATCGAGGAAGGTTATAGGCTATATAACATCACGCTACGAACAATAGGAGCGGAGCATAAATGAAAAATGTTGCCAAAACGGGAAAAATGTCCACCCGTGCGAAGCCGGGACGGGCCGCTAGTTGACACTATAGTGAGCTATTTATACTACAAAATATATTAGAATAGACTACTAATTCACCGAGTGTATGCCCAATATGCCTAGACAAAACCAGTTGACTAAATTACTTACTTTTACCACAGAATAATAAAATTACAGTACATAAACCTTCATTTAGGAGCTGACTCAGCGCATTAAATGTAACTAGATGTAAAGAGCGCTTCACACAATCTTCAATATTAAATCTTCTAGTAATACCATACCGCGATAGTAATCTAAACACCTATGAAACATGTCTTGCAACCATTTCACGTTTGATGAAGCGCAAATTGAATAGCACCACACATGAACACCGATGGAGCACGTAATTGTGGGCGGAGTCGTACATTGGTAGCGAGGCGAGAAAGTGAGGTAAGAGCTTTTCCTTTATCGATTAATGAATACATTTCCCTTGAAGAGGTATTGTGCGATGAATAATCACATACACTTTATGCAAGAGTGTGGCAGATTAGAAAATTAATAAAAACAGAAAAGGAAGTCATAATGTTGTCGTAAGAACTTTGCATGAAAATAAAAATAAAACTAGTAGTATTGAAGATTTAATTGTACTGTTATAGTCAATGTGCAATGTAGATATTAATGTGGAGCATATAAACCTTCCTCGTGAATCACTCTATCTATTGCTGAAAACTGCATTAAAATCCGTAGCGGAGCTACTTAGTTTAAAAGATCTAAGCGTACAGACAGCGGGAGCGACTTTGTTTTATACAGGGCGTCCATATCCGTATGCCACATGGAGGGAAAGTACCTTGAATATTGTAGATGGAACATTTTACTGAAAGAAGACATTATTTGAAATTAAAAAACAATTTAAACTGCATTCATAGATATTTAAATAATTACATGGTTGAACCGGGTATCGAACCCGTTACATGAGATAAATAATCACCCTGTAGCTTTATCATACCAATCGAAAGGCTTCATCATAAGGATTATTTTTTGCTAAATAACATAGTGTCACAAATAAAAGTAGGTAAGTCCATGAATTTTAACATTTGATGTGAAATTTTGTTCAGGAAAATGAAAAGCTGACATTAATTTCATAACTAATGTAATAACTAACATAATTCTCATGTAACGGGTTCGATTCCCGGTTCAACCATGTAATTATTTAAATATCTATGAATGCAGTTTAAATTTTTTTTTATTCAAATAATGTCTTCTTTCAGTAAAATGTTCTATCTACAATATTCAAGGTACTTTCCCTCCATGTGGCATATCCGTGGGACGCCTGTATACTATGTAAAGAAGATAACTGTAGGTAAAGTTGTTGGCACGTAACTTGGCAAGGTTTTGGCGTAGTGGGAGTAAGTTTGCGCATTACACTTAGTGCAACAAAAAAATGGTCATTTTTATTTCTTGTCATTATTCTATGGTTCTTCATCATCTCCCTGTTCTTATCCCACACTAGGTGGAGTCGGCACAACATGTATTCGTAAATCCATGTTAGCGGTTTTGGCTTATTGTTTTATGACCGGCCGCCTGCCTGACATCAACCCTCCTTGGGAATTGTCATTATTCTATGGTTATTGCCATAATTTATTTTTAAACATGTCTGTTTAGAAGAAAGAAAGAAAGGAGAGGAATTTTCTTCTCTGCTCTTTCCAAGTTATGTGCTGACGACTATACCTTCATTGAAAACTGTTTCATGTAAGTTTTGGTATACATAAAGCCGTGTCTCCACCAAAGAAAAATTGGCGACTTTCGTATCGTCAACACGTGTTTTGTTTTGTGTAGACTCAGGTAACAAAATAAAACCCGTGTTGACAACGCAAAAATTATAATAGTTGATAGTTGTAATAGTGATAGAAACAGTTGAACTAGAATTGGCACATTAGAAACAGAACAGCGTACGACCTTTACATAGTGTGACATTTACGACCCTGTGTCAAATTAGACTATGAACATGACCCACAACATCAGTTATCGTGTAGTTAGCACATTTGCGACACACAACTGTAATACGACAACATTGAAAAGCGACTGAAACGTATAAAACTTTATAACAAGCAACATCTTCTTTAATCGTCCGGATTATATTTCAGTTAGTCGACACACATATCAGTGCCGCCGTATTTATTTAAAGTACTTAGGTATACATATATTAAAATTCTAAATGCCTAGATTCGTTTAATATTCAATACTTTTAATTCCACAGCCTAAATTATTAGAACACGTATTGGCTAAAATGGAGATAAGATTCTTTAGGTTTGGACGATAGGATACAAGAATACGCATAGGTACATTAATTTATTTGCTGTACACATTTTAAACCAAGCCGGACTCGAGGCTAATATCAATCGCGCAGATCATACGATTTGCGAGGTTAACCTGCGCTTGCCGCGGTCAGTCCGTGAACAGGTGACCATTCTTTACACATCGAGATCCCTCCGTGCCTCAGAAAGCACGTTTAACAGTCGGTCTCGGGTTTCATACGAATATCTATGACAGTTGTTACGGGTAGTTAGAAGCCCGAAACTCTAACAACACTGGTCTAACTTTAAGATGTCGGAATTACTCAGTAACTGGGTTGCAGAGGTCTGATGACAGTAGTTCCGTGTAAAATACTAGTATTCAGCCGCATCTGGTTAGAGTGGGACCTGACCCCACCATAGTTGGGAAAACGCTAAGCAGAACAGAACACATTTAAAACCAATCGTGCCTTACTTGTCTTTTAAAATGGGAAGAATGCCTATAGAGTAAAAGATAAACGAAAGAAAGGCTCTGGCAGAAGTTAAGATAAGAAAAGCTGAAGAAAACTCATTGTGCAACATTGCAACAGTTTTGCTACAAAATCAGTTATGCAATCCTTACAAGCGCAGCCGTTTTTACTTTAGCATCAAAAGAAGAATCATTATTAATCATAATTAATAGATCATCTACTTCCAAATCAAACCTCGTTCGGCTTTGATCTTTAATTATAATAACTTGATCAAGGCATGTAGCATGTTCATTCAATCAGATACTGGTATAACCCGGAACTACATTGCTAGTTTTTCTGTCGTTCCAACATGTTTCTCAATGTTAGATACCTTCACTTTTCCTATGTGATTAACTGTAAGACCTAACTTTCCACGGTTATTAATGGTCTATGCGCTGATTATTCGATATCCAACTATCATAATGTCAGAGTTGTCTAAGAATTTTTTTAACGGAGGAAAGTGAAACATCACGAATGTGTATTTTTTAAAACTTTTTTTCTATTTATGATTAGTTACGGTTTACTCACGTGCATTTTCGGGATTGCCCGACTAGATTATTTTCTGTTTTATGTCGTTTTCTTAACTGCCAAGTCTAAGCCTTAATATACGAGGGCGCAGATAGGGTTGCCAGGTGTCCGGCTTTTTACAGTCGTGTCCGGCCAAATATATACAAGTCCGGCCTGTCCGGCTTTTGTTAGGCTTTTGGTCAACCCCGCCCCGCCTAAAGATGCCGAACGAAAGCGAGCGAATGATTTTTTTTTTCTTTTTGAAACCAATTTTTCAGGCTTTCGGGGCAAAATGTCCAGCTAAATATGAATCTGTGTCCGGCTTTTCTATTTTTGGGCCTGGCAACCCTAGGCGCAGATCGCTCAAGCAATAAAGTTCAGTCACAGTTTTACAATCCATACAGTCACATCGCCCGATATCAAAGGTTTTGCCCAATTTTTTCCGTTGGAAAATCCTCATGGATGTCCCTCACCCGGGGAAGGCGAGGGGATCTGCCGGACTCTTACCGGCTAAAAACCAACGGTGTTCATACTCCTGACCGTTCGGCCTGGGTCGCGGGATTCGCAAAAGCATGCACCGGAACCCCGGCAGAATGCAGCGCCGGCCCTGGGGTATAGCAAGAGAAGCGGTCGCTCTAGGCGCGAGGCGGCAAGAGGCGCCAGGCGACAAAAGGCGCCAAAAATTAATGTGGTAAAATGTGGTATTTTTTGTTTATTAAACATAAACTGAAATACAATTTATGTGATGTGAAAGCGTCGACCAAAGGTCTTTGATCAAGATCTAGGGCCGGCGCTTACTATATGAATTGTAAAACTGACTGAACTGTGTTGCCTGCGCGGCCTGCGTCTTCGTATACGCCTAGGCTACAAGTTGTGTGCAGTAAGTTTTGGGTTAAATATCATTTAAGCCTTTTTATGCCATGTGTGCAACGCAAAACATTCTGAAAAGACTCCAAAAAAAAAACTGGTATAGTCGCCGGCACGTAACTTTGCAAGGTTTTGGCGTAGTGGGAGTAAATTTGCGCATGTACACTTAGTGCAACAAAAAATGGTCACTTTTATTGCTCGTCTGTTTAGAATAAAGAAAGGAAAGAGAGGAATTCCCTTCTCTCCTCTTGCGAAGTTACGTGCCGGCGACTTTATCAATATTTAAATTAAACAATGCATGGAAGCGAATTGGCAGACACTTTATCACCGCGCTATTTCTGTATTATTTTATTTAGCTCCTTTTTAATTGTTTTATTAATACACGATTTACTTAAATAGCGCGAGGTCGCTTTTATTACCTTGCTCCATCAGAAGAACAATAAGTAGGTAAAATTCCAGTGCCGTTTAAATTTGATGAAAATAATGTCAAGGATGATAGATCACATCGCATGTTGTGGCGATTTCTATAATCACTGCCAACCATCATGAAGTACTTAGGTATTTAGGAGTCTGTTTACGAGATTTGGTAACGAGATACCTAGTAACGGTCAAGTCTTTACTCTTCAAACAAACTTTAGATTATTTTCTTCATACTGCTGCAAATTAAGGTTTTCGCAAGAAGTTGCAGAGATTACTGCGGTCAAACTTTCTTCGCCGTCGTCTGTGATCTTTCTAGGCAATAGCGATATAAGTACATGTATACTACCATTCATAATGCTACTAGTAGAGATAAATAAATAGCAATAATAATCCCTTAAATAAACTTTTACTTTAAATGGTTTTATCTTGCAGTACTTCTGCAGCATTAGGATTTGAGCATTGAAGGTTGAAATGATTCTAATGTTGTATTGTCATGGGAATTGAATCTGTGTGCGAAGTTTTAGGAGAATTGTTATAATTTCACTAGTTTTATTCACTTGATGTTGACGGTTTTTTTTATACTGCCCCACACTAGGATTTCTCCTGTATCGTGTAAATTTTCACATGCACAACCGCCCAGACCCGGAACAACTATCTCTAGGCCATACAAATATTTGTTCCGTGCGGGAATCGGACCCACGACCCGTAGCGCAGAAGCCAATCGCTCAGCCACTGCACCAAACGTGTCGTCGTTAGGAACAATTGGTTCAATCAATAAGACGTTAATACAATTTATGAGATACATGTTAGATTAACAATCATAAAGATCAACATTCAAAATATGAACAACACTATATCGAAGTGGGTAGTTGACAAACCAGTTGCAAGATTTGAATCGAACAAACAAATATACAAAGTGAATAATAAAAACCTTTTAAAAACAAACGCAAGAGGCGTTGATGCAATTTTTGTGTAGTTTGTATAGAAGGCTGTGCGTAAAAAATCATGAATGAAGCCCATGGATTTTTCTAGGCCTATTATCTTAATCGAGGTCGACAGATACCACACAGTTATTGCATAAGGAAATCGTTCGTTCACTAGATATTAAACGGGCTTATCTAATTTCCACGAAAACAACAATGCCTTCCAAATTATAGGGTCTTATGAACCAACAAAGAGTGATATTGGTGTCAATTCTGTAGCACATTTTGACAGTACTAATCTAGACTAAACGCAACTGTCACTTTCTTTTACTATTGAAACAGAAAGAGACAAACAACCCTTAGTTTAGTCCTGTCAAAGTGCACAACAGAATCAACAACATTATCAAACAAAACATAGGTACATATTATATGAATACGTGTCAATTCTGTAAACATTTAGTATCAGTGGTAAGTGTATATGATTTTATAATGGCTTTATTACTGTCCGAAATAGACGCCGCTTTCACTGCACAACTGTTATCTGTGATCGCACACTTACCGTGAAATATGAGTGAGCAGATCACAGAGCGTCACGATTACGCTACGACATGCATCTAGAAATAAAGCCTAGAAAAAAATTGTGTAGCACTTATAAAATCGTATAAAATTGAAGGAAGGAACATAACATAATTAGCCCATTACGGTCCAATTGCTGGGCACGGGCTTCTTCGCAGAATGAGAAGTGTTTAGGCCATAGTGCACCATCACACACCATCGAGAACTTTATGGAGCCCTCCCAGTTGTGCAGGTTTCCTCACGATGTTTTGAAGAGAAGGAACTGACTTTCAAAATCCCGTTGTCTCCAGGAGCCAAAAGGAAACTTCGAAGATGTAAAAGTTCAACGGGATATTGTCCGTGGTCAACCTGTTCTGAAAACAATCCTCCAAGGTGGACAAATAGAATCCATCTGTTCTGCCCGCCTAGGAGGCACGGGCAATATCCCAGTTTAACAAGTCTACCGAAGTACGGATATAGACGATCAATATTGCCAGTTCTATTGTATTTTCTGTTATATCCTGAGTCACTCAATTGAGTCAAGTTACGACCATTGGAAATATGTGGCTCAATAATTAAACTTTTTAACAAAAAAAAAACCGACTTCAAATTGTCTATCTCCGAAGTTCTTCATCAGATCTTCATCAAATTTAAATGGGACCACTTCAAAAGAATACTCTTTCAAACAAAAAAATAATCATTAAAATCGGTTTACAATTAGCAAAGATATCGCGGAACAAACATACAAAAAAAAATAAAAAAAACACAGTCGAATTGAGAACCTCTTCCTTTTTTGGAAGTCGGTTAAAAAGATGGAATTACCCGACTAGATTTTCCTCTTATTTCCCGATATAGTGAGATGTAAAGTGATCGATTCTGAGGACAATTCGTGGTATTTGATTGCAATCACATACAAACTGTGGTCTAAATTCCCATAGTGTGGACGCCTTGCGGGCACGAACCGTGCACACTACGCGTGCGTACTACGTACCTTTCATGTTACATTACAGCAGTCTGTACCCGCCTTAATGGCATTTCAGAAAACGACGTGTTTGCACGTAAACTAGAATTTACGTTAGAAAGATGTAGGTAGGTGGATTATGATCTTTCCTTTATCCATAAAAGTTTTTTTTTTTAACAATTCCGACCACAGTTCGTGCTTGAAATTGGCATTTGATAAACTTGATTTATCTTCTTCTTGTTATTTCAAGTCAACGAGATTTATCAAAGGTCGTTGATAAATGTTTTATTTTCTAGCCATTTATATCAAATCACAAGCAACTGTTCAATCTGTTTGACACATGAGAAGTTGTACTCAAGTTATTCGTAATGGATGTCTGAGTCGCTTCTTCGTGACAGCACGAGTTATAATACCAGTCAGTGAGGGAGGTAGCGAGACCGACTGCCCCGGGTACGCCCCGGACGTACTTAAGCATCATATAAAAGTTATTACGGGCGGTTTTTGGTCAGACCTGAAGAGTCTCCAACCAAAGGGGACGAGTAAAATACTTAACCTAAGCTAACTACTACTGCTAACATCATGACTACTAGCAACAACAGCACTAAGGGCGACCATTAATGGGACTCGGACCTCGGTTTAAGCCGACAATATCCGAATTATACTTTTTGAAGTACCTAATACTTCTTTTTGCGCACTGAGCTTTTTTTTTAAAATCTTGTTCTTCGAAGGGATTAGAGTAATAAAACTCCTATTTTCTTTAGGTATGTAAGCCATGATTTCAATACGTTTGATAAATATTATGTTTAATAAACGGTATTCTGTCAGAGAGGAGTTTTGCAGTCAAGGCAAACTGGTTGAATTACGCGCTTACGGGAAAGGTCGCTACAAACAATTATTTTCTTACATCATTGTGTATTAGTTATACTTGATATGTAAACACTACACTTTGGTGGGAAAATGGCTAATAACTTCTTTTCTCTTTATATCGCTTTCATCTTTTTATAAGGCTTTAGATTAAACTTCCTTATGGAAGAAAGCTTCTGATTGTTTTTCTTATTTTTTTATCGAAACTATCCATCAGTGCGTGGCAGTGCTCCCGCCAAGACCTAATATTATTAAAATTGGTTGTCTAAAAATCATAATTATTTAATATAAAGATGGCACATCATTGCGTTGCAAATTAGTGAGATTTCAAGCTTTTTTTATTACAAATAGGTATTCTAACAGGTCTTTGTCACGTAGGAAGGAATGCACCTTGAACTTTAACATGGTGACTGGCGAGTTGCATGATAAATGACAATCTACGACATTTTAGGAGCAATTTTGTGTAATATACGACTTCCTCTGATCGTTGATGTAAAATTATATAATCGGTCTCCGTAACTACGGCATTCTTAATTAGATTAGAATCACAGAAATCTAAATATGTAGATTATTGTGACTAGAATACAATAGCCTTGGTAATGTAAATTACAAACTTGTCTACAGATTACGTCTGAATTATTATATGGGTATTATTAGCAAAGGCAGCTGCTATTTTCCTGCTCATTAAGGACGCGTAGCCAAAATTACGTTGAATAATATGGTTTAGATACTAATTTCAATTATTTACCAGGATTTAAGCAGTAAGATATGCGATTCAGATGCTCAGATTCCCATAGGTTAAATACCTTAATTAAAAATACCTGTTATCAAAGAACTTGGCCAAAAATCAGTTCCAAATTATTTCAATTTCACAGTTCGTACGACGACGTAGATTACATGAGCTGCCCTAAGGTAGAATTACCACAAAACAGTGTGTTTTTATAGCGTACGTGTGGAAAGCGAGAGAGTGGCCCCGTCACGGTCTCTTTAGAACCACAATTAGCTGATATTGTCAATTACTGGTACTAGGCCCATATGGCCGAAAGTCGCTCATAAAAGTGAAACGTCATACTTGTCTAAATACGTAGCGAGCATAACGAACTAGTTTATTTATTAGATTAAGTTAATTTTCAATTTGATTACTGGATGGTTATCAAATTCGGTATTATTATGAAGATTGGTTTGAATTATTTTTTGTTTGCGATGCACATTGATAACCTCTTTCTGTGTTACAACAAAGTCGTGTTTAACAGTCTTTTAGATTAAACAGGGCTTGAACTTCTATACATCTATATACATATAAAAAATCGTAACGATGCTAAAACTGTACCTATATCAAATATTTTTGGAAAAAAGTAATTGCAACGCATCTTAGGAACGATACTGATCATACTGAGATGCCAAAAATGTCGTGTTTGTATGTTTGAGTTTCACGCCAGTGCTACTTTGGCAACCATATCCAATATAGAGCGGGTCAGGTTATAGGGTACAAATTATCACGCTATTGAGTGTGGGTGATGAGCAGTAACCTTTGTTTGGCAAAGCTGCGAGTAAAGCTAGTCTTTTATATGTATAGAGTTTAATGTTGGATTATTGAATTTAGTACTTCTCTTTAATAAGCACTCTAATTAAACTAAATATAGGGTTTTATAACAAACAAGGCTTTAAGTTTTTGAGTTAATGACTTCCCAATCACCAGGTATTATCCCGTCAGGTTTATATTGTAGAGCGGTGGAGCAGTTTTTTTAAATGTTAACCTGTACTGTCCCACTGCTGAGCAAAGACCTCCCCAATTTATTTCAGGTAGGTACTCTTATTAATGTAAAAACGGTTATAAAGGCCGTTATGCCTTGTTCTTCGTTTTTAATACGACCGTTATATTTGCATTAACTTCCATAACAATAAAAATAAACAGTCAAATAATCCGAGTCAGATCTAGTTCCTTACGTCAATGTCACCCAAACTTAAAAGGGTTCATGGCTAACGGACAGGAAGCACGGACCGGCGCGTGCGCATCCTACTTGCCATAACATAACAGGTGTCATCGAACATTTTGTTTACTGTTATGCAATTATCACTCTTATTGTTACGAAATAGAGTGCTTTGTTTGTGTAGAGAACTTCAAAATTACTCGACCGAAAACTATATTTTATATAGTTTTTATTGGTTGATTCATGAGGGGTTAAGATTTTTTGTTTAGAAAGTGTTTACTTTTACTATAGATAGATAGATAGATAGATAGATATACTTAATTGCACACTAAAAGAAATAAAACAAGGAATACACATAATTAACAGTACAAATGGCGGTCTTATCACTTAAAGCAATTTCTTCCAGACAACCATTGGATGGAAAGAATAGTTAAGAAAAAATATAAAGGGCAGTTTGCAGCGTACAAATATGCAACCTACTAAAAACCGGGAATCAACTAAATAATAGGTATAATCACAATACATATTTTAAATATATATATATATAGGTATATATATACACACACTTAAATAGGATACATACATAATTAATTATATATACAGATAATTTACCTATATAAACCACTATAGAGCAAGATAATGTTCTTTAACCATAAACATGGTTAAAATAACATAAAGTGTTAACCAAATTATAGTTGCTACACTTTTACACGGTCGTAGCTCTGAGGGCCCCCGAGACAACAAGTGACCGCAGGGCCCTTTATTTACTTGTTTGGGGGCCCGGGGGTAGCTAGTAGCTACTGCCCAACACTTTTGTTTTGTTTTTAACTCCCGACAAAAAAGAGGGGTGTTATAAGTTTAACGCGTGTATCTGTCTGTGGCATCGTAGCTTCCAAATGAATGGACCGATTTTGATGCGGTTTTTTCTGTTTTTATAATACTTTTTTTTTATAAAACGTTGCCCCACACTAGGATTTCTCCTGTATCGTGGTTGCTTTTACAGACACAAATCTTCACATGCACAAACACCCAGACCCGGAAAAACTATCTGTAGGCCATACAAATATTTATTCCGTGCGGGAATCGAACCCACGACCCGCAGCGCAGAAGCCAATCGCTTAACCACTGCACCAAACGTGTCGTCAATATTAAAACGATCATGGCATTACGAAACTTGTTACCAAACAAAAACACTAATTTTCTAAAAATACTAACAGGAATTACATGTCTAACACAAAGCAAATTGCACACCATTATCCTGCGATTGTACAGTTAGAAGATATACAACGATAAATTTATAGAAAAAACTACAACTGACCGGAAGAGTGAATGGATTGAATGGTGAACATAATCAAGAGGCTTCCTGTATGATATCGCTTAGATTAAGATACATTACGACTGATTGAATCGAAACCGCCGCCCGACGGGAAATATCGCTATTATTATTTAATTTGTGGTATTTTTGCTAAATGCATTATAGCAGCCGCCCATCCTAAGCTTGGGATGGGCAGTCGTGACCTTTAAAATTGGAACACGAAGCCTTTACCAACGTAAAATAATGGATAAATTAACAAATACGTTGTCTAATTGTTCGTTTGTGAAAAAATATAAATATAACAATATAATCTTCAAAAGGTTGGACAGATGTGTATACTAAAACCCTCATTTCACCGTTAGAATTAAAGTCCCATGTAATAGGGGGCGAACCTATTGCCATCAACAGGGCACAAATCCAAACTCCGGGCTGCTACTGAGGAATTCAACACGGAAAAACCCAATAAAACTTTGTCCGAGTTGGGGAAAGTATCTCACGATCAGCAGTCGCGTATTTGTGAATGTACTTTAAATACCAAAAATGTATTTATGTATGTATTTTATATTTAGAAAATCTTACTTGTTTTTTGATGGACCACTTGCTTGAATTGAATACTTGAAAGCAAATTGAAATAATGTCTAAGTGCGGCTGTATACTATCGCCGAGACAGCCCGGTGCGCTATTTCTATCTTCAACTTTTAACATTAAAAAGCAAAAGACAGCAGAATGTACAACCGGCATAACATTTGTCATTCAACCATGTTTATTTCCATTTTCCAAACATTTTACAGTTTGGAATGAAAACTTAAAACAAAACATCAACAACTCGGCTTTTAATATACAGGCTACAGAACATTCTTTCACCGTACCACTTCTAATAAGACCGATAAAAAACTCAATTATCTTAAAGACAATATAATCATAAAACAAAGAAAACCAGCTTTATTACGATGGTCGAGATCATGCCGTTACATCGATTAGGAACGATAACGATCGAGATCGATTTACCTCTCGATTCTCGATATGTGTGACGAGAATTCGTGTCACAATAATACAAATATTTTAATAGTAGATCACGTACACCTAGCATCGCGTGCGATAGATTCCGATTTCCATCACTTGATGAGTTTTAGAAAATAAAAATCCGTCGATAATATACTATGGAGAAAAATATGTATAGTGCAATGATGCAGAGATATTTTCATAGCTATGAGCGTTAGTATTTAAATTTATTGGCAATGTTACAACATAGTAATAATTCAATTAAATCAATCGTTTCAAAAACGCACTATTCTGATTTTGAGTACATAACATCACATCACGTCTGTATTCCCCGAAGGGTTGGGCACAGGTGTATAGTAACACCCTCATTGCGCATAAGTCCCATGTAACAGGGGGCGAGCCTATTGCTATCAATCGGGCAGAAATCGCAAACTCCGGGCTGCTAGGTACTGAGGAATTCCACACGGAAAACCCCAATACACTTTACCCGACGATCAGCACTAGCAGTTGCGCTTGCCACCACTAGATCCGATGGCAGTTAGATTTTGAGTAGGTAATTTAGGGAATTCGACAAACATTTGGGTAACTACACCCGAAACAAAAGCAAGATTCAAAATTCTTCTAAATTGATGATCTCGAATTAATTAACGATCTCTATTTACTATTAGAAGGCTATGTTTTCAGCATAGGAAGAATTTCACGGGTTACATTGTTGTTGAACAATTTCAAATAAACTTCAGATTTCAATTTTATTTTAACATTCCAGTTGTTTATTAAGCTCTCCCAATTTTCCCAAGTGTTGGAAAGATTTGGGAGAATTTAGTTTCGCAACTTTACATTTTGTATCAAAACCTACAGTATTATTCTACATGTATGTATTTCACACGGCATCGCTAATTCGTTTGCTAAACCGTGTCGGGTGTCCAGCAAAGAGGAAACGGAACCATGGTCCGATTAACTCGGCGATTGTCGCAGAGGCCCCGTCACGCAGACAATGTGCTATCGGTTCGCGCATTGTGTCGGGTCATCATTACGTATGTATGGTCCATGGTGTTTTTTATTATGGTTAAGTAGAATTCCATACTGTATTAAGTATAGGTTTGGTCTTGCTGCCTTGTGTGATAGCCTCGTCAGTGACTTAAGGAGCAGACGGCTAATCACTGACTCAAAAATATTTATGACGGAAAGAATAATTAGGAAAGTGATGATTGGTTAGATTCTGATGTAGTTCTTATAAACTCGAAATTACAGATCAAAGTACGGTATAATGGGGTTACTTTGATCAATTTCAAAATTGAAATGTATTTTTCTCTTGAAATATGATAACAAAAAAAATAGGTTAATATCGATTTTGTTTATTTCTTGAATAAAATTATAATTTTTCTTATTACTTTTTGAGAAATAAAATGTTCGTGATAAATGTTTCGTGTTAAACTTTGATTGGGGTTACTTTGATACCTCCCTTTTTTCTAAGGAATTTGAAAGTAACCCCAATAAGGAATAAATAATTACACAAAACTATTACCGACATATTTTAATATTTTTTCATCAATCGGCAAGGATCAACCCAGTACTACTGATCACACGCTGACAATGACGTTCAATGCTACCAACCGTAACAAAATAATTGGAAGAATTCGTAATATTTGAATTTTATTACGAAACGATGTTTTGATCAAAGTAGCCCCCAGGAATCAAAGTCACCCCATTCTACGGTATTGCATGTGCGTAGAAATCATCCTGAAGATGAAAGCCCAAGCATGTTTCGCGAACATGCCTCTCTATGATATTTTAGAAATGTACGCGCGAAAGGCGATGGTGGCAGCTGCTTGCAAAGGCCATTTGACAATAATATGTACAATTCAGTACATTTAAAATTAATATCCTATTATATCGATTGCACATTCGGACTGTAATGCGGCCGTGCTATAATTGCGTACTAAATTTTGATATTCATAGTGAATAATGACCCAGGTAAATTTTCCAACCATGACATAAAAAATCCTAGCAATAACAATACAATTTTCATTTGACCGATAAGTGCGGCAGCAAGACAATGGCTACGAGCGATAACTTGAACCTCAGTAAATAGAGAAAGAATGTAAAGAAAGCAACATTGTAACGAGTGCTTTTACAAACGCAAAAAAACAACAATCAACATAACACCTAAACAAATGACGTCTGCCTTCACAATAACATACAATACTAAGTGTATAAGTAGTACTTATTCGTATTGACAGCGTTAACTGCGCACACGCATATGATCAACTTTCCCTCAGCGCGGCTGCGCGGGCGCCGACTGTGACGTGCTTCACTTTTAATGCCGTTATTACAAGAATTGATGTCCCTGTCATGAGGGCTGATTATTCCTTTGATACTGTTATAAA
Source organism: Amphipyra berbera (assembly GCA_910594945.2). Taxonomy (NCBI): domain Eukaryota; kingdom Metazoa; phylum Arthropoda; class Insecta; order Lepidoptera; family Noctuidae; genus Amphipyra; species Amphipyra berbera. The sequence continues at coordinate 17,433,303 of OU343125.1, read as the reverse complement.
AGAAAGAACCGGACTTACGTATTATGTTCGTCACCGTAACAGACAAGCATGGACTTTTCCCATAGAGAAAAACAATAAAGATTTTATAATGATAGTGCCATAATAACTTTGCAGATAGATAAAGTCAGTATAGAGGATTGCTACTATTCACCATCAACAGTCTAGCATAATCAACTTATTACTGTCCCACTGCTGGGCACGAGCCTCTTCTCAGAATAAGAAGGACCTTAGTCCTTAGGTCCTGATATCTATAGTTAAGTCAATATGAGAATAGAAATGACAAAATTATTTCAACACTAGCGGCCCGTCCCGGCTTCGCACGGGTGGACATTTTCCCCGTTTTTGCAACATTTTTCATTTATGCTCCGCTCCTATTAGTCGTAGCGTGATGTTATATAGCCTATAACCTTCCTCGGTAAATGGACTATCCAACATAAAAATAAATTTTCAATTCCAACCAGTAGTTCCTGAGATTAGCGCGTTCAAACAAACAAACAAACTCTTCAGCTTTATAATATTAGTATAGATTAAAGTTGAACTAAGTTGATTTTAGAACGACCAAAAGTATTGAAAAGGTCATAAAACGATTTTAATTTCAATAGAAACTGAACTATTTATAATGGAATTCAGGCTTCTAATTCCAAAGCATGTTGATTCTAATTTAAAAATGGCTGGTATATAGGTATATAGGTATACGGAGTAGTTCTACAACGAAAAGTACCTCATGCTGCTATTCATCTTCCTAAGTTTATCGCCAATTAGCATCTCGCGACATCCGGAAGTGACGTACCTATCCATTCAAAGCTAAGTCACGGTAATTAATTTGTGTCAACTACAAACACTCGATTGTCAATTCAACAAACATGACAAATTAATCGAATGTCAGCATCCCAATGCATTGTGTGCGTGTATTGATGAATTGGCATGGCAATATCGGTTAACAACAGAGATGAGTGATGTAGAGGACTATTGAAATAAAAATATATGGTATGAATGTGGATACGTAATGACTGTCGAGTTCATTGTCATCAGCTAAGTACAGGCCAACCCAAATCGTTGCTGTGGCTGTCGCAAAAGTTATGACAGTTATAGCACAAATGTTTTTTTAATTTTCTTTAAACAGAGCAGACCCTGTTGGTAAGTCCAAAAAAGTCAGAATGAAGAATTCACGACCGTTCATTTTTTGTATTATATTCTAATCATTCTATTCTAATCGTCTTGAAGACAATCAAACGGTAAATTGTGAGCATTTAAAAGTTTAGACTGTTTCAGATCGACCAGACACGAATGACAAAAATATAAATAAAATAAAAAGAAAAGTATGCCCTGAAATAAGCGAATCGAAATCGTAAAACTGGTGAACAACATTTATAAAGAACAGACTGACTTAAATGCTATTATTTTTAAATGAAAACGCAATACTAAGTCAGTGACGAGAGTGATTACGTTTTTAATTGAAGGGTATTAAGTCTGTGTATGAGCATGTGTTGAATTTGTTCAGCTCACTGATTTGGAACCGGGAGCTGGCCACAATGCGCACAAAACCTGCAGATCGCATTCTTAAAAGTTTAAGTTTTTATGTTACAAAGTAGTTTAATCACTAGAAATCTAAGGGCGATCAGGACTAAGCAAACAGGAATTACATAACATATATCTAGAGGTATTATTATGAAAGTGGAGTTGTCAAAAATTGAAGTGCATGATGAATTAAACAAAAAATTTGGAAGTGTAACGGTTGTCAACAATGAATTCATTGAGAAATACCTTAGTATGCTGTCGAATGTTCTCATAGCTCACAAAGAAATACTTCTACTTGCCAAGCCACTGCCTCGCCTTGACTTGTGAAGGGTCATGTTCACGCCTGCTCAGATACCTGTCGCGTGCGCTAATCGCCTAAATATAATTGTTAGATAATTTCAGTAACCTAACATCTTTCGTAATACATACTAAAGTTATGAATATGAAATGGTATTTACCAAAGGTCATTGATGATTTGCAACAATTTGAAAAGCATTTAGAGGAGATGAACGTATATAATTATAGATGATTATAATAGGCAAGGAACTGTGTTGCGAAACGGTGTTTGAAGCTTTTGACGCAATTAGGACAAATGTGGAACGGATTATTGTAGTTAATCGTTTCCTAATGAGAACAGAACATATCTTTATGAATTAGGAAATAAGAGATCGTAAGATAATTAATTTGAGAATGATAAATCAATGTCTAAACATTTCCCGTTTAATAATACATACGAGATCACGGTTGCATACGTAATCATTTGAAAGACTGCACGTTCAATCAATGTAGGTACTGTCTATTATAAATCTAAATAGATATTTTAGACAAAGAATTTAAAACAAATAACTGTTGAAATTAAAATTAAACGCATAAAATTACATTAAGTGCAAATTAGTAATTTAAATAAATCGCAGAAGAAACTGAATTGAAAATTGTCTTCGTCACGAGATGTGTTGACAAAGGTAATGACAAGAAACCAAGAACTAACAATGTACTGAACCTCATGAATAGATCGATTACACAGCGAGATCATCGACGCTGATTGGAAAGCGTTTGCGCATCATGCGTCACTAAAAAAAAAGTAATGCATTCATAATCTTCATCGCGTTTTCAACACAGTACAGACTTTTGAAACCACTATTACGCTTAAATTCAGTGAAATACGTTGACCAAGCAAATCTTGTAATGTCACGTTGCGAAATGTTTGTTTTCAAACAGCTGATTAAGGAAATCGATGGAAACTGTTGATTTGCAGTTTGTATTTACCGCTAACTGGAGCACGTAGCTTAATAACAAATTACTTTCAAACCTGTTCACCCCATTTTCATCCGGAACACTACACACAAACACTGTTATTACCTGTGTATTATCAGTGAGATTCTCGAACCTCGCGAGAATCTCCTTCACTGACACTTTGGGTTCGGTTGTTTCTTCATGTATCGTCTCCATGTGGCCGCTGGACGATGACGAGAAACTTTGAGGGCATTTCTTTGCTGTCTTTTCTGCGTTAGGGTTAGCTTTTCTGCGGGGTGGTTCTGGGTCAGCGCGGGTGTCCGCTCCGGAATCGGAGTCCTCAGGGGCGGACGCGTCTGCGCTGGAGACGGCTCCTTCCGAGGAGTTGATGAGCGAGTCGAGGCTGGGGGCTCGTCGCGGTTGTGAGCAGTCGTCACAGTCGAGGTCGAGGCCGTAAAGGCGCTGCAGGTGGCGCCAGTTATCGCGCATCGCGAGCGAGAGGCGCGGGCGCTGCATGGTGCGCGCGCGTGCGCGGCTGCCGAGGGACTGCGCGCGCACCGGCATCGTGCACTGTCGCTGTCATCTCGGGTTGAGGTCGATGGTGACTTATGGTGGACGCCGTTTTTTATCACTATTGTTGTATTGCATATTGTAACGAATCGCCCCGGGGACATTGATTGACCATGTTTCTTTTATTCCATAGAGATATAACTATGATAAAACCGCACGACACGATATAGTTTCAAATGTTGTATGGTACTAAATAATATCTAGGTATGATTGCTGGTGACCATACGCTAAAATGCGCCGGCGCGTTTATTTGTAATCATGGTTCTATGGAAATTTAACAATTAAATATATTAAAATACTTGATAGTCGTCCTGAATAGTTGATTAGATAATATAATCAAATATTTTGTAATAGTTAAACAATACAATTATATAATAATTGATATTGAATATTTAATTTTGATAAAGATCACGGCCACCTTGTAGAATCTATAATATTGTGTTCAAGTTATTAATGAAATGCATTCTATCAGAATTTGATTATCACTTGCGTTTATTGTGAAGGAAAATCATCGTGACGAAACCGACACACCTGAGAGGGCTCCAAATAGTTCTGGATGGTGTCTGTAGTCCGTCAACCCGCACAAGGCCAACGCAGTGGACTAAGGCCTAAACTAATCTCATTCTGAGAACCCGTGCCCAGCAGTGGGACAGTAATGTGCTAATTATGTATTCGGCAGCCATTTAAGAATTAGTAATGCATAATCCGATTGTTTTATGTTTTGCATTTCAGTGACATTAGGTCAGCAAGTCATCTATGTAACTACCAACACAGATGGATGATGATGACTATGTTGAAATGATCATTTGCACATACGTAATGGACATAACAAATGCAGTGATCATTGAGTGGAAATCTGACAATTTACATTCGCTTTTCACGCGAGCTGTGTGGGACTTGAGACCATTCACCGCCTTTCACGCTTGAAGAAGAATATTGCGGATATATGCGGCGAATCTGTGTATTTGTGGTCAGTTTAAATCTATGACGGTCGTTAGGTTTGGTTTTGGATGTTATTATGATGGTAAAGGTCAAATGAGTGGCGACAAAAGATATTTAAAGCTGTGACGTCGTTACGGTTAAAAAAAACTTTTACCACTTTGGGATAGAGGCGTTCATTTATTTTGGACCTCTAAAATTAAAAGCACAATGCTTACGAATTATGATTCTTGGGCATTTATAATTTTGAAACGAATTGAATGAGTCTAGTTCATTTAAAATTTTGAATGATTTCGAACTATATGCATTAAGAAACCAAAATCTTTAAAATGGTTATGTTTCCTTTATTTCTAGTTATGCAATTCAAATAGGCGAGCTAAAGGGTAAAATTTTAAATAAATCAAACAGCACACAACATTAACACCACGCTGGGAATAATTTATAAAGAAATAATTACTTTCTGTCTTTAAAATTGTACTCCTTAAGTTTATTGGCAATAAAACTAACGAGAGACATTAATATAAAAGCACAAAGTTAATATTTTGAACTTATACTCAAAAACGAAGTTATTGACTTATCTAAACAAAGTTTTCAACCATTAAATAAGCTTCATAAGCAATAAGAAACAGCATTTTTTTCGTTTATTAGAAGAGAATAACTTTATGGAAACTAGATCGGTATTTTAATTAATCTGTTTTCTGTCAGAACTTTTAACTAAAACAATAGTGTTGCTCTTATAAAAATTCAGTCATAAACTGGACATTCTACATCACAATACTCAGGACTGTTTTGTTATTGTAGAAATAGTTTCAATAAAGTTAAACTAATCGGAAATTTTACAGTAATTACAAATGATTGTATATAATATTTTTGTACGCACGTAAAGTTATTTCGCCTTAGGTGCTAATTTAAATAGCGAGATAAAGCGATTTGATTCGTTCTGTGATTTCGAAAAGAAATACACAAATTAAACTAGTCTCCATATCATTTTAGATATTAGTAAACACAAAACTAATTTCAATTTAAGAACTATGCGGCAATGGTACTACGACTACAATAGCGTTCCACATTTGAATTGGATCAAAAACACGCTAATCTACTCAAGTCATTCTACTTGCACTAAGGCAAGTCCGCGTACAGCCAATGTTATTTAAGTTCATAGTACAGGCAGCCTAACATTCCAGTCATCGCGGTGTAGGCGTAACATCCACTGTCATTTATCAGTAGAGACAGGCGTGTGTAGCGGAACCCGGGTAGACATCTGCGCGGTCAGCGTAACGGACCCATTTAACGGGAGCTGGTATTGCTTACTTGAACGCAGACTTATAGCTTGGGGGTTCTAATAAGGCTGAATGGGTCGTGGTCTTGGCTTAATACTTATAAAATTTGAGTTTTGGCTTTTGGCCAACACTATTTTGGCATCTTGACCAAACCTTCCTTCATTTTGCCTTTAACATTCTTGTTCGTTCTTTTATTTCTAAAGTGTGCAACTAAATTATCTTTTCTAAGAACAGCTTTATCATTTTCAATAAATTTCAACGGCGTATTGATAGGAAGTGTGTCACAATTTATTAATGGTAAAGAAATTAATTTTCACAATTCACAAAGAAGAAATTTCGAAATCAATAGGTACTTATTGCTTATTATTGCAAACGGTTTATTTACATATTCAAATTCAACAATCAGTTGGAAAGTGTAAGAATGCAATATCAACGGAAATGCGTCTGCAATGCGTAATGGCTGATGCGTTCGTAAGCCGTTATTGATCATTGAATAAGGAGTTAGAACTAACTTTTGTATAACGTCTAGGTATGCATTTTTATGAAGATGAAGTAATCAGTTTCTAATGTAGTCAGATACGTTTTCCGTTCGTAATCTTTTACTTTCGTTCGCCGTCACACCTCCGCAACCCAGTTACTGGGCAATGTCGATATCCAGTTGTCAGACATTCGGGCTTCTGACTACCCGTAACGACTGTCATAGGTATTCGTATGATAACCGGGACCGACGGTTTAACGTGCTCTACGAGGCACGGGTCTCGATGTGTAACGAATGGTCACCCATCCACAGACCGACCGCGGCAAGTGTTGCTTAACCTCGCAAATCGTATGATCCGCGCAGTCGTTAATTAAGCCACGAGCCCCTCTCTCGTAATCTTTTACTTAACCGAGCCTTGTTCCGTTAAATGTGCGCTTTATTTTATCACGAGTTATTTCAATTGAATTTTCAAATAACTGGTCCCGTTCTAAACACAAGGTGAACTCAGCTTTAAAATACCCATCACTTTCTAACGTCATATAACAAAAAGAGACGGGTTGCTATTTTAAAAGACGGGTTCGAAAGAAATTTGAATATAAAAAATACACTGGTTTTTCTTAGACCATCTTTTGTATAAGAGGGACATTGTTTCTGTATTGTTAAATATCTCTTAATCTATCCAGGGTACTTAATAATATATTTGTTGATATGAAAAACCGGTCAAGTGCGAGCCGGACTCGCGCACGAAGGGTTCCGTACCATTATCTATAAAAACTGCAAAAAAATCATGTGTATTGTATGGGAGCCCCCTTAAATATTTATTTTATTCTGTTTTTTAGTATTTGTTGTTATAGTGGCAACAGAAATACATCGTCTGTGAAAATTTCAACTAACTATCACGGTCCATTAGATACAGCCTGGTGACAGACAGATGGACGGACGGACGGACGGACAGCGGGGTCTTAGTAATAGGGTCCCGTTTTACCCTTTGGATACGGAACCCTAAAAACGGCTATAATATTCAGCAGTGGCCTGCTTAAGCTGTTGTTAAATTCTAAGCAAATTGAGGTCATAAATGTTATAATATTTCTTCTAATTTACAATAAGCACAAGAGAGCCACAGATAGTAAACATAGTTAGCGGTCACGCAGCCGGCACACGACTGTAATAACCCTACTCATCTAACAGTACCAATTACTTACTCATTAAGAGAGCTCATTGAATTGCTAATCAGATGAGCCAAGTTAGGGGTATCAACACACCCGGATTGTCTTTGAGGTTTATGGGAGAAAAGATGAGAAAGATAATTATGATTAGGGAAATGTCATGAGATTATTTATTCAAATATTGTCAGCGTTTGTTTATTTAAGCTTTGTTTTTTTTCGGGAACATAGATTTTTAAATCCAGTAATAGCGTAGCAGTGCAACGCTTGCCTTCCATGTAGGGTAAGAGTTCGAGTTTTATTTAGTAGTATTCTAATTTAATATTTACGTAACATGTTTATTTATTTATTTGTGTCGTTATTGCCCGTGGCATCACTATGGTCCTATCTGAAAACCAGCGTTGCGACATTTTGTTTTTTTTTTTAAATGTCGCAGCATTATGCTGAGATAGGAGCCCTTTTTGGCCTCATGCAGGTAGTATAAATTCTTATCCTTTCTTTTTTTTGTAAATATTGTTTTTGTTTTTGTAACTGCCTGTGTGAGTCCAAAATAAATAATTTTCTTTCTTTCGATACCGGCCCGCATTCTTTCACTTTCCGCAGATCTGAATTTGATTATCACTCGCGTTAACAGTCAAGGAAAACATCGTGAGGAAACCTGCACAACTAGGAGGGGTTCATAAAATTCTGGATGGTTTGTAGTCCGTCAACGAACACGAGGCCAGCGTAGAGGACAAATGCCTAAACTCTTCTCATTCTGAGAAGAGGTCTGTGTCCAGCAGTGGGACGGTAATGAACTAATGATACTTATACTAACGTAATATAGATTTTTAATGATATTAAAGAACATTGTTAATTATTTAGGTATTTTAGGTATCTAGGCTCTATTAATGCTTTCGTCGCATTGTCTTTTCTTTTAGTTTTCGGCAGAAAAATCCGAAAAAAAAAACAGATTCTTTTGTCTATGGTAGTGTAGCCCTATTCATTAAAGCACACGCACACACATTCTATACATTCATACAGTTCGTAGACATATATCATTAATCTGTGCATACAGTCCACCACGGTAACGGACGTAAACATCTACTTAATAAAATCTTTTATAAAATCATACTCCACATATTGTTTAACAAGCATTTCTTCCTGTACAACGAGTTCCAGCACATTATGCAAGCCATTATCATCATAAAGTTAATCGATACTAAATGTTTGTTCTTTTCTTTTATCGCCTCATGTTTTATTGCGCACAAGCATACAAGCCACTGATGTAATATATTAAGAAGTATAAAACGGTTCGATTGAGACTTCGATTCGATTGAGGTTTTTTTGGTTTGATTGATTGGGTGCAGTTTTAATTCACTTATAAGTAGCAGATACTTCACGCCTTTCCAGGAAAGAATTTCGAACATTTGCAACGGGGTGCGCATGGGCATCGAGTGGTTTATTTACATACTTAATTATTTACGCATATTTCAGTATGTTAATGTCCGATTTAATCGCTATAGGTCTCGAAGTAGGTTCTGCTAAGTAACTAACTTATGAGTGTAGTCTATACTAATATTATAAAGAGGAAAGATTTGTATTTTTGTATGTAACGAATAAACTTAAAAGCTACTGGACCGATTTCAAAAATTCTTTTGCCGTTAGTAAGCTACATTATCACTGAGTAACATAGGCTACGGGCGGAGCCGTGAGGACACAGCTAGTTAGAAATATTTTGGATTTGGGCACAACTTGGGCTGACTTGGGCATTCTTGTCTATACTGTACGTTACGGAAATATACATACGAACAGCACTATAGATGCTACATGCTGCTACTTCAGTCTAGGTCGCGCCGGTAGTTTGTGCTCGATGTATAGATATGCAAATAATGTTACTTACATCTACTTACATATTATGCAGACATATCGAAATGTAGATCAAAAGATACCGACCCTGTTAAACTAGGGTCTCACTATAATTAAATATCTTCACCTTTGAAAGGAGATATTGTTTATGTTACTGGTATAATTTAGTTAATGTTTTTTATTACAATGATAATGGAAAGATTTGTTACTGGTCTGACGCCTGCAGTGTCTGATAGTCTTACAGCAATGCAATCCTGAGGCTAGCAGTGACATTGAGATGATTCTGCTTGTTACCTAGGTACGTAAATCTTGATACATCCGTTCTGCGTTGTGTAATTAAGATTTTTATATAACCCGTGTTATTAAACAATGGATATAGGAATGGCGGCTTGTACTTATGACATGCACGGTGTGGTTACCAAAACAATAAAAAAAATCTGACCAATAATTTATTGTATCAATACTCAATAAAGTATTTCATAATAAAGTACTATCAAGTTTTAATTTGCTAAAATAAATAAAAAAGGCTTCTAATTTTAAATGTTTAGATTCTAATTCATCTGAAAAAAAAAATTATCCACACTGTACGGGGCGAAACAAAGATAGAAATACATTATGAGTGAGACGGCATGACTTGTTGTTCGCCATTTATATCCAGCCTTTATTGAACCAGGTTATACCATAGAATGGAAGGAAGAGTAAGGATAATCCAAGTTAAAGGCTAGACAGAGCCGGATCGAAGATTGGATCCGCAAAGTTGACAATCTCTCATGTCATGATCCACAACCCATATTACCTAAGCTTGAATATCAAGAGGGAATTGCGATTGAATTACATAATACCTCACGTTGAATAACTTCGGAAGTAACTTATAATGTATTTAACTAAATTAGGCATATATTGACAGAGCGATAAAATGTAAAGTCACGTACTATAGGAAGTTAAGTGTTATGTAATTCACTGTTTCTTGCAACTCACCCGCGTTACAAAGGATGATATAATTACAACAACGTTGAAATAAATAGACGCGCTGTTTCGTATAGACAACATGTGCCAAATGCATTGACCCAACAAGGTTCAAACTACCGCTAGACAGCTGTCAAGTTCTACGGTACTGTGGTTCCGGAACCACAACTCGTTGATGCCATATTGTTCTTCTAAACAGCGCATCTAGTACGTAAATAGATATTATATCAATGTATAATTATGATTGGTCTGAAAACTATAACCATAAATTACCGAAAAAGGTTCAGTGACATGCTTTTTTGATTGATTTTGGTCAACTTTAGTGCGATAGTAGACTAATTTATTATCTAAATTTTAATTATTAATATCATTATTGGGAGAATATGTTAGCGTGGTTTATTTGATTAATAAATTCAATTTTATGAAAGTTTTTGTAGTTTATCATAAACTGAAATTAAAATAAATTTATGATTTTATGACATAATACATTTCACTTTATTTAATGTTACGTAAAAACTTATCAGATCTCAATTTTGAACGTAAAAAAGTTCAATTTCTATAATCGACAATCCAAAACAAGTAGGGCAATCCCGTAAAATGCACGTAAGTAAACCATAAACAATCATAAATTCGTCTGTGTACAGTTTGTTTTTTTAATTTCCGAATCAATACCAGAGAATAAATTGACACAAAATGTTTACAGATCGATTCCGTTGTTATTGCAAGGCCTTGCAAGGCCCCATAAGACCCTATTCAGGCCCTAAAATGTTACTCCATTCAATTGAAAAGATTGAACAAATCTGCTTTACACTATGTAAGCGTGTTCATGTAACAGCCGATTTCTCTCCTCAACAGTTGTGAGTAAATTCTATGAGAGCAACGAAACCTATGTTCATCGGTAGATTGCAATATGCTAATAAGTACGGGTACATACCTGTGTGTACTGCAGCGCGAACTCCGCGATCAGCGCGTGCGCATGGTGCGCGAGCGGCACGTGCAGCGTCAGAGGAGGCTCACGGGATGACGATAGTTGCAGGGAATGCGGCGCAGAGGATGATGCGCGAAGACCGCTCAGGGATAGCGTGCGGCGGATCGTGAGGCCGGCTGGACCTGATAATACAAGGTGGAAATTAGTACGGGCAAGAAGAAAAAATAACTTGTAATCTAAGTGGAAGAAATATTTAATTCCATGAAACTGTTTGATATAACTTTCATAATTAGTAAGCAATTTTAGTATCATACTGATATTATAACAGACGAACTAAATTCAAAATCGAATCTATTCGATTTTATTTGGGACGCTGTTTCGTATACAGCCGAATATAATAGAATAAGAATTCAGCAACGCAGTTCGCGTTGCTGAATGTTGGCCAAAAGAAACTTGAGTGTATTTTTTATTTTTGCCATCGACACTAAGAAGAAGAAGAATTAATCCGTGATCTTTGCTTTGTTGTTTTTCTTATTTTACCTTTGACTCCGATAGTAACAGCATTATGTGACACAGCAAGCACAGCATTTTCGCCAGGCGGTACACGTGCGGTGAACAGTCTCGCGAAGTAGAAAGGCCAGGAGCGCGCCATTTCTACGGCTTGTCGCTTGGTGGCCGCGCGTACTGGCGCCCCACCCTGGGACCGCAGCCACGCGACGCCCGCGCGACGCTCGCTGGTACTGATGCGAAGTGACGGCAGGTTGGAGTTTATGTCGTGGATTATCTGGTGAAAAATTATTTTTGTTATTGAAATGGTAAATTGTTTTCGATAATGTATGTAAATAAAAGAAGTTGAGCTTTAGAAATTTGCGTATGACAGTTCCAGATGCATGTTGGCTCTCACGGTTCGTGCAGATAAACGCACCATTAAAAATATGAAAAGAGCGAAAATCTTTAAAGGTATTAACAATACCCCAATGACATTTGCAGTTACAATTGAGAATTGTTAATTCAATATTAAAGCTATAAGACGAGTATGCGATAACTTGTTAACTTACTTGTGCATAAAGTAGGTCTAATATGGCTGGGTCGTTGTAAGTCTCTAAGGGTGTGAACACTTCCTTGCGCACGCGCAGTTTCCACGGCACTCGGCTGTATGTGAGGAAGGAGCGGTCTGACGGGAGGAATGCTGCCGGCGCGGGTGTGTCACCTATAAGAATAAATCAAATCAATGGATGAACAGAAAACAGGGCTAATTTTTCAAATGATATTTGGATTTTAAATACTTACGTTCAATTTGTTCAGTTTTGTCGGTGACGTGAGTTGAGACAGATTGTCGTCGCTCAGCCTCCATTTTCCTGTCCCTTTCCTTCTGGGCCATGTGCGTCTTAAACGTCGCCCTTTCAGTTCTCTTTGCATCATTGTTCTCCGGAGGGAACACAATATCGGACCTAGGACTGTCCCTTGCCCTTCCTACTAGCATATCTCGAGAGTTCTTCCTACCGTCAAATCTCTCAAAATCATCATAAAACGGAGACCGTTTGCGCTCAAATGCATCCTCAATCCCGTTCTCCTCTTTCCTACGTTCGGCTCTCGTCGTATGTACTTCGTATATCTCCGACGCTTCACGGCCAGAGTAGTTGTCTCTATCACGACGGTCGGTCGTGTCATGTCCTGATTCGGAATCCCATTCATCGCGACTTTGGCCTCGGTCGTCGTAGCTTCGAACATCAGATTCGTCGCCCCAGTCATTAACGCGACGTTCGGAGTGACGACGGTCGGCTGTGAGGAAACGAGTGGCTAAGTCATCGCGAGGAGGCTCGGAGTCCTCCCTGCGACGCGAATTCCAGTTTGCTAAGAAAGCATGACGGTCGTCTGCTTCTCTATTTTGATGAACTCCAAAAGTATCTCTGTCGCGACGAAGTTGTGCAAAGGTTGAAGAGGCATCAGGCGCGGGTGGGGGAGGCGCAGGGCCATCTGGAGGTGTTGGGGGTGACATGGGCGGGGGAGGCGCCGGGCCCGGCGGGGCGGGAGGCAGCGGGGGTGGCGGCGCGTCCCATCGGGCTCCACCTCCTAATTGACGCTCTAACATTAGCTTCCTAGTGTCTTCTAATTTGTTGATAGTGCGAGGAGTTTCCGCGGCAGACGATGTGCTGCGTACAGAGTGATTCGCAGTGACACGTTCTAATCTTTGTCTCATTTCAGAGCTCAACTTCAATTTTCCAACGCTGCCAGGGGACGGCCGCTGGGCACCAATCTCAAAGCTTCTTCTGGCAGTTCGTTGGTTCGGCGGTTCCCTATTTGGTGAGACCACTGGACCGTCCACCTCAAATTCCTCCCACTCGATTCCTGGAGTTGTTTCTGACTTAGATCGACCTCGAGGTGGTTCGTGTTCCATGCCGTTCGACTGAGCCTGCGGCGTGTGCCGCCTCTGAATTTGACGCAACTTGAATTTGGTAAAATCTTGTGCTTGTTCTTGACCAACTGCATCCTTTGGTGGAGGCCACCTCCATTTACCAATACGGACTGTCTTAGCTCGTCCGTACGGGTCGACGAAGCCCTTTATTTCTAAGGGATCAGTTGAATGAAGTGGAGGGGGCATCGGGGGTGGGGGAGGTGGAGGAGCACCCGCAGACATGCTCTCGTTAGACTCGCGCCTCAACTTGACTGAACTTCTCGGCGGAGAATGAACTTGAGCATGAACAACAGTCGAGGCACGAACTGGTGACGTCGGCTCCGACTCAGAAGGCTCAACGACTTGACCAGCTAACAAAGTTTGTAAGGCCTGGTTTTGAGCTAGCAGTTGCTGCTGTATTTGGAGATTCTGTGCCATCGCGCTCTGCAAGAAGGCTCGCTGCAAGTTCTGATGATAAGCGTTAATATCGACCGTGCCGGGTGGCGGGAGGTGCAGGCCTAGCGCGGCTGCCAATGCTTCAGGGGTAGACGGCATGGTGGGCGGTAAAGGCATAGATCCAAAACTTAGAGTTGACGTGTTAGCGGAGGCAGCCCTCGGTGTCGCTCCGCCTCCTTTTATGGCACCAGATAGCCCTTCACCGTCAGTTAGACGTTTTAAACTGTCATTCATAAAGATAGGATCGAATAGGTTCGTAATATAGTCATCGACAGAGTCCACACTGGACTCTTTTCTGCTAGATCTTCCTTTATCTTTGTCCTCTTTGCCACCACCTTTGATGAGGTGTTGGACTTCGTTGGCATTGTTCAAAGCGTCGATTTGTTCGTTGTACTCGCAGTTGAGGACGCTGTCGATGAAATCGCTGTAGTTTCTGCCTCCCTTGATGCTGGCGGCTAGTGACCGGGCATCGGATAGTTCATCGATGTTAGGGTCTAACACAGGGGAGAACAGGTCGTCTAAGAACTGGTCTACGTCGGACGCCTGGCTCGGAACGCGGACGCGACGCACGTGTGATGCAAGACTCGGCGCTTCGGATGTGTCCGACATTGCTGATGACCTGTAGACAAGATGGAGTTAATATCTGACACAATTTAAAATATGTGATCAACTATACAAATAAATAAAATTGAAGTGTCTGTTTATACTGTTAAAATAACAGCTTTATACTAAATACCATAAATTATAACAAAAACATTTTTTTTTGTCTGTGTGTTCTTTTCGGCTAATCTCCGAAATGGCTGGACCGATTTTGACGGGACTTTCACTGGTGGATAGTTGATGTTATGAGGAGTAACGTAGGCAATTTTTATTTAAGAAAAAGTAAATGAATTAGGGATCCTCGCAAAAAAATTAAAACCCATCTGACGTCTACGCTGACGAAGTCGCGGGCATACCTATGTTAAATATACATGATGTGTGTGTATAACGGGAGCCTTACCTGACACCTCCAAACTCCGAGCTCTTCTCAATATAAGCGCGACTCGACTGCGATCCGGCTGGCGCGCGTTTGCCCGCGTATTGTGACTTAATATATCTCGACGGTACCGCACGGGATCCGGTTCCATATTCCATTTCCATTCCTCCTTTACTACTGGCCACACTCGGCGCTCCGACTAATCGTTCCACCGAGTGATAGCGATCATTTAGTCTCGATTGAGACAGCCCTAAATCGGCTAGTTTGTTCGGGGGTGGTACAGGGTTGTCACCTAGAAGATTGTCCAAAGATCTACTGCGGACTTTGTCGGAAGTTTGTTCGAAGTATCGTTCGTTCAATGCTGATTCTCGAGACAGTACGTCGTGGGACGTCTTTCTGGAATATTCGTTGCTGTGCTTCGAATACTCGCTGGTATGCTTGGAGTATTCACTGGCATGCTTGGAATATTCGCTGGTATGTTTGGTGGTTGTGTGGGTTTCTTCACGCTTTTCTATATTCCAGTTGTATTCTGAGCCGTCCTCGTCGATGATAGAATCTTGTAGCATTCGTGGTATGCTTGGCGAACGTGATTTTGGTGGTTCCGGTGGTGGAATCTAGAAAATGTTAAACGTTTAATAACTTTTTCTTCAATTTTTGACTTTTTAATGTTAAATTAATTTATGTATAACGGGTCCATGACTATTTTTGTCTTGTACAGTCAACAGAAAAAGTATTCGTGTAACATTTTTATTATTATGAATATTTCTCTATTTTGAATTTTTCCCAAGGAGGGTTGATGTCAGGCAGGCGGCCGGTCATAAAACAATAAGCCAAAACCTCCAATAACGTGGTTTTACGAAATACATGTTGTGCCGACCCCACCTAGTGTGGGATAAAGGCAGAAAGAAGAAGAAGATTTCTGTATTTTGAAATTATATTTCGTAAGACCCTCATTATTGTTTTTTAAATAAGAATACTAGTCTTCAAATTAATATCTGCTCTCATCATTTTCTTAAAATCCTACCATGTAATAATTCTTGACAAATTTTCACTCATAAAACAGTTTTGTCACTTTGAATAATCATCACTTACTTTTGATGTGGACTGTACCTGTGGTCTGGACGACTTTTCAGTGTCAACAGAGGAGGCCCGCGGCGGCGGAGCGGGCGGAGTATGTCGTGCGGTCGCGGCGCGGAGCGGCTCGGCGCGCCCGCTGGGGAGGGCGGCCCAAGTCTCTACCTCGCCCACAGCGTCCAGTACGAACTCACAACCCGCCCATTCTGTAAAGAAGGTATGATCTTAGATAATGCGTACATTAGTAAAAGGCCGGAAATACGCTATAAAGACATGCTTATGAGAAAAACATTTATAAAATTTTATATTCTCAATGTATATTTAGCGTGGTGTACTGGCGAAGACAAAGTTACATTACACCGCATATTATAACACCGCAATATTTTGTAAGTGATTTAAAGTTGTGAAAAAGGGATCAGCTGTATTCGTCGCGAACGCTGCGATAATCTTTGGTGGTAGCTTTTAATAAAGGAAATGTTTATACCTCCACTTGAAGACAACCTATTATCTTCGTGCTGTTCAAAAATAGTTAAGAAAGTGACCTGCTTTGTTCATCTTACCAGTAAGTTGTCCATTATGTTCCATAGTGAGCGACCAGCCGCTAGCGTTGTGCGCCACGCCGGCGGCGGCGAGTGCAGCGGACGCGGCGCGCTCGCACGACGTCCACGAGTCGACACTCACGTGCTGCACCGTGTCTAAACGATACAATAGCAGTTTAATGATTAACTATCAGAAGCTAAGCAGACAGCACATCAAATCCAACGATTAACGTGGCGGTGGAGATATGGAATTAAAGCCTTGCTTGGTGATCTAATTTACCCAATTGGATTATCCTAAATCTGATACTGTTCTGCAAGACGTAACTTAGAAGAAAAAAAATGAAAATCTACTGAAGCGTGAGAAAAAATGTGAACAAATATTACTCACTTTAAAATTATCGCTATTGTGCTTTTGTGTAATTGACACCTCACAACAAAGGAATTACTTGAAAAGTGATTATTGAAAAGTGATTATGAAATTATTGAAGTATTTACATTAATTAGTATCATGCTTTAGTGAATAATGGTGTGGTGAACCGCGTAATACTGCGATTGGCAACTGTCGCAGTGTACTCCATTTGTTCCCTTATCTATGCTCTACATAATATGTAAACGTAGTTAGTATACAACTATAACAACCTACCATCATACAATCTGAGGGGCAGTGCGGGCTTGGCATCAGTGTTAGCAGCTCGCCACTCCAGTAAGGTGGGCGGACATCGTCTGGCCACGCCGGCCGCCCGCGCTGCGCCCGCGCCGTGCTCGCACAGCAGGCGCACCAGCTGTGACCGCCATGCTGGTGGGGCCCGTTCGGAAACGAAGCGGACTAGGTATCTGAAAAGATAAAGGATTAGGTAAAACTGTAAACATTATACAATGTACGTTTATTTTTTGTCGTGACAAATACCGAAGTTTATTTTGGGACCCAGTGCATAATATCTGCAAGCACATTGGGTCGACCCGCACGACGGCGCAACGAGTATTCCCAATTAGGGTTGATGTCAGGCAGGCGGCCAGTCATAAAACAATAAGCCAAAACCTTTAACAACATGGATTTATGAAATACATGTTGTCGACCCCACCTAGTGTGGGATAAGGGCAGAGAGAAGAAGAAGAAATACCGAAGTTTCTTTATGACTTCTGGTACATATGGAAGTCTTCTCTGAACATAATCGTAACAAAACAATAGGCAGTCTTTTTATCAGGTAATAGGAAATTATGTTACCGTTGCTAACGGACTGTCACCAACAGATTCTTTCAATATGTTAACAACAGAGGGAAGTTATTTTTTTAGGGATTCTACGTCAGTGGACTGTGATAGCCTAAACAGTAAGGGCCAAGCCACATCTGACGGAAGATAGGTCGCCGATCTCGTTGCGTAATTTATTCGAGGAATTTTAGTATCGCTTCTTCGTTCAAATGTGTACGGTGCGAGATGTTTGTACCGGCGGAAGATCGGCGACGTATGATGTGGTATGGCCCTAATAATAGGTAGATATGTATAGGTACTGACTTGTGTAGAGGAGGCCCCGGCTGGAAGGCGGCCAAGCAATGCGCCATGAGCTGCCATACGCGATCGGAAGCATTGTCGCCGCTCGCCTGGTTGCATACTTGTACTAACACCTCGTCGCGAAGACCTCGGGAAGATAAGCCGCGAGACGCTATGTAGTCGGCTAACACCTGGTGAAGAAAATATAATATCATGAGTAAAGAAATGCCTCGTTGGTCTAGTGATGGCAAACGCGACTGCTGATCGTGAGGTCCTGGGTTCGATCCCCAGGTCAATCTAAGTGTTATTGGGTTTTTCTATTAGGAATTTCTCAGTAGCAGCCCGGAGTTTGGATTTGTGCCCGGTCGATGGCAATAGGCCCGCTTCCTATTACATGGGACTTAAACATAACGGCGAAATGAGGGTGTTACTGTACACCTCTGCCCAACCCTTCGAAGAATACAGGCGTGATGTTATGAGTAAAGAACTGTCGGGAGTTTATTTTTGTAAATAAAACTTTGCCTAGCCCTACGAGCGGTTGAAGACACAAATCTCACATTCCCTACCCAGACCCGGAACATTTATTTGTAATACGTATCGTTTGCAATCCGTAGCGCAGAAAGCCAATTCGCCTAGCCACTGCGCCAAACGTGTCGAAATCGTCGTCTCGTGGTCGTTGTAAAGCTATGAACATTATACGGCCACAGAACTACATACAAATAGAGATCTCAAATTTATTATAGTCCGCTTGGAAGTGCCAGTCACCTCGTGAGGTATGGGAGCGGCAGGAGGGGGGTGCGCGCGGTAGACAAAACAAAGCAAACTGACAGAGCGCGTCTATTGTTTCGCACCCCCCTCCTGCCACTCTCATGCCTTAGGCGATGACTAGCATTTGCGTGCAGACTACTGTTTCGTGTCAGTCAAATACTTAGGATTCTTCCACCTATCCTTTTCCCAATTATGTTGGGGTCACCTTCCAGTCTAACCAGATGCGGTTGAATACCAGTATTTTACACGGAGCGACTGCCATCAGACCTCCGCAACCTAGTTACTGGGCAATGCCGATATCCTAAGGTTAGACCGGTCAAGCACTTAGGATAGTAATACTTATTTACCTTTTGCCTGGCTTCGTTTCCAGCGGCAGTTTCATCGCACCATCTCAATATCAGTTTGAATGTAGCCACCGCATCATTGAAATCTTGATCCCTGGAATAACGCACACTTAACTAAATCCCTGTGTTATTTACAGTTAATTATGAAAATGTGAGACATTGGCAGGAAGTGGAATCGTTGAACTGTAACTCTATTTGAAGAAATAGTTCTAATTAGTGGGTCCTTTTTGTCTAATGTTCTTCCTAGCCTTTTCTCAACTATGTTTGAATCAGCTTCCAGTTCATCAGATGCGGCTGAACACTAGTATTTTACACAAAGCGACTATCATGAGAACACCACAACCCAGTTACAGGGCTATGCCAATATCCCAAGGTTAGACCAGTTGTCAGACTTTCAGGCTTCTAACTTCTCGTAACGACTGTCATAGGTATTTGTATGCAGGCCCGTCGTTAGCTGTTTCGCCGCCCGCGCGCAATACCGAATGAAGCGATACTTGTACCAGCTTTTTTTTTTAGACGCTCCCCTTACTCTTTCGGTTACTCCTGTACCTTGAGTGACACAAAACCGAAAAAATTGGTCTCAATTTGCCGCTCAAGAGTCGCTCGATTTGCCACCCCTGGGTGTGCCGCCCGTGTGCGGTGCACGCGTTGCACGCCCACTTACGGCGGCCCTGTTTGTATGACACGCACGTTGCACGCCCGCTTACGGCGGCCCTGTTTGTATGACACGCACGTTGCACGCCCGCTTACGGCGGCCCTGTTTGTATGACACGCACGTTGCACGCCCGCTTACGGCGGCCCTGTTTGTATGACACGCATGTTGCACGCCCGCTTACGGCGGCCCTGTTTGTATGACACGCACGTTGCACGCCCGCTTACGGCGGCCCTGTTTGTATGACACGCACGTTGCACGCCCGCTTACGGCGGCCCTGTTTGTATGACACGCACGTTGCACGCCCGCTTACGGCGGCCCTGTTTGTATGACACGCACGTTGCACGCCCGCTTACGGCGGCCCTGTTTGTATGACACGCACGTTGCACGCCCGCTTACGGCGGCCCTGTTTGTATGACACGCACGTTGCACGCCCGCTTACGGCGGCCCTGTTTGTATGACACGCACGTTGCACGCCCGCTTACGGCGGCCCTGTTTGTATGACACGCACGTTGCACGCCCGCTTACGGCGGCCCTGTTTGTATGACACGCACGTTGCACGCCCGCTTACGGCGGCCCTGTTTGTATGACACGCACGTTGCACGCCCGCTTACGGCGGCCCTGTTTGTATGACACGCACGTTGCACGCCCGCTTACGGCGGCCCTGTTTGTATGACACGCACGTTGCACGCCCGCTTACGGCGGCCCTGTTTGTATGACACGCATGTTGCACGCCCGCTTACGGCGGCCCTGTTTGTATGACACGCACGTTGCACGCCCGCTTACGGCGGCCCTGTTTGTATGACACGCACGTTGCACGCCCGCTTACGGCGGCCCTGTTTGTATGACACGCACGTTGCACGCCCGCTTACGGCGGCCCTGTTTGTATGACACGCACGTTGCACGCCCGCTTACGGCGGCCCTGTTTGTATGACACGCACGTTGCACGCCCGCTTACGGCGGCCCTGTTTGTATGACACGCACGTTGCACGCCCGCTTACGGCGGCCCTGTTTGTATGACACGCACGTTGCACGCCCGCTTACGGCGGCCCTGTTTATATGACACCCGGGACCGACTGTTTAGGTGCCCTCCGAAGCACGGGAGTGGTCTCGATGTGTAACGAATGGTCACTACAGAATGACCGTGGATTAACCACGCAAATCGTATGATCCGGTCGGTCGGTGATTAGCCACGAGCCCCTCATCGTTTTTGTATAATGCTATATGAAATGGAGTATAGTTGTATAACAAGAAGTCGGTTAGAAACAAACCTAACTGCAGCTTTAGCTAGGAACGGCCTAGTAATCGGATGTTTCTTTGGGCTTAGATGACCGCCGTCAGCGAAGTAAACGGAGCTGAACTTGGAGAAGGCAAACTGCTGAAGGTCGCGAGGCAGCTGGACTCGTTCCTCTTCCGTGTACACGTCACCTGCCACCTGGAGACAAGGTTATGCTGATATTAAACATTGGTTTAAACTTAATATACAGGGTTATTTGTAACTGGCGAAATTCACAGGGTTGCTAGATATCGTTAATAGAATACATTTAGATAAATGATGGAATCAGGAGTTACTTTGCGGAAATCCATGACCTACAAATATACAATAATAATATTTAGTGTTAATTCCGCTAAACAGTTGATCAAGCCTGAATGCAGTATGCAGCACCCCCTGCCCGCAAATATATGCAAATGCAGAAGGTGCGATTATTCGCATGTAAATATTGTTATTGTATATTTGTAGAATACATTTAGTCATCTAGATACAAACTTTAGTTTATTAGATAACAAAGAAGCCTACTACGTGCGCGCGTTTCGCTACAGTATTAGTTACGAAACTTGAATTTAAAACAAAAATGTAGCTATTTTTTATTTGCTTATGTTCTATTAATGATACCTACTTAGTAACCCAGTGAAGTTCGCCACTTAATTTGATGCACCCCTATACAAGGTGTAAACGAAATCATGTAATTCCTTCAAACCTCGTGATGTATTGCTGACATAGATTAACACTGCACGGGATAAACTGGATATAATTAAAAAAAAACGAACAAGTAAACATGTGTTCTTAACGTGAGGCATTTTAGCGTCCCGAGTTAGATGACCGCGCGGCGAGCGATACCGCGCAATTCGCTCGGCCGCGAAAATGCCTCACGTTAAGAACACATGTTTACTTTTTGTAATTTTTTTTATTGATTCCAAAAGTATCCCATGCAGGGTTAATCTATGTCAGCAGTACATCACGAGGTTTGAAGGAATTACATGATTTCATTTGTAAATGAAATCATGTAATTCCTTCAAACCTACAGGATGTATCATTCTTATTCTTTATTGTACACAAAATAATAATATATAATACAGTTCCGTTGGTAAATTCATGTACAAAGGCGAGCTTAACTCACAAATGAGTTTTCTAACAGCAAACCTTAGAGCGATAGAGAGATTTGATGTTGAGGAGAACAATTACCTAATTATTAATTATGTACCCTGTATTTATAAATCAAGCAAATATAATTACACTTAAAAACATATAAGCAGATGACTGTATTTAGATTATGTCATATTCATAATTATTTAAAACTTAGCTCAAATCTATCTGCGCTACTTATACAAAGCCTTACTATTACTTGTACCTTTGCCATGTTCCTTTCGGTATGCGGTGGCTGCCATTCGTCAAGTTTGGACAGTATGAAGGCTAGTTCAGCTGGCACTTCCAACACTTGGAGACTCTCGGCCTTCGCCTTCTGAGCTGCTTTTTGTTCGGCTGCGCGACGTCTGTGGATAGTTAGGTAAGATTAGGTCAGTCATCAGCCTCTATTTAATCTACATTAACTTTCTATACAAATCTACAATAACTTTCTATATCAAATGACAATCAGACAACAATATAGGTATGGAAAATTCAATTCATGATGGTCAATAAACTATTACCTACCGGTATTGTTTTGTTTATCGTTCTGATAAAATAACATAATATAACATCAGGCCTGTATTCCCCGAAGGGTTGGGCAGAGGTGTATAGTAACACCCTCATTTTGCCGTTATGTTCAAGTCCCATGTAGTAGCGGACGAGCCTATTGCCATTAACCGGGCACAAATTCAAACTCCGAGCTGCTACTGGCGAATTCCACACGGAAAAACCCAATAACACTTTGCCCGACTTGGGGATTGAACCCAGGACCTCACGATCAGCAGTCGCGCTTGCCATCACTAGACCAACGAGGTAGTATCGGTCTGATATTAAGTATATTTTTCTTTTTTTAAGTTACTCTTCTGCAGTTCTTCCAATTGAAGCTGTCTGCCCGATTTCTACAGTAGGTAAAGACTAATTCGTCAAGCATTTTTAAGTATAGATTACAACATACTTAGCCGCCAGTTGCTGCGCCTCGGCCCTCCTGCGGCCCTCTATGCGCAGCGCCTGCAGCCGCTTGCGCGCGCGCCGGCCGCGCACGAGCGCCTGCGCGCGCACCACCCCGCGCCGCACGCGCACGTACTGCTGGCGGGTCACGGCGCCGCGCCACCACGACTGGAGCTTCACGGTCGAGTAGCGGAGTTGGTGGTAGCGTTTGCTGGAACAAAATTACATTTTTGTAATTTGAGGTAGCGACAAGATGTGCTTTGGATGCAGTAAAATAATTTAGGTTTTTAAGCCAATACTTTAATCGTGCAAATGTTCTCGAGTTAGTATTTAAAACTGGAAAAGCATTTTTATTTAGATAAGTTCTTTCTGGCACGCCGAAGAGTTGTCAGTTTTTAACAAACTATATTCAAAAACACATCAGCTCGTTAAGATAGTACTTACCGAGCCAAGTATCCTCGGAAGTGGGCCTGCAATTTTGTTGCCGCAGCCCGCAGTTTATCAGCTCGAGCGCGCTCCAGCGCTCTGTGTAACGCCTCCCTTATGAACACTCGCGCTGCTCCCAGCTGGTAGTCTGCGCCAACTAAAATAAGGAAATTTCATTAGTACTCACTTCAAGAACACTTCTAGTATTACACAGATTTACACTACAAAAAAAATCGAACTACGAATAGGTTCGTGATAGTTCGGAACACTTCGGATTTTTGTTATTGAAAAAAACACGACTTTGTTCACAAACGGCCAGAATTTCCTATTGCTCAACATTGGTGTCGATTCTGTTGCGCACTTTGACAGGACTAAACTAAGAGTGTTTGTCTCTTTCTGTTTCAATAGAAAAAGGAAAGTGACAGTTGCGTTTAGTCTTGTTTAGTACTGTCAAAATGTGCAACAGAATAGACACCATTTTCTTGCTTCGTTACACATAAACTTAGGTATATTAGGAATGTATCAAAAATACATCTTCCTCTTAGCCTTTTCCCAATTATCTTGGGGTCAGCTTCCAGTCTAACCAGATGCGGCTGAATATATAATGTATCAAAAATACATATAAACATTTATAAAAGTAACTCACACAAAACCATAGCTTTCAACGTATACCCTCGTTTTTTTACCCTTTTCCAAACCATCCCCATTGCGACCAGCACACGGTGACATCACAGAGTCAAATGATGGTCATAGAGTAGGAACCATATCAGATGCGACCGCGAAAAGATAACCAATAGCGGGTGATAAATATACCGCAGTGCGATGAAAGTGATACGCTAATTAGAGAAGCTATTAAGAATAACCGGTGTCTTAACAAAATATGACGACGTGGAGTTGGACTGCCCGATTTTTGTGCTCATAACATAATCAGCCCATTACTGGATACGGGCCTCTTAGAATGAGAAGTTTAGTCCTCAGTTCACCACGTTGGCTTGGTGCGAGTTGGCTGACTACACACACCATAGAGAACATTTTTTTTTTAAACCCTCTCAGTTATGCAGGTTTCCTCACGATGTTTTCCTTCACCGTTAACTCAAGTGATAATCAAACTCTGATTCGCAGATGAATTCAAAAAGTTAGAGGTGCAGGCAGGGATCGAACTAGGACTCTCTTCCATCGAAGGCAAGCGTTCAACCGATAGACTATCACTTCTTATCGTACGGTCAGGTTGGAATTAATAAAAAAAAAGTGTGCTTGGAAGCCGTTTCAGTCATTCTGGTCACTGGTTTTCGCTTAAAACTAAAGCTCAATTTCGCATGCGCAGAGCACATTTACTAGGTATTTGACGCCTTAGTTCGGGATTGAGGTTTCTGTACGTACTAAATAACATAACATCACGGCTGTATTCCCCGAAGTGTTGGGCAGAGGTGTATACTAACACCTCATTTCGTCGTTATGTTTAAGTCCCATGTAATAGGGGGCGAGTCTATTGCCATCAACCGGGCACAAATCCAAACTCTAGGCTGCTACTGAGGAATTTCATACGGAAATACCCAATAACACTACCCGACCTGGGGATCGCTCACGATCAGCAGTCGCGCTTACCACCACTAGACCAACGAGGCAGTTAAAGTTGTAAATCTTTCCTTCAATCTGATGTTTTAAGAGAAGGGCTATTCGCAGACTGGTTGGTCTTGTCAACCGCTAAAACGTAAAACAGAACGTTATCTAAATGAATGCGTCGGCGCCACGAAGGTAACCATTAACCACCATTAACGTAGTGCTCAGATTGCCTATAAAGATATCATATCATTTTGTGCACCTGTAATTAGACGAGCGTTTGAATTTTAATATAATTTTATATATCAGTCCCGCTACTTTCTCAGTAAGGTCCACTTGCGTCATGCTGTGGGTTAAAATAATAAATCAAGAGTTAAGTAGCTCTGTGTAAGTAAATCGTTAACTTATTGTTCATCTTGCACCTACAAAAATTTTTACACGAGTTAAATATTTACACTTTTAAACTAGAGTTAACGTCTAACTCGCGATGGCCCAAGACTAGTTAACGATTTAACCCAGAGTTACTACTTAACTCTGAGTTAATCACGCTAACCCTGTATGACGCAAGATAGGCTTAATGTACAGTCAATATAATATCGCACTGCTAGATTAATAGTATATCAACTCAAAATGAAGCTTTTTTCAGAAACGACAGAAAACTGATTAATTACTTCCTGTTATAGATTACAAATGAAGTGAATGAAATGAATTAGGTGTGAAGGTTTGTGTTTGTAAACGCACCGACGATACAGGAGAAATCCTAGTATGGAGAAACGTTTTTAAAAAAAGAAAGAAAAGAGCTATCTCAAATTGATCAAATTTTGAGTTGATACAGTATTAATATAGCAGTGCGATATGTAAATAATGATTAATCAAAGTTTCAAAAGTGACTTGCGAATAATTATTTTATGGCAAATAATGATACTGTAGATATAAGTTTCTGTGATAAAATTTCTGCTTAGCCTTTTTCTTAACTATGTTGGGGCCAGGTTTCAGTCTAACTAAATGCGGCTGAATACCAGTATTTTGCATGAAGCGACTACCATTAGACCTCCGCAACCCAGTTAATGGGCAATGCCGATATCCCAAGGTTAGCCCGGTTGTCAGACTTTCGGGCTTCTGACTTCCCGTAACATCTATCATAGGTATTCGTATGACACCCGGGACCGACGTGCTCTCCGAGGCACGGAGTGGTCTCGATGTGTAACGAACAGTAACTCATCCACAGACCGACCGTGGCAAGCGCAGCTTAACCTCGCAAATCGTATGTTCCGCGCGGTTGGTATTAGTTTCTGTGATAAATAATTACAAAATACCAAAATATTCATTGTCATTTGCTGTTGACTGTACATCCATAATACACTCACAGTTTATGTAGGTACTTACCTACATCGTGATTCGTGAAGTGTAAATATATTTAACAAATAAAATGTGTGAAAGTACATACCGGCGCCAGTGGGCGGCATCTCAGCAAGTATGGAGTTACAGATCTCTCTGTACGGCGTGGAACGAGATGGTGTTGACTTCAACAGGTACCTGCAAGAGTTTTGTATAGCTATATACTTCTATAAGCTTACTTGGTAGTAAGTAAGTTACGCGGTTCTACTTTTGTAAAAGTGCCCGGATTAATATGCAAAAATCTTCATAGAGACCCATACAACATATTCTCAACAAATATCTGTAGGCAATAAGTTTATGTTGGTCCCACTATGGGAATCTAACCCGCAACTCATGACATTGAAGGCGCAACGCTCCACCAAAACGCCTTATTGCAAATATTGATTCTAAAATAAAATTAAGTTTTTTTTTTCTTGATTTGGTCGCGTTTGGCTCTAGCCTCACCTGATGGTAAGCGCCAACAGGGCCTAAGATGGAGCACAAGAATCCAAGGAACAGAGATATAAAGGGCCTATGCCCCTCTGCCCCTCTGGCTCGCACATACACACGATGGAACACGGGAAACTGCTTGGCGCCGGACTTTAATGTGAGGGTGGTAGCTAGCCATGCGGACCGTACCTACGTAGATCCAACCACCAAGCGTGCTGGGTTTTGTTGAATCTTACAACACGCGTCTATTCCCAGCGTGCGGTGAGGAAGTATTATATTAGGTCCCCACCTATGAAATCAGCGTTTTGTATGGAGAATTTTAAAGAAGTTGCATTTTTCATACTAACATTTTCTTAATTTATTTAACAACTATGAGCACTAATATTTTAAAACTTTTATGCACTAATGTTTAAAAACTAAGATAACGTATGCCACTTAGATTATGCGACAAAAATAAGTTTTGACTAAGTTAAAACAAAAATAGTGGTCATTTCTGCTAACAAAAAGAGGAGTCATTTTTAAGGTATTTTTTATGTTTAGAAAACTATAAGTAATAAGGTTTTTTTACTATTGGTAGTTGTCTATGATGGTCATTATTCGATATAATATCAAGCAATTGATATACATTTTAAACCATAGAAGTGACGAGGTTCTCTATTTGTGAGAAAAAAACGCCAATTTCATAGGTAAGGACCTAATATTAAAAAGTACCACATGTTACCTGTATCGGTCTACGAAGTTCTGGAACGGTATCCTAATAGGATACCCGGTCTGTCTTATCTTGATGGTGTCGAGCATGCCGGTGTACCGCAGCTGAGCGAGCACGCACGGCATGTCGAACTTCATGGGAGACTTGTCCGTGTTCGGCTTGATGCAGCGCACGAACCATGGGTTGCAGCGCGACATGGACTCGAGGAGCTGGTGGAGGCTGTCTGAGAACCTGGTGGGAAATGATGAATTATTAACAAGTGCATTTAGTATAGGATTAGTAAAAGTAACTGTCCCAGTATTACATCTCTTTGTAAGCTTGGATACACCATACTTACTTTCAAACCAAAAAGCTAAACGATTCCTGATTTCTAATGAAACGTGAATCTGTTCCATCTAATCTTTAATAAAGAACAAGGATTTCAAAAGTTTAATCTTAAGGTTTTGGCGTGAACGGTGCCTATGGCAGCTCTGGTTACCGGTCGATGTCGTTCTTTGTTGACACCTTTGGTTACCGGTCAGGCGACGAAAGTAATCCTGTATTACAAAAAATTCTGCCTCTAGATAGTGCCTCTCTGTCTCTTAGGAAATTAAAGTTCGTTATCATTTGCGTGTTCTGGTATCAGTTTTCAATCCTGTTCACATTTTTTTTCGTTGGTTAATCTTCATCGATGCTTCGCCCGAGGAAGGCGAGGGCGTCTGCCGGTCTCTTACCGGCTAAAAACCCACGATGTTCCTCCTCCTGACCGTGGGCCGGGGTCGCGGAATTCACGTAAGCACGCACCGCAAGCCCGACAAACCTGTTCACATATTGTCATAACTAACTACAACATCAAGTTACCTAGCTGCAACCGTGGGGGTCCTCGGCTTCATAGTAACGAACCGTCCATTGGCTCCTCTCGGCAGCGTCTTATTAGCATCATGTTGAGCTCTCAGTTGCGTGGACATCTCGGCAACCAAAGGCACTTCACTACTGCACAACAACTCTAGTACATCAGCTCTGAGGGCGTCCCGGTTCTTGTCTAGGAAACCTTCTACGTTGTACCATACTTGGCCCGCGTAATGTTTGATCTGGAATTAAAGATTCGTTAGGATATCTAGACGTGTAGAAGGATGTAGAACTGTAACAACTTATTCGATGTACAGTGACTTAGGTTTGCAGCTTATAATTACATACATGTTTCGAGGCTTTTTTTTTTTCATAAGTATTTGTTGAGCTATTGATCTAAGAACAGAGGGTTCATTGCTATAGATCCATCAACAGCCGATCACAATCCAAAATCAAGAACCTACATCGATCCAGAGAATATCGGATCGAATGTCGGCCATTAGCGATTTAGTCGTACAAAAATCGGAAATGGTCCACATTAGCTTCTAATGCTCAGTTTCCGTTCTATCCGTTCCTTCCTAGTAAACGTCCTACCCTGCATTTATAAGTCATTATACAATATTTCTATGCGATTCGGACGTTGCTGACTCATTGGATATGGTAATCATAGAGTAGTGTGTTTCCTTTAATTAACTAGGTATCGTATAATTAGCCATAATAAGTAGCTGACACAACTCTGTTTCTTACATTTGAATATTCCCTGGGGAACCGACATTTAGTTTTTATTAATGTAGTTATTTTTGTTTTGTTTAGAATTACTAATATTTTAATTTAACAGGCCGAGATGTCTTGCTGGAGAATTTGTTGCATTGCTTCTTCCCAGCACAAACTCTAGGAAGCGGTGAAGACGGGATTTGGCCTATTGCAATTTTGACGTTTAAAAAGTACTGATTTTCAGTCCCGTTTGAATAAATGTGTTCTATTTAATTATTTAATAAAAACATTCTACGTAAATAGAAATGTATCCTCAATATACAATGGTGTCGATTCTGTTGCACATTTTGACAGTACTAAACTAGACTAAACGCAACTGTCACTTTCTTTTTCTATTGAAACAGAAAGAGACAAACACCCTTAGTTTAATTTAGACCTGTCAACGTGCGCAACAGAATCGACACCAATATAAATCTAAACTATGGTGCAATACAAAACTAAGGTATAAGCTAATTTTAATTTTGAAAATTCTTTCGATGTCCAGGGATCTTAAGACATGATTATGATTTGTAAGTATATTTCGTCGCTGCGCCTGCAGAATCCGCTAGGTATGTGTTTTTTTTCAAATCTGTCTTTGATGCTATTTTATAATAGTTCTCAAGCCACGTGCACCTGTAAAATCTGTTTTTTAATCATTTATTTGGTTAAGAAGATAGCAAAATAAATTATTAGAAAACGTATTTTACAGTTGCACGTGGCTTGAGAACAAAGAAACAAATAAGAACATCAAAGACAGATTTAAAAAAAAAAACACATACCTAGCGGATTCTGCAGGCGCAGCGACGATTTATAGAAGTCATCAACATCTTAATAATAAATGACCTACAGCTGTCGTTATCCATGTTAGAGAATGTCTTGTGATGAAACATTAGTCATCGACTCACCTTGAACTATCACGAAACCCAAATATATAATATTTTTCAATATATTAATGAAATGACTCATACAAAACATTGCAATTTTACAAGGGAATAGGTATGGAATTTGTTATTACGAAGATGGTCCGACGACCAGAAGAAGGTAGCTGAGACTACATACGGAAGGCAGAAGACCAGCTGATGTGCCTATGTCCAGCAGTAGACTGTGACAGGCTGTTGGTAAGCAGGACACTCCTCGCTATAACAACGATCATCAATCCCATTGCCAAGTTAGGTGATGGGTGGTTCTTTGTCTATACTTCCTCCTAGCCTTTTCCTATGTTAGGGTCCACTTCCGGTCTAATGAGATGCGGCTGAACATCAGATTTTACACGAAACGACTGCTCATGCCATCAGACCTCCGAAATCTAGTTAGTGGGCAATACCGATATTCTAAGTTTAGACCAGTTATCAGACTTTCAGGCTTCTGACTACCCGTAAAGACTGTCTTAGCTATTCGTATGAGAACCGGGACTAGGGTTTAACGTGCTCTTCGACGCATGGAGGGGTCTCGATCTGTAACGAACGGTCACCCATCCACGGACTGACCGCGGCAAGTGCAACTTTACCTCGCAGGCCGTATGATCTGCATGGTTGTTAATACGCCATAAGAATGCTCAATTGTTCACGAAAACTGATTAAAAAATAACACTTACCCCGAATTCACTGGCTCCCAATCTAGGTCTTGAGTATAGTTCGTTCAAAGCATGGTTATAATGGCACTTCTCTAGAAAAGAGGCATCAGATGCCCGCGGGAAGTTACTCTCATCATCCAGAAGATGCAGGATACCTACTGGCTTCTTACTCAGCAACTGTATCACTGCAAAACACAAGCTATTTTAAACCTTATTCTGCGAGTGTTAAAATCTATTTTTCGATAGATAAATACGTACCGGGAGAGTTATCATTCCAAGTCAAATTCGACCATTCCAAACGTTCTTTCTGATACTCCTGTTGTTCCAACTTAAATATGTGCTTATTGAAATAATGTTGCAGCGTTTCGTTAGCGTAGTTTATGCATAGTTGCTCAAAAGAGTTCTCTTCCAAGTCTTCAAATCCAAAGATGTCCAGGAGAGAAATTCTGTGAGCATCGTGTAAGCCAGCGCGGTGAACTATCGAGTTAATTCGAAGGACTAGCCAGCTAAAGAGTGAGGAGTAGAGGGCTTTAGCGAACGCGTCTCTTGCGTCCAAAGCTTGGTCTATGGGCAGTGGTGACCTCATGCGTTCCGCTCTCGCTGCAGTGACTCGTGTTGTGAGGGCCCTAGCCATGGCTTCTGCCGGGACCTTCAATAGATGTGCGGCCCAACGTACTTCCGCACCCCCGCCTAGCTGCACACCTTCCTGTCCATGACGCAATTGTCTTCTATGAAAATATACATTGCCTAAGTGCAAAACAGCTGCTAAAACTCTAATAATATCTTCTCGTTCTGCATCTCCGATACCGAGAACTTGCATGGCGCCACACAACGCGGACCAATCAGCTCCAGCGCCTGCGCCGCCGGAGTCTCCTCCTTGGTTCAAATAGAAATAATGTTCAGCTGTCAGAAGTCCTCTGGACCGTCTTTGTTCTTCATCTAATCCGGCTAGTAGTTCATAAAATACATGATAATTTCTTTCTCCGGGAGATTGTGTGACTATTCGAGATTTCTCGAGTAAATAGTGAGCTACTCTCGCTCCAGCTAGGGAGCCATCTTTGAAATACAATTCTAAGAGTTTTCCGAATCGACTAGAATTGTGGTTTTTTGGTGTTCTTGCATTTCCGAAGGCTTCCAGTAAGGGGGCTGCTTCGAGGATTTGTTCGGAGACGGGGGCCCTGCCGGGCGGTGCGGGGGCTACAGCGGCGAGGAACTGGACCGCTAATTTGGTGGACTCGGTCTTGCCTGCGCCGGATTCGCCGGAGATAAGTATGGCTTGAGGCTGGGGGAGAGCCGCGCGCGCAGCGGCCGCTATGGCAAACAAATGTGGTGGGAGATCGCCTAGCGCTTCTGCTGCGTGGTACCTGAAAATTATAGATTTAAACTGTTAATGGTTAATTCATTTACGCCAATACTTTTTTTTGGTTTGATAATTTGATTAATCTAAAAGGAAATCTTGCGAAGCCTATCCAATGAATCTTACCTCCTTGCAGTCTGCAGGCCATACAACGCGTCAACTGGCCTATATGGATTGACAGCCACCAGTATGGAGCCCGCGTAAGTGTATATCAGTCCTTGTTCGTATCTGAGCTTCAGGTTCCATAGTAGTGCGGCTTCGTGAAGGTCGTGGAGTCTTGTCATGTCGTCCACGCCCGTAGGACCGAGCTCCTCCCGCGGCCATACTGGGTCCCCTTCATCTTCACCATTGCCCATTTGCAGGGCAAAGGTTTGAGGCTGTGGATGTAAAGAAGTACTTAGTAAGCGCCCATTAACACAGCGGATCCGTTTTAACGAATCCGTCGGTACCTACTGGATGTGTTGTTCACATCTGTACCGACGGATCAGTTAAACAAATGGCAGCTGCGTCGCATCTGGCAGACAGGATACGATAAAAATAACGGATCCAGTATTTTTTACTGGATTCGGAATACTGTCGTGTATGTGAACTCGCTCATTCAACTACAGGCGCCATCACCAAAATAAAAACGGATCCTGTAAACCGTTTCTGTGTGAACTAGTTGTAATGTTGGAAATGACATCGTTAGATGGGGAGCAAATATTTTGATTGTTATCTAAATTGAAATTCGTAACAGTCTCCATTTTTTACAAAATGGCATAACTCCAACATCCGCTTGCAAAATTGTTATAATTACCAACATTCTAAATTTCCTACAGCCTCATATTTAAAAAGGAATAGCGAAACAGCAGCAGCATGAAATTATAAAGACCACCGGCCGTAACTGTGACATAACGTAATGACTGCTCACAATTGTATCAGGCCATCTTTCGCGACCTGCTCCACTGAGATCTTTTCGCTATCGAGATCACTCAAATTAGTTTCAATGCAACGCTTGCCGCGTTCGCATATTTCAATTCTTTAACTTCTAAGGCCGCGTAATGTACTGTAAATTAAATTGATTACATCGTCATGATGTACGTCAATGCATTACCGCAGTGAAGGATAGTTTGCAATTTGCATAGAGTAACATTTATATTACGCCGCGTTCGTAGTTCCGCTCGAGTAAACATCATTAGTGATCAAGTCCGTTGATTACCGCGATACTGTTAAGTGACCCTCATTTATATCGAAGTCACATATTAGCAAATAAAAATAGTCAGCTCCATTACCTACTGACAGCTGATCATTAAGCATATTGTAATGCTTGAAGCATACTGAGCAAGTGATGAGTCTATACTCATTGAGGCTGATAATTAAGATTCTTGAATGGCTTTGTTAAAAGAAAATTCTTTAAGTTAAGGTGACCATACACGCTCGGGTATAACTGACAGGTATACCTGTTAATGACACCTTCACTTGCATATTGAAAGAGTATCTCCAAAATGTTGTTACTTACGGGGTGTCCTGCGTAAGCGACAAACGCGACACGACACGACGTGGAACAAATACGCGTTACGTCGCGTCTTGCTACATAGGCCGCTAGTAGGGAATGCTGTTGTCTTGATCGCGTTTGTCGCGTTCGTCGCTTACGCAGGACACCCCTTTACACCCACTATAATTCCTTTACAAACTACCTAAACAGGCTCTGTCATGTATACCTTAACGTGTATGAGCTTAAAGCTGCTCTGCGTATAGCTAAGGTATCGGTCGTGAAATAAATTCAATTTCATGCAGCGTGAACTGACAAATGTATCATAAAATGCAATTCTATTAAAATCTGTTGAAGTTAAATAACCGTAACTAATGAAAAATAAATAGTTCATTCTGTGAGTTCATTCATTGATAATAACAATAATTCTGCATACGTTGGTATGGTTAAAGTAATTTTAAAAGTTTAATAGGGTTAACAATTACATTGTTTACAAGAATATCCAGGCATAGATCTTTTAACGAAGACACAGACAGAGGTCTCCGTCTCCTCATACTTTTGTTAGAACTTGGCAATTTCACGCTACACGACCTCGGCAAACTGATTTTCTTCATAATCGATTTAAGATTCCTCGTCTCACAGCTGTTCTGTCGTCGAGACACTAAACGAAATCGACATGTGGAATTGCAAGAATCGCTAGACATGTAAGATTTCAGAGATTCTGGTGAGCCTCGCGGTGTCGGCGCGAATCGTACACGCATGGGCCAACACGACAATTTGATGAATTGCAGCGTCCGTCACTTATCTAGATTGTGTATCAAATTATTGAACACGTGCTACTATATCTTAATGTGATCTTGTTCATGGCCTTAAGTTAACGAGAACGTAATTTATCTTCATAATTATCGCATTCTTCCAACGTTTTCATTTCATCTCACGTTTTAGTCATAGTAACCCAATTATCACTATCTAAAACAGTAATTTCATTCACTGTCACACCACTATTTCCACCTCCTTTCTATGCACCAGTTTCTGATAAAAATTCAGATAAGAAAACCGCAAAACATTGTATGGTATTAAATGTATCCCGCAAAAGTGCGTTGCGCAGTGGTTGGCTAGTGGCGGCTAACTGATTGTACCACATACCATGCTACGTGGAACTGTTATGGTACAGGCTCTTAGGATAACGGCCTGTCTAGTGCCTGAACCAGTCGAGGTTAAGTAACACACAGTTTAGATTACTGGTTTCCACCATATTGATTGACAGTAACGATTTAATCGCAGTTTTCATTTAAACAGTTGGTAATTATGTTAGCAACAACCGTATATGGTATACAGTTTTTCATTTTAAATAACGTAAGTCGAGGTTTAGATCTACTTTTTGACTGACTGCTGAAATAGATACGATGCTACACTGACAGTTATGCTATATTGGATCTATTAGGCAGTATGCATTGTCAATAACTTCCATTTTGATAAAATAATTTGGATGATTCTAACGTCAATTCCTTTATCATGTATTAAGTAGATCAGTAGCTATAAGGGTATTGACAAGCCCACATCATAACCTACGTATTTATGTATTAGGTCCCCACTTTATGTATTAGGTTGTATGGAGAATTTTAAAGAAGTTGCATTTATCATACAACTTTACAATTTTACCTATACCTACAACTTACTGAATAAAGAATTACATATATATTCCATGAAGTTCCGGGACTGTAAAAAAGCTGCAATTGAATGGCTTAAAACTAAATCCTACGACGATATTGAGTCTATTGTATCTACTTTACAATAACCAAAGTGGTTACTATTGGGTTGTCTTTGCGTATGGTTAGTGAATGAAGACTTGTTTCGCTTCTTTCGATCCCAAGACATTGTCGTAGGGCTAACCGCAAATCTAAAAGTTGACTAAGCATCGTTTATTTCAACACGCACACCATACCTCACTACTTACACTCACACTCGTAGGTACTCACTCACACTTGACTCACACACTCACTCGTGACACACACATCACGCATACTCGCGCGTTTCTTAGCTCATTCTTTAGCAGAGCAGTTTGTGCTCTTTAAACGTCGATTGCACGCCCATGTATTCGGATAACAATAAAAAAAATCTATTTGTGTCTGCAAATTGGCGTGCGACGGGTTAAATGTCTAATGTTAAGTTACCCTTTTATTTTTAGTCTTGCATGTTTACATTGTCTACATCTCGATTGCAATATAAATGATAAGTGGAAGTGCGGAGACTCCTAAGACAAGCAATCCTTTGCTTAAAAGGTGATCTCCAAATATATGTATCTGTAAGCCCATTGTAATCGAAATAAACATTTTTTTTTTTTTATCATACTAACATTTTCTTTACTTATTCAACTATGAACACTAATGTTTTAAAACTTTTACGCACTAATGTTTAAAAACTAAGATAACGTATGCCACTTAGATTATGCGGCAAAAATAAGTTTTGGCTAAGTTAAAAGAAAAATAGTGGTCATTTCTGCTAACAAAAAGAAGAGTCATTTTTAAGGTATTTTTATGTTTAGAAAACTATAAGTAATAAGGTTGTTTTACTATTGGTAGTTGTCTATGATGGTCATTATTCGATGTAATATCAAGCAATTGATGAATATTTTAAATCATAGAAGTGACGAGGTTATCTATTTGTGAGAAAAAAACGCCAATTTCATAAGTGGGGACCTAATATTTTATTTGTTAGCTTTACTCTCAATGCATTTGGTTCAAGCAGTAAATACAAGACCCAAGTGCAAGGAGGCGATAAAAATTAACGTTCCGAACATGACGATGATCAAAGACCAAACGAATCCGTGCTTTATACTCTATTAGCAATTAAGCTAATCATCTTAATTTATGGTCACAATATTTGCGTGCAGCTATTTTAGAAAATCCAAGATCTAAAATTACGGCTAGACTTTAATGCGATTTAGATTACCTAATGGTAATAATACTTAATACTTATTACCCAATGCTTTCAAGTTAGTTCCTGTGGTTACCTCCGGTCGGGAAGTTCTAATTGTTTAGTTTTAGAAAATGTAGCATCGATAATCATGGACGAGGTCTGGTGGACAGTACGTAACGTACAATGTAAGAATTAGACATGGTAATTAAAATTGAGAACAAGTACGAGTACATTCTATATCGCGTTTTGAAATGGCACAAATATAAACTCGATAGTCTGCGACAATCGTAAAGAATGTTTTACGACTGTTTTGCGAATGCTGCGACAGGTGACATACCTACGGGTCGAAACATTACCGTTATACATAGAAAAAACTGTAAACAGGTTGTGTGACTGAGGACATTTTATTTATTTTATTCTTCTTTTAGTGCCTACGTGGTCTGGTGTCAAACCTGTTTCACAAAAAACCATACTCAATTAAAAATATTTTTTATAACATAAAAGGTTGGGCAGAGGTGTATAGTAAGTAAGAAACACCCTCATTTCGCGATTATGTTTTAAGTCCCATGTAATAGGGGTTAGTGTTGCCGAACAATCGATAGTTTCGATAGTTTAAATACAAAATCCGCTACTCCATCGATAGTATCGATAGGACTATCGATAGTATCGATAGCATGGTTCACGTCAATACTATTGAAATGCATCAATAGTATCGATAATATCGATACTATCGAAGCTTTAAAGGTAATACTATCAAACGTATCGATACTATCCATAGTATTGTTTTTTGAAAGCTTCAATAGTATCGATATTATTGATAGTTTCGATACTATCGACAGTTATACTGAATCAATAGTGGCTTGTATTTCGATAGTATCGATAATATCGATAGTATTGCACTTTGACAGTACTATTGCCAAATTCTTAGCTATCGATAGTATCTATAATCGATAGTCATACTATCGTTGAACTATCGATAGACTATCGTACTGCTATCGATATTCGCCTATCGATCGGCAACACTAGGGGGCGAGCCTATTGCCATCAACCGGGCACAAATCCAAATGCCGGGCTGCTACTGAGGAATTCTACACGGAAAAACCCAATAACAGTTTTCCCGACCTGGGGATCGAACCCAGGACCTCACGATCAGCAGTTGCACTTGCCACTAATAGACCAACGAGGCAGTTAAAAATACTATAATTAAAAATATTTTTCACTAGCGGCCCGTCCCGGCTTCGCACGGGTGGACATTTTCCCGTTTTTGCAACATTTTTCTTTTATACTCCGCTCTTATTGGTCGTAGCGTGATGTTATATAGAATATAACCTTCCTCGATAAATGGACTATCGAACACAAAATATTTTTTTCAATTCCAACCAGTAGTTCCTGAGATTAGCGCGTTCAAACAAACAAACAAGCTCTTCAGCTTTATAATATTAGTATAGATAATAAGTATCAATAAAAACCTAATCAACGTACCTACTAGGCGAGCATAAATGATCAAGAAGCAGCGTTAAGTCGTTGAGTCTTGAGTCAACTCTCTATCAACATTCCACCGGCGGCCTTGCGATCAGCCGAATGCCTTTTCTCGCCAATCACAGTGGAACAATGTTCCCTGTCTGTCTTTGTGTCATTATTTGCTTTTGTATCAAAGAATAATGGTTTGCTATGATTTCCGTTTAATAGGATGAAATGTCGGAAATAAGGCGCACAGAGGTCGCATGACCGCATTGACCTTGGCCGGCCAAGCTGCACTGAGTCAACTGAGTGCACGATCGGAATATTACATGGATTAAGAAGAAAAATAAAACGAACGCCGCCTCGACCTTGTATAGCAAATTAAGATATAGATGGTCCATTGGATTCTAGATACTATTGATGTTTCTATGTGAATGATGCTAGATGCGGTGACCATTGGCGTATCCAGCGGTTTTTTCCTGGAGGAGCCTAGCCCCTGAGATGCGATGGCCGGTGAAGCAGAGTCAATGGCGATGTACTCTTGCTTAGGGGCCATTCAAGTATTACGTAAGGAGAATTTTAGTAATTTTTGACCCACCCCTCCCCCTTGTCAGCAAAAGTAAGCAAAGCTTTTACCCCCCCCCCCCCCCTCCTATGCTTACTTATTGGTATATATTTTTTTAAACTACGTAGGTAATACTTGAATGGCCCCTTAGTACGTTGCGTATTTGCGGATATCATTATTTCTGAGACAACATTAGACAGATAAGACTCATTTTAGCAAGGAAATGTATAGAAATAAGAAACGTGTTGGGTTTCAACAGAGATTCAACACAGTAACTCACTAAACTTGAAAGCATTATAGGTAGGTACCTATAATGCTTTCAAGATGAGCTGAAACTTTACTTGAAGAAATGGTTCAAAATATGTTTGTATCTTGGTGGGCACTTTTGTCTGTTATATGAAACTAGCTTTTGCCCACAGCTTCGCTTGCGTGATTTTTTTTCACCCCCTTAGGGGTTGAATTTCGAGAAAGCCCTTCTTAGTGGATGTTTATGTCATAAAATGAACCTACTGTCAAAATTTCAAGTTTCTAACCCCAGCCGTTTAGGCTGTGCGTTGATAGATCAGTCAGTCAGTCAGCTTCTCCTTTCATATATATAGATGGAATATAGGTTTCTTCTGTTAAAGAATATAACATCACGCCAGTATTCGCTGGAGGGTTCGGCAGAGGTGTATAGTAACACCCTCATTTCGCCGTTATGTTGAAGTCCCTTGTAATAAGGGGCGAGCCTATTGCCATTAACCGGGCACAAATCCAAACTCCGAGCTGCTACTGCGGAATTCCACACGGAAAAACCCAATAACACTGCCCGACCTGGGGATCGAACCCAGGACCTTACGATCAGCATAACCATATCCTGATAGTTACTAGCGAACTAGCGACCCTAACAAACAGCAATTTATCAAAATCTTATAAGTTATTTGCGTCGTTTCTACCTTTCCATTTGTATCCATCGTTCCATTCATCTCCAGAACCTACGACATTTTTTACAGAAATCAATAATTTCAATTTGTTTTCAGCACACACAAAACTATATTTGGAAAAACTGATGCCATCATAACTACTTCGTTGGTCTAGTGGTGGCAAGCGCGACTGCTAATCATGAGGTCCTGGGTTACATCCCCAGGTCGGGCAAAGTGCTATCGGGTTTTTCCTTGTAGAATTCCTCAGTAGCAGCCCGGAGTTTTGATTTGTGCCCGGTCGATGGCCATAGCCTCGCCCCCTATTACATGGGATTTAAACATACTGGCGAAATAGGATGTTACTGTAAACCTCTGCCTAACCTTTCGGGGAATACAGCCGTGATGATATGTTGTATATGATGCTATCATGTTGAACTTATACATTACGATTAATGTTGTTACAAAACGCAATGCTAATCAATAATCTATTACAATAAAACCTTTGTACTAGATCCCCAATCAAGACAAAATGAACAATAAATAAATATAAACTATTATATCGGGTATGATGCCATCACGTTTTGACACCAAGTTGCAGTGTGTACGTGACTGTACTCTACTGTCGTGACGTAATAGCATGCATTGAATTGTTTCGTGTACGCGGCAGTACACGATAATGGCACTGTCTCAATCACAATGTATTGTCGAGGAGTATATAGAATATCGATAGAATTACATAATTAATTTGTAGGGGAACGATATATTATGGTGTTCCTCCTACGAAAAGGGAGGATCCTCCTACCAGGCGGGTCTTATGCCTGGCGGACCACTGCCCAACGGTTGATGTTGGGAAGTTGTATATTGACGATGTAATACCAATATCTCCTAGGTTAAAAATTGCAACTTTACAGGCAACGAGCAAAGAACGTCTCATTCGCAGCAAAATTGGAGTCTGATATTTTAGCAGCTATTTCTATTGGTAGTTTAAAGCATAAATAGTCAAATATTGTGTTAGGATATTTTGCTAGTACATGCGAAATTGCATTCTACGTCGGTTGGCATTAAAAACTAAAAATCAACAAAAACGAAGTTAGGAGGTATTGGTATTACATCGTCGATATATACAACTCCGTTTCAAATCTTGATATCGCGATGTAGGATTTGTGACATTTAATTTGACAGCAGCTGTCATTGTTGTCGATGCAGTCTGCTAGACATTCGTCTTGCTGCGTAGTTCTCACGTGGCGTGATAGATGCCGCCACAAACTTTACTTAAAGCCGATTTATGGCCGATCCTAATAACATAACATCACGCCTTATTCCCCGAAGGGTTCGGCAGAGGTATTTTAGTAACACCCTTGTTTCGCCATGTTTAAGTCCCATGTAATAGGGGGCGAGCCTATTGCCATTAACTGG
The DNA here is from genome assembly GCA_910594945.2 of Amphipyra berbera. NCBI lineage: Eukaryota > Metazoa > Arthropoda > Insecta > Lepidoptera > Noctuidae > Amphipyra > Amphipyra berbera. The sequence continues at coordinate 17,392,565 of OU343125.1, read as the reverse complement.
GCACAAATCCAGACTCCGGGCTGCTACTGAGAACTTGCTGATGGAAAAGCCCAATATCACTTTGCCCGACCTGGGGATCGAACCCAGTACCCTATGCTCAACAGACGCGCTTGCCAACAATTGAACAACAAGGCTGCTCCCAATAACCTACCTATTCTATTGAATTTCTGTCAAAAACCTATTTACATCGATCTAGAGATTTTGGATTTATATCGTTTATTGGGATCGACCGGTAACCAACGTCGGATAAAGCTCTATCCACACATATCAGGGCCGTGTCAGGGCCGGGACCGGGCCGGAGATCACCATCGCATACATTTTGTACCGAATTAAGAGCCCCGTCGCTTTCGGGCTGGTCCCTGACGCTAACTAACCAGCACTGAGCGACTGAGGTCTTGCTTCGGTACAAAATGTATGCGATGGTGATCTCCGGCCAGGTGTCGGCCCTGACACGGCCCTGATATGTGTGGTTAGACCTTAATTCTTATCTCAGGAACGTTGAACATCAGTTGGACATTTCGACAGAATTTCTATAAGTACAAAATCTATAAAAAATCTTCAGACACAAATGTTAACTATTCGATGTTGATAAAACCGGCACTTACTTTTTAACTGATACTTTGGTGGTTCTACCAGCACCAGCTGCTAGTTAGACGAAATCACGTTAATAAGAAAGTGCTAAATATCTTCATATTATTACATAACACATAACATCATATCTTGTTTTCCTCGAAGGGTTGGGCAGAGGTGTATAATAACACCCTGATTTCGCCGTTATTTTTAAGTCCCATGTAATAGGGGGCGAGCCTATTGCCATTAACCGGGCACAAATCCAGACTCCGGGCTGCTACTGAGAAATTCCTAATGGAAAAACCCAATAACACTTTGCCCGACCTGGGGATCGAATCCAGGACCTCATGCACAGCAATCGCGCTTGCGATCACTAGACCAACAAGGCAGTTACATATTACACAATTCAGAATTCAGGAGTTTTGTATCGACTTTAATATTTTTCTGATTGTCCAGCATCGGGACACAGTCTATGAGTGTAGCTCACTTGTCCGTTGCAGCTACCACACAGCACAGTGCACCTCGACCAGTTCTGTAGCCACCACCGCCACCACGTGACAGTTTGGTCCCTTACCTGTCCATTGAGGTGTGCGGACACGAGCAGCACTCTGGCAGCACGATGCACCTCGACTAGTTCTCCGGGCAGCGGAGCGGCGGCGCCCGGCGGCTGGAACCACACCGACGCGCCCTCCGACCACTCCGACAGCCCCCCGGAGCCCGCCATGCTGCAAGAGGAACGAAATGTCAAATGCTGTTATTTGCGAAGTTAGCTGAAAAGACATTTTGATGCTAGGTAACTAATAGATGGAATTGAACGGTCATATATAGGGTGTAAACGAAATCATGTAATTCCTTCAAACCTCGTGATGTACTGCTGACATTAGAGTAACCCTGAACGGGAGACATTTGGATTCAATTTTTTAAAAAAATACTAGAAGTAAACATTTTAGCGCCCCGAATTAAATGACCGCACGGCGAGTGATAGCCCCGCCATTCGCTCAGGGCGCTAAAATGCATCACGATAAGAACACGTGTTTACATTTTCTAATTTTTATTTAAATTGAATCCAAATGCTAGTAAGGTTTGTTACTTAGCACATGCTACGGAGATGAACTCCGAGTCTCTTTCCCTATACCGTTAATATAATTCGCGACATAGTATAAAAAAACTAGTGTGTCTGTTGTCTGGACAGTGAACCTCTAATCCGTGTACGACACGCACTTGGCCAATTCTTATTTCTAGCTAGGTTTAGAAATATCGACATGTAATAACTCGTGTTCGTGTTATACAACCTTCTGGTGTAAATATCAGTTAACAATAGACATTTAACTCTTCAATAATTTATTACAATACACAAAGTACTGTAAAACACTGAAGGGTGCTGGTTTATTTAGTTGTGCTGTATCCAACTTCCATGTTATGTCCTTGGCTGTATCATATAGATAGGTATATAGATATATAAATGGCTGATGTTCATCAACATTAGTTCTCTAGTTAAACAACCGTTTATCAAAAAAAATCTTGTAAATTTTTAGAGAAAGTTAATGTTGGTGAACATCAGCTGTAATGAAACATTCAATTTTAAATTAAGCAATGATTTATTAATCAATCTTGTGGAGATAACAATTTTAATTAAATACATTTGGCGACTAACATTAATAACACACAGTGATAACAAGTTAACGAATACAATTTATTCGAACTGTCACAAGTAAATTGGTGATGGTGCGCAGCCGCAGCCGCAACCGCACGGCGATGACTGGAAGCAGATAGGGGTCGGGGGAGGGGGCTGCACACAGAAGGGCTCGAGGGGAGGCGGCTGGATACACATGGAAGGCGGCAGAGGTGGCTGAACCATAACGGGTGGCAAAGGAGGAGGTTGGAAGCTCATCGGGCAGGGCGGTGGAGGTTGCACGCATAGTGGCGGCGGGCATGGTGGCTGCACAGTAATCGGGGGTAGCGCAGGCAGCTCAATGACCATCGGCGGCGCCGGAGGCGGCTGCACCATCATTGGTGGCAGTGGAGGAGGCTGTACTGGCATCGGCGGCAAAGCAGGTGGCTGGATCATAATCTGTCCCAACGGTGGCGGTTGAATTACAATCGGCGCAGGAGCGGGAAGCTCAATCACAATCGGAGGCGGCAAAGGTAGGTCTAAGAAAATTGCTGGTGGCAATGGAGGGTTGACGTACATCGCTGGTGGACAAGGCGGCGTCACGCACATGGGAGGCGGGGGAGGAGGAGTCACGCAGATAGGAGGAATGCCTGGCGGAGTTATGGTCATCGGTGGTAAAGGCGGAGGATTGATCATCATAGGAGGTGATGGCGGAGGAGTGAAGGTGATTGGAGGAGGAGCGGGGAGTTCCAACATCATTGGAGGTAGAGGTGGAGGTTGCACGCAGAGTGGTGGCGGAGCTGGTAATGTGATGTAGACTGGACAGGCCGCGGGAGCCGGGATGTTTAGTGGAGGTGAGCAGCAACCACATGCTGGAGCCTGCGATAAGTATGGACAAGGCGCTGGCGTCACTGGTGGTGATGAATATGGCGGCATATAGTACTGCGCATTAGCTGCATGCTGCAATGAAAGACATCTTTGTTATTCTAAAGAATTAAACTAGAGGTAAAAAATTCAATGAATACAAGCGAAGATAAATATTTAAACATAATAATAAACAAAAGCTCGACAATCTAGGAGACTTCAACAATGAAAAGAGTTGTTATTGAAAATAAAATTTTACCTGAGCAATAACTCCTAATAATAGGAGAATTATTGTCGTGGGTATCTCCATCGGTGACCGAAGTACTTGAACTTGTATGAACCCACAAAACACCCTTGTTTTATACACACATATTACCCCAGAATTGTATGCAACATCGATATTAAGTATGCAATCTTGATGAACAAATATTACATTCAAGTAATATTTGTTACTTATCGGACATGTAATCTAGTGGCATAAACAGTGTAAATGTAAGTAAGGCACGTTTTGAAGCAGATAAGGAAATTTCAAAGATTTTACGGCAAAATGTCTCAGTGTTAATTGAATATCGGGAGGGACCAGCAGAGCCTAAAGTGGAACCCTGCGGCACACCCAAAGACTTGCTGCATTTGGACAGAAGATTTCGTAGAAGGAAGAGCTGAGAAGATTTTGCTGAAGATAAAACCCAACAATATGGTCAAGACTAAGTGAAATTAAGATTGTGGAGAAGACTCACTTCTAAAGGGAAAATGGCGTGATGACGGTAGGAATAAGAAAGACCTAATTATTAATGAAATATTGACATAACATTCATCAACATCATCATCATCATCCCTGCATTATTTTTGTTTGTTAATTTTTGTACTGAAGTCTTTTAGTACTATATTACTCATTGGTCTGTGGTCAGGATTTCTTTGTTTTCTCACTATCCTAAATCATTGTAATGTATCCACTGAAATTGTTAAAGATATTATTTTTAAAAGACTAACCATGGAGTTTCTTGCCGGCTCTTCTCCATAGGAAACGACTAATAGGAACCATGCATCTAAATTCGACTTTTCATAAGCACCTGTATTGATTTATAATGTGAAATAAAAAAAAAATGATTTGATTTGCCCTTATCCCACACTAGGTGTGGTCGACACAACACTTATTCCTCTTCCATTCTCCTCTATCAGCCGTCATCTCGGTACTCACTTCTGTCTCAACCATGTCATCCTTCACACAATCCATCTATATTTTCCTATTGACATAACATTACCAACTTAAATTAGTGTTCACATTGTAACAAAACTTTTTATTATCAATTCTTATCCACTCTATCTGATTGCAAATGTTTTAAAACCACGAGATGACAGGTGTCTTCATAAACTTCATTAATAGAATGATTTATAAAGAGAAAACTGAGCTCTTGCTTATGTCATTGTAAATCTCAGAATGCGTAATTGAATCGATCGTTCGAAAGATTTATCGGTCGATCATAAATAAAAGTAAACTTTTTGCGATCAATGTTTTCATTGATCATCGTTCATTGCTACGTTCGTAAAAGCCGATAAGAGTTTATTTAGTGTGTTGATTTTTTTAAGTTTTTGAGTAACACGTGAGTTTTTTCTTATATCAATGATATAAAAGTGTGGTGGCTGGGTTTTTTTTTTGACGATCCTACAGTCCTTAGACAGGAGTAATTTATAAATACATACACGCATACATATTCCAGGCATGAGCCTCGTGAGCTGATCCATAAAGTGACTGCATTGATCGGTTTTCCTTCTTAGTACAACAAAGACTCTTATTTATTTTTCAAGTGCCGTGATAACTAACACTAAACTATGTAAAGAAAATTGCGTTAACTTTATCATTAAGAATTTTTCCAGTCAGGTAAACATGAAACTGAAAAACATAGATAAATATTCTTCACTAAATTGATACAAAAACAGAACAGTACATCATTTCAGAGAATTCTTAACATGACGTCATAAATTTACGAACTGTCAACGAATAAATATAATCTGCAATTGCATATTCTTGAAAGCATGACGAAAGTACACCTATTTAATTACCAACACATTGATTTATACTCTAATTTGTAGTTTTAATTACTAAAAGCAGTGTTATGATTTATATACTTACTAGTTTATGTCTAAAAATCGTAAAACTAATTAGTTAGAAATCTTTTAACGCTATTTTATATACGCTCATAACAGGTTTATGGTACATCTCTCCATCGGAAATGGTTTTCACTTTCTGTTCCTACGTCACTTGACATTCAGGTGTCATTAAGTACATCAATGGTACTATGTAAGTGCTTAAGTAGAAATCAGCCCGCTTCGCATTTCCTTGCGTGATGTGTGAAGAGGCAGTTCAATGGAAAATGTGTTGAAAAGGGAACATTCACACTCGTTATACATGACAAAGCTAAGGAAGAAATTGCATTTGCCTTAAATACATGCAATATGTTTATTTTATTATTTATAAATAGCTCTCGTTTCCATTACCTGTATTCCGGTCATTAAAATATTGTATAAAAAGTAAACAAAACATTTATCCTAAAATATTAATTTTGCTTTATAAGAATAGGTACTAGCGACCCGCCCCGGCTTCGCACGGGTGCAGTGTAGATACTAATGTGGGGCATATAAACCTTCCTCTTGAATCACTCTATCTATTAAAAAAAACTGCATCAAAATCCGTTGCGTAGTTTTAAAGATCTACATAGGGACAGAGACATAGGGAGCGACTTTGTTTTATACCTACTATGTAAAGATTATATTTTTAAATGATTGAAGTTTATTGATGGATTGTGTTAAGGTTTTCAAAAAATGTGTATGATTAATGGATTCTTAAATCAAAATGAATGTTTTTCGATCAACAAAGAACATCTGACAAAATGGCCCAAAAAGTAAAGTACCCCAAAGAAATTTATGCATATATTATGATAGTACATGAATACCTAAACATGACGTTTAATATGACGTCATTCCTCTAGGTCTGATATCTGAGTCACTACATAAGGTTAAACAATGTTTAGGTAGTCGTGTACTATCATAACATGTATATACTTTTCTTTGGCCGGCTACTTTGGATTTTGAACCAAAAATGTATGAAGCTTGTCAGGTCTCCTTTGTTTACCTTTTATACAGTATGTAAACGGCCGTACTTAAGATTAAAATGGAAAATTATTTCACGAACATTGCAAGTTTGCATTTGAAACAAGATTTCAACTAAACGCTTAATACAAGTTCATGATTTATAGGAACATCTTAAAACATGTGCTTTCGAAATAATCGATAACTAGTTTCCATACACTCGGTTTAAAACACTGTTTTCCTCCTTGTTTTCAAATTAAATTATTCACATGCATATTTTACTTTAACATCCAATACGTATCTACATTTTGCAATAAACTTTCCCTGACATTTATTGCATTAAACACTCCGTCAAAGTCAAATCTACCATTTAGAAGACACCAAAATATTCTAATCGGAATATTTTCTCTCAAACACGTCCCAAGTCTTCCGAGCTCTTGTCTCACCAAACCAGACGGTGACATCCGAGACAGCTGATTCAACACATTACCATAAGCATTTCTAATGTTATTCTCTTCGGCATATAATATTAAACGCACCCATGACGGCCTAAAAAAAGTTCATTGGATCCGGGAAACAATGGACCGAGAGCCACTTCCGTCTGCCGAAGACGTGGAACCGAACCCACCTCTGATGCATACCAATAGATATAACCCGATCAATTTTAAAAGGTGTCGCTACAAAGGCTGTTGGTAAATTATACATCGCGTTTAAATTTAGTCGGGTTATCATAGTGTTGTGTATTCCGACTTTGCAGCGACCTCAAGAGGTAAGGCTTTCTACACGCACGATCGCTACTTCCATAAATTGATCTTAGGTGTCGTGTAAATAATTAATAGGCGAACTCAATGCAAGTTAAGCGTGTTGAAGAATGTCATGGTTAAGTTAAATAAGATTAGCAAGTTGTATGAGACTCATTAGCATGATATAACAGGCAGACATATTATGAAACAGGTATTAGCTATGGTAAATAGTTAACCATAGTACCTAACTATTTCATGATATACTTTGTTTGAATGATCACTTATTATCGGAAGTAAAATCAAAGAAATAACTTTCTCAGAATTTTTATAACTAAGTGTAACTTTGATTACCTACACCAAGGGATCATATTCAGGCCAAACTTCTGACAAAAAAATCAATCATAAATATTTATGGTTGACATAGATGACGTAGTCCTGAATCACAAAATAAATACAGATTCAAATCACGTACGTTTACAAAGGTTCAAGAACAAGTCCATTGAAAGTACACAAGAGCATAACCTTGTGCTAAGTTAAGTATTTTTTAAGTTAATAAGTCACTGCTTATTTAACAACCAACAAAAACAATGTTAATTAAATTATCTGCTAATTTAAATTGTCTCGGATTAACAACGCTTTTAATGGTCGTAACGGAAAGTAGAAAGTTAAGTACAATCTGATTGCGTGTGGAGTTGAGGACAATAATTCATAAACAATATATATACCTACGTAGACATAAAGGGCTAGCCGTTATATTGCCTGCGTACTAGGCGTTGTTATTTACTACAGTCACAAGTTAGGAATTGGAAATTTGACTGCCTCTGTAGGTGGAACAAAGGCGTAGGAAGGAATGCTAAAATCACAAATGTAAAGACACACGGTAACACATATTCATCCAGGCAGACAAATAGCTGTATCACTGTTGGGCACTGGCCTCTTTTCAAAATGAGAATTATTTAGGCCACAGTTGTGGTTTAGGTCTTAATCCACCAGTGGCCTGGTGCGAGTTGGCGGGACAACTGTAGTGGTAAACACCACTACGACGTAAAATCATCCTCCTGCTCTTATATCTTCTACTTCCACACATCTGCATTAGCCGTCATCTCAGTAATCACCCCCATTGTTAGCCATATCATCTTTCATACAATCCATCCATCTTTTATTTAGTCCACTACGACGTAATATAACACTTTTGCAATTACGAGCTTATCTAAGCAGATTGGCAAATTGAAATAGACTCATCAATTACTGAAAAACCTAAATATAATATTATGAAATTGATCGGCCTACGGTACAGCTATTGAAAGCAAAAGAAAAGAGGTTGAAGAAAAATAACCGACTGTAATAGAGTCAATGCTAGAAAAAAAATTGGATCAAAATTTGAAGCGAAGGCATTTGCACGCTGAATTAATACACAATAAAAACAGCATCATCCTAACAAAGGAGTAATATAAATTAAAATTACTCGAAATGTTACGGTTGGACACATTCTGGATTCGTACCATAGAGCCTAGAATATATAAAAAGTTGGCAGCCATCTTTTTGTGCTATGGTCATAAAGTCAAAAGAAGTGTAGTACCGTATTATTTTTGCGAGTGAAAAAGTTTTTACTGATTCATTAAAAATAAAATAATAATCATAAGAAATGTTTGTAGCATTTAAAAAACTTACTTTCATCACTTTCATTGGCAATCATTGTGGTCATACACAATTTCCTACATATTTTTTGTTTTCAAATGTTATTGTGAATGAGACAAGCGCGAATTGCACGTCATAAACATGTTTTGGCCTCAAGCAAGGCGGTCCCGTTACGGTTAGCTTAAATTGTGACACGTCGCTCGAGGCTGTAGTATTGACCGCTTTAAATCTTTTTAGTTGTATTTTTTGCAAATGGCAATCAATTCCTATATCAAATTTGCATATACATATCTAGTAGGAAATTAACTAAATGGTAAGAAATTTTTGGCGAAGTGACATTTAAGTACATAATTATGGCGGCAGCAAATATTATAAGATGCCTTTTATGAATCATAAAAATAATTTAGTTGGTAATAAAATCAACAGTTTATTTATAGTTTTTTTGCAGGTTATTTTCAAATATCTTTAAAAAGTAATGTAACCTATCTCAGATACCTAACATTTTGCCGAATACTGTTAAGATTGCTAATTTCACATTACGTCGCTTAAGTTCTAACACCGCGTAACTCAAAATAGTTAACTTTTCGGGAGAGCAAAAGATAGAAATTTTTCTACATAACATATAATTGTTTTTAATCTTTAATATTCTATTTTATTTTGGTTTTATATACGGCGCACTTTCGCGACACGATCCAGTATCGAACTCACCTGACTTACACGCTGTTTTCGCTGTTTACATAGCTTGATGGCAAAAATATTACATACGCGGTGGATTTTGTTTGTGAAATAACGCGTTGCTATCGGATCTAACCATTGATTGTGATTGATCAAACGACGCGCTTTTTCGATTCCCTATCGAATGACGTGCGTGACTCAAAACTACTATTTTTCGAGTTACGCAGTGTTAGAACTTAGCGACGATTAGCAACAGACGTCAGACAGTCCATTTGGTGCATGCGATATTTTTTCGTCTAATTAAATGTTGCTCAACGTAGCCGTAATTAGTGGCTGTTATAGCATAATTGAAGTAAGGACTTGCGATGATTGCATTTCATTACATCACTAACACGGTTTATCGACTTTTACATGAAGTTAAACTTGCGAGAAATCGCAAGAGCGACACATAAAATGTCAAAATAGAATCGTGAAATGTCAAAGTTGACAAGAGACAATGAAGCGACCTTTACAGTACGTACTTTACATTTCATTTGATTTATATCTCTCAACTTAACGTTGTTTTAGGAATCTATTTGACTCATCATTTCTTTTTGTAAACTTATTGTTAAATATTATCATTGAACTGATTGAACTTTCAATATTTTCAATAACACCAGTGTTATTGTCTTAGAGTTAGCATTGTGCATTTTTTTTTACAATAAACTCTATTATTTTTATAATACTGATAGTCATTTGTTTAAAATAACCAATTAAATAAAGCCGGAAGATACTAACGTACCTATAGTTTTTGGTTCCTTTTTCCTATCCCAATAAATAAAATCTAACGTTACATCCAACTAGATTTTCTTAGAATTTCAAGAATAAAGTTTTTGTCGCAACTATTTGTTGACATAATCGCTCGGCCTTCACCTTCAGCCTTAGCTGTATTTTTCTCAGCAGTCATCTGACTTTATAGTACAGTACCTACTAGCAAGCTAGCATCTATTAGAATGAAATCACGTTTAATTACCTGCACGTGTTGAATACTCACGATTTTATTCTAACAGCGTAAGCAGAGCTTAAGCAGTGTGGTGGTACTTCCATGGAGTTACATAACAGTAATAGTTTAGTCGTGCCCCTGTGCCAGATAGTAAATACAAATACTTGTTTACAGTTCTTAAGTGTTTTTCTCGCCATAATAATCGTATACCTATTGCAAGTTACATAGATCATGATAGATCAAGATTTAAGAGGGTCATCAATGCTACGCAGAACAGAATAAAATATTTTTTCCGGTCATTAAAACCTTCGTCGACGTCTGTGCAAAAAATATCCAATGTTTTTTAGATTATGTTGATGTTTCATGTCCACTTATCTGGCAGAAATCGCCTAGGAGTGCGATAAAACCGCCCATTGTACATCTCTTTTTTTATAAAAATACAGCTGTTGCCCGCGGTTTCACTTGCATCCTAGGAGAACTACTTCATGTACCCGGATAAAAAGTATCCTATGTTCTAATCCAGGTCATGGTCTACCTGTGTGCCTAATTTCGTCTAAAACCGTTCAGCCTTCAGGACGTGATTGATTAACAAACATCCAAGTTCAAACACTCATATTCAAACTTTCACGTTTAAAATATTAGTAAGTATTCTTGTTTGTTTTCTATACAATAAAGATTATTGCATTGTATAAAATATAAGTATGTATATGTTTTAATATCTACACCAGAAAGTCGTTCAAGTTTTATATACATTATACTGTTTTGCCTAGCCTTTTCTCAACTATGTTGGGGTCAGCTTCCAGTCTAACCAGATGCGGCTGAATACCAGTATTTTACACGGAGCGACTGCCATCAAACCTCCGCAACACAGTTACTGGGCAATGCCGATATTCTAAGTTTAGACCAGTTGTCAGACATTTCGGGCTTCTGACTTCCCGTAACGACTGTCATAGGTATTCGTATGACACCCGTGACCGACTGTTTAACGTGCTCTCCGAGGCACGGAGGGGTCTCGATGTGTAACGAACGTTCACCCATCCACGGACTGACCGCGACAAACGCAGCTTAACCTCGCAAATCGTATGATCCGCGCGGTTAGTAATTAGCCACGAGCCCCTCCTTTATATACATTATACTAGTGCATCATGTATCCCAGGTCCACAATCATTTTAATTTTGTACGCGCATACCATCTGTGCTTCGCTTGAACGATCTTTGACTAATTCGTACCGCATTGTTTACTGATTACTCTAAAAACTAACAGTACAGTAAAAGTAGAATATCTACGGTTCTCTAATTTAAGATATTTCGTAGGAAAGTAGCAGTTGTCTCAGACCTGATTCGAAATAATAATTATTACATACATAAACAAGCATTACAAGAACATTAGTCATTACTTTTCAGACGCTTGGTAAAAAGAAAATTGTGCGATGTCTGTGTAATCTAATAAAATACAAATTTTAACAGCTCAAGAGAAAAAATACACATCATCGCACAGGCATGGTTGCGTCTGGCGGCGTCCATTCCGCGTGGGTAAACAGTTACATAAATTCAATATCTCCATAATTTTTTTCTGTAAGAAATAATTAAAGAAGTGCAACATAATTCATTGTTAAACTTGGCGTATCTGATTTTATTTGATTGCATAAGCGATGCTTCAGTGTGGGATCGGGGCCAGAGACAGACATGCGCCCGCGCATCGGTGTCAGTGGAACAATAGTACATACACACTAAGTGGGGGAAGGAAGTGTCAATAATTAATAGAAAATAACCCGTCTTTTGTGTGCTCATGTGAGATTATATTTAATTATTTTAAAACCCAATTTGGGCTCAGTTGAAGTTCAGAAATACAATTATGTCCCTTAGAGAACTGTAATACCTACTTATGCCCGGTTCCCATGGCCAAAAACGGATCGTTTTGCTTACCAACGGTAGTATATTTTATTTCCGAACTGGGTATAGGTATAAATAGACTATTAAGCTTATTAATTTTACTTGTGATAGCTATTTCCATATGGGAGGGTCTTTGCTTCATTATTGGTAAAGATACAAGAGTCTAAACATTTTACCAATAACTTTCGGTAAAGCATAGTATCGTCCATTAGTAAGAAAACTGTTAAAGAAACACTGACGAAACTGTCTGGTCCAGTTTCTTTGCAGAAATTCTAATAAATCTTAAAAGTTTCGGACAATATGACTGTACCTCAAATATCTGACAAGAACGCTTACATCAAAACCTGCATGTTTAAATCCATTATATCAGACCCAAAAACTTGACGTAACGAAGTCAATCACCCAGTATAAAGTAAAAGTCGTCGGTTGGAACCAATAAAACCAAAGGTGCCATTGACGGCACTTAACCTTGGCAAGTGGACCATTTTCCAAATCAACCAATTTGTCAGTTTTGTAATTGAATAACTTAGTATGTCGACAATTGAGGGCGAGAGGCGTGAAAACGTTGCGTTAGTTTTGTCACGGGACAAGGAACTGTCATGCCTCTATGCCTGTGCATACAGGGCTAGGGTTACCAGATCCAAATATGAGATTTCCTGACAAAATGTCTGGCTATTCAGAAAATTCCCGGCAGGAAATTGACAATTTTTTCAGGATGTTTGATGTGAAGACAACGAGAGGAGAACTTAATAATTTTGTTGTTTACTTAAATTTCTGAAATAGTGCCAAAATTCAGGGAATGTCAGTAAAATTCCTGTCGTCTGTTAAACCCTATACATACAGGACTGAGTTTATTGAAACCATTTAGGCATGTACAATAGGGGAATGAAAAGTTTCGCCAGTTTTCAAATTCATTCCTTTCTCACATCGCGGGCACATGTTACCTTTTCAAACTGTTGAACGGAACAGACCAATGCATGGAAAATTATTTTTAATTATTTGCTAGCAAAGATCAAAATTGTCTTTTGCCTCTATATGATGTAGTGCCATGTTTGATTTATGGATTTTTGTTGTAAAAACCATGACATCAATCAATTCGATGATTAAATAAATTAACATCACTAGTGTCTATCATAAAATTATAATGGTGACACCATTATAATTTTAAATATCCTGTCAAAAAATACGTGTATTTTTATTTCTATAATGTTGGCAATACGTAGTCGGTAAAATAGTTTGTTTCTTGCACTGTGCAAGCAAAAATAGCATTTAAGATGTATAAACTTTTCATTCCCCAACTCTACAATATTTGTAGCTGTAGGCTTAAGTGTACATTTGACCTCAGATCACAAAATTCTGTAAACTATAGAAAACATACTTTGATTGAAAAAAAGTGTCGAAGAGATACAAGAACTCTAACAAACAAGAAAACAATGCAAAATATTATCATCGGAGAAAATTTTGTACCAGACAATTACCGAACGAATGAAACTGGCACAAAAATAAAAACCATTTCACAACTTCAATGAACCTCTTAAAAAACATTTAGCCAGCCCTTTGACAAACATTGCCAACAGACAATGAAAGTAAACTAAGCAAGGACAATAATGATATCAAACAAATCAATCGGCCAGAGCTCCCCTGCCACTAATTTCATAACTTTCAAGTTACTCCGGTTGAAGCTAATGTACTCAAACCGGTATCTCAGCATATCAATCAGCATACAATTATTGCAAAATTACTGCTTGTGAAATAGGCAGTGTAATGAGCATTGTAACGACCCACCGTAACAGCTGATCAAGTTTGTGTTTAATAGAATTTCACTAATCTTATTAGCGGAAACTGGTTTATTAAGTTTCATTAGACGTTTCAATGCAAAATTCGTTCGTTCTGCCTAGCCTTATCCCAACTATGTTAGGGTCAGCTTCCAGTCTAACCTAACCAGATGCGGCTGAATACCAGTATTTCACACGGAGCGATTGCCATCAGACCACCGCAACCCAGTTACGGGGCAATGCCGATATCCGAAGGTTAGACCGGTTGTCAGACTTTCGGGCCTATGACTTCCCGTAACGACTGTCAGAGGTATTCGAATGACACCCGGGACCGACTGTTTAACGTGCTCTCCGAGGCACGTTTATATTTACTGGAATTCTGAGAGTTTTATTTCTGTAAACAGAACATTTACTTTAGATTAAAAACCAGAATTATTTTTTGCTACCTTTCTCACTTCAGAGACAAAACATATGGTAGGATCCTGAATACTGTTATGCTAAAAACTACTTCCTCCAAAAGCGATGCTCTATATTTTTTCACTGCTTCATGGTTTTCTTTGAATGTATTGGACATGTCACCATTAGAAAATGAATGAACATTACTTCATTACGTAACTACAAACAATTAATTAAGCAGTTAATTTAATAGTAAAGTGAAGGTTTGTGAAAGGGCCGGCCATAAGTTAATTGTGTAATTTCGCGCATGTGCGCCGCGTGGGTGTAAATAAATGTGTACGCGACAAAACAATAGGCTGTGGGATGAACACATACGAATACTTTAACCTCTACACCACACAATGGCACATTGAGAGTCAAATGTCGTATGAGCAACAAACCTCGCTGCAAAAACAGTAAACAACAAAAATAAACTCAATCGCAGGAATAATAAGGTTCTTGTAACAGCTGTAAAACAACCACCATACTTAGATCCGCAACAAGTAATAGAATATCTTGATTGTAATCAACCAGACGAACCGTGACAACGAGCGAGGAAGGTCAAGTTAAAGTGGACGATCAAGTTTATAAGTCGACAAAGTCAAGACAATGACTAATTGGCGACTCTTCGCTTTGTAATCTTATAAAGACGGTGCAGAACGAGCATTGAGTGTTGCAGTAAAAACATGCGATTGAATTTGTAGGGATGCATTTTTTATACAGTTTTTTGTACGAGTCACGATCACAATTCACATTTTATGTCGTCTGAGTAATAGATCAAGCCTTTGTTAATTGGTTAAATAATTAAAGAATACTGTGTTAATTACAGATTAATGGTCTGAGAAATGTTTGCATGATATGTCAGCATCTACGTAAATACAAAGCAAGAAATTTTACAAGACTAAAAAGATACAGTACATAAAGCGCAATAAACGATCCGATTGGGGGATTGATTGAATTGTTGATGACGTTAGGCACTGATTGGTTCATTATGCAGCTATAAATAGTGTAAATTGAAACAATCGTGAAGCACGTGCGTTTAATTATATTAATCTTAAAAACAGATTACCAGCCGTCAACAAAAAAAATCAAAAAAACAGACATCATGCAACAGTAATGCCTAAATTAATTGCAGAGATGAACAGAGAAAGTGAAATACGTCGAAAAGATAAATTGATGATAGCTGAAAATAAGTCAGTAAGCAATGATCGAACGCAAGACTTTCTGAAATAAATACATAAACAAAAATAATGAAATATAAATCGAAAAACAAGTCAACTCTCAAAGTGTATAAACTACGTCATTAATTGCGACACAAATGTCGACATTTATTACCTTCCGTGCTAATTACACAGCAGCATACAGCGTTCAGCATGACACTCGGCCTGATATCGCAATAAATGTCGCAGTGGGATTCACACACAGACACTCAATTTATATATCTAGTGTCGTAATCTAAAATACGTACCTTAAAATAACAGCTGTTTAAGATAGTTTAGTTGATTAAAGACTCAGTTTGGCCCGAAAAATGCACGTGAGTAAACTGTAAGCAATCATAAACGGGCCGTGTTATGCAATAATGTGTCAATCCACAAAAATATGAATTTTGTGTTAACGTCATCTGGTTCTTGTGGTAGGTCTATACTCAACGCTTAAAAAAATACCCAGAACTGTAGTAAATTTAATAGAACATCTGTCAAAAAATCTTAATGCAATTTGCATTTTTTCAAGCGTTGGGTAAACCTACCACTATAACTAGATGGCGTTAATACAGAACTTATATTTTTGTGGGTTGACACATTATTGCATAACACAGCTCATTAATATGAATGTGTCTCACAAAAGTAATAGTTAACTACTGTTTTTTTTTTAAAGGACAGGAATAACACGTTTTGAGACTAAATAAAAACAAACTAAGTCGCGTAAGTAAGGAGTTTCTCAATATTTTAGCACTATTTACAGCTATCATAGCACAAGCTATGCGCAATAAGTTAGAAAAAATAGGACAGGGTCAATCTCAAGTGTGAGAACGTAATGTAAAAATTCAAAATCAAGAGATAAATCTTTTTCTCAGCAATCACAATGTGCCTATATGTATAATTAAAGGAATAAAATTCTGAACAATGGCACAAATTAGCATTAATAGTAGATGATTAATGAATTCAAGCGTTTCCTTAATAGTCTCCATTGGATGCTAT
Organism: Amphipyra berbera; assembly: GCA_910594945.2. Classification (NCBI taxonomy): domain Eukaryota; kingdom Metazoa; phylum Arthropoda; class Insecta; order Lepidoptera; family Noctuidae; genus Amphipyra; species Amphipyra berbera. The sequence continues at coordinate 17,376,094 of OU343125.1, read as the reverse complement.
TCATTATCCAGATTCCAAGCAGGTCTAGCACAGCACACACTATCTGTAATGACAAGACACTTGTCACTAGTAAATGTTTTGTCGAACTTTGTGTGAGAGGTTCGATAACATCTATATAACTTGTCACGGAAGTGCGTGCTAAGCCTCAAGGAATACTGATCATTAACTATTTGAAACCAATACTCTTCTCTGATTGACTTCGATTCTGATTGATTCCGAGATTAACTAACCATTAAAACAATGATGTTTTAATGGTTAGTTAATCTCGGAAGTTATCGCTTTCGTAAAGGCATAAAAACAAAAACTATTCCTTATTGCTCATTGTTCATAACTGATAGAAATCCCCTTTACTTGAAAGTGTTGACACGTGTGTGTAATTTGTTAATGCAACAATAGCAATCAATTCTACATTGACCCGTCCGACGAAACTCTCGAGTACTTCACTAATCTCGTAATAGATGAATCGGCATTCAATAAGCCGGTAATATCACTTTTTATTTGTTGTTAAACCTACTTACGAATCGTAATGTTTTTATAAACTACGAAAAATATTAAGTATAATGTGTGTCAAACGGTTAATTAAAATCATATTAAGCTGTCATGTATTTTGGTACAAAATAATGATGGCATATTATCTCTGTCGTACAGATATTATATATACTTGTACCACAAACAATCGACATTCTCATACTGTCTCCGCACAGATCCGTATACTTTCCTGTGCTTCCGTGAAGCGAATGAGATGTGTCGCTGACTGCCGAGGAAAGTTGTCTTTGGCGCGCCCTCCGATACCGTTACATGACAGATTGCTTCATCACCCGACAACATACAGGTCAACAACTACTTTTATTGAGTAACTGACCTTTACACTCGCTTTTTTCTTGATACATATGTCGACCGAAATATTTTCGTATGGTGAAAAGGTTGAGGTGTACTGCAGGGATTTATTTGGGACCTGTACGCTTCTTATGGTAATAGTAATTAAGCGCTGTGGTTTGTACTTTTAACCGTTATATAAAAATGAAATCTGGTGTTGAAAATATAATTTTGGTTGACCAAAATCTTATTTACGAAAAAATGTCAATTGGAAACAA